>OZ014520.1:492083826-493452787 GCA_963966055.1 Lathyrus aphaca
TTGTTTCGATTGTTCCTAAACTGGAATTGATTATAACTGGTCTTGTACATTCGGTGTCTAAGAATTCGTATCTTAGGTTCTTAGGTAAAGTTTTTAACTCTAATGTAGGTTTATTCTTACTTGGCATGGGATCCGGTGTAAGTGCTAAACTTTCGCTTAGACTATCATCCTGATATGGTTTACGCCAATTGTCATCTTCGAAAATCGGAGGGATTTGAATTTTCATAATTTCAGAATAGGTAGTTTCTTTCATTTCCATTTCTCTTACACATTCGTCAATTACATCCAATAGATAGCATGTATCCTCTATAGCTGGTGATTGTAAGAATTGTGTTAAAATAAATTCAACTTTCTCTTCACCTACTTCAAAGGTTAGCTTTCCTTTCTTTACGTCTATAATAGCTCTGGCGGTAGCTAAGAATGGTCTCCCTAGTATGATAGGTGTAGTGGGGTCTTCAGAGATGTCCATGATTATAAAATCAGTAGGAATATAGAATTGTCCTATACGTACTGGGACGTTTTCTAGTATGCCTACAGGATATTTAATAGAGCGATCGGCTAGTTGAACAAACATTTTAGTTGGTCTTAGATCTCCCATGTCTAGCCTTTTGAAAATTGTTAAGGGCATAAAACTGATACTGGCTTCTAAATCGCATAGAGCTTTGTCAATGACGAATTTTCCTATTACACAGGGTATAGAGAAACTTCCTGGATCTTTTAGCTTTGGAGGCATATTATTCTGAATTATTGCGCTACACTCAGCAGTAAGTGTAACGGTTCCGTTATCCTCTATCTTTTTCTTATTGGATAAGATTTCTTTTAGAAACTTAGCATACGAGGGCATTTGAGTGATAGCTTCTGTAAATGGAATAGTAATATTCAACTGTTTTAGAAGTTCCACAAATTTCTTAAACTGGCCCATCGTCTTAGAATTGGTTAATCTCTGAGGGTACGGAATTGGTGGTTTATAAGGTGGTGGAGGCACATAAGGCTTTTCTTTCTCCACTGCCTCTTGATTATTATCTTCCTTTTCTTCTGGTTCATTCACCATTTCAGTCGGTTTATCCGGTTTTTGGTACATGGCTGGATTGTCAAGTCTTGGATCGGTAGGTCCGTCAAGTTCCTTGCCACTTCTTAATATCACAGCATTGTCCTGTCCTTTCGGATTAGGTTGAGGTTGTCCAGGAAATACTCTATCTGGTGCAGCGGTAGGTGCTTGTTGTTGAGCTACTTGTGAAATCTGAGTTTCTAGCATTTTGTTATGTGTAGCTAACGCATCTACCTTGCTCACTAATTGCTTAATCTGCTCACTAGTGTGTATGTTTTGGTTTAAGAAATCCTTGTTCGTTTGAGATTGGGTAGCTATGAAGTTTTCCATCATCAACTCAAGGTTCGATTTTCTAGGGACATTAGGAGCAGTCTTTTGATATCCTGGTGGTGTAGCTAGTGCTTGACCTGGTGCGTATAAAGCATTGTTGTTCTTATAGGAGAAGTTCGGATGATTTTTCCAACCTGGGTTGTATGTGTTTGAGTACGGGTTTCCTTGAGCATAATTCACTTGATCTGTGGGAATTCCTGCTAATAGTTGACAATCAGGGACAACATGTCCTGGAACTCCACATAACTCACAGTTAGGTGTTACCGCAGCCACGGTGGCTGTTGGTGTTATGGCCAAGTTGTCGATCTTTTGGTTAAGTTAGTCAAACTTTGCATTGACTTGGTCCATACTACTCACTTCGTACATACCTCCTTTTGTTGGTTTCTCAGTTGCGACTCTCTCGCTTCCCCATTGGTAATGGTTTTGAGCCATACTCTCGATAAGTGCATAAGCATCGTTATATTCTTTGTCCATTAGTGCGTCGCCTGCGGTAGCGTCAATTGTCATTCTTGTATTGTACAAGAGTCCATTGTAGAAGGTATGGATGACCATCCATTCTACTAATCCGTGATGTGGACAAAGTCTCAGCATATCTTTATAGCGTTCCCAAGCTTCGAAAAGTGATTCGTTTTCCTTTTGCTTAAATTCGTTGATTTGAGCTCTTAGCATAGCTGTCTTGCTAGGTGGGAAATATCTTGTCAAGAAGACTCTCTTTAGTTCCTCCCACGTAGTTACTGAATTCGAGGGTAGAGATTGAAGCCAGGCTCTTGCTCTGTCTCGAAGTGAAAAAGGAAAAAGATGTAATCTAATAGCTTCTTGGGTAACTCCATTAGCTTTTACAGTATCTGCGTACTGCATAAATATCGAAAGATGAAGGTTCGGATCCTCGGTAGGATTTCCGGCGAATTGATTTTGTTGCACGGCTGATATCAGCGAAGGTTTCAATTCGAAATCGTTTCGGTTGATAGCCGGTGTGGCAATGCTAGAATGTGGTTCAGCTTGCGAAGGACTAGCGTAATATTTGAGTGGATGATTCGGTTCTCCAGCCATCTCTGCGTCCTTTGATGTTCCGACTGGTTTAGGTGGATCAATTTGAAGATCTGGAATGTTGTAATTTCGTTCGTAATTGAATATTCGTCTTCTTACGGGTAAGAAGCGTTCCGATTCTGGGACTAGAGGTTGCAAGTCTTCGCCTTGAGAGCGAGTACTTGGCATACACTCGGGAAATTAGATTAAGAAAAGAAATAGTTGTTACCTTAGTCTAGACAATGTTACTCTAAAGTGCACTAGTAACTAAATTAAGGTCCCTGACAACGGCGCCAAAAACTTGATGGGGCGAAGACGTAATATGTGTCTAGCGGTATCTTAACTGCAAGCGCACAGCCTATCGAAGTAATATAAAATATTGTCGATCCCACAGGGACTTTATGATCACTTAGTGCTAGAGGGTTTACTAGTTTAGCTAAGGTGGATGGTTGTCACGATTTTTGTTTTTAAGAATTAAAGACGGGAATTAAATTTTAGTTTAATAAAATAATTAGAAGGCGGTCGGTATGTAATTATGTTAACCTAGGCGGGTCAATCTAACCTAAGCTTATAAGGATGGTTCACTTAATATATTCTGTAGAGGTTATCAGTTTAAATATCTTTAACTCACACTCTCGTGGTCTTATCTCAGATCTTACTCCTAAAGCCCTATGCCTGCTCTCGCTAGCCCATAAGTGTTTAGAAGATAATTTTTGGAAACTTAATAAGTCTAATTCATTTTAAAGCGCTCTCGCTGTGTTTAAATTAAATGCCTAACTTTAGCTATCTGGTTAAAATCTCACACTCTCGTGGTCTCGACCTAACCTATTACACTTTCCTTACTCTCATAACAAAAAGATTAATGTTTATAATAAAAAGTCACAGCCAGAATTTTAAGTTCTTAATTGTTTAAGCCTAGATTCGATTTTACCGAGTTGGTTTATTTTAATTACATACCGCCTAAATTGTTTAGCTACTCATATTTGTTGTACCAGACAGATGCAGAAACAGATGAACACAAATTAAAATATGCATTATAAAGTAATAAAAATAGATTCTTAACATAAATAATCAAATTAATATAAATGCGAAATTATTAAAAACCTGAATAATAAAAACTGTAAAACTCCTTCTTCCACAGTCTGGCAAGCTCGGAGTGCGAACCGGAATCGAAAATAAAATCAAAACGAAATTCTGAAGGCTTGAAAGAAAATAAATAATAACAATTTCCTAATGTTGGAAATTGTTATTTGATTTGGTTGGGATATAGAAATTAAAACAAGAACAAGAGTAATTGCTGGAAAAAATAATAAAATAGGGTGCAACAAAAATACGGCAGAGCTTCCGCGAAAAATATTAAAATCAAACTCTATCGTTTGTAATTCGTATCAAGGCTATTTATAGAAAACATAATTTGGGCTTGGCAGTTGAAATCCATGCGTGGGCTTCGTTGTTGAAGAAAAAAACCACGAGAAAATGTGTTACTGAGTCTGCGGAAGAATAGGAACTGTTTTGACTTCACGTAGCACGTTCCACGACCAAATCAATTCAAGTAAACCTATTTTCCCTTTGTCACGAACGTGACAAAGGTGTCACGGGCGTTTTCTTCATTTAAGGCGCGTCACGGTCATGATGGCTTGGTGACGATCGTGACTGTTACAAATTATGCAGCATTTTGCAGAATTCCTTTCTTCTTCTTCTTTTCATGCTTGTTTTTGTTCATTTCACTTTTGGCTTATGATTTAGCTCTATAATTGTTATACCTGCAAAATGACATAGAAAACTCGAAGAATCGGGTGTTAATACGATAAATGTGCGATAAAACGGCATTGAAACTGTCGCACCTCGAAAAATACGACCTCGCGATAAAAATATACCGCGGATAAAAATTAAAACAACAGAGTCGCCACCGAACTTATTTTATTCCAATTAAGGAAAGGGAAAATATCGAGAAACCCTTTTGAAAAAACGGATAGAACAAGGTCTTTGAAACCAAATTCTAGGTTCGGGAGTCGATTCCGTAAGGGGAAGGTATTAGCACCCCTTACGTCCGTTGTACTCAACGGGAACCTCTTAGCTTAACTTGCGATCTAATGCTGACTTATGCTTTCTGTTTTCTTCGAATAATAAAATAAAATAAAGATTCTAATATAAGGTTAATAGGAGAAATGGGTTATTTTGTTCCTAGGGTGCTCGGCAAGGAGTAAGATCCGTGTGCCTACGTATTCCCTTGTGCAATGGGAAAGTCAGAGCTTCGTAGTTCGTGGTACTAAGGTTGATCGATTTGTTTTAATGAACAGTTATTTAAATCGCATTCTACTGTAAAGCGTTGGCTTGTCTGCCCGCGATAGGAGGCTGAAGCGCTAGCTTGTTTGAGATAGAAGGGATTTAAATAAAGTTCGCTTGAAGAAATGTTTGATTTGATTGGTGTTTTTTTTAGAATGAAAGGATAAATAAACTGCGTCTTGAGGGGCGGGCCTCAGGAGAGTTTATTCGAGAATTCGAGGAATGCGAGACTCCAGAATCCAATTCTTTCATTATTTGATATTTCGATTAAATGTTTTAATTACGGAAAGTCGAATGAACGACGTCCCGCGGGGCGAGCCTCGGGAGTGTTCATTCAAGAATTCGAGGAATGCAAGACTCCAAAATTCAGTTTATCCGTTATTTTTATTATAAAAATATTTGAATGTCGAGTTCGGAAGAAATTGATGGCGAGGCGCGATGCGCTCGGCTTACGTTAATTCGCGATTCCATTAAAGCGATAAAAAAAATAATTAAATTAAATTGCAACAATTAGAATAAGTGTATATGAATAATAAAATTAAATTGAATTTAATAAAAAGCTAAATAATTGAAATAATATAATAGAATGTAAATTAACTTAAATTAATTTTATTGAAATTGAATTTCATAAATGATAAAAAAAGATAAATTAAATTGTAACAATCAAAATAAATGAGTAAGAATAATCAAATTAAATTGAATTTTATTAGAATACTAAAGTAATTGAAATAATATGAGAAAATGAAAGTTAAGTTAAATTTATTGAAATCGAAATTGAATTACATAAAAAAAATAGAAAGTCTCATAATAATTAAATTTTCCGATTAAAAGTATCGGAAACAATTTAATTTGTTTTAATATCATTGGCTCAAAGTAATATTAATCAAAAATTCAGAAAATTCTAATAAAATAATGAATAACTAAATAAGTAGTAAAAAATATATATATAAAAAAACAAAGACCAAAATAATGGGGGAAGGCATTGTGTATGAGTGTGTCAAAAGAAACTTGTTGGGCTAACCTCACATCTTTTTCCAAACAGCAGACAATCAAAACAAATAATAAAAAAAAAACTAAATAAAAGAGAAAGGTCTGACGGTGTGTGATAGTGTATATAGCAAGTTGATAATGTTTTAGCATAATCTAAACAAATATAAAAGAGAAAAAAATAATAAGAATAATAAAAAAAAAGAAAAGGTCCACATATGATACATATGTGTTAAATAACGAAGAAAAAGAAAACAACTATTTCATTCCCTTAATAAACCAAGACTTAAATAAATAAAAATATATAAAAGTAACTAACAGTAGCAATAAGGAAAGCTGAGAAACACAATCCCTTCACAAAACACATTCTGGAAAAAATAACCTACCCTATATCACAGACTCTCTCCCAAACACGTTTTCGGATTCCGAGTTCGGATCGGTGAGACCTGTCCTATTTTCGGTTCCGTCTCGGTGAACGTTCTCACGCAGTGATTTTAGTTTCAGATTTAATGTTTTTCGGCGGTGGTGGAGTTTCAGATTTGTGGGTGAGTTTACGGTTTTCCATCGGTTGTGGTGTGACGGCTTGGTTCGCGAACGGCGTTTCTGGGTTTGGTTTTCGCAATGGCGGTAGATGGCGGTTATGGTGAGGGTTTCGCAGTTGTGGTTCGATTTTTGCGTCTTTGGTGTTTGACGGTTGCTTTGGTTTAGCGGCTTTGGTTGTCTTTGTGCGGTGATGATGGTGGTTCTATGGCGGCTGGTCTATGCGATTCGTGGCTGGGGGGTTGCGGTTTAATGGGCTGAGTTTTGTCACAGTTTTTTTTAGGAAGCTTGCTTTACTTTTTCTGCATAAAACTTTTGTGTTTTCTTCCAAGCCCCCTTTTTTATAATGGAATGGTGTTGAATTTATAGAAGAAATAGAAAGGGTATAATGGAAAATGCAAGCTGGATTTAGATAAGGATGAAGAAAGATTTGAGCTGTAAAATTTGGTTTTGATTTTGTTGTAGTGGAAAGTTGCAGATTTTGTGAGATTTGTTGTTATGTAGATGTGGTAGTGGAATTGAGGTAGTTGGTAGATATTTTATGAATAACAAAGGAAATAATAATAATGCTAATAATAATAAGGATAATAATAATAATAATAGTGAAAAGTAGAAATAACAAAAATTATAAAAACTAATAATGATAATAAAAAAAGAATGGATTAATAATAATAATGAGAAATATAAAAATGAGTAATAATGATAACAAGAAAAATCTAAATGGTAAAAATAGAAATATTAAAAAAATGGTTAATAATGATAATGGTGATGAAATTAGTGACAATAATTTTAATAAGAAAATAATAAAGATGATTTTTTTTGTGATTTTTCTAAACAGGCTTTAAAAAAGTGGATTTATGCAAAATGGTTAGGTTTGAATAATAAAAGATTTTTTTGTATTTTTTTTTATAAAAAAAAAGGTAGAATAAAAAAAAAAATTTGAATTTTAGTTTAAAAAGAATAGAATGCATTTTTTGGATTTGTTTTCGATTATCAGACAGAAAAAGAAAATGGTACATATTTTTTTGATTTTTTGAGATATTTGGTTAGACAGTAAAATAAAATGACAAAAGTAGGACAAATTTGGGGTATGACAGATGCCCCTATCGAATTGGCTTAGACCGAGTAAGATGAACCGGCTCGCGTTCAATCTTTCAAGGTATAAGATAATTAGATATTAACAGACTCCAAATTTGTCCGACAAAGAAAGAAATTTGTGAAAATAGCAAATGAAATAAACTGGAAATGAAGGGTGACACAGCAAGAAACAAGTTGACCAAATAAATCATTTATCACCAACGGATGATAAAGCGAGTGACTGAAAATATAATCACTTATCAACAGAGGATGATAAGTCAAGTAATTGACAATAAAATCACTTATCGTCAGAGGATGATAAGGCGAATGACTGAAAATAAAATCAATTATCACCAGAGGATGATAAGGCAACAGATTGAAAATAAAATCAATTATCAATAGAGGATGATAGGGCGAAAGACAGAAAAATAAACTCACTTATCAATAGAGGATGATAAGGCGAAAGACAAAAAAATAAAATCACTTATCAACAGAGAATGATGAGGCGAATAACTGAAAATAAACTCACTTATCAACAGAGGATGATAAGGCGAAAGACAGAAAAATAAACTCACTTATCAACAGAGGATGATAAGGCAAAAGACAGAAAAATAAAAGGTCACTATCAACAGAGGATGATAGGCGAAAGACGGAAAAATAAACTCACTTATCAACAGAGGATGATAGGTGAAAGACAGAAAAAATGAAATCACTTATCAACAGAGGATGATAAGGCGAAAGACAGAAAAATAAAGAATCACTATCAACAGAGGATGATAGGCGAAAGACAGAAAAATAAAGAATCACTATCAACAAAGGATGATAGGCGAAAGACAGAAAAATAAAGAATCACTATCAACAGAGGATGATAGGCGAAAGACAGAAAAGTAAACTCACTTATCAACAGAGGATGATAAGGCGAAAGACAGAAAAATAAACTCACTTATCAACTGAGGATGATAAGGCGAAAGACAGAAAAATAAACTCACTTATCAACTGAGGATGATAAGGCGAATAGACTGAAAATAAAATCACTTATCAACAGAGGATGATAAGGCAAATAACTGAAAATAAACTCACTTATCAACAGAGGATGATAAGGCGAAAGACAAAAAAATAAACTCACTTATCAACTGAGGATGATAAGGCGAAAGACAGGAAATAAAATCACTTATCAACAGAGGAAGATAAGGCGAAAGACAGAAATTAAAATCACTTATCAACAAAGGAAGATAAGGCGTAAGACAGAAAATTAAATCACTTATCAACAGAGGAAGATAAGGCGAAAGACAGAAAATAAAATCACTTATCAACAGAGGAAGATAAGGCGTAAGACAGAAAATAAAATCACTTATCAACAGAGGAAGATAAGGCGAAAGACAGAAAATAAAATCACTTATCAACAGAGGAAGATAAGGCGAAAGACAGAAAAATAAAGAATCACTATCAACAGAGGATGATAGGCGAAAGACAAAAAAATAAAGGGTCACTATCAACAGAGGATGATAGGCGAACGACAGAAAAATAAAAGATCGCTATCAACAGAGGATGATAGACGAAAGACAGAAAAATAAAAATCACTTATCACCAGAGGATGATAAGGCGAATGAAATTTAAATACAGCCATTGAATCCTTCGAGGACATGCCTGGAATTTTCGATTGACATGATCCTGACTTCCGTTGGGGAAAGGACTGGAAACTCGTGTTGATCCTGGATCCTGAATTATGCCACTATGCTGGATTTTTTTGAAATGGTGTTCCATAACGATGGAGATACGATGCAAATGTTTATGCACTGAGTTAAAAGTGTTGGGGAATATGAAAAGTTGATTTATTTAGGTATGCATATGATGCACATGTTGTAAATGATTGATGTAAATGATGTGTAATGATGCATATGAGCGATTGAAAGGTGTCAGCTTGGTGGACTTTTGGTCTGGTAGTTGCCAATGACGATTGGACTTTGGGTGGGTGGAGGGCTTGATTCCCCGACACTCGATCTTCGACGATGTCTGATCATAAGATGGAATTGGAAGCTCCAAGCTTTGGTCACTTGCTGATGAGCGGAGCGACTTAATTGACACGTGAAGACTGATTTTGCTTTGAAATGGCTGCTAACGTCCAACAAGATCTGCTTGTCCTGCTGGGGAATAGAGATATGAAGATTTTCTTCTGTATCTGGATTTGGTAGATGTCTGCCCCTGATTGAGATGTTTGAAGATGATTTGCCCCTGATTGAGCCGTTGAAGTAGTTTTGATTCACGTTGGCACCAATGAAGTTCATATTTCTCTTTTGATTGCCCCTTGTTGGGATTGCACTGATGTCGAGCACTGAATTGCAATTAAATTGTTCATACACAAATGGTAGTGTTAATGTAAAGTTCATGTAAGTTTGAAAAAGTCGGTTTATTTGAAAGATTGTGATAGTGTAACGGATGGACCGTTGGTCCAAACGAGGTGCTGATTTAGAAAGTGCGTAAAAGATCCAGCAAGAATAATGTGCAATCGATATGGAAGATTAGCAAATATATAGGAGTCAATTTACGCAACCTTGTTGGTAGCATGCTTTCAGAATAAACCGTACCTCAATTAGGACTTTTGAGGGTTGTAACGTGGTCTGGTTCATGGTTTGAGAAACCAAAGGTATAAGGCTCAAAGTTTGATTTGTACCCACCCCTTCTTCGTAATGTTCTCCAGTCCTACGTTCAGTTAACTCTACACATGCATTTGTTTTGATTTTGCAAGAGTGAAGATGAAGCTTTAAAGTTTGCTTGAAAATGGCAATCATCTTATTTTGCTGATGACCCTTTTGATTCTTGATTTTATGGTCATTGATATTTGTTTTGCTTTTGCTGAGGATTTGGGTTCCTCTTTTGATTTGTTATTTTTTTCCGACTAAGTCTCCCTTCGGGTGCTCAACTTAGCGGTTTTTTCTTTTCTTCTTTTTTTGTTTTCTGTTGAATATTGTGACTGCCAAGTCATTTGTTGATGGTCCTCCGACGGGATATCTCATCTTGCGATTTGGAAGTGTAGTCAGGTTAACTGAACAACTACCCTGCCCCGGGTTAGATGTAATGGTTGTATCTGAAAGAAACTCCTACTTCTAGGCTCAAAGTGGTTGACTAGGGATTAACTCCTTGTATCTCCAGTGATTGGGGATTTGAACAAATGCCTGTACATCATTGACAAAGTTTTTATCCGAAAGCATACCGCAACAGTTATGGGTATTTCGTTTTCATCATCCTCTCTCAAATATTTGCTAAAGTGAAGTGAGGGAATATTTTTTGTGATATTGTGATAAATGATAAATAATGAGCCAATGCGAATAAACTGATTCAAAACATGCATAAACATAACATTAACATAACCAAGTACAAACGATAACAATGTTCAGAGCAAATAGTACTTAAACAAACATTACAAAACAACAGGAATGCGTAAATAATAAATGGCGATGGCTTCCTTGATTTGAGGAATTGAAATTCTCTTGATTGAATGTGTCAAAGTTGGAGACTACTCAACTTGGTCTTCAACAACCCTTCAAATGTCTTTACTTGTTGGTGTCGTGCGGCGGCAATGGATTGTTCTGGACGTTTGCATTCCTTGGAGTGAGAGTGAGGTCCTTAGAGTTGATCATATCCTGAATCAAGTGTTTGAAAGCATGGCAATTCTCGATGGTATGACCTGGAGCGCCTTTGTGATACTCACAGCGAGCATTGGCATCATAGTTCCGGGCATTGCCCGTCTGAGGTGGCATATCTCTCAGAGTGAGAGGTCCTTTTGCTGTTAGCTGTTTAAAGATTTCGGTATATGTCATAGGCAGGGGATCTATATGCCTATCATATCCTCTTGGTTGATATGGTGGACGCTGTTGAGGAGTGCGTGGTTGTTGTTGACCAGGTCGTGGTGGATAAACCGGTTGCTGGTATGGTCCAGGTGCATATTGTGCGGCTGCAACCATAGGAGGTGGACGTGGTTGATGAGCCATCTGAGGCGGAAATAGAGCTTGGAAGGCCTGCTGATAAGGCATTGGAGGAGCTGGCTGATATGGCATAGGAGCATATTGTGCAGCAGCAACATAGGGATACTGATAGTAGGGAACTGGTGCAGGTGCACTCTGTTGAAAATTCCCACTTGCTGCAGAAATGGCATTTGTTTCGCCCTTTTTGTACCAGTTGAAAGCCTTCTTGGCATTGTTTTGGCTGCTGGAACCTCCTTGAATCTTTCCACTCTTCAAGCCTTCTTCAATTCTTTCTCCGACCATCACCATGTCTGAAAATCCAGAAGATACACTGCTGATCAGCTTCTCGTAGTATTGCCCCTGTAGGGTACCCATGAAGATATCGATCAATTCACGGTCAACCAAAGGTGGATGCACTCTGGCAGCTAACTCCCTCCAGCGTTGGGCGTACTCCTTAAAGGATTCACTCTCCTTTTGAGACATACTCTGAAGTTGAGTACGGTTAGGAGCAAGGTCAGTGTTGTACTTGTACTGCTTTTTGAATGCATCAGATAGATCGAGCCAAGTATGAACAATGTTGCGTTCAAGTTGCATGTACCATTCTAGAGACGCTCCAGACAGACTGTCTTGGAAGCAATGGATCATGAGCTTATCGTCTTTGGCATGAGCGGCCATTTTTCTACAGTACATCCTCAAATGGAGCTCAGGGCAGCTGAGGCCTTTGTATTTCTCGAATTCTGGCAGTTTGAACTTAGCAGGGATCACAACATCTGGAACTAAGCACATGTCTGAAGCACTCAGAGAGGTTAAGTTGTGTCCTTCCATAATTCGGAGTTTTTCAGCTAACTCGCGACACATCTTCATAGCTTCAGACTCTTGAACAACATGAGGATTGATGATTGGAACATCAGTATGCATCTCATACTCAACTTGATGATTCTCTTCAGCATGAGGAAACTGGACTTGAGTTGGAAAAGGTTGAGCTTGAGGAATAGCACCAACAGTAACACCAGAGGTTGGTATTGGTTGAGAAGTGGCTTCTTCAACAGCAGGAGTGAAGCCTAGAGGCAAACCATATACCACAGGACTTGGAACTGGAACTGAAGGCATTGCTCGCGAGGCAGATCCTTGCACTAGAGCATTGTTCACTGCAGAAGCAGCTTCGCGACGTTCTTCCATTCTGGCCAAAGCTTGTAAAGTCTCATAAATCTGGTCAATCTTGCTCTTGACCGAGTCAATCTCTTCCCTCATGGCAGCTTGTTCTTCTTGAATCACGTCCATCAGTCTTCTAGTGTTGGCTCTAGTTGGATACGGTCGTCTAGCACGATACGGGCGTCGGGGAACCAGCTTGATTTACTGAAGATGGAGGAACATGAAATGAGTTTACGGCTTTGGAATGAAATGCAAGATGAACAGATAATGCAAATGAAATGAATATGCGCATGGATGCAATGCAAGATCCAGGATCACGAGTATAATCAGCTTTGAGGTGAACCATAGTAACGAGTAAATAACCGGTATCTATTGATAAAAGTAACCTTAACAGGTAGGCTCTTATAGGATTGTTCTAAGTTCTTTACCCGTAAAACCACTCACAGGATAGTTTCTACAGTTATGGATAAGATACTCAAGGTCACGGACGCTGATCGTACTAATGTCCTGCCACAGGCTAGCTGTATTATGACGATAATAACGATAAGATCTACCTTGAGTGGAGTTCTCATGTTAGCCGTATGAGGAGCGGGTCCTCAGAGACTAACACTACGCAACTGCCACCATTAAAACTGGTTCTAAAAGTGGGTCCCAGAGTCACAGCCCTTTCATGAATCAAGTCATGTAACAGGCTAGCTGTGTTATGACGAGATCTGTGAATAGGTCTACTCTCTAGGGGGAGCTTTCATGCTAGGCTTGCAAGGAGCGAGTCCTTGGAGACTAACATTAATAACTTCCAATTCTAAACTAGGTGTTCCCTCTTCTTTTCGCAAACTCAGATGTCAACCCAGGATCCAACAAGCAAGTATGATAATGATCATAATAAGAAGAGCAAATAAACAAGCATAAATAAAAAGCGTGAAGAAAACATGTAAGCAAAATAAACATTGATCGCAAAGTAAACTAAGTTAGGCTTGACTCTCTAACTGTCCCCAGCAGAGTCGCCATCTGTCGCACCTCGAAAAATACGACCTCGCGATAAAAATATACCGCGGATAAAAATTAAAACAACAGAGTCGCCACCGAACTTATTTTATTCCAATTAAGGAAAGGGAAAATATCGAGAAACCCTTTTGAAAAAACGGATAGAACAAGGTCTTTGAAACCAAATTCTAGGTTCGGGAGTCGATTCCGTAAGGGGAAGGTATTAGCACCCCTTACGTCCGTTGTACTCAACGGGAACCTCTTAGCTTAACTTGCGATCTAATGCTGACTTATGCTTTCTGTTTTCTTCGAATAATAAAATAAAATAAAGATTCTAATATAAGGTTAATAGGAGAAATGGGTTATTTTGTTCCTAGGGTGCTCGGCAAGGAGTAAGATCCGTGTGCCTACGTATTCCCTTGTGCAATGGGAAAGTCAGAGCTTCGTAGTTCGTGGTACTAAGGTTGATCGATTTGTTTTAATGAACAGTTATTTAAATCGCATTCTACTGTAAAGCGTTGGCTTGTCTGCCCGCGATAGGAGGCTGAAGCGCTAGCTTGTTTGAGATAGAAGGGATTTAAATAAAGTTCGCTTGAAGAAATGTTTGATTTGATTGGTGTTTTTTTTAGAATGAAAGGATAAATAAACTGCGTCTTGAGGGGCGGGCCTCAGGAGAGTTTATTCGAGAATTCGAGGAATGCGAGACTCCAGAATCCAATTCTTTCATTATTTGATATTTCGATTAAATGTTTTAATTACGGAAAGTCGAATGAACGACGTCCCGCGGGGCGAGCCTCGGGAGTGTTCATTCAAGAATTCGAGGAATGCAAGACTCCAAAATTCAGTTTATCCGTTATTTTTATTATAAAAATATTTGAATGTCGAGTTCGGAAGAAATTGATGGCGAGGCGCGATGCGCTCGGCTTACGTTAATTCGCGATTCCATTAAAGCGATAAAAAAAATAATTAAATTAAATTGCAACAATTAGAATAAGTGTATATGAATAATAAAATTAAATTGAATTTAATAAAAAGCTAAATAATTGAAATAATATAATAGAATGTAAATTAACTTAAATTAATTTTATTGAAATTGAATTTCATAAATGATAAAAAAAGATAAATTAAATTGTAACAATCAAAATAAATGAGTAAGAATAATCAAATTAAATTGAATTTTATTAGAATACTAAAGTAATTGAAATAATATGAGAAAATGAAAGTTAAGTTAAATTTATTGAAATCGAAATTGAATTACATAAAAAAAAATAGAAAGTCTCATAATAATTAAATTTTCCGATTAAAAGTATCGGAAACAATTTAATTTGTTTTAATATCATTGGCTCAAAGTAATATTAATCAAAAATTCAGAAAATTCTAATAAAATAATGAATAACTAAATAAGTAGTAAAAAATATATATATAAAAAAACAAAGACCAAAATAATGGGGGAAGGCATTGTGTATGAGTGTGTCAAAAGAAACTTGTTGGGCTAACCTCACATCTTTTTCCAAACAGCAGACAATCAAAACAAATAATAAAAAAAAAACTAAATAAAAGAGAAAGGTCTGACGGTGTGTGATAGTGTATATAGCAAGTTGATAATGTTTTAGCATAATCTAAACAAATATAAAAGAGAAAAAAATAATAAGAATAATAAAAAAAAAGAAAAGGTCCACATATGATACATATGTGTTAAATAACGAAGAAAAAGAAAACAACTATTTCATTCCCTTAATAAACCAAGACTTAAATAAATAAAAATATATAAAAGTAACTAACAGTAGCAATAAGGAAAGCTGAGAAACACAATCCCTTCACAAAACACATTCTGGAAAAAATAACCTACCCTATATCACAGACTCTCTCCCAAACACGTTTTCGGATTCCGAGTTCGGATAGGTGAGACCTGTCCTATTTTCGGTTCCGTCTCGGTGAACGTTCTCACGCAGTGATTTTAGTTTCAGATTTAATGTTTTTCGGCGGTGGTGGAGTTTCAGATTTGTGGGTGAGTTTACGGTTTTCCATCGGTTGTGGTGTGACGGCTTGGTTCGCGAACGGCGTTTCTGGGTTTGGTTTTCGCAATGGCGGTAGATGGCGGTTATGGTGAGGGTTTCGCAGTTGTGGTTCGATTTTTGCGTCTTTGGTGTTTGACGGTTGCTTTGGTTTAGCGGCTTTGGTTGTCTTTGTGCGGTGATGATGGTGGTTCTATGGCGGCTGGTCTATGCGATTCGTGGCTGGGGGGTTGCGGTTTAATGGGCTGAGTTTTGTCACAGTTTTTTTTAGGAAGCTTGCTTTACTTTTTCTGCATAAAACTTTTGTGTTTTCTTCCAAGCCCCCTTTTTTATAATGGAATGGTGTTGAATTTATAGAAGAAATAGAAAGGGTATAATGGAAAATGCAAGCTGGATTTAGATAAGGATGAAGAAAGATTTGAGCTGTAAAATTTGGTTTTGATTTTGTTGTAGTGGAAAGTTGCAGATTTTGTGAGATTTGTTGTTATGTAGATGTGGTAGTGGAATTGAGGTAGTTGGTAGATATTTTATGAATAACAAAGGAAATAATAATAATGCTAATAATAATAAGGATAATAATAATAATAATAGTGAAAAGTAGAAATAACAAAAATTATAAAAACTAATAATGATAATAAAAAAAGAATGGATTAATAATAATAATGAGAAATATAAAAATGAGTAATAATGATAACAAGAAAAATCTAAATGGTAAAAATAGAAATATTAAAAAAATGGTTAATAATGATAATGGTGATGAAAGTAGTGACAATAATTTTAATAAGAAAATAATAAAGATGATTTTTTTTGTGATTTTTCTAAACAGGCTTTAAAAAAGTGGATTTATGCAAAATGGTTAGGTTTGAATAATAAAAGATTTTTTTGTATTTTTTTTTATAAAAAAAAAGGTAGAATAAAAAAAAAATTTTGAATTTTAGTTTAAAAAGAATAGAATGCATTTTTTGGATTTGTTTTCGATTATCAGACAGAAAAAGAAAATGGTACATATTTTTTTGATTTTTTGAGATATTTGGTTAGACAGTAAAATAAAATGACAAAAGTAGGACAAATTTGGGGTATGACAGAAACATAGTAATAAAACGATACTTTTTCTCGTTATCAGTAACTCCCATTCCGCAGAAAAAATGAAAACCAGCACAGCCAGACAGTCCAGTATAATATGATGCATGGAAAATAAATACTGAAAGCGGTAAATAAATGCTGTAAAGTAAAGCTATAAAGTAAAACTGTAAATAAAAACAGTAAATCTAAACTAAAGCACACAACAACACACAGATAAACACCCAAAGAAACAAAACCAAACAGGCGCTAGGATTGACTCTACAAGGGAAACCAGAGATTTTGGGTTCGATCCCCAGCAGAGTCGCCAGCTGTCGCTCCCGACATTTTTATCCTAGTACAAATGCGAAAGTGGCGCGGAAAATGTAGAGTCGTCAGCCAGACATTTTTATCCCGAAAGAATGGGAAAGGTAATGTTGCACAAACCTAAGGAAGAAGGAAAGGACAAGGTCCTGCGAACCAAAGATCTGGGTTTGGGAGTCGGTTACGACCTGGGAAGGTATTAGCACCCCAAATCGTCCACCGTACCCAACGAGATCCACGCTTGCTTGTTTGTTTCAAAGGGTGAGAAAAATATAACTGCTGCTGAAAAAATGAACTGCTAACTGGAATTGGAACTAAAATGAGAAATGAGAAGGGAAGTGGAAAAGAAGAATGAGAATAAAAAGGGGAAACGTAGGGAAAATAAAGAATGTGCTCGAACGGGCGCTACCCCGCTGCCTACGTACCTCATCGGGATAATGAGGATCAGAGTCGACGTAGTTCGCCTAACTAAGGCGGGAACTGTTTGTTTGTGTTTTTTATGCTGGAACTGTGTATGTCTATGCTCAGGTGTTGCAGGCTCGTCTGGTACGAGTGCGTTTACCGTCTTACATGCGAGACGAGTCGTCGGGAGTTCACGTTATAAGTGAATGAGATGAGAAGAGAAGTTCCCGCGGGATAGTCGCTTGTTATTTGTTTTTGTCTTTTATGAGAAATGTTTTGAATTTGTTTGTGAACAGTCTCGTACTAAGACCTATCCATCACGGAAAGTATTTATACCTCGCCCCGAAACAGGACGCGTATAAACACTCCGCAACAAAGTCTCATGTCGTACAAGAATGTCTGGTTTTCATTAAATGTTTTATTGTTTTTCTTCATGAGATGAGAAATAATGACTCAAATTGCAAAAGGAAAAATCTAATGGGAAACTAAGACACAACCCTAATTTGTGTTTATTTATAAGAGAGGTCCTATGGTTAATGGGGTTTCTAAACCTAATGGAGAAAGAACTTAGAACTACTAAAATGCAACTTACTTCCTAAGGAAGTTAAGTCGATTCTAAAGCCAAGGGGGAACCTATTCAAGTGAAAAATCAATCAACAAAACAAAGCAACAAAAATTGAATGCAAGAATAAAATTCAAGACAAAACAATTAAAGGCATAAACCTAAAATAGTCCTAAATTTATTCTAAGTCTAATTAGTGTGAATCCTAAGCCTAAGTTCTGAACTAAGGGCATTACCTAATATTTCCATTCTAAAAAATCAGAAACTAAACTAATCTAAGTCATTATTAAATCCTAAGATTAAATCTAATTAAACTATTTTTTATGAAAACTTAATATCCTAGCCTAACTAATGGAATTTTTATGTGACAAAGCCTAAGAATTAATATCCTAAAAATAGTGAAAGTTCTGGAAAAATTGTGAGATTAATTCCATGGGGTCCTAAAACTACCTATAATATTGTGTTAAAGATATCCTAAAAAATCAGAATTTTGCTATGCCTAAAAATCATTTATTTCTACCTAATGATTAACCATTATTTTCTAAGGATTAAGCCACTAAAACCTGAGATAAAATATCCTAAAAAATCTACTACAAATATGCTAAGTACTATTATCAGTCCTCTAACTAGGGTAAAAAGAATGGGCAAAAAAAGTTACTGGAAGACTAAAAAATAAAATCAACAAATTTATGTACAGTTGAAGGAAATTCACTAAAAACCACTTACATGAAAAAATCAGAATTAATTCAAAAACAATTAAAATTCAGAAAAATAAAATGCCAAACATTTCTACATTGAATTAATAGCCTACTTGATTTTTTGTAGAATTTTCCCAAGCATTTTCTATTTTTATTGAATTATTTTCTAAACTATGTAAAACTAAAAATTAAATTCTAAGAGAAATATAGAGGAGGTGGATTTAGTAATTTTTCTAGTTGTTTTATTATTAACTGGGCTTAAAAGAGGTGTAAAAAGCAGAACAGCTAGGCCTAAAACGCAGGTTGTGAGGGGGAGTGCAGAAAGGAATTTTTTAAGTTGTTTTTTACATGGGCCTAGAATGGGAGGTTTGAAAAGCAAGATGGACGAAGGCCCCAATCCGCAGAAGCCAGGGGGTGAGAAAATGATTTTTTTATCAGTTCATTTTTATATGGGCCTAGAATGGGAGGTGTGAGTAGCAAGATGGGCCCTATTTCGCAGGGTCTTATGAGGGTATATGGTAGACTATGGTGTGCGGTCTGCGTATGATTATGGAAGGGTGGCCCAACCGGACGGTGACAAGTGTCACCGCCGGATTGGACCCCAAAACTCCAACTTATCCTCTTCAGATTCTAACGGTCTTCATGGGGAAAAAAACTGAAAATTAAGCTTAATCAATGAGGATTAATTTGGATTAATGGGCACTAATAAACATTGATTAATTCCTTTTTTATGCTAATCTAATTAAATAATCAGATTCATACAAATAAAATGCAAACCCTAGAAAAACCTAATCCCTTCTTCTTCTTCCAACCAACCCGCAGCAGCTCACCACCTCTCCCTCGGCTTCATCTTTTTCTTCATCTCGCCTCCTCCGCGAACAAACCCTTCCTCTCCGCACCTTAAACAAAGCTAAACGCTACTCTTCTTCATATTCGAATCAAGAACCTAGGTTCGCAAATCAAAACGCCAAAAATCCAGAAACTCATAATCAAATGATACCACACACTAATGAAGCAACAAAGCTTAGTACCTTAAGCTTTCACCGCCGATGAAGATGCGAATGGAGCTTTAAATAGCTGAAAAGGAAACTTCGAAGACGAACAAGATGCGGACGTGCGGAAGACGTTTTCAAGTGCTGCACAAACACGTTAAGGTACGATTCAGTTATTCCTCCCCTTCACGTTCTCGTTCGCGACTCTTAATCATCTTCGAATATGAAATCTTGACGCGCTTTTCTCTCTTTGCAGGTTGCGGTTGAATGCTGTGGTGTTGAATTGTTGCAGGTGTGCTTCTAAATTGTTACGGGATCGTTCTCGCCGTAATGTGAAAACGAAGTGATTGCGAGGTTGCGATTGAAGGAGAGTAGCGTATTGTTGAAGAATTGAAGGAATTGTGGGGGAAACAAAAGTTGAAGAAGAAGAGGGATTGCGAAAGGAGGGGATTCAGATTGATTGAAGGAGAAGATTGACCGAGGGATGAGAAGAATGAAAAATGGTGAAGAGAGGATTGAAGGATTGGTGATGCCTCTGATTTATAGGAGCTAATTTTCTGGATCCTTCTGGAAGATAAGTTTTTTCATTTTCTGTTAGGAGTTAGTTTTTTGATTCTGATTTCTGTTATGAGTTTTGGTGAATTCTGTTATGAATGTCCTGCTATTCGGTTATTCGGTTATAAGCTGATAACCTCCCTGTTAGGGCCTTCTTCTTTTTTCTTTGTGAGTTCAGTAGCTGAGACTTTTGATGGTTTCCTTTTTTGTGCACTTGCAGGACTGTGAAGATTTGCATAGGGACACAGAAGCCACGAGAATGAAATTGGAAATTTGCAACCTCACACTGCCTCAAAATCAAACTCAAAAGGAAGAGCTTTCAATGGAATTGTAGAAGACCCGAGGCGTAACACTGGTCCTGTGTTGGTTTAAACCAGAATGGTAGAAGCTTAAGTACAAAAATGAAACTGCGGTATTGACGATGATGAGGAATGAAGATTCAATTTTGCGTGCTGTGTTCTTAATGCAAAGGACCTTGAAGAGCCATTAAGATTGAAGATGTGAGGCATTGAAGTTGATCATTAGAAAGAAATTGAAGATCCGAGGAAGAAAAGTGAGGAGTTCTCTATACCCCTGTTCTGATCTTCTTTCTGTCTATTCAACAAATGCAGAATTTCTGTTTTTTTTTTCTAACCGAATTCTTGCTTCTCTAAAAAAACTATTAATTTGTGTAACTAATCACAACTGATATCACTTCCTCTCTTTTTAGTTGGAGGTTCATGGTTGGCGATTAATACAGGATGGAGATTGGGGAGTTAACCGCGGATTCAAAGAATTGATGATGTTGCATTTTTGATATGCAGGTTTTGTGAATTGGGAGAGGGAGGAGACTGATGAGTTGAAGAGTTTGTTCTTGGTGTTGTGGCGTCGTCAGTTCGGTGGTAGAAGCTACGAGAGAACCGTGAAGAGAAATTGGGATGTCAGAGTTCTTGTTCATCTTCTTTTCCTGTTATCTGTTATTGGTTGTCATAACTGAACTTTTCATTTTGGTGTAACATTATTTCTTTTGGAATCAACTTGTAACTGTTTTTTTTTATATTTTTTTTTTATGATGAAATTTTTCCTCTCTAACCTGATTTTCCTGATAAACATATCCATGGTGCATTTTTCTTTTGGTGTATGGTAATGGGCCTCATTTCCATAAATGGCTTTTGATTTAAAAATGGATAAATGGATGAAGACATTCCAAAATGGGCTTTTGATTTAAAAATGGAGAAATGGATGAAGATGGAATTTGAATTTGTTTGCAAAACATATCCACCATTTGAGTCTGAACATAACCACTTGAGAGAAAACTGTTTCTCATAAGAAGTGAACAAACTCGCATACCAAATGGTAGAGCCTCCAAAGCAACACATGAAGAAAGAACACTCCCAAAACTAATCAAACCAAAGCATCTTATAAAACATCTCCAATGACTTCACAAACATGGAACTACTAATAACTTTGAGTTTGATTTGCTAAATAAAAGAATATTCTTTCCAAGCACTGTCTACCGTAGGTATATCACCTGCAAGAACAAGATTTCAAATTTTTTTCCTTAGTTTTCAAGTGGAGTTATTTTGAGGAAGAAAACTGTGCAATGCACAATCAGTTCAAATAAAAGAAATTCATATATGGATAAGTGGACTTTCACGGTGGATGATAGAAATATGAATGAGGTAAAAATGGGTAAACAGATTAGAAAAATGGTTAATGGATAATGGGCTTGAAAATTGACTATGGCTTTGGATAACTAGACTTTAAAAGGGTGATTCACAATGGATTATGGACAAACATAAATGGATAGATGAATGAAAGAAACTAAAAATGAATTGATGAAAACATATAGAATACTAAAAATTGAAAATAAATGGAAATTGGAAAAGAATGGAAGTGGAATGGAATAATCGGGGATGGTTTACAACAATGAGAATGAATGGATATGAAGTCTCGATTTTAGCCCAAACCCATTTTGAATTCTCTCCACAAGCCCATGAACACAACTCCTTCTGAACCACTGCACAATTTTTTTAGATAAATCACACCCCTTTCGAATCGTCTGAAACATGCTATGACCATTCAACCAGATGAATCAATGATAAACAGAAGACTCCAACCAAACTTCACACAAAACACTGTTCGATAACCTGATGAATATCAACACACGGCAGCCTGAACTTTGAATATGCATTGTCTAAGAAAAAGGCCAATGGCCCAACTAATCTTAAAGTTGCCATAATCTTCTGATAGTATGACCAAGATTAGGTCAAACTCCCATCTGAATCGAAACACAACTGAACAACCGCATTTGAAGTGGAATCGTTGTCCAGTGAATATTCTCCATCATTTCAATCCCTGAAAGACACAGATAAGGTACAAAACCCTAATTTCCCAGGGCCTTGATCACATGCCCTATGAAACAATGAAATGCACTATTATGATGTTAATGACTTAATGAGAAATGCAGATGAATGCGAAACGATAAGTCAATAAAGGGAATAAATAATGAGGGCAAATTTTGAGGTATTACAGAGGGTTCATCCAATCGATGAATTATTATAGTCGGGGCTTCATTATACCACTTGACCTTGAACATGGAGGCTAAAGTTGCCAAAGCGTCTGATGGCTGATTTTGCTCTCGAGGAATGTATTGAAAGGTGATCCCATCAAAGTATGTGATATTATCCCGAATATTGTCTCGATACCGTTATAGCTTACTGTTATGTACTCCTCATTCTCCCTTGATTTGATTAATGATGAGGACTGAGTCCCTATATACTTCCAAGATCTTTTTCTTTAGATTGATTGCCTCATCAATTCCCAGGATGCATGCTTCATATTCTGCCATGTTGTTGGCGCACGGGTAGTAAAGTCTAGCTGTAAAGGGAATATGAAACCCTGTTGGTGAGGTTATAATAGCTCATATTCCATGTTCTTCTGCATTAGAGGCCCCATCAAATATAAGTTTCCATCGAGACCCAAATTCAGGTCTTTTATAAGTTTCTAGAATAAGATCGTCTTCCATAGTCATAACATCCTCATCTGGAAAGTCGAATTGCATGGGTTGATAGTCCTCAACTGGTTGATATGCAAGGTGGTCTTCTAGTACACTCCCTTTTATAGCCTTTTGAGTAACATATTGGATATCATACTCAGTTAGCATCATTTGCCATCTTTCTATTCTCCCCTTCACCGCTGGCTTTTAGAATATGTACTTGATCGGATCCATTATTGATATCAACAAAGTAGTATGGCACACCATGTATTGTCTTAATCGTCGGGTGGCCCATACAAGTGCACAACAAGTCTTCTCCACAAGTGAGTATCTTGATTCGCAATCAGTGAACTTCTTGCTTAAGTAATAGACTGCATGTTCTTTTCTCCCTGTCTTATCATGTTGCCCCAGTACACATCCCATAGAATTGTTAAGCACCGTGAGGTACATTATAAGTGGCTTTCCTAGAACTGGTGGCACCAAGATAGGTGGCTCTTGTAAATATTCCTTAATCCGATCGAAATCCTTTTAACAATCCTCATTCCACTCGATAGTTTAATCTTTTCTAAGTAGTTTGAAAATTGGCTCGCAAGTAGCGGTAAGATGCTAGATGAACCTTGTAATGTAAATTAGTCTCCCTAAGAAACCACAAACTTCCTTCTCCGTCTTCGAAGCTGGCATTTCTTGAATGGCTTTAACTTTATCCGGATCGACTTCGATACCTCTTTGGCTGACTATGAATCCCAACAACTTTCTAGACCGAACTCCAAAAGTACATTTTGCTGGATTAAGTCATAGTTTGAACTGCCTTAGACGCTCAAACAATTTTTGTAAGTTTACTAGATGGCCCTCCTCATTTTGTGACTTAGCAATCATATCATCCACATAAACCTTTATTTCCTTGTGCATCATATCATGGAATAAAGTCACTATAGCCCTTTGATAAGTTTCCCCAACATTATTTAATCCAAATGGCATTACCTTGTATCAGAAAGTACCGCACGAAGTGATAAATGTGGTATTCTCCATATCAAAAGGAGACATCTTGATTTGCTGTATCCCGAGAACCCATCCATAAATGAAAAAACTGAGAACTGAGCAGTATTGTCCACTAGTACGTCAATGTGAGGTAGTGGAAAGTCATCCTTAGGACTTGCTCTATTGAGGTCTCGATAACCATACACATCCTAACTTTCCCATCTTTCTTTGGCACTAGCACGATGTTTGCTACCCATTATGGGTACTTCACAACGACTAAAAATCCTGCGTCGAACTGTTTCTTGACTTCTTCCCTGATCTTGAGGATCAAATATGGTATAGTTCTTCTCAATTTTTTCTTAACCGGAGGGAATTCTGGCCTGAGTGGCAGCTTGTGTTCAACAATGTTGGTATCGATCCCAGGCATGTCTTGGTAGGACCAAGCAAACACATCAGTATATTTCTTTTATATCCTCCTTCAAAGAAGTTCCAATTTTAACCTCCTTCTTCTCTTCTTCAGTCCCCAGATTGATCACATCCACTGGTTCCTGGTGAGGTTATATTTATTTGTCTTCATACCTTAACGGTCTGGCTAATTCTTCCGGAAGATCACATTCTTCCCCATCATCCTCTTTTGCTTGGTAAATCGGTAACTTGAAGTCAACAGGGATTATGTCGGTGTTTTGTACAATAGGGTCATTTTTAAATTTGCATGCAAATTTTTTTTAATTATTATCCTCTTTTGTGAATTGTTTCTCAAATGAATATATTGAATGAAAATGTCTTGCTACTTTTTGAAAGAAGCGCAAATGAAACGAAAAAGATCTTAATTGAAAAGAAATGCAACTTTATTGATAAAATAATGCAAAGAAACAAAGAGTGGCTATACAAAGCTTTGTTCATCTTGCCTTAGGCATAGCAAGGAACTTATTATTATTATAAAAAGGAAATTACTTTGAAATAGATATCATCTCAGGAATCTCGATGGCTTTCCAATTGTTGAGGACCGTATCCGATGCAAAATGACACACCAAGTCTAATATCCTTTTCCCATTTTCTTCAATAGCAGCCACTTGATCTTGATCTCTGAACCCAACACTTTGGAAAGTCTCATTGATAAGAGGAAAATTCTTTTATTTGTAGACCTTTGGAACCCCTTGATTAGCCGGTGTGTAACCCAGCCCGAACTGATCCTTCTCCTCAGGAATTTCTGGAAGTGTACCCCATCTCCTTGTATCCCCCTCCATCATTGAGTCCATGATATTCTTTGGGCTTCCTTTTTGTTGGACGACTTGTTTTTGATCCACTGTTGACTTTTTCAGAGCTTGAAATGGGATTTCAAAAGTTTCTCCATCCACTTCAATATATCTGAAAGAAGATAGATGACTGGCGTAAATATCCCCCTCCCCATCCACAATTATTAACTTATCCCCATATATGAATTTCAAATTTTTATGAAGTGTTGAAGTGATTGCACCTATAGCATGAATCCAAGGTCATCCTAGAAGACAACTGTAGGAAGAATTAATGTCCATGATTTGGAAGGTCATCATAAAGGTATGTGGACCCACCATGATAGGTATCTCAACTTCTCCAATTACCATCCTTTTAGAGCCATCGAAAGCCTTCACTACTAAAGTGCTAGCCTTCATAAAAGTCTTCACATAAGTTAGTTTCATGAGGGTGTCCTCAGGCATGACATTTAAAGCTAATCATGTATCCACCAATACCCTTGAGAGAATAATATCTTGACATTTGATTGATATATGCAAGGCTTTATTATGTGTTTTCCCTTCAAAAGGTAATTCATCACTACTAAATCCCAAACAAGTACTAGCGACGATATTAGCAACAACCCCATCAAATTGATCCACCATTATATCCTTAGTAACATGAGCTTCATTCAAGACATTGAGTAGAGCTTCTCGGTGAGAATCTGAGCACAATAATAATGATACCATTGATATTTTAGAGGGTGTTTGACCAAGTTGATCTATCACCCTATAATCACTTTTCTTTATGAGCCTTAGAAATTATTCAGCATCTTCTTGAGACACGCTCTTCTTTGAAGACCCTTCACCTACTTCTATAGTTTACTTCCCTTTTGATCCTTTTTGGACCTTTCTTCTTAGGTAGCTCAGGTGTGTATATTCTTCCACTATGAGTGATACCCCTAATGCCAGCTATGTTGGTGACAATTGGCGTTATTGTGGCATTCTTTCCTTCAAGAGTAACATTACCATAATCCCAAGGTACTGCCTTCACACTATGATACATTGCAGCTGATTTTTGTACACATTTCCCTACTGGTATTTGAATGGGTGCTTGCACAGGTTTTGAGAAAGTGGGCGCTTGTGTGGGCTTTGAATATGGTATATGAATTGGCGTTTGCACCTCCCTTCTTTGATATGGGATCTGAATTGGCGTTGGAGCCTCCCTTTCTGATATGGGATCTGAATTGACGTTGGAGCCTCCCTTCTTCGGTATGGGATGCCAAAAGGTTCTATAACTGCCACTTCATCTACCCTACTTTAATATCTAATTTGTACTACCCCTTTATCCATCAGTTGTTGGAGTATTTTCCTCATTTTCTTGCATTTCTCAGGGTTGATTATGCAATATATGCAATTAATTTGTATTCTTTCAAATATTTCATACCCAATTAAAGCTTCCCATATCTTCTTCATAGGAGTATTAATTTGATCGACCCTTCTGAACAATATATCTTCCTCTATCCCTTCAATCATATTGACGTTTTCCCCAGCGTGCCCTAGGAAAGGGTTGTTTCCCACATTTGGTCCTACCGGAGTAAAATTGATGTCCTTTTGATCTAGTAACTCTTTCACCTTAAACTTTAGAGCCAAGCATTTTTCAGTTGTATGTCCTGGTGATCCAGCATGATAGTCACATCTCACATTAAGGTTATATGCCCTAGGGAGATTTCCTGCCAGAGGTGGTAATGGCTTGATCTCTACCACTCCCTTTTGAACCAAAAATGGTAAGATCTCGGTGTACATTGAAGGAGTAAGATCAAATTCCTTCCATGGTCTCTTCTTCTTTCTTCTAGGATATTTTTTTTGTTGACCTTGTTGTTGTACCCCCTGTGGTTGTTGATTTTGAAAAACAGGAGGCGCTTGAGGTGGATACTAATTGGGAGCCACCGCTACTACATATGGATTGTATAGCATAGGTGCCACATCATTAACTTCTCCCTTCTTGGAACTAGTGTCTGAATACCTTTTGTTGTTATGTGGGTTGGAGGGTACCTTCCCAATCTTCCCAATCCTTAATCCATTTTCGATTCTTTCCCCGATAAGGACTAAATCAGCAAATCTAGTTGATATTGACCCTATCATTTTCTTATAGTAAGGTGCCGATATGGTACTCATGAACATATCCACCAATTCACTCTCCCACAATGGAGGTTGTACACGAGAAGCCAATTCCCTCCACCTTTGAGCGTATTCCTTGAATGATTCACCTGTTTTCTGAGAAACATTCTGCAATTGCAAGCGATTTGGTGCCATGTCCATATTGTATTTGTATTGCCTTACAAATGAGGTTTTCAGATCGTCCTATGTCTTGATATGAGTCCTCTCCAGTTGCATGTACCAGTCCAAAGATGCCCCACTTAAACTGTCTTGAAAGATATGGATCATCATATTTTTATTTTTAGCATAAGCGGCCATCTTCCTTGTAAACATCCTAATTTTATTCTTAGGACAACTCACACCCTAATATTTTTCAAAGTCTGGTAGCTTAAATTTTGGTGGAATGACCACATCTGGTACTAAGCACATATCCAAAGTATCCATCGCCAAGAAATTATTTCCTTCAACGGCCCTTAGTCTTTCATCAAATCCTTTGTACCAATCATCAACCCCATTTTCTTCGACGTCAACAATTCCCTTGCACCCAATTGGCTTTGAATTTTCTCAATCATATTGGAGATTCCAATCCTCATAGTTGGCTTGAGGAAAATAGGTGAAATGAGGTATGGGGCCCCCATTGGGACCAGCTGGTGGGATCACTCCTTCGAAAGGTGAGTTTCTAGATTTTTGTTTGCCCACCTGGACTTCTTCATCTTCCGAGTCATGAACATATCCTATTGGTGGATTTGGATCCTCAAGTTGAGGCATATGAGTAGGGTTATTCTTTCGCTGGCTTGTCTCAGTGTCTCTAGCTATCAAGTTTTGGATAGCGAGAGTCAGTTGATCGATCTTTGCCTTTATATCATTCACATTGTCTTTGACAACATCCATATCCTCTCGGAGAGTCGCTTGATTATGTTCCAGTTGATCCATCACTCACTTTTGGAAGGCTCGAGTGTGACATCAGGAAGTGAGAGTTTTTGGTGCAATGATTCTGTGACAATGTTGTTTTGAAAGAAATGATTTTTCTGTTTTGAACTTAAGAAAACTTTTTATATCCAAATGTGTGCTATGTATGCTAATGTATGTATGAGTATGCATGATATATGATTTTTAATTCCTTTTGCTTATTTGAGAGAATTCCAAAATCCATTGAAATGTTGTTAAAGACGAATATTAAAAGTGATAACCCAAGCACGTAGAATTAGAAATAAAATTCTTTATTAAGAACTTAAATCCAAAGGTTCATATTGGGAATTTCCCACTAAAACAAAAATATAAAGAACTTCTAAATAAAAATAAACTCAAATCCTTGGGAAAACCCCATTACAAAAAACGATAACAACCCTAATAAAAAAAACTAAGCAGGTGTCTCCATAACTTTCTTTAGGTTCCCCTTGAACTCCTTCAAAAGCATCTCACATAGCTTGATGAACTCTAAGACTTTAAGAGGGGTATTATCAAAATTCATGACCCTACTAGCCCTCCTGTGCATCCATGGAAGATCTCTAACCATATTGTTGGCAAATTCTGCTAGACCAGTGTACTCCCTACTCCATGCTTCAGCTAGATCTCCTTGCTCTTGGACTATGACTTGGGTTGCGTCAGAAAGGTTTCCTAAGTATCAGATATCTTCTTCCAATCGTCGGATTTGGGCTTAAGTGTTCTCGATCTTGATTTTGAAGTTACACTTGTTCTCTAAGCTCCAATATCTCAACGTGTATCCTTTCCCAGTTGACAGGTAGCATTTGTTCAGCTTCAGCTCTAAGTTGCCTTTCCCTAACAATAATAGCTTGGGCCTCCTGCAGTGATCCTTCGAGCCCACAAATTTGAGTCTTCAAAGTATCCCTTACTTCTTGTTTATCCCATACAGCTAGCTCCCACACCCTTTTCCACCTTTGACCTTCAGCTTGCACATCCTTTAATTGATCATTCAGATTTTGGTATCCTATTCCAACACTAAATAATCCTCCCAAGGTCCTTTGCCTCTTACTTCTTTCAACCTTAAGCTCTTCCTCGGTTTTAAGGAGTTGCTTATCCTTTTGCTCAAGATCATAGTCCACCAGATTCTTCTTATAATTTGCATCATAGAGGCTATGCTCTAGATTTTCTATGTCTTGCTTCAATTGTGCTATAGTCTTTTTGAGGTTATCCACCTCCTCTACTGAGATTAGGCTAATATCAGGAACATCAGGTTGATAAGTAGGATCAACTATAAAAGGTAACTTAACCAATCAAACCCTTTCCTTTACCCATGATATGTAAGAGTTTTCAGATGAAGGGTGTTTTCTCTTAAGCTTGCTTTCTCTTGTGTGTACCTTTTTCCAAGCTCTAGTGATCCTTATGAATAGCCCCTTATCCAAAGCATCCCCACCATGCAAGATAATATCATCTAGATCTTCATTTTTAGGTCTTTCCCATATAGCATGTCCTAGTTGCCTTAATGATAGTATAAGGATGTAGCTAATACATCCCCTAGACCCACTGAGAGGAACATTAGGAAAGTTTCTGCAATTGATGATTATTTCCTTGGACTTCACCTTTTTTGGATACCAAAGGATGGTATTTTCAGTAAGAGACCTAAGTTTTTTAGCCCAAGAATGGTTACCCTTGGTCTCTATCCTAGTAAGATCCTTGTAAATATGTGAAATAAACCAGAAGTACGGTAATGGTATATAACAGTGTAATGACCATTTTCCTTTGTTGTGACATATATTAAGGGTATAATATACATCAACTAGTAATACATGAACTATGTTTTCCCCTTGGTTCTTCACAACCCAAAAAAACACTAATGACAGGAGCATCAATAAAGTGTTCCATCCCCGGGAAGAGAACTATTCTAAACATGATTAATGCAAAAACATTCACAATCCAATCTCCAACTTTAGCCAATTTCTGAGAAACCCCTTCCAGATATCCCTTCTTAAGTCCTTGTATCTCTTTATCTTCCATTTAGTGTGCTAGTAAATCTTCAACAAGTATCCCCAAAGTTAAAGCTAGATCCTTGGTCTTTATTTTTTGTCCCATGCCCATGTAAGGTTCCTTCCTTTTTCCTTTCAGATCCAGATATAGATCAAATTCTTCTAAGGTAGGAGCTAGTTGAAAGTCCTTGAAGAGAAAACAACGTAGGGGTGGGTCATTGAATTGAGCCAAAGCAGTTATGGCTTCTGTCTTCACATAAACTTCTAAGAGATCCAGAATCCTTCCATACTTATGTGTGAACCTTCCTTGAACAAATTTTGGCATTAACTTCTGGAGGGCTTTCAGACTTTGAAAGTCCTCCTTTGGAGCCTTGATGCGTAGGGTTCCTCTTTTGCTTGAATCCATCTTCACAATGTACCTACAATAAATTTTGGAATTCCCACAAAAATAAATATATGCAAAACATGTTTATATAAATGTATGATGATATAGATGCATGGATATTTATATATAAATTTTGAAGGTAAATTCAAGTATGACCTTAACTAGGTAGGCTTCCTACAATTGATTAGTTCTATTGTTCATCTACCCAGTCCCCTCACCTGTAAGACATAAGGTTAGGATAAGCCATTAAGTCTAGGACTATACCATTGTATTACCATGAGAATGAGCAAGCCTTCCTACGGTAATCCTTCGGGATAAGTCCAACTTAGGAAGGAACCTGGTAACGACCCCTTTGGAGGTAGGTACACAAGGTTTCCATGAGTTGGTGGGTTCTAAAGGCCACTAGAGTCACGGACCAAAGTCAAAGTCATTACCATGAAGTGGGGTTGGCCCACTCATGATTGGCTCTTTGAATTGATCTACTCTAATCGGGAATCATCGTCAAAGTCCCCACGGATGGAAATCCATGTCAGCTAAGACATGACGACCCCCTACATAATACTTATTTTGTTTTCTCAAGCCTTGGATTTGACTTTCCCTCCAAAAATATCCCTTCAAAAATGTATGAGAGAACAAGAATAATATTAAATAATAATAATAATAATCCAAGCAGATAAAATAATCCAATAAAAATAATCAAATAAAAATGAAAACCATAAAATAAAGAAAAATGAAAATAAAACACAAAAAACCCAAAAGACCCCTCACAAACAAAACCCAAGAAATCCAAGAAGTAGGATCGACTACCTTATCCCCAGCAGAGTCGCTAGCTGTCACGGCCGGCTTAAAATTTAGAGTCGTCATCCTATTTTTTAAGGGAAATAAAGGATAAACCTAAACCCTAAGGGAGAGACCTATGATTTGGAAGTCGATTAGGTGAGAGGAAGGTGTTAGGCACCACTCACATCTATTATATTTAATAGGATCCCTTATAATATTTCTAGGGTATGCCTTGTTTGTGTTAATCCAAAATTTAAATCCACTTTCGCTTAAAAACCCTAATTTTTCTTAAGTTTACTCGCTAAGGTTTCTGTACAAAAACCATATGCCTACGTACATTCAAAAGAAGGATCAGAGCATCGTAGTTCCACGCCCTATTCCCCTACCCCTTACTAAGTGATAAAAACCCTTAATTTTAAAACCCCATTTGAAATAATCTTTAAGAAAAATCCTAATTTTCTTTATAAATAAAATCCCATTAAACAATAATAAAACCCCAAAATAGTTCATGAGACCCCCCGAAATAATTATGAAACCCCAAAACCCTGATTATGAAATCCCTTTATTTTAATCCCTTGAAATATTCAAAATCCCAAAACATAGTTCGATCCCCAAATTATTATTTTTAACTGATAAAAATTGTCCCAAATACTTTAATTCCCAACAGAAAATATTTTATTATTTTTTATTAAAAGAAAATCCATATATATCCATTTTTTTATATTAGAAATTTATAATATAGTCATGAAATAACTAATAAAAGAAAAGTTATAAAAAAAACAAATAACTATTAAAACCCTAGATTCCCAAAATAACCATTTTATTATTTATTCCTAAATTCCCCATAAAACCTTTATTAATAATCTAAATTAACCAAATAAATAAGATATTTATTAATTAATTGATAAACCATATATATACAAATAATTAATTAAATTTGTATTCCTAAGACTTAATCTCAGAATCAGATTAGAAAATAAATCCCTAAAAAACCAAAGATTAATTAATTACCACCTTAAAATCTTATTTAGCTAATTAATCAAGTTAATTAATTAATTAACTAATGCATATAAAAAATATAATAAATATATTAACAATGTTTTTAAACTCTAAATAATAAAAACAATTCTAATTGTCATTAACCCTAATCTCAAAAAAAAACTAAATTAAATAATTAATTAAAGATTTAATTAATTAATTAATTAAGAAAAATCCAGGGAGTGTATTTCACGGTGAAATAACAATTAGGCTCCCAAAGGGATGTGGATAACATTGGGCGCAATGTGTAACACCCCACTTTTCCCATTTTACAAAATAGTAGTTTAATACGAAAAATCAGAGTAAAACAAGTGGAATGCCACATTTCAACAATATTATCCAAATAAAATTCTTCATCCAAAAACAGCGGAAACTAACATAATTAGTTCGGCTTAGGCAACATGCCAACATCAACAATAATTCCTCAAAATAACTCTTGGTTTATAAGGTTTCCAATATCATAAATTTGATACGAAACAAAAGAAAATAAAACAACAAAAGTCCCCATCCCGTGTTACGTATCAGAGCATCCTAGACTCGAACAAGCAACATGACTCCATGCACTCTCAAGTACCTGGATTATCTCTACTTCCAAAGAAGCACAGACGCAACAACAATAACAAAGGGGTGAGAAACAAATTCCAACTTAAACGGTGCAATTAACATTTATAAGGTAGTTTCTCATGCACAACAACAAATACAATAATTTCACCATTAATCCAACAACAACAGATCCAACATACAATCACGCGACAACAATCAACAATGATTATACAATGTGACTCAACACGACACAATGCATATGGTACCAGATTTTTGTTCATTCAATCGAACACAAATAATCACACATACCCATCCGAAAATGATTATCTCAACACTCTCCGTAAAGGAGTACGGATGATCGTATTCGATCATCCGTCACGATCATCCCAACAATAATTCAATAAATGTATGCATGACAATGAAAGAGCATACAACATGTATAATTCACCATATTATACATCTACATGATCCATTCGATCAATAAACAACATAACAATACAATTCAAGGACAACGAGCCCATTACAATTTTATTTAAATAGCCCTAGTTAAACTAATTAATTAGACTAATTAACACGTGTTGCTAATATTACTCATTACTAGTCGATCACCATACTCCTTTCCAATCATACATCAGTGTAACATGGCCCTTGCAATACCTGTTACTAAGTTATTTCACTGTTTTTTAACTTCTCTTTCCCTAACTCATCACTAACTTCATTTATTCATCTTCTGTCACCTAATTAACAAGCTCCCTCTAATTTAATTGGTACTCCTTAGTCTAATTTTTTCTTCTGGAAGTGATCAATCATCTCGGACACGGGAACAAAACCAAAACAACTAAAATTCCTGCCTCAGACATATGTGACGAATGTCACAGATTCATGCCCCTCGTCACCACACATGATGGTCGTCTCAATGTTGAGACGGTCGCCTGGCTTAATGAGACGGTCGTATCACAATCCAACTGCGTTCCCTGTTTCGCTTCTTCTTCCTTCCGCTTTGTAACTCCCTTACCATTCCGTTTTCGTTCTATTTTACCAAGCTTAGAATTTTGTTTATACCAGTCTTATACTTTTAATTATGTCCTCCTTTCACCTAAGTTAGTAATTCAATTTTTATTACCTCTCTGTATCTCCATCAGTATCGTTCCACTGCATCATCAACAACAATATGCATCAAATGTTCATACCACAGAACAGTTACGATAATACACCACCAATAATCCACAAAATCATATAAACACAATCACAGATTCGCAATAATAATCATATAAACAATATTTTCATCACAAATCCATCAAAATAACAGAAATTCCTATGAGGGAAGGAACCCATCACTACCCATCATGTTAAATCACCTATTTAGAATTCCTTTCTCCCTCCTTACCTCGAAATCGAACGAATTTCCTGCAAAGATTCTGGTTGTGAAGATGGACTAGGTGTTCTTCCTCTTCCTAGCCTCCTTTTCTCTTCCCACAAATCCCACGACCAATTCTTTCTAACTGTCTACTTAGTCCAACTTCTCAATGAAACCCTCACCTTCCAATTTTACCAATTCGCCCCTCATTTCTAATTAGGCCCAATAATTATTTCTAATTAAGCCCAATAATAATACTAATAATAGTAATGGAAATAATGGTTAAATGTTATTATTATTATTCGCACACTCACTATTATTAAACACACCCCAATTCTACCCGTCTCACAAGGAAACAACACCGAAACAACAAATCATACACCTTAAACAAGGCCAACAAAGCACCAAAAATACCCGACGAATAAATATTAAAAATAGGGTGTTACACAAGGCCCGTTTACTAAAAATCCAATCAGAGAGTGAGGTTCACGCAGAAGGGAAAGGCTTCCTTTGACTTTCCCTGGTCCCTATAATGCAATATCAATGGTTCAGTTTGATACAATATCATATCCATTAATCTCAATGCATGTTCAAAGCATGACCCAGATGTAGAGTCAACGTGGACTCATGGTAATGGGCGCGTACCCAATTGTTAGTTGACTGAGATAGTCAAAATCTCAAGGCCTTCTATAAATGCCACCTGGCTTACATCAGAGGGCGTACTGAGGGAGTATAAAACCCCAAGAGACTTCACAAACTTCTTATTTGGAACCTCTCTTTCTCTCTCTGCTCTCACTTCTCTCCCTTCTCTCAAAACCATTATATGTCTGGCTTGGCCTTCGTCCGCCGTGATTATCCCAGGAACCGCCGTCCTTTCTAAATTTCGGTTAAATCTCCACCAGAATCTTCATCAAATTCCAGAAACCAACCATCCTCCTTGCATCTGGGTTCTCACATGAACCCTAGGGTTTAAGCATGAAGAACCCTAACCCTCCAACTCCATATCCCCTACCCAGAAACACATGAACCCTACAAACCCTAAAGGATTCCAAGAATCCTAACCCCAGAAAACCCATAACCCTATTCGTAGTGTATGAACCCTAACTGGGTTCGCATGAACCCTAACCCTTAAACCAAGAACACTAGGGTTAACCCTAGCATGAAGAACCCTAACCCTAACACAATTCTAGAAAATTAAACAAACACAAATATGCAACATTCATCGATCAAATACACAACAATCAATCAACACATAACCCTAAGCTAAGTGATTTTGGGTTACCTTCCCTTGCGGTGACCGATTAAGCTGCTCCTATTTGTCTTATTTCTTCTTTGATCTTTGTTTGGCTTTCGGTTGTCCCTCCCCTGATCTACGTTTGTTTATGCGTTTATAGGTACAAGAATGGAGAAGGCTTATGCTCTAAGATCTTAGGGTTCTAGTGATGAACCCTAAGGTTTCAATGGAAGAGCTTTGACTGAGGGGTTTGGGGATTTTCGCAGCAACAAGCAATAGTCTCTTAGGGTTTTCTTTTTTTTTCCCCGTCCCTTTCTAATTTTAAACTTAGGTTTTTATAGATTAATTTTAGGTTAGAATTAGGTTAGTTTTGATTTGATTTGTAAGAAATACTCATTTTGATCTGATTTGTACAAATATTTGGTTATGATTAATGTAATGGATTTGATTGTTATAAACTAATAGAAATTGATTTTAATTCTTACAGTTTTCTGATATAAGATAAATATTAATATTAATATTAATATTAAGAATAATATTAATAAGATAAATATTAATAATAATGTATAATATAACTTTTATCTATCTTAATCTAACAACAAAGAGGGGGCACACACCCCTATGTTTTTTACTTATTAACAACAAATTAATAATAATATTGGTGACAATATTATTATTATTAGTATAATTAAAAAAAATTGTTTTCTTTTTTTACCCCCAATTATGAACCCAAGATTACCTTAAACCCCCATGATAAAATTCCCCTAATAATATTATTCAAAACATGTCACAATCCCTTAATAATATATATATATATATATATATATATATATATATATATATATATATATATATATATATATTTCTAGATAAAAATTGATGGATAAAAATATTAGAACTCTTATCATTATATGATAATGCCCAAAAAGTCAAATAGAGCCCCTCTTTGACTTTTTTTTGTCCTGGAAAACATGGGTCAAAATTTAGGGTACGAAACATTCATAATTACGTTTGCATTTTCATTTGAATAATCATACATCATTTATCCCACGTGATAAAGAGTCATCTCTCCAGTTCTTTCTTGGATAAAACGTCAATTTTCAAGTTTGGATAACTTGAACCTCTACAACAACGCTGTAACCAAGCCTTTGTGACCCCAAGATCGCCGACAGGATGAACGACCTGACATCTTAGGATCAAAACTTTTGATATTCTAAGGTATTTCATCATCTTGTACCTCGAATCTCCCAATTCTTTCACCATTCGTATCTTCGGGTCCAAGAATATTAAATAGGGGCATCGATCATACCCTAAATTTTGACCCTAAGATATACATCAAATCAGAAGGAATCCACTGGCCAAAGGACTATGTCAGACTAATTAGGACAGTATCCCCACATGACCAATCATTAATACATAAGATTTTCAACCTTTCAATCACCATCAAAGGGTTAAGTAATCTCAAATGATGAAGATTCATTCAAGGATTGTACTTAAGTTTCAGTGATCCGGGTCCCGAGCCATCAGTACCACTAATTAGGGTTTCAGTCAACCGATGCCCTCCAGATGAAAATTTTCATAGAAAAAGGAGTCAAGACCTCCATACATCATCAAGAAAGACTGACATTACTTTGACAAGACATTTACAAGTACAAAAGGTGCAGAGATCAAGGATTCCAAAATTAGGGTTTCACAATGCCCAAATTAGGGTTTCTGACTAATAGGGGAACCAAAAGTCAAGATTTCCATTTGGACAAGAGTATATACCATAAAGAATGGTTTAAATAGCTCATACACATCATGGAAGTCCATTCATAAGGTTAAAATACCTCAAAGGATGTCTAGTCAAAAAATCAGAAAACCAGGGGATCTAGTGTAATTTCCACTTGGACCAAAAAGTCAAAGTTTGACTTTTCACCCAAATTGATCATCATGACCTATATTACAAGAATACATGGTCCATGAATGCATTTAGTCACTAAAAATCAGAAATTTGAAGATAACTTGTAAAAGGAGCAACCTTTGAAACTTGGAATTTTTTCTCTGTTATGGAAAAAAGTGTTCAAGTGGCCTACTTCCAAGCATCATAACTTGTGATCCAAGCATCAGATTTTGGTGAACCAAAGCTCAAATGAAATATCTCATCACAAATTATAAATAATTCAACTACAATAAACTTCAATTCATTATGGATTTTAAGTTTAAGATGGATCAAAATCAAGAAAAATACTGATTTTCAACACTTAGACAAAATCTATCTAAGTACAAAATCAGCAAAACAACAAAACTTGGAGGGATTTTTCACCTAGTTTCAAGTTGATTCAAATCCTTTTCAAAACACCAATGTTGTTGCAAAATTTCCAACAATTCAAAGAACTAATTGGAATGAAAATATCTTGCTTGTACATGAAGAAATCATGGATCAAAGTGGCCATCTCAAACTGTTTTGCAAAAAACAGATTTTCACAAACTTGTGAAATCTGATTTTTTGAATCAAAGGACAATGTCAAGTGGGTTTAAGCATCTAATTACAAACCTGAGCAAACCTGCAAATTCATGATTACACAATGGAATTACCCAAATTACCTTCATAAATTTCTACATTATGCTTTTTGATCCAATGGTCACGAAGCTCCAAAATGGCATATTCTTGGATCTCTTATTCAACAATAAATAGGTGGACATAATCCAAGCATAAAACTTATGAGGAATGTGAAATTTGCTGCTACAATAGATGGGTTATTTGAGAAGTTCATCATCACATGTGTAAGAGATATTTTCATAAACCTTGACTCACAATTGTGACCTCAACTCTTCAAAACTTAAGGGCTAAGTAATCTCGACATCTTTGCCTATAAATAGAGACCTCATTCATCATAAAAATTACACCAAAGCCTCTAATCTCCAAGTTTTATCTTCTTTGCTCTCAAAGACTCAAAACTTGATATTTTGAGAAATCACTACTGGTTTTTGAGTTGTGGCCACTATAAACTCAAATCAATTGTGCACACACATCACATATGATGTTTACGAGGTGTTCAAATACTTAGATCACATCTGGAACACTTTCAACCCAGAATCACTCTTCAAAACCTCAAAGAAGCTTTGTTTCTACAACTTGAAGATCAGAAGTTGATCATGTCATTTGCAATCAAGTCCAAGTGTTCAAACATACTCCATATGGTGCAGGGAAGCCGTACAAATCATCACAACATCTCTGTAACACCTCCAACTTGAAATCACAACTCCAGCTGCAAGCTCAAGTTTAGGTAAGCCTCAAACTTGGTCAATTCATGATCCATGCATATTTCCTCGCACTATCTTTTTACCATATGTACGTAATCATATTCTAAGTAATTCCCCTCGATAAATTTCATAAAATACTCATCATGTAGAAATTCACGAGGCTCAGACCAAATTAGGGTTCTTTAGTGTTCATCACTGATTTTTCACTTTACACTTAAATTAAATGAAATTAATTGGTACCATTATGTTCGTGAGATCAAAACGAGCAAGATTGATGTTTATTTTATTTCATTGCATTACATTACATATTCAGTGAGATATGAGTGATTTTGAAAAATCCCCATTTCGGGGCAAGATGAAGAACATTGTGCATGTTCTTGAGTGTTCTTGGCGCCCTTTTTTGAATTTTCAAATATTTGAATTTTGTGATTTTATCTAATTCATTCCAAAATTAATTTCTCTATGATTATTTTGAGTTTTTAAATGATTATTTTTTAATTAATTCTCAAAAAAATTTAAATATTTTATTCCATAAAAAAATCACCAAATATATATATTTTTTTAAGATATTTAATATTTTCGTAAAGAATTAATTTTATTTGTTTCTAAACATTTTTAAAATGATTTCTTTCACTTGATTTTTCAAACATAAATGATATTCAAGTTATCTCATGGATAAAACATAATTTTTCAAACATTGATCCAAGATTTTAACTTGTTTTTCAATTGTGTTTGAAATTTATCAAAGTTTTAAATATTTTTTAATATTTAAAATATCAAAAACTAGGGTTTTAATTTTAATCACCCTCAAATTGATTTTTATCACTCTTAGGCCTCTATTAGAGTATAAGACTCATCCCTTTTTAAAAAAATGAACCATTAGGGTTCATCTTATCCATTTTCAAAAACTCGGCGCAATTGCCTTTTTTCACCGCATTAAGTTTTCATCTGTGAATCTTTTTCTGTGAATATATTTACATGTAACCATTTGTTTTATAAAATTAATTTTCAAAATGTGTCATGAGGAATCCTTTGTGTTTAGGACTCATTCTTTCTGTTTTAAACTTTCTCCGGTCAATTTTAAAACTCCGCCAGGCTTCCGTATAAGTCCTGAATCCACCAACTATTTTTTAGACTATTTTCAGTCTCTTATACAAAGATTATGGGCTCATTTGCTTACAAGTACCATTACCTTTTATTTTTTCATCTTTATGACTAAAGATTTAATACACCAGCAACTAGACTAAGTTTCACTCCTTTGAACTGCTTTCTAGGCTATAGGCAGCTTTTCAGCATCCAAGTCCTACCCTGTGTATGAAATCATCAGATAATTAATCAACAAAACAAATTCCACAGGCATCCTTATGTTTAAGTCCTACTATTGGATTTTGAGCCATCTTCACTCTTTCTAACCTCTCACTGTATTCTTAAATTGTTGTGCTTGCTTAGAATATGATTGTTTGCGAAAATTGTCTTTCTTCTCCTCATACTAAAGCAAAGATAATAATAAACTTCTTAATGACAAAGAGAATACAATGTAAAAACACATATGTAATCTTTCTCCCTCGAGATTTTGGGTCTCTGTTTTCCAGTTTAACTCTCAACTTCATTCTTAATAAAACAACTTAAGAATACTCAAACCATAGCAAAGACATACTAAAAACTGTCAAACACGTTTACTAACACCTTTTATTTGTCTGTATGCATTTCATCTACTCCTTTTTAGTCCCTGCACATTGGTACAAATGTGAGAAACACATCCAATATCTAATACCTATGATGCTGAAGTAGATAAATTAATTTCTATAACAAAAATACTTGAAGTTGAAGTCTCCACTCTATTCTTCTTATCTTCTAGGTACTTTGGGCAATTTCTCTTCCAATGTCTGATCTTACCGCAATAGAAGCAAGTGCCCTCCTTAGTTATGCCTTCATTAGGCTTCAAAACAAGTCCAGTATGTTTGGGTTTGGAAACTTCATTGCCTTTCCATTTATCACCCTACTTGGTTGGCCTTTTGTTCTGTTTCTTTCCATTACTGATCATCAGAATGGATTTCCCTTTTGACTTCAGATTTTGCTCAACAGTTCTTAACATGCTTAGAAATTCAGGAATAGATTTGTCCATATCATTCATGTTGAAATTAAGGACTAATTGACCGAAAATATCCGGCAACGATTGCAGGATCAAATCAGTTGCAAGCTCCTTCATGAGGGGAAATCTCAATTTTTCAAGATTCTCCACATACCCAATCATCTTGAGTACATGGGGACCTACTGGGCTTCCCTCGTCTAGCTTGTCTTGTAAAAGAGCTTTTGAAACTTCAAACCTCTCATGCCTTGGTTTCTCTTGATAGAGCATCTTAAAATGTTTGATCATATCGAATGCTGCCATGTTTTCCTACTGCTTTTGCAATTCAGAATTCATGGTAGCCAACATGAGACAAACAATTTCATTGGCATCATCGACATGCTTCTTATAAGCATCTTATTTAGCCTTAGGAGTAGAACTAGGAGTTTCCTCAACAGGAACATGTGTCTCTAAGACATACAACTTTTTGTCATGTTTAAGGAGAATCCTCAGATTTCGGTGTCAATCTAGAAAATTTGTCCCAGACAAATTTTCCTTATCCAGGATTGTTTGCAAAATGTTATTAGATGTGTTGTTTATCATGACAATCTACATTAAAAGATGGTGGAGATATTAGTATCATTAAATATATTCAATTAAGCCTTTAATTAAATATGCTCCCACTATTTTACTCAAAACAAATGACCCTCGTCGTTTGATTCGGAAAATCCCGTTGGAAGATTTTCTAGTGGATCGAGATCCATATTTCTCTTTGTTTTAAGTCAACGTTAGGCTGATTACACAAAACTTAGATTTTTAGGTAGGAACTCCTTCCAATTGTATCCATTACAATTCTCGAATATTTCAATTGGGTGAATAACTCGTTATTCCAATCCATCATATGGATCATTCCCAACTCTTGCTTTTAAACATATATAATCTTATTATATTTTGTTCAGTTAAGTTTGACCCATTGTTTTAGAAATTGGATATTACATTAATTCCATCGCACCTTACCAATATAGAATATGCATCTCGCGTTAGGCGAAACCTACATAATTCGATACTAGTCTTGATGAGTTCTAAGACTTGGAAAGCAAAAACTTAATATTTAGTTTTGAGGGAATTTTAATTAATTTGATCTCATGGCTTATTTATCATATAAATTGTTCCTCACACATGCATCAACATACACGCATATATATATATATATATATATATATATATATATATATATATATATATATATATATATATATATATATATATAAACATACAAACATATGAAACAATTATTCCCCTAGCGCAATTGTTCTCCCAAGCTAATGAGAGAACTAAGCTAAACCTAATAACAATCTTCACTTCACCAAGCAAGATCTTCAAGGTTGTCCTTCTTTATTTTGTAGTCTTCTCTTTCTTCATAATAATTCATTACATCAAAGAAACTCGTTTTACATACGATGGAGTGAGATGAGAAAAGAAATTACATGAAGAGAATAAGAGAGAGGCACAACACATAGGTCGTATTTATAAAATCCAAAAACAAAACAAAATTAAACTAAGGTCATAACTGATCACCACACACAAAATTAATAAAAGAATTTTATTATTATTAATTTAAATATGGTTAATAAAACAAATCAAATTAAATTTCGGCAAAATAATAATAAACTCTTTTATTATTACTGTAGACATTATTGACATAAACCTTTGCGTCGTCAAATGTCCATGACGCCCGTCACAACTCCATGACGACCGTCACAAGTCTACGACGACCGTCACGTATCATATGACGACCGTCACACATTCAGAATGCACAGACCTCATTGACGGCGCAATCCTTGTGCCGTCACAAATTTTAACGACCTCGTTAACGATGCAACCCTTGTGTCGTCACAAATTTTAACGCAATAATCTCATACTATAAAACCACCATGATTAATAATTTCGTATGATTGATCCGTATGTTATTGCTTCACCATACTAAAGTTGGATTCCGAAGCAGATAACCACAGATCGCACAACTAAATGATAATCATTACGTGATTTTAATCGATGAAATAAAATAGTATATCCAATATACCATCCTTGCATTAAAATTAATCATATCATATATGAATTAGATCGATCATATATGTGTAACTTATGGACGATTGAGATACCGCTGCTTCACCATACTATTGTCGGATATCGAAGCATAGTCAATATTAACCATCCAAACCATACACAATCTGATGCCAAAATTCAATATCCAGATTTGATTTAATTTTACGTGTTTTAATTCAATTAAAATAAAATTGACAGAAAGTAAATAATTACCAGACTCATGGTTTCATAAGTGGCTCTGATACCACTGAAGGGAAATCGCTATAAAATTGTAGCAGAAAACAAAATTTTCCCTTTAAAGATCCATACGTAAGGTCATGATCTGTGATAAAATATTTACCTTTTGTGGCGCTTGAAACCTTTGATTTCGATTTGATCACGAGCGTTGTACGACGAACAACGCCTCTACTCAGTCCACACGAACAACTTCCTTCAGTCACAGTGCTAGCTAGTTACAATTGAAGGTTTAGAGTGAAAGGAGAGGAAAAAGAAAGGAATACGGCCAGAGTTTCAAAAACAACAACATTTGAGCTTTTTCACAATGGTTCTATTTATAGAACTACTTATGTGAGCTTTAACCTAAAAGCCCAACTTAATAATAATATTATTATATTATTATAATAACTATTATTATAATAACCATAATTTTATTATTATTATATTTTTTATAACTATTATAAAATTAATAATAATAATAATTATTATTATATTTAATAACTATTATAAAATTAATAATAACTATTATTATTATATCATATGGTACCTTACCATATTTCGTATTCCATTCAAGTACACTGTACCTTACGGTGTGCCTTATTTATTCCACCTCTTCTCTAACTGTCCTTATGTGTGTGACCCTGTAGGATTTCACGACGTTGACAATTATATTAAATCATGTATTAACATAATAAACAGTGAGTGGTATCTAGCAACACATCACTACTATACCCAAATCACAAAATTGTTATGTGATCCGACAAAACTTTTGTGATAGTATTTGCGCGTACAATTACCCTTTTGCCCTTATGTTTATATTGAACACAAGGCATATACCGTGTCATCCTTGTCTAGTTCAATATTGGGCCCTTAGACATTTATCCTGTTATGCAGGATGGGCAAATTCCATCTAGGCTACTCATGTCCCTCAACATGCTTTGTGAGGTACCCATCAACAGTCTTTATTATCATCCAGTTACATACAACGTTTGATCAACAATAAAGTACTTGACTCTACATCTAGGGTTCATAGTAGTTTTAGGTCGAAGGGTAGTATACACCACTATCACCATGAGAGTAACTTATGACACTTTGCATAACATTCTATGTAGTACTATCATATTGGATCAATCCAGTATAAATATTACTCCTAATATTCATACCTATGTCAAGACTTGATAACTCCTTATCCATGATCCATGTGATGTGATCATCAATCTATCTACATAATAATCTTAATGCTTTAAGGCTATCCCATTTTACATTAAAGCCCGATTATGGATGCTTTAAGAATAATGTCCTTATGTTTAATGGAATCTCATTATTAAGTCACACTTAATATTTCATTAAACAAACTAGCTATTCTATGGACTTTATCATTTTGCAAAAACAAACATAATAAATAAATGCCTTTTATTATTAATAAATAATTCGATACAAGTACCAAAAGTATTGGCCTCTAGGGCTTACACCAATAGCCCCCAAGTGCTTGGCTATTGGTTCTTATTTTTGGCATGGATCGCGGATCCTCCGAAAATAGGTAACTGTCGGAACTAGCCGTTGAAATGGGCCTGCGTGGTCGGATGGGTGCGTCGAGAAGAGGCCAATCCGAGCAGGAACAATTTTTTGACCGGATATGGGTGACTTTCCCAGATGATTGGCAGAGGTCTAAAAGGAGCAGAGGAAACCGACCATGGCAACAGTGGCCGACAAATCCTCTTCGGCTAAGGGGCATAAAACCAGTAGCTTTTGGCATAGAGCTATTGGGTCATCCTGTAAGCAAGAATGAATTGGATCATACTTAGTCATTGGATTCGTCCGGAACAATACTTATTTCAATTATTAAACTCAATGAGTGCAATATTGTTATGTACCGTCACTATTTCCCATTCCCGTGTAACTTAAGGATTGAATAATTTGTTCATTGTTTAGCTTTATTTAAGGGTTATATATTAAATTTGATTTAAAATTTAAATTAGAATTTTTAAAAAATAAAGATTAATTTCAATTTAAAATTAAGATTAAATTCAATTATATTACTTAAAGAATAAAGAAAAGTTGAGAATAAAAAATATATTTAAGGAAAATTAAAATTAAAAGAAAAAACATATATCAAAACTTGGTATTCCATTTATATAGTTATAAATAATTTGGATTTGATTCGTTTATATCGACCAAAGAATTAAATTAAATTAAAAATAAAAAATAAAAAATTAAATATATTATTTAAATAGGTATAAAATAAAAAATAAAAACGAAAAACAAAAGATATTAAACAAAAGATAAAATTGAAATAAAGAAGTACAAAGGACAAATAATGTATTTTTCTTTTTGAAAACAAAGTCAAATAAAGTATCGGCTTGATACGTTTCAAATTTTTTCTTATTCGGAATATTTCATTGCACAAAACAAAAGTTATAAAACTTTTCCTTATTCGGAAACATAATATATAAGTAATTAATAACAATACAAATCAATCGAGATATAGTAACATCACGGGACCAAAATCTCCAGTGTAAAAATAGATGCAGCAAAGAAATTTAAACCGTTGATATTACCGGTTCACCAAAATCAAATTCCATCGAACGATCATGATTCACCGAATCAAAAAGTGCGACTGTAGAGAATAAAATTCCAAAATTTCAATGCTTTTGAAGATAAATAAATAAAACAGTGTTGCGTTTTATCAAACATTCATAACATTACACCAACTTGTCTTTCGCGCCACAACGATTTCTCTTCTCTATTAACATTCATTCACCGTTTCGCTGAAACCTCGGTTTCAGTTTCTGGTAAATTTGAACTTTTTTTTTAATTTATTTTTATTTTTATTTTATTTTCTTCTTTTCAATTGTTATCTGCTTCAAAATTTTTGTGGATAATCTTTGTTTCCGTTAGTGTTAATTTAGCGATTCAAACCTGCTGATTATTGATTTTTTTTTCTTCAATTTGTTAAGTTTAGTTTGATTTTCGGACTTGAACAATTATTCGTCAGATTATACTTACTGTTTTATCAAAATAATTCTTAATTAGACTTTACTCAATTGAATTCTGTCCTTTTCGCGAAGAATTCGCGGCGAATCGAGGTTTAACGCATAAAAGGAATAATAGTAGATATGATTTTTTTAATTTCTGACAATGCAGGAATTATTATGTTTTTTTTTTTTTATTTTTAAATTGTCAGTTTTGATTGGAGTAGGATTATGATTTTTTTAATTTTTTTTAGGTTTTCTTGATGGTGGATTTTGTAACTGAATATAGGGATTGTGTGTTTGATTGAGGGAAGATGAAGGAGAGAGTATTAGAGAGATTATTTAGGTGCTATTCAATTTTGATTGTTTTCCAATATTAGGGGATTTGTACTGAGAGGAGTAAAGTTTTAGATTTTAGATGTATTAATTACTCAAATATTTTTACATGAAATAGTATCACATTAAATTTGAGAATTTAATGGAGATGCATTAAATGTATAAAATAGGTTTACACTGCCCAATAAAAAATTAAAGTAATTTTAAAATATAAAATCATATTATTTTACATACATTTCCTCTTTCCTCTGAATTTTATGATATCTTCTACTTTACTTGTGAATCAAGTAAGAAAAGGGTCATTTTCCAGTCAATCAAATTCTCATTAAGTCTTTCTCTCTCCTACATTAAAATCACTTTCCTCTTCATCGTTTCTCTTCACTCTTTGGACCAAAACAGATTCTGATATTAATGACTGTCACTATTAGTGTTGTTAAATAGAGGCTATAGCGGCATTTGAACAAAATATTGTGAAATAGCGGCACTATAACGTGTTGCATAGTCGACTTTGAATAAACCACTATCTATTACGATCTGCGATTGTCGACATTGGCTAGTATTCAGTTGAAGGAAATAGGACCGGTGTCAAGATTTTTCGATTTTGTATTGATTGAATATAAATAGTTTACTTTTATTTATTTAGGTACAGATATATAATCTACTTGTTTCTTTGAAGTTTTGAACCTATCAGGCCTGATCAGCCATTATCTTGAATGTTTGGTCAAGTAATTGATGAACCTCTTATGCAACTATCCTTCTGTGGATAACACTTGAAAAGTCGAGGATTGTTTTTTGATGTTATGTACATTATCATAATGTGTTTTGATTTATAAGCAATTATTTATTTAGGAAGCTGCTGGATTCACTAATTTCTCGAGCTTGATGGGGAAAGAAGAATTCAATCCATTTGGGAGACCTTACAATTTTATGGTGCCTCAAGATGTCAGTAAATTGTGTTATGGCTATCTTAACTAATTTTCTCAGTGTGCAGTCTGCTTATGGTTATAACTATTTTGATTTTTTTTTCTAATAGCAAATTCCAAACCAACCTATGCCCCCACATTGGTCTACAACTATGCAGGTGTAAAACATTTTCTGTTCTGAACTAATTTGTGATGGTATTTTGGCCATGTAACTTGTGTCTCGTACGTAAAGGGAAAAAACTGACTCATTTATCTTCTTTTAAATTTTTTAAATAGGCTTGTTACAATCCCGGGTCTACTCCAAATCCCTTTTACAATCCACTTGCAGCTGGTCCTTACTTGCATCAGCAGTACATGTGGCAAAATCAGGTAATGATATCCATATTACTGCATTGTATGACAGTCGCTTTCTTAGACAAGCTACCGGCTGTATTTTCAAATTCTTTATTGTTTGGTGCAGGCAAACAATGCACTACTTCATTATGATGCTCTAAACAATCCCACAAGACTCTCCAGTAAACTTCCCGTGGCTAAGGTGAACCCAAACCTTTCAACAAATGTATTCATTGCACTTCATTAATTTTTCTTTCTATCATAATTTCTATGGAATCATTTTATAGTAGTGGAACTTTTCGTATTTCTTTAGGGGCGGGGTTGGGTTTAATAATTACTAGTGGATGGATTCAATGAATGTTTGTTCATCTTTGAGAAACTTCCATAATGAAATGTGTATGAGTTTGTATATTCATATACAAATGTTTCTGCATTTTGGTCAGGATGCTACACTGGCCTTTTCAGAAATGGTACGCAGGAATATTGGCGAAGGAAAGCAAGATTTCAACAAATTATTTACTGGAAACCCACAGCCTTTAAGTTTAATAACTGGGGGTTCGAGAGAACATGGAAACACATCTTCAGCACCAAAAAATGTCATGGATGGAATCTCAATGAGGTACGTTTTGTTCTAGTTCTTTTGGTAAGCATGTTGATAACATTTTTCCTGGCCTGACTAAGAAACTGTTCAGTGTACCAAGTGGAAGCAAGAGATCACCAGGTGAAGAACAAGAGGGCACTAACAATGTATGTTGATCTATCATTTTTATATAAATATGTGGTTCATGAATTTAATAGGCGTTCTGTCACTGTTATGTTTAGAAGTTAAAACACTCAAGAAATTTTAATTTTATAAATGCTTCAACTTATTCTTTAGTACAGGCCATATGCTTAAAATCTTAGGAAAAAAAGTCTAATTGTATAGTATCCTTTTTGTGGCAGGTTTTTCCTTCAAGTTTGACACTGAAACCAAACATGATTATTGGGGACGGTAAGATTATGAATTTATCTTTTTATCAACTGAGTAATGTAAATTCATGTTTTATTGTTTAAAATTTGAATGATCAGATGGTAACAAGTAACAAAAATTGTATTGCAATTCTTGCGACTAACAGTCTTGCATCTTTGTTTCCTTGTAGAAAATCCATCTGGGCTGACTCAATATTTGAAAACACTTGTCAAGGAATCTGATGCTGATGCTGATACTCAACTAAAAAATATGGTACTAAAAAATTTTACAGTTTACGTTGCATGTATGAAAAGGTTTTATTGGTGTATTAACTAAAATTTAAGAACAATCAATTTTTACTAAGATAACTTGTAAAATCTCTTTTGAATCATTGTGATGAACTCACATATTTGATATAACCTAGTTTGGACTTTTGGATCTTAAATTTTAAAGCATTTTTAATGCTAATAATCAACTGCATGGTCAATGTTGAAATATAGTATGAAAGCAACCTAAAAAAGAAAATATGACATTGACTAGCTCCTCCTTTATATATCTTTAGATAAGCCATTTATAATTACCATGGAAAAAATACATGGATAAAAAATATTGCAATGTTATTATAACATAAGATTTTTTTTAATAGCATTGATTATAACATGTGTTTTAACGTCTATAGCCCATTCCACCAATTTTACACGTTCCCTCATACAAGATCCCTTTTTGGCTTGAAGTATGCTCTTAGATATTGGAGTAAACTTCATAAAGTGAGGAATGTCCAAAGTGTATAAGCACTTATTTGTAGGACTTGGATCTATTCCAATAAGTTCAAACCACATGTTAGAACAAAAACTTATTTTAAACTATGAAGCACTAATATAAATACGGACACATCAGTCGCATTTAGAGACGGGTAATGATATGAGAAAATGAAAGGGAACGGGATTGAATGTAAATTCACATGTCTGTTTCGTATGGGTGTTGGACTCTAATAAATGTCGGACACTCGGGCAAGCTTTCGGTCTCAAGTGTCAAGTGTAACATAGATTTTGAAAATCAAAACTGTCAAAAATAAAACAATACTTTTTGGTGAAATTTTATATCAAGGCCTGATTCTCCTCATAAAAGCATAAGCTATTATGTAACTTACAAACATTAGATGCCCCATTGACACATTGTATTGATATTTAAATTGTTGATTTTCTATCTCGAATCTTGTTAGATATGCTTAATTTTGTTGGCTTCCAGTTACACTGTTCACCATGTCCTATAAAATAGCGATATGGTCATTGACTCATTGCCATGTCGAATTGGCAATAGTTATAGTATGTTTTCTTTATGGCATCTGGTCTTGTAAGAAGTTGTATTTTTAACATGTCTAAGAAAATTCTTTAGTTTGCATTTTTTTTTCTACACTTCATTCCTGTCATTTATGAGCCTTTCATGTGAAATGCTACCATCATATTTCAATCCAGCATTATAGCAAGATATGTTTGGGGAATACATTTCAGAAAGTAAACCCCTTCTTAAGGTGGCCAAATTTGATTCTTAAATATTTTTCCCATTTCTTTTGACAGGAAGGTGATGATATAAGAAAAGAAAGGAAAAGACAGTCAAACAGGGAATCAGCTAAGAGATCAAGGATACGAAAACAGGTACACACTAGACCATGCCTGGTGCAATTCAGCCGGTTTTTGTTTTTCCGATATAAAAAATATGTATCCTTATAATCAGAAAATATTGAAATATCTGAAATCGACAATTGTTGAATACGATTAAAAGTGTAAAAAAGTTATAGGTTCGTTTCCAATTTTGCATCTCATCTTTTAGTCCTAAATGTTTTTTCAAGTCCTTATTCTAATTTATTTAATAAATTATGAAATATTGTAGTGATCTAATTAAATAGTTGAGAGAACATAAAACAATTAGTCAATGTTGTCCTATTTTTTCTACTTGGCATTTCATTACTTTCTTGTTTCTATTTTCTCTTGCTGTTTCCTGTGACCTCATGTTCTAAACATGCATTCAAATGGCAGCGACAAATACAAAACGAACCACATGCCCACCGAGATACTTGGACTAATTTGAAATTTATAACCACCTATTTATTAAAGCACATGACAGAACTATTCCAGCTAAGCTACACTTTAGACACCAAAGATATATATACTGGTAACTATTGAGAGCTAGATTTCAATATATTAAATAAATAGTTTTAACTTGGTTGGTTATGCCACATGGCCAGCTAGGTTGGTCAAAAGGACACATCAGTTCTTAGTTTCCTTCATTGATGAACAGCCTCATAGACAAGCTTATATTAATAATCTAATTTTTAAAAAAAAGGTAAGCTAAAAGTTTCCTTATTATGAACTTATGGTGCATTCTCAACAACCTTTCCCTTTCTTTGGAACATGATTGTACATACCCGGGTATGATTAAACACGGTAGGTCTTTATGACATCAAATGATCCATGTAAATGAACCCACCTAATGGAAAAGGAACATAAATTTGTTGTTATTATTGTTGTTATAGGAGAGCCTTGCCAAATAGCTTAACAGTCTCTTTGATTACCATTGTTGAAGTAGCAAACTTTACTTGTTTCTTCTCCTTGACTTTGTTTTACATCTCTTCTGAATTAGACACAGTTTCCTCTTGGAACATATAAACCTTTATAATTTTCTTGAAATTTGTATTTCATCTGATGTTCTCATTATTTGTGCCTTGGCAGCAAGAATGTGAAGAGCTATCTAAAAAGATAGACACTCTTAAGGATGAAAATTCCGTCCTAACACAAAGGCTCGCTACACTTTCTGAGGAATGTCAGGAGCTCACCGATGAAAACAATTCCATTCAGGTCCGTCATTTTAATTCTCCTTAATTTGTTCTTTTTAGATCATTCATTCAACTAAGATACATGTTTGGTTAAGAAAATATTTTCTATTTTAACATTTGATTGCTAAAGTGTCTTCTCATTTTTCTAATATTTTGCTCCTTGCTTTTAGTTGAGGGTGTATTAAACTATTTCAATTAGATAACTTTTGCGAGTATAGGCATCAGATAATAATGAGAGTTTTATTTCCCACATTTTAAAAATGACTATAGTCCCTTCCTTATTTTTAAAACCGCATTTTGCTTGCATTAAATTATGCTCTTTCAAATAACAAGATATGAATAAACTCCAATTGCAAAAATATAACACTGCCGAATTTTGAGGATCTGCACCTCCCTTTTCCAAAGGCTTACTAAAAATACACCCTCACAAAACAAATTGACCATGTCCTAAAAGTGAACCAGACAGATAAACATAAATCTCTTTAAACCTCTAGGGTGCCATTCTATGATGTTCCAAGCTTCAGAAGGGGGAATCAAATGACCCTTTTTCTGCCAACTCCCCTCAAAAGTCTAATAATCCCTAATAACATCGACTTCTAATGTCTGCATGAATGCCTCAGAGAATTTTGCGTAATAGTAAAACTCAATTTGAAAATAATAAACAACTGGGGATGATAAAACAGACCAACCAGCCTTGCCACCAATCCACCTAAAACTGGACAGGCCGAGTTGAACTCGGTAAGCGGATTGAAAGTTTCATCCCACCATGTTAAGGACCTTCTTATATGCACCTCTCCTAGCACTCCCTACTTCCACTTGTCCATTTGATGTAACTAACTTTGCTACCTCCATTTTGCTGTCATGGCTTGCCTTTAGGAGTTTTTGTTTTGCTATGCAATTTTCTTTTTCCTCAAATGGTATCATAATGATTTGCATAGACCTTTGAGCATGATACCCATTGCCGCTAAATTTTGAGCTCATTCAATGAAATGGAGCTCTTGTACAAGTTGAGAGGAACTCTTTATTTTTAATTTTTGCGGTAACTCTCCGGTTCTCGATAGAAGGGAGTTCTGGTAAACCAGCATTTGACTAGTAAATAAAATCCGGCCAAAATTTGTTTTGCCCAGAATTCAAACTCGGGTCCGCCCGAACGATTCATTGCTAATTGAAGTTCATTAACCACTTGAGCCAAATCAATAGGAATTGATTCTAAATACACAGAAAAAAATTGTTTTAATAGATAGAATACTATTACTGAATCTATCTCATTCCAAGTTATTTTCTAAAACAAAAAACAAGCCTATTTAATCTCTCCTTCCTATTCTTTATAACCAATGATCTCTGTAAACAACTTCCTAATAAGCTAGTGCAACAAATATCAAAGAAAGTTACCTAAGATGGTGTTCATGTCCATTTTCTTAGATGACAATTATTTATTCAAAACTTTTGATGTTGGTTTATAAAGAAGTTAGTTTTCATTATTGTGCTTCTCAATGCTCTATTTTCAAAGATTGCAACTAATTTGATTGCGATTTGATGGTAAAACAGGAAGAGCTAATTAAGAGCTATGGATCAGAATCAATTGCAGACCTATTGCTCATGAAGCCTGTTTCTGGTGGATTCCCAAAATCAGTTTGAGATAGGAAGCATCTTACAACCGATCTGAATCTATTATAGATTTTTTTTGGGGATGGAATTGAATTTTGGCTTCTGCTTTAAGTTTAAGTTGTCAATCATATCAGACCTAATGATATATTTGTAAATCAACATTAAAATAATTTTTTATTTGAAATTAAATTTTGAGATTTTAAATTTTCGAAGTATTAGAGATATATTTTAATCATTAATAAATAATTTTTTTTATCAAATATGAGGATTTTTCTTTGATTATCTTTAAATGATGTCTTATTCGGCTTAATTTTTTATATTTACGTCTTCTCTTTTATTCTTATTAAAAAAAGCTGTAATGTTGTTTTTTTTCTTATGAAAAATGGTTTTAAACAAATAATCAAATTATTTTGTGACAACTTTTTTTTTAAATTTTCAAAAATAATTAATGAGATATTCTAATTTATTTATTAATAAAATAATATTATCAGTGGTGGTGATCTGCTGGTTACCCTAGCTCTGCAGGAGAGCGGGTATGTTTGATTAAATTATTAAAGACAAAATACATTTTTTGGTCCCTTAAGTATATCACTGGCTTCTCTTCATTTTTTTTTTTGGTGTTATTTTAGTCTTTTTCTTTCTGGTGGTTCACTTAATTTTTTTTGTGTTATTTTAGTCTTTTTCTTTCATATGGCAGCTTTTATGCTGAGGTGGATAAATGGATTTCAAGTGGTTTTCAAATTATATATTTTTCTTTTAATTTCATTTAATTAAAATAAAGTCAAAATTAAAAACAATAAAACTCTCTCCTCTCTCACGCCATGCTCCCCTTTTAATTTCATTTAATTAAAATAAAGTCAAAATTAGAAACAATAAAACCCAAAGCATATGAAGCTCAAGAACAATAAAAAAAACATAAGGTTAAAATCACTATTTTAAAACCCAAAGCTCGCTCTCTCCCTCCTCTCTCTCTCTCTGGCATTTACTTTCAAACAAAAGACAACAACCTTATCTTAAGATCTGCACATGTCCTTTAAATACAATTCAAATCATGGTTGTTTCCAGCTTGTGTGAACGACATGAAATGGGTATTCGCGGTTTTGGCATAATATTGACGCAGGTTCAGATCGGAGAGATCGTGCGACGTCAATGAGCGATTTCAACGAGGCTGAACGACGATGGTGATTCCGGCAACGCTGAACGACGATAATTTTGGTATTATTGATTTGTTTGAGAGCTCAAGAACATCTACAAAATTTCTCTAGGAACGCTGACGAGGTATGTATTACGATGATCCCGAGCCTTTCATGTTTATCGGTCGACACTTTGTGTATAAGAATAAGGGTCAGATTAAACTGGATGAGGAAATTAAAGTCGCCATGGATGACTACAAAGAACGCTCTTGCAACCTAAGTGTAACCATCTTGATCTATCTTTCTCTTTTTTCTATTTCAATTCGCTTTTCAATTTGATCTGTTTTCAAGTTCGTGTTTAATTTTGATGCTATCAGCAAACCAAAAATATCAGACAAATGTGGTGGTGGTCCTGGACCCCTTTCTATAACTGAAAAACATGTGACTTGTATGCATGCCAGGTGGTGGTGTAGATACCATGCCACTTATCTGCCACGTGGACAAAACAGACGGAGGTTTGAGTCCAATTGATGGAAGCGATTCCATTATAACTTTTATAAAATTAAAGGTGAAAAAAATTAAGGGAACAAAGTGAATTAGAAAATATATTTAAGAGACCAAAAGGATATTTTTTCATGATTAAATTTATAATTCTGGGAATATTATTCCCTAGAACAATAATAATGAGAATTTATTCATGAATACGTGTTTAATAAATAATAGAAATTCCTTAGAATATTTGTAAAATATATTTAATTAACCTCAAGTTTATATAATTCTAAAATTAGAGATATCAAACTTAATTTAGAGCGGGAGGATATGGGTGGTTACCTCTTATTTCCATAAGAATGTAAGATTTTCACTCTTGGAATAAAAAATAGTAAATCATATAAGATTAATTGTTATGTATTTTTACACTGTGAATTGACCACCATCATCCGTTTGTATTATTTTATAATTTTTAAAATAAAAGTCAAATTTCTTCTAATAATTAACGACTTGATTCACCTATGTAAAACTTCTTTATATTATCAGTGTCTTTTAATTAAATCCAAATTATATTTCCATGAATAAAAGATACACAGGTATAATTTGATAAAACTTAAAACAAAAGTAGGAATATGATTTTCACCCTCACTCATTTTTAAGAATAAAATTTAAATCCACGAAACAACACACCTTTAAAAAAAACCTAAATGACAAAATCTCATTAATTAGACCCTCTATTTGGTATCTTATTTTAAGTTTCTTTTTATTGAATTATGATTATCTTTCTTACTCCTTATTTTAAACTCTATTGAATGAGTATTTTTTTTGAATTTTTTTTTAAAATAACATATATTATAAAATAAAATACCAAAATAACGTATATTTGGAAAAATTTACCAAACTAACACACTTTGGCACACATTCGCCAAATCATTTGATGAAGATGAGTATATGTTTAAGGATTCGCCAAATGGTTTGGCTAGTGATGAACCAATTCGCCATTCCATTTGGCGAATGAGTGTACTTTGATGTACCAATTCGCCAAATGGATTGTTGAATGTGTGTACAATTTTTGAATTTTTGGATTTAAGGTTTTTGATATTTTTGTGTTATATATATTTACTTATATATTTACTTATATATATATATATATATATATATATATATATATATATATATATATATATATATATATATATATATATATATATATATATATATATATGTATAAGTATATATATATATATATATATATATATATATATATATGTATATATACTTATATATATATATATATATATATATATATATATATATATATATATATATATATATATATATATGTATATATACTTATATATATATATATACTTATATATATTTACTTATATATATATATATATATATATATATATATATATATATATATATATATATATATATACTTATATATATATATATATACTTATACTTATATATTTTTTTTTTCTTTTATAAATATATATATAAAGGAAAATTATAATATGAAATAAAATTATATCTAAAGAAAATTATTGATATAAAAGAAAATTAGAGAATATGAGAAAACGAAATATATATTAAAAGAAAATTCTTATTAATAATTCAAGAACGACATTACAAAAACTAATTTCCCGCCCGATCTAACTGCCCCCCAGTACCACATCCACGGGGATGACCCCGTCTTCGAACCCTACCACCAGGTTGTCGAGGTTCCGCTTGTATTTGTGTGTTTGGTGGAGGCGGTTGTTGTTGAGTCCATGATTCAGCCTGTCCCCAATTACGTGGAAGGTTGCTGCCATCTTCCTTGTCATTCGGGCGAGAAGAAAGGTCAAAATAAAGCCAAGCAATTACTTTGGAATGTGAACAATATTTGGGACATCAACAAAGACCCAATCATAATGGACCCCATTGGATATGCGAAAGTCTGGAACTTGTCTTCTCGAAGTAACTTTTGTAATGACATTAATCTCTGGTGAAGGAGGATCCGCATAGTCTTCCTTCCATGCAGCTCAATCGTGCGAGAAATTGTCAGTTGTTTTTTCATCGATGCTTTCATGAGAGTCTTCCCATCCAGTTGATTAGATGTCTTTGATATCGATGCGAGAACTTGCGGGAGCAATGTACTTTACGAGATAATCATATTTTCCACTAGGTTGTCCTAAAGTGTCCCACATTTCTCTGGGAGTTGATGAGTCATCTTCAGTAATGACATTTACTTCTGGTAGTGCAAAGTTGAGGAAGTCTTGTCCTGTGATCATTGAAAATTCATCGAGATGACGTTGCATATCTCTTGGCTTTTCCTGATAAGCTTCCCATATGGGTAGATTGTCCATTGAGTCTTCGAGTGTACAATCAAAATTTTCTATCATTGGAGTGTCTTCCAATGAGTTGTGAGGAGTAGCAGGTACTTCAGAGAAATTTTGGCCTCTGTCTCTGGAATAAACTTTGAAATGGAGATCGTCAATTCAAATGGCTTGCATGATTTGTCCTGAGAAATGTATCATTCCTCATTGAAGTATGTTTCCCATTCGTCATCGGGATCTTCGGAGCCTTCCGAAATGTTTTCCTCGATGGTATGAACCTCTTGAGAGATTGGGTGAAGGAAGCCTCAACTGTGGATTTTTTTTAATATGACCAAAGTTTCCGTCCTTTGTTGTAGGTTTAGTTGCTGCTGAAGAACAACTAAAACCTTTTCTTGATTCATTACTGTAACACCCCCAAATTTTCCCTCTTATTTATTATCAACCTCGAGCGATTTATGCTTCATTCCCGCATCATTCCGCATATCATTGTATCACATTTGAAAAAATAAACGAATAAATCATCATCCTTTGCATATGCATGAGGTGTGTGGTCGATCGAGGCTTGCCAAGAATTGGAGTTCAAGAGAAAAATAATGTACCAAAAATAATCCAAACCACTTCCAAGCTAACCAACCAAAAAGGGAAGAATTCACCTTTCCCTCCCTTTCCCTCCTTTTCTTTCCCTTTTCCTTTCACTTTCTTTCCACATTCCCTTTCATTCTTTCCCTCTTGTTTTTCCACTTCAATTCCACTTCATTTCCCTTGGAAACTTCTACCATGTTCTACCATCTTCTAGAGTGTTCCAAGGAATATTCCAAGGAATATTATTCCTTCTCCATCCCTAACCCTAACTAACTACCAACCCTAGCTCCATTGCTAAATCCTAACCTCATTACCAAACCATAATTTTGGATCCCAAACCTAATTTTTAGGCCCCAAACTTAAACCATATTTAATTCATTTTCATGCAAACCAAAGAGGATTCTCTCACAATTTTCACACACACAAGTTTCCAAATTTTTCATTCTCTCACAATCACTTTTTTCTCTCTAACTTTTTCTCCATTTTCCCTTTTTCACTAAAGCTTTTTGAAGAAGCTCTTCAAGTTTCACATTGAAACTTGAAGATCTTGAAGCTTAGCCTCCAACCTTCATTGATTTGGTGGATTGTGGAAGAAGAAGCTACTGATTTTTGTGAGGATTTCGGCTTATTGGAAGCGCACGAAGGTCCAAGCATCAAGAACGCATTTATTTTGCGGTTTCCTGTTTTTCTTAGTTTTCTCTTCGATCAAGCTCTGATTCTTGCAACATTCACCGAAGCACTTCTCCGCTTCATAGGTTGGTTATCTAAATCACTTCTCCTTTAAGTTATTCTCTTCATCTTGCCACTTTTGGCGTTCTTTAATTGCTTTTCGTTTTGCTTACGATCGATTTCGTTTCTGTTATGTGTTGCTTGCGATTTATGATTTTGTAATGGATTAGAAGTTAAGGTGTAGATAGTTATAGGTTCTATCATGTTTAAATAAGTCCCAATTAAGTAGAAATTAGTGTTAGCATGTTCCTAGGTATGTTGGAGATCATTAGAAGTGAGTTTGTGGCCAAAAGCACTTATTTCTTAACTTTTTTCACATTCTGGATCAGTGTTAACCGGTTAACCATTTGGTTAACCTGTTAATGCTTGCGTTTTAGCCACAAACAGTGCAGTTTTAGGTCCGTTAACCGGTTAACCATTTGATTAACCGGTTAACGCTGTTAATTTTTGGGTTTTTTGCTTATTTGATAGCTTAACCTTGCTTCCTAGTGCCTTTAATGTTCATACATGTTTAGGTATTGATTTTAGGGAATTTTTGGGTCCATTTCCAGTAGCTCATTCCCCCATTTCGAATCGTTTCGACGCGGTTCCGTTCATATTGCATATTATGCGTTTTTGTGTTCCTTTGAGCATAGCTTGATTTCTTGCATTTTGTTGCCATGTTTATACATTATTTGGCATGTGAATAATCATGTTGCATTCTATTTTTACATCTTTTGCATTGCATTAAGTCATTTTGCATTTCATTATATCAAGGTATGTAGCATTTCACATAATCATGTATGTATGTGCATTGGTTGCATTTGGTTGCATGCTTGATCCTATCATTCACATCAATTCAATTCTGAATTTTGCATTGAGTTTGACATTCTTGTTGATCTAACATATTGCATGTTCATAATCAATGCTCATCATGTTCCTATGCCATGTTCATGTGCCATATTTTGCATATTTGTTGCATAATCAACCATGTGATGCATTCTTGCATAACCCTTCAAAAATATTTATGTTCTTTCATTTATGTATGTTGACCTATGTTCAAATGCATATTCATGATGAATTATTACATGTTTCATTGAGTTTATGCATTAAAAAATGAAAATAACCAAATCTGTATTTTGCATTTCATAGATGTCTTTGCATATAGGTGCTGTAGAATACATGTTGTTTGTTATGCTTGCATGCTGTATTTGACTTTTTACACCTACCTTTTCATGCTGCATGCTGGCGGTAAAAAGCTGATTTGTGTTATGCATTATTTTCATAGCTGTTTGTATTTTAGAGTCTGTAATAGGTGTTGAATCTTTGTTTTAGCATTTTTTGTAATTCTCTAGAATTAAGATAGAGTTTAGAAGTGAGTCTTAGAATTAGTAGGATTTAATTTGTGTATGTTTGCTTTATTATTTTTAATAAAATGCAACACTAATCTTTGTTTTGTAGGGAGGGAAAGGTATGTTTCCTTACACCTTATCCTTTTATTTTTATGCATTTCTCTTATGCATTTAATTCACTTTTTCCTTCCATATTTGTGTTTGGTAGGATTTTCCCCTTTGTTAGGACCAACTTATCTTCCTTAGGAAGTAAGTTGCATCCTTTTTCTTTTTTCTTTTCCTTTTCTTCCTTAGGAATAGAAAATCTCATAAACCATTAGGATCTCCCTTTTGTATATAATAAATAACTTAGGGTTGGTCTTAGTCCCCCTTAGTTTTTGTCTTTTTCCGATTTGAGTCTTCTTCTCTCATCTTCAAACAAAATCTAAAAGACACTTAATAAAAGAATGAAATAGTCTCTTGCGCATAGCCTTATTCCGTGGGGCACTCATATTCATTCCATCTTGGAATGGTATGGGCTTGTCTAGCATGATGTACAAGTCTAATCATGAGACTATCTTCACAAACAACAAACTCCAAAACACTTCTCATAAAAGACAACCAACAAAGACATCGCGTCTTCTCTTCTCATCTCCTCCTCTTTGCGGACGAACGCGACTTGCCTCGACAGTTCAAACAGCGATATGGTAAACACCCTCGAGTCAGAGCCGGTAACACCTGAGCTAGAGCTATGGCAACGTCATCCTAAAAAATACAAAAATAGTTTCCGCCTTAGTTAGGCGAGCTACGTCGACTCTGATCCTCATTTTCCCAATGAGGTACGTAGGCAGCGGGGTAGGGCCCGTTCGAGCATATTCTTTATTTTCCCTACATTTCCCTCTTTCTTTTTGTTCTTTTTTCTTATTCCTTTCTCATTTCCATTTCCATCCCAGTTAGCAGTTTTATTCAGCAACACTTTTTTTTCTCACACTTTGAAACAAACAAACAAGCGTGGATCCCGTCGGGTACAACGGACGATATGGGGTGCTAATACCTTCCCAGGTCATAACCGACTCCCGAACCCAGATCTTTGGTTCGTAGGACCTTGTCCTTTCCTTCTTCCTCAGGTTTGTGCAGCATTACCTTTCCCGTTCCTTCGGGATAAAAATGCCTGGCTGGCGACTCTACCTTTTCCGCGCCTCTTTCACGTTTGTATTAGGATGAAAATCCCGGGAGCGACAGCTGGCGACTCTGTTGGGGATCGAACCCATAATCTCTGGTTTCCCCTTTGAGAGTCAATCCTAGCGCTTTTCCGTTTCTATTTTCGTTGGGTGATTATTCATTTGCTGTCATGCTTTAGTTTAGCTTTATTGTTTTGTTTACAGTTCATCGCTTTACTTTACAGCTTTATTTACAGCTTTCTGTAATTTACTTTACTGTTGCATATACTGACATATACTGTACTGACTGTTCTGGTTTTCCTTGGCGGGATGAGGTTATTGTGAGATAAGCCAAATACCCGACTTGAGTATACACATAGGATTTAGAGTGGGCAGTCGTGTGGCTTGCATGGTCTTGAGCACGTGTAGTTTTCACGAGTCCCACACCCAGATCAGGCTCTCTTGGGATATGTTCTATACTGCCTAGGCAGACCATAAAATGTTCCCACCTGAGCTGCTAACACTGGGAACCGATCATCAAGGACCTTAGTGGAAACAACCCTCTCTAGTGGTGACAGTGGCAGACCACATTTTGTGGCAAACCCATTCGCACTAGAGGGCCCACTAGGAAATCGTATAGGATGATCTTGTTCTCTCATAAGAACCTAGTTAAAGCAACTGGTTGTATGACGGTAGTATTGTACCCTTTGGGATGAATGTACTATTGTTTCTCGACTTCAGTGCTTGAAGCCGGGAACTTATGAGGGATGCTTGTTTTTTCGGACTCAGCTGAGGCCTCCCTGGGTAGTACATAATGCCAAAACGATTCCCTGATTTGGTCATGAGCCATTTTTTAGAAATGGTGAACGTATTATTGCTACTCGGCTTTGAGAGTCCGTGATGTTGACCCGTAGTAGCATACCCGTGAGATTGGGAAGGGTTTACAGGTTTGCAGGAAAACTAACCTTCAACCTACCCTGTTCTTGATACTTGGGTTTTCTTTTGACACAACTTGTGATCTGGTATTCTTGACAATCGGTATTCGGGAAAATCAGAAGGCAGTACTACAATGCTCAGTATATGCAGCAGTGATCGCATGACATTGCATTGCATCACATCATCTGCATAATTGCATTCCTAACGCATGTTTATTCATTTGCAGGACTGCATATCATACCTTTGATTCCAGTTGTGGGTATTGTTCTATGAGCATGGAATCCAAGAAAAAGACCAAGTGTATTATCTCCTACAAGGTTCATCAGCCTACTGTCCTCAAAGTGAAAGCCTTAGCTACTCCAGAAGTTCTCAATGTCTTCAAGCAGGATTACGAGTGGATTTTGTATTTCATAGAGCCCATCAGTGACTACACTTTTAGAGGGATGCACACCTTGCTACAGTTTTATGATCCACAACTTAGATGTTTCGTACTTTCTGACTTCGTATTGACACCTACATTAGAGGAGTACTCGAGCATCCTGAGAGTTTCCGTGAAGGACTGTGCACCATTTTTTGGGTCCAAGATTGACCCCGACTTCAAAGATGTAGCAACTGCTCTTTATTTGAGCAAGTCATTATTGGAAGACCAAATTAATAGAAAAGGAGGCTTCCGAGGATATCATTTGAGTTTCTTGTTAGATGAAGCTACTAAAGCAGCTGAGGCAAAAAGTTGGAGTACCTTCAATGCGATCCTAGCTTTGTGTATCTATGGAATCACTTTGTTCCCGAACATGCCGAACTTCGTGGACATCGATGCTATTTGCATTTTCATAGCAAATAATCATGTTCCTACTCTCTTAGGTGATCTCTACCACTCGGTGCATTATAAGAATGAGAAGCGAAGGGGTGGAATGTTGAATTGTTGCGCGACTGTATTCTATAAGTGGTTCACACGCTTTCTTCCATAATCAGGGGCTTTTGAGAGGACGAAGAACTCACTTGAATGGTCGGAAAGACTGATGGGCTTGCAAGCAAAGGACATTGTCTGGGTTAATCAGGGATTGTGATGCATCGACATTCTTCATAGTTGCTGAGGATTCCCTAATGTTCCATTGATCTTGAGGAAAGGGGGAATTAGTTATAACCCTTCCGTCACGGTTAAACAGTTCGGGTACGCCTTAAAGGAACCACCATCCGCTGTGGACATCACATAGTCCTTGTACTTCCAATCAACAGACAGATTCGAGATTGCTCAAAAAGCTTCTAATGCTTGGCATAGTCGAAAGACAAGAGGGAAGAAGAATTTGGGAGTAAGGTATTGTCGAATGTATCCACCATTTGCAAAATGGCTAAGAGAAAGGGTTGAAGTGTTACTGTTACCATTTGGGCCTGCGCCTCTTCTATATCCCACGGTTATTGAACAACCTACCACAGTTAGCATTGAAGAGTTCAACAAGGTGAAGACGGAAAGAGACAGGTTGTTAAAGGAGAATGCACAGTTGAGTCAAGAGCTTGCTAAGGCTAATCACGCCAGACTTGAGATTGAGTGGAAAGCTCAAGAAGATGCTGAGAAGCATGCTATTGCAAGGAAACGGTGTGAAGTTGAGTTAGCTCGGTATGCGAGGTTCGAGTTTGCTACTAGGAGTTCTTCCAAGGAACACATTGACACTAGAAGGAAACTGGATCAAAAGACCTTGATGTTCGAGAACATGAAAAAGAGGCATGCTGCTTACAGGATCAAAAGAGAGGAACAAGATAAAGTTCAAGCTGAAGAGATCGTGAGTAAGCTAAAGGAGAAAGATGAAGAGATGGCCGGTAAGTTGAGAGAAAAAGATGCAGAACTTGCTAAAGCCTGAGAGGAAGCTGCTTATTACAAGCGGATGATGATATACTATCAGAAGAAGCTGAAGAGGGTTGAGGACAACCAGGTGCAGACGAAGGAATTGGTAGAAGTTCCAAATGCCGGACCGATCGTTGACTCAGATTTAGATAGAGGATCGCATTGACAAAGGCATTTTTCTGTTTGCTTGTATGTTGTGGGATTACCATCAGAACTGTTGATGGAATCTTCTTATCATTGCACTTCTGTTTAAAATCCATGTTTTGTGTGTTTTGACTGTATCAACAAGTTCTTATCATAGAAAGGTCTCTTTACTATCATTCCGTGTTCTCTCACTTTATGATCACCGACACATCTGAAACGTTTGCAAAACACGTTGGTCTTCATGTTCTTGGAATTATTTGACACGTCTGCTACACACACCCACCTTATATTATCAACACTGCTTGTTATTTGCAGCAAAAGGAGCTTCTGTCTTCATCAAACCCACAAAACTGGAATCAGGGGATGGAATTCCCTAAAAATGAATCGACATGCCATAAGCATTCATTTCCTGCATATCATATTCTTGTGTTTTTACAGGTTACCCAGAGTTTCTAACTTATTCAATCGCAGGCAATATAGATGGTCAACGCGTTCACCGATATCCGACTAAAAGAAACCGGGTAAGGATGGCTGAACGAATGCAGACTGATCTCAATGAGCTCCGACAGAGGATGGATCAGTTCATGGAAATGATGACTGGCATGGCCCAGAACCAGGAGCATCTCAAGATGATGGTTGAGCAACCCCATGGGAATGCTAATACTGGAATACCGACTGAGAATGTGGATTCTAACGCTGCCCGTAACGGAGAGCCTAATCAAAATAGGACCACAACACGCAATGCAGGTTTAGAAGACAATCAAGAGGACCAGTTCACTCTACTGGATGCTGATATGGGTAACATGAATGAGATCAACGATCGCAGGTATGAAGAGATGGAAGAGAAGATCAAGGCCATGGAATGTTAGAATTCCCTGGGCATTGATTTAACCCGTCTCGGGTTAGTACCAGGAGTCAGAATCCCTCCTAAGTTCAAGGCGCTATCCTTCGACAAGTACAACGGTATCACGTTCCCTAGGACTCACATTCACGCGTACTTTGGAAGAATCTCGGCTCACACTGATGACGAGAAACTTTGGATGCATTTCTTCCAAGATAGTCTATCTGGAGCTTCATTGAGCTGGTACATGAAGCTGAGCAGGGTCTCTATCCGAAGCTGGAAAGATTTAGCTGAAGCTTTTCTCAAGCAGTATCAATACAATATTGATATGGCTCCAAACCGCACTCAGTTGCAGAACTTGTCTCAAGGACCCAAGGAAAGTTTTAAGGAGTACGCTCAGAGGTGGCGTGAGCTGGCCGCACAGGTTCAACCTCCATTGCTCGATCGGGAAATGGCCGATATGTTTATGGGCACCTTGCAAGGTGTTTACTTGGATCGTCTGGCCGCCTTCCCGTCCATTGGTTTTTCTGATATTGTCATCGCTGGAGAAAGGATAGAAAACTTCCTAAAATTAGGAAAGATCCAGGATGCAAGCAGTGCTGGTTCTTCGGGTGTGAAGAAACCTTTTGGCAATGGCCAAAGATGAAGAGAAGGCGAGGCCAATGCTGTGTATAGGGGCCGATACATAGGTTGTTCACAAGGTTACTACCAAACAACTGCAGTGACTATTACGCCACAGGTTCAGACTCTACCTCAAGGTCAGCAATATCAGTCATAGAGACCAAATCAGGAAAGAACAAGGGCGAGAAACCGCAGACTTGATCCCATCCCATGCCCATATGCTGTGTTGCTTCCAGAGCTGCTAAAGTTGAACATGGTCGAGCTTTGTACCATGAGAGCTCCTTCTCCTGATAATCTACCTCAGAACTTTGATGCAAATGCCAGATGTGAATTCCATTCAGGTGCCTAGGGGCACAGTATTGAGAAATGTTAGGCTTTTCAGAACAAGGTACAAGACCTAATCGACTCCAAGGAGATCAATTTTACGCCTCACCCAAATGTACTCTAGAATCCAATGCCTAATCACAACGGAGCCGGTGTCACGGTTGTTTTACCAGATGGTCCACGTTAAGCTAGAATCTTCAGGAAGCAAACAAAGCCATCAGTATCCAGATACTCTCAGCAATGGCAACTATTTGTTTTTTTTTCTTCAATGTATTTTCATCCCTATTGAGGGGAACTACGTCACTCTGATTCTTCATTGTTTATGGGTCAATGGAGATACGTAGGCAGAAGATCGTCAAGTCTTTCCGAGCAACCTTAGGCGTCAACTTTACTCTCCAGTTTCACTCTTTCCTTCAGACATCTCGCGTCAGAGTCAGGATAAATAGAAGAAGAGGTTTGATTTCCATGGTTGGGTATACGACTGCAACTTGAAGATTACAAGTCTGTGAAAAAGCTATTGATCACTGAAAGTATCCAAGACTGACAGGTCCAGATGGAGTCAAGCCTCCTCAACAACGTCAATATTCAGCTTCTTTATTGCATTTTCATTTGTAGTTTCTTTTATTTTCTAAACATTTGTATACATGTATGAAATTTGTTTGCTTTTGAATGTTATCAATAATAAAAATCACATGTTTTTCTTGAAGTAATTCATTCGCATTTACTTATAATTCTGCATGTTTACATTGCAATACCAATTGTCGTGCTTAAACTCTATGAGGGAGGATGACGAAGAAATAACACAAGAATCTCTAATTGTATGCTCTCGAATAAGACCCTGTTGACGATGTACAAGCTTTGTTTCGAATCCCTAAACACTGGAGATATAAGGGAGATAGACCCTTGCTAACCCCATTGATCCTTGAAGTAGGAGTTTCTTTTCGCATGAAAAAACCCTTACGTTTAACCCAGGGGCAGGGTAGATGTCAGCTAGTTGGACCAAGCGTTCAGTCTTTCATAAAAGAGTGCATTTGGGGATCCGTTTCATTCCATCATGCTAATCAGGAGGTCCAAAGACCAGAAACCACAATGGTTATCCAAATCAAGAAGTCCAAAGATTGGAAGCCACAATGGTTATTCTTCATCAACCAAAGAATGAGGCAGTCACAACCCTCGCAAAGCAATCAAGACAAACAGTGTCACACGATTTGTTCAAAAAAAAAAGAAATGAAAAGTCCTCTAAGTCAAAACTTGAAAACAAGCGACTTAGGCAAAAGTTAGGGCATCCCGCTGGACTTTACCATCAAAGATTCATAAGAATCAGTCTAGGAAAAAGTTAGGGATAAGCAAAATAACGCAAAAGCGAAAGACGGAAAGGATTACACAAGAAAGATCCTCAAATGAGAACAAAGTCATGTGGCACAGACACGAAAGATAGAGGGATGACTGACTCTCAACAACAACCTGAATGGTGCTTGAACGGATAGCAGCAATGGTTCCTCAACCAACACGAAACCCTTATGAAAGGTGAGCGCTTGCGAAAATTAGCTGAACATAGGAATGGAGGACAAATAAACTTCGAGCCTATATCCTTCGTTTCTATAACCGTGAACCAGGCCACGATACAACCCTCAAAAGTCCTAACTGAAACAGGGTTATTTTGAGAGCATACTACCATGAGGCCGTTCCTGACTCATATGCATTGTGCTAAAAGACCTTGTTGGTATTGCATGTGCATGCGTTCTCTCAACTAAAAATAATGTCGTATCTCAACCAGTGATTTGTCACAAAGGTTTGCGACACCTTTTCAAAACTTCAAGATTAACATGTGTGTTGCGTTAGAATTTCCATTCTCAGAATAAACATTTTCTGCCTGCATGCTGGTGTATTTCCTGGACAACCATAACCTAATCCTAAAGGACAAGCAAATATTGTGATATTAAGAAGCGAAAGAGAACTTAACGAACCGACTGATCCTAGGCTTGAAAATCCAGCCATGTACCAAAAGCAGGATAAACTAACTGAAAGGGAGAATGAACCAGAAGAAAAGGAAGAAGATAACCAAGAGGCTATGGAGAAAGAGAAGCCTTATGTGCCTCCACCACCTTAAAAACCACCTATTCCATATCCTTAAAGGCTAACAAATTCCAAAATGATGAATCAATTCAAGAAATTTGTTGAACTTATGAAACAACTAAATATCACAATTCCATTTACATAAGCTATCACTCAATTAACATCGTATGCTAAATTTCTCAAGGAGATTTTATCCAATAAGAAAAAGATCAAGGATAATGGAACAATTACACTTACTTCTAAGTGTAGCGCTATTATCCAAAACAATATGCCTCGTAAGCTGAAGAACCTTGGTAGTTTCTCTATACCTTGTAATATTGGAAAATTCGTCATAGACAAAGCTCTATGCGACTTAGGATCAAGTATCAGTGTCATGCCGCTATCTATTTGCAAGAAGCTGGAAATGGGAGAACTTAAACCCACAAAAATGTCTATTAAATTAATTGGCCGATCAGTTAGATACCCCGTAGGTATACTGGAAAACGTTCCAGTAAGAATAGACCAATTCTATATCCCGACCGATTTCATAATCATGGACATTTCTGAAGATTAAGTTACTCATATCATATTAGGAAGACCTTTCCTAGCCACAACTGGAGCCACAATTGACGTAAAGAACGACAAATTAACCTTCGAAGTGGGAGAGGAAAAGGTGGAATTCATCCTTACTCAATTCTTACAAGCACCAGCCATGGATGACACTTGTTATCTAATTGACGTAATAGACGAGTGCGTAAGAGAGATGGAGGCAGAACAAACCACATACTCCGAAATTATAAATATATAAATCCCACCAATCTTCAAAGACGAAAACTGGAGTGAACCATATAAAGATGACAGTCTAAGCGAAAGTTTAGCACGTACACCTGATCATATGCCATGACCAAAAGAACCAACTTTAGAACTGAAAACCTTACCTAAAAACCTAAGATATGAATTCCTAGACACCGAACATAAAAAACCAGTAATAATTAATGCCGACCTAGGACAACTTGAAACTAAGAAACTATTAGAAGTCTTAAGGAAGTATCCGACCGCATTAGGTTATAACATTTCCGACCTAAAAGGAATATGTCCATCAATCTGCATGCATCGTATTATGCTAGAAGACGATTACAAAACCTCTATAGAACCACAAAGAAGAATTAATCCTATCCTTAGAACTGTAGTTAGAGATGAAGTTAAGAAGCTATTAGAAGCAGGAATCATATATTCGATCTCCGACAGTAAATGGGTTAGCCCAATACATGTCATACCAAAGAAAGGAGGCATCACTGTTATGAAAAACGCAAAAGGAGAATCAATAACACAAAGAGTGGTGACCGGAAGTAGAGTGTGCATTGACTATCGTAAATTGAACAAAGTTACTCGAAAGGATCATTTCCTTTACCTTTCATAGATCAGATAATAGAGCGATTAGCTAAACATTCGTACTTCTGCTATTTAGATGGTTACTCTAGATTTTTCCAGATCCCTATTCACCTTGATGACCAAGAGAAAACTACATTCACATGCCACTATGGAACATTTGCTTACAGACGAATACCCTTCGGATTGTGTAATGCCCCAGCAACCTTTCAACGATGTATGGTGTTAATCTTTGCAGATTTCATAGATAACATCATGGAAGTGTTCACGGATTATTTCTCTGTGTGTGGGAAAAGCTTTGAAGGATGTTTATCGAACCTAGAAAGGGTACTAGAGAGATGTGTAAAAGTAAATATCGTGCTTAACTGGGAAAAAGGCCATTTTATGGTTAGACAAGGAATCGTATTAGGACATGTCATATCTGACAAAGGAATTGAAGTTGATAAAGCCAAATAGAAGTCATAAAAGACCTTCAACCACCTAAGACCGTACGAGAAGTACGAAGCTTTTTAGGCCACGCCGGTTTTTACCGACGATTTATTAAAGACTTCTCGAAAATCACCAAACCCTTAACCGGTTTATTAATGAAAGACGCAGAGTTCATATTCGATGAAAGGTGCCTAAAAGCATTTGAAACTCTGAAATCAACTCTTATCACCGCACCAATCATGCAACCACCCGATTGGAGATTGCCTTTCGAAATCATGTGTGATGCGAGTGATTATACTATAGGCACAATTCTAGGACAAAGAAAAGACAAGAAATTTCATGCAATCTACTATGCCTATAGAACTTTAGATTCCTCTCAAATGAACTACACCACAACTGAGAAAGAATTGTTAGTAGTTGTCTTTGCACTCGATAAATTCCGATCCTATTTAGTAGGAGCAAAAATAATCATTTACACAGATCATGCCGCTATCAGATATCTTTTAACCATGAAGGATGCCAAACCAATACTCCTAAGATGGATTTTACTGTTACATGAATTCGATCTAGAGATCAAAGATAAGAAAGGCACTGAAAACGTGGTAGCAGATCATCTGTCAAGATTAGAAAATATCAAACCTGAACTAGTGCCTATTAACGACGATTTTCCTTACAAGCAATTGATTGTGCAAATAAAAAGCGACCTAGCCCTACTAGACCCAATCAAACCAGAAACCAAAGAAATCATGGAAGCAGTCCATACAAACGAAAAACTTCCTTGGTATGCTGACATAGTTAACTACCTAGCTACAGGCGCACTTCCACTGGATTTAACATATCAACAGAAAAAGAAATTCTTCCATGATCTCAAATACTATTATTGGGACGAACCTTTAATTTTCAAGAGAGGACCCGACGTAATTTTTCGTCGATGCATACCCGAAGAAGAAATTGAGGATGTCATTTCCCAATGTCATTCATCTCCGTATGGAGGACATGTAAGTACTTCGAAAACTTGTGCCAAGATCTTACAAGCAGGCTTATTCTGACCTACCTTATGGAAAGATGTCCACATCGCTGTTATAAACTGTGATCAGTGTCAATGCACCGGTAATATCTCAAGACGAATACTTGAAGTAGAAGTCTTTGATGTTTGGGGAATAGATATCAAGGGACCATTCCCATCTTCTTTCGGAAATAAGTACATACTCGTTGATGTCGACTATGTTTCAAAATGGATTGAGGTTATGGCTTCTTCTACCAATGACACACGAGTCGTGATTAAGCTTTTCAAGAATGTAATCTTTCCAAGATTTGGTGTACCCAGACTTGTCATTAGTGACGGTGGCTCCCATTTCATTTCTAAAATATTTGACAAATTACTATCCAAGTATGGAGTCAAACACCCTGAAGAAACACTGTAAACACCCCAAATTTTCCCTCACTCATATCACACCATGGCTTGTGATCTTTAATGTTTCCATTAACATAAGCATACTATCTCATATTGCACATTTGTTTCATCTGCATAGTTCAAGTTCATCTGCATCTAGGGTTTGTGATCTAAGCAATCCAAGACTCCTTCTGAGCCATCCCAAAGGACTCAAAGCTTTCCAAGAGGGTCCATGTGTGTTCTATCATCATATTATGCTCCTCAAAGTTCATGTAAGTCAAGAGATCTTAAGAACTGGCAAAGGCATGGAAGCAGAGCTAGGGTTTTCACTGCACAGATGACAAAAATTAGGGTTTTGGTTTCAGAGGCCTTAACTCCAAATTTTTGGGCCATTCTTGTTTATAATGTTCTTAAGATGTTATAAGGATCATGTTTACCAAGTTTGATGAATAAATTCATTATGGAAGTCATCTGTTCACTGGGTAACTTCTTGAGCAAGTTAAGTCAAAATCAGGACATCTGAGGCCCCCAACAATGGAACCAAAGAGGTATTTTCATCAAATTGAAGTTCTATGATCTCTATTTGATCTTATAAGAGGTTGGAAGATCACAATATTGAAGAATTTTGAGCCATTTGCAAACTTGCCAAAAATGGAAATGACTTGTAATGGAAACTTTCCATTTTGGGAAAGTTTTTCAACCTCCTCTTTCTCAACCAAAAATGCTTCAAATGAAAAATTCTTGGTCATGAAAGTTGTAGATTAGGTCTTTCCCTTTTCAAAAAGTACAAGAACATGTCTTGATTCATCCTAGAACTCAAGATATGGCCTTTCAACGTTGGAAAAAATCCTATAATTTCAAGTTTCATGTCAAAGAGGGATTTTTCAAATGGACACAAACACTTCACAATATGTCAATGGACCTCTAAACATCAGAATTGTGCTTTGAATCAAGTGTTTTCATGCCTTGAACTTCAAGAAATCATAAAAGGGCCAAAATTTTCAAGAATTGCAAAATGGTATGAAACTCTTCATCCACTTGTGCCAGCATATCAAAACCAATTCCATGGCTCTCCATAAAGTCAACTGAGGCCAGACACCCCAAGAAAGCAGGCCTGCACCATGCCTATACCTCAAAGTACAAAAACTTGACTTTTTTCAAAAGCTCCCATACCAATCACATTATGCCACCACCCACTTTCTGAACACTCTCATTGGCCTATACTAACCTTATGGACCTCATTTCACATAACACACAAGCCTGAAACATTGGAACACTGAGATTTCACAAAATCATCAAAAACTTTCAAGCTTTCGAAACTCACTCCTCAGCCAACAAAAATCACAAACTCTTCCACCAATCAACTCAGCATCACCCTAGGACCATTTCCCACCCATCACCATAGCTTAAAACACAGCCAAACACAAATACGATTTCTGGTGCAGTAGAGTCAAAACCTTCAAACCAGCCATCATAAACTTGTTCTAAGCTTCACATCATCCTCAGGGGGTTCATTGAAGTTGATTTGCATAAGGGAGGAGGTCAGAAAGCTCAAAACTACAAAGCTTCATCTCAGGTATACCTCAAGAACATTTTCCCCAGAACTTGTTTTTTTAGTTACAATGTGATTCTATGTGTTGCACTGATCATGGGGATGTGTTTAATTTTGAAAATGAGCAAGAAATGAGTATGATATGATGTTTTGAAAGTTTGACCTAAAATTTGTTTTGATTCGATTCAGTCTCATTGTGCAAAATAAATGTTGTTTGTTTGTTGATTCATGATGTATGATGTTTGGGGATTGATTCTGGGAAGTTTTTATGGGGATTAGTGGCTTAGGGAAGAAGATGGAATGTTTGACTCGCCGGAGAAGATGACGGGAACACTGTTCCGGTCACCTGAGAGTCATTAAACCCTAATCCTGTAATTAATTGTCAGTTTGAATAATGGTCGTAGGATGTGTTTTGCCCGCGTGTACGAATGGTAAGGATCCTCTCAATTAACCCTAATCCTGAGTATTTAATTTAATTAATATTAATTAGCCAGAAACAATCCCAGCCGTCCAATAACGCGCGCAATCAATCCCCTTTCCCCTAGGGTTGAATCTCAGCCACCAGATGCGTTTACTTTCATTTTATTTCATTTAATTTCATTTTCATTCTATTTTTCTTGCATAATTATTTAAAAATATCAAAACTCATCACAAAAATATGAAACATTTTTGTTAACCTGAAAACATTTTTATTTTTATTTTTTGCATTAAAAAAGTATTTTTAAAATATTTAAATGTTATTTTTAATTAATTAAAGTCTTTTAATTAATTAAAAATACATTTAGGTTTCTAAAAATCACCAAAAAATCAAGAATCATCCTATTGCATTTAGAAACATTTTCAAACTCTTCATACAAATTTCGTTTTAGGTTTGATCACAGTTTGTGAATTTTCTTTGAATTAAGGGTCATTAAATTTTATTTTTTGAACCCTAACCTTAAAAAATCATTTCTGCCTAACCAAGAAGAGTTTGAAGATGATTCTTTTTGCATTGTGTTAAATATTGCATGTAGTTTATAGGAAAATTTTCTCATTAATTTATATTGCATTTTCAATTTGATTTGCATTTTTCCCTTTGAATTACCCAAAAAACCCTAGAAACTTAGGAAATTCATAACTTGTGATTGGTTAGGCTTCTGACCTTCTCCTTTGGGGTATGATCTAGTATAGGATTAGGGTTTGTTTGAGCTTGATTTCAATTTTTTATCATGTCATATGCTTCTGTTTTGTTCATTTGCATCACATACTTTCATATAACCCTAATTTCTCATGTTCATTTGCATTCATCTTGCATATGCATCCTTACATGAACTTGCCATGAAATTTCCTGCATTCATAAGTCATCTTAGAAATCTTAGGACATATTAGAACCATGCTTGATCATTTCTTCATTCACTTGCCATGATTTGCATTCATTTCATTTCATTAAACTTTCATGTGTTTTCAAACTTCAAAGCATGCTTACATGACATCCCATTCTTGTATGATCATTCATATGCACTTTGTATGCCTTTGCATCATCTCACATGACATTAACATTGCATAAACACTTCTGACTTTGGTCATTTCATCTCATTTCATTTAATTTCTTTATGCTTTATACCTTATGCACATGCTAACATTTTCAGATGGTAAGTTACTTTGAGAAGTGGATTTGCCTTCACTTCTCACTTCTTATTATCTCTTTCATTTGCATTTTGTTTGTATTTTAAGTGAATTTGATTCACTTGTGTCCCATATCTATCACTTTCTTTCTTTAAGTTACTTATCTTCTTTGGTGAAGTAAGTAACTTATTCCTCTGCTTCATCCTCCTTTCATCTGTTTCTTCCATTGGTGGCTTCCTTGAAGATCTTTCTTAAGCCTTACAAACTATATGAACATCCAAGCATGATAATAATTAGGGTTGTGATTAGCCCCCCTTAGTTTTTACCTTTGGGTCTCCTTGAGTCTCTCTTCTCATCTCAATAATCAGAGACTAAACTCTTAAAGTTTTAGGACTTTGGAATTAAGGTTATGCCTGCATCCTTCTCTTAGGATGGAGTGTATAACTTTAATCCTAAGTGTTAAACCTTTAATTTGTTTAAACCTCTTAATAAAATCATCTTAATAATCACTAAGACTTCATCTTGTAACTTGGGCCTTACATTAGGGTTCTAATTCTTCCTTTATGGTTAAGAAGGACTAACCCTAGTGTTTAATGGACAAATCCCCCTCAAGTTGTCTTACAAACCATAAAACTCATTTCTTAATATCATCCCTTAATTAAAATCCACTTAATAAAGGCTTGTTATATAATGAATTTAATCCCTAACCATGGATTAAGTTGAGGTATCTTCCTCAGCTTAAGTGTCCTCATCTATTATCCTTCTATTAGGATGGTGTAATGAGCCCACAAATCTGTGATTAGAGATTAAACTCATTACTTAACACTAAACAAAAACCCAAAAACATCTTAATAATCACAAGTAGGTTAATGATCTTAATCCTACATCATCATGGTAATTAAGTTGAGATGCTTATCTCATACTTAAGTATTCTCATTATCCCTAATCAGGGAGGATATAATGAGTTTACAAGCCCTTGATTTAGGCTTAAGCTCATTAACTTATTCAAAACACCAAAAACAATAACAAAACGTAAAACACCAAAAACAAACAATAATCGTCTCCTTCGGGATTCTTTTCTCATCACACTCATTCATAAACGAGAACTTGCTTCTTCCGTCTAATGCAAGACAGTTAGCACTCGAGCCAGACGAGTCATACACTTGAGCATAGACAAGTAAGCAATTCACAGTCAATTTATTTTACAGTCTCTTTGAGTTGAACTACGGTGTTCTGACTTCCTCATTACACGCGAGGATACGTAGGCATAACTTAACAGTTATCGAACAAAAGTCTCTTTATTTTCCCCCTCTTTCAGCATTCTCTTTCAAGCCTCAGTTCCTGAGCATTCACCTTTTGCACTGACACTTGTATATTCTTTCTCCAGCTTTTGCACACAGATAACACATACACCTACCCCTTTAAACACAATCTTTTAAGCTTGGATCCCGTCGAGTACGACGGACAATCTGGGTGCTAATACCTTCCCAGGTTGTAACCAACCCCCTTTCTCAGTTTCTCTAGTTCGCAACCGTCTTATCCATCTTTTCTTAGGTTTATGCAACATTACCTTTCCTTCGGGATAAAAATGCCTAGCTGCGACTCTATTCACTTCACCCTTCATTTCTCCTTTCGCCGACCGTTCGCGCTTGTACCGGGATGCAAATCTTTGGGAGCGACAAACACCATATCATCCATAAACAAGTAGATAGGTCGAAGTCTCAAACAGATAAATAAAACAAATCTTAGAAAATATTGTCGCCATATCTAGGAAAGATTGGTCATCCAAGCTTAACAAAGCTTTATGGGCTTACAAAATAGCTTACAAGATGTCTATAGGAACTACACCTTTTAAACTCGTGTATGGAAAGTCCTGTCATTTCCCGGTAGAATTAAAATATAAAGCATATTGGGCGATTAAAATGCTAAATATAAACTACACTGCCGCAGGAGAAAAGCGAGTCCTCGATATAAACGAACTGGAAGAATTACGATTAGACGCTTATGAATACACTAAAATAATAAGGAAAGAACCAAAAGATGGCATGACAGGCGTTTATCTAGGAAAGAATTCAGTGTGGGAGATTTTGTTCTCTTATTCAACTCTAGACTTAGGCTTTTTCCTGGGAAACTAAAATCTAGATGGTCAGACTCTTTTGAAATTACAAAAGTGTTCCCTAGTGGAGCAATAGAAATCAAGGGTAGAAATAGTGAATCGTTCACAGTAAATGGACAACGATTAAAACAATACCATCATATAGAAAATAGAGAATATGTGAACAGTCTAAAATTATTAGAACTGCCCACTAATTCCCCTGATTAATCTACTACTAAGCACTATGTCAGGTTTATGACGTTAAAAACAACGCTTAGTGGGAGGCAACCCACCATATTGTTTTCTGAGTATTTTACTTTAATGTTTCTTTTATTTATTTATTTCCTTTTATTTCTATTGATTTTCTATATTTTCATTATTTCATTTTTTTCTAAAATCTTTATAAAACTGTTATGCTGAATTTAAAAACTTTACTTGATACAGGATTTCTAAAAGTCTTTTCTACCTTACCTTCCTTCCCTCTGATCTGTTTCTCCCATTTTAACATTCATTTTGGAACCACAACCACAAAATTTTATGGAAACCACTTTTAGAGGTAGAAACTAGAGAAGGAAATTTGAGGAGTTGTCACAAAGAAATGTTGTTATGACCCTTTATTATGATGAGTCAACCTTGGACACCTTAGGTATGTTAGATAGTGTCTTATATCTGTTTAACCAGTTGGGATGGGAAAGAGCTCACATCAAGTCTATATTTGTCACCTACCGCGAGTTTACCTTTGAGTTTTTAAGCTCTTTGATTCACCTACCTGATCGCGGATTCAGAGCCAGAAAAGGATATTAGTTTCAGAATTTTTTTGTATTGAGTTTTCTTATAACCATAAGGAACTAGCTGACTTATTAGGATTCCCTAGCGGACCTTTTGCATTTACCACCACCCAGATAGAACTAATGGATTTTGAGCTAGATTACTTCTGGGGTACCTTAACCGGAAATTACCACCCTGAGCCGGATACCATGGATAACAATGAAATACATAACCCTGTTATCCGCTATTTTCATAAGATCCTAGCCCATACACTATTCGGAAAGGAAGAAAACCGAACCTTAGTATCTAAGGATGAAGTGTTTATGCTTTATTATATGACACAAGGAAGCCTTGTTAATGTCGTACCTTTCATAATGCAAACCTTTAACCGTATTATTCAGGACCCTGATGCCCCAATTATCGTAGACGGCCTAGTAACCACGATTGCTGAAGCTCTTGGACTTAGATACCAACTTAATATGTGCATACCATTTGGTACTATTTCCAGAAATCTTTTTCTTACATGACTCCCTCAGGCGCTACTGGCCAACTTATGGGCGTGACTTCATTCCGCATGTTCAGTGTGGAGTACTGATTCATTCACAATGAATTTTCACAACTACTCGGATTTGACTCCGGTGAGGAATGCCATCGCCACGTACCAGACAATTTCCCTGAAGAGGCCTTCATATTTTGGCAGAAGATAACCAACACACAAGCTGTAGCATTTGATCATCTCAATGATACTCTTATCTATAACCCTGCCATTCGCTACTTCCACCGCATTCTCGACAACACAATTTTCGCCCGAGATAGCAACCACAAGCTTAATTCAAAAGAGCTCTTCTTCATTCATTGTTCCTTATAAGACGACAAGATTAATGTCGCTCATTTCTTGTTATACCACATCCAATCCATATGTGCGAGAGGCGGTAAACCTTTCTACTTCGGAGGCATAGTCACCTCTCTTGCGCTGAGTCTGAACTTAGGCCCTAATCTTGGCAACCTACCTTCCATGGCACCGACTTACCTTACTTTGGATCACTGCAAGGCCGCGCACCTTATCTATGAGAGAGAGAGAGGATGGAAAATTCAACCTTGTAATCTACAATGTTGTTTTCCATAACATTATCTTGACTTGCAGGGACTGAATTGATCCTGACGACCGGACCAATTGGCTTTTTGACCCTGATGCTCCTAAGGGCAAAATTAATATCCTTGAAGAAGCCCCTGATGCTCCTGTTGATGAGATGGAAGAAGAGATGGACACTGCTGCCCCTATTCCTGACATGCCCGAAACTTCATCAAGACAACAACCTCAGAGCGACATCACCCTTGGAGAGATCCTTCGTGCCATACACCATCAGAACCAAATGGCTGCCGCACTAGAAAGGAAACAGAAAGAACAATATGATAGCTTGTTTGCACTAAACACTCAAATCATCAGCAACCAACAATCAATGGATGATAGGCTCAAGGAAGTTTTGAATGAGATGGGTACACTACGCATGGATGTCAACAACATGTACTCTACAGACACAAATGAAGAAGCAACGCCATCCAGAAGGGCATGCACCAGAAGTAGAAGACATGACCCCTAGTAGATTTTGTTTTTTCATTTCTTGCTTTCATTTCCCTTTCCCACATTGTTGTATTGTATTTCCCCGCTGTTATATCACAACATTGAGGATAATGTCTGATATAGTGTGGGAGAGGTACCTTTCTGTTTATTATATTTCCTTTATTTTCCCTTCCGCAATGTTGCCATAAAACAATTATTATATGATTTGTTTCGATTTCAAATCTCCCTCGTTTATTTAGCCATACCAAAAAAATTTATCTACGCACAACCGAACATATCTACTTTAATGAAATCCTAGTTAGGACACCGCGGAAGTTTAACAAGATCGATACAGTTCTGACACTTTGGACTCCCTAATTTAAGAGAGTTCCATTTCAATTATTGTTATACTTTTATTTTAAGTTTTAGTTCTAGAGTAACCCCAGTAGTTTATACTAGCAGTCAGCACCGTCTTGACACAAACCAATTGGAGAGCCGATGAATATAAGTGTTTGATGCCTTATCATAATATCCTTCTTATCTCAATTCCAAAAAGAAAAGATATGAAAAATTTGCACCAAATTATACGATCGCATATAAGAGATAGACAAATAATGAAGGAATCCATTGTTGGTTGGTTCAGAGGCATCTGGTTCTGAACCCTATAGGGCGTGCTGATGCACGATCCCCCACAACCTCCAAACTGGATTATTTATAGAGGGTTGCCACATTCGTGTACCAGACCCCATGCTAAAAAGGATCAAAGTCACTAACCGGCTACTCCACCACGTGCGTGAAAAGGCAAAGGGCTTAATGTGATTGGGCTAGAATGAAACCAGACGAAATAGGTACGAAATACTTTAGGTAAAATTATAGAAGAATTGTTGGATAGCTTGTTTGAATAGGAAGTTCACGACATAGCTTGTTGCTTGTGACATTAATGTATCGTTAATGTTTCAATTTTTCGGTCGAAATAACCATTGATTTTCACCAATGTTTCAAAGATATGTAATGCACATACGTCTGATACAACTTGTCTGATCTACTTACTGAGTTTTTGCTTGAGGACAAGCAAGGGTTTAAGTATGAGGGAATTTGATAACGAGAAATCGTATCGATTATTTAGAACATTTCTAGTCCGTTTTCATTACATTTTGATATAATTAACTCCCGACTTTTCCGAGTTTTTCGCATTTGTTACAGGTATAGTGTTTGTCAAGACAAAAAAATGGAAAATGAAGATATGGAACAAATACACATGAGACAAATCAAAGAACAAAACACAGAAGAAAAATCTGCATATTTTGTTGCAGTGACGGTCGTCACAGGTCCATTACGATCGTCACACAGCTTGTAGCGTGTGACGATCGTCACACACATGTTACGACCGTAACACACTAAAAAGAGGCCAAGACGCTTGTCATATCCCATGACGCTCAACATTATGTTATAACTAGTTTTATGCAGAACATGCAAAGTGAAACGGAAGCAGAACGAAGTCACACCACTTTCCTTATTTTTCTCAACCTAAATTTACACGAAGCAATTTACTGCTCCTACTTTTCCTCATTTATTGGGCTTTTATTTGACCAGTAAAATCTCCAACTACTATATTTCATTGCCTATAAATAGAAGGAGGAACAAAAGGAAAAAAGGGGAGTTTTGCTGCACAATCGTTACCGAAGCTCTGCCAAATTTATTCTTGCTTTTTCATTGTTTCCATTCCTTTGTTTCCAGCATTTCAATTTCTTTTCAATTCAACTACCTGTAAGTAATAGTTTCCAACATTAGGAAGCTATTACATTAGATTAGGATATTTATTTTCTAGCCTCATAATTCGTATTTAATTTCCAAGATCCAAGCTTGCCGCAATTTATGGAAGAGGGATCTACGAGGAAAAGTTATTTTGTATCAGGTTTTAATATACTGTATTTTAATATTTATTTTTTTAGTTGGTATTTATTAATTATGTTTGCTTTCTATTTAATTAATCATTATTGTTTTTCTGCTTTAATTAATATGTCTAGCTAATCTAATAATGTCAGTGTGTAATGACGGTAACCGAGCGGAATGAATTAATGCTAAGCTAAAATTTCTAATTAACTTAATCTCTGGCTGGGACTTTTTATGATTAAAATTAATATTTTTGTTACGAGAGTAAAAAGAGTAGAAAAAGGTTAGGATCGAGACCACGAGAGTGTAAGGTTTTAACCGGATAGCTAAAGTTAGGCATTTGATTTAAATACAGCGAGAGCGTTTTAAACTGAATTAGATTCTATTAAGTTTCCAAAGAGTATTTTCTAAACACTTCTGGGCTAGCGAGAGCAGACATAGGGCTCTAGGAATATAATCTAATACAAGACCACGAGAGTGTGAGTTGAGGGTTTTTAAACTGATAATTTCTACAGAAGAAATTAAGTGAAGTAATTCTCTACGCTTAGTCTTGGTTTAATCCGCATAGGTCTACTAAGTTACATATCGACCGGCTAAATCATATAATCTTAATTCTAGTAATTTTCCATTTAGTTACCTTTAGAAACCAAATTCGTGACAAATCTTCGCCTTAGCTAACATAGCAACATTTATAGCGCTAGAGTGATAACTTAATCCCTGTGGGTTCGACATCTTTTTATTACTACGCGATAGGTTGTGCACTTGAAGTTAAGATGCCATTAGATGTTAGGTCGATCGCACATCAAACGTAAAGATGCTTGAATTTGTAAAGAAACGCAGTAAAATGCATGAAAAGTAAATTACTTGGAAATGTAAAAGGATTTAATGTAAAAGTTTGCAAAAGTAAATGACTTGAAAGATAAAAGACTTGAAAGTAAAATACTTGAAAGTAAATTTGACATTAAAGATAAAATTGATATAAAGATAAATTTGGTGGTGCTTCAATCACATACATTCTCACTGCACTCGTTTCTCTACACGCGGATACTTTGAGTCTACGGAGTTACTAGTACATATGATTTCCACACAATTATTCACATACTAAACGTGGCTATTTATATACATTTCAAAGTAACCGTTTTCGTCGATTTATTCCTAAACTATGCTAAGATGGTGACACTTGTCCCACTACTTGTTGTAGAAGCTTCATCTTGCGCCACTTGTCTTTGTATTTGAATTAAAGATCACCCACTTTGCCTCCAGGTTTGATTGTGTGAAGACTCTTGGTAACTGTTGTCATCTTTGTCGAACGCCCTTGGTCGAATTCTCTCAACACTTAGAAAATAATTCAAACTTAGAGTTTTACTAAGTATGAAAATAGCAGGTGGATCCCTTTGACTCTCATCCTTTATTAAGTAAGGTCAAAGACCTCTTTTTAGCTTATAATATAATAACTCATTTATTATGCCAAAATAACCTCATTAATTGCTAGCGTCGAAATTCAGGGATAACAAATTGCCCCTCAAAAATGTTATTTTCGACCATATTAATGAAAAGGTCATTTTTTGATGTTCATCATTTCGACGCCAACTTGAGTCAGATGAAAGTATGGTTGTAAATCACCTACCCCACCCCACGTTCTAAAACTGTTGTGATTCTTCTCCACATGCATGACGTCATGTCATAATGGCAAAAATCCCAAAAGTCCCATCAGCCGAATTTGCTGGATTTTAATCATGGGATTTTACTTGAAACAATGTGCGAAACGTCTTACACATTAACTGCCTCCTTAATGCGTCAGATCGCAAGTGCCACGTGTCCCACCACTTTATGTCTCCATTAATTGACAAGACTTCATAACTTCACATAGTTTTTGCCTATAAATATTATTTTCAACAAACAAAGAAACTTTTTCCAAACTCTTACGAATCCAGTTTCTTCCTTGCTAAAGTCTTCTTTCTTTCTTCAAGATTCCTAAACAACCTCCATTTTCACTTTCAACAATGGTGTCTTCCAAGGCTACCGCTTCCCAAAAAAAAGGTCAGAAGGCTAAATCCTTCCATTTTGAGAAAACTCTCAAACCTTTCACCAACATTGCTGAACCCAGAACCGTCCAGAATCCTCAGTTTGCACCTGAACCTCTGGTCATCGAAACCAGGAGCGTCTACCGTTCTCAAGTAATGATTCCTTTTCTCATGAATGAATGTCCCCTTGATGTATTTGGTCCTTTGGTTGTTGTACCCTATACATATGAGAGGTTGAAAGAGTTCTTCCCCTTTATCATAGAACTCAATCTATAGGGCACAAGTACCTCCCTAAGGCTGATGACACTTCAACTGACCCACCAGCTCTCACTTAGTTGAACCTGAAATATCTTTATGATGTTACTAGATTGGTTAGAGATGTCAACTAGTTTGCTAAGTTAGATGAGTGGTTGGCTAGGTTGGAGGAAACTAAGGCTGACCACTGGAAGGAGATTGGGATATATGATCTTTTGATGCTGACAAAGACTCACATCCCTTACTGATTAAACTTTCTGGCTGCCTCATTCTATTTCTGGGATTGCACCCATTATACTTTTCATCTGCCATGTGGGATGGTTACTCCCACCTTCTTTGACATAGTTGCTATAGTAGGGCTTCGTCCTGATGGACCCATATATGATCCTACTATTGATGCTGAAGACACTATTGGCTTCCACACATCCAAGCTGACATACACTTCTTTCCTCCAGCATCAATCAAAACTAGATGCAGAGGTAGTTTCTGATGAACATCATATTGCTTTTCTAACTCTATGGCTATCCAGATATGTCTTCTGCACCAAGTATTATCAGGTGGCGAAGAAGTTTTTGTCGTTAGCCCAAAAAATTCATAACAAGAGGAAAGTTTATTTGAGAGAACATATCCTAGCAAACCTCTATGAGTCTCTCTGTGAATGGGTTACTCGATTGAGGAACTCAAAAGATGACTTTGGTTCCCTGAGTCTTACTGACCCTCTCTAGCTCCTGTAATTGTGGCTGAATGCCACCTTTGAGCCCTCACTTCATAGGAAAGGGAAGGTTAATGAAGAATCAGAAGAAATAAGTCTCAGGAGCACATAAGGTGTTCGACTGGCAAAGCTTACACCTAGTGACAAAGGCATAACTCACAAAGAGGCTTTCTCCAGCTTCTTAATGATGTTTTCCCTTCAGTATGACTTTACACCATCTATGGCTCCTTTTATGGAGAGGAGGTGTGGGCCTAGATGGTTCACTAGGGCTTTCCACAACTCCCCCACAAGGAAGCTGCATTTGGACTCTATTTCAATCTAGGAAGCCTTTTTAATTCCCAGGTTCTTTGTTTACAGGCTGAATGGTGTAAAACCTGATACAACCCTCATTGCTTATTAACCTAATTTAGTGTCCAGGAAATTTGGGTTAGGTCAGAGTTTTCCTAGACGCCTTTATAATTAAAAAAGGCCAAGTCCTTTTTTCCAACAACCTGTTTGACGAAGCCGGAGTTGACTAGAACCTTGCCAAATGGGCATCCCAGAAGGCAGTATTGTCTCCGGTCTTCTTTCGACCGTCTTTACAGTGCACCCATCCTTTCAATAATTGGTGGCGCCAATATTACAGTGAGAACTTTCTCACTGCCAATGAATTTGCTGCCCTCCTTTACCTGGCTTTTGTTAATGTGCAGGAGAAGGTCAAGAAAAGTAAGTATGCTCACATCCAGGAGATACAAGCTTTTCAGAAATACTTTGAAACTGTCTATCGACCACATGATCTTAGTCAAACCGTGTGTGAGGCTGCTGTCACTTTGAAGGAGAAGTTTTTGCAAAAGATGGATAAATTGAAAATCCCTTCCAACATTCCTCGTGAGAGGCGATATGAGGTGGCTTTTCAACTCTTTCCTCCAAAATTCTGTAGATTGCGTTCAGCTGATTTTCGTGTGGCACTTTCCCCTCCATTTCCTGACTAGTTTATATGTGGGGATTCAATAAAAATCCTTCGACATCAGTCTCAGCCGAAATCCCAAAGGGTGGTTACGACTAAGCATATGCTGGACAGTTTCAAAGGACACCTTCACATAGGGATCGAGGACGTCCATGTCAAAACTAACATATGTTAAGGTTTAAGGTTTATACTGACTTCTTGATAGCTGATCCATTAATGACTCTTATTATTTGTTTTGTCATTTTCAGCAATTTCCAAGAAGTCCACTGCCCCTAAGGGAGTGGTAATAAAGGAGAAAAACGAAGGCAATAAGGTATGCAAATTTCCTGAGTTATGTGACTTCTGCATATTCTCCTTCTTATTTTTGGTTATCTTTCCAGAAAACTACCAAGCCTTCGACGTCCCTGAAGAAGGGTAAAAAAGCTTCCACCCCCATCCTTGGCGACGAAGATGAGTCTTCTGAGGAACAAGTCCTTAGGAAGAAAAGGAAGGCTACACAACCTCCTAATGCTGCTGGCCAATCTTCTTCCAAGATGGCCAAAATTGTAAAAGAAATGCCTGCTGAGGGTGGTGTTGAAACTATTCCTGCTACCCCTGCAACGAAGCCTGCTGGATCTCCTAAAAGTGCCAATTATAACCCTGGTGGCAAAGAGAAACAGGTAATTTGTTTGGCATTTTATTTCCTTTCTTAAACTCTTCTTACCATCTTGACTTGACTTATTTTCCTTTTTTCAGCAGACTGGGGCTGACATTGGCCAACAACCTTCAACTGATACCCTCATTTCTGCTACTCTTCTGAATAGCCAAGGTGAGCCAACTTATCACACAAACTCTGATTTTGGGGTATAGTTATGGTTCCTTGAGTGAGGTTAACCAACCTATGTTTATGGCAGTTGTCCATCCTCAAACAGTCGAAGCCACTCCACACACTCCAGCCAAAACAACCACTCAACAATCTCATATTGTTGATTCAGAGCGTGAGTGTGAGATTGCTTCTGGCAAAGATCTTGATGGCCAGACATGCAGGCTAGTTAAAGAGATAGACGCGACCTTTGCTTCCGAAGAAAAAGAAAGCGGCAAACGCTCTGAAGGTCCTGCCCCCTCTAGCCCCAAAAATAAAGAATCAGAGGTTGACGATAATCCCCCAGCTATTGCCCAAGGCCCATACATAATTGACCTTGAGGAGGAGGATGAAGAAGAGGAGGAGGATGTTAAAGTTGAAGGCAAAGGGGAAAATGGCAAAGAAAAAGAGCCTGAAATGACTCCAAAACCCTTGCCGAAAAGGAACCACCAACTTTCGACTCCTGTAGTTGGGGATCGACTAGCAAGTCTAAAGTGGTCGAATCCACAGGAGTATGCCAGGATAAAACTAGGCAAGAGTTCTTGCTTCTCCGCAAGCGACTCTCCATTAGCTCCTAGGGCTTTTGCTCCAAATGACTTCGTTGGTCCTATCCTCAAGAAAATCAAAGAAAATATTTTCAAAAGGGACATTCGTACTACCTTGGAATGACCCTACTGCACATCTCTGGCTTAAGGACACTCTGCAGATGCTGGATCTTTCTACTATTGATCCTAAAATCTCGACATCCCTTATGGAGCTATGTGATCTGGTGAATCAGATGCCTGATGATCTTAAGTTAGCCCTAAAGGTTGATGATGTCATTTAGAGGGTTGGACCCTAGAGCATGAATGCATGGAAGCTAGCAAGGGAAGCAAAATCTAGAGTCGAAAAGCTTGATTTCCAGAAGTCCAAGAGGGTAAAGCAAATTGCTGCAAATAATATAACCATTGGAGTCTGGGAACAAGATCTTGAGGAGCTACAGAAAAAGATTGTTGATGCTAAGCAGGCAAATCTTGAGCTTAGTCAAGCTTGAAGCACTGAGCTAGAGGCTGAGTTAAAGAAAACACTTTAACTTATTAATGTAGCTGAGGCTCTCGACAAGAAACTTGTTGAAGCCAAGCTTGACAAGGCCTTCTGTGAAAATTGTCTGCTGATCACCCAACATAATTTCCTTCAACTACAATCAAAGCTTTCTTTTTAACTTTTCGACAGTCTTCCAGCTTTATTTATTTTATCATCATTTTCGTTGGCCCTGTTGTGGCCATTATGTAATGACAATTAGAGCATGGTTTCCCCTTTAAATTTTCACGCTCTTTGTTACTTTTCGACTTGCATTATAATTCTGCTTTTGTATAAGTAATAAGTTAATGTGGCCGTCAAAACAACCTTTACGTTAGATAGGTTCTAACTTAAACTAAAATTAAAACATTTTAATATCTTAACTTTATAATTGGCGGGGGCGTTCCAGCTTTTTATGCCTCATTATTAGATGGCACATTTTCCAATTCGAGGCAGCCAAAACGTCTTTTTGAAATGATATTTTCAAAGAAGGATTCACACGCCCTTTTATTGCCTCTTATTTGGCCAATAAGCACGCAGCTTCTTTCCTTATAAATAGCACTTCTATTTACTCCATTATCTTCATCGCAACATCATGGAGAGTTCTACAAAGAAAGTTAATGGCACTCCTTAGCACAAGAAAGGTAAGGGCACAAAAAACATGAAAAATCCTTCTCCAGGTACGGGAGTGGTTACTCGCTCCAAGGCTAAAGGGACAACCATCACTCCTCCTAACAAGGATCCTCCCAAGAATCAACTTCCAGATATTGATGAGGAAGCTAACGTAGATTGGATGACTTATCTCGACTGCATCACTTTGCTTCTAGATATTGATTAAGAAGCTGACGTAGATTGGATGGATTATCGCAACTGCATCACTTTGGAGGATTTAGAAGACTAAATGTTCATTATTTGGCTCTTAAACCATTTATCTAGGCTTCTATCCTTGTAGGCCTTTTGTGGCCCTTCTTTAAATTAATGAAAATTTTATTTTCCTATATGAATCTCTTGCATTATTGGTCTATATCTTTTCAAATATTTTCCATTTACTTTAAAAGACTCTTAAGTCAGCTTCAATCTCATTAATCTCATAAGCATTGTTACTGAATACTTTGGTGAATTGGAAAGGGCCTTCCCATTTAGGTGACCATTTCCCTAAAGATTTGTTCTTTCGATCCATAGGTAATATGACTTTCCACACTAATTCACCAACTGAAAAGGTTATTAATTTAACCTTTTTATTATAGGATTTCTCTACCATCCTCTTTTGCCTTTCCAATAATTGTAAGGCGTGAAGTCTCTCTTCATCCAAATCAAGCAGTTCGTCCAACATCATGACCCAATAAGTATCAGCTGGGATTTCGTGATGCCTTTGAATTCTTGTAAATTGAAGATAAATTTCAAGAGGTAACACATAGTCATTTCCATAAGTTAGTCGAAATGGTGTAGTATTAGTTGCTTCTCTGGGTGAAGTTCGACACGCCCAAAGAATTTGGTCTAATGTCTTATGCCAATTTCTTGCCTTCTTACCCACATGTTGTTTAATCAAACTAATAACTAGCTTGTTTGCTGCTTCGACCTGACCATTGGCCTGGGCATAATAAGGTGTGGATGTTAAGAGTTTAAAGCCCATTTCTGTGGCAAACTCTTGCATCTTTCGACCTGTAAACATAGATCCTTGATCTGTAGTGATTTTTTCTGGTATGCCATATCTATATATGATATGCTTTTGAATAAATTCAATTACATCTTCTTGGTCAACATTTGGAAATGGGATAGCTTCGACCCATTTGGAAAAATAATCGATTCCTACCAAGATGTATTTGTGATTTTTTGAAGATGCTGGTCGAATTTCTCCAATTAAATTCAAAGCCCATTGTCGCTCCCCGGATTTCCATCCTGGTACAAACGCGAAAGTGGCGCGGAAAGAGGTAGAGTCTCCAGCCAGGAATTTTTATCCCGAAGGAACGAGAATGGTAATGTTGCACAAACCAGAAGAAAGAAAAGGAAGGACACGGGTCCTGCGAACCAAAGAGACTGAGTTCGGGAGTCGGTTACGACCTGGGAAGGTATTAGCACCCCAGATCGTCCGCCGTACCCGACGGGATCCACGCTTGCAAAGAAACTGTTTCCAAGGGTGAAGAAATGAAAGTTGCTGCAAAAGAAAAGAAACTGGAACTGGAAAAGGAACTGAGAAAGAAAACAAAGAGAAAAAATGTAGGGAAAATAAAGATTGTGCTCGAACAGGCCCTACCCCGCTGCCTACGTACCTCATCTGGACAATGAGGATCAGAGTCGCCGTAGTTCCCCTAACTAGGGGTGAAAAAGATTGCTTGTGTCTTAAGGCTTGAACTGCCTATGCCAATGCTTAGGTGTTGCAGGCTCGGACGACGAGTGCGTTACCGTCTTGCAAAATGACAAGTAGGAGCAAGTTCACGGACGGAGCGAAGGAGGTGAGAAAAGAATTCCCGAAGGAAAGACGCTTATTGTTTGTTTGTGTTTTTTAGAAGCTTTTATGAGTGTGTCACAAGGAAGTGAACTCAATCTCTTTTCCATGGAATGTGTACTTGCCACTACATTCCAAGATGGAATAATAGAACAAGCACACTCAAGTAAGGAGAAGATCCCCAAAACTTGATTCCAGAGATTAGGGCCTAAGCTCACTAACTTATTGAATTCATTAAGTGTTTTTTTATTTTTGGATGAAGAAATGTTTTTTATGATTTTCTTGGTGAAGATGGTATCCTGATCAGACTTGTGCATCACAAGACAAACTTGTACTATCCCAAGATGGGAAGACTACAAGTGTATCATGGAATAAGGCTATTGCACAGGAGACCACTTCAATCCTTATTAAGATGTTTTTTAGGGTTTTGAGATGAGAAGAGAAGAGAACCAAAAAGAACTTAAAGGTAAAAGTCTAATGGGGGACTAATGAATCCTAATGTTATCATGCAAAGGGAAACCTAAGGTTAGTGAGGCTTACTATCCTAAAGAAGGAGAAGATAAGAAGAGAAAGAGAAGAATGAAGAATAGAAGAAGGAGGAAGTAAGGCATAAGCCCCAACAATCACAAGTAAGATAACATCAATAAGGAAATGAGAAGAGATAAGACCTTGAGATGTGGGAATCACATCCACACCTCTCACTTACCAAAGCCCCTGAAATGGTTAGTAACATAAGAATAAATGCAGCACAAAATGGGCATAATATCAAACCAAATCCACACAACCAGAAGTGAAGTCTTAATCACAAATGCCAAATGCAAATACAAAATATAAGAATGAGAAAGAAACTATACCACTCAACATGAAGCAACATGGATTATCATGACAAACCAAAGTAAACATGAGATAACACAAAGAAAACTAGACAAAGCAACCCCACAAAGTCCAAGACCAGAACCATAACATGTTAAGAAAGTGCCTAAGGATCACATGAGATGAAGAGAAGAAGCACACAAACTTAAGTATTTACATTATGAGAAGTAAAGAAGCAAAAGAAGTGAGGTGGACATGTATAAAAGTGAATGAACTTCAAAAGCAAACAAACACAAAATTTTTCAAAGCACAATCATCAACTCAAGACAAAAGATGGATTAACATCCTGAAAAGGCTCTAAACAACTTAAAGAAGTAGGCACAAGTGCCATTCTAACCTAAGGATTAAACATATGACCAAAAAGAAACAAAAGAGGATAGGCAAAGAACAAAAATTCAAATCAATTCAAGTATACATCCAAAAATTCCACAAACTTGCATTAAGACTCCTCAAACATACAATGTTAACATGCCAGAAGGAGAGAATCAAAATCAGAACCTAAGCAAGTAAAATAAAGGCTCAAACATGGATTAGGGTTAGAAGACTTCATGCACCAGTTAAAGACCAAAATCAATTAAGAAAACTTCTAAAAATCAGAATAAAAATCATCAATAAACTACATCTCAACATGAATCCAGAGCAAATAGAATCAGTTCAAAATTCAAATTAATGGTCAAGATAGAAATTATACAAGACTGCATGCTTCAAAAATGAAATAAAAGCAATTAATAAAAGAGCAAATTAATTCCAGCGTGGCAATTAAAAATAAATAAAAAATAAAAATGCCAAAAATTAGAGAAAACTCAAAGGATCATTCATGAAATTTTTTTAGAATTTTTAATGACTTATTTCTATTTTAGAAAAATAAAAATCAAACTGAAAATAAAATAGAAATAAGAAAAAGAATTAATGAGGCATAGGGTGTAGACAGCAATGAAACTCAGTTTAATTAACACCTGGGCCCAACAACGGGAGTGCAATTAGTAAATGGCCTTAGGCCCATTCGAAATCTCCACAAAACTCACCAATAATCAGATGTGTTACATGTTATTAATATTTTTTATTAAAATGAAATGAACAAAAGTCATGTGAACATAAAATCAATTGGTCAGCTAGGGTTTAGTCACTACAAGACAAAATTTCACCACAGCCGCTCAGCACTCAACACGTCATCATCTTCTTCCTCTAACTCATGAAGAATTCGAAAAATGCAGGAAAAACAGGACAAAACTCAGCATATCCTTATCAATTCAGAGCACCATAACTCCTCTCAATGAAAATCAAAAGTGTAAAAGCAAAAAATGAAGTATGAAACACAAGGATCACGAATATGTTATCACATTTTAAAAACAAGCCATATTCATAGCAGATCAAACAAAATAAAGTTCAACATGAAAACTGCAAATCTCAAATTAAGCTTAATCAAAGAATTCAAACACTTCAATCATCTTAAATCCAACCTTAGCAAGTCCAAACAACTGAAAAAAAACCAAATCCAAAGTGAAGGAGAGTGAGTGTTCAAACCTGCATTTGAGCTTTTCTTAAGATCTTCGGAAATCCAGAGATCAATAAAGCTTCCTTATGAATTCCTTGGTCTTGTTTGAGCCAAATAAAGGCTTGCAGTTGTAAGAATGAGCAAAAAAAAGAAAGATTCGAAGGTGATGTTGATCTTCAAAATGATCAACACACTCTATTAACACCAAGAACAAGCTGATGATTGTAGATAGAGGATAATGTTACTGATAGTGATTCACATGGAATGAAGTATGGAGCAAGAGAATCCAGATTTGAGTTATGTGTGCAAGATTAAAAATGGAGGAAGGTGAGAGCAAAAGAGAAGGAGAGAGAGGCTAAAGCGTGCGATGTCAAAAATCTGCTGCAAGAATTGTGATCAGCTCCTTATATTGCAAGGGTGCAGGGCGCACTTGTTAGTGGTGTGTGAACCAAATTGGTTATCTTGCTTTCACAAAAATGCAGCCTGCGTGAATCTCCTTTGCCTCTCTTTTCCAGCTTGTTATTTTGAAACTACTCCCATGCAGGAGGATCCACACGAACTACCATGGGCTGGGGTGTTGGCAGCATGACATTTCATGATGAGGAGGGGTCATGAGAATCGTGTGATGGTGATTGGTTGTTCCCTCATGGTGCATGGCATAAGACCCACACGTGAATCCTTTTGTTTCCACCTTGGTGACATCTGCGTGTGGTATAGAGTGAGGAAGAAAACGTGACTTCAAGGCACATGAGGGAAGCACCAAAATGCCATGTGGCTGGCAGGGAGTGGCTGGTCCTAAAATGATGATTTTCTCACTACTTTTTCGTACAAACCAACACCACATGCCATGACCTTGCCTTATTTTCATATTTGGTCACGGAAAAAATAGCAACATGGGCCCATTGAAAAAAATGTTATAACATAATATCATGAAATGCAACATAAATTCTATTATTAGGGCCCAATTACAAGTTGACATGTGTCCATCAAGAGAAAACCCTAAAATGCTCCAAACTTCAAAAAATCATAACTTGAGTTCTAAAAATGATATGAAAGTGTTCTACGACTTTTCGGAAAGGGAATATCGTGCTCTACAACTTTCATGTTCACCGAAAAATCATTCGGAGCTTTTTCGCACATGAAATAATAGCTTGAAGTTTTGGAACAAATAATTTCCAAAAATGGAAACTTCTAGACTTCCAATTTTAGCAACTTTTTGCATACTCCCAATTTTTTACATTTAAGCTCAACTGAATTATTCCTTGTCATGATATGACCTCAAAAATGATAATCCTGATTTAAAAACTCTGAAATCTTCATGTTGACTTTTTTGACCGCACAGTTGACTTTCTTGCTTCACCTTCAAGCAATTGAACCAAACCTTGACTTCTTCAATGAATTTTTGCCTCAAACTTCATATATAAGCCATGCAGACCAAATGAGGGCCTTTGCACATAGTAAATGATAAAAGCTAAGAGGATATGAGGATATGGCCCATAACCCTAATCAGGATTTCCCTCACACAAGAGAAAAGTTGCACTTTTGAACTTCTGATGAAATAACTGACTCCCCTAAGGAATTTTCTCACCAAATTTCATCCCTAGGATCCTCTTGTCATATGAGAGACTTTTCCCAGATGAATGTCATGTAGATTCTTCATGGGACTTGGACCAGTCCACTGAGCCCATTTCTATTGCTTGCAATGCCTCAAATCCACCCACAGTTGATCATATGCCTAATGCTAGATCATGAGAATGTTATGTTTCATTCTTTCATGCAAAGATGCCAAGGAAATGATATGCTTACGATGACTATGATATGATGATGATGCTTAAAAAGAAGAGGGAAAATTTGGGGTGCTACAACTGCCCCTATTCAAGCAACTGTTAATCTGAAAAGGACGGTAGCACGGACTATCGACTGTTCAAGATGAACTGTGATTGAATACCAAGAAAACCTGAAATTTGCACTCTGCTGTAGAATGCAAGCAATGGGAAATAAACCCAACCAAATGACGCTTTGGTGACTGAAATGGGGAGAAAGCAGACGAGCTCCTTCCAAGCTGAACTGTTACTTTAGATAGAAAAACCTTGACAGACGAGTCTTCTTCGAACAAACCTGTTACGCCAGGTGCTGACATACGAGCTCTCACACTTTGCAAAATATATGACTTGAGACAGACGAATCTCCTTCGGATAAACCTGTTACGCCAGGACTGGTGATGCACTTAAGTCTGTGGGATAGACATGCATAATCAGGATAGACGAACCCTCTTCATATATTCTCCGTGGATACATGGTCTAAGACAGACGAGCCTTCTTCGAGTAGACCTGTTACGCCAGGTGCAACAATAGGATTGGACGAATCCTCTTCACAAACTTACGTAGATAAGCGGTGCTTGAGACAAACGAACCTCCTTCGGATAACCTGTTATGCTAGGGCTGGTAACCATTTCGACGTTTAATCCCACCGTCTGGACTTCAAACCTCTTCAACACAAACGAGTATTGGATGATCATCAAGAGAAACACAGACGAGTGCCATAAGTCAATGATACAAACGAATATCAGACGATGATCTACGAAACGCAGACGAGCGCTTCGGGCGATGATACAGACGAATATCAGCCACTAGTACAGACGAATACCAGAAATCCAACACAGACGATCAATTGGAGTAGCAGTACAGACGAGTACCAGGGTGATTATCAAATCAACACATATAGATATAAGCTAACACGGACGAGTGTGAGGGATGATACAAATGAGTATCCAAACAATGAAAACAAGCTTCAAACAAACAATAAACACAGACGAGCGTTGTGGAATGCAGACGAGCAACAAGCAAAAATCACACAGACAAGTGTCGAGTACCAAAGGGAAGTTATACACAGACGAGTGCTGGGAAGTGCAGACGAGCAACAAGCAAATATCACACACATGCAATTATCGAGTACCACAAGGAAGTTACACACAAATGAGTGCTGGGAAGTGCAGACGAGCAACAACATCTACCAACCAAGGGCAACTGCTGGGGAAAGCAAACAAGCAATACCAAAGTGTGAACACATACGAGTGTTGGGAAATGCCGACGAGCAATAAGCATAGTGTAACACGGTGGGAGAACTGACTTTTAGTTATGTTGCGGATAGCAAGAGTCGCCACCGACTTTTATTTTATCCAAAAGGAAAGGGTATAAAAGAACAGGAAAGACCTTAAGAGAATATTTTGGGTCCGGGGGGTAGGTTATGTAAAGGGAAGGTGTTAGCACCCTTTACATCCATGGTTATCCATGGGCTCTTAGTTACTTAGCTCACTTTTGAATTGTTTTTGAAAGTGTAGTGTGTGAATAGAAAAATTTTCAGAATAGTTAATAATGATCCATGTACGGATGCGTAAAAACTTGTTTTTGAAAATTTGTTTGAAATCTGTTTAAGTGTTTGAAAAGTTTGAAGTGAGCAAGTACATAAGAGGAACCTACCCTAAAGTTTTAAGTCTTTCTTGTTCTTTATCCTTTCATTGGTAAGACTATCCCTACTATTAAGGAGTAGGTAGTCATTACCTTGGATGTAAGGGACATAAGAGGGACATTCTGTTTTATGAAGGCAACTGTGGGGTGTAATAAGCATATAGGAGGGACTATCATCATTTATTCGAAAAGGGACTTGATCTTTAAAGGCAACCATGTGGGACTTGATGATTTTTTCTTTTAAAGGGACTTGCTTTATACACCCCACTTGACCTTATGATTTAGGCAACTTGAGGGATAACCTTAGAAAGTGAGACGGCGATTAAAAAATCGACTTACGTGTGTGAGTGTTTAATATTAATTATCTTATGATTAAATGAGCTAAATTTATTTTAAATAGAATACATGTTTTTGCACTCCCTAAGTTACTAACCATAGCATGAATTAAATAATTAAAATATTACAAAATTTACATCCGAGAAACAATTACAACATAATTATAAAAAATAATAAATAGCAAAAAATATAAATATATAGCAAAATAAATATAATAAGCAAAAATAAATAAGTAACTAAAATAGGGGTTAGTGATAAATATAATTAAAAAAATAAGGTTAGTGAGAATAAAATAATAATAATAATAATTAGGAAAATAAACAAGGTTAGAGAAATAATAATAAAAATATAAGATAACAGTAAACAAAAAATAATAAGTAATAGTATAGTTAGTAACAATGATTAAAGTAAATAGAAATAAATAGAAAAAATATTATAATGACATGATTAGAATAATAAGCACAAAGTTTAATTTTAATATATAATAAGAATAAAAAAATTTTTTGAACATAATATAATTATAAGTTTTAATTATTACAAAGATTTTAATTATTTCTAAATATATCAACAATTATTAAAAAATATTTACACATTATATGAGGAAAATAAATTTTAAATTTACAAAATTAATCCTATTTATAAAATTTTAATTTTTATTAATTATCATGTTTACAAATTATTTTAAACATATACAAAAAATATAATTATTATAAGTTAAATTGTTTCTAAACATATATTAAAAGAAAAATAATTTGGATTATTTACAAAAATTATGCTAAATACATATATATTACAATTTAGAAAATAAAGTTTTTTACAAGATTAGGGTTTTTTAATAAGTACTTAAAAAAAAAATTAGGTTTTTATTTTAGAAAATATTTTTAGGGTTTTTCTAATTTATAATATACAAAAACTAATTAAATGGTACTTATATACATTTTATAAATATATAATAATAACAATCATTTTTTTTTTAGAAATTTAAAACAAAACATATATACCTTATAATTTAAAAGAAAATAATATTTGCATTTTTTTTTAATCTAAAAGATATTTCATAATATAATATATAGGAAATAATAAACATAAAAGAAAATAAGAAAAAAAATCAAAAAAAACTGGACCTGGGATTTGAACCCAGGTCCCTAACCTGGATAATGAAGAGAGTGACCAACTGAGCTGCGCACCATCAATGCAATAACAATGAGTCTCCCTTGGTTTTGTGCTTTAAGCTTGAAAAATCTGGAAAATAAAAGAAATAAAAAGGCCTGGGGTGGGAATCGTACCCAGGACCTTTTAGTGACAAGCATGCATACGTTACCGCCTGGCTGGAAGAGCCCATCTGATTATATAATGGCAAGAAACCATAATATATTATGTTTGCTTTTAACCTGAAAAATAACAAAAAAACAATGCACCAGCCCAGTATCGAACCAAGGTCTTTACAACATACGCATATCAAGCTTACCACTAGGGCACACACGCGCGTGTGATAAACAAGCCAACAATAATACACAAAATATTTTCCATAATATTTGAATTTTACAACGCGCGGGAATTGATCTTCTTCTTCCTTGAGACTGGCCAAATTTCCTGCGAAATTTGCTATGAGCATACCTGCGAAATTTCATACGCACACAACCTGCGTTTTTCAAACTACTATCAAACAATATCATTTTGTCAAATCAAGGACACCTTTGAGTTCCTTATAACCTGTACAGTTCAATTATGTCCAGAAAATACATTTATATTAGGTGAATCGAAGAACCCCATTCTTGAATTCAAAACCCTAACTATGGCCGTTTGTTCACTAGGTCACGAAACCTCAAGGTTCTTGTCCAGAATTGATCTTTGGAACCTCACAAACACCAAAACTCAAACAAAATTCATTAACAATGCACAAAATAACAGAATCGAAAAATTGAAATTCAAGATAAAGTTTGATTCGGGTAGAGCAATATGGTGCACATGGGATGCATATGAGTGATGCTCTAGCTTCAATGATGTCTAAAGAACATCTCCATGTTCTTAATTTACCTTCTAGTACACTGGATTGAAGAATCCGAATTTCACTTTTTGCTTGAATTTTTGAGCTATGAGACTTACCTTTGGCTGCTGGGAATTCGTGTATGAATGTTAGGTTTGTGTTTAGTATATATATGTGAGTGAATTAGGTTAAGAAAACTCATTGGTTGTGTGGAGATTTGATCCAAAAAAGATTGAAAAAGATCATGGTGTAAAAGTCAAATATTTGTTCATGAAGACTTGCTATTCTTGGATCAATCTCATGATTCCTTTCTCTTTCAAATTCAATCAACATTTATGAAATTCTAGAAACTCAATCTTCACCCAAAAATAGATTTTCATATTTTATATTTATTTAAAATGATTTTTATGAATTAAATCAATAATAAATAAAAATAAAATAATAAAAATTCTGAATTTTGGTCAATTGGGTCGTGCATGATGATATGATGTGGATTGGATCACAATTTAGCAAGCCCATTTGGAAGGAATTGGTTCTAGACCCCCATTTTCAATATAAACCATCACAAAATTTCCCAACTTTGCAAGAGCATATCTCCCTCAATTTTAAAGGTATGAGGGTGTTCTTGGACTTTTTGGAAAGCTTGAAGAGTCCTCTAAACAACCCCATTGGTTTCAGGTCCATATCATTTACCAATCTCAAGTTATGCCCTTTTGAAGTTGTTGACTTTTTGTTGACTTTTGAAATGACCTATAATGTCTTAGCTCATATCTTCCAAATGAAGCATTTTTGGGCTTAACTTGCAACATCAAAATTGTAGAGAATTCAATTTTCTTCAAAATGAGCTTTGGATGGAGACTTGGTGATGAAGTATGTGAAAGTTATGGCTGGTCAAAGTTCAGTTGACTTTTACTGAGGAAACCCTAATTTAGAAACTCCTGATTATTGATGATCTGGAATCTCCTTGATGAATAATGATCAACCCTTGATCAAATGATGAATTTTACTTCATATACTTGATGTTGGCAAAAAATCATGAAGTTTGACTTTGGTTTGACCACAGTTGACCTCAGTTTGACTTTTTAACTGTACTGACTGATTTTGACTTATCTGATCATCTGACTGAGCAACCTTTTGAGAAAAGTCTTGAAACTTGTCATGGGGGTTCTTATGCACATATAAGATGTTATGAAGCTCACTTGAGGTATTGGAAGTCCAAAACCCTAGTTTTGGATGCACTGCTTAGGAGGTGCATTGTCTGAGGGAATTATCAACTCTTCTGACCAATTGTGAACTTTGTGAACCTTGTGAACCATCATAAAATGTCTTGTGAACCTCATGGGAGGTATTGTGAACCTTGTGAACCTTGTGAACCTCATAAAGTGACTTTGTAGACCTTATGAACCTCATGAAAGCTTTGTAATCATTGTGAATCTTGTGAACCTTGTGAACCCTCAAGAAGTAACTTGTGGACTTCATGAACCTCATGAAAGGTATTGAAAGCATTATGGAACTTGTGAACCTTGTGAACCTTCAAGAAGTGACTTGTAGACTTCATGAACTTCATGAAAGGTTATGTAAATGTTGAGAAGCTTGTGAACCTTGTGAACCTTCATAAAGTAACTTGTAGACTTCATGAACCTCATGAAAGGTTATATAAGCATTAAGAAACTTGTGAACCTTGTGAACCTTCTTAGCACATAAAGTCTTGTATTGTGAGGGCAAATTTTGGGGTGCAACAGCTGCCCCTGTTCAATTTTCTGAAACCTGAGGGGTTAGATTGGTATATTTGCCAGTCGTGACCTGGAAGGTTGAAGGGGATTGAACACAAAAGCCCAAAAATTTGCACTCACTAATGCATTAGAGTGATACAGATGGCTAGTTGAATATGATTGAGTGGGCTTAAAGATGCCACTAGGGGAAAGTTCTTCAGATATATTTCTTGGAAGATAAAGCAGTCCAAAATATGGAGGTATAATGAAAACTGTCAGGAGTCTGGAGCAGTCCTGAGGTATTGATGATATGCTTTCAGGAGACTGGAGTAATCCTGATGTAACAGCATGTCTTCAGGAGGATAGAGCAATCAATAATGATAACTCTAAAGCAGTCTTGAAATATGATTTCAGGAGGATAGAGCAATCAATAGCTCTAAAGCAGTCTTGAAGTAATAATATGATTTCAGGAGGATAGAGCAATCAGTAGCTCTAAAGCAGTCTTGAAGTAATAATATGATTTCAGGAGGATAGAGCCATCAATAGCTCTAAAGCAGTCTTGAAACAATGAGAAGTTGTCAGGAGGATGAAGCAATCCTGAGGTAATAGTATGATATGCTTTCAGGAGACTGGAGTAATCCTGATGTAACAGCATGTCTTCAGGAGGATAGAGCAATCCTGATGATCATTTGTTGGATAATTAACCTGAAAACAAGGTAACATTCTGTATGATAGTGTTATTTTATGCATTATGTATGCATGTATAATATGATGCACTTAGGTAATGTACTATGCATTCATGGATATGTATGTTATGGTATGATGTAAATGATGTATGTATGATATGATACTGCCGGAAGTGTCTGGATATCTTCGTATAACAACTGCTGGCCAGGGAAAATAAATCCCGATTTATTGTTGAAGAATATATTATACATAACCCTCCGTCTGCTGGGGATAATAAGGTATAGATAACCTCCCGTACGCTGGGGATAGTAAGGTATAAATCACCTCCCGGATGCTGGGGATAACAGGGTATAGATAACCTTCGTCTTCGTTTGATGGTAGGGTAAATATAACTTCCCGTCTTCGTTCGTCGTTCCCTTATTGGAAAGTAAATTCCCGAATATCCGTATGAGGATAAAAGAGATGGATATAAATTCCAGGGGAGATATGACCTTATGAAGATGGATTTGCCCTACTGAAGGTTTGTAACTGTCTTGTAGAGATGAACCGGTGAAGCTTCGTTGAAATCCTCCCCTCGTTCGTCCTTAGTAAATACTATTACTGCATTTTCATGCATTTCTGGTAAACATCAATCATATTAAGTATTCATGCATTTCTGGTAAACATCAATCATATTCAAAAGCATACATTCATTCAAACACAACCAATGGACGTTTCGCTTATGTAAATAGGATAAAAGTAAATCTGGATTCAAAAATGGAATTTTATTTATATCAAAGAGTGACCCATACATGGGTAAGTTTGTACAAGGAGACATAAACCCTAGTAAGAGGATTTTGTCATAAAGTTTTTTTATTTTTAAAACAAGGAGAATCAACTATGTGGGAAATAATCCTATTGAGTTTCAATTCTACTATTGCCATTATCTTCAAGTATCTCATCTTCTGCTGTTGAGACGGAAACGATTGGATTGAGCTTTATCTGTTCGAGCTTGAGTAAGTAACACAACTGGTTGCAGTTTCATGGGTGATCCAAACGAGACATAGTCATACGCTTTAGTCCCTAACTTTTGCCTGGATTGCCCTTTCAGGTTTTCAATCCACCGGGATACCCTTTTTTGCCCAAGTCGCCTTTTCAGGTTTTCGACTTGCCGGGTGTACATCTTTTTATATATATCCCTAATTTTTGCCCAAACCCTTTTGGTTTGCCGGGATGCCCTTATTTTTGCCTAGGTCAGTCAACCTAGCGGGTCTCTTTTTATGCGTAGTATTTTTTAACTATGTCTGCGTTTACAGGCTGTGGAAAGTCTTCACCATCCATTGTAGTGAGTATCATGGCACCTCCGGAGAACACTGTCTTGACTACAAATGGTCCTTCATATGTTGGAGTCCACTTGCCCCTAGGATCACCCTGTGGTAATATGATACGCTTGATTACCAAGTCACCAGCCTGATATACCTTTGGCTTAACCTTCTTGTTAAAAGCTTTGATCATTCGTTTCTGGTACATCTGGCCATGACAAATTGCTGCTAACCTCTTCTCATCAATCAAATTTATCTGGTCCAGTCGAGTCTGAATCCACTCATCTTCATCCAAGCCTGCATCCTTCATAATTCTCAAGGAGGGAATCTGAACTTCAATGGGCAGAACTGCTTCCATACCATAGACTAAGGAGAATGGGGTTGCCCCTGTTGAAGTACGTACTGTGGTACGATAACCATGAAGAGCAAATGGTAACATCTCATGCCAATCCTTATAAGTAACAGTCATCTTCTGTACAATCTTCTTAATGTTCTTATTAGCAGCTTCAACTGCCCCATTCATCCTTGGATGATACGGAGAAGAGTTGTGATGCTTAATCTTGAACTGCGTGCAGAGATCAGTGATCATAGTGTTGTTCAGATTAGAGCCATTGTCAGTGATAATCCTTTCAGGGATGCCATATCTACATATGAGATTATTCTTAATAAACCGAGCCACAACGTTCTTAGTAACAGATGCAAATGAAGCTGCCTCCACCCACTTCGTGAAGTAATCAATAGCAACCAGGATGAAACGATGCCCATTAGAGGCAGTAGGCTTGATTTCACCAATCATATCAATGCCCCACATGGCAAAGGGCCAAGGAGCAGTCAACACATTCAATGGTGATGGAGGTATATGTACTTTATCAGCATAGATTTGACATTTGTGACAAGTTCTAGAGTGTTGATAGCAATCAGCTTCCATGGTAGTCCAATAGTAACCTGCTCTCAATATCTTCTTTGCCATAGTATGACCACTAGAATGAGTGCCAAAGGTTCCATCATGCATCTCTTCCATAATTTCTGTAGCTTCCTTCTTATCCACACAACGAAGCAAAGTTGAATCATGATTGCGCTTGTACAAAATCCCATTACTCAGAAAGAACTTAGCAGAAAACCTTCTCAGAAACTTCCTATCTTTGACAGATGCCCCTTCAGGGAGTTCCTGAGCTTCAAGATATCTTTTTACTTCATAGAACCAAGGCTTCTCCTCTGCCCCTTCTGTGTCAATCTCATTGCAGTATGCAGGCTTTTCAAATCTATCAATAGTAATCTTGGGAGCTTCATCATCCCAACTGATCTCAAACATAGATGCCATGGTGGCTAATGCATCTGCCAACTGATTCTCTCTTCGTGGAATGTGTCCAAAGGTAATCTCTTTGAAATGTGGGATCAAAGACAACACATGCTCTCTGTAAGGAATGAGGTTATCATGCTTGGTATCCCAATCTCCTTTAATCTGACTAACTACCAGGGCTGAATCTCCATACACATCAAGGAACTGAATCTTCATATCAATGGCAGCTTTAATACCCAGGATACATGCCTCATACTCAGCCATGTTATTGGTACAATAGAAACAAAGTCTGGAAGCAATCGGGGTATGACAACCTTCAGGGGAACTAATCACAACACCAACACCATTACCAAGTGCATTAGAGGCACCATCAAAAACCATAGTCCATCGGGATCCTTGTTCAGGTCCGTCATATTGTCCAGGTTCTTTGGTAATAATCATAATATCTTCATCAGGGAAATCAAAACTCATTGACTGATAATCATCCATTGCTTGATGAGCCAAATGATCGGCAACAACACTTCCTTTAATGGCCTTCTGAGTAGTGTACTGTATGTCATATTCTGTCAAGATCATTTGCCATCTTGCAATTCTTCCGGAGAGAGCGGGTTTCTCAAATATGTACTTGATTGGATCCATCTTTGAAATCAACAAGGTAGTATGGGTCAACATATACTGTCTTAATCGGCGAGCAGCCCATGCCAAAGCGCAGCAAGTTTTCTCGAGCAGTGAGTATCTTGTTTCACAGTCGGTAAACTTTTTGCTAAGGTAGTATATTGCCTGCTCTTTTCGACCAGACTCGTCATGTTGCCCCAACACACACCCCATTGAGTTGTCTAACACTGTTAAGTACATAATCAAGGGTCTTCCATCAACTGGTGGCATCAAAATTGGTGGTTCTAGCAAATATCTCTTGATTTCATCAAAGGCAGTCTGGCACTCATCATTCCATTCCATCACCTGATCTTTCTTCAACAACTTGAAGATTGGCTCACAGATGGCAGTTAATTGGGAAATAAATCTTGCAATGTAATTCAATCGTCCCAAGAAACCTCTAACCTCCTTCTCAGTACGAGGAGCTGGCATCTCTCGTATAGCTTTCACTTTTGCAGGATCCACTTCAATACCTTTTCCACTGACAATAAAACCCAGGAGCTTTCCAGATCTAACCCCAAAAGTACATTTGTTTGGGTTCAACCTCAACTTGTATTTCTTCAACCTCTCAAACAACTTGTGCAGATGATCAAGATGTTGCTCTTCATTCTGAGATCTGGCTATCATATCATCTACATATACCTCTATCTCATGATGAATCATATCATGAAACAAAGCCACCATAGCACGCTGATATGTTGCCCCTGCATTCTTCAAACCAAATGGCATTACCTTATAGCAAAAGGTGCCCCACTGTGTCACAAACGTTGTCTTCTCCATATCTTCAGGTGCCATCTTGATTTGATTGTAACCAGAGAAACCATCCATAAAAGAGAATACCTTATGCTGAGCAGTGTTGTCTACCAGAATATCAATATGAGGAAGTGGAAAGTCATCTTTAGGGCTAGCCTTGTTCAAATCTCTGTAGTCTACACACATACGTACTTTACCATCTTTCTTAGGAACTGGTACCACATTTGCAACCCACTGAGGATAAGAAGTCACTGCTAAGAACCCTGCATCAAACTGTTTCATTACCTCTGCTTTGATCTTTTCTGACATTTCAGGACGCATACGACGAACTTTCTGCTTTTTTGGACGACAATCTTATTTTACTGGTAAACGGTGAACCACAATGTTTGTATCCAATCCTGGCATATCTTCATAAGACCAAGCAAAGATCTCCACATAGTCACGTAACATCTGAATCAACCTGCTCTTGACACCGTCCTCTAAATCAGCCCCTATCTTGACCTCTTTTCTGTTTTCTTCAGTTCCCAAATTCACAACTTCGACTGGTTCTTCATGTGGCTGTATAGCTTTCTCTTCTTGTTGTAACAACCTAGCAAGCTCTACAGGTATTTCACAATCGTCCTCATTTCCGTCTTCAGTTTGATAGATCGGATTCTCGAAATTATAATTGGCAATAGTAGAACTGTTATCAACAGGATCCAGAGTGGATGAGGATCTGCATTTAGTGATGTGGGTGTGTGTAAGAACACATAGCTGATAAAACGAAAATAAAAGAAAAGAAAGACAAGGAACACAATATTTACGAAAACGAAACGTCCACTGATTTTATTGAATGAAGTATGCAAATGAAATGACAACCCGTAACAAACACACCATTATGTCCCGGGTAAGGCACATGGCTTGAAAGTTTTATTGTTCAGAAATTACAAAATTTAAAATATAACAACACAGTAATAGTATTTACTCCTGACTAAAGGAGATAGGGATAACATCTTCAGCTTTCCAATTATTGAGTCCAGCACCCACAGTAGGAAAAATCCATGCATCCAAGTTGTAGTCTTCATCTTGATCTCCCACAGCATTAATCTGGTCCTTCACAACCCCTTGATTAGTGATACGGGCAGCACGAGCACGACGAACAACCTTCTGGGACTCTGCAGTGAAACCCAAACCAAACTTGTCAGACTTGTATGGAATATCAGGAAGCTGACCCCAAATAGTACAACCACCTTCATCCACCACAGCTCTTGCATCATTGAGGGAGGCCATTGCCATTGTTGGAGGCTTTCTGGTAACCACAGGATCTTTCTTCACAACAGGAGGAGCTACATAATCATTAACAACCCAAGGAACCACTTCAAATGTCTGACACGGAGTTTCAATGTATTCACCTTCCATTTCTAGATACTTGAAAGTGTTTACATGGCTGACAAAGTATTCTTCTTCTCCATAGACGGTAACAACCTTTCCATTCACCGGATATCTCAACTTTTGGTGCAATGTAGAGGTCACAGCACCTGCCCCATGAATCCAGGGACGACCAAGCAGACAAGAGTATGAAGGACGAATATCCATCACATAAAATGTAGCAGTAAACACCTGGGAACCAACTTGGATTGGGAGATCAATTTCCCCATGCACTACTCTTCTAGAACCATCAAAAGCCTTTACCACAATATTACTGGGCTTCAGCACAGCATCTTCAGGACTCAGCTTGTTCAGGACTTCCTTAGGCAACACATTCAAAGAGGAACCATTGTCTATCAGCACATGAGACAGGGTAGTGCCCCTGCATTCAATTGAAATATGCAAGGCCCTGTTATGATCCCTCTTGGCAGGGGTCAAGTCAGCATCAGAAAATCCCAACCCATTGTCATAGGTCAGGTGGGCAACACAGTTCTCAAATTGGTCAACAGAAATTGCACTGGGTACATGAGCAGTCTTCAGAAACTTGATCAAGGACTTGGCATGAGCCTCAGAACATAACAACAAGGACATCATAGAAATCTTTGAGGGAGTATGCCCCAGTTGATCAACAATGTCATAATCACTCTTGCGAATGATTTTCAATACTTCTTCCATCTGCTTAGAGAGGTCATCAGCAGCTGGCACATCAGTAGATACAGGCTCAATAACAGGACCCTTGCCCCGAGCATCAGTGGTGGAAGTAGCAGCAGGAGTAACTGCATCCTTGGAAGCAACTGGAGGAGAGAAGACTCTTCCACTACGAGTGATCTTGCTAGATCCAGCAATATTATCAACATCAACAGGTACATCAGCTACAGGCTCTTGCTTAACACCATGGATGTAAACATCAGACCCATAGTGCCAAGGCACAACTTTGTCAGATGTATATGGGATAGGACCAGGAGTAGTAATAACCACAGGAGCTACTCTGGCTTCAGCAACAACTTTCACAGGACCTTCAGCAGTAATCTTGATTGGACCTTGATGAGTGATTTTAATGGGACCTTTTGAAGTGATTCTTATTGGTACTTTGTCAACCATGTCAACCTCTTCAATCTTCCTACCCCGAGTCAGATGATCCACCATACTTTCTACAGACGGCGGAGTCCTCTCAAACACTATAGTATACTTATCCATGAGACGCTGAATTCCATCTCTCAATATGAAGCAACTATCCGGCTTATAGGTACAATACAAACAATCTTCACGACAACCTGGAAAGATCCCAGCTTGTACTAACCTTTTCTTGATAACAGATAGTGGTGTGGTCAACTCCATAACTGAATAGACATGTAGATCTTCTTCAATGGCATTGACAGTCTTCTCGTGATTCGGCATTGGAGCAGTAATCACATTGGGAGTACCTGGAGGATCAAACTCAATATCTCCAGCATCAATCATATCCTGAATTTTATTCTTCAAGACCCAGCAGTTATTAGTATCATGTCCCTGACAGTTTGAATGGTATGCACACCGTGCATTGGGATTGTACCTGGGAGAGGTAACATTGGGATTCTGAGGAGCCTCTTTCAAAGTAATAAGTTCAGCCTTCAACAAATGTTGCAATGCCTGAGCCATTGACATGTTGATCTTCGTGAACTGTCTTCTAGCCCTCTGTTGGTTGCCCTGTGGCTGCTCTGTTGTTGCAGGAGTTGGATTTGAAATATGAACTGCACTAACAGACTGATGCCTTCTGTTACGATCAGGCTGACCATAAACAGCATTAGATTCTTTCTTCCCAGTGGAAGGCTTCTTTGCAGCACCTGATGAAGAAGTACCCACTTGGATCTTACCATTCTTTATACCATTCTCTACTCGCTCTCCTGTCATGATCAACTCAGTGAAGCCAGATGATGAGCTTCCAATGAGATGACTGTAGAACGGACCATTCAGCGTACACATGAACATATCAACCAATTCTCTGTCAGTCAAAGGGGGTTGAACTCTTCCAGCTAAATCTCTCCACTTCTGAGCATACTCTTTAAAACTTTCTTTGGCACCCATAGACATGCTCTGAAGCTGCATGCGAGTGGGGGCTAAGTCAGCATTGTATTGATACTGCTTATAGAAAGCTTCAGCAAGATCATTCCAGTCTCTGATGTTGACACTTTCCAACTGATAATACCACTCCAGCTGAGCTCCAGATAAACTCTCTTGAAAGAAATGGATCCACAACTTCTTATCAGCAGTGTGGGGTTGAATTCTTCTGACATATGACCTCAGATGCAGCTTGGGACAAGAGACCCCATCATAGACAACAAAAGTAGGAACCTTGAAACCCACAGGTATGACCACCCCAGATATCAAGCTCAAATCCTCAAAATCCAGCCCAGATGACTTCTGCAACTCCATAGCATCCATCCTATCTACCAGCATCTTGAATTTGTCTTCATTAGGCTCATGGTAGTAGTTAGCCTCAGAATCAGAGTCCCCCATTGTATGGTGGAGACTGCCTACCTCTTGCTCAGATTCTTCAGATTCATAGTCTTCAGCTGGTTCCTTGGTCTTGGCAAGACCTTTGAACCTTCTTCCCATGTTGATTAACCCAGCAGACCTTCTAGTCCTCTTAGTCTTCTTGGCCAGCAGTGCCTTCAATTCATCCTGCCCCTTGGACAGGTTCAAGATCAGCTCTTGGAACTGTGCATTTTGTGCCTGGAGATCCTTAACTGATTGTTCAAGAGCCATTGCTGAAATAAACAGCGAGAAGATGAGAAACCTGTGCACAATTATAAACCTGTGATGCAATGAAATGATATGGTAATGCATATGCAATGTTTTCAAGGACCGCAGGATTTAAATTTGCTTAGACAAACACGAAAGTAAACTTTTATTAGTAATAACTTTGTTTTGCTTTTTAGGCTTACAAAAAATTAAATAAAATAAGTACAAAAGATGGGGTTTTAAGTCTCCCATGGACGTTTCCTCTTTATGTTGAGGTATGAATTGAGGTTTCGTTCCTCATGAAGTTGCTTTGTTAGCTCTAGGATTCTTGCTTGGCTTGCTTTGTAATGAGCCTCGAAAGTATCCTTTTGCTCCTTCAGTTGGATCCATGATCTCTGCAAGTCTTCCTTATCAGTAGGCATGTCTGGGTGAAGGATGGTATAAGCTGTATCTCCTTCAGCAACAGGTTCCATGGTAACTGGTAGGACGGCAGGATATGGCATCATGAGTGTCTGAGCACGAGATCGTACCCATCTGAGATAAGCTTCCATAGGAATAGTGTACTTAGGCTCCAGAGTCTTGCTGTCAACCTTGTTCACTTTTCCCCATGCTCGTATGAATCTCTGACGGTAACCTTGAAGATCATTGTCGTAGTCAAACACAATGCCTTGAATCAACATGTCATGTGGACCATCACTCCGAGCGTAACCAAACTGTCGTAAAGCTAAGGAAGGGTTGTAGGTAATGCCTCCTCTTATGCCCAGAAGTGGCACATTAGGGAATTCCCCACAACGGTCAATGATAGTGACATTCTCCATGGATCTGGAGCACCAATGAATATCTGAATGCGAGAGTGACATGATCCTTTTGGACCACCTGAACCCTTGCTCATTCTTCATTACTGAGCGAGGAAGGTGAGAAATAAACCACCTAGAAAGCAAAGGTATGCAACACATCAGAGTTCCTCTTGCCCTTGTAGTTCGAGTATGAAGAGAATGCAGGATGTCTCCAAGCAATGTAGGCACTGGATTGTGACTCAGAAATATATTGATGGCATGAACGTCTATGAACTGATCTGGATTGGGGAACAACACTAAGCCATAAATCAGCAAGGCTAAGATCTCCTCAAAAGCATCATGACTCATAGCCTTCAAGAACACTTGAGCCTTCTCTATCAACACCTTAGCAAGAATACCCTTAACTCCGCTTCTCGTTTCTAGAACAATATCAGACTTCTTCAGATGTAGAGCTGCAGCAGTGACCTCTGGTTTAAGCTCCCTCTCCAAGCCTGTGAAGGGTCTTTGATCAAGAACAGGTATACCTAGAAGTTTAGAGAACTCCTCCATGGTTGGAACCAGCTGATAGTCAGGGAATGTAAAGCAGTGGTGCTTAGGGTCAAAGAACTGAAACAGAACACTCATCATGTCTTCATTGAACCCTGAAGTGACTAGATCCAATAGGTGACCATGTCTTTTGATGAACTGGGAGTGATCAGACACTTGAGAAACCAACTCTTTAAGCTTAGCAGGTATGCCCACAAAGTTGATCCTGATGGTGTTTCTACGAGCAGAAGCCATGACCTGCAACAAAGAACAAAGATAAATCCCTTGGTCCTTGAAATGGTTAGGGAAAATGATATGCTTATGATGCATGATGATGTCATGATGTTATGCTCAATCACAAACATGTGGCACACACAAGCAAGTCATACAATAGCCCTAGGTTTAAAGGCTTGCATGAGGTTTAAGGTAAGTACCCTCCCCTGAAGTTAGTTGGTTCATCCTGTCCTACAAAGTAACCGGGTTCTAAGGGATCTCAATATCATTGATCCTTCACAAGGGTGGTTCATCAGAAGGCAACTTACTTGCCAACCAAAACCCTCCAAGTTTAAGATCTCAATGAGCGTAGTATCGAGTGTCAACCAACTTCAGTCTGCACCAAAGCCGGTTACCTCACTACTTTCTAAAGGCCAAGATGAGTTAACTAGGGTTCTAAAAGTTAGTTAGTGCATTGACAACATATGGAAGCCTCATATTATCCTCAACTTGACTTAAGGAACATAAGCACCAACCAAGAAGTCACACTAACTATGGCCACCAGATCAACCGTATCGATATACGTCGTACAGTTTCCTTGGTCTATTGCCATTTACCTAAGGTACACTAGATCCGGGTTAGGATCTTTCACACATAAGAGCACCCCAATAATGAAAAGTAAAGCAAACAAATCAAACAATATTAAAGTGATCTAATTCCTAAGGGTACCCCTCTTAAATTTAATCCCCAGCAGAGTCGCCAGTTCTGTAACACGGTGGGAGAACTGACTTTTAGTTATGTTGCGGATAGCAAGAGTCGCCACCGACTTTTATTTTATCCAAAAGGAAAGGGTATAAAAGAACAGGAAAGACCTTAAGAGAATATTTTGGGTCCGGGGGGTAGGTTATGTAAAGGGAAGGTGTTAGCACCCTTTACATCCATGGTTATCCATGGGCTCTTAGTTACTTAGCTCACTTTTGAATTGTTTTTGAAAGTGTAGTGTGTGAATAGAAAAATTTTCAGAATAGTTAATAATGATCCATGTACGGATGCGTAAAAACTTGTTTTTGAAAATTTGTTTGAAATCTGTTTAAGTGTTTGAAAAGTTTGAAGTGAGCAAGTACATAAGAGGAACCTACCCTAAAGTTTTAAGTCTTTCTTGTTCTTTATCCTTTCATTGGTAAGACTATCCCTACTATTAAGGAGTAGGTAGTCATTACCTTGGATGTAAGGGACATAAGAGGGACATTCTGTTTTATGAAGGCAACTGTGGGGTGTAATAAGCATATAGGAGGGACTATCATCATTTATTCGAAAAGGGACTTGATCTTTAAAGGCAACCATGTGGGACTTGATGATTTTTTCTTTTAAAGGGACTTGCTTTATACACCCCACTTGACCTTATGATTTAGGCAACTTGAGGGATAACCTTAGAAAGTGAGACGGCGATTAAAAAATCGACTTACGTGTGTGAGTGTTTAATATTAATTATCTTATGATTAAATGAGCTAAATTTATTTTAAATAGAATACATGTTTTTGCACTCCCTAAGTTACTAACCATAGCATGAATTAAATAATTAAAATATTACAAAATTTACATCCGAGAAACAATTACAACATAATTATAAAAAATAATAAATAGCAAAAAATATAAATATATAGCAAAATAAATATAATAAGCAAAAATAAATAAGTAACTAAAATAGGGGTTAGTGATAAATATAATTAAAAAAATAAGGTTAGTGAGAATAAAATAATAATAATAATAATTAGGAAAATAAACAAGGTTAGAGAAATAATAATAAAAATATAAGATAACAGTAAACAAAAAATAATAAGTAATAGTATAGTTAGTAACAATGATTAAAGTAAATAGAAATAAATAGAAAAAATATTATAATGACATGATTAGAATAATAAGCACAAAGTTTAATTTTAATATATAATAAGAATAAAAAAAATTTTTGAACATAATATAATTATAAGTTTTAATTATTACAAAGATTTTAATTATTTCTAAATATATCAACAATTATTAAAAAATATTTACACATTATATGAGGAAAATAAATTTTAAATTTACAAAATTAATCCTATTTATAAAATTTTAATTTTTATTAATTATCATGTTTACAAATTATTTTAAACATATACAAAAAATATAATTATTATAAGTTAAATTGTTTCTAAACATATATTAAAAGAAAAATAATTTGGATTATTTACAAAAATTATGCTAAATACATATATATTACAATTTAGAAAATAAAATTAAGTTTTTTACAAGATTAGGGTTTTTTTACAAGATTAGGGTTTTTTAATAAGTACTTAAAAAAATAAAATAAATTAGGTTTTTATTTTAGAAAATATTTTTAGGGTTTTTCTAATTTATAATATACAAAAACTAATTAAATGGTACTTATATACATTTTATAAATATATAATAATAACAATCATTTTTTTTTTAGAAATTTAAAACAAAACATATATACCTTATAATTTAAAAGAAAATAATATTTGCATTTTTTTTTAATCTAAAAGATATTTCATAATATAATATATAGGAAATAATAAACATAAAAGAAAATAAGAAAAAAAATCAAAAAAAAATGGACCTGGGATTTGAACCCAGGTCCCTAACCTGGATAATGAAGAGAGTGACCAACTGAGCTGCGCACCATCAATGCAATAACAATGAGTCTCCCTTGGTTTTGTGCTTTAAGCTTGAAAAATCTGGAAAATAAAAGAAATAAAAAGGCCTGGGGTGGGAATCGTACCCAGGACCTTTTAGTGACAAGCATGCATACGTTACCGCCTGGCTGGAAGAGCCCATCTGATTATATAATGGCAAGAAACCATAATATATTATGTTTGCTTTTAACCTGAAAAATAACAAAAAAACAATGCACCAGCCCAGTATCGAACCAAGGTCTTTACAACATACGCATATCAAGCTTACCACTAGGGCACACACGCGCGTGTGATAAACAAGCCAACAATAATACACAAAATATTTTCCATAATATTTGAATTTTACAACGCGCGGGAATTGATCTTCTTCTTCCTTGAGACTGGCCAAATTTCCTGCGAAATTTGCTATGAGCATACCTGCGAAATTTCATACGCACACAACCTGCGTTTTTCAAACTACTATCAAACAATATCATTTTGTCAAATAAAGGACACCTTTGAGTTCCTTATAACCTGTACAGTTCAACTATGTCCAGAAAATACATTTATATTAGGTGAATCGAAGAACCCCATTCTTGAATTCAAAACCCTAACTATGGCCGTTTGTTCACTAGGTCACGAAACCTCAAGGTTCTTGTCCAGAATTGATCTTTGGAACCTCACAAACACCAAAACTCAAACAAAATTCATTAACAATGCACAAAATAACAGAATCGAAAAATTGAAATTCAAGATAAAGTTTGATTCGGGTAGAGCAATATGGTGCACATGGGATGCATATGAGTGATGCTCTAGCTTCAATGATGTCTAAAGAACATCTCCATGTTCTTAATTTACCTTCTAGTACACTGGATTGAAGAATCCGAATTTCACTTTTTGCTTGAATTTTTGAGCTATGAGACTTACCTTTGGCTGCTGGGAATTCGTGTATGAATGTTAGGTTTGTGTTTAGTATATATATGTGAGTGAATTAGGTTAAGAAAACTCATTGGTTGTGTGGAGATTTGATCCAAAAAATATTGAAAAAGATCATGGTGTAAAAGTCAAATATTTGTTCATGAAGACTTGCTATTCTTGGATCAATCTCATGATTCCTTTCTCTTTCAAATTCAATCAACATTTATGAAATTCTAGAAACTCAATCTTCACCCAAAAATAGATTTTCATATTTTATATTTATTTAAAATGATTTTTATGAATTAAATCAATAATAAATAAAAATAAAATAATAAAAATTCTGAATTTTGGTCAATTGGGTCGTGCATGATGATATGATGTGGATTGGATCACAATTTAGCAAGCCCATTTGGAAGGAATTGGTTCTAGACCCCCATTTTCAATATAAACCATCACAAAATTTCCCAACTTTGCAAGAGCATATCTCCCTCAATTTTAAAGGTATGAGGGTGTTCTTGGACTTTTTGGAAAGCTTGAAGAGTCCTCTAAACAACCCCATTGGTTTCAGGTCCATATCATTTACCAATCTCAAGTTATGCCCTTTTGAAGTTGTTGACTTTTTGTTGACTTTTGAAATGACCTATAATGTCTTAGCTCATATCTTCCAAATGAAGCATTTTTGGGCTTAACTTGCAACATCAAAATTGTAGAGAATTCAATTTTCTTCAAAATGAGCTTTGGATGGAGACTTGGTGATGAAGTATGTGAAAGTTATGGCTGGTCAAAGTTCAGTTGACTTTTACTGAGGAAACCCTAATTTAGAAACTCCTGATTATTGATGATCTGGAATCTCCTTGATGAATAATGATCAACCCTTGATCAAATGATGAATTTTACTTCATATACTTGATGTTGGCAAAAAATCATGAAGTTTGACTTTGGTTTGACCACAGTTGACCTCAGTTTGACTTTTTAACTGTACTGACTGATTTTGACTTATCTGATCATCTGACTGAGCAACCTTTTGAGAAAAGTCTTGAAACTTGTCATGGGGGTTCTTATGCACATATAAGATGTTATGAAGCTAACTTGAGGTATTGGAAGTCCAAAACCCTAGTTTTGGATGCACTGCTTAGGAGGTGCATTGTCTGAGGGAATTATCAACTCTTCTGACCAATTGTGAACTTTGTGAACCTTGTGAACCATCATAAAATGTCTTGTGAACCTCATGGGAGGTATTGTGAACCTTGTGAACCTTGTGAACCTCATAAAGTGACTTTGTAGACCTTATGAACCTCAGGAAAGCTTTGTAATCATTGTGAATCTTGTGAACCTTGTGAACCCTCAAGAAGTAACTTGTGGACTTCATGAACCTCATGAAAGGTATTGAAAGCATTATGGAACTTGTGAACCTTGTGAACCTTCAAGAAGTGACTTGTAGACTTCATGAACTTCATGAAAGGTTATGTAAATGTTGAGAAGCTTGTGAACCTTGTGAACCTTCATAAAGTAACTTGTAGACTTCATGAACCTCATGAAAGGTTATATAAGCATTGAGAAACTTGTGAACCTTGTGAACCTTCTTAGCACACAAAGTCTTGTATTGTGAGGGCAAATTTTGGGGTGCAACACATAGTACTAACACAGACGAGTGTTGGGGAATAAAGACGAGCAAAAGCAACTATCAAACACAGACGAGTGCTTTTCAATGATGGTTGTATCTCAATCATGAAACTCTGCAGGGGAATGACGATCTTCCAACACAACTGGGGAGATGTGCTTCCTCCAATACCCTTTACTTGGGAAGAAAATTTTTGACAGTTATAAACTGTACGGGGAATGGGCCTCCCACTGCCTGCTGGGCATACTCCACTTGTGGGAAAATAAACTGCTTGGGGATCCCACCTGCTCTGACTCAGCTGGAGAAGATTCTGTTTGGGAGAATGTGACGCCATCCTGCAAAACCTGCAACAACAGAAAACACATATGTACCCCGGGGACTTGCATGGTATGATCTGTTCATCCATCGTCACCCGACACTCAAAGAGAATTTCAAATGTTTCCCTGCAATGTCATTTTCTCTTTAGAAAACAAATCACCATGTTTCAAATGCAATGTTATTTTTGTCAAAAACTTAGGACATTTTTGCAAACAAAAACAAACACAACACAGCTTTTTGACTGGATATTCTTTTATTGAAAGGCCTCTGAATAGGAAAAGTTTTTACATCAGGAAGCAACCACCTGGAAAGAGGTAGCTACCATAAAATTGAGAAAATAAACTAACCTAATGGCAATGGGCACGACATCCCAATGAGTTTCCTTCTTGCTATGACCAGCATGTCTTCAAAACTTTCCATTCTTGCCTTCGCTTTCTGAGAAGATGAGGGGACTGATTCCAATCCTTCTGATATTTGTCAAGTTGTACGAAACGATGATTTGGTTCAGATTACCCGGATCGCATTTGTTGGCTTATTCCCTTGTTTTGCGTGGATCGCCCTTTCGGGTTTTCAATCCACCGGGATACCCTTTTTTGCTTGAGCTGTCCGATGTGGCTTTTCAACTCAGCGGGTGTACATTTTTTTTTATTTTGTTTCCCTAACTTTTGCCTGAGCTTTTTATTCTGTTTTTAGCTCGCCGGGATGCCATTTTCTTGCCTGGACTTTAATTCTGTTTTTGTGTCCAGCGGATCTTTTTATGCAAAGTATTTTTTAACTGCGTCCGAGTTAACAGGGGATTGGAAATCTTCTCCATCCATAGTAGTGAGCATCAGTGCTCCACCTGAGAAAACTTTCTTTACTATGAATGGACCTTCGTAGTTTGGGGTCCACTTGCCCCTATGATCTGAACCTGGAGGAACGATCCTCTTGAGCACGAGCTCGCCTACTTGATACTCTCGAGTACGTACTCGTTGGTCGAATGCCCGTTTCATTCTCCTTTGATAAAGCTGACCATGATAGATAGCCGCTAATCTCTTTTCCTCAATTAGACATAGCTGATTGTATCGAGCACATACCCACTCAGCCTCATCAAGCTTCACATCCATCATCACACGCAATGAAGGAATTTCTACCTCAACAGGCAAGACTGCCTCCATACCATATACCAATGAGAAAGGAGTTTCCCCGGTTGACGTCCTGACTGACGTTCGGTACCCATGCAGCGCAAATGGTAACATCTAATGCCAATCTTTGTAAGTGACAACCATCTTTTGCACAATCTTCTTAATGTTCTTATTTGCCGCCTCTACCGCACCATTCATCTTTGATCGGTAAGGAGAATAATTTTGATGCTGAATCTGGACGTCCCGACACAATTCTGCCATCATCTTGTTGTTCAAGTTGGAACCATTGTCAGTGATGATTCGCTCGGGCACTCCGTATCTGCAAATAATGTCTCTTTTCAAGAATCTGGCTAACACTTGACGAGTGACATTGGCATAAGATGCTGCTTCAACCCACTTAGTGAAGTAATCAATCGCAACCAGAATGAAACAATGACCATTTGAAGCAGTATGCTCTATTTTCCCGATCATGTCAATGCCCCACATAGAAAAGGGCCAAGGAGATGACATGACGTTGAGCGGACTGGGAGACACATGCACCTTGTCTGCATAAATCTGGCATTTGTGGCACTTACGGGCGTACGAACAACAGTCTGCATCCATTGTTATCCAATAATATCCTGATCTCAACAACTTCTTAGTCATTGCATGTCCTCCTGCATGAGTACCGAAGGATCCCTCGTGGACTTCTTGCATTAACAGGCTTACTTCGTGTCTATCCACGCATCTGAGCAAGACCATGTCAAAATTTCTCTTGTACAAAACCCCATCTGTATTCAGGAAGAAACTAGCAGCAAGTCGCCTTAAGGTCTTCTTGTTGTTGGATGATGCCCCAGCTGGGTATTCTTGCTTTTCCAGGAAGAGCTTGATATCAAAGTACCAAGGTTTCTCATCAGACACTGCGTCTACAAAGAAAGTGTAAGCTAGTGCGTCAAGCCTGGAAATGTCAATCCTGGGCACATAATTCCAACACAAGACTTTGATGGACGAAGAAAGAGTAGCCAATGCATCGGCAAATTGATTCTCATCTCGTGGTATGTACTGAAGCTTAACTGTTGTGAAGAACGTCAACAATCTTCTGGCATAATCCCTATAAGGAATTAAATGTTCTTGATGTGTATACCACTTGCAGGTAATCTGATTGATAACGAGGGCTGAATCTCCGAAGATATCGAGGGTCTTGATCCGAAGATTAATAGCCTCCTCTATTCCCATTATGCACGCCTCGTATTCCACTTCATTGTTGGTGCAGCCAAAAGTAATTCTGGCAGCGAAGGGAAAGTGAACACCTTCAGGAGTGATAAGAACAACACCAACTCCACGTCCGTTGATATTGACTGTCCCATCAAACATCAACTTCCATTTGGATTCAGGGTCTGGCCCCTCCTCTGGAAGTGGTTCCTCACAATCTTTTGCTTTGAGGTACATGATGTCCTTATCAGGGAAATCAAATTTCATTGGCTGATAGTCATCTTCAAGAGGTTGTTGTGCAAGGTAATCTGACAATACACTTCCTTTGATGGCTTTATGAGAAGTATATTGTATATCATACTCTGTTAAGATCATTTTCCACCTTGCAACCCTTCCGGTTAACGCTGGTTTCTCGAAAATATACTTGACAGGATCCATTTTTGAGATTAGCAGTGTGGTATGGGTCAACATATACTGTCTCAGTCGGCGAGCAGCCCATACCAAAGCGCAACAAGTTTTCTCGAGCAGTGAGTAACGGGATTCACAGTCAGTAAACTTTTTGCTAAGGTAATAAATAGCATACTCTTTTCGACCAGACTCGTCATGTTGGCCAAAAACACACCCCATTGACCCTTCTAGCACAATCAAGTACATGATAAGTGGCCGTCCTAGAACTGTAGGCATTAGAATCGGAGGTGTCTGCAAATATTCTTTTATCTTTTCAAAGGCTCTTTGACAGTCCTCATTCCACCTGACCGTTTGCTCTTTTCTTAGCAATTTGAATATTGGCTCGCACGTGGCAGTTAGATGAGATATAAACCACGAAATGTAGTTCAATCTCCCTAAAAACCCGCGTACTTCTTTTTCTGTTTTCGGTGCAGGCATATCTTGTATTGCTTTTACTTTTGCAAGATCCACCTCAATTCCTTTCTGGCTAACAATAAAACCCATCAATTTTCCGGAACGCACTCCGAAAGTACACTTGTTTGGATTCAACCTCAGTTTGTACTTTATCAATCTATCAAACAGCTTTTTGAGATTGACCAAATGCTCCTCTTCATCTCGGGACTTGGCAATCATATCGTCCACATAGCATTCAATCTCCTTATGTATCATGTTGTGGAACAATGTGACCATAGCCCGCTGATACGTTGCCACGACGTTCTTCAACCCAAAGGGAATCACCTTGTAGAAGAATATACCCCACGGGGTAATGGACGTTGTTTTCTCCATGTCTTCCGGTGCCATCTTAATCTGATTATATCCGGAGAAGCCATCCATGAAGGAAAATACCGAGAACTGAGCGGTGTTATCTACCAGCACATCAATGTGTGGTAATGGAAAGTCATCCTTTGGACTTGCTTTGTTTAGGTCCCAATAATCAACGCACATCCGAACTTTGCCATCCTTCTTTGGTACAGGCACAATGTTAGCTACCCAAGGTGGGTAACTAGTTACGGCAAGGAATCCGGCATCCCACTACTTCTAAACTTCCTCCTTGATCTTCATCGCCATATCAGGACGAGTTCTTCTCAGCTTTTGTTTCACCGGAGGACAGTCTTCTCTTAGTTGTAGCTTATGCACAACAATGGCAGTATCTAGCCCTGACATATCTTGATACGACCAGGCGAAGATATCCACATATTCACGTAGCATACCAATAAACTCTTTCTTTACCTCGGCCTGCAGACTGGCCCCAATCTTTATCTCTTTCTTTACATCTTCTGTCCCAATGTTGATGATCTCTATTTCTTCCTGATGAGGCTGAATGACCCTTTCCTCTTGTTTCAACAACCTGACCAATTCTTCCGGGAGTTCACAGTCTTCCTCAACCCCTTCATTAGCTTGGTAGATAGGATTGTCGAAGTCATGCGTGGTCATAGCAGGAACATTATCACTAGAATCCGGATGATCAACACTGCACAGATGATGTGCTTATTTCAGAATCTGTTTTTTTTCCAAAAGAGACGCGAACACACAAGCAAAAGAAAAAGGAAAAACACATTGCCATTTTATTTTTGAGTGAAAAATTTAAAACGAAAGAAAGAGAACACAATTTGCTTGAAAAAATGTCCTTTATTTCATGGAAAAATATAAATGCATTAAAAGCATGGTGGCCCTACAAATGGATCCGTGCACCTTGGGCAGAGTGCAGGATTGACATGCAACATGATAAAAAGGAAAGAAGTAAATTACTTTGATTTCCAGGTAACTTGAACGAAATCCTCGGAAGACCAGTTCCTGAGCTCCTCCCTAGGTGCACATGGGTGAATCCAGCTATCCCAGTTATAGTCACTGTCCCCTTCTTCACTTGTTGCACAGATGTTGTTGCGATCGAGCATCCCGACGCTTGTGAAAGTTATGGCTTTACCACCCTGAGGCCAGTTGGACCCACCGGGTTGGTAACCAAGACCAAACTTGTCATATTTCTTCTCTAATTCCAGCAACTTGCCCCAGCCCTGGGCGCTTCCAGATTGAACCACTTCTTTGGCCTGCTTTTAGGAGTGAATGGAGGTCCCTTCCTTCTCGTTGTTCTTCTCTGCCGGAGCCAAAATGCTGACATTAACTGCTTCAAAGGCCTGACACAATGTTTCATGAATTTCCCCTTCCATCTCCACATACTTGAAAGTTGACAGATGACTCACAAAGATGTCTTCTTCTCCACACACAGTGATCACCTGACCATCTACTACATACTTTAGCTTTTGATGCAACGTGGATGTTACTGCGCCTGCAGCATGTATCCATGGACGTCCTAGCAGGAAACTGTACGCAGGTTGAATATCCATGACATAGAACGTGCTCTTGAACACTTGAGATCCTATCTTCACAGGTAACTCAACTTCCCCGAACACAGACCTCCGAGACCCATCAAAGGATTTAACAATTAAATCACTGGGTCACAAGACAATGCCATCAACATTCAGCTTCATCAAGGCCTTCTTAGGGAGCACGTTGAGAGAAGAGCCTGTATAAACTAAGACATGTGACAAAACAACACCCTTACACTCCATGGTGATATGCAGGGCTTTGTTGTGATTGCGGCCTTCTGAAGTAAGATCTCTATCCGTGAAGCCCAACCCATGGCTTGCATTCACACTGCCTACTACAGCCTCCAACTGGTTAACCGTTATCTCCTGTGGAACATATGCCATCTGCAAGACTTTCAACAAAGCTTCCCTATGAGCTGGAGAACACATCAACAAGGACAAAATTAATATTTTGGACGGAGTCTGATTCAACTGCTCAACCACTTTATAGTCACTCTTCTTTATTATTCTCATAAACTCCTCAACTTCTTTTTCAAAAGTACCTTGCCCGGCAGCAGGAGTTGTCAATTCTTCGGTCACTGTCTGCTTTCCTTTAGCCTTTGCAACAACTTTAGCTTCAGGATCTCCTCTAAGAGATTGAGGAGCAAAAAGACGCCCGCTTCTTGTAAAACTACCAACTCCTCCGACATTCACCACAGTCGGGTCAATTGTTACTGACTTACTCTCCACTTTCTGACCTTCCACATACACATCTGAGCCATAATGCCATGGGATGGCTCTATCATCAGCATAAGGAATAGGCCCTGAAACAGTAATAGTAATACAGATAACTTCCAGAGCATATATAGTCACAGGTTCCCTCCGGGCAGGTACTTCAGCTGGATCAAAGTAAATTGATATGGTAGACACACAGTCGCTTTTATCATCAACTTTATCAAACTGCAACGACCCCTCGTCAACCAGATACTGCAACCCCACCTTCAAGTCTTCACAGCCATTCACTGAACTCAAACACTTTTCACAATCAGAACCACACCCCGGAAATACCTGTCCTTTCAACAATCTTTCTTTCATCACTAGCAATGGAGTCTTCACCTCTTTTACGTTCAGAATCAAGCTTAACCTCTCACCATCATCGACAACATTTATCCTTGCCCCTCCATGGTTTGGAATAGGGTTTGATGTAACATTAGGCGGTGGTGCGAAGTTAATCGCCTTTGAGTCGATCAAATCTTGAACTTTATGCTGTAACGCCCTGCACTTCTCAGTTGAGTGCCCGGGTGCTCCTGAATGGAACGCCCATCTAGCATTGGCATCAAACCCCACTGGAAGCTCTCCAGGTGGAGGTGGTGCTAGTGTCCTCAATTGAACCAAGTTCAAGTCTAACAACCTCTGCAGCAGTGTCGTATACATCATCGGAATGGCTTCAAGTACCCTATTAGCCGGACGAGCTTGTCTCGGTTGATAAGGTCTTTGCTGATAATTATTACGCTGGGGCTGTTGTTGTTGTTGCTGTTGTGGTTGAGGTTGAACCTGTTGCACAGGACTGAAGGAATAGTGACAGCTTCCACTTGCTCATATGATCTTCTATATCCTCGGCCCCATCCTCGGCCATACACAGCATTAGTTTCACCTTCTCTCCTTCTCGGAGGTCCATTAAAAGCTTTTCTTACACCACTTGAGCTACCCACACCGGTGTCCTGAATCTTCCCCATCTTTAACAGAGTTTCGACCCTCTCTCCTGCTATCACTATATCATTGAACTTAGTAGATGAACAAGACGCCAACCTCTCGATAAACACCCCCTGAAGCGTTCCCATGAACATATCAGCCATCTCATTTTCCAACAAGGGTGGTTTTACCCTAGAAGCAAGTTGACGCCACCTTTGAGCGTACTCCTTAAACCCTTCTTTAGCATTTTGAGACATAGTCTGCAATTGAGTGTGATTTGGAGCCATATCCAAATTGTACTAATACTGCTTCACGAACGCCTCTGCTAAATCTTTCCAGCTCTTAATGTTAACCCTGCTCAGCTTCATATACCACTCCAAGGAGGCCCCCACCAGGCTATCCTAGAAGTAATACATCCATAACTTCTCGTCATCAGTATGGGCAGCAATTCTTCCGACAAAGGACTGGAGGTGAGTCTTTGGGCAAGCCGTGCCGTTGTACTTCTCGAAAGTAGGAACCTTGAACTTGTAAGGGATTCTAACCCATGGAACCAATCCCAAGTCAGTAATATCAAACCCCAGGGAGCTTTGAGATTGAATGGAACGGATCTGCTCAGCCATCTCTTCAAACTTTCTGTTCATTTCAGCCCCTTGGCCTTCTGCCTCGTCCAGCAAAGTAAATTGTTCATCTTGACCATCCATTTGTATGTTGTTTAGTCCATAATTGATAATGGTGATCCCTGGCTGTGCCACAGGGATTTTAACTTGATGGGCGCCAGCACCGTTGCGATTACCTCCATCAGCAGCCCCATTGTTCCTGGCCTGACTATTTTCCACCATCTCGCGCAAGCGCTCCTGAGTCTGACCCATCCCTGCCATAAGGGTCATGAAATTGTCCATTCTCAATCTCAAGTCAGCTAGATCAGCCTGCATTTGATCCATCACTCTTTCTCTGTTTACTCTGGTAGGGTATCTGTGTACAATTGGCTGTTCTCGGACCTTCCTGGGAGCTATAGTGCCTGAAAGGACATAAACGCTAGAAACTGAAGAACTACCTGCAAAACAAACAAACACGGTATATGAATGCAATGTAACTATTCATGTTTCCAAGTTTAGGCATTTATATGCCCCAGTTCTGGTATTTGCTCCAGATAGCCCCTTTGAGCATTAATTTTCAAATTTTCCCTCTTGAAGAGTGTTCAGATTTTAGCAGTATCAGACAAACAAGTTTTGCGTACTCAGAAATGGTAATTGGAAATGAACATTGCATAACATGGATAACCCACTGACGACAAAAAGTTAGAACACAAACGAAATTCCCCGGAGGGTTACAAGTCAATACATGAATAAAGCAAGACTCCTACAACAAGCCTGTAGGTAGTCTGAACCACAATAAATAAAATCTAAACTAAAGACTCAGGTTCTTCTGCAGTCACCACCTCTATCATGTTCTTCTTCACACTCTCTCTCAGATTGAGCTCTTCAATCTCTTTCAATGCCTCCTCCAAGGCCATCTGGCTCTGTGCCAACTGTTGAGTCTTTTCCCTTCGTATTTTGAGAACTTGTTCTACTTCTTCTTTCTTGAAGGCCATCTGTACCTCGAAAAACTCTTCCTTTTCTTTATACTTCTTCTGCTCCTGTTCCCTTTGGCCTTGCAACCAAACAATGGACTGGCGACCTTCCTTAAGAGTCTTAAGAGTCTTCTTACACTCCGCTTCTCTTTTAGATTCCATTAGACCCAATCTTTGAAAGTGAGCTTCCCTTCCAGCAAACTCTTTCTCTTTAGCTTCCAAGGATACTTGCATCTTCTGTAGCTTTTCCTCTGCTTCATTCTTAGCACGATTGGCAAGGTGGTACAAGTTAACCATTTCAGCATTCTCTACCCGGACCTCGTGCAACTGGGCTTCCAATCTCTTATATTCTTCCAGAGAGACAGTATTCTGACATGACACTTCTTTGGGATACAATGGAGCTTCCACTGAAAATGGCATGAGCACTTCCTCTACACGCTTCTGCAACCATTTAGCAAAAGGAGGATATGTCTTAGGATCTACCCTTCCAAAATCCTTCTTTCCTTTCTTCACCCTGTGAGCCCAAGCCTGAGATGCTTGTATGACCAAATCTTTGTTTCCCTCCACAGAAAAATACAAATACTTAGCAAAATCTTCCATACTTGGTGGATCTCTCAGGGGATAACCAAATTGCTTCCTGGCTAAGGTTGGATGGTAACTGATCACACCCTTTCTTCCTAGCAAAGGCACATTAGCAAATCTTCCACAACTAACCAATACCTCCTTCCCCAACAAATCTCTGTCATAACCCCAAGCTATATCCTCAAAAGTTAGTCCCATTAGCCTCTTAGACCACCTTCATTCATCTCTCATCTCTTTGAAAGGGCCTGACTTTGGTAATTGCCTCGCAAACCAATCAGCAAATAATGGAGCACAACAACCCACTGGTCCACCTCTGCCTTTCTCATTCCGGTAATGAACACTGTAGTAGAAATCTCCCAACAGAGTTGGCACAAGATTGCCTTTAGCAAAAATGGAAATCACCTCCAGGCTCACAAATTCCTTTTCTCCCGGGAAAAGACTAGATCCATATACCATCAAGGCCACCACAGCACCAAAATCTCCCCACTTATCCTTTTTGGCATATTCTTCATCCTCTGGTATAAGCACATCCCAAGGAAGTCCTCTGCCCTCACTGTCCTTCAAAGATTTCTTGACCTTAGCAACTGGTATACGACAGACTCTGGATATGTCTTCTTCCTTGAGAACCACCTCAGACCCATAGTAAGGCAAAGTATCTTTGACAGGAACACCCAAAATGCTAGAAATCTCCCCCAAGGTAGGAGCCAAGATATAATCTGGAAATACAAAACACCGCAACAAAGGATCATAGAACTGAAGCAAAGTGTGCAAGCTATCCTTCTGGTCTGCAGTAGGTTTGTCCATGTACTTCAATATCTGACCATACCTCTTTCTGAAATTCCCTAAAACCTGATCATTCATCAGCCCCGCTAATCTCTGAACACTCTTGACTTCTGGCTGGAGAAAAGTATAATGAACATTCTTTTTCCTTGTAATTCTCTTAACTTCTGCCATCTGGAGAGCTTACAATTACCAGAACTGGGTGCTAAACTGTACACAACAACCTGAAAAATGGAAACACAAATAGTTAATGCAAGTATGATGCGATGCAAATGCAATGCAGGCATATGATCAATCTGGGACTATCTGGATACTGAATACTGGATATTAGGACCCTCTGAATAACTGAAAACCAAGATCCTCTAAGCCATAACCCTCTGATAGAAACCCTCAGAACCAAGAGACCAAGAAATCCAGAACCATAAGGACCAAATCATAACAAGGACCATACTGATAATGAGGGTATGTAGAGGCCAAGGGTTCCTGCAAACCTGTAAACCCCTCCCAATCTCACTGGTGTGCTCCGGGTCAAACATCATGGACTCTCAAAGCCGAATAGCAATAATACTTTCACCATTTCCGAGAAATGGCTCATGACCAAATCAGGGAATTGGTTTGGCATTATATACTACGCAGGGAGGCCTCAGCTGAGTCCGGGAAAACAAGGTCATCCTATGTGAGTTCCAGGTGGGCCCCCCGGGTGCGAATGGGTTTGCCACAGAATGTGGTCTGCCACTGTCACCACTAGAGAGGGATGTTTCCACAAGGCTCTCAATGATCGGTCCCCAGCTGCACATAACTATCAAGGTTATGAAATGAAAGAGGAAGATCCCCAAATCAAGAAATTTCCAAGATGGTCGCAAATCTGGGCGTGGAACTCACTACTACCCCCATGACAAGATCTAATGAGGCCAAAGTGGAACCACTCTAAGTCCTAAGGTGCTCTCGAGCCTTGGTAATGAGCTCATCTCACAGTAACAGTATCACCCAAGCCCACCAAACAGAGAATCCAGTCCAGACAGTCCAGTAATAATATATGATGCATGAATATAAGTACTGAAAACTGTAAATAAAGCTGTAAATAAACTGTAAATAAACAACAGTAAAATACAACACACAACAGCAAACAATCAACACCCCGCGAAACTGAAACACGCAAGCGCTAGGAGAGACTCTCAAGGGAACCAGAGATTCTGGGTTCATTCCCCAGCAGAGTCGCCAGCTGTCGCTCCCCGGATTTCAATCCTGATACAAACGCGAAAGTGCGCGAAAAGAGGTAGAGTCGCCATCCAGACATTTTTATCCCGAAGGAACGGGAATGGTAATGTTGCACAAACCAGAAGAAAGAAAAGGAAGGACACGGGTCCTGCGAACCAAAGAGACTGAGTTCGGGAGTCGGTTACGACCTGGGAAGGTATTAGCACCCCAGATTGTCCGCCGTACCCGGCGGGATCCACGCTTGCAAAGAAACTGTTTCCAAGGGTGAAGAAATGAAAGTTGCTGCAAAAGAAAAGAAACTGGAACTGGAAAAGGAACTAAGAAAGAAAACAAAGAGAAAAAATGTAGGGAAAATAAAGATTGTGCTCGAACAGGCCCTACCCCGCTGCCTACGTACCTCATCTGGACAATGAGGATCAAAGTCGTCGTAGTTCCCTTAACTAGGGGTGAAAAAGATTGCTTGTGTCTTAAGGCTTGAACTGCCTATGTCAATGCTCAGGTGTTGCAGGCTCGGACAACGAGTTCATTACCGTCTTGCAAAATGACAAGTAGGAGCAAGTTCGCGGACAGAGCGAAGAAGGTGAGAAAAGAATTCTCGAAGGAAAGACGCTTATTGTTTGTTTGTGTTTTTTAGAAGCTTTTATGAGTGTGTCACGAGGAAGTGAACTCAAGCTCTTTTCCATGGAATGTGTACTTGCCACTACATTCCAAGATGGAATAATAGAACAAGCACACTCAAGTAAGGAGAAGATCCCCAAAACTTGATTCCAGAGATTAGGGCCTAAGCTCACTAACTCATTGAATTCATTAAGTGTTTTTGTATTTTTGGATGAAGAAATGTTTTTTCTGATTTTCTTGGTGAAGATGGTATCCTGATCAGACTTGTGCATCACAAGACAAGCTTGTACTATCCCAAGATGGGAAGACTACAAGTGTATCATGGAATAAGGCTCTTGCACAGGAGACCACTTCAATCCTTATTAAGATGTTTTTTTAGGGTTTTGAGATGAGAAGAGAAGAGAACCAAAAAGAACTTAAAGGTAAAAGTCTAATGGGGGACTAATGAATCCTAATGTTATCATGCAAAAGGAAACCTAAGGTTAGTGAGGCTTACTATCCTAAAGAAGGAGAAAATAAGAAGAGAAAGAGAAGAATGAAGAATAGAAGAAGGAGGAAGTAAGTCCTAAGCCCTAACAATCACAAGTAAGATAACATCAATAAGGAAATGAGAAGAGATAAGACTTGGAAATGTGGGAATCACATCCACACCTCTCACTTACCAAAGCCCCTGAAATGGTTAGTAACATAAGAATAAATGCAGCACAAAATGGGCATAATATCAAACCAAATCCACACAACCAGAAGTGAAGTCTTAATCACAAATGCCAAATGCAAATACAAAACATAAGAATGAGAAAGAAACTATATCACTCAACATGAAGCAACATGGATTATCATGACAAACCAAAGTAAACATGAGATAACACAAAGCAAACTAGACAAAGAAACCCCACAAAGTCCAAGACCAGAACCATAACATGTTAAGAAAGTGCCTAAGGATCACATGAGATGAAGAGAAGAAGCACACAAACTCAAGTATTTACATTATGAGAAGTAAAGAAGCAAAATAAGTGAGGTGGACATGTATAAAAGTGAATGAACTTCAAAAGCAAACAAACACAAAAAATTTCAAAGCACAATAATCAACTCAAGACCAGAGATGGATTAACATCCTAAAGAGGCTCTAAACAACTTAAAGAAGTTGGCACAAGTGCCCTTCTAACCTAAGGATTAAACATATGACCAAAAAGAAACAAAAGAGGATAGGCAAAGAACAAAAATTCAAATCAATTCAAGTATACATCCAAAAATTTCACAAACTTGCATTAAGACTCCTCAAACATACAATGTTAACATGCCAAAAGGAGAGAATCAAAATCAGAACCTAAGCAAGTCAAATAAAGGCTCAAACATGGATTAGGGTTAGAAGACTTCATGCACCAGTTAAAGACCAAAATCAATTAAGCAAACATCTAAAAATAAGAATAAAAATCATCAACAAACTACATCTCAACAGGAATCCAGAGCAAAAAGAATCAGTTCAAAATTCAAATTAATGGTCAAGATAGAAATTATACAAGACAACATGCTTCAAAAATTAAATAAAAGCAATTAATAAAAGAGCAAATTAATTCCAGCGTGGCAATTAAAAATAAATAAAAAATAAAAATACCAAAAATTAGAGAAAACTCAAAGGATCATTCATGAAATTTTTTTAGAATTTTTAATGACTTATTTCTATTTTAGAAAAATAAAAATCAAACTGAAAATAAAATAGAAATAAGAAAAAGAATTAATGAGGCATAGGGTGTAGACAGCAATGAAACTCAGTTTAATTAACACCTGGGCCCAACAACGGGAGTGCAATTAGTAAATGGCCTTAGGCCCATTCGAAATCTCCACAAAACTCACCAATAATCAGATGTGTTACATGTTATTAATATTTTTTATTAAAATGAAATGAACAAAAGTCATGTGAACATAAAATCAATTGGTCAGCTAGGGTTTAGTCACTACAAGACAAAATTTCACCACAGCCGCTCTGCACTCAACACGTCATCATCTTCTTCCTATAACTCATGAAGAATTCGAAAAATGCAGGAAAAACAGGACAAAACTCAGCATATCCTCATCAATTCAGAGCACCATAACTCCTCCATCTCTCAATGAAAATCAAAAGTGTAAAAGCAAAAAATGAAGTATGAAACACAAGGATCACGAATATGTTATCACATTTTAAAAACAAGCCATATTCATAGCAGATCGAACAAAATAAAGTTCAACATGAAAACTGCAAATCTCAAATTAAGCTTAATCAAAGAATTCAAACACTTCAGTCATCTTAAATCCTACCTTAGCAAGTCCAAACAACTGAAAAAAAACCAAATCCGAAGTGAAGGAGAGTGAGTGTTCAAACCTGCACTTGAGCTTTTCTTAAGATCTTTGAAAATCCAGAGATCAATAAAGCTTCCTTATGAATTCCTTGGTCTTGTTTGAGCCAAATAAAGGCTTGCAGTTGTAAGAATAAGAAAAAAAAGAAAGATTCAAAGGTGATGTTGATCTTCAAAATGATCAACACAATCTGTTAACACCAAGAACAAGCTGATGATTGTAGATAAAGGATGATGTTACTGATAGTGATTCACATGGAATGAAGTATGGAGCAAGAGAATCCAGATTTGAGTTATGTGTGCAAGATAAAAAATGGAGGAAGGTGAGAGCAAAAGAGAAGGAGAGAGAGGCTAAAGCGTGCGATGTCAAAAATCTGCTGCAAGAATTGTGATCAACTCCTTATATTGCAAGGGTGCAGGGTGCACTTGTTAGTGGTGTGTGAACCAAATTGGTTATCTTGCTTTCACAAAAATGCAGCCTGCGTGAATCTCCTTTGCCTCTCTTTTCCAGCTTGTTATTTTGAAACGACTCCCATGCAGGAGGATCCACACGAACTACCATGGGCTGGGGTGTTGGCAGCATGACATTTCATGATGAGGAGGGGTCATGAGAATCGTGTGATGGTGATTGGTTGTTCCCTCATGGTGCATGGCATAAGACCCACACATGAATCCTTTTGTTTCCACCTTGGTGACATCTGCGTGTGGTATAGAGTGAGGAAGAAAACGTGACTTCAAGGCACATGAGGGAAGCACCAAAATGCCATGTGGCAGGCAGGGAGTGGCTGGTCCTAAAATGTTGATTTTCTCACTACTTTTTCGTACAAACCAACACCACATGCCATGACCTTGACTTATTTTCATATTTGGTCACGGAAAAAATAGCAACATGGGCCCATTGAAAAAAATGTTATAAAATAGTATCATGAAATGCAACATAAATTCTATTATTAGGGCCCAATCACAAGTTGACATGTGTCCATCTAGAGAAAACCCTAAAATGCTCCAAACTTCAAAAAATCATAACTTGAGTTCTAAAAATGATATGAAAGTGTTCAACGACTTTTCGAAAAGGAAAAATCGTGCTCTACAACTTTCATGTTCCCTGAAAAATCATTCGGAGCTTTTTCGCACATGAAATAATAGCTTGAAGTTTCGGGACAAATAATTTTCAAAAATGGAAACTTCGAGACTTCCAATTTTAGCAACTTTTTGCATACTCCCGATTTTTTACATTTAAGCTCAACTGAATTATTCCTTGACATGATATGACCTAAAAAATGATAATCCTGATTAAAAAACTCTGAAATCTTCATGTTGACTTTTTTGACTGCACAATTGACTTTCTTGCTTCACCTTCAAGCAACTGAACCAAACCTTGACTTCTTCAATGATTTTTTGCCTCAAACTTCATATATAAGCCATGCAGACCAAATGAGGGCCTTTGCCTATAGGAAATGATAAAAGCTAAGAGGATATGAGGATCTGGCCCTAAACCCTAATCAGGATTTCCCTCACACAAGAGAAAAGTTGCACTTTTGAACTTCTGATGAAATAACTGACTTCCCTAAGGAATTTTCTCACCAAATTTCATCCCTAGGATCCTCTTGTCATATGAGAGACTTTGCCCAGATGAAATGGCCAAAGTCACAAAAATTTCATGCTTGAAAGTGAAACCCTAATTTGGGATCATTGTGTAGGAGCTTGCCCTAGCTTGGATTCTCTGATGCTCTCCCAACCTCTTAGGCCTTTGTAAATGATCTTGGGGCTTGTGAATGTCATGTAGATTCTTCATGGGACTTGGACCAGTCCACTGAGCCCCTTGCTATTGCTTGCAATGCCTCAAATCCATCCACAGTTAATCATATGCCTAATGCTAGATCATGAGAATGATATGCTTCATTCTTTCATGCAAAGATGCCAAGGACATGATATGCTTACGATGACTATGATATGATGATGATGCTTAAAAAGAAGAGGGAAAATTTGGGGTGCTACACCCATCCTCTAAAAGGCCAAGGTTTCACTATAGAGTGTAATTCGCTTGCAGGAACATGTTGGATGCCAGCGTGTACTTGACATTCTTGGCATCCTCTAGAAATTTCTATGCAATCTTTCAGCATAGCAGGCCAATACACACCTTGTTGAAACAAAATCCAGTTCATTTTGTAACCTACTTGGTGTGCTACACATGCCCCACTGTGGACAGTCGAAAGAGCTAAATATGCTTCAGCCTCACTAAGGCATTTTAGCAATAGTCCTTTAGAAGTCTTTTTATATAGTTTGTTAATGCTATTATTTTATGATTGGAATTATGTTTGGTAAAACTAATATGGCTGGAAAATGTTGAATAAGAAGTTCCATATGTTAAATTAACATGGTATAGACTCTGGAAGAACAAGTCAAGACATGATTAAGGAAGTTGTCAAAGAAGATGTTGAATTCAGTTCAGAATGTCCTATCAGATGTTGGGACATTATCAAACAGAGTATAAGAACTTAATTCAGGATGTCCCAACAGATTTTGTCATATGTTACAGTTAGATGTCAAAGAAGATGTTGAAACATCTGCAAATGTCATGACAGAATTACTGTCATATGTTACAGACAGATGTCAAAGAAGATGTTGAAACATCTGCAAATGTCATGACATAATTACTGTCATATGTTACAGACAGATGTCAAAGAAGATGTTGAAACATCTGCAAATGTCATGACAGATGTCAAAGAAAATGTTGAAACATCTGCAACTGTCATGACAACATTACTGTCGTATGTTACATATAGATATCAAACAAGAAGTGTTGAACTTAGTTCAGGATGTCACACCAGATGTTGTGACACTGTCAAACAGAGTAACAGTTAATGAACTTAAGTCAAGATATCAGGATGTCACACCAGATGTTAGGACATTGTATCAGTTAATGGAATAAGTTCAGTTTACAGGATGTCACATCAGATGTTGTGACATTGTATCAGTAAATGAAGTAAGTTCAGTTTTTCAAGATGTCCCAACAGATGTTGTGACATCTCAGACCTGCTACCAGAATTAATTAATGCATAACAGAACTGAGTAAATTCAGGGGAATCTATCTGGAATTAATTGGAAAGAGATAAGCAATACAAGGCGCATCTTTAGGGAGATTAGTTATCTGATTTCAGTATAACAGAATAACTAATTCACCTTGAATTAAGGAGGTAGCAAACTAACTAACCCTAATTCAAGGTGATGACATTGGATTTATCAGATCTGAATTATGTAGAATATTCTGGAGATATTATGCAATCATATGTGGTGCTGATTTAGAAGATCTTAAAGACTCAATTTAAATTGAAGACAAATATTGAAAAATATAGGTTTCTATATTTAGAGATATTTTAGGAGTTGAAGATCTTTTGGAATATTTGTAGCAGATTTTTTCTGCATATTTGTAGCAGCTATTGTTGTGTTTGTTTAGGCCCAAATCCAGTTGGGAATAGGTTATAAAAGAAACCTTGTAACCTAGTTTAGATTGAACCCAATCAACCGAAAATGTAAACATTATTAGGGTTGTGTCCTTGTGTCAGCCGTGCATAACAAGTAACTCTTTTGTGGCTGTTTCACTTGTGATTCTCTAAGCTTGTAAGCAAGAGAAGTTTTGTGACTTGATTGAAACTGTGAAGTAAGATCAAGCTGTTTTGTTTGAAGTATGACTTCAATTTTATTAAACTTGTAAACAAGATCACTGTGTGATTGAGGGGGAGTGAGTAGGGTACTCATATCTAAGTTGTGTCTTAGGTAGAAATTGCATTGGGTAGTTATTAAGTGAAAGATTAAACTGGGTGGTTTAAGTCTAGAATTAATATTACTTATAGTGGATTTCCTCCTGGCTTGGTAGCCCCCAGATGTAAGTGTGGAGATACACTGAACTGGGTTAACAATTCTGCTGTGTTCTTTATATCTTTTATGTTTTATGCAGTACCTGAACTGAATGTCCTATCAGATGTCCCAACATCCTGAAGCATGTTTGACTCTGATATATCAGAATTATTTAAGTACTGATATGTATGCCTTACCATGTTTATAAGTAACAGATAAGATGTCTCAACATCATATTCGACATCTGAGTCTGTCATACCAGAATTTCAATTGGTATCAGAGCAGGCATCCTGGTCTGTTTCTGGATGAGATCTAAGGGGGATACTTTCTGGTTCATGGTAAAGGAAGAAGGATGATATAATGAAAAGCTGTTGGAACTTGAGAGGTTCATATTGGAGTTTGAATGGTCCCTAGAAGTGGAGGATGGACTATTCATCATATGGTGTATATTGGACCAGTCTGGTGTTATCAGGGCTGGAAATTTGCTGGTGAATTGCCGTGTAGCTATGATGTCAGACAGAATGTCCTGACATCTTGGTTCAGAGAATTCTATATTTGAAGGAAGCTTGTATTTTGTTGTCTGTGAGGTTTGGGTTCAGCTTCTGTACTGCTGCATATGCCTCTGATATTTTCTGAAGTTATACCAAGTTTGTGTGTTACTTGGATTAGATGCACTGTGGTTGGGAAATGTTCTGGTTGTTCTTGTAGGGGGAGTTATATCTGTATCTGAATTGATGATCATACAATTTATAAGGAATTGCTCTATTATTTATGATGTGTTTGATAGTGGTTTCCCAGTACTTCCTACAAAGGCTGTTGTAAAACTTCAGTTCATAATGTCAAGTTTGATGTTCTATCATGTGATTACAGAACTGGAAGAAACTTAGTTCAGAATGGTGTGGTTCTTGATGAAAGAAGAGGTTGGAGCCAAAACAAAAGAGTATAATTATCAAATCTTTCATGCGGGAGTGAAAATCTTGATAAGTTATCTCTTAAGCTTATTTATGGTGACCTAATGAGGATATTCTTCCTGGTTATGGTGTCCTATGTTGTTTAGGTATAGCTGGAGAAAATCTCTCTTGTGAAGATACATGTTTATGATTGTCTAAATCATGAACTGAAGGAAGTTTCATCAAGAAAGAAGCTGAATTGATATGTCAATCCTAATGGCTTGACACCACACTACACATCAACAGTTTATGGTAAATGTTGAATCAAAGACCTAAAAGATTGTTTTTTTTGGGATTTATGAAGCTATGAAGCTGAATACTCCTTGAGATGCTACTGTCTATTGTATGTGTGCAAAGTATCTTTCATAATGTTATAGCACTTCAGTTGGAGCTGATTGAAGAAAAGATAGTAATCTTGAAAGCAATAATGTTTCAGAACCAAGCTTAGTTTTGTGTTCCAGAAGAAGGAAACTGGTGTGATATCCTGCTAACATGATGGATGCTCTAGGTGCTAGACAAATGTGTGATGATCACATATGTTTGGAACCTACTCCTAACCTGGAAGAGGAGGCATCTATGCTACATGTTGAAGACTTAGATAATGACTCTGACACAGAGATCATTGCTTCTGTGGACCCTAGCATAGCCAAAAGGCTTAGGGCTAGAAAGGAAAAGAAGACTGCAGGACATTCAACTCCTGAAAAGAAGCAACCTACTCCAAAGAAAGACAAGGCCAAAGTGGTATTTGGTCCTACTAAACAATGGAGCAAGGTGAATACCCAAAAGAGGAAAGCTGTAACTCCACCAGATTCAGATGTTGAAGAGGATGTTCCAACATCCCAACCAAAGAAGAAACCAGCACCCTCAAGGTCCACCTCTGATGTTCCAGAAGCTCCTCTGGACAATGTTTCATTCCATCATGTGTCAAGTGTGAGCAGATGGAAATTTGTATACCAAAGAAGGGTAGCACTTGAAAGAGAGCTGGGCAGCAATGCACTTGAGTGCACTGAGGTAATTGACCTAATTTCTTCTGCTGGTTTATTCAAAACAGTATCAAAATTTTCACCTTGCTATGAGCTGCTAGTTAAGGAATTCAGTGTCAACCTACAAGAGGACTGTGCTGAAGGTAAATCAGATGAATTCAGAAAAGTCTATGTAAGAGGGAGATGTGTGGAATTCTCTCCTAGGGTTATCAACCATTATCTAGGGAAAGAATCTGATGGACCTAATGAGCTGGGTAAGAAAGATAACCAGGTGTGCAAGGTCATTACTGCCAATCAAGTCAAAGCTTGGCCAGTCAAGGGCAAACTTTATGTTAGATTGCTAACAAGGAAGTATGAAATGCTTCATAGGATTGGCACTGTAAACAGGGTCCCTACCAACCATACTTCTTCAATAGCAACTGGATTGGGCAGATTCATATATGTTGTGGGCACCCAAACAAAGCTGGACTTTGGGGCTTACATCTTTGATCAAACCCTAAAGCATGCAAGAACATCAGCAACAAATCTTCCCATTGCTTTTCCCTCTCTGTTATGTGGAATCATACTAAGCCAGTATCCAGGTATCCTCACTGAGAAGGATTCAGTATGCAAAAGAAAAAGTCCTCTGGCCTTCCATTACAAACTTTTCTTGAGCCATCATGCTGCTGATGTTGAAGCTTCCACTAGGACATCTGCTGGACCTTCAAAAGCAAAGACTCCCATATCCAAAGCTGCCTTGATTGCAGATCTGAAAAACACTTGCAAAAAGCTGGATGCCAGGAAGAAAAAGCTTGAGGAAGTAATTCAAAGGCTGGAGCTGGAAGAGGTTGCTCAGAATACTGAAGAATCTGATGATGAATCTGAAGATGAAGAAGCTTCTAAATGTATTTACAAATATGGGTGATAAATGCATGACTTTGGTCATGATTAAAGCTAGCAATGTGACCAACAATTTCTAGAAGCAAGGGAAGAATGTCAGATTGAGAAGTCTGATCAGAATGGTTGTTGAACTGGTAGTCTCTTCCACTACTAGTCATGGATAGTGGCAGTATGAACCCTTTGTAGCAAGCAAACTAAGAGCATCTGTTTTGGAATATAAAATCAAGTGTGGATATTTATCAGTTGTGCTCTTTGTATGTTCATCAGGGGGTGTGAAATTGAGAATTAGTGGAGTTTATGCTCAGCTGGAGTATTGTTTATCCATGACTTGAGGAGATCTTGCTAATCTTATCTGGAGCTAACCTTAAAATCCTTCAAAATTAAAAGATCAGATTGTGTAGAACTATCTGATAAGGTATTATACAGGGATTTAAGATCAATTGTTGTTTGTGGAGTTCACAAATATTTGATTGATTATCCTTGTGATTCAAGATTGGTGATGTTCAAAAAGATGTTGGAACATCTTATCATTAGAGTTTGTGTAGAATCATGGGAGAGGTATTGCATAAGCTGTAGCATTGGCTTCAGTCTTGTGTGACAGGAGTTATGTATTTCTGGAAAGTTTCTTGGCAAGAACTAGTCTGGATATTGTTGATTCTGAAGATGGAGATGAAAGACCATGAACATATCATAATCTTGATGACTACTTGGATTGGTTTATTTATGATCTAGGTGTAGTCTAGAATGCTCATCATGGAGTTAAGATAGGTGGCGATATCATAAATTTGTTTAGACGGCCTTACTCAAGGAAAGGTGGCATCCTTGGTATAGTTATGAAGTGTAGTTCTTAACTATTCCTTCTGAATAATCAGACAGTGGCAGGTTTGAAGACTTTGGAGAAACATTGGAAGTTTCTCATCAAAATGTGTTATTGGTAGGATCTTCTGCAAAAACAATAGAATGGAGGTTGTTTACTCAAACTTGATGGATAAATCAAGTCTATGAGAGCATGGAACTCTTGTTCTATAAAGGAAGGAGGTTCTTTCAAGTGGCAGAAGAAGGACCTGAATTTAACAGATGGATGTGGGCTAATAATGTTTAAACATCTAGTTCAACATCAAAGTCTAATTGGTGAAGTGACACATAAATCAAGATAAAATGATCTATAGGGATTGAATGCTTCATAAGGCCTTTTATCTTGACAGCTTGGTGAAGATCAACTTTATTGATCAGGATATCTTTGGAAGATTTATTATAAACGTGAAGAAGACAAAAGTGGCAATTGGCTTTTTCATATGAGGATTCATAAAGGAGGTTATCAAAATGTGGTAATTGGTTGATCTTTAAAGTGGATTCGAAGAATCAAGATAATCAGAGTGTGGCAGCTGGTTGTTCTTGAGGATTGTCTTGGAACAAATTGCTCTTGGGCAGAGGAGTGATGAGTTGAAGAATAAAGAGGATTTATTCTTCTTGAAGTTGGATGAGAGTTTATCACTCTTTCTGGATTTCTGATTCTAACTGGTGGCACAGTGTAGTTGAAGATTTTCAGTTCTTGGATTACTATGCTATAGTAAGTCCAGTTGGTGGAGCACATCTAGGATCATGGTGATAAGGTCTTGGTGTATGAAAAATGTTCTAACTAAGTGTTAGTACATTATCTGGGGTGTTTATTTACATGGTTTCTATTATTAGACTACCTAATCATATGGGAGAATGATGAAGTAGATGATCTATATTGGAAGAAACATGTAGAAGAGACTGAAGTATATCAGGTATTGATTGCTTGGAAGTTTGTTTGTGGACATTCATTCTAATGTCATAATTAGTTTGGATGTGTTTTTTCTGGATTGTATGGCCTTTGGTGTGTATAGGCTTAATGTCAAGAACCTGTGTGCTAGAAGATGTTCATCTTGTGTAGTCTGTGGTAACTACAAACCCAGAAAGGAATCAGGTATGCTTTGGTACAAGAAGTGAATGTGTTCAATTGGGAATTGAACAGAGGGGGAGCTCTTGAAGACATGAAGATGCGTCTTATGTTTTCCTTTCATCAATGTACAGAGAAGCATGGAGTATCCTAGATAGGGGGAGTGTGTTACAAGTATGTGCACTTGATTTTGTGGTGTTAAGGGGGAGTAATACCTTAACCAGATAAGGAGAATCCTAAGAGTCTAGAAGGCTATATTATATAAAGCTGCTCTCTGCAGTTTATGTTTGATTCTTGAGGAATTGTGAAGCTTGTGTGTGTTTCAAGCTTATGGAGATTATATACCTCTATTTTTATTATGGTACCTTTGTCTTTTTATGGCTAAAAAGGGGGAGAAGTGATAGTGTGAGGTCTGATATGAAGATGTGATGTTAAGGAACTTCTACATAAGGTACTACTACACCTGTATGTAAATTAATTTTAGCCAAAATAAGCTAAAGGGGGAGATTGTTAATGCTATTATTTTATGATTGGCATTATGTTTGGTAAAACTAATATGGCTGGAAAATGTTGAATAAGAAGTTCCATATGTTAAATTAACATGGTATAGACTCTGGAAGAACAAGTCAAGACATGATTAAGGAAGTTGTCAAAGAAGATGTTGAATTCAGTTCAGAATGTCCTATCAGATGTTGGGACATTATCAAACAGAGTATAAGAACTTAATTCAGGATGTCCCAACAGATTTTGTCATATGTTACAGTCAGATGTCAAAGAAGATGTTGAAACATCTGCAAATGTCATGACAGAATTACTGTCATATGTTACAGACAGATGTCAAAGAAGATGTTGAAACATCTGCAAATGTCATGACAGAATTACTGTCATATGTTACAGACAGATGTCAAAGAAGATGTTGAAACATCTGCAAATGTCATGATAGATGTCAAAGAAAATGTTGAAACATCTGCAACTGTCATGACAACATTACTGTCGTATGTTACATATAGATATCAAACAAGAAGTGTTGAACTTAGTTCAGGATGTCACACCAGATGTTGTGACACTATCAAACAGAGTAACAATTAATGAACTTAAGTCAAGATATCAGGATGTCACACCAGATGTTAGGACATTGTATCAGTTAATGGAATAAGTTCAGTTTACAGGATGTCACATCAGATGTTGTGACATTATATCAGTAAATGAAGTAAGTTCAGTTTTTCAGGATGTCCCAACAGATGTTGTGACATCTCAGACCTACTACCAGAATTAATTAATGCATAACAGAACTGAGTAAATTCAGGGGAATCTATCTGGAATTAATTGGAAAGAGATAAGTAATACAAGGCGCATCTTTAGGGAGATTAGTTATCTGATTTCAGTATAACAGAATAACTAATTCACCTTGAATTAAGGAGGTAGCAAACTAACTAACCCTAATTCAAGGTGATGACATTGGATTTATCAGATCTGAATTATGCAGAATATTCTGGAGATATTATGCAATCATATGTGGTGCTGATTTAGAAGATCTTAAAGACTCAATTTAAATTGAAGACAAATATTGAAAAATATAGGTTTCTATATTTAGAGATATTTTAGGAGTTGAAGATCTTTTGGAATATTTGTAGCAGGTTTTTTCTGCATATTTGTAGCAGCTATTGTTGTGATTGTTTAGGCCCAAATCCAGTTGGGAATAGGTTATAAAAGAAACCTTGTAACCTAGTTTAGATTGAACCCAATCAACCGAAAATGTAAACATTATTAGGGTTGTGTCCTTGTGTCAGCCGTGCATAACAAGTAACTCTTTTGTGGCTGTTTCACTTGTGATTCTCTAAGCTTGTAAGCAAGAGAAGTTTTGTGACTTGATTGAAACTGTGAAGTAAGATCAAGCTGTTTTATTTGAAGTATGACTTCAATTTTATTAAACTTGTAAACAAGATCAATGTGTGATTGAGGGGGAGTGAGTAGGGTACTCATATCTAAGTTGTGTCTTAGGTAGAAATTGCATTGGGTAGTTATTAAGTGAAAGATTAAACTGGGTGGTTTAAGTCTAGAATTAATATTACTTATAGTGGATTTCCTCCTGGCTTGGTAGCCCCCAGATGTAAGTGTGGAGATACACTGAACTGGGTTAACAATTCTGCTGTGTTCTTTATATCTTTTATGTTTTATGTAGTACCTGAACTGAATGTCCTATCAGATGTCCCAACATCCTGAAGCATGTTTGACTCTGATATATCAGAATTATTTAAGTACTGATATGTATGCCTTACCATGTTTATAAGTAACAGATAAGATGTCTCAACATCATATTCGACATCTGAGTCTGTCATACCAGAATTTCATAGTTCATTCCCTAATAAGACGTAGCTTAAAGCTTGGTATTTGATTTTTCTGTCCGTCGAATCTGTTGGATTTTCTAGGTAGTCCATTAAGGGCTTCCTCCAATCTTTAGCACTTATGTTGTTGACCATCAGCATTGCGAAGTTTTCTTCATCAACATACCCAAGCTTAGTTTCTTCTAGGTATGATGGGGCTAAACCCACTGACACAACTTTTCCTCTAACCTCAATTGCATTCTGTAACTTTTCTTTTGAAATTTTGTATCCTGATGCAATTTGAGCCAAGTCATTGGAGACTTGATTTTGTAGTCTAGGAATGTGTCAAAATGTAACTGTTTGAAATTTTTCCAACAGTCTATTTATTATTAAAAAGTACATAATTAAGTTTTCCTTTATGCACTTGTATTCTTTGGTAACTTGTTTTATTACTAACTCTGAGTCTACCATTATTTCGACATGAGTTGCCCGCAATTCTAACAATACCTCATGTCCAACTATCAAAACTTCATATTCAGCCTCATTGTTAGAACAATGGCCGTCAATTTTGTATACCCATCAAAGTATCCTAATTCCAGTCCCATTTCTGTGACTAGACCCGTCGAAGTATAACTTCCATGGTTCAATGTCCAGATAATTCAATGGGCTTTCATTTATAGAGTGGTCAACTATAAAGTCTGCGACCGCTTGCCCTTTAACTACCTTTAAAGGTTTATAAGTTAAAGAGTATTCAGTTAATGCTACTTCCCATTTCCCAATTCGACTATGCAAAATGGGTTTAGACAACATATGTTTAATAACATCAAAGCGCGAAGAAACATAAACATCAACTGGCTTTATATATTGCCTTAATTTAGTACATGAGTAATACAAACATAGGCACAATTTCTCTATCATATTATACATAGTTTCTGCATCATTTAAAACTCTACTAAGGTAATAAATGGCTCTTTCGACGCCATCATCATCCTCTTGGGCTAACATGCTCCCTAAACTTCTATCTAAAGCAGCTATGTATAATCTCATACTTTTCTCTCTACAAGGAGGAGAAAGAATTGGAGGGTGACTCAAGTACTCCTTGATCTTGTCGAAGGCTTGTTATTGTTCTTTCCCCCACTGAAATCCTTCCTTGCTCATGCGTAGCAAGGGTTGGAAAGCTTGAGTCTTTCCACTTAGGTTTGATATGAATCTTCTCAAGAAGTTGATCTTACCTAAGAGTGATTGCAGCTCCTTCTTTGTCGAATGAGATTTAGCCTCCACAATAACATCGATCTTATTTTGGTTTATTTCGATCCCTTTCTTGTGGACCACAAATCCCAAAAAGTCCCCTGCCTGCACACAAAAAGCAAATTTAAGAGAATTCATTTTAAGACCATGTTTTCTCATTCTTTCAAAAGAACGTCTAAGATGACTAACATGGTCTAATCCATGGATGGACTTTACGACTATGCCATCTATGTAAATTTGCATAAACATATCTATGAAATCATGAAAAATTAAATTCATTGCTCTTTGATAAGTTTCCCCTACATTTTTCAAACCAAAAGGCATGACCGCCCATTCATAAGTGCCCAAAGCCCCTGGGAAACGAAAAGAGGTTTTAAGAACATCTTCCCTAGAAATGAATATTTGATTGTATCCTGAGTAGCCACCTAGCATACTTAGATACTCATGTCCTGCAGTGGCGACAATTACCATTTTTGCCACAGGCATTGAATATTCATCTTTAGGGGTGGCAGAGTTCAGATCTCTAAAGTTTATGCACACCCTCAAAGTGCCATTATTTTTAATTACTGGTACGATGTTGGCTAACCATTCAACATACCTAGCTATACGAATAAACTTGCACAAAAGAAGCCTCTCAATTTCCTCTTTACTTTTGGTGAGGATTGTTGGGGCGAAGCGTCTTGGATTTTGTTTGACAGGCTTCTTCCTAGGTTTGATTGGGAGCTTTTATTCAACATGTTCTCTCTTTAGACCAGGCAATCTCATCATAATCCAAAGCATAGAAATCTTTAAATTCCTTTAGCAAGCTGACCACTTCGACCTTGAGTTCTATGTCAAGATTGGCACTGATGTAAGTAGGCCTTTTTTAATCTCCATCTCCCAGGTCAATTTCTTCTAGGGGATGTTGAGCCAGCATTTTGGTACTTTCTGACAGAGGATCTTTTCGAATCCCAAAGGCTCATTGTCATAGATTACATCAAGCCTCTGGTCTGAATCTTCTTGAGCCTTATTTAGAGGCTATTGTTCAGCATCCTTCACAAGATCTTCTTCCACAAAATTTGTAATGGCCTCAATAGCCATCTCACTTCCTACAACCTCTAAGGCCGCTTGTATTCTCGTTTAGACCACATAGGCCGAAATCCTTCTTAAGGCTTCGAACTCAGTCATTATTACTGCCTTCAGTTTCCCAACCTGTGGGACGGTTTTCAACATCTAGGAAATATAGTGGGAGGTTTCCTTCTTCCTCCACAACCTCTTTATCCTAACGAAATCTCTCGATAGGATGGAGGTTTATACTGCAGTACATGTGATCATCTTGTGTGACCTCGAATGCTATTGGTGTATATGGGCCAATGTGTGCTAAGTTCTTGTCAAACTCTACACCTTCCACATGATTAACTGGTACCTTTAAGTATCCTTGATTAGCTTCAACGTTTTCGACGATGTCATCTGTCCTCCAGATGGTAACCCTTTGATGCATTGAAGATGGCACAACATCAATGCCATGTATCCACTCCCTCCCTAGCAAGAGGTTATAGTTGGCCTTGCTTTCGACCACCATAAAGAGAGTGGGTCTGGTGACTTTTCCCACAGTTAAGTCCACTTGCAGAACCCCCGTAGTAGGTCCAGTTTTGCCTTCAAAGTTTGACATGACCAAGTTATGTGGTTTAAGGTTAGTGTCAGTCTTACCAATCTTAGGCAACAAGAAAAGTGGCATAATGTTCACTGTGGCACAACAATCTACCAAAATCTTATTAGTTTCCACATCTTCCACCTTACCGGTGATGTACAAGGGCTTTAGATGCCCCCTCATGGCTTCAGAAGGGAATTCGACGAAGTCATTTTGCTCTTCAACGCACCCAATATTCATGACATAATAACATATTGGTTTGTGTGCTGCCATTTCTGCCTCAGTTCTGGCATCCAGGTCATCAACCTCAGTGATACGGTCGTACTCCCTAGGCATAACCGAGACCATGTTCATCGGGACATCGAAGGATGCCTCAGATCCACACTCAAAGTTAACTGTCATTTCTTCGTCTTCGACGACTTTCAATTCAGCTCTAATATGTGCTCTGATTTCAGCTCCCTTGTTCTTTGATGAACATACTTTGTGCCCCTCAGGCATTTTGTTAGTTGGTTTTATCTTTAGGTTGTTACCCTTTTCCCCAACCATATTGGTGCTTGATTCAACAATATTTGTTTTGGAGGTTTCTCTCTTAGCCTTCCTTCGTCGTTGTTATCTGCGCCATTCTGACATGGTCATAGGGTTCCTGCCCTTGTAATTCTCAGACACATATGCAAATTTGTTCGACGTTTTGACCTCCTTTCTATATCCCAACGAAGGTCCCCTTTCAATGTCAATCTTTCTCCATCTTTGGGCTCCCTTTGTGTAGACTCATTTGGTCTATACCACTTATCCACAGGGACTTCCCCACTTGGCTTGAATGAGGGACGTTTCGAATTGAGGAGTTGGACTCCCTCGCCCTGATCGGTGTGTCTTGGTTCGAAACGAATTGGTTTGAGATCAGCTTTTAGCTTCTGCTTTCCTCCAGCCTTATCAATTTTTTGGAAGCTTTTGGCAGCCTCTTTGTCGAAGATAGAGCTGCATCTGGGACACAACATAACCTCTGACTTCTTGTTTTGACATCTTTGCAAGAAATCAACAATGCTTTCACCCTCTTTAGGGTAAGCCCTTTCTTAGTCATTCTTCTGAGGTCCGGAAGCATCAACCCGGATCTCCTGGTCCTGAGTTATTTCAACCATGTTAACATTGGCTTCATCCTTTAGTTTCATCTTGGAGAAGTCTAGGTCAAGGCTTTTAGTGTCCACATCTTCTTTGTTGGAACTTTCAGTAGTTTATTTTGTTATCAGTGGGAGGATTTCTTCCTCGGTCCCTTCAATTGGACCAGCAGTAACTCCCTCACCAAACCTTTCGACCTCAGGTGATGTCTTGAAGAATCCTTCAGCAGCCATTCCTATCAGGTGCTCTAGTTGTCCCTCAGTCAGTTCTCTTTTAGCCATGATTACTGTGGCATCATGGGCATGGTCTTCAGCAACCCTAACCATCATAGGTTCCCTCACGGTTGTGACTGTCCCAATGGTATCGTCATCATCAACCGCCTGATCAACAACATCAATTAGATTGACTTTTGTAGGTTCAGTATAATTAGCCCCAGCAAGTTGAAGAGGATTAATATCAATCTTCATCTGTGCTTTTGGCTTATCTCTTAACTTGAGCCTACCCTCCTGGATAGAATTTTGTACCAAATCCCGGAAAAGAAAACATTGAGAAGTTTTATGACCAAAGTAACTGTGGTATTTACAAAAACCTCTATTCTTTCGTTGATCTAAAGGTGGCATTTTGGCGTCTGGTGGCACAAGTATTTGGCCATCCTTAACTAATAAATCAAAAAATTTGTCACATTTAGTAACATCGAAAGTATATGTTTTCTTAGGATATATGTCATTCTTTTCAGTTTCGACAGGGTTTTTTCCATTAGAATGAACTAAGAGCTTGCAAGCATAAGGAGGACCCTGCTTAAATTCAGCTAGGTCTATCTCATTATCCTCTAAAGGTACGAATTTGTCAGAGACTTCTTCGACCTCGTCTTGATAGTCCACATAGGCTATCTTCTTATGTTTATTCGTTCTAGCTTTTTCGTCCTTAAGACATTCAAGCTGTCGAACTCTATCTGCTAATTGGGCCATATCCCTCAAGTACTGAGTATCCAGCTTCTTCCTGATGGAATAATCAAGGCCACTAATAGCCATTTCGACCAATTCACGCTCAGGTACTTGTGTAAAGCATTTGGCTTTGAGTAGCCAAAATGTGTTCAAGTAATCATCAATAGATTCATTTAACTTTCTTTTGACACTAGCCAATTCTTTCAGGCTATTCTTGGTATGTCCCATGTAAAACTGCTCATGAAACAAACGCTCTAATTAAGTCCAATTATAAAATGAACTAGGTGGAAATGTAGTAAACCAAGTTAAAGCATTATTGGTGAGAGAACTAGGGAAATATTTAACCCTAAGGCTTTCGTCATTTTCTAGTTCTCCTGCTTCTATCACATAACGCGACACATGTTCGACTGTAGACTCAGTCGTATCTCCTGAGAACTTGGTAAACTTAGGAACCTACGTCCTAGGAGGTAGTTATGCTTGGAGTAAATACTCCGCTATTGGCGAAGTGAAATATGGCTTAACAAAGCCTGTGTTTATCTCACTTCTAGCCATTATTCGTTCGACCATGGCTGCTAAATTATTTTCTGGTGCCAAATTATTCTGCCAAACTTGGTGAACCACTTGATATGCGTCTTGATACCTATTTATTACTCTTACTCTTGGTTCATCCTCTTTTGGGATTTGTCTTTGATTCCTAACAGGTTCAGGCTCAAATGGTTCGACCCCTGGAGGATCCACATGATCTTGTGGTTGTGAACCATTTGCATGTTGATTTCATCCATCTACTGCCTCAAATAGGCCGCAGACTCATTTGTTAAGGTATGACTTTGCATCGAATGCCCCAACAGACCAACTTTATTATTCCTTCTCATGTTTATTGCTGAAGGAACAACATGATCAGAAAAAACAGGAGGTGCATTCCTTACTCCTGCCATTGCGGTAGTTGATGGCCCAAAGAGTATAGGGTATTGCTGAGCAAGAGTACGTCCAAAAGGCCTAAATGTAGTCGAACTGGGTGGTGGAGTCTGGGTATTTGACCCAATGTACTCCAATACTGGCTGAGTATAAGGTATGTTGATTGTTTCTCCTGGACCTGTCGAAGGGGTTGGTTCTAACACCACTGTTGGCATTGTCGAAGCCCCTATCGAAGGGTTGGAGACTGGCACGACCTCATTTCTTGATCCATCTTGTACATTTGTACTGCGAGCATTCGAACTGCTAACTTGAGGATTCGACCCACTTATTACGGGGATTGAATCACTTGTATTTCCTTAGCTAGATGTCATCCTTCTTATGTTTCTCCTTCTTCTTGGTATATAGTCGTCTGTGTTGTCTACTCTCTCGCTTCTCAAATGCATGCATGATAATAACCGTCCTTTCAACCGGTATTCCCGCGTAGAGGAAGTTACAACACAAGGAAGTTACAAAAAAGCTAAATTTCTAAAACAAAACTGCTATAAAATAGTTTTCTTAGCACTGTCCCATTGGGCGTGCCAATTGTTTGACCCCCAAAATTGGTAAACAAGCGATGGTCCTCCAAAGATACCTAGAATACCCTTAGTTACTCGCAGGTTCGACCAAATTGATCCTAGGACATGTGCTAAGATTTGGTTATTTGCGTAATTGCAGTGTTTTGGGGAAACTGCCTATGAATCCTTAAATAAGACTCAAAGATCGTTTTGAACAATGAAAATAAAGTAAAAGGCAAAAGCTTTAAAAATAAAGGAATGTAAAAGACAAGACTTGAAATTTAAATGAAAGTAAAGACAAGGCTTGAAATGAAAATGAAAGTACAGACAAGGCAAGGAATGTAAATGAATTTTAAAGACAAGGCAAGGAATGTAAATGAATTTTAAAGACAAGGCAAGGTGTAACACCCCCTTTCTACCTGACAATTATATTAAAATCAGAGTAGAAGATTCAATCAACAAGTAAACAAATAGGATGTCATATTTTTCTACTTTAAAAACAACTTCATTTATTTTCATATATCAAGGTTACATAACACTTTCAATTCAGAGGAACTATAATAACAACTTTATTTCATTATTCGAAACCAAAACAACTTTCGCAACTACACAACGGATTCTCAAATATTCAACTATATATGATATAACATTTTTAACAGAAACAACTTAAACGACAACATAGCAACTAAACGTTCATCCCCCCGAGTGTTACGTATCAGAGCATCGACCAACTCGAACTATTGAAGATAACAATCTTCCTTCAAGCTAATCTGCATGTTACCAACCAAGGGTAACATTCAAACATAAGGGGTGAGATATCAAACAATATAAACAAGGGTATGATAATTAATACACTAGATAGAATCATACAATTTTCATACTATCCAACAACAACATCTTACCAATTACCCCCAAATAATAAATATATTTTATCAACTTAATTCGCACATCAACATAACCAATTTCAACTATAAAATCAGCATAGACACCTTCATCAACTTCGACAAACATATACAAAATATTCAACTTCTTCAATATCAGCATAATCGAATTTATGAACATAAACATATAAACAACTCGCGCAACATAACCATATAATCAACTTATTCGACATAATCATATAATTAACTTAGCAACATAATCAACTTATTCAACATGAAACAGTTACTCAATGTAATCAACATAAACCCCTTAATCAACTTCAATCTACATAAACAACTTTATCAACTTAAACAAAGTAAACAACTTTATCAACTTAAGCAACATGAACAACTTTATCGACCTGGCAACATAAACAACATAAATAATGCGACACAGGATGTGACTCGACTATGCATATGCATGTGGTACCATTGGAGTAAAACTCCCAACTTAAAATATACTAGGTTATAGAGGTATCTACAAGGCATAAGCCTTTAACTTAATAATTTTGCCAATCCAGACCAACATGGTGAGCACCCGCTCCAACTTAGATATGCAATGTATGTCATGAGACCAACAACACAATACATAAGCAACGAACAACTCAAAACAACATACAACCAACAACGTAGCAACTTAGATTAAACATGATTCAACTTTGGCCATAGGCCTACAACTTTCAACGTTGGTCATACGACCTACAACTTTAATAATCAACATTGGTCCTTCAACCTTCAACTTAAAAATGCCCCCAAACCGGGACAAACAACATAATTAACTATACTAGAAAATACACACATTCAACACTGATTAACAAAATATACCGACTAAAATCACCTATTTATTATTCCGAACTAACTCGACAATTTTCGTTAAATTCCGGACAGCTAATTTTTTCCACTTAAATCGGCTAAATTGGCTCTGTTTTAACATTATGTTATTACTACGAGTGAATGTACTAATTCAGTCAATTTAATCCTACTGATATAATTGCTTCTGCTGCAACCAAAATTATCTGCTAAAACTTGTTTCTACTTCTACTATAACATATTACTGGTTTATCTACTATGTTATCATTCCTTTCCAACTATTCAACCAAAACATCACTGAGGCAGATTACTTATTTATATAATACTACTATATCCATTATTTATACTTAGAAAATGTAGAATAATTAAATGAGATTAGGATTAATTTACATGGACCAATGAACACCTGCACTTAAAACAACATAATTTGGGGTGGTCCCCACTACCAGGGGTGTGGCCTGCGCCACCCCCATGATAGAAATCCATGGCCTGCGCCATCTAGCCATAAGGGAACGTGGCCTGCACCACACTTTGTTGTGACCTGCGCCACCTGTGGTTATGGCTTGCGCCACATGACGCTCTCTCACATGGATGGTCTGTGCCACCCCTTCTTAAACGATGGGTGGCCTGCGCCATCCTCTTCTATGTAGGATTCGCCCTCAATTAATTTTCCAGAAACTCGAACAACTTCATAGCAACATCTACTAATTCAATTCGGTAATAAAATCCAACCAAAATTGACTAATCAACCACAACACATAACACAAATATTTCACAAAAATCAAACCACGTATATAGTACCAATTCAACAACAAATAACATGAAATCATTCAATCCCAATCCTACATACTAATCATCATAATCCCGATTATAGAGTTCGAACACCATCCTTACCTTAAATTGATGGTCACTCGAATCTCTGATCGACTTTCTGTTTTGAACTTCCGACGGCGACTTCTCGTAACCGTTTTCTCCATTTTTCCTTGTTCTAAATTTTTCTCAACTTCTACTGTTACTTCTCCTCCTCTTGACTAATTATTATTTTCATTTCTTTTTATTAAAATAATAATCCTATATAATAATCAACTAATGGGCCTTAACACTACACCCCATTTAATTTTTGTTTCCGACGAAATCAAGCCCATTAACCAACATGCACCAATAATCAATAAAATCACTTATAATATTATTTCCTCAACTTTTCGACTTAAATACTTCATTTACCACAACGCCAAATCAACCGAATAATAATTCACAAATAAATACTTATTAACGACTGTCGCTCCCCGGACTATACGTCCCGGTGCAAACGCGGACGGTCGGCAATGTTGGAGGTTGAGGTTGAATAGAGTCGCCAGCTAGACATTTTTATCCCGAAGGAAAGGTAATGCTGCATAAACCTGGAAAGAGATGGATAAGACGGTTGCGAACCAGAGAAACTGAGAAAGGGGGTTGGTTATGACCTGGGAAGGTATTAACACCCAGATCGTCTGTCGTACTCGACGGGATCCACGCTTACAAGATTGTGTTTAAAAGGGGTAATGCATGTGCTATCTGTGTGCAAAAGCTAGGGGAAGAAAGTACAGGTGTCAGTGCAAAAGGTGTGAATTGCTCAGGAACTGAGGCATAAAAAGAAAGCTGAAAGAGGGGGAAGACAAAGAGACTTTTGTTCGATAACTGTTAAGTTATGCCTACGTATCCTCTCGTGCAATGAGGAAGTCAGAACACCGTAGTTCGACTCAAATAGATTGAAAATAAATTGATTGTGAACTTCTTACTTATCTATGCTCAAGTGTATGACTCGTCTGGCTCAAGTGCTAACTGTCTTGCACTAGACGGAAGAAGCAAGTTCTTGTTTATGAATGAGTGTGATGAGAGAAGAATCCTGGAGGAGACGATTATTGTTTGTTTTAGTGTTTTTCAGTTTTTTATTGTTTTTGGTGTTTTGCATAGGATTATGAGATTAAGCCTAAATCAAGGGTTGTAAACTCATTATATCCTCCCAGATCAGGGATAATGAGCCTACTTAAGTATAAGATAAGCATCCCAACTTAATTACCATGATGATGTAGGATTAAGATCAATAACCTACTTGTGATTATTTAGATGTTTTTGATTTTTGTTTAGTGTTAAGTAATGAGTTTAATCTCTAATCACAGATTAGTGAACTCATTACACCATCCTAAGAGAAGGATGATAGATGAGAACACTTAAGCTGAGGAAGATACCTCAACTTAATCCATGGTTAGGGATTAAATTCATTATATAACAAATCTTTATTAAATGGATTTTAATTAAAGGATGATATTAAGAAGGTGTATTTTAAGTTTGTAACACAACTTGAGGGGGACTTGTCCATTAAACACTAGGGTTAGTCCCTCTTAACCATAAGGAAGAGATAGAACCCTAATGTAAGGCCCAAGTTACAAGATAAAGTCATAGTGATTATTAATGTGTTTTGATTAAGAGGTGTAAACAAATTAAAGGTTTAACACTAAGGATTAAATTTATACACTCCATCCTAAGATAAGGATGCAAGCATAACCCTAATTCAAATTCCTAAAGCTTTAAGAGTTTAGCCTCTGATTATTGAGATGAGAAGAGAGACTCAAGGAGACTCAAAGGTAAAAAGCTAAGGGGAGACTATATACAACCCTAAAAATTATCATGCTTGGATATCCTATGGTTTGTGAGGCTTAAGAGAAGATCTTCAGGAAGGCCACCATGGAAGAAGCAGATGAGAAGAGAAGAAGAAAGAAGAATAAGTTACTTACTTCCTAAAGAAGATAAGTAACCTAAAAGAAAGAAATTAAGAAGGAGGGAGCATAAGTGAAGCAAATTCACTTAAAAGACAAATAAGAATGCATATGAAGAGATGAGAATAGGTGGGATGTGAAGGCAAATCCACATCCCAGACAACTTACTATAAACCCCTGAAATGTTAGTATGAATGCATAAGATGCAAAGCAAAAGGAAATGAGATGAATAAGGATGAAAAGATCAAAAACAGAAGTGTAAACATGATGCAAATGTGTTATGAGATGATGCAAAGTCATACAAGATGCATATGAATGATCATACAAGGATGAGATGCAATGGAAGCATGTTTAGAAGCATGAAAACACATAGAAGTTCATGAAACAAAATGAATGCAAAGCATGCCAAAATGATACAACAATGATCAAGAAATGTTTCAAACAGGTCCTAAGATGTCTAAGATGACATACAAAATAATGGAATGGCATGGAAAGTTCATAAGTTCATGATATGCAAAGAAGAATGCAAATGAAGATGCAAAATTAGGGTTTTAAGGCAACATGAGATGCATATGACCAAAACAGAAGCATACATCATGATAAAAATTTGAAATTGAACTCAAAAAACCATAATCACATACAAGACCACAACCCAAAGGAGAAAGTCAAAAGCTAACCCTAGGCAAAGTTATGGAATTTCTAAGTTAACTAGGGTTTTTGGGTCCTTCTAAAGGGAAAATGCAAATAAAATTGAAAATGCAAGATAAAAATATGAGATAAATAACCTAGAATGTATATGCAATATGTGAAACAATGCAAAAAGAATCAAGTTCAAACTCATCATGGTTAGGCAGAAATGAATTTTTCAAGTTAGGATTAAAAAATGTGAAATTTAAGAACCCTAATTCAAAGAAAATTGTGAAAATGTGATCAAACCTAAAAACAATTTGTATGGTGAGTTTGAAAATGTGTCTAAATGTTTAAGAATGCTTCATTAATTTTTTAGTGATTTTTAGAAACTTAAATGCATATTTAATTAATTAAAATCAATTAATTAATTAAATAAAACATTTAAATATTTTAAAAATACATTTTTAATGCAAAAATTAAATAAAATTTTTTTTTAGGTTAAGAAAAATATTTGAAGCAAAAATGCAAGAAATGATATTTTTTGAAAGTCTTTTGCTATTTTAAATAATTATGGAAAGAAAATGGAATAAAATGAAATAAAAATCAATTAAAATGAGAAGTAATCTGATCCAAAGGCCCAGGTTTAAATTCAAGTTGACTGCGCGCGCAGATGGAGGGTCAGGATCCGACTGGAAAAATTAATTTATTAAACCTAATTAATCATATTTAGGGTTTTAATGACCTAATCCTAGCCATCCTACACACGCGGGAAACACCCATCCTACGACCTACATTCAAACTGGCAAGATTAACCCTAATTACAACCCTAAACATTTTCAGGTGACCGGAGCAAGCTCGGGTCATCTTCTCCGGTGACACCCTCAACCCAACTTCCACCACAGGCCATGAAACTTCACCAAAATCTCTAGAAATGATCTATGAACATCACTAAACAAGAATCTAACACCAAAAATCATTTATTTTCAAAAACCAGCATGAATCGAAGCAAACTTCTTTTAGGTCAAAAATTTCAGAGATACGGTTCATGCTCATTTCTTCACCATTTTCAAAAACAACAAGTGTAGTGTGATCAGGGGAACATGGGGAACATTTTTAGAACATAAAATAAAGCTTCTAGAAAAAAAGTTTGAGATGGCTATCTGAGCTGAAGCTTTCACTCCTTGAGCTTTCTGGCCTCTTTCTTTGTTCAATCCACCTCTAATGGACTCCCTGATGATGTTGCAATGCTTAGAACAAGTTTATGGGGCTTGGTTTGAGAGGTGCAACTCCTCTGCACCAGGAATCGTGTTTTTGTTTGGCTATGTTTCAAGGCTTTTTAAAGGTTGCTTTGTGTTCTATGGACCATTTGGAGATGATTGGTGAAGTTTGTTTTGAGGTTTGTGGCTTGTGCAGTGAAAATTGAAGAAGGGAAGTGTTATGGAATTTTTGGCAATTTGAGCTTGTGGGATGATTCAGGCCAATGTGTGTTATGAAATGAAGTCCTTAGGGCTTACATAAAGAGTGTTGATTGGTCCAGAGAGTTGTTGTTGCTCAGCTTGATTGATATGGTGTGTTTTGCAAAAAGTCAAGATTGTGTACTATGAGGTATGGGCACGGGTCAGAGCTAGCTTGGGGGCTTGTCCTGCCTCAGCTTGCATCAAGGATGGCCCTTGGATGGTTTGTGATGATCTGCAGCCTTTGATTCAAATGATAGCATATGTTTTGCAACTTTGCCTCTTTGGAGTTTCTTGAAGTGCAAGGAATAGAAACTTGTGATTTTTGGTGCAATATTGATCAAAATGTGTTGTATTATATTGGTATGATGTTTAGAAATTGTTAGAGGTCATGAAATGTCTTGGCAATTGGAATTTCAAAAATCCCTCTTTGGTGCACACTTGAAAATTATAGGATTTTTGCCAACTTTGAAAGGCCATATCTTGAGTTCTAGGATGAATAAAGACATGTTCTTGTACTTTTTGAAAATGGGAAGACATAATCTACAACTTTCATGCCCAAGGATTTTTCATTTGAGGCATTTTTGGTCATGAAAGAATATGTTGAATATCTTTCCCAAAATGGAAAGTTTCCATTACAAGTCATTTCCAAAAATAGCAAGTTTGCATTTTGCTCAAAATTCTTCAACTTTGTGAGCTTCCAACCACTTCAATGATCAAATAAAGATCATAGAGACTCAAAATGATGATGATGACCCTTTGGTACCCTCTATGGAGGCCTCAGATGCCCTGATTTTGACTTTACTTGCTCAAGAAGTTATCCAATAATCAGATGACTTCCACAGTGAATTTATTCATCAAATTTGGTACACATGATACTTATAACATATTGAGACCATTAGAAACAAGAATGACCAAAATATTTGGGATTAAGGCCTCTGAAACCAAAACCCTAATTTTAGGTCATCTGTGTAGGAAATCTTCAGTATGCCTCTATGCCTTTGCCATGCTTTGTGATCCCTTGACTTTTATGAACTTTGGGGAGCATATTATGATCATGGAACACACATGGACCCTCTTGGAAAGCTTCAAGACCAATGGGATGGCTCAGATCACTTCTTGGATAGCTCAGATCACAAACCCTAGATGCAAATGAAATGAACTATGCAGTGGGATATGATATGCTTATGCTAATGCAAAAAATGAAAGATCACAAGCTATGGTGTGAGAAAAAGTGAGGGCAAATTTGGGGTGTTTACAGTTGCCCCTATTCAATCATGAGTTAGATGTGCAGGATGTAAGCGCCTGGCTTATCAGTCAAACAAGATAACTTGTGGTTGAATACCAAAGACAGTCCGAAATTTGCACTCACTGGGGAGAAGAAGAAAAGGGATATAAATTGTAAAAGATAATATAGTATGCTTATCAAGTGAAAGTAATAGAGGACGACCATTGAGCAGAGGACGACTGCTGGGGGTAAAACAGCAAGTAAAGCAATGATGGGGACGACCATCATGCTGGGAAATAAAGAAACCGTGACGGGGACGGCCATCGGGTAAAGTGATAAAACTCTCTGGGGATTTGAAGAAGTGAGAAAAACATTGATGGGGACGGCCATCTGGCTGGAAAGTAAATAAACCGCGACGAGGACGACCATCGGGTAAAAGAATAAATGAAATAATGATGAGGGACGATTATCAAAAGGTGAAGGACGATCACCTAGCAGGGGACGGCCGCTGAAAACATCACGACATAGGACGAATGCCGGATAGAAAAGATCAACGATGGGGACGGCCATCGGATAAGCATGATGAAGGACGATCATCAAGAGGTGAAGGACGATCATCTAGCAGGGTACGACTACTCTTTGGGGATTACCTCGACATAGGACGAATGTCGGATAACAAAACTCAACGATCGGGATGGCCATCGGATAAATGATGAGGGACAGTCATCATAAGGTGAAGGACGATCACCTAGCAGGGGACGGTTGCTAAAAAAGATATTGCGACATAGGACGAATGTCGGATAGAAGGTTCCGACAATGGGGACTCCACTAGGGAAAGGATGAGGGACGGTCATCCAAAGGTGAAGGACGATCACCTAGCAGGGGACGGCCTGCTCTTTATCACAACATAGGACGAATGCCGGATAGAAAAAGCTATTTTGTTTATGTGGGGATGTAAACACGGATGAGTGCTTACGCTTTAAAATAAAAGGTATAAGTGTTTGACGGTGTGTATAGACTAAAGATTCGGACAAGCATCCTTAGGACCATGATATGGACGAGTATCGATAGAAGCAAACGCTGACACATGTTTAAGGGTGATGATACGAACGAGTATCAATTGGCTGAGCAAGGAACACGGACGAGTGTTGGACTGCCGAAGAGGTGATATATGCAAGATACGGACGTGTATCAAAGACTTATGTATAAGTATGTACAAGTATTGATCTGCTGGTGAAGTATGTGCAAGACACAGACGAGTGTCAAAAAGGGATTGAGCAAGGGACACGGACGAGTGTTTTGACTTGCTGGGGAAGTATGACACGGGCGAGTGTCAACGGAGAATACGTACAGGTTATGAAAAAGTGTTTGAGAATTCTGTATAAGTAGGATACAGACGAATACCAAAGGGATTATGGAGACTTCCCTAGGGAAGATGACACGGACGAGTGTCGAAAAGAACAAGTATAAATATGAACAGACATTTGTACTTGAGAGTGCAAAGGGGATGTCTTGTCTTTTATCTACAGGGGATATGAGTTTTATATATTGTCGGTGAAGTGGTTTTGATATTTGCAGGTGACGGGCTCGAACCTGGCTTATGATCATGCAAATGTTTGATTTTTGTCGTAATGCTCCGTATTAGACGGAATGCTACGCTTTGTTTTGGGGAAAATGATGTGAATGCTATGATTATGTAAATGAGAAAACCAATCCGAGGTTCGGATTTTGCGGGGATAAAGATCTCTGGTCTATTTGTCAGGAGGGAGAACTCCGTTGGGGATGAGGAAATTTCAACAACTCCACTGGGGCAATATTTCAGACATTGCTCTATTGGGGAGAAAATGGCAACTCTAGCGGGGAATAGAAAGTTCTCGGCTACTTTGTTGGGGAAAAGCCGTCAGGAATTTCTCGAGAGATCCTGCTTGGGTAGGAGATAACTTCTGGGAAATAATCTGTTGTCACTCCTCGTCCAAGTGATACGCTGGGGATTGATGAATTCCTCAAGGAATCCTCTGGGGGGATGAAAACTTTGCGAGGAAATACTTCTTGTCACGGAGTCCTATTGATGATGTGATTGATGGCTTGGTTGGGGAATAATACTTGGTATGCCCCATGTTGTGAAAGATCATCTGCCTTGAGTACCTACAACCTGTTAAACAAAGACGCACAAGTGTCCCGAGGTATCCTCAACCGGATTCCGTCATAGGAGTTAGATTTGTCTGAGAGCAACATATTTCCTGCAAGCATTTATTAAACTGGCTCATATGTTTTCATGCAAGTATTGTATTATGAACTTTGGACATTTTGCAAACGAAACAAAAATGTATAAAAACAAAGTGCGACTGAATATTCTGATTTTATTGATTTGTGTGCCCTGAGTAGGCAAGTACAGTCAAAGAAGCGAATCCCCTGAAAGGAGGAGATTGTTGTAAATTAAGAAAAATAAAAGTGTTGGCAATGTCGAAGATGACGCTCCAGTGAGCTTCTTTGCTATGACTCGTATGACCGGAACATTCTTCTTATCTTACTTTCTGAAGAAGGTTGATTATGACCGACGCTTTTTCCTTTCGAAGCTCGCCATGTTGTGAGTGATACAGAAGAATTTAGAGCACAGTTGTTCGCTTATTCCATGATTTTGCGTGGATCGCCCTTTCGGGTTTTTCAATCCACCGGGATACCCATTTTTGCCTGAGCTGTCCGATGTGGCTTTTCAACTCAGCGGGTGTACATTTTTTTCCCTAATTTTTACCTGAGTCTTTTATTCTGTTTTTGACTCGCCGGGATGCCCTATTTTTGCCTGGACTTACATTCTGTTTTTATGTCCAGCGGGTCATTTTATGCGAAGTATTTTTTAACTGCATCTGAATTCACAAGAGATAGGAAGTCCTCGCCATCCATAGTAGTGAGTATCAGTCTCCACCAGAGAAAACTTTATTTACTATGAATGGGCCTTCGTAGTTTGGTGTCCATTTGCCCCTATGGTCCGTATGAGGAGGAAGAAGTCTTTTCTAAACAAGCTCTCCCACTTGGTATTCCCGAGGTCTGACTTTCTGATCGAAGGCTTTCTTCATTTGTTTCTGATAAAACTGCCCATGACAGATAACTGACAATCTCTTCTCTTCAATCAAGCTCAATTGATTATATCGAGATCGGACCCATTCTGCTTCATCCAGTTTCACATCCATCATTACCCGTAAGGATGGTAGTTCAACTTCAACAGGTAGGACAACTTCCATACCATATACAAGCTGATAAGGTGTTGCCCCAGTAGATGTTCTGATAGAGGTTTGGTACCCATGCAAGGCAAATGGTAGCATTTCGTTCCAGTCTTTGTAGGTGACTACCATCTTCTGCACAATCTTCTTGATATTCTTGTTAGCAGCCTCAACAACGTCATTCATCTTTGGTCTGTAAGGAGAAGAGTTGTGATGTTGAAATTGGAACCATTATCTTGTTGTTCAAATTGGAACCATTATCAGTAATGATTCGGTCGGGAACCCCATATCGACAGATGATATCCCTTTTCAAGAATCGAGCCACCACTTGCCTGGTGACATTGGCATACGAAGCTGCTTCCACCCATTTGGTGAAGTAATCAATGGCTACCAGGATGAATCTGTGGCCATTTGAAGCAGTCGGTTCAATCTTTCCAATCATATCAATGCCCCACATGGCGAAGGGCCAAGGTGAAGACATTACATTCAAAGGATTCGGAGGCACATGCACTTTGTCCGCGTAGATCTGGCATTTGTGGTATTTTATGGGATAGGCACAACAATCTGCATCCATTGTGATCCAGTAGTAACCTGATCTTAACAATTTCTTTGCCATTGCATGTCCTCCGACATGGGTACCGAAAGAACCTTCATGTACTTCGCGCACTAGTAGGTATGCTTCCTTCTTGTCAACACATCTGAGCAGGACCATGTCGAAGTTTTGCTTGTACAAAGAGCCATCAGTATTGAGGAAGAAACTGTCGGCTAGCCTTCTTAATGTATTCTTATCATTTGACGATGCTCCAGGTGGGTATGTCTGAGTTTCTAAGAAGCATTTGATGTCATGGTACCAAGGCTTGTTATCAGTGACAGTGTCCACAGAGAATACATATGCCATCTGTCTAGTCTGGATACCAAAATCTGAGGCACATAATTAGCAGTCTCTACTTTGATCATGGATGAAATGGTAGCCAAAGCGTCTGCAAACTGATTCTCATCTCGAGGGATGTATTCAAGCTTAACTATTGTGATGAAGGTCAACAATCTCCTTGTATAATCACGGTAGGGAATCAGATGCTCCTGATGAGTGTACCACTTGCCGTTGGTCTGGTTGATTACCAAAGTGATAACGAGAAAATGTATCGATTATATTGCTATGTTTCAATACCGTTTTATCGCATAATTGTCATTTTAACACCCGATTCCTCGAGTTTTCTTTGCCATTTTGCATGTACATCATATACAGAGCTAAATCATGAGCCACAAGCAAAAGGAGCAAAAACAACCATTAAAATATGAAGAAATGAGGAATTCTGCATAACCTGCATATTTTGTTACACTCACGGTCGTCACCTAGGTGTCACGACCGTGACACCCCAAAAGGAGCACTCACGACCGTGACATATCCCTCACGACCGTGACACTTATAATACAAGGAACACGAACGTGATGCCCTTGTCACGATGTCACGACCGTGACAAGGGAAAAATAGGTTATTTGACTGAAGACTTGGTCATGAACGTCACGCTGCATGAAGTGCCTATTTTCCAGCTGACCCAGTATCCACACGTCCCTGGATTCTCTCAATTCTCCTACGAGGCCCAAGCAACAATTCAACTACCAAGCCCATTTAGTTTTCTATAAATAGCTTAATTGAAATGAACAATTCACAGAGTTTTAGTTTTTAATTTCTTGCGGAAGCTCTGCCGAATTATTTTACGCCCTTTATATTTTTCCAGCATTATTTTCATTGCTTTATTTTCTTGTATCCCAACCCACCTTATAACAATTTCCAACATCAGGAAATTGTTATAAATTAATTTGTTTCAAAGCCTTCAGAATTTTTAGAATTTATTTCCGATTCCGACAAATACTCCGAGCTTTCCAGCCTGTGGAAGAAGGAGTCTGCCACTTTTATTGTTAACCAGGTTTATATTAATTTGCAATTTTATATTTATGTTGAATATTTATTTTTCTGCCATGAATATTTCGTTTTATGTTTCTCTGCCTCTGTCTGGTTCAACAATAATGAGTAGCTAAATACCTTAGGGCGGTATGTAATTAAAACAAACTAAATCGGTAAAATCAACTCTAGGCTTAAAATAATTAAGAGCTTAATAATCTGGCTGAGACTTTTTATTATAAAATCAACCTTTTTGTTACGAGAGTAAGGAAAGTGTATTAGGTTAGGTCAAGACCACGAGAGTGTGAGATTTTAACCAGATAGCTAAAGTTAGGCATTTAAATTAAACACAGTGAGAGCGCTTTAAAATAAATTAGAATTACTAAGTTTCCAAAAATTATCTCTAAACACTTATGGGCTAGAGAGAGCAGGCATAGGGCTTTAGGGGTAAGATCTGAGATAAGACCACGAGAGTGTGAGTTAAGGATATTTAAACTGGTAACCTCTACAGAATAGATTAAGTGAACCATCTTTATAAGCCTAGGTTAGATTGACCCGCCTAAGTTAGCATAATTACATACCGACCGCCTTCGTATTATTTTATTAAACTTAAATTTAATTCCCGCCTTTAATCTTTAAAAACAACAAAAAAATTCGTGACAACCCTTCACCTTAGCTAAACTAGAAGTTCCTCTAGCACTAAGTAACCATAGAGTCCCTGTGGATTGATAATCTTAAATATTACTTCGATAGGCTGTGCACTTGCAGTTAAGATACCGCTAGACACATAATTAGATACGTCTTTAGCCCATCAAGTTTTTGGCGCCGTTGCCGGGGACCTTAATTTAGTTACTAGTGCACTTTAGGTAGCATTTTCTAGACTAAGGTAACAACTATTTTCTTTTCTTAATCTAAATTCCCGAGTGTATGCCAAGTACTCGCTCCCAAGGCGAAGACTTGCAACCTCTAATCCCAGAATCGGAACGCTTCTTACACGTAAGAAGACGGATATTCGATTACGAACAAAATTACAATATTCCAGATCTTCAATTAGATCCACCTAAACCAGTCGTAACATCAAAGGACGCAGAGATGGCTGAAGAACAGAATCACCCACTAAAATATTACGCTAGTCCTTCGCAAGCTAAACCGCATTCTAGCATTGCCGCGCCGGCTATCAACCGAAACGATTTCGAACTAAAACCTTCGTTGATATCAGCCGTGCAACAAAATCAATTCGCCGGAAATCCTACCGAGGATCCGAACCTTCATCTTTCGATCTTTGTGCAATACGCAGATACCGTAAAAGCCAATGGAGTTACCCAAGAAGCTATTAGACTACGTTTGTTTCCTTTTTCACTTCGAGACAGAGCAAGAGCCTGGCTTCAATCTCTGCCTTCGAACTCAGTAACTACGTGGGAGGAACTAAAGAGAGTTTTCTTAACCAGATATTTCCCACCTAGCAAGACAGCTATGCTGAGAGCTCAGATCAACGGATTTAAGCAAAGGGAAAACGAATCACTTTTCGAAGCTTGGGAACGCTATAAGGATATGCTGAGACTTTGTCCACATCACGGATTAGTAGAATGGATGGTCATCCATACCTTCTACAATGGACTCTTGTACAATACAAGAATGACAATTGACACTGCCGCGGGCGGTGCACTGATGGACAAAGAATATAATGATGCTTATGCACTTATCGAAAGTTTGGCTCAAAACCATTACCAATGGGGAAGCGAGAGAGTAGCAACTGAGAAACCAACAAAAGGAGGTATGTACGAAGTGAGTAGTATGGACCAAGTCAATGCAAAGTTTGACCAACTAAACAAAAAGATCGACAACTTGGCCATAACACCAGCAGCCACCGTGGCTGCAGTAACACCTAACTGTGAGTTATGTGGAGTTCCAGGACATGAAGTTCCTGATTGTCAACTATTAACAGGAATTCCCACAGATCAAGTGAATTACGCTCAAGGAAACCCATACTCAAACACATACAACCCAGGTTGGAAGAATCATTCGAACTTCTCCTATAAGAATAACAATGCTTTATACGCACCAGGTCAAGCACCAGCTACACCACCAGGATATCAAAAGACTGCTCCTAATGTCCCTAGAAAATCGAACCTTGAATTGATGATGGAGAACTTTATAGCTAACCAATCTCAAACAAACAAAGACTTCTTAAACCAAAACATTCACACTAGTGAGCAGATTAAGAAATTAGTAAGCAAAGTAGATGCATTAGCTACACATAACAAAATGCTTGAAACTCAGATTTCACAAGTAGCTCAACAACAAGCACCTACCGCTGCACCAGCTGGAGTATTTCCTGGACAACCTCAACCTAATCCGAAAGGACAGGCCAATGCTGTGATATTAAGAAGTGGCAAGGAACTTGACGGACCTACCGATCCAAGACTTGACAATCCAGCCATGTACCAAAAACCGGATAAACCGACTGAAATGGTGAATGATCCAGAAGAAAAGGAAGATGATAATCAAGAGGCAGTGGAGAAAGAAAAGCCTTATGTGCCTGCACCACCCTATAAACCACCAATTCCGTACCCTCATAGATTAACCAATTCCAAGACGATGGACCAGTTTAAGAAATTTGTCGAACTTCTGAAACAGTTGAATATTACTATTCCGTTTACAGAAGCTATCACTCAAATGCCCTCGTATGCTAAGTTTTTAAAAGAAATCTTATCCAATAAGAAAAAGATAGAGGATAACGGAACAGTTACACTTACTGCTGAGTGTAGCGCCATAATTCAGAATAATATGCCTCCTAAGCTAAAAGATCCAGGAAGTTTCTCTATACCCTGTGTAATAGGAAAATTCGTCATTGACAAAGCTCTATGCGATTTAGGAGCCAGTATCAGTGTTATGCCCTTAACGATTTGCAAAAGGCTAGACATGGGAGACCTAAGACCAACTAAAATGTCTGTTCAACTAGCCGATCGCTCTGTTAAATATCCTGTAGGCATACTAGAAAACGTCCTAGTACGTATAGGACAATTCTACATCCCTACTGATTTCATAATCATGGACATCTCTGAAGACTCCACTACACCTATCATACTAGGAAGACCATTCTTAGCTACCGTCAGAGCTATAATAGACGTAAAGAGAGGAAAGCTAACCTTTGAAGTAGGTGAAGAGAAAGTTGAATTTATTTTAACACAATTCTTACAATCACCAGCTATAGAGGATACATGCTATCTACTGGACGTAATTGACGAATGTGTAAGAGAAATGGAAATGAAAGAAACTACCTATTCTGAAATTATGAAAATTCAAATCCTTCCGATTGTCGAAGATGACAATTAGCGTGCACCTTATCAGGACGATAGTCTAAGCGAAAGTTTAGCACTTACACCGGATCCCATTCCAAGTAAAGATAAACCTACATTAGGATTAAAAACTTTACCTAATAACCTAAGATACGAATTCTTAGACATTGAATGTAAAAGACCAGTTATAAAAAACTCCAGTTTAGAAACAATCGAAACAAAGAAACTTTTAGATGTCTTAAAGAAATATCCAACTGCATTAGGATATAACATATCTGATCTCAAAGGAATATGCCCTTCAATCTGTATGCATCATATTCTGCTAGAAGAAGATTGCAAAACCTCCAGAGAATCTCAAAGAAGAATTAACCCAATCCTTAGCACTGTAGTAAAAGAAGAAGTTAAGAAACTACTAGATGCCGAAATAATATATCCAATCTCTGATAGTAAATGGGTTAGTCCAATACATGTAGTGCCAAAGAAAGGAGGTATCATTGTTGTGAAAAACGCTAAAGGCGAGTAGATATTGCAAAGAGTAGTGACGGGACATAGAGTGTGCATAGATTATCGTAAACTAAACAAAGCCACTCGAAAAGATCATTTCCCACTACCCTTTATAGAGCAAATGTTAGAACGATTAGCCAAGCATTCTTATTTCTGTTATCTTGATGGTTACTCAGGATTTTTCCAAATCCCTATCCATCCAGATGATCAAGAGAAGACTACATTCACATGCCCTTATGGAACGTTCGCTTATAGACGAATGCCCTTTGGATTATGCAACGCTACTGCAACCTTTCAAAGATGTATGATGTCAATCTTCGCAGATTTTATAGACAACATCATGGAAGTGTTCATGGACGACTTCTCTGTATGCGGGCAAAGTTTTGAAGGATGCCTATCAAATTTAGAAATGGTGTTAGAAAGATGTGTAAAAGTAAACCTCGTGCTTAACTGGGAGAAATGTCATTTTATGGTCAGAGAAGGAATTGTATTAGGACACGTCATATCCGACAAGGGAATTGAAGTTGATAAAGCTAAGATAGAAGTCATAAAATATCTTCAACCCCCTAAAACCGTTCGAGAAATATGAAGTTTTTTAGGACACGCCGGTTTCTACCGACGATTCATCAAAGATTTCTCGAAAATCACTAAACCTCTTACTGGTTTATTATTGAAAGACGCTGAGTTCATATTCAATGAAGATTGTCTTAAAGCATTAGAAACTCTAAAAACAACCCTCATCACCGCACCAATCATGCAACCCCCTGACTGGAGATTACCCTTCGAAATCATGTGCGATGCGAGTGACTATGCTGTAGGCGCAGTTCTAGGCCAGAGGAAGGAAAAGAAACTTCATGCGATTTACTATGCCAGTAGAACCTTAGATTCTGCTCAGATGAACTACGCCACTACTGAAAAAGAACTGTTAGCAGTTGTCTTTGCGCTTGACAAATTCTGTTCTTACCTAGTGGGAGCGAAAATAATCGTTTACACAGACCACGCTGCTATCAGATACCTGTTGACTAAGAAAGATGCTAAACCAAGACTCTTGAGATGGATTTTACTCTTACAAGAGTTTGATCTCGAAATAAAAGATAAGAAAGGTACTGAAAACGTCGTAGCGGACCATTTATCTAGATTAGAAGGTATTAAACCCGAACAAGTGCCGATTAACGACGATTTTCCGTATGAACAGCTGATAGCACAAATAGGAAGCGACCCAGTTCAGTTAGACATAGATGAACCAGAACCTGTGGAAACAATCCAAACGACTGTAGGACTGCCATGGTACGCTGACATTGTTAACTACCTAGCCGTAGGAGCTCTTCCACCTGATTTAACCTATCAGCAGAAAAAGAAATTCTTTCACAATCTAAAACATTACTATTGGGATGAACCATTATTGTTCAAAAGAGGACCCGATGGAATCTTTCGTCGATGTATTCCCGAAGAAGAAATAGAAGATGTCATTGCTCATTGCCATTCATCTCCTTATGGTGGACATGCAAGGACTTCCAAGACTTGTGCAAAAATCTTGCAAGCCGACCTATTCTGGCCTAATCTATGGAAAGATGTCCACATCGCTGTTATAAATTGCGATCGGTGTCAACGCACCGGTAATATTTCAAGAAGAGATGAAATGCCTCAAAAAGGAATATTGGAAGTAGAAATCTTTGACGTCTGGGGAATAGATTTCATGGGACCATTCCCATCATCCTTCGGTAATAATTACATACTCGTAGCTGTTGATTATGTTTCAAAGTGGATCGAAGCTATAGCTTCTCCTACAAACGACACACGAGTAGTAATAAAGCTTTTCAAAAATATAATCTTTCCCAGATTTGGTGTGCCTAGACTCGTCATAAGTGACGGTGGCTCTCACTTCATTTCAAAAATCTTTGACAAATTACTATCTAAGTATGGAGTCAGACACCGTGTGGCAACACCATATCACCCACAAACAAGTGGACAAGTCGAAGTCTCGAACAGAGAAATCAAACAAATCTTAGAAAAGACTGTCGCCATATCTCGGAAAGATTGGTCATCTAAACTTAATGAAGCTTTATGGGCTTATAGGACCGCTTACAAGACACCCATAGGAACTACACCTTTCAAATTAGTTTATGGAAAATCTTGTCACCTCCCGGTAGAACTAGAACACAAAGCTTATTGGGCGATCAAAACTCTCAATATAAACTATAATGCTGCAGGAGAAAAGCGAATCCTAGATATTAACGAATTAGAAGAATTAAGGTTAGATGCTTATGAGAATGCTAAGATATATAAAGAAAGAACTAAGCGATGGCATGATAAACGCCTATCTAGGAAAGAATTTAGTGTGGGAGACGTTGTACTCCTCTTTAATTCAAGACTTAGGCTTTTTCCTGGAAAATTAAAATCTAGATGGTCAGGACCCTTTGAAATAACTAGAGTGTTCCCGAGCGGAGCAATAGAAATAAAGGGTAGGAATAGTGAACCATTCACAGTAAACGGACAACGTTTAAAACATTATCATAAAGTTGAAAATAGAGATTATGCGAATAGTCTAAGGCTTTTAGAGTTGTCCACTAATTCCCCTGATTAATCTACACCTAAGCATTACGTCAGGCTTTAGACGATAAAAACAGCGCTTAGTGGGAGGCAACCCATTTAATCATTTAAATCATTTAAATCATTTTCATCATTTTATTATTTTGTCATTTATCATTTTATTATTCATTTATTTGTTTTGTCATTTTATAGTTTTATTTCATTATTACTATTATTGATTTTAATTTATGCATTTTATTTTCTTATTTTTATTTTTCCTTATTTTAATCTTAAATCACTTTTACAGATTTTCTAAAGTCTTTTCCACTTTCCTTCTCCCCCTGATTTGTTTCCTCCGTATTTGCACTAACCATGGCTAACCAACCGATAAACCTTATGGAAACCAAATTTAGAGGTAGGAACCAAAGAATGAAATTTGAAGAGTTATCACAGAGACCAATGGATTTGACTCTGTACCCGGATGATCTGACTATGGAAACCCTAGGTATACATGATAGCATCCTGTACTTGTTTAACCAACTTGGATGGGAGAATGCACTGATTTAACATAAGTTTGTGACTTACCGCGAGCTCACCCTTGAGTTCCTTAGCTCCTTAGTTTACCTACCCGAGCGCGGTTTTGGATTCAGGAAAGGATTTATCAGTTTCCGCCTATTTGGAATAGAATATGACTTTAACCATAAAGAACTAACTGACTTATTAGGATTCCCTAGTGGACCCTTTGCTTTTACTACCACACAGGTAGAATTGATGGACATTGAGATGGATTTCTTTTGGGGAACATTAACCGGAAACTACCACCCTGAACCAAATGGCATGAACAATGATGAGATACATAACCCAGCTATCCGTTACTTCCATAAGATCCTTGCCCACACCTTCTTTGGAAAAGAAGAAAACCTTAATGGAGTATCTAAAGATGAGATATTCATTATGTAATGTTTCACTAATGGACAGCCTGTCAATGGTGTGCCTTTCATGATGCAAACCTTCACCCGAATCCAAGAAGAACCTGATTTACCTATATTAGTAGGAGGTCTTGTAACCATGATTGCTGATGCCTTAGGACTTAGATACCAATTGCACAGGTGTAACCGTTTAGGTACCATCCGTCCTATGAATCTTAACTTTTGCTTTAATCGCCATATCATAAGGAATTTAGGACATCCACCTTTCGAGTACCTAATCAGGAATGAAGTAGTAACCCTGTTCACACTACCAAACCATGCTAGAGTAAGTGTTCACAATAAGGATAACTGGCTTTATGAGTTAACCCCACACTGACTATCCATCTACTCCTGAAACACCTCAGTCTTACAAGATAAAGGATGATATAATGACCGATATAGAAAGTGACCCTGAGACACCTCCTGGTTACCATGACATTGACCACACTGACGAAGTGATTGAAACCCCTGAAGTGAATCAAGTAGATTATGCTAACAACTTAAAGAATATCATGAACACTCTTGAAGCTTACCAAACCGATATAAATACCGTTAAGGATGAGATTAAGAGCATGCGATTGGACATTATAGGTCTAACTGACATAACATGTGAGCAATTCTACCACCTGAACTCCGCAATCGAAGATTTGAAGAAGCACTTTTGAAAATGCTATAGTGATCTAGCTTATTTTACTTATTGTTTTCGTTTCTAGTTAATTTTACTTTTCGCAAACATTTTCGTACCTTATTTTCATTAATGTAATTTCACTTCAATTATCATGCAAAGCACTTCTAGTATACAAATTTTTCCATTTTAATCAATTTATATGTTTTCAATCTATATACTGTTATGCTTGAATTGATTCATATTTTATACAATCTCTCGTGTGATGCAATTTACAAGTACTATGTGATGTTATATATTATATGGTGTTTATGCTTAATATTGAGTGAGAAGTGATACAAAGAATATTATATAAATTGTAGCGTGAGAGAGATAATATTCTTTCTGGAAATTATTCAAGGAATTAAGCCCTCACGGTCGTCATCACCCCCCTAACGATCGTGACAAGTGTAAACACCCCAAATTTTCCCTCACCCATTCACACCATGGCTTGTGATCATTCTCATATGCATAAACACAATCATATCACCTCATGTTTCATTTTTGATTCACTGCATAGTTTCTAAGGCATCTGCACCTAGGGTTTGTGATCTGAGCAATCCAAGAGCTTCTTGAGCCACTCCAAAGGCCACCAATCACTTCAAAGGGATCCATGTGTGTTCATCTATCATATTACATCCTCTCAAAGTCAAGATTTCAAAAGAATCACAAGAACTAGGGTTTGAATGGATGCAGAGTCAGGTTTGACTGCACAGTTGACCTAAAATTAGGGTTTTGGTTTCAGAGGCCATAACACCCAATTTTTTGGTCATTATTGTTTCCATTGGTCTCTATATGGTATAAGGAGTATGTATATCAATTTTAATGAAGAAATTCCATGGGGAAGTCATCTGATCAAGGGTTGACTTTCTGGACAAGTCAGTGCAAAATCAGGGCATCTGAGGCCCCCAATGACCCAACCAATGGGTGATCTTCATCATTTTGAGTGTATATGATCTTTATTTGATCATGGAAGAAGGTTTAAGTTCACAAAAATCAAGAATTTGGAGTTTTTGCAAATGTTGACTTTTTGGGCATAGTTGACTTTTCAAGAATGCTTCATTTTAGGTCATTTTTCAAGCCTTGATTCTTGATCCAAAAATGCTTCAAATGGAAAAACTTTGGTCATGAAAGTTGTAGATTACATCTTTCCCTTTTCAAAAAGTACAAGAACATGATCAAATTCTTCTTGGATCAAAAGTTATGGTGTGACAAAGTTGGCAAAAATCATTGATTTTCAAGATGTGCACCAAATGAGAATTTTGCAAAATCATGAACCAATGCCATTTGTAACTTCTAATTCACTTCAAACCATGACATAAACATTCTATGTGTCCTAAAAATCAGAATGGAACCAAGATCACATGTTTATGGTTTGTGTAACAAGGCATTTTTCACAAAGTTTCAAAAAGTAACAACTTGCAAAAACACTCATCACACTTCACCAACTTGATGCATTGGATGCTGAACCTCCCTAGCTTCACTCACATACCATGCTGCGCCAGCCCCTGCTCATGTACCAAGCTATAACTTAGCCCATGCCTCTCTTACAAAGAAGTTGACATTTTGCAAAAGGTGACTTACCTATCACAGCAGGCCATGTCACATCATCTGGCCAATTAGAATTGTTTATACTTTCCATTTACAAGCTAAACATAACACCAGGCCAGGCTGAAAACACTCTCAAGCATCACATACACCAAAACACACCATTGTGCAAAACTCTTCGAAATTCTCTGCCCAGCCATCAAACATCCAAACCATTTTCACCAATCATCTCACCATGTTCCACTGAGCCTAAACCAACAAAGAACCAGGCTTGAAACAAACCACAACTCCATTTCACCATTTTCACTCCATAAAGCAAAAGCTTTCGAATCTGCTTCTACAAGCCATAAACACTCAAACAAATTCCACACATCAACTCACCTTGCTTCACTGACCAGAAACCACCCACTACTTTGGCTTGAAACCCTCCATAACTCAAATACGATTTTCACACTCCCTTGGTCAGAGCTGCTGCAAACTCACTCAGGAGGCTGTTTAAACTCCATCCAACTATCCAAAGCTTCAAAGGGGGATCATTGGGACCTGTTTGAGCCAAAGAGCTAGCCAGAAAGTGCCAGAGATCAGAGCTCCAGTTCAGGTGAGCTTCATGAACATTTTTCCCAGGAGTTTGTTTTTAAGTTCTTAATTGGTTCTCCATGTTTCACTGGTCATGATGATGTGTTTAGTTTCGAAAATCATTGAGTTTTGAGCATGTATGGTGTCTCTGAAATTTTTTTGACCTAAACCCCTTTTGCTTCGATTCAGCTTTGTTGTGTAAATTAATTTTGTTTTGGCTGTGGATTCTTGTTCTATGATGCGTGGGGATGATTTCTGGGCAAGAAAATTGGGTTTTAGTGAGCTAGGGTGAGAGTTGGCATTTTTCAGGGAGGATGCTGGCCGGAGAAGACGACCGGAAGTCTTCTCCGGCCGCCTGAAAGTAATTAGTCTTTTAATTAGGGTTAGGGCAAAATTCAAATATGGACCCTTGGATCTGGCTTCCCGCGCGCGTGTGTGTGGTCCAGATCATGTCATTAATTCATAACCAGGTTTAATTAGTTTAATTAATTGAATTTAAGAAGTTTGAATATGGGCCTTTGATCTGCGCGCGCAGTCAACCCATTCACTGCCAGGCTCAATCTCAACCCTCCATTGTGCATACTTCAGATTAAATTCATTTTAATTCATTTTCTTTTCATTGTATTTGCATAATTATTTTAAAATAGTAAAAAATGTGTAAAAATTATGAAACTTTTTCTCATAAGTTTTATTAATTTTTATGACACAAAAATATTTTTATTTTTATTTTTATCATTAAAAAAGTATTTTAAAATATTTAAAGGATTATTTTTAATTGATTAATGGAAATTAATTTATTAAAAATGCTTTTAGGTATTTAAAAATCACCAAAAAATTCATGAAATGTTCTAAGACATTTAGAAACATTGTCCAACCTTCAAACCAAATTTCTTTTTTGATCTTGATGCATTTTGAGAATTTTTCATTGAATTAAAATCATTTTTGTGCATTATTTTGATCCTAAGTTCAAAAAATCATTTCTGCCTATCTATGAAGAGTTGGACTTTGATTCTTTTTGCATTGCATTGTGTTTAGCATGTAGTTTTTGAGGTAAAATGGCCATGATTTGATCTTGCATTTTTCAATTGTTTGGCATTTCTTTTGTTTGGGAACCCTAAAAACCCTAATAACCTGTAAAAAATCATAACTTGAGATTGGTTAAGAGTTGAGATCTCCCCTTTGGGCATTGGTTTAGTATAGGTTTAGGGTTTCTTTGGGTGGCATTTTCCATTTTTTATCTTAGGGTTTGCTTCTGTTTTTGGTTTTTGTTTGTTGTTTGATCCATAAACCCTAATTTGGGCTTCCATTTGCATCCTTCTTGCATTCTCTTGCATAACATGACTTGCCATGACATTTCAAGCATCCATTTGATTCATTTGACATCTTAAGACATATAGAAAGCATGTTTGATCATTGCATCTTGCATTTGCCATGTTGTTTGCCATGTATGTTTCATAACTTTTCATGTAAGTTCATGCTCCTTAACTTGCATCATTTGCATCCTTGATCTTGTATGAACATCTCCATGCCTTGCCTAATGTTTGTAGCATCTCATAGCATCATTATCATCATCAACATGCTTCTGGTTTTGTTTATCATCATGTCATCTTATCTCATTTGGCTTTGCATTGCATTTCTTTTCTAACATTTCAGGTGGTAAGTAATGTTGAGAAGTGAATTTGCCTTCACTTCTCATAACTTTTCTTTTCATCTCTCTTGCATCCATTGCTGCATTTTTATATGTGTTAGAGTTTGAGCTTGCTCATTCTTCTTCTTCCCACTTTCTTTCTTCAAGTGACTTGACTTCTTGAATGAAGCAAGTTGCTTTGCTTCTCTTGATCCTTTCATCTGCTTCCTGGTGGCTCCATTGGAGATCTTTCTTGTTTAACCTCACAAACCTTAGGAACAACCAAGCATGACAATGATTAGGGTTTTGATTAGTCTCCCCTCTTAGTTTTACCTTTGTGTCTTCTTTGAGTCTTCTCTTCTCATCTCATAATCAGGGACTAAACCCTAAAGGCTTTAAGGCTTTGTGATTAAGCTTATGCCTGCATCCTTCTATTAGGATGGAGTGTATAACTTTAATCCTAAGTGTTAAACCCTTAATGTGTTTAAATCTCTTAATCAATTCACATAATAATCATCAAGACATCACACTTGTAACTTGGGCCTTGCATTAGGGTTCTAATTCTTCCTTAATTGGTTAAGAAGGACTAACCCTAGTGTTAATGGACAAGTCCCCCTCAAGTTGTCTTACAAACCCTAAAAATCACTTCATCATCTTACCATTAACTAAAATCCACTTAATCAAAGGCTTGTTTTGTCATGAGTTTAATCCCTAATCATGGATTAAGTTGAGGAGCTTTCCTCAGCTTAAACATTCTCATCTATTATCCTTCTGTTAGGATGGTATAATGAGTCTGTTTAATCCCTGATTATGGCTTAACCTCATTACTCAACACTAAACAAAAACACCAAAAACATCTAAATAATCACAAGTAGGTTAATGATCTTAACTCTACATCAAAAGGTGATTAAGTGTGAGAATCTGACTTCACACTTAAGGTATTCTCATTACCCCTAATCAGAGGGAAGATGTGATGAGTTTACTAAATCCATTGGTTTAGGCTTAAGCTCATTAACTTATGACAAACTTTCAAAAGCAATAAAAGACTGAAAACTCAAAAACAAACAATAATCGTCTCCTCCGGGATTCTTTTCTCATCTCATTCACTCACAACCGAGAACTTGCTTCTTCCGTCTAATGCAAGACAGTTTGCATCTGTGCCAGACAGATCATACACTTGAGCATAGGCAAGTAAGTAGTTCACAAGTCAATTCATCTATCAGTCTCTTTGGGTCGAACTACGTTGTTCTGACTTCCTCATTGCACGAGAGGATACGTAGGCATAACTTAACAGTTATCGAACAAAAGTCTCTGTATATCCCCCCTCTTTCCAGCATCATTTTTATAGCCTCATGATCTTGAGCATCTTATTCATTCTCTTACACTGACACATCATTTTTCCATATCACACTTCACTTCTTCTACACTGACACCTGTACATTCTTTTCCAGCTCCTTTATACACAAATTGCACTGACACTACCCCTTTAAAACACAAATCTTTTAAGCGTGGATCCCGTCGAGTACGACGGACAATCTGGGTGCTAATACCTTCCCAGGTTGTAACCAACCCCCTTTCTCAGTCTCTCTGGTTCGTGACCGTCTTATCCATCTCTTTCTAGGTCTATGCAGCATTGCCTTTCCTCCGGGATAAAAATGCCTAGCTGGCGACTCTTTTCTTCTCCAGTGAGTTCACTGCTGTGTGTTCTCATTGTCCCTCTCGCCGACCATTCGCGTTTGTACCCTATTTGACCTGGCCTCATTTAGTGGGAGCGACAACAAGCTAATTAGCGCGTCACGACCGTCATTCCCTTGTCACGACCGTGACGACCCTAATTATAGGATTCGTGAGAAATAGAACTGTTTCTTCTTCGAAACCTCTTCTTCTTTCATCTTACATGACTTTCAAAACCACCCGTTATCTCTTCCAACTTCTGTAACCTCCCATTACCAAATTAAACCCCATTAACCTCTCCATAATCACCACACCTATCACATTCTCACCTTGCAATATTAATCCGAACCATTATTTCTCTCATTTTATCACTTTTTTTCAAAAAAATCAAAACTCCTCATCTCCCACTCTTGTTCTTGCATGCAATGGAAGCAATACAATTTAGAGATGGTGAGCATGGAGAAACCCAGAGAGATAGGTTCATCCGATTCCAGAACCGTGGTGTGCAACCCACGCGATATGTCGACACTGTCTGTTTGAGAGAATTGGGAATGCTTAACAGTGTCAAGAGCCTGCTTCAAAAGGTTGGTCTGTGGGATCTTTGCAGTCAGCCCCAGCCCACATTCGAGCTTCTGACATTGGAGTTCCTAAGCTCATTCCATTACATCACTCCTACCGGTTCTCAGAGTCAACTCACCGGCTTCGCTAAGTTCAGATTGCTTGGCCGGGAGTTCGAACTTTCGCAAAATAGGATAGCCGAGTTGCTAGGCTTCGATCACGAGAATGAAGCTCACCTCCGCGTGCCGGACAATTTCAGTGAAACCGCTTTCACCCTATGGCACGACATAACCAACACCCATGCCTCAGCCTTTCAGAGCCTGAATGCTACGCATATCCACAACCCGGCGATCAGATACTTTCACCGCATCATTTGCAACACCATCTTTATTTGAGTCCCCCCACCTTGGTTACTGGATTTATAGACCTCCATCTGGAATTCTTGAACACACATGGACTTATATCAGGGCATTTTGATCAGATCCAGCTCAGTCACAGACCCTTGCATATCATTTGCATACATAATCATTGCATCATATTGACATTTGCTTATTTGTGTTTCAGGGTATCCATCTTCATTTGGTTTTGGTTTTGACCCCATCTTCAGTATTGACTCGTCTTCATCAGCTATCTGCTTCAGTTATCACCTGCACCAGCCAGTCAGTGGCCCACTTCTTCAGTATTATCATCAGCACCTGTCTCTACTCAGTCTCAGCATCATGGCTCCTAAAAAGAGCAACATCACCTATCACTTTTTCCAGCCGGAGCTATCAGACATCAGGAGGATTCAAACCCTGATCACTCCAGATCACATACCATTGTTCAGGGAAAATTATGGAGATATACTTGATATGGTTATGGATCTGGACCCATCACAGAGAAGCCTGATCCACACCTGCATTCAGTTTTATGATCCCCCATTGAGATGTTTCACTTTTCAAGACTTTCAGTTGGGCCCTCTATTAGAAGAATACTCATCATTGGTTGGTTTGCCTATCAGGGGTGGAATCCCTTTCAACCCTGAGATGGTCTTTCCTAGCAATGGAGAAGTAGCAAAAGCTTTGCATCTGGAACTTGTTTTGATTGAGCAGCATATGACTTCTAAAGCTGGGATCCCTGGTTTTCATCTGGATTTCTTGATCTCTCAAGCTACCCTGAAAGCTTCTCTAGGAGAGTGGAAAGCTGTTTGTGCTTTACTGGCCTTGAGCATATATGGAATTGTATTGTTTGCAGATGAGCCTCGATTCATTAGCAAGAATGCAATCCATCTGTTCATCCTGAAGAACCCAGTGCCAACTTTATTGGGGGATCTTTACTATTCAGTGCATCAGAGGAATGAGAAGCAGAGGGGGAGATTAGTGAGGTGTTGTGCTCCATTGTTCCACACTTGGCTTCTCAGGCATTTGCCCAGGACAGATGCATTTCTGAACCCTCATCAGCAGAGCAACTGGGCTAAGAGACTCACTGCTCTAACTTCAGCAGATATCAGATGGTGCACTCAAAGCACCAAGGGCAGGGATATCATCACCAGCTGTGGGCATTTTCCCAATGTTCTTTTGATAGGAGTTAAGGGTAGTATCAATTACAACCCTCTGCTGTTTAGACGACAACTGGGCTATGCACTGGTCCACACTCCTAAGGCACAGGACTTGGTTGAGACTCTTTATTGTGAGAACAAGATTGATTTGACTATTGTTAGGCAGGCAGCCTGGGCCTGGGATAACGTTCAAACCAAGGGAGTAACCATTCTGGGGAAGTGCAATAATGTGGCATCAGCACAATATTATGAGTGGTCTCGGGCCAGGGCTCAATTCTCTGGGATGCCCTTTACCATAGAAGACATGCCTGAGTCATCTTCAGCACCACCCCCTGCCACTATCAGTTTGGAGGAGTTCGAGAGCTTGAAGGAAAGAAATGAGAAGCTAACCCAGGCTTTGCAGAAGACCCTCCGGGAGAGGAGTGAGGGTATGAGGGAGATTGAGAGATTGGAGAAGATGAGAGTAGAGCATCTGACTAAGATTGAGAAGTCTGGAGATTATATCAAAAAGTCTAAGGCTGGAGAACAAATTCTGAAGAATGCTTGCAAAGAAGCCCAGTTCCAGAGAGCAAGGACAGACTTGTATTTGAAGGAGAGTCAAGCCCGGTGGGTCAGGATCACCGAGGCTCGTACCCTGGAGGACAAGAGAGTTCAAGACAAGATGGAGCAACTAGAGGCTAGTGCAAGAGAACAACAAGAAGCCCTGGCAGCAGCCCAGAGGGAGATATCAGAACTGAAGATCAAAGCAGGGGTGAAGAGGTCCAAAGAACAAACTCAGCACAAGAAGCTCACTATAGCTGTTACAACCCGGAATCTCCTCATCAGGAATCTCACGGAGCGTCCGGCTGATCCTGTGACCGAAGCACTTCTTAAGGAAGTTCGTGAGGATGAGTTTGGTCTTGGTGTTTGACCATTTGTTTGTTGTTGTTTTCTTTCCGTGTACTTTTGTTTTCCTGTAATATTTTGACCCCTCAGGGGGCTTGTATTTGTAAAACAAACTATGTACCATTTTGTCTTTGTAATATATGTGTTAGTTTGTTCCATCTGAGTTCACTTCGAAAGCAACATCAACAGCATCTTCAAGGGTCTGGAAGGGTCAAAACTGAAGGCCAAACCGGATACCTTGAGAACAAATAAGCATACTGCATTGCATGCTAACCCTTTGTTTGTTTTGTAGGTTTTTGTTTTGTTGTTGCTAACCTCTGTTGTGATGCATCAGGAACTATTGCTAGGCGCCGGGTATTTCCCCTCAACCGTCCGCACCGTTATCCAACCCGAAACAACCTTCCGGGAATTCAAATGGATCAGGTACAGCAGGACCTTGCAGAGGTTAGAAATCAAATGGCGAACGAAAGATTGGAAATGAGAACGCAGATGACTCAGTTTATGGAAGTTATGGACAACATGGCTCAAAGCCAGGAAAGATTGAGAGCCATGGTGGAAAGGCAAAATCAAGAGGATCCACATATAGGGACTGCCGGTACCAGTAACAATGAAAGGGTACAACCTCATGTCAACCCTCCGGTATTTGGACCACACCTCCATCCTGAGGTCAATATTCCAGCAAATGTTCAAGGGACTGCCACCGCAGCCAGGGTACTACAAGAAGACCCTCAGGAGGACCAATTCACAGTAATGGGCGCTGGGGAAGAAGCTTATGATAGAAGGTTGGATGAGATAGCCGAGAAATTAAGGTCCTTAGAGTCTCAGAATTCTTTGGGTTTTGACGTCATGGACATGGGTTTGGTAGACGGGGTCAGGATTCCCCATAAGTTCAAGCCTCCTGGTTTTGAAAAATACAACGGGACTTCATGCCCCCGGACTCATCTACAATCATTTCTGGGAAGGTTGAAGGCCTATACTATGGATGAGAAGCTCTGGATGTTCTATTTCGAGGACAGTTTGACTGGAGCGTCAAGAGAATGGTACTCTCACTTGACAAGGGCAACTATCAGATGCTGGAAGGATTTGGCAGAAGCCTTTATCAGACAGTATCAGTACAACTTAGACATGGCACCCAACAGGACCCTCCTAATGGGAATGTCACAGTCTTCAAGGGAGAGTTTCCGAGAATATGCCCAGAGATGGAGGCAATTGGCTGCTGCTGTTCAGCCACCTATGTCTGAAAGGGAGATGGCAGACATGTTTATGAACACCCTTCAGGGAACCTATATTGACAGGCTGGCTGCTTTCTCTTCCACAAGCTTCGCCGATGTTGTCATAGCTGGGGAGAGAATTGAAAGCCTGTTGAAAATGGGCAAGATTTCCGATAATGGTGCCAGCTCGTCCAGTAGTACAAGAAAGCCTTTTGCAGGCCCGAGAAGAACTGGCGAGACCAATGCCATCCACACCAACAGGGGCAGGCCCCAATATGTTCAAAGGTCAATAGCAGCAGTCACCATTCCTGCTCCAGCTCATCCTCTACCAGTCTATCAACCTCCGCAGCAAAACTATCAGCAACAACCTCAGTACCACCAACAAAATCAGTATCCTCCAAGAAATTACAACAACAGCAACACCAACAACAACAGTCAGCAAAGGCCATTCCAACAGAGGCCATCTCAAGCTAATAGGGTGATCGATCCGATCCCTATGCCATATGCTACCCTGCTGCCACAACTCCTGAAACTCAACCTAGTTGAGCTAAGGACGTTGGCACCTCCAGATCCCAACAGTCTACCCAGGAACTATGACTCCAATGCTAGGTGTGCCTTTCATTCAAACGCACCTGGCCATAGTACGGAAAAGTGCAGAGCCTTGCACATGAAGGTACAAGACCTGGTAGACTCCAAGGCTCTGAATTTCGCACCTCCACCCAATGTCAATAAGAACCCCATGCCAAATCACGGTGGTCCCAGAATTAACGCTATTGAAGAAGACAAGCCGTCTTATTTAATAACCAGTGTGGGTCAGATCCGGACACCGTTGGTAGAAATCAAAGCTCAACTCTTGGAATGTAACATGTTCCCGGGGTGTGAATTAGGGTGTGCTTACTGCAACATCTCAGTAAATGGGTGCGATAATCTGAGGAATGGCATAGATGGCCTTATTCAGAGTGGCCAACTCCAGATCACTACATCATTTCCAACCAATCCAGCAATCTCATCAGCAACGGTTTCAGAACCTCCTACAACTTCAGCAACCATTGTTCCTGACAATTCTTCAGCTTCATCAACAAGTACTTCATCTGTCTTCTCAACTGATCAGTTTTCAACAATTTCTCCTACTACAACTTTAGCTTCATTCCATTTTGAATCTCCTACAACAACAACATCCATTCTTCCAACAATGTCTCCTACAACTCCAGCAACTAATCATGAAGATGTCTCCACTGTCACCATATTTTATGACCCTGAAAACAACTCTGCCTACAATTCAGAAGGTGCTGCTCCCATCAGAGCACCGGTTACAATTTATTACGATCCACAAACAATCACAGTCCCTTCAGCAACTGCAATCAGTCCAGTCACTGTCACAGTGCCTGGCCCAGTACCATATGAAAGCAATAGGGCCATCCCTTGGCACTATGGCTCGGACGTGTACTGCGAAGGAAAAAGAATCACTCTTGAAACATCAACACCTGCACCACAAGTAGATAATGTGGGAGGAGGCGGAGGCTTCACTCGAAGCGGACGTCTCTTTGCTCCACCAATTCAAAGACCCACTGCCGAGGCAGAAGCTGCTGCCAAGGCAAAAGGAAAGAGCCCGGTGCAGGAAGATCAAGCTGTTAAGGAAGCCTTGAAAACACCATTCGATCAAGAGGTTGATGAGTTTATGAGGATCATCAAAAAGAGTGATTACAAAATTGTGGATCAGCTTCACCAAACGCCATCCAAGATCTCTATCCTCTCACTGCTTATGTGCTCCGAAGCCCATCGGAATGCACTACTCAAAGTCTTGCACGCAGCTTACGTGCCTGAGGAGATCACTGTCAATCAATTGGAAACCGTGGTTGGAAATGTTACTGCTAGCAATGGGCTAGGGTTCACCAATACTGACTTGACAACAGATGGCCGCAACCACAACAAAGCCTTGCACATCACCATGGAATGCAAAGGAGCAGTCCTTTCCCATGTGCTGGTGGACACAGGGTCATCCCTGAATGTCTTACCAAAGAAGGCCCTGGTGAAGCTAGAGTATGAAGGGTTAGCATTGAGACCCAGTAACCTGGTGGTAAGAGCCTTTGATGGTTCTAAAAGATCGGTGCTGGGAGAAATAGAGCTACCTGTGACAATTGGCCCGCAGACCTTTACAACTATCTTCTATGTGATGGACATTCAGCCTGCCTATAGCTGTTTGTTGGGTAGACCTTGGATTCACGCCGCTGGCGCAGTAACGTCTACCCTTCACCAGAAGTTAAAATTTGAATGGGAAGGCCAAGTTGTTACAGTCTGTGGGGAGGAGGATATATTTGTTAGCCATCTGGCTACTTATAAGTATATTGAGATGGATGGGGAGATCCATGAAACAATGAGTCAAGGTTTTGAGGCCTTGAATGTCAATGAAGCATCTGCTGTATCTGGAATCTCCATGTCATCTTATCAACAAGCCCGGAAGGTTGTTGAAGAAGGAACTGCCCAAGGCTGGGGCAAGGTTGTATCTGTGGAAGAGAAGAAAGACAAGTTTGGGTTGGGTTACAGACCAACTCAACATCAAGCGGAGGCTGCTGAGGAGCCAGGTTTTGTCAGTGGGGGGATGCTCACCCCCGATGCTATCAACAATTTGGAAGACGAGCTGGAAGAGGAGCGCAATCTGGAGAATTGGATTCGTCCAAAGATCCCGGGGAGCAGTGTCTCAAACTGGTCTTCCCAAGAAATTATAAGAGTTACTCATGCAGAGTAATTATTATTTCCTGTATTTTTTATGGCATGCATCAAAGTCTTGCATCTTGCCCAAGATGACAAGACTCATTTTGTAATCAGGGCCATCTGTACTTTTGTGCAAACAAGATCAATTAATGAAATATCAGACATCTTTTTGCAAACGAGTCTTTTCCTTTTCCGCTCACTGTTTTTCCATTTTTCTTTTTGTACAAAAAAATAAATGGCGATGTTTTCAAAATGATAACTTTATTTCACTTTTCTAAGAAAGATTAAAATCAATCACTAAAATGAACAAACTGAACCCTTGCAGAGAGTGCCTTCCAGACAGCACTGACAACAGCACGGCTATGACTTCGTATGACTTTGACAATCCAATCAATCAAGCTGATGAAGGGGTTGAAGAAGAATATGAGCTTCCTGAAGAGCTAGCCAGGTTGTTGAGACAAGAGGAAAAGGTTATTACTCCTCACCAGGAGGAGGTTGAAGTGATTAATCTTGGTACAATTGAAGACGTGAAAGAAGTTAAGATCGGGGCCTGCTTGCAAGACTCAGTGAAGAGACAACTGATTGATCTGCTTCAAGAATATGTGGATGTGTTTGCTTGGTCGTATCAAGATATGCCAAGGTTGGACACCGACATTGTTGTGCACAAGCTACCTCTGAGAGAAGAATGCCCACCGGTCAAACAGAAACTGCGCCGTACTCGCCCATACATGGCTATGAAAATCAAGGAAGAGGTACAAAAGCAGTGGGACGTCGGGTTCCTCGCTGTAACTAGCTATCCGCCATGGGTTGCTAACATAGTACCTGTGCCTAAGAAAGACGGCAAAGTAAGAATGTGTGTTGACTACCGGGATCTGAACAGAGTCAGCCCAAAAGATGACTTCCCATTACCTCACATTGATGTATTGGTGGATAATACGGCTCAGTTCTCGGTATTCTCCTTCATGGACGGATTTTCAGGATACAATCAGATTAAGATGTCACCTGAAGACATGGAGAAGACAACATTCATCACACCTTGGGGCACGTTCTGTTACAAAGTGATGCCATTCGGACTGAAGAATGCTGGTGCAACATATCAACGGGCTATGGTGACACTATTCCACGATATGATCCATAAAGAAATAGAATGTTATGTGGATGATATGATCGCCAAGTCCCTTACAGAGGAAGATCACCTGGTGAATCTGCTCAAGTTATTCAAGCGTCTGAGGAAGTACCAACTGAAGTTGAACCCCAACAAATGCACATTCGGGGTGCGATCCGGTAAGCTGTTGGGCTTTATTGTAAGCGGAAAAGGGATTGAAGTTGACCCTGATAAAGTCAAAGCTATTCAAGAGATGCCTGCACCGAGGACTGAGAAAGAAGTTCGAGGGTTCTTAGGTCGATTGAATTACATTTCACGGTTCATATCTCACCTAACGGCAACCTGCGAACCTTTGTTCAAGCTGTTAAGGAAAGAACAAACGGTCAGGTGGAATGAAGACTGCCAAAAGGCTTTTGACAAGATCAAAGAATATCTGCAAGAACCTCCAATCCTTATGCCTCCAGTTGAAGGAAGACCTCTGATAATGTACTTGACAGTATTAGAAGAGTCAATGGGGTGTGTGCTGGGCCAGCATGACGAGTCTGGTCGAAAAGAGTATGCGATATACTACCTAAGCAAAAAGTTTACCGACTGTGAACAACGTTATTCACTGCTCGAGAAAACTTGCTGTGCTTTAGCGTGGGCTGCTCGCCGACTGAGACAGTATATGTTGACCCACACTACTTTGTTGATATCAAAAATGGACCCAGTTAAGTACATTTTCGAGAAGCCAGCTCTTACCGGACGGGTTGCAAGATGGCAAATGATTCTCACAGAATACGACATACAGTACACATCTCAGAAAGCCATCAAGGGCAGTGTACTATCTGAATATCTTGCTGAGCAACCCATTGATGACTACCAGCCTATGAGATTTGACTTCCCTGATGAAGACATCATGTTCATTAAATCAAAAGATCATGAGGAGCCTGTTCACACTGAAGGGCCTGACCCGGAAGAAGAATGGACTATGATGTTTGATGGGGCTGTTAACATGAATGGTCGTGGTGTTGGTGCAGTACTCATTACACCTAAAGGAGTTCACATGCCTTTCTCGGCAAAACTCACTTTCAACTGCACTAACAACGAAGCTGAATACGAAGCTTGCATTATGGGTCTTGAGGAAGCCGTTGACCTCAGGATCAAGACTTTAACTGTATTCGGAGATTCAGCTTTGGTAGTTAATCAAACCAACGGCAAATGGTACACCCACCAGGATCATCTGATACCTTACAGGGATTATACAAGGAGGTTATTGACTTTCTTCACAACAGTCAAGCTCGAGTATATCCCTCGGGACGAGAATCAGTTTGCAGATGCTCTTGCTACCATTTCATCCATGATCAAAGTTCAAGCTGCTAACTTTGTACCTCAGATTTCAGTATCCAGACTTGATAGACCAGCATATGTGTTTGCAGCAGAAGTTGTCAAGGACGATAAGCCTTGGTTTCATGACATTAAATGCTTCTTGGAGGATCAAACATACCCACCTGGGGCATCTTCCAATGATAAGAAGACTTTGAGAAGGCTTGCTGGTAGTTTCTTTCTGAACACTGATGGGTCTTTATACAAAAGGAACTTTGATATGGTACTCCTCAGATGTGTTGACAAGACGGAAGCAGGTTTGTTGATGCATGAAGTGCACGAAGGATCGTTTGGTACCCATGCCGGAGGGCATGCCATGGCTAAAAAGTTGTTAAGATCAGGTTATTACTGGATCACAATGGATGCAGACTGTTGTGCTTATGCCAGAAAATGCCATAAATGCCAGATCTATGCAGATAAGGTGCATGTGCCTCCCAATCCTCTGAACATCATGTCTTCACCATGGCCCTTTGCCATGTGGGGCATTGATATGATTGGCAAGATTGAGCCAACCGCTTCAAATGGCCACAGATTCATCCTGGTCGCCATTGATTATTTCACTAAGTGGGTCGAAGCCGCCTCATATGCAAATGTTACAAGACAAGTGGTAGCCAGATTTCTGAAGAGAGATATCATCTGTCGATATGGAGTTCCCGAGCGAATCATTACTGATAATGGTTCCAACTTAAACAACAAAATGATGGCTGAATTATGTCGGGACTTCAAGATCCAACATCACAATTCTTCTCCTTACAGACCGAAGATGAATGGCGCTGTTGAGGCAGCAAATAAGAATATCAAGAAGATTGTGCAGAAGATGGTAATCACTTACAAAGATTGGCATGAAATGCTACCGTTTGCCTTGCATGGGTACCGCACGTCAATCAGAACATCCACTGGGGCAACACCGTATCAGCTTGTGTATGGTATGGAAGCAGTCCTACCTGTTGAAGTTGAATTACCCTCCTTACGGGTATTAATGGATGTTAAACTGAGTGAAGCAGAATGGGTTCGGGCCCGATACGAACAACTGAGTCTGATCGAAGAGAAAAGATTAGCTGCAATCTGTCATGGACAGCTATATCAGAAGAGAATGAAGAGAGCCTTCGATCAGAAAGTCAGGCACCGAGAGTACCAAGTAGGAGATCTTGTGCTGAAAAGAATCCTCCCTCCTCATACAGACCACAGGGGCAAATGGACTCCAAATTATGAAGGACCATTTGTTGTAAAGAAAGTTTTCTCTGGTGGAGCACTGATGCTCAGCACCATGGATGGTGAAGATTTCCCGTCCCCTGTGAATTCAGATGCAGTTAAAAAATACTTCGCATAAAAATGACCCGCTGGACATAAAAACAGAATGTAAGTCCAGGCAAAAATAGGGCATCCCGGCGAGTCAAAAACAGAATAAAAGACTCGGGCAAAAATAAGGGAAAATAAATAAAAATGTACACCCGCTGAGTTGAAAAGCCGCATTGGACAACTCAGGCAAAAATGGGTATCTCGATGGATTGAAAACCCGAAAGGGCGATCCATGCAAAATAAGGGAATAAGCGAACAACTGCATTCTGAATTCGTCTGTATCACTTGCAACTTGGAAAGCTTCAAAAGGATCAAGCTTCAATCAGAATCAGCCTTCTTCAGAAAGCAAGGCGAGAAGAACGTCATTGTCATACGAGTCATAGCAGAAGAGGAAGCTCCTTTGAAAGCGTCGTCAACATCGCCAGCACTTTGTTTCTCAATTTGTAACAATCTCCTTATTTTAGGAGATTTGTTTCCTTGACTGTATCTTGCCAATTCAGGGCACAAGAATTAATAAAATCAGATTTTTCAGTCATGTTGCGTCTTGTACATATTTCGTTTGCAAAGAATGTCTGATGTCTCTAAAACTAATTGCATAAGTACAGATGTTTTTCACTAAAAATAGAAACACATGCTTGCAGGGAATATACTTACTCTTGAGAATGCTTAACTCCTATGACGGAATCCAGTAAAGGATACCTCGGGACCTTTTGTGCGTTTCCTTATCTTTGCAGGATTGCAGGTATCTAGAACGCAACCTGGGGCATGCAAGTTACATCCCAGCAAGTTGGCAAATCAACAAACAGTCTTAGCACTCAAGGTGCTTTCTCCCCAGCTGAGTTTGCCTCTCATTACTCTCCCCAGCTGAGTTACCAACAACATTCCCCAGCTGTATTACCAATCGTTCTTCCTCGGCAGAATGCAAAGTCAGGGAATCATCTCCCCACAGAATCCTCAGCCTCTATTCAGAAGAGCAACGCATGAAGGAGTCACAACAGAGTACAGAAGGCTTCTACAAACCCCAGTTGGGTCCTATATTACAAGGATATGTCAATCAGTGACCTAGATCCCCAAGCAGATGCATCTCATCAGATCTGTCAATAATCTCACCCCCCAGCTGGGATGTCCGCTTCAAGCAGATCGACCAGAGATCTTCACAGCATCGGGACCCGAATCCCGGATCGATATCTTTGCATAATCATGGCATTTGCATCATATTCACCCACAAAGCGTAGCATTCCGTCTAATACGGAGCATTACGGCAAAATTCAAACACATAGCATAATTATAAGTCATGTTGTGAATCGAACACTTGTGAATAATAAACCATCTGTCAGTATACAGAATACAATACACAAAAATCCCCACCAGAGTCCCCAGCGAAAGCAGTGGCCTCTAAATCACAAACACCAGTATATGCACCTTTTGACACCCGTCCGTGTCATCACTCCCCAGTAAAGTTGCCTGAATACACTTTACAAACAAGATCACCCGTACTACAGATACTTCCTGACACCCGTCCGTGTCAAATCACCAGCAGAAAGCCAAAGACATCCTCTTTGCACTCACATATACTTGTATATACACTTTCTTGACACCCGTCCGTGTCATATCCCCAGCGCAGTCGCTTACACTTTCATCACCCTTATACTTGTTTATATTATACTTTTCCCCTTTTGACACTCGTCCGTGTCACTCTCCCCAGCAGATAAACATCCATCTATACACCACTCGTACTTATTTCACTCATACAGGTACTCGTCTGTATTTTGCATACACCACTTATATACCCACAGATTCAACAGTAGTCTATGTTCTTCGTTGACCAGTTGGTACTCGTCCGTATCATCATCTCAGAACATTGCGTCTAGTGTTTGTTTCTACATGATACTCGTCCGTATCATAGCCTTAAGGATGCTCGTCCGCATCTTTAATCCATACACTGTGTCAAACACTTGTGTCTTCTTGAATATAGATACTCGCCTGTGTCTACTATTCCTCAGAAAGGTCCCCTCAGATTCAACACTCGTCCGTGTTCTTTGTTAACCAGTTGATACTCGTCCGTATCATCATCTCTGAACACGTGTCAGTTTGTTTCTACCTGATACTCGTCCGTATCATAGTCTTAAGGATGCTCGTCCACATCTTTAATCTATACACTAACATCTAAACACTTATACCTTTTGTTTCTTGGATATAAACACTCGTCCGTGTTTACTTCTCCCCAGTAGATCGCCAACAAAGCAAATTTTCCTTTTTATCTAACACTCGTCCTGTGTTATGATAACCCTGAGAGCAGCCGTACCCTGCTAGGTGGTCGTCCTCCACCTCTTGATGGTCGTCCTCCATCATGCTCATCCGATGGCCGTCCCCATCGTTGATATTTAGCAGCCGTCCCCTGCTAGGTGGTCGTCCTCCACCTTTTAATGATCGTCCTTCATCATTTTATCCAATGGCCGTCCCCATTGTGGATTTTGGTTATCTGGCATTCGTCCTGTGTCATGAGAAACCTTGAGAGCAGCTGTTCCCTGCTAGGTGGTCGTCCTCCACCTCTTGATGGTCGTCCTCCATCATGCTCGTCCGATGGCCGTCCCCATCGTTGACCATTTTATCCGGCATTCATCCTATGTCGCGATATTTTCGGCAGCCGTACCCTGCCAGGTGATCGTCCTTCACCTTAGATGACCGTCCCTCATCTTAACCTCGACAGAGCAGCCGTCCCCTGCTAGGTGATCGTCCTTCACCTTTGATGACCGTACCTCATCACCTGTTTATTTCATTTATTCTTTAACCCGATGGCCGTCCCCGTCGTGGTCCCTTTTCTTTTTAGCCCGATAGCCGTCCCCATCGTCGGTCACTTTGCTTTATGAACTTGATGGCCGTCCCCGTCATGTTTCATTCGATCCCCAGAAAATTTTACAGCTTTATCCTGATGGCCGTCCCCCATCGTAGTATCTTGTTTTCCCAGCTAGTCGGCCGTCCCCGTCTTGGCTTTACTTTTTATCCCCAGCATGTCGGCCGTCCCCGTCATCGCTTTACTTCACAAACTCTCCCCAGCATGTCGGCCGTCCCCGTCATCGCTCTTTACCCGGCAGTCGTCCTCTACTCGACGGTCGTCCTCCGTCGCCCACGTTTTACAATATACTTTATTTTCCTTTTACAATCTATATCCCTTTTCTTCTCCATTTCTGTGAGTGCAAATTTTGGACTGTCTTTGGTATTCAACCACAAGTTATCTTGTTTGCCTGTTAAGCCTTCGCTTACACCCTGCACAGCTAACCCATGTTTGAATAGGGGCAGCTGTAAACACCCCAAATTTTCCCTCACCCATTCACACCATGGCTTGTGATCATTCTCATATGCATAAACACAATCATATCACCTCATGTTTCATTTTTGATTCACTGCATAGTTTCTAAGGCATCTGCACCTAGGGTTTGTGATCTGAGCAATCCAAGAGCTTCTTGAGCCACTCCAAAGGCCACCAATCACTTCAAAGGGATCCATGTGTGTTCATCTATCATATTACATCCTCTCAAAGTCAAGATTTCAAAAGAATCACAAGAACTAGGGTTTGAATGGATGCAGAGCCAGGTTTGACTGCACAGTTGACCTAAAATTAGGGTTTTGGTTTCAGAGGCCATAACACCCAATTTTTTGGTCATTCTTGTTTCCATTGGTCTCTATATGGTATAACATTCTATGTGTCCTAAAAATCAGAATGGAACCAAGATCACATGTTTATGGTTTGTGTAACAAGGCATTTTTCACAAAGTTTCAAAAAGTAACAACTTGCAAAAACACTCATCACACTTCACCAACTTGATGCATTGGATGCTGAACCTCCCTAGCTTCACTCACATACCATGCTGCGCCAGCGCCTGCTCATGTACCAAGCTATAACTTAGCCCATGCCTCTCTTACAAAGAAGTTGACATTTTGCAAAAGGTGACTTACCTATCACAACAGGCCATGTCACATCATCTGGCCAATTAGAATTGTTTATACTTTCCATTTACAAGCTAAACATAACACCAGGCCAGGCTGAAAACACTCTCAAGCATCACATACACCAAAACACACCATTGTGCAAAACTCTTCGAAATTCTCTGCCCAGCCATCAAACATCCAAACCATTTTCACCAATCATCTCACCATGTTCCACTGAGCCTAAACCAACAAAGAACCAGGCTTGAAACAAACCACAACTCCATTTCACCATTTTCACTCCATAAAGCAAAAGCTTTCGAATCTGCTTCTACAAGCCATAAACACTCAAACAAATTCCACACATCAACTCACCTTGCTTCACTGACCAGAAACCACCCACTACTTTGGCTTGAAACCCTCCATAACTCAAATACGATTTTCACACTCCCTTGGTCAGAGCTGCTGCAAACTCACTCAGGAGGCTGTTTAAACTCCATCCAACTATCCAAAGCTTCAAAGGGGGATCATTGGGACCTGTTTGAGCCAAAGAGCTAGCCAGAAAGTGCCAGAGATCAGAGCTCCAGTTCAGGTGAGCTTCATGAACATTTTTCCCAGGAGTTTGTTTTTAAGTTCTTAATTGGTTCTCCATGTTTCACTGGTCATGATGATGTGTTTAGTTTCGAAAATCATTGAGTTTTGAGCATGTATGGTGTCTCTGAAATTTTTTTGACCTAAACCCCTTTTGCTTCGATTCAGCTTTGTTGTGTAAATTAATTTTGTTTTGGCTGTGGATTCTTGTTCTATGATGCGTGGGGATGATTTCTGGGCAAGAAAATTGGGTTTTAGTGAGCTAGGGTGAGAGTTGGCATTTTTCAGGGAGGATGCTGGCCGGAGAAGACGACCGGAAGTCTTCTCCGGCCGCCTGAAAGTAATTAGTCTTTTAATTAGGGTTAGGGCAAAATTCAAATATGGACCCTTGGATCTGGCTTCCCGCGCGCGTGTGTGTGGTCCAGATCATGTCATTAATTCATAACCAGGTTTAATTAGTTTAATTAATTGAATTTAAGAAGTTTGAATATGGGCCTTTGATCTGCGCGCGCAGTCAACCCATTCACTGCCAGGCTCAATCTCAACCCTCCATTGTGCATACTTCAGATTAAATTCATTTTAATTCATTTTCTTTTCATTGTATTTGCATAATTATTTTAAAATAGTAAAAAATGTGTAAAAATTATGAAACTTTTTCTCATAAGTTTTATTAATTTTTATGACACAAAAATATTTTTATTTTTATTTTTATCATTAAAAAAGTATTTTAAAATATTTAAAGGATTATTTTTAATTGATTAATGGAAATTAATTTATTAAAAATGCTTTTAGGTATTTAAAAATCACCAAAAAATTCATGAAATGTTCTAAGACATTTAGAAACATTGTCCAACCTTCAAACCAAATTTCTTTTTTGATCTTGATGCATTTTGAGAATTTTTCATTGAATTAAAATCATTTTTGTGCATTATTTTGATCCTAAGTTCAAAAAATCATTTCTGCCTATCTATGAAGAGTTGGACTTTGATTCTTTTTGCATTGCATTGTGTTTAGCATGTAGTTTTTGAGGTAAAATGGCCATGATTTGATCTTGCATTTTTCAATTGTTTGGCATTTCTTTTGTTTGGGAACCCTAAAAACCCTAATAACCTGTAAAATATCATAACTTGAGATTGGTTAAGAGTTGAGATCTCCCCTTTGGGCATTGGTTTAGTATAGGTTTAGGGTTTCTTTGGGTGGCATTTTCCATTTTTTATCTTAGGGTTTGCTTCTGTTTTTGGTTTTTGTTTGTTGTTTGATCCATAAACCCTAATTTGGGCTTCCATTTGCATCCTTCTTGCATTCTCTTGCATAACATGACTTGCCATGACATTTCAAGCATCCATTTGATTCATTTGACATCTTAAGACATATAGAAAGCATGTTTGATCATTGCATCTTGCATTTGCCATGTTGTTTGCCATGTATGTTTCATAACTTTTCATGTAAGTTCATGCTCCTTAACTTGCATCATTTGCATCCTTGATCTTGTATGAACATCTCCATGCCTTGCCTCATGTTTGTAGCATCTCATAGCATCATTATCATCATCAACATGCTTCTGGTTTTGTTTATCATCATGTCATCTTATCTCATTTGGCTTTGCATTGCATTTCTTTTCTAACATTTCAGGTGGTAAGTAATGTTGAGAAGTGAATTTGCCTTCACTTCTCATAACTTTTCTTTTCATCTCTCTTGCATCCATTGCTGCATTTTTATATGTGTTAGAGTTTGAGCTTGCTCATTCTTCTTCTTCCCACTTTCTTTCTTCAAGTGACTTGACTTCTTGAATGAAGCAAGTTGCTTTGCTTCTCTTGATCCTTTCATCTGCTTCCTGGTGGCTCCATTGGAGATCTTTCTTGTTTAACCTCACAAACCTTAGGAACAACCAAGCATGACAATGATTAGGGTTTTGATTAGTCTCCCCTCTTAGTTTTACCTTTGTGTCTTCTTTGAGTCTTCTCTTCTCATCTCATAATCAGGGACTAAACCCTAAAGGCTTTAAGGCTTTGTGATTAAGCTTATGCCTGCATCCTTCTATTAGGATGGAGTGTATAAATTTAATCCTAAGTATTAAACCCTTAATGTGTTTAAATCTCTTAATCAATTCACATAATAATCATCAAGACATCACACTTGTAACTTGGGCCTTGCATTAGGGTTCTAATTCTTCCTTAATTGGTTAAGAAGGACTAACCCTAATGTTAATGGACAAGTCCCCCTCAAGTTGTCTTACAAACCCTAAAAATCACTTCATCATATTACCATTAACTAAAATCCACTTAATCAAAGGCTTGTTTTGTCATGAGTTTAATCCCTAATCATGGATTAAGTTGAGGAGCTTTCCTCAGCTTAAACATTCTCATCTATTATCCTTCTGTTAGGATGGTATAATGAGTCTGTTTAATCCCTGATTATGGCTTAACCTCATTACTCAACACTAAACAAAAACACCAAAAACATCTAAATAATCACAAGTAGGTTAATGATCTTAACTCTACATCAAAAGGTGATTAAGTGTGAGAATCTGACTTCACACTTAAGGTATTCTCATTACCCCTAATCAGAGGGAAGATGTGATGAGTTTACTAAATCCATTGGTTTAGGCTTAAGCTCATTAACTTATGACAAACTTTCAAAAGCAATAAAAGACTGAAAACTCAAAAACAAACAATAATCGTCTCCTCCGGGATTCTTTTCTCATCTCATTCACTCACAACCGAGAACTTGCTTCTTCCGTCTAATGCAAGACAGTTTGCATCTGTGCCAGACAGATCATACACTTGAGCATAGGCAAGTAAGCAGTTCACAAGTCAATTCATCTATCAGTCTCTTTGGGTCGAACTACGGTGTTCTGACTTCCTCATTGCACGAGAGGATACGTAGGCATAACTTAACAGTTATCGAACAAAAGTCTCTGTATATCCCCCCTCTTTCCAGCATCATTTTTATAGCCTCATGATCTTGAGCATCTTATTCATTCTCTTACATTGACACATCATTTTTCCATATCACACTTCACTTCTTCTACACTGACACCTGTACATTCTTTTCCAGCTCCTTTATACACAAATTGCACTGACACTACCCCTTTAAAACACAAATCTTTTAAGCGTGGATCCCGTCGAGTACGACGGACAATCTGGGTGCTAATACCTTCCCAGGTTGTAACCAACCCCCTTTCTCAGTCTCTCTGGTTCGTGACCGTCTTATCCATCTCTTTCTAGGTCTATGCAGCATTGCCTTTCCTCCGGGATAAAAATGCCTAGCTGGCGACTCTTTTCTTCTCCAGTGAGTTCACTGCTGTGTGTTCTCATTGTCCCTCTCGCCGACCGTTCGCGTCTGTACCCTATTTGACCTGGCCTCATTTAGTGGGAGCGACAACAAGCTAATTAGCGCGTCACGACCGTCATTCCCTTGTCACGACCGTGACGACCCTAATTATAGGATTCGTGAGAAATAGAACTGTTTCTTCTTCAAAACCTCTTCTTCTTTCATCTTACATGACTTTCAAAACCACCCATTATCTCTTCCAACTTCTGTAACCTCCCATTATCAAATTAAACCCCATTAACCTCTCCATAATCACCACACCTATCACATTCTCACCTTGCAATATTAATCCGAACCATTATTTCTCTCATTTTATCACTTTTTTTCAAAAAAATCAAAACTCCTCATCTCCCACTCTTGTTCTTGCATGCAATGGAAGCAATACAATTTAGAGATGGTGAGCATGGAGAAACCCAGAGAGAGAGGTTCATCCGATTCCAGAACCGTGGTGTGCAACCCACGCGATATGTCGACACTGTCTGTTTGAGAGAATTGGGAATGCTTAACAGTGTCAAGAGCCTGCTTCAAAAGGTTGGTCTGTGGGATCTTTGCAGTCAGCCCCAGCCCACATTCGAGCTTCTGACATTGGAGTTCCTAAGCTCATTCCATTACATCACTCCTACCGGTTCTCAGAGTCAACTCACCGGCTTCGCTAAGTTCAGATTGCTTGGCTGGGAGTTCGAACTTTCGCAAAATAGGATAGCCGAGTTGCTAGGCTTCGATCACGAGAATGAAGCTCACCTCCGCGTGCCGGACAATTTCAGTGAAACCGCTTTCACCCTATGGCACGACATAACCAACACCCATGCCTCAGCCTTTCAGAGCCTGAATGCTACGCATATCCATAACCCGGCGATCAGATACTTTCACCGCATCATTTGCAACACCATCTTTGCACGAGAGAGTAACCACAAGCTCAACTCCAAGGAGCTTCTGTTCTTGCACTGCGCTCTAAATGACGAGCCTATCAACGCTGCCCCGTTCATGCTATCCCATATCCAGGCCATTGCGCAAAGAGGCGCAACCCCCTTTTACATAGGCGGCATTGTCACCACCCTCGCCATTCAGTTGGACCTTGGTGACTTGGTCGTAAATTTGCCTAGCAAAGCCGCCGAGTTCCTAACGAAGAACTATTGCAGGTCCGCACACTTGATTGCACAGAGAGAGGATGGCAGGTTTAGCCCTATTATCCATGACACTGTTTATCACCACATCATCCTGCCATCCCGTGACCGCATCGATCCGTCTAGCCGAGCCAACTGGCTCTTTGCTTTATCGGATGCTGCCGGCCACGCCCCCATTCATGATGATCAGGCCGATCCCCCAGCGGACGAGATGCAAGACACTTTGGATGCAGCTGAGCCTGTCCAGGACATTCCTGAGACATCCACCCGACAGCCTCCTGCACACGAATACACTCTTGAGGAGGTCCTCCGTGCGATTCATCAGCAAAACCAGATGAATGTCGCACTGGAGCGAAGGCAGAAGGAGCAGCATGATGCATTACTCCGCACTATTGTTACCAACCAGAGGTCCACTGATTAGAAGCTCGGTGAGATTTTTAGCGAGCTAGAGGCTTTACACATTGATATCACTGCTGTCACCGGTACCGGTTTTGACCCTGAAGCGACTCCGACCAGACGCTCCCGCACCAGAAGCCGAGGCCGCGGTCATCAGCAGCCTTAGTTTTAGTTTTTGTTTATGTTTTTCCGTTTTCGTTGTTTGTATTGTACTTTACCGCTATTATATCACAACATTGAGGACAATGTATGATATAGTGTGGGAGAGGTACCTTTCATTTTCCGCATTTTTCCCTTTTCGCATTTTTTCCATTCCGTTGTATTTCCATTCTGTTGTATTTCCTTTTCGTAAGTTAATGAAACGAGCAATTTTTGTGCTATTTTCTTTAGTTTCGAACTTTCCCTGTTTATTTAGCCATATCGGAAAAAAAAATCTTTAATTAATTCTTCGCATTACCCGACTTACCTACGAAATCATAATTAGGAAGCTGAGAACGATTCAACAAGATCAATACAGTCTTGACACCTTAGACTTCCCACTTAAGCGATTCTGTTCTGATTATTGTTATGACTACTGTAAACACCCCAAATTTGCCCTCACCCATTCACACCATGGCTTGTGATCATTTCATATGCATAAACACAATCATATCATCTCATACCTCATTTTTGATTCACTGCATAGATTCAAAGTCATCTGCACCTAGGGTTTGTGATCTGAGCAATCTTGGGGCTTCTTGAACCACTCCAAAGGCCACTAATCACTTCAAAGGGGTCCATGTGTGTTCTTATATCATATCACATCCTCTAAAAGTCAAAAATGCCAAAGAATCACAAGAACTGGGATTGGTATGGATGCAGAGCCAGGTTTGACTGCACAGTTGACCTGAAATTAGGGTTTTGGTTTCAGAGGCCATAACGCCAAATTTTTTGGTCATTCTTGTTTCCATTGGTCTCTATATGGTATAGGGAGTATGCATATCAATTTTCATGAAGAAATTCCATGGGGAAGTCATCTGATCAAGGGTTGACTTTTCAGACAAGTCAGTGCAAAATCAGGGCATCTGAGGCCCCCAATGACCCAACCAAGGGGTGATCTTCATCATTTTGGATGTATATGATCTTTATTTGATCATGGAAGAAGGTTGAAGTTCACAAAAATCAAGAATTTGAAGTTTTTGCAAAGTTGACTTTTTAGGGCATGGTTGACTTTTCCAGAATATGTCATTTTATGCCATTTTTCAAGCCTTTCTTTTTGATCCAAAAATGCTTCAAATGGAAAAAATTTGGTCATGAAAGTTGTAGAATACATTTTTCCCTTTTCAAAAAGTACAAGAACATGATCTAATTCTTCTTGGATCAAAAGTTATGGTGTGACAAAGTTGGCAAAAATCACTAATTTTCAAGTTATGCACTAAAAAGAAAACTTGCAATTTCATGAACCAAGCATTCTAGTAACTTCAAAGTGACTTCAAAGCTGCATTACATGATCACACATGACCTCAAAAACAGATTTGGCCCAAGGAATTTTGGATGGCTTGCCTTGATTTTCAAAGTTCCATAAAGCATTTTTCTAAGTATGCAAAAAGAGGATTCTTGGCAAAATCATGCTTCAAGGAATTATGTGATCACTAGCTGATCTCTAAACATTGCCATGACCAATTGAGACATCATGTGACAAAATTCAGCAAGCATTGTTTCATGTACTTAGCATAGATTCATGAGAAAACACAAGTTGTCAAGTTGCAAAAGCTAGCATAGCTTGTCATCCACATGTTGCAGTCAGCTACAAACAATCCAAGGGCTCTCCTCAACTCAAGCTGGAGCAAGACATGACTTGAACCTGCTGCTGCCATGACCCATACTCTCAAGGACACAAACTTGACTTTTTTGCAAAAGGCTCCCATACTCTTGGCACAGTACACAGCCACCCTACTGACCTGCCTCACAGTCTATCCACACAAGTTGGAGATGATATAGCAAGCCTTTGAGCATTGAAGCTGGCCAGAGCATAGCATATCACAAAACTGTCCAAAACTCTTCTCTCTTCGAATCTCACTTTCCAGTCATCAAACATCCAAACTCTTTTCACCAACAAATCAAACACATCAAAAGGAACCAAAACCACCCTTCACATTGATCTGAAACAGCCTATACACAAACTCCATTTTCTGATACACCAGAACTGGACTCCTCAAACCAGCTTGTTTAAGCTCATTTCAAGCCTTCCATTAGCACCAGGGGAGTCAGTGGAGCAAGCTTGCACCAAAGAACAGCTCTGAAAGTCCAGAAACAGGAGTCTCCATCTCAGGTATGGCTATGAACATTTTTTCTCAGAGCTTGCTTTTCTTGTTATAGAATGAAAGTGTGTGTTATGCTGATCATGGGGATGTCTTTAGATTTGAAAATAGTGAAGGGATGATCATTTTATGCTTCTCTGAAATTTTACCCGTGGATTTTGTTTCTTTCGATTTGCTTGATTCTAGTGGTTTAAATGATGTTTGAGCATGGATTCATGACCTAGGTTGTTAGAGGATCATTTGGCTGTGTTTAATTTGTTGTTTAGTTGCCTGAATCGTATTTTAGGGTTTTGGGGTCGCCGGGGAAGATGACCGGAGCTCCCCTCCGGTCACCTGAGTTTGATTAACCCTAATCCTGTAATTAATTTCCATTTGAATCTTGAGCGTAGGATTGCTTGACTTCATTGACCTCCCGCGCGCATGAACGGCCCAGATCCACTTGTTTTTGCCCTAATCACTTTAGTTAGTTTAATTAATCATAATTAAGTTAATTTAATCAGATGCAATCCTGGCCACTAGATCTGGCGCGTGGTCAACATTTTTAAACCCAGAGCTCATCCCAGCCTTCCATTCGTTTGACTTTCTTTTATTTCAATTTATTTTCATTTCTTTTTCATTTTATTTACACAATTTATTTAAAATAGTAAAAATTGTTTAAAAATTATGAAACTTTTTCTCAAGAGTTTCATTAATTTTTATGACACAAAAATATTTTTATTTTCATTTTTTAGCATTTAAAAAGTATTTTTAAATATTCAAAAGTTTATTTTTAATTGATTAATGAGAATTAATTTATTAAAAATACTTTTAGGTATTTAAAAATCACCAAAAAATTCATGAAATGTTCTAAGACATTTAGAAACATTGTCCAACCTTCAAACCAAATTTATTTTTTTGATCTTGATGCATTTTAAGAATTTCTCATTGAATTAAAATCATTTTTGTGCATTATTTTGATCCAAAGTTCAAAAAATCATTTCTGTCTATCCATGAAGAGTTGGACATTGATTCTTTTTGCATTGCATTGTGTTTAGCATGTAGTTTGTGGGATTAAATGGCCATGATTTGATTTTCCATTTTCAATTTGTTTGACATTTCTTTTGTTTGGAAACCCTAAAACCCTAGAAAACTTGTAAAAATCATAACTTGAGATTGGTTAAGAGTTGAGACCTCTCCTTTGGGCATTGGTTTAGTATAGGATTAGGGGTCCTTTGAGTGGCATTTTCAATTTTTTATCTTAGGGTTTGCTTCTGATTTTGGTTGTTGTTTGATGTATTGTTCATAAACCCTAATTTGGGCTTCCATATGCACCCATCTTGCATTCTCTTGCATAACATGACTTGCCATGACATTCCATGCTTCCATGTGATTCATTTGACATCATAAGACATATTGAAAGCATGCTTGATCATTGCATCATGTATTTGCCATGTTGTATGCCATGTGCACTTCATAACTTGTCATGTATGTTCATGGTCCCTAGCTTGCTTCATTTGCATTCATGAACTTGTATGATCATTTCCATGTGCTGCCTCATGTTTGTAGCATCTCATAGCATCATTAGAATCATGTATATGCTTCTGGTTTTGTTTCTCATCATGTCATCTCATCCTATCTTGCATTGCATTGCATTTCTTTCCTAACCTTTCAGGTGGTAAGTAACTTTGAGAAGTGAATTTGCCTTCACTTCTCATAACTTTTCTTTTCATCTCTCTTGCATCCATGCTGCATTTTTGTTTGTGTTTGAGTTTGAGCTTGCTCATTCTTCTTTTTCCCACTTTCTTTCTTCAAGTGACTTGACTTCTTGAATGAAGCAAGTCACTTTGCTCCTCTTGATCCTTTCATCTGCTTCCTGGTGGTTCCATTGAAGACTTCTCTGGAAAACCTCACAAACCTTAGGAACAACCAAGCATGACAATGATTAGGGTTTTGATTAGTCCCCCCTCTTAGTTTTACCTTTGTGTCTCTTTTGAGTCTTCTCTTCTCACCTCATAATCAGGGACTAAACCCTAAAGGCTTTAAGGCTTTGTGATTAAGCTTATGCCTGCATCCTTCTCTTAGGATGGAGTGTATAACTTTAATCCTAAGTGTTAAACCCTTAATGTGTTTAAATCTCTTAATCAATTCACTTAATAATCATCAAGACGCCACACTTGTAACTTGGGCCTTGCATTAGGGTTCTAATTCTTCCTTAATTGGTTAAGAAGGACGAACCCTAGTGTTAATGGACAAGTCCCCCTCAAGTTGTCTTACAAACCCTAAAAATCACTTCATCATCTTATCATTAAATAAAATCCACTTAATCAAAGCCTTGTTTTGTCATGAGTTTAATCCCTAATCATGGATTAAGTTGAGGAGCTTTCCTCTGCTTAAACATTCTCATCTATTATCCTTCTATTAGGATAGTGTAATGAGTCTGTTTAATCCTTGATTATGGCTTAACCTCATTACTTAACACTAAACAAAAACAACAAAAACATCTAAATAATCACAAATAGGTTAATGATCTTAATCCTACATCAAAGGTGATTAAGTGTGAGAATCTGACTTCACACTTAAGGTATTCTCATTACCCCTAATCAGAGGGAAGATGTGATGAGTTTACTAAATCCATTGGTTTAGGCTCAAGCTCATTAACTTATGACAAACTTTCAAAAGCAATAAAAGACTGAAAACTCAAAAAACAAACAATAATCGTCTCCTTCGGGATTCTTTTCTCATCTCATTCACTCACAAACGAGAACTTGCTTCTTCCGTCTAATGCAAGACAGTTTGCACCTGAGCCAGACAGGTCATACACTTGAGCATAGGCAAGTAAGCAGTTCACAAGTCAATTCGCCTTTCAGTCTCTTTGGGTCGAACTACGGTGTTCTGACTTCCTCATTGCACGAGAGGATACGTAGTCATAACTTAACAGTTATCAAACAAAAGTCTCTGTATATCCCCCCTCCTTTCAGTTTCATTCTTTAGCCTCATGATCATGAGCATTTCACTCTTGTCCTTACACTGACACTGTATATATTACACTTCACACTTCTTTTACACTAACACCTGTACATCATTTTTCCAGCTCTTTTATACACAAATTGCACTGACACTACCCCTTTAAGACACAAATCTTTTAAGCGTGGATCCCGTCGAGTACGGCGGACAATCTGGGTGCTAATACCTTCCCAGGTTGTAACCAACCCCCTTTCTCAGTCTCTCTGGTTCGCAATCGTCTTATCCATTCTCTTTCCAGGTTTATGCAGCATTACCTTTCCTCCGGGATAAAAATGCCTAGCTGGCGACTCTATTCATCTCCAGTGAGTTCACGGCTGTGTGTTCTCATTGTCCCTCTCGCCGACCGTTCGCGTCCGTACCTTTATTTGGGCCAGTCCCATTTATCGGGAGCGACAGCTTGGCGACTCTGCTGGGGACCCTTATACTGCAACCAGGGCTTCTGGTTCTTTTTGTGGGTTCCTCCTAGCGCTTGATTGATTTGTGTTTACTGGGGTGTTATGTGTTTATTTGTGTTTATATATGTTTTATTTTTGCTTTATGTACAGTTGTTTATCCGCTTTCTTTACTGCTTTACATATATCATACTGTCATGCTGTCTGGCTGGATCTGGTTTTGCTTTGGTGGGTGGGTGTTCCATTGAGAGTTAAGGTCCTATACCTGGGACCTGAGTGACACCTAGGCTAGAGTGAATCATATTCTTTCCCATTCCATCTCGGTCTGGTGCGGGAATATGAAACACGGTTCAGATATGGGTTTCTTCTTGAGAACTCTGTGTTGCAGATTTCCTGCAATGCTAGGGCTATCTGGGAAGCCTGCTAAGTCTGGATGACCTTTTAGTATTGACCTTCAGAAACTGAGGTGAATTAGAGGAGGAACTTTTATGGTTATTGTAAACACTGTACCTCCGGGTTAGAAGTGTTTACACTTCTCATAACTGATCCAAGTCTGAGGATCCTTGTTTTAGAACACCACCTGTGAGGGGGTTGGGCTGTTTACAGGTTTGCAGGTACCTTGACCTCAGAATACCCTGTTACATTGACTTGATTAAGAATACTCCATGTTGGAACAGTTCTTGTGATTCTAAAACCCTGGACATGTGGCTCTTTATTTGAGCCCCCCCACCTTGGTTACTGGATTTATAGACCTCCATCTGGATTTCTTGAACATACTTGGACCTATATCAAGGCATTTAATCAGATCCAGCTCAGTCACAGACCCTTGTATATCATTTGCATACATAACCATTGCATCATATTAACATTTGCTTATTTGTGTTTCAGGGTGTCCATCTTCATTTGGTTTTGGTTTTGACCCCATCTTCAGTATTGACCTATCTTCATCAGCACCTGCTTCAGCTATCAGTTATCTACCTCAGTCACTTGCACCAGCCAATCAGTGGCCCATTTCTTCAGTATTATCATCAGCACCTGTCTCTACTCATCTTCAGCATCATGGCTCCTAAAAAGAGCAACATCACCTACCACTTCTTCCAGCCAGAGCTATCTGACATCAGGAGGATTCAGACCCTGATCACTCCAGATCACATACCATTGTTCAGGGAACACTTTGGAGATATACTTGATATGGTTATGGATCTGGACCCTTCACAGAGAAGCCTGATCCACACTTGCATTCAGTTCTATGATCCCCCACTAAGATGTTTCACTTTCCAAGACTTTCAGTTGGGCCCCTTATTGGAAGAATACTCATCATTAATTGGTATACCTATCAGAGGTGGAGTCCCTTTCAACCCTGAAATGGTCTTTCCTGGTAATGGGGAAGTAGCAAAGGCTTTGCATCTGGAACCTGTCCTGATTGAGCAGCATATGACTTCCAAAGCTGGAATCCCTGGTTTTCATCTGGATTTCTTGATCTCTCAAGCTGCCCTGAAAGCTTCTCTAGGAGAGTGGAAAGCTGTCTGTGCTTTGTTGGCCTTGAGTATATATGGAATTGTATTGTTTGCAGATGAGCCTCGATTCATTAGCAAGAATGCAATCCATCTTTTCATCTTGCAGAACCCAGTGCCCACTTTGTTGGGGGATCTCTACTACTCAGTGCATCAGAGGAATGAAAAGCAGAGGGGGAGATTAGTGAGGTGTTGTGCTCCATTATTCCATACTTGGCTTCTCAGGCATCTACCCAGGACAGATGCATTTTTGAATCCTCATCAGCAGAAAAACTGGGCTAAGAGACTCACTGCTCTAACTTCAGCCGATATCAGATGGTGTACTCAAAGCACCAAAGGCAGGGATATCATCACCAGCTGTGGGCATTTTCCCAATGTGCCCCTAATAGGAGTTAAGGGTAGTATCAATTACAACCCTCTGCTGTTCAAAAGACAACTGGGCTATGCACTGGTCCACACTCCTAAGGCACAGGACTTGGTTGAGACACTTTATTGTGAGAACAAGCCTAATCTGGCTATTGTTAGGCAGGCAGCCTGGGCCTGGGATAATGTTCAAACCAAGGGAATGACCATTTTGGGGAAGTGCAACAATGTGGCATCAGCACAATATTATGAGTGGTCCCATGCCAGGGCTCAATTCTCTGGAATGCCCTTTACCATAGAAGATATGCCTGAATCATCTTCAGCACCACCCCCTGCCACTATCAGTTTGGAGAAGTTTGAAAGCTTGAAGGAAAGAAATGAGAAGTTAACCCAGGCTTTGCAGAAGACCCTCCGGGAGAGGAGTGATGGCAGGTTAGAGATTGAGAGGTTAGAGAAGCTGAGATTGGAGCATCTGGTTAAGATTGAGAAGTCTGGGGATTATATCAAAAAGTCTAAAGTTGGAGAACAAATTCTGAAGAATGCTTGCAAGGAAGCCCAGTTCCAGAGAGCAAGGACAGACTTGTATCTGAAGGAGAGTCAGGCTCGGTGGGTCAGGATCACCGAGGCTCGTACTCTGGAGGACAAGAGAGTTCAAGACAAGATGGAGCAACTGGAAGCTAGTGCAAAAGAACAGCAGGAAGCCCTGGCAGCAGCCCAGAGGGAGATATCAGAGCTGAAGATCAAAGCTGGAGTGAAGAGGTCAAAGGACCAAAGTCAGCACAAGAAGCTAACAGCAGCTGTTACGACCCGGAGTCTCCTCATCAGGAATCTCACGGAGCGCCCAGCTGATCCTGTGACCGAAGCACTTCTCAAGGAAGTTCGTGAGGATGAGTTTGGCCTTGGTGTTTGACCATTTGCTTGTTGTTGCTTTCATTCTGTGTATTTTTCATTTTTTTTGTAATGTATTTTGACCCCTCCGAGGGCTTGTATTGGTAAACAGACTATGTACCATTTTGCTTTCTGTAATATATGTATTAGTTGGTTCCATCCGAGTTTCACTTCAAAAGCAACATCAATAGCATCTTCAAGGGTCTGGAAGGGTCAAAACTGAATGCCAAGCCGGATACCTCGAAAACAAATAAGCATACTGCATTGCATGCTAACCCTTTTGTTTGTTTTGTAGGTTTTTGTTTTATTGTTGCTAACTCTGTTGTGATGTTCAGGAACTATTGCTCGACGCCGAGTATTTCCCCTCAACCGTCCACACCGTTATCCAACCCGTAACAATCTTCCGGGCATCCAAATGGATCAGATGCAGCAGGACCTTACTGAGGTAAGGAACCAAATGGCCAATGAAAGGCTAGAAATGAGGAATCAAATGACGCAGTTTATGGAAGTGATGAACAACATGGCTCAGAGCCAAGAAAGATTGAGGGCCATGGTGGAAAGGCAAAATCAAGAAGATCCACATATAGGGACTGCCGGCACAAGCAATAACGAGAGGGTCCAACCTCATGTCAATCCCCCAGTCTTTGGACCACACCTCCATCCTGAGGTCAACATCCCTGCAAATGTTCAAGGGACTGCCACTGCAGCCAGGGTACTTCAAGAAGACCCCCAAGAGGATCAATTCACAGTAATGGGTGCTGGGGAAGAAGCTTATGATAGAAGGCTGGATGAGATAGCTGAGAAATTGAGGTCCTTAGAATCTCAAAACTCTTTGGGTTTCGATGTCATGGACATGGGCTTGGTAGACGGGGTCAGGATTCCCCATAAATTCAAGCCTCCTTGTTTTGAAAAATACAACGGGACTTCATGCCCCCGGACTCATTTGCAATCATTTCTGGGAAGGTTGAAGGCCTATACTATGGATGAGAAGCTCTGGATGTTCTATTTCGAGGATAGCTTAACAGGAGCGTCAAGAGAATGGTACTCTCACTTGACAAGGGCAACTATTAGATGCTGGAAGGACCTGGCAGAGGCCTTCATCAGGCAGTATCAGTACAACTTAGATATGGCACCCAACAGGACCCTCCTAATGGGAATGTCACAATCGTCAAGGGAAAGTTTCCGAGAATATGCCCAGAGATGGAGGCAATTGGCTGCTGCTGTTCAACCACCTATGTCTGAGAGGGAAATGGCAGATATGTTTATGAACACCCTTCAGGGAACTTATATTGACAGGTTGGCTGCTTTCTCTTCCACTAGCTTTGCAGATGTTGTCATAGCCGGGGAGAGAATTGAAAGCCTATTGAAGATGGGTAAGATTTCTGACAACGGTGCAAGCTCGTCCAGTAGTACAAGAAAGCCTTTTGCGGGCCCAAGAAGAACTGGCGAGACCAATGCCATCCACACCAGCAGGGGCAGGCCCCAATATGTCCACAGATCAGTGGCAGCAGTCACCATTCCCGCTCCAGCTCATCCTCAACCAGTTTATCAACCTCCGCAACAAAACTATCAACAACAACCTCAGTACCATCAACAGAATCAGTATCCTCCGAGAAATTACAACAACAGCAACACCAACAACAACAACCAGCAAAGGCCATTCCAACAGAGGCCATCTCAAGTTAACAGGGTAATCGATCCGATCCCTATGCCATATGCTACACTGCTGCCACAACTCCTGAAACTCAACCTAGTTGAGCTAAGGACGTTGGCACCTCCAGATCCCAACAGTCTACCCAGGAATTATGACTCCAACGCCAGATGTGCTTTTCATTCAAATGCACCTGGCCACAGTACAGAAAAGTGCAGAGCTTTGCACATGAAGGTACAAGACCTGGTAGACTCAAAAGCTCTGAATTTCGCACCACCACCTAATGTCAATAAGAACCCCATGCCAAACCACGGGGGCCCCAGAATTAACGCTATTGAAGAAGACAAGTCGTCTTATTTAGTAACCAGTGTGGGTCAGATCCGGACACCGTTGGTGGAAATTAAGGCTCAACTCCTTGAATGTCAAATGTTCCCGGGGTGTGAGTTGGGGTGTGCCTACTGCAATATTTCGGTCAATGGGTGCGATAACCTGAGGAATGGTATAGATGGTCTCATTCAGAGTGGCCAACTTCATATCACCACATCATTTCCAACAAATCCAGCAATCTCATCAGCAATAACTCCAGAACCTCCTACAACTGCAACAACCATTGTTCCTGACAATTCTTCGGCTTCATCAACAAGTACTTCATCTGTCATTTCAACTGACCAGGCATCAACAAATTTTTCTTCTACAACTCCAGCACCACTCCATTTTGAAACTCCTACAACAACAACATCCATCCTTCCACCAATGTCTCCTACAACACCAGCAACAAATCATGAAGATGTCTCAACTGTCACAATATTTTATGATCCTGAAAACAACTCCGCCTACAACTCAGAAGGTGCTGCTCCCATCAGAGCACCAGTCACAATTTATTACGATCCACAGACTATCACAATTCCTTCCGCAGCTGCAACCAGTCCAGTCACTATCACGGTGCCTGGACCAGTACCTTATGAAAGTAGTAATGCCATCCCCTGGCATTACGGCTCTGACCTGTACTGCGAAGGACAAAGAATCACTTTTGAATCATCAACCCCTGCACCACAAATTGACAATGTGGGAGGAGGCGGAGGCTTCACTCGAAGCGGACGTCTTTTCGCTCCACAAATTCAGAGACCCACTGCCGAAGCAGAAGCTGCTGCTAAAGCAAAAGGAAAAAGCTTGGTGCAGGAAGAGCAGACTGTTAAAGAAGCTTTGAAAACACCCTTCGATCAAGAGGTTGATGAGTTCATGCGAATCATCAAGAAGAGTGATTATAAAATAGTGGATCAGCTTCATCAAACGCCTTCCAAAATCTCAATCCTATCATTGCTTATGTGCTCCGAGGCCCATCGGAATGCACTACTCAAAGTCTTGCACGCAGCTTACGTGCCTGAAGAGATCACTGTCAATCAGCTAGAAGTTGTAGTTGGAAATGTTAATGCTAGTCACGGACTAGGGTTCACCAATACTGATTTGACAACGGAAGGCCGCAACCATAACAAAGCCTTGCACATAACCATGGAATGTAAAGGTGCTGTCCTTTCCCATGTGCTGGTGGACACAGGGTCATCCCTCAATGTCTTACCTAAAAAGGCCCTGGTGAAGCTAGAATATGACGGATTGGCGTTGAGACCCAGCAACCTGGTGGTAAGAGCCTTTGATGGTTCAAAGAGATCGGTTCTGGGAGAAATTGAGCTGCCCATAACGATTGGCCCGCAGACCTTCAAAACGACCTTCTACGTGATGGATATACAGCCTGCCTACAGCTGTCTATTGGGTAGGCCATGGATTCACGCCGCTGGCGCCGTGACCTCTACCCTTCACCAGAAGTTAAAATATGAGTGGGAGGGACAAATCGTTACAATCTGTGGAGAGGAGGATATTTTTGTCAGCCACCTGGCTACCTATAAGTACATTGAGATGGATGGGGAGATCCATGAAACAATGAGCCAAGGTTTCGAGGCCTTGAACATCAATGAAACATCTGCTGTGCCCGGTACTTCAATATCATCATACCAACAAGCCCGGAAGGTTGTTGAGGGAGGAAACGCCCAAGGCTGGGGCAAACTGCTATCGGTGGAGAAGAAAGAGGACAGATTTGGGTTGGGTTACAAACCAACTCAACAAGATCAAGCAGAGGCTGCGAAAGAGCCCAACTTTGTGAGTGGGGGGATGCTCACCCCTGGTGCTGTCAACTGTCTGGAAGACGAGCTGGAAGAAGAACGCAACCTGGAAAGCTGGATTCGTCCAAAGATCCCGGGGAGCAGTATCTCAAACTGGTCTTCCCAGGAAATTATAAGAGTTACTCATGCAAAGTAATTATTATTTCCTGTATTTTTATAGCATGCATCAAAGTCTTGCATCTTGCCCAAGATGACAAGACTCATTTTGTAATCGGGCCATCTGTACTTTTTGTGCAAACAAGATTAATCAATGAAATATCAGACATCTTTTTGCAAATGAGTCTTTTTCTTTTCCGCTCACTGTTTTTCCATTTTTCTTTTTGTACAAAAAATAAATGGCAGTGTTTTCAAAATGACAGCTTTGTTTCACTTTTCTAAAACAAGATTAAAATCAAATCACTAAAATGAACAAACTGAACCCTTGCAGAGAATGCCTTCCTGACAGCACCGACAACAGCACGGCTATGACTTCGTATGACTTTGACAATCCAATCAATCAAGCCGATGAAGGGGTTGAAGAAGAGTATGAGCTTCCTGAAGAGCTAGCCAGGTTGTTAAGACAAGAGGAAAAGGTTATTACTCCTCACCAGGAGGAGGTCGAAGTGATTAATCTTGGTACAGATGAAGACGTGAAAGAGGTTAAAATCGGGGCCTGCCTGCAAGACTCAGTGAAGAGACAACTGATTGACCTGCTTCAAGAGTATGTGGACGTGTTTTCTTGGTCTTATCAAGATATGCCAGGTTTGGACACCGACATTGTTGTGCACAAGCTGCCTTTGAGGGAAGAATGCCCGCCGGTCAAACAGAAGTTGCGCCGTACTCGCACGGACATGGCAATGAAAATCAAGGAGGAGGTACAAAAGCAATGGGGCGCCGGGTTCCTTGCTGTAACTAGTTATCCACCGTGGGTTGCTAATATAGTACCTGTGCCTAAGAAGGACGGCAAAGTAAGGATGTGTGTTGACTACCGGGATCTGAACAGAGCCAGCCCTAAAGATGACTTCCCATTACCTCACATTGATGTATTGGTGGATAACACGGCTCAGTTCTCGGTATTCTCCTTCATGGACGGATTTTCAGGATATAATCAGATCAAGATGTCACCTGAAGACATGGAGAAGACAACCTTCATCACACCCTGGGGCACGTTCTGCTACAAGGTAATGCCATTTGGGCTCAAGAATGCTGGCGCAACATATCAACGGGCTATGGTGACATTATTCCACGATATGATCCATAAAGAGATAGAATGTTATGTGGATGACATGATTGCCAAGTCCCTTACAGAGGAAGATCACCTGGTGAATCTACTGAAGTTATTCAAGCGTCTGAGGAAGTACCAATTAAAGCTGAACCCCAACAAGTGCACATTCGGGGTGCGATCCGGTAAGCTGCTGGGATTTATTGTAAGTGAGAAAGGGATTGAAGTCGACCCAGATAAAGTCAAAGCTATTCAAGAGATGCCTGCACCAAAAACTGAGAAAGAAGTTCGAGGGTTCTTAGGTCGATTGAACTACATTTCACGGTTCATATCTCACCTTACAGCAACCTGTGAACCCTTGTTCAAGTTGTTAAGAAAAGAACAAACGGTCAGGTGGAATGAAGACTGCCAGAAGGCTTTTGACAAAATCAAGGAATACTTACAAGAACCTCCAATCCTTATGCCTCCAGTTGAAGGAAGACCTTTGATAATGTACTTGACAGTATTAGAAGAGTCGATGGGGTGTGTGTTGGGCCAGCATGACGAGTCTGGTCGAAAAGAGTATGCAATATACTACCTAAGCAAAAAGTTTACCGACTGTGAACAACGTTATTCACTGCTCGAGAAAACTTGCTGTGCTTTAGCGTGGGCTGCTCGCCGACTGAGACAGTATATGTTGACCCACACTACTTTGTTGATCTCAAAGATGGACCCAGTCAAGTACATATTTGAGAAGCCAGCTCTTACCGGACGGGTTGCAAGATGGCAAATGATCCTTACTGAATATGACATCCAGTACACATCTCAGAAAGCCATCAAGGGCAGTGTATTGTCTGAATATCTTGCTGAGCAACCTATTGATGATTACCAGCCTATGAGATTTGACTTCCCTGATGAGGACATCATGTTCATAAAAGCAAAAGATCATGAAGAGCCTGTTCACACTGAAGGGCCTGACCCGGAAGAAGAATGGACTATGATGTTTGATGGGGCTGTTAATATGAATGGTCGTGGTGTTGGTGCAGTACTCATTACACCTAGAGGAGTTCACATGCCTTTCTCGGCAAAACTCACTTTCAACTGCACTAACAACGAAGCTGAATACGAAGCTTGCATTATGGGTCTTGAGGAGGCTATTGACCTCAGGATCAAGACATTGACTGTATTCGGAGATTCAGCTTTGGTAATCAATCAAACCAATGGAAAATGGTACACCCACCAAGATCATCTGATACCTTACAGGGATTATACAAGGAGGTTATTGACTTTCTTTACAACAGTCAAGCTTGAGTTTATCCCTCGGGACGAGAATCAGTTTGCAGATGCCCTGGCTACCATTTCATCCATGATCAAAGTTCAAGCTGCTAACTTTGTACCTCAGATTTCAGTGTCCAGACTTGACAGACCAGCATATGTGTTCGCAGCAGATGTTGTTAAAGATGATAAGCCTTGGTTCCACGACATTAAATGCTTCTTGGAGGATCAAACATACCCACCTGGGGCATCTTCCAATGATAAGAAGACTTTGAGAAGGCTTGCTGGTAGTTTCTTTCTGAACGCTGATGGGTCTTTATACAAAAGGAACTTTGATATGGTACTCCTCAGATGTGCTGATAAGACAGAAGCAGACTTGTTGATGCATGAAGTGCACGAAGGATCTTTTGGTACCCATGCTGGAGGGCATGCCATGGCTAAGAAGTTGTTGAGATCAGGCTATTACTGGATCACAATGGATGCGGACTGTTGTGCCTATGCCAGGAAGTGCCACAAATGCCAGATTTATGCGGATAAGGTGCATGTGCCTCCCAATCCTTTGAACATCATGTCTTCACCCTGGCCCTTTGCTATGTGGGGCATTGACATGATTGGCAAGATCGAGCCAACTGCTTCAAATGGCCATAGATTCATCCTGGTCGCCATTGACTATTTCACCAAGTGGGTTGAAGCAGCCTCATATGCAAACGTCACAAGGCAAGTGGTAGCCAGATTTCTGAAAAGAGATATCATATGTCGATACGGAGTGCCCGAGCGAATCATTACTGACAATGGTTCCAATCTAAACAACAAAATGATGGCAGAGCTATGCCGGGACTTCAAGATTCAACATCACAACTCTTCTCCTTACAGGCCGAAGATGAATGGCGCTGTTGAGGCGACAAACAAGAATATCAAGAAGATTGTGCAGAAGATGGTAGTCACTTACAAAGATTGGCATGAAATGCTACCGTTTGCCTTGCTGGGTACCGCACGTCAATCAGGACATCCACTGGGGCAACACCGTATCAGCTTGTGTATGGTATGGAAGCAGTCCTACCTGTTGAAGTTGAATTACCCTCCTTGCGAGTACTGATGGATGTTAAACTGAGTGAAGCAGAATGGGTTAGGTCCCGATACGAACAACTGAGTCTGATCGAAGAGAAGAGATTGGCTGCAATCTGTCATGGGCAGTTATATCAGAAAAGAATGAAGAGAGCCTTCGATCAGAAAGTCAGGCACCGAGAGTACCAAGTAGGAGATCTTGTGCTGAAAAGAATCCTCCCTCCTCATACAGACCACAGGGGCAAGTGGACTCCGAATTATGAAGGACCATTTGTAGTAAAGAAAGTTTTCTCGGGTGGAGCACTGATGCTCAGCACCATGGATGGTGAAAACTTCCCGTCCCCTGTGAATTCAAATGCAGTTAAAAAATACTTCGCATAAAAATGACCCGCTGGACACAAAAACAGAATGTAAGTCCAGGCAAAAATAGGGCATCCCGGCGAGTCAAAAACAGAATAAAGACTCGGGCAAAAATAAGGGAAAATAAATAAAAATGTACACCCGCTGAGTTGAAAAGCCGCATTGGACAGCTCAGGCAAAAATGGGTATCCCGATGGATTGAAAACCCGGAAGGGCAATCCATGCAAAATAAGGGAATAAGCGAACAACTGCATTCTGAATTCGTCTGTATCACCTGCAACTTGGTAAGCGTCGAAAAGATCAAGCTTCAATCAGAATCAACATTCTTCAAAAAGCAAGATGAGAAGAACGTCAAAAGTCATACGGGTCATAGTGAAGAGGAAGCTCCTCAAAGCGTCATCAACACTGCCAACATTTTGTTTCTCAATTTGTAACAATCTCCTCATTTCAGGGGATATGTTCCTTTGACTGTATCTCGCCAATTCAGGGCATATGAATTAATAAAATCAGATTTTCAGTCATGTCTCGTTTTGTACATTTTATTTGCAAAAAATGTCTGATGTCTTAAAAGAAAAAACTGATTGCATAAGAATACAGATGTTTATCTTCAAATAAAAACATGCTTGCAGGAAACATGCTTACTCTCAGAAGTATCCTAACTCCTATGACGGAATCCAGTAAGGGATACCTCGGGATTATCTTGTGCGTTTTTCTATCTTTTTCAGGATCGCAGGTATCCAGAACGCAACTTGGGGCATGGAAACTTTATCCCAGCAAGCTGGCAAATCAACACTCAATTTTAGCACCCGAAGTGCTCTCTCCCCAGCTGAGTTGCCACTTGTTGCTTATCCCCATCCGAATGGGCAGGTATCACCAAAGATGCCCATATCCCCTGCTGAGTCAAGAAGTTACCGTAACAGAATTTCTAGGGAAGTCTTTCAGTGATTCCTCTCTCTCTCCCCAGCCGAGTTGCCATCTCGCCCTCAGCCGAGTACAAAAGTCAGAGAGCTATCTCCCCACAGAGTTCCAGCCTCTATCCAGAAGAGCCGCGCACGAAGGAATCACAACAGAGTGAAGAAAGCTTCTACAAACCCCAGCTGGGTCTCTTATTTAATGGGTCTATCAGTGACCTATTTCCCCAAGCAGATATCATATCATCAGATCTACCAGTGATCTCATCCCCAGCTGGGATGTCCATTTCGAATGGATCGATCGAAGATCTTCGCAGCAACGGGACCCGGATCCCGGTTTGGTATCTTTGCATAATCATAGCATTTGCATCATATTTACCCACAAAGCGTAGCATTCCGTTTTAACACGGAGCATTACGGCAAAAATCCAACACAAAGCATAATCATAAGCCATGTTTTGAATCAGCACTTGTGAATAATGACAGCTCATCAATGTACAGAGAAATCCCCACCAGGTTCTCCAGCAAAAGCAGTTGCCTCACAATCCACAAACACCAGTATATACTCATTTTGACACTCGTCCGTGCCATTTTTCCCAGTAAAGTCACCTGAACACTCTTCGCAAACAAGATCACCCGCACTACAGATACTCCTGACATCCGTCCATGTCATATCTCCCAACAGAAAGCCAAAGACATCCTCTTTGCACTCACATATACCTATATACACTTTCTCGACACACGTCCGTGTCATATCCCCAGCGCAGTCGCCTACACTTTTACAACCCATATACTTGTTGATATTATTATACTTTTCTCTCTTGACACTCGTCCGTGTCACTCTCCCAGCGGATAAACACTCATCTATGCAATACTCATACTCATTACTCATGTTACACTCATACAGATACTCGTCCGTATCTTGTATATACCTTTCATATCCCCACAGATTCAACACTAGTCCTTGTTCTTTGTTAACCAGTTGATACTCGTCCGTATCAGCATCTCAGAACATGCGTCAAGCGTTTGTTTCTACATGATACTCGTCCGTATCATAGTCTTAAGGATGCTCGTCCGCATCTTTAATCCATACACTGTGTCAAACACTTTTGTCTTCTCGAATATAGATACTCGCCTGTGTCTGTCGTTCCCCAGAAGAATCCTCTCAGATTCAACACTCGTCCGTGTTCTCTGTTAACCAGTTGATACTCGTCCGTATCATCATCTTTGAACACGCGTCGGTATTTGTTTCTACCTGATACTCGTCCGTATCATAGTCTTAGGGATGCTCGTCCGCATCCTTAATCCGTACACAACATCTAAACACTTATACCTTTTGTTTCTTGGATATAAACACTCGTCCGTGTTTACTACTCCCCAGTAGATCGCCAACAAAGCAAATTTTCCTTCTTATCTGACACTCGTCCTGTGTCATGATAAACCTCGAGAGCAGCCGTCCCCTGCTAGGTGGTCGTCCTCCACCTCTTGATGGTCGTCCTCCATCATGCTCATCCGATGGCCGTCCCCATCGTTGATTTTAGCAGCCGTCCCCTGCTAGGTGGTCGTCCTCCACCCGTTGATGATCGTCCTTCATCATTTTATCCAATGGTCGTCCCCATTGTTGATTTTGGTTATCTGACATTCGTCCTATGTCATGACAAACCCCGAGAGCAGCCGTCCCCTGCTAGGTGGTCGTCCTCCACCTCTTGATGGTCGTCCTCCATCATGCTCATCCGATGGCCGTCCCCATCGTTGATATTTTCGGCAGCCGTACCCTGCCAGGTGGTCGTCATCCACCTTTGATGGCCGTCCCCATCATAATTCTTTTATTCCCCAACAGAGCAGCCGTCCCCTGCTAGGTGATCGTCCTTCACCTTTGATGGCCGTACCCCATCATCTGTGTATTTCATTTATTCTTTAACCCGATGGCCGTCCCCGTCATGGTCCCTTTTCCTTTTCTTTTAGCCCGATGGCCGTCCCCATCGTTGGTTACTTTGCTTTATGAACTTGATGGCCGTCCCCGTCATGTTTCATTAATCCCCAGAGAATTTTACAGCTTTATCTTGATGGTCGTCCCCATCATAATATCTTATCTTTTTCCCAGCTAGTCGGCCGTCCCCGTCTTGGCTTTACCTTTTATCCTCAGCATGTCGGCTGTCCCCGTCATTGCTTTAATTCACACACTTTTCTCAGCATGTCGGCCGTCCCCGTCATTGCTCTTTACCCAGCAGTCGTCCTCTGCTCGACGGTCGTCCTCCGTCGCCCACACTTTACAATATACTTTATTTTCCTTTACAATCTATTTCCCTTTTCTTCTTCATTCTGTGAGTGCAAATTTTGGACTGTCTTTGGTATTCAACCACAAGTTATCTTGTTTGCCTGCTAAGCCGTTGCTTACATCCTGCACAGCTAACTCATGTTTGAATAGGGGCAGCTGTAAACACCCCAAATTTGCCCTCACCCATTCACACCATGGCTTGTGATCATTTCATATGCATAAACACAATCATATCATCTCATACCTCATTTTTGATTCACTGCATAGATTCAAAGTCATCTGCACCTAGGGTTTGTGATCTGAGCAATCTTGGGGCTTCTTGAACCACTACAAAGGCCACTAATCACTTCAAAGGGGTCCATGTGTGTTCTTATATCATATCACATCCTCTCAAAGTCAAAAATGCCAAAGAATCACAAGAACTGGGATTGGTATGGATGCAGAGCCAGGTTTGACTGCACAGTTGACCTGAAATTAGGGTTTTGGTTTCAAAGGCCATAACTCCAAATTTTTTGGTCATTCTTGTTTCCATTGGTCTCTATATGGTATAGGGAGTATGCATATCAATTTTCATGAAGAAATTCCATGGGGAAGTCATCTGATCAAGGGTTGACTTTTCAGACAAGTCAGTGCAAAATCAGGGCATCTGAGGCCCCCAATGACCCAACCAAGGGGTGATCTTCATCATTTTGGATGTATATGATCTTTATTTGATCATGGAAGAAGGTTGAAGTTCACAAAAATCAAGAATTTGAAGTTTTTGCAAAGTTGACTTTTTAGGGCATGGTTGACTTTTCCAGAATATGTCATTTTATGCCATTTTTCAAGCCTTTCTTTTTGATCCAAAAATGCTTCAAATGGAAAAAATTTGGTCATGAAAGTTGTAGAATACATTTTTCCCTTTTCAAAAAGTACAAGAACATGATCTAATTCTTCTTGGATCAAAAGTTATGGTGTGACAAAGTTGGCAAAAATCACTAATTTTCAAGTTATGCACTAAAAAGAAAACTTGCAATTTCATGAACCAAGCATTCTAGTAACTTCAAAGTGACTTCAAAGCTGCATTACATGATCACACATGACCTCAAAAACAGATTTGGCCCAAGGAATTTTGGATGGCTTGCCTTGATTTTCAAAGTTCCATAAAGCATTTTTCTAAGTATGCAAAAAGAGGATTCTTGGCAAAATCATGCTTCAAGGAATTATGTGATCACTAGCTGATCTCTAAACATTGCCATGACCAATTGAGACATCATGTGACAAAATTCAGCAAGCATTGTTTCATGTACTTAGCATAGATTCATGAGAAAACACAAGTTGTCAAGTTGCAAAAGCTAGCATAGCTTGTCATCCACATGTTGCAGTCAGCTACAAACAATCCAAGGGCTCTCCTCAACTCAAGCTGGAGCAAGACATGACTTGAACCTGCTGCTGCCATGACCCATACTCTCAAGGACACAAACTTGACTTTTTTGCAAAAGGCTCCCATACTCTTGGCACAGTACACAGCCACCCTACTGACCTGCCTCACAGTCTATCCACACAAGTTGGAGATGATATAGCAAGCCTTTGAGCATTGAAGCTGGCCAGAGCATAGCATATCACAAAACTGTCCAAAACTCTTCTCTCTTCGAATCTCACTTTCCAATAATCAAACATCCAAACTCTTTTCACCAACAAATCAAACACATCAAAAGGAACCAAAACCACCCTTCACATTGATCTGAAACAGCCTATACACAAACTCCATTTTCTGATACACCAGAACTGGACTCCTCAAACCAGCTTGTTTAAGCTCATTTCAAGCCTTCCATTAGCACCAGGGGAGTCAGTGGAGCAAGCTTGCACCAAAGAACAGCTCTGAAAGTCCAGAAACAGGAGTCTCCATCTCAGGTATGGCTATGAACATTTTTTCTCAGAGCTTGCTTTTCTTGTTATAGAATGAAAGTGTGTGTTATGCTGATCATGGGGATGTCTTTAGATTTGAAAATAGTGAAGGGATGATCATTTTATGCTTCTCTGAAATTTTACCCGTGGATTTTGTTTCTTTCGATTTGCTTGATTCTGGTGGTTTAAATGATGTTTGAGCATGGATTCATGACCTAGGTTGTTAGAGGATCATTTGGCTGTGTTTAATTTGTTGTTTAGTTGCCTGAATCGTATTTTAGGGTTTTGGGGTCGCCGGGGAAGATGACTGGAGCTCCCCTCCGGTCACCTGAGTTTGATTAACCCTAATCCTGTAATTAATTTCCATTTGAATCTTGAGCGTAGGATTGCTTGACTTCATTGACCTCCCGCGCGCATGAACGGCCCAGATCCACTTGTTTTTGCCCTAATCACTTTAGTTAGTTTAATTAATCATAATTAAGTTAATTTAATCAGATGCAATCCTGGCCACTAGATCTGGCGCGTGGTCAACATTTTTAAACCCAGAGCTCATCCCAGCCTTCCATTCGTTTGACTTTCTTTTATTTCAATTTATTTTCATTTCTTTTTCATTTTATTTACACAATTTATTTAAAATAGTAAAAATTGTTTAAAAATTATGAAACTTTTTCTCAAGAGTTTCATTAATTTTTATGACACAAAAATATTTTTATTTTCATTTTTTAGCATTTAAAAAGTATTTTTAAATATTCAAAAGTTTATTTTTAATTGATTAATGAGAATTAATTTATTAAAAATACTTTTAGGTATTTAAAAATCACCAAAAAATTCATGAAATGTTCTAAGACATTTAGAAACATTGTCCAACCTTCAAACCAAATTTATTTTTTTGATCTTGATGCATTTTAAGAATTTCTCATTGAATTAAAATCATTTTTGTGCATTATTTTGATCCAAAGTTCAAAAAATCATTTCTGTCTATCCATGAAGAGTTGGACATTGATTCTTTTTGCATTGCATTGTGTTTAGCATGTAGTTTGTGGGATTAAATGGCCATGATTTGATTTTCCATTTTCAATTTGTTTGACATTTCTTTTGTTTGGAAACCCTAAAACCCTAGAAAACTTGTAAAAATCATAACTTGAGATTGGTTAAGAGTTGAGACCTCTCCTTTGGGCATTGGTTTAGTATAGGATTAGGGGTCCTTTGAGTGGCATTTTCAATTTTTTATCTTAGGGTTTGCTTCTGATTTTGGTTGTTGTTTGATGTATTGTTCATAAACCCTAATTTGGGCTTCCATATGCACCCATCTTGCATTCTCTTGCATAACATGACTTGCCATGACATTCCATGCTTCCATGTGATTCATTTGACATCATAAGACATATTGAAAGCATGCTTGATCATTGCATCATGTATTTGCCATGTTGTATGCCATGTGCACTTCATAACTTGTCATGTATGTTCATGGTCCCTAGCTTGCTTCATTTGCATTCATGAACTTGTATGATCATTTCCATGTGCTGCCTCATGTTTGTAGCATCTCATAGCATCATTAGCATCATGTATATGCTTCTGGTTTTGTTTCTCATCATGTCATCTCATCCTATCTTGCATTGCATTGCATTTCTTTCCTAACCTTTCAGGTGGTAAGTAACTTTGAGAAGTGAATTTGCCTTCACTTCTCATAACTTTTCTTTTCATCTCTCTTGCATCCATGCTGCATTTTTGTTTGTGTTTGAGTTTGAGCTTGCTCATTCTTCTTCTTCCCACTTTCTTTCTTCAAGTGACTTGACTTCTTGAATGAAGCAAGTCACTTTGCTCCTCTTGATCCTTTCATCTGCTTCCTGGTGGTTCCATTGAAGACTTCTCTGGAAAACCTCACAAACCTTAGGAACAACCAAGCATGACAATGATTAGGGTTTTGATTAGTCCCCCCTCTTAGTTTTACCTTTGTGTCTCTTTTGAGTCTTCTCTTCTCACCTCATAATCAGGGACTAAACCCTAAAGGCTTTAAGGCTTTGTGATTAAGCTTATGCCTGCATCCTTCTCTTAGGATGGAGTGTATAACTTTAATCCTAAGTGTTAAACCCTTAATGTGTTTAAATCTCTTAATCAATTCACTTAATAATCATCAAGACGCCACACTTGTAACTTGGGCCTTGCATTAGGGTTCTAATTCTTCCTTAATTGGTTAAGAAGGACTAACCCTAGTGTTAATGGACAAGTCCCCCTCAAGTTGTCTTACAAACCCTAAAAATCACTTCATCATCTTATCATTAAATAAAATCCACTTAATCAAAGGCTTGTTTTGTCATGAGTTTAATCCCTAATCATGGATTAAGTTGAGGAGCTTTCCTCAGCTTAAACATTCTCATCTATTATCCTTCTATTAGGATAGTGTAATGAGTCTGTTTAATCCTTGATTATGGCTTAACCTCATTACTTAACACTAAACAAAAACAACAAAAACATCTAAATAATCACAAATAGGTTAATGATCTTAATCCTACATCAAAGGTGATTAAGTGTGAGAATCTGACTTCACACTTTAGGTATTCTCATTACCCCTAATCAGAGGGAAGATGTGATGAGTTTACTAAATCCATTGGTTTAGGCTCAAGCTCATTAACTTATGACAAACTTTCAAAAGCAATAAAAGACTGAAAACTCAAAAAACAAACAATAATCGTCTCCTTCGGGATTCTTTTCTCATCTCATTCACTCACAAACGAGAACTTGCTTCTTCCGTCTAATGCAAGACAGTTTGCACCTGAGCCAGACAGGTCATACACTTGAGCATAGGCAAGTAAGCAGTTCACAAGTCAATTCGCCTTTCAGTCTCTTTGGGTCGAACTACGGTGTTCTGACTTCCTCATTGCACGAGAGGATACGTAGGCATAACTTAACAGTTATCGAACAAAAGTCTCTGTATATCCCCCCTCCTTTCAGTTTCATTCTTTAGCCTCATGATCATGAGCATTTCACTCTTGTCCTTACACTGACACTGTATATATTACACTTCACACTTCTTTTACACTAACACCTGTACATCCTTTTCCAGCTCTTTTATACACAAATTGCACTGACACTACCCCTTTAAGACACAAATCTTTTAAGCATGGATCCCGTCGAGTACGGCGGACAATCTGGGTGCTAATACCTTCCCAGGTTGTAACCAACCCCCTTTCTCAGTCTCCCTGGTTCGCAACCGTCTTATCCATTCTCTTTCCAGGTTTATGCAGCATTACCTTTCCTCCGGGATAAAAATGCCTAGCTGGCGACTCTATTCATCTCCAGTGAGTTCACGGCTGTGTGTTCTCATTGTCCCTCTCGCCGACCGTTCGCGTCTGTACCTTTATCTGGGCCCAGTCCCATTTATCGGGAGCGACAACTACACCTTAAGTATCAGTTCAAAAGTAACCCCTAGTAGTTTATACTAGCAGTCAGCACCGTCTGAACACAAACCACGCGGGGAGCCGATGAATATAAGCGTTTGATGCCTAATCTATAATGATCCTTCATATCTTGATGCAAATGAAAAGAAATTGCACCAAAGTACACGGTCGCATATAAGAAACGAGAAATATGAGAAGGAGTCCATTGTGGGTTGGTTCAGAGGTACTGGTTCTGAACTTGGTAGGGCGTTCTACGGCTCGATCCCCCACAACCTCCAAATCGGATAATGTATATAGGGTTACCACATTCGTGTACCAGACCCCGTGCTTATAAAGGATCAAAGTCGCTAACCGGCTACTCCACTACGTGCGTGCTAAGGCAAAGGGCTTAATGTGATTGCGCTAGAATGAAACCGGGCGAAATAAGATCGAAAGACTCTAGGTGAAATTGTAAAGCAATTACCGAATGTTTCGTTTAACGGGAAGTCGACGACTTAGCTTGTTGCTTGTGTCACTAGTGTATCGTTAGTGTTTTATCAAAGTACCGGTTTACCAGACAATAATGAGTAGCTAAATACCTTAGGGCGGTATGTAATTAAAACAAACTAAATCGGTAAAATCAACTCTAGGCTTAAAATAATTAAGAGCTTAATAATCTGGCTGAGACTTTTTATTATAAAATCAACCTTTTTGTTACGAGAGTAAGGAAAGTGTATTAGGTTAGGTCAAGACCACGAGAGTGTGAGATTTTAACCAGATAGCTAAAGTTAGGCATTTAAATTAAACACAGCGAGAGCGCTTTAAAATAAATTAGAATTACTAAGTTTCCAAAAATTATCTCTAAACACTTATGGGCTAGCGAGAGCAGGCATAGGGCTTTAGGGGTAAGATCTGAGATAAGACCACGAGAGTGTGAGTTAAGGATATTTAAACTGGTAACCTCTACAGAATAGATTAATTGAACCATCTTTATAAGCCTAGGTTAGATTGACCCTCCTAAGTTAGCATAATTACATACCGACCGCCTTCGTATTATTTTATTAAACTTAAATTTAATTCCCGCCTTTAATCTTTAAAAACAACAAAAAAATTCGTGACAACCCTTCACCTTAGCTAAACTAGAAGTTCCTCTAGCACTAAGTAACCATAGAGTCCCTGTGGATCGATAATCTTAAATATTACTTCGATAGGCTGTGCACTTGCAGTTAAGATACCGCTAGACACATAATTAGATACGTCTTTAGCCCATCACAAAGCCGAATCTCCAAATACAATCAAGGTTTTGATCCTGAGGTCAATGGCTTCCTCAAGACCCATAATACAAGCTTCGTATTCTGCTTCATTGTTAGTGCAGGTAAATGTGAGTTTTGCTGAGAAAGGTATATGAACCCCTTTAGGTGTAATAAGCATTGCACCAACCCCACGACCGTTGATATTAACTGCCCCATCGAACATCATAGTCCATGCTTCTTCTAAGTCAAACCCTTCAGTGTGAATAGGCTCTTCACAATCTTTTGCTTTCAAGAACATGATGTCTTCATCAGGGAAATCAAATCTCATAGGCTGGTAATCATCAATGGGTTGCTCAGCCAGATAGTCAGACAATACACTGCCATTGATGGCTTTCTGAGAGGTGTACTAAATGTCATATTCCGTTAGAATCATTTTCCACCTTGCAACCCTTCCGGTAAGTGCTGGCTTCTCAAATATGTACTTGACTGGGTCCATCTTTGAGATCAATAAGGTAGTATGAGTCAACATATATTGTCTTAGTCGGCGAGAAGCCCACGCTAAAGCATAGAAAGTTTTCTCGAGCAGTGAATAACGTTGTTCACAGTCGGTAAACTTTTTGCTAAGGTAGTATATTGCATACTCTTTTCGACCAGACTCGTCATGCTGGCCCAACACACACCCCATCGACTCTTGTAATACTATCAGATACATGATTAGAGGTCTTCCTTTGATTGGAGGCATGAGAATTGGAGGTTCTTGCAAATATTCTTTGATCTTGTCAAAAGCTCTCTGACAATCATCGTTCCACCTGACTGTTTGCTCTTTTCTTAACAGCTTGAACAAGGGTTTGCAGGTTGCAGTGAGATGAGATATGAACCTTGAGATGTAGTTCAATCTACTTAAGAACCCTCAAACTTCTTTCTCAGTCTTGGGTGCAGGTATTTCCTGAATAGATTTGACTTTGTCGGGATCAACCTCGATTCCCTTTTCACTTACAATAAAACCCAGCATCTTACCGGAACGCACCCCGAATGTGCACTTGTTGGGGTTCAACTTCAACTGATACTTCCTCAGACGCTTGAAAAGTTTCAAAAGATTCACCAAATGATCTTCTTTTGTAAGGGACTTGGCAATCATATCATCCATATAGCACTCGATTTCTTTGTGGATCATATCGTGGAATAATGTTACCATAGCCCGTTGATATGTGCACCGACGTTCTTAAGACCAAACGGCATTACCTTGTAACAAAACATGCCCCAAGGTGTGATGAAAGTTGTCTTTTCCATGTCTTCAGGTGACATCTTAATCTGATTGTATCCAGAAAATCCATCCATGAAAGAAAATACTGAGAACTGAGTTGTGTTGTCTACAAATACATCAATGTGAGGTAATGGGAAATCATCTTTCGGGCTTGCTCTGTTCAGATCCCGGTAATCCACACACATACGCACCTTGCCATCCTTCTTAGGTACGGGTACAATGTTAGCAACCCACGGCGGGTAACTAGTTACAGCAAGAAAATCGGCATCCCACTGCTTTTGTACTTCTTCTTTAATTTTCATGGCCATATTTGGGCGAGTACGGCGTAATTTTTGTTTAACTGGCGGACAATCTTCTTTCAATGGCAACCTGTGCATGACAATATCCGTATCTAGACCTGGAATATCTTGATAAGACCAAGCGAACACGTCGACATATTCCCGAAGCATACTGATGAGTTGTTCTTTCACTGGAGCTTGCAGACTGGCCCTAATCTTCACCTCTTTTACATATTCCTCGGTACCAAGATTGACAGTTTCAACCTCCTCCTGATGAGGAGCCATCACTTTTTCCTCTTGTCTTAACAACCTGGCCAACTCCTCAGGCAAATCATAGCTTCATCAACCCCTTCATCTGCTTGATTAATCGAATTGTCGAAGTCATACAAGGTCATAGTAGTGTCATTGTCGGTGCAATCTGGAGGATTATCTCTGCAAGGGTTGAAATTTGTTTATTTTAGTGATTGATTTTATTCTTATTTATGAAAACGTGAATGAAGTTATTTATTTGAGAAAAACATTGCCATTTATTGTTTTGTGCGAAAATAATAAAAATGAAAGACAATGATCGAAAAAAGATCGTTTGCAAAAGATGTCCATTATTCATTAATCATTCATTTGCATAAAATACATATATGGCCCTATTACAAAATGAGTCCTGACACCTTGGGCCAGATGCAGGACTTGATAATGCTTAAACAGGAAATAATAATTACTCTGCAGAAGTAATCCTTATAATTTCCTAGGAAGACCAGTTGAGGACTTGCTGGCCTGGGACCCTTGGACAAATCCAGCTTTCCAGGTTGAAGTCGCTTTCAGCCTCGTATTCCACATTGTTGATTGCATCCGGGGTTAGCATTCCCCCACTGATAAACTTGGGAGCTTCAGCAGCCTCTTCTTGGACCTGTCAGGATGGTTTGTAACCCAACCCGAACTTGTCTTCCTTGACCTGAACTTACAGCAGCCTGCTCCAACTCTGGGCATTCCCATCTTCAACAACCTTCCGAGCTTGCTTGTAAGAAGAGATTGAAGTTCCAGATACTTCAGTTGTTGCTTCATTGACATTGAGGGCCTCAAACCCTTGGCTCATTGTCTCATGGATTTCTCCGTCCATCTCAATATACTTGTAAGTAGCTAGATGACTGACGAAGATATCCTCCTCCCCACAGATTGTGATAACTTGGCCCTCCCATTTGTATTTTAACTTCTGGTGAAGGGTCGACGTTATGGCGCCAGCGACATGAATCTATGGCTGACCCAATAAACAGCTATAGGCAGGATGAATGTCCATCATGTAGAAGATAGTTTTGAAGATTTGTGGGCCAATTACCACAGGAAGCTCAATTTCCCCAAGAATCGATCTTTTAGAACCGTCAAAGGCTCTCACCACCAGGTTACTTGGAAGAAGTGTAAGACCATCATATTCCATCTTGACCAAGGCTTTCTTTGGGAGAACATTGAGTGAGGACCCAGTGTCAACCAAGATATGAGAAAGAACGGCACCCTTACACTCCAAGGTGATATGTAAAGCCTTATTATGGTTACGACCCTCCGTAGTTAGATCAGCATCGGTGAACCCCAGTCCATGACTAGTATTGACATTAGAAACCACCGTTTCTAGCTGATTAACTGTAATCTCTTCTGGTACGTAAGCTGCGTGCAGGACTTTGAGAAGTGCATTCCTGTGAGCTTCAGAACACATTAGTAGTGATAGAATAGAGATTTTGGAGGGTGTCTGATGAAGCTGGTCCACAACCTTATAGTCACTCCTCTTGATTATCCTCATGAACTCGTCTACATCCTGGTCAAAGGATGTCTTCTGAGTTTCCTTGGCAGCAGCTTCTGCTTCAGCATTAGTCCTTGGGATTTGTGAGGTGAAGAGACGTCCACTTCGAGTGAAGCCTCTGCCTCCCCCCACATTATCAATCTGTGGTGTAGAAGTGTCAAGAGTGACTTTCTTTCCGTCGCAATATAAATTTGAGTTGTAGTGCCAAGGCACGACACTACTGATATCATATGGAACTGGTCCAGGTACCGTGATAGTAACCAGACTAATTGCTGCAGAAGAAGGAGTTGAGATAGTTTGGGGTTCATAATAAATTGTAATAGGAGGTCTGACCAGAGATGGTGCAGGTGATGAAGGTTGCTGATGTTGATGGAGATGTTGATGTGAGTTGTTGAAAGGATCTGGAACATGGATTATTGTCGGATCATAGTAAATGGTAAATGAGGAAATGTCTTCATTGATGGTTGTTGTTGTTGTAGAAGGATGTGTTGAACTGATGTCCGTTGAAGTTGAAGAAGGGATGGTTGTTGCTGTTGTAGAAGAATCTGTTGGAATGACTATTGTTGAAGTTGTGAGTGATATCTGTTACATCTGATGGAATGATGTGTGCTGGTGTTGTAGGAGGAATGGCTATTGATGTTGTAGGAGCTAGAACTGTTGAAGTGATATGTAAAGTGCCTCCTTTGATAAGATTGTTGATACCGGTCTTCAAATTTGCACAACTGTTGGTAGAAATCTGGAAAGCTTCGCAATGGGCCTCACAACCCGGGAACACTTGGCACTTCAAAAGCTGGGCTTTAACGTCGGCCAGAGGTGTTTGAATACTTGCAACACTGTCAATTAGGCTTAATGGTTGACCCTCCTCAATGGCATTTATCCTAGGCCCGCCATGGCTAGGCATAGGATTCTTGGTAACACTTGGAGGGGGTGCAAAGTTGACTGCCTTAGAATCAATCAAATCCTGAACCTTCATGTGTAAAGCTCTGCATTTCTCTGTTGTATGGCCAGGTGCATTGGAGTGGAAGACACACCGGGCGTTGATATTATAGTTTCTTGGAAGATTTTGGGGATCTGGTGGGGCCAGAGTCCTCAATTCAATCAGATTGAGCTTTAATAACTGTGGAAGTAAGGAAACATAGGGCATCAGAATGGGATCGATAACCCTATTGATTTGTGAAGTCCTTTGTTGAAACGAACGTTGTTGTTGATTATTGTTGTTGTTATAGGACCTCTGTTGTGGGGGAAACTGTTGTTGCTGTGGGAAGTGATTTTGTTGAGGATATTGTTGTTGAGGTGCTGGAGCTGGAATGGTGACAACAACCACTGATCTTGGCATGTATTGAGGCCTACCTCTGCCCATATGTACTGAGTTGGTCTCACCTGTCCTACGAGGTCCTACGAAAGGTTTCCTTGTATTGCTGGAACTGGCACCATTGTCTGAAATTTTTCCCATCTTCAAAAGACTCTCAATTCTCTCACCAGCTATAACTACATCAGCGAAACTGGTGGAAGAGAAAGCAGCAAGTCTGTCAATGTATGTTCCTTGCAATGTATTCATAAACATGTCAGCCATCTCTCTTTCCGACATCGGAGGCTGGACAGTAGCAAGCTGTCTCCACCTTTGGGCATATTCCCTGAAGCTTTCTCTTGATTATTGAGACATACCCATTAGGAGGGTCCTGTTGGGAGCCATGTCCAAGTTATATTGATACTAGCGTATGAAAGCTTCGGCTAAATCCTTCCAGTTTCTGACAGTTGCTCTGGATAGGTGAGAATACCATTCACGGGATGCCCCGGTCAGACTGTCTTCGAGGTAGAACATCCACAACGTTTCGTCCATGGTATAAGCTCTCAGTCTCCCTAGAAAGGACTACAGGTGAGTAAGTGGACAAGAGGTACCATTATATTTCTCAAAGCAAGGAGGCTTGAATTTGTGAGGAATCCTGACTCCCTCAACTAAACCCATGTCCATCACATCAAATCCCAAAGAGTTTTGGAACTCCAAAGATCTCAGCTTCTCCATTATTTCGTCCAGACGACGATCATAGGCTTCATCCCCAACACCAATTACTGTAAACTATTCCTCTTGAGGTTCCTCTTGAAAGGCACGACCTCCAGTGTTTCCTTGGGTATCTTTGATAACATTGACTTCAGGATTGAGATGAGGCCCGAACTCTGGCGGGTTTGTTCATGGTTGTTCGTGATCATTGTTACTAGTATCTCATGTACCTGGATGATTCTCTTCTGGAGTTTTCCACTCGACTAACTCTCTTAATCTTTCTTGGCTCTGAGCCAACCCAATCATCACGGCCATGAACTGGTTCATCTGAGCCCTCATCTCAGTTCTCTCGTTAGCCATCTGAGTTCTTACGTCAGTCAAATCTTGTTGAACTTGGTCCATCTGTAAGCTCGGGAGGTTGTTTCTGGTTGGATACCGGTGAACTCTGTTGATGGTAAAAACCCTCCTACGAGCAATGTTTCCTGAAACACACAGCATAGTGAGAAAACAACATCAAAAACACATGCAAAACAAAGAATGAGGTTAGTATGTGTTCTGGACTGGGCCGCGAGGATATACAGGGGCACGGCCCAACATATGTCGGGCAAAGGCCCATATGCTCGAGCAGGTGAACCTCTTGGATAAATCACCTGCTGATACGACGGGTATACACTGACGACGAGCAGAGAGCATGTATGCCAGCTCATCTGCCACGCCACCCAACTGCCATTCATTATCTCCTAAAAGATAGGGGCAGTTGGACCAAGGGGCAGACCTTTTGTCTAGGTCTTCACGCTTCTTACGCGTCCTTTGGAAGCTCCTCCTTGGGCCTAGCCAGATTAGGCCCATTGAGGGGCCTTGGCCCAGCGTTGGGGGCACATTATAAATACCCTTTCTTGGCAAAGGGTCAGGTATTCTCACTCATTCTGAACAAACCTTAACATTCTGTACCTCTTCTAACTTAGGCATTGGAGTGCTTTGCAGGTACACCCCCTTCCTCACTTCATTCTCTGGCCCATTCATCAAGTCATTGGAAGGCCCCTTCTGATCAGGTGAGATCAGTAGCGCCGTCTGTGGGAACTAGCTCCCCCTTCTTCCACAAACAGAAGATCAAAGCTCAAACAGTGTCCTTCCAACATGTCCGAAGAATAACCTAATGAGCGTAGCCGTCCCCTCGTCGACTATACCATGGACGACGGCCTGCAGTTCCATGAAGCAGACGCCCGAGACGGCCGTCCTGCCACCCCGTCTCCTGAACCCCAGAATAACGGGGATCCCCCTCACGTTCAAAACCAAGGGACCGAGGCATTTCAACCCATCCCTGTTCCTGTCGAAGGAGACGCCACCATGATTGCTATGGTGAACGCCCTCAACCAGGCCAGCTTTATGCTCTACCAGCAGCATGAGAGAATCATGGCCCTAAAAGCTGACCGACAGGAGGTCAGACCTCAACAAGAGAGGAGGACACAACAACGTCCAGAAGCAACAAAGAAACGAGGATGTCGCTCCCCAGAGCCTCACGTCAGCAGGGCAAGCGCCCACCGTGACAACGGTCGATCGGGAACCTCGCCGAGGCGCGATCGTAGCCCCGACCGCAACGAACTCTCTCCACTAAGGAGCGACAAAGAAGACCTGCATTGTCCCCTGTCACGGGCAATAATGGAAGCTCCGCTCCCCAAAGGCATGGAGAAACCTCCTAACCTAGCTGTGTACGACGGGACTACCGACCCCGACGATCACGTCGACAACGTTAACGCGATGCTCGACTACCATAATGACATCACCGGGCACCTCAAATGCAGGTTGTTCTCGATGACCCTCAGGAAAGGGGCCATGGCCTGGTACAAGAGCTTGGCCCCCGAGTCCATCACGTCTTGGAGAGTCATGAGATCCATGTTCACGAGGCATTTCACAGCCTCTCGGCGTCATCCCAAGACAGAGGCGACCCTCGAAGCCATAGTACAAAAGAAGAGTGAAACATTATGCTCGTACATCGAGCAATTCAATCTGGAAGCTGTCGAGGTAGATACTACTGAACACATGAAGAAATACCTCCTCGAGAGGGGGCTCCTGCCCAGTAGCGAACTCAGCAGAGCTGTCGGGATCGAGCCTCCCCGCACCTTGAATGAACTTCTGCATAAGGCCCAGGCCTACATCAGATACGAGGAGAAGCAGGTAGCCCACAACGCCCGCAGCGGCCGTAATATCGGAGATACCGATCACCCCAAGCGTGAAGATCCGAATATTCCCCGTCGCAATGGGGACAGGCGAAGGGAAGAAAGGCCCCGCGAGCCTCGAGAAGGAAGAGGCCCTGCGAGCCGATTCAACGAGTACACCTTACTGACAGCTCCCCACGAACACATCCTCGCGGAATGCATCAACTCCGAATTCAAACAAGGCAGAGTAAGGTTCCCAAAACCATCTCCACCAAAGCCTCACACCGACAAGTCCAAATACTGCAGGTTCCACAGGAGCCACGGGCATGTGACCGAAGACTGCGTCCACCTAAAAGATGCAATAGAGATTTTAATCCAAGAAGGGCACCTTAAACAGTATACTAGGAGGAACGAAGCTCCCAAGCATGAAGAGTCGGAGAAGAAGAGACCTCGGGAAGATACACCCCCCGACAACTCTCCTTATCAAGTGGCCCTCTACGTGTCACGTCCAGAGGATTTCATCCTCCCTGAGCCATTTCCCGAAGGCCGGATCACTGCACTCAGCCCCTGGGAAGATTTCCCGACTGCCCTTGTCATATCGGGCGGAGGGGTTAACGGCGAGGTCGTCGCCCTCTCAGTAAAATGCAAGTTCGACGAGCTCCTTCTGACCGCGCCCGAACAAAAGGCAACGCTGACAAAATATCGGGGTAAATCCAACCCAATATCCTTCTTTTTAGAAGAGCTTCCGGGCGGCTCCCCGAATTCGGGCATCCCACTATTGATCAGGGCCAGGATGGCCCAGTTCGACGTCAGACGCATTCTCGTCGATCAAGGCAGCTCGATGGATATCATGTACGTCCACCTCTTCAAGACTCTGAAATTAGACAAGACCAACCTATCCCCCTACGTCGGGTCCGACCTCCAAGGACTCAATGGAGCCACAACAAGACCGTGGGGATATGTCGAGCTCCTTGTCACATTCGGGGAGCAGGAAACGGCCAGGGAAATCAAAATCCAATTCTTGGTCGTAGACTGTCCATCCCTCTACAATTGCATCTTCGGCCGCCCGACATTAGCCGAACTCACTGCGGTCCCATCTACCGTCCATCTAAAGATGAAGTACTACACCAAACTAGGCCGCGTAGTCACCATCCACGGCGACATCGAGGCTGCCCGACGGTGCTACGACGCTGCAGTAAAAGGACAGGCCACGGTCAATACAAAGAGCAACAAAAAGCCCAAGACCGAAGATCCTCTCCTCCAGGGAATCAACGCCATCGACCTCGACTGCCGCATTGGCCACGACGAAACTGAAGAATGGAAACCCGCCGAGGAACAGTCTCCCGAACACCCGTTCCGACCGGTCCCCGACGGAGAGTTCGAGCTCATCCCTCTAGGTGACGATCCTGGAAGAACGGTAAAGATAGGCAAGGGATTGCCCGAGGAAACAAGGGAGAAGCCCGTGACATGCCTCAAGGAGAACTCCGACCTCTTCGCATGGAACGCCGCAGAGATGCCCGGCCTGGATCCTGAGATCGCGTGTCACCAGCTAGCTTTAGATCGGGCAGTCAAGCCCATAGCACAGCGTAGGCGCAAGCAGTCCCCCGAGAAGGCGGAGGCTGCCGAGCGAGCTGTAAAAGACCTCTTAGAGGCAAATTTTATTTCTGAAGCCCAGTACACAACCTGGCTCTCTAATGTAGTCCTCGTTAAGAAAAATAATGGAAAATGGTGCATGTGTGTTGATTATACTGATCTTAATAGGGCTTGCCCCAAAGATGCTTTCCCCCTCCCTAACATAGATAAGCTCGCTGACAACTCTGTAGGTTTTAGACTCCTGTCCTTCATGGACGCATATAGCAGATATAATCAAATCCTTATGTCAGACACGGACAAGAGACACACGGCGTTCATGACCCCGACCGGCAATTACTATTACAACGTAATGCCGTTCGGACTCAAGAACGCCGGGGCCACATACCAGCGCATGATGAACAAAGTCTTCAAGGAAGAAATAGGGGATATGCTCGAGGTATACATGGACGACATGATCATCAAGTCACACGAGGAGGTCGACCATGCTCGACACCTATACAAAGTCTTCGAGCAGGCAAGACAGTGTAAAATGAGGTTTAACCCTGAAAAATGCACGTTCGCCGTCCGGGCAGGAAAATTCATGGGTTTCTACCTCACCGAAAGGGGTATCGACGCCAACCCCGACAAATGTCGGGCGTTCTCGGAATTTCCAACCCCGAAGACCAAAAAATCAATCCAATCCCTCAACGGAATGCTCGCCTCACTCTCCCGTTTCATTGCCAAATCCGCCCAGCATGCACTGCCATTCTTCAGACTCCTTCATAAGGAAGCCAGCTTCGAGTGGACCGACGAATGTGAACGGGAACTACTCCATTTGAAGAAGGTTCTCTCTGAACCCCCGGTCCTATCACGACCATTAGAAAAAGAGACCTTATACCTGTATCTGTCCGTGGCAACTGAGGCCGTCAGTGCCGTCCTAATAAGGGAAACTGACGAAGGACAAAAACTCATCTATTTTACGAGCAAAGCGCTCCAAGGCCCCGAACTCAGATACCAACAAATTGAAAAGGTCGCCCTGGCTCTCATAGATGCGGAGATGAGGCTACGCCACTACTTCCTCGCGCACACGGTCAAAGTAAGAACCGACCAACCAATCAAACAGCTTCTCGGACGGCCAGATATGGCCGGAAGAATGCTCAAATGGTCGTTGGAACTCTCCGAATTCGATATACAATACGAGAATAGAAAGGCCTTGAAAGCCCAAGCACTGGCCGACTTTGTCGCGGAAATGACCCACAGCTCGACACCGACGGACGGCGCCCATAAATGGACGATCTTCGTCGACGGCGCCTCTAGTACGACAGGCAGTGGAGCTGGAATCATCCTCGAGAATGAGGACAGGATCCTGATCGAGGTCTCACTAGCACTAGCCTTCCCGACATCAAACAACCAAGCCGAATATGAAGCTTTCATCGCCGGTCTAAGATTGGCCGAAGACCTAGGAGCAAAGGAAGTAAAAATATCAACAGACTCCCAGCTCGTGGCATCACAAGTACGAGGAGAGTACCAGACCAAGAATGACAACCTTGTCGAGTACCTGGCCTTGGTCAAAGAAAGACTCGAAAAATTCGAGAAGTGGGAAGTACAGCACGTACCTCGCGAGCACAACACACGGGCCGACATCTTATCGAAGCTAGCTAGAACGAGAAAGAAGGGCGGGAACAAATCTGTAATTCAAGAGATCCTTCCTCGACCTAGTATCGAAAAACCACCTCCTCCACTCGAGGTCAACGCGATCGGGGATACTCATTGTTGGATGACACCTATCTATAATTACCTAACGAAGGACGAGCTCCCCGTCGACCCAAAAGAGGCGGCCACCACCAAACGGAGGGCATGCTCGTACGTCCTCCTCGAAGGGAAACTTTACCGTAGGGGGTTTTCCATCCCATTACTCAAGTGCGTCGAGGAAGAGAAAGTCTCCGACATACTGGGAGAAATACACCGAGGAATAAACGCCCAACACCCCGGCCGACGATCACTTGCACGAAAAGCTCTTCGAGCAGGCTACTACTGGCCGACCATGCAACACGACTCCAAGGAACACGTAAAAAAATGCGACAAATGCCAACGGCACGCTGACATGCACCTCGCACCCCCGAACGAACTAAAAACACTCTCTTCTCCATGGCCCTTCGCATGGTGGGGGCATGGATATCCTCGGGCCTTTCGTGACCGGATCGTACCAGAATAAATACCTCATCGTAGGGGTAGATTATTTTACCAAATGGATCGAAGCAGAGGCGCTGGCTAAAATAACAGCGCAGAACATTCTTCGATTCTTTAAACGCAATATCCTCGCTCGGTTCGGCGTGCCCCAGGTCCTCATCACGGACAACGGAACGCAATTCACAGACGGGGGATTCCAAGACTTCGTTGCGAGCTTAGGTACTAAGCAACATTTCACATCCGTCGAGCACCCTCAAACCAACGGGCAAGCGGAAGCAGCCAATAGGGTAATCTTGCATGGACTGAAACGCAGGCTCGGTGAGGCGAAGAGGGCGTGGGTCGAGGAGCTACATAGCGTTCTATGGGCTTACCGTACAACACCTCACTCCACAACCGGGGAGACCCCATTCCGACTAACATACGGCACCGAAGCAGTCATCCCAGTAGAAATAAGAGAACCAACAAGACGCATAGAAGAACCTCTAGACGAAGAAATGGATGACGAGGCATTCAGAGCCGAGCTGGACCTCGTCGACGAGATCCGCTCCGAAGCCGCCCTTCGATAAATATCCCTCAAACAAAAAATAGCCTTGCGCCACGACGCGAAGGTCATAAAAAGAGAGTTCCAGGTGGGCAGCCTGGTCCTCAGAAGAAACCAAAAAAAACCAAGAGAGGGTAAACTGGCCGCAAACTAGGAAGGCCCCTACCGTGTCCGCGACAAGACGAGCAACGGAGACTATTATCTAGAAAACCTACAAGGCGAAGAACTCGCTCGACCATGGAACGCAGAGAAACTTAGACAATATTACAGCTGAATATGTCACGGGGAGACGTGGGAGGTACGACCACGCTCTTCTGTTAGAAGTTGTGGCTAGTGATCTAGAGGGGGGGTGAATGGATCACCTCCTTGTTTACAAGGATTTTAAAAGATTTTTCAGAGTTTTCAAAGATTGACGTAAACAACGGTCCCAAATATACAAGCGTCTATTCTGGACCAGCCACTAGAAGACCAGACATGTGATAACGTGCTGGATTTACGATTGAGATCATAAAGGATTAAACACACAAGATGTAAAACAGTTGAATGCACCTATCACAAAAGTTATTTCCAATGAATCAAAAACAATTGAAAACGCAAATAGAGATAGAGAAAGAATACAATACGCGGAGATTTGGTAAGGAAGTTCCCCACGTTCGTCCTCGCGTGTGGGTACGTCTCCCTCTCAATTTCAAACCGAAATTGAGAACTTTTATATCAATATTGTTGAATTCGTCGATTACAAGGTTGCTATACAAACACCAGAAATCTATACACCTAGATCTTCCTATTGTATCAACCTTCACTTGATCTGAGCCCAATCAAGATTCCCTGCAAGTAATACAAGCAATTCACCGGTTCCACGATCTATTTGTGAAATCCCCCGATTTCCAAATCTTACGCTGCGGCTGAATCTGTCTTGTAAACGTGACTAACAAACCCTCAAGAACACGCCCGTTCTTGAAGGAAAACCCAGCTGGTTTTTCCTTGAAGCCTTCTATCAATCTTCAACTCAGCTGGATCTCCGATCGTACCACTGAACGTTATCTCATAAGCCTTCAATTCACAGAACAGCACACACTTCCTTGTTGATGTTCTTGAATTAAGGTATGTGAGAAGATGATGAAGATGAATTGATTCTAGGTTTCAATCCTACTCAACATTGAATTGTCCACACTCCAAAATCCTTTTCTTGATGTGTTCTTCAATGATCTATCACTCTAAAATTCATCTGCAATTTTCTGTGATCTATTCCTCACTAAATGAAACACTCAACATATATATGCAGATTTTGTTAGAAGTAAAACAGACAAATGAATCGATACATAGTAGTATGAATCGATACATACTGAACAGATTAATAAAAACAGAGAATTAAACAAGCAATGAATCGATGCATGCTTGTATGTGTCGATTCATAGAAGAAAATCCAGAACCATTCAAACAGCATGAATCGATACATGATGAGATGAATCGATTCATTTTGCGAATTTCCAGAATCATTCAAACAGCATGAATCGATACATGATGGAATGAATCGATTCATTTTGCGTATTTTTCAGAAAACAAAAACATTGATAAAAATGAGTCAAAGAATTTAAAGGCAGCATATGATGAAAGCACAAAACACTTAAAATTTATAATCATTCAAAATCATTCAAAACTAGAGTTGCTCACAAACTCCCCCTTTTTGATGATGACAAAATTTTTGAAGTGTGAGAATTACTCCCCCTGAGTTTGTGCCTGTCATTTTTCACACTTGCCTTTGCCTTTTCTCCCCCTTTGTCAACATCAAGAAAGAATGCATAGGTGAAGAAACAGAAACAGCAATACTAAGATATATAAGCAGAGTTCACTCATAAAGAATGAAACATAAAGTGCAAACAATTTAGACAAAAGCAAATAATCAAAGGCAGTGAAATTGTCAAATAGAGTTGCGAATTACATAAACAAACCAAACCATAAAGAGTTTAAACAAGAAAAACAAAGAAACTTAAGCAAGAAACAATGATGATATGCAAAATGAAATGCAGCTTCAATGAGGAAAAGGGCCACCACACGACTCCGCATCATCTCGATCAGGGTCATGGAAACTTGGAGGAGGAGGAGGTGGAGGAGGCATTTCATCTGGATTCTGCCCCATGAAGGCGTAACGCCTGAAACCTCTCTGAACCTCTGTGCTTTGAAACCTTTCCATAATCCCCGGGTGCGAACGACAATCATCCATAAATCCAGACATCTCATTATAGAAAACTTGATGCCACTTAACCAATTCAGTATGCCATGAATGTTGATTATGATACATTCGAGTATGCTCATCATGCCATTCTCGGTGCTCGTTATGCCATTCCGTTTGCTGGACATGCCACGCACGAGCTTCTTCATGTCGGGCATTGATTGCAATTTCCAACTGCGCAAACATTTGAGTAAGATAGGCCGGAGCAGCAGTAGATGAAGTCGGTGGAGCCGATGAAGGAGCGGGATCATAGTTTGTAGGAGACCACCTTTGTGGTACCCACTCACCCCAACCAGTGTTGGCATTTGCATCAGGAGGATTTTCTGCATCCTCCATATCTTCATCCCTTTGTTCTTCAACATAAACATGCTCAGACGGAATATCAAAGTTGTAGATGCGGGTTCGAGTGCTGCGTCCAAAAAAATAGTAGCAGCGAATTTCGATGTCCCACCGATAACCCATATGAGAGAGTGTGGCATTGTTGAATTCTTGAACACTAGAAGATGATAGGAGAGGCACAGGAGGGAAAACCACTTTCCAAAACTTAAGAATTCGCATAATCTGGGCAGCATATGCAAGAGTGATGTTTTTGGACCAGTTCCGCGTAAGAAAGATACGCTTGACAAAGTAATTGGCCCAGTTTAATGGTATCTTTTTCTGCAGAATATACAATAAATGGATATCCGGCTTGTCCAATCGTGAGTGTCCTCCGGACCTTGGACGCAAGATATGTGAAAGTATCCAGTGCAGAATTCTTGGAACACTTTTAATCATACCAGAAGTCAGAGGCTCATCATCAGCAAGAGGTCTTTCCAATTTAGAAATGGATGCACAATATTCCTTCAACTTAAATTGTGTTTCAAAGTTCTGGTCATGCCACATCTGCAATTCAGGCAATAGAGATGGAAAATTGAACACTCTGGACTAGTCATCAGCCTCAAAACGGTAAGTTCTAGTTCCAATCGAACACTTGAACATGTAGCCTTTTCCAGTTTTCACACCAGCATAGAAAGCACGAATAAAGTCTTCATGATACTCATCTTTAACAGTTAAAAAGGATCCAAGATTTTGTTCGTCGATTAAATCCGCAACTTCTTCTAAACAGAGAGTACGTACATCACTAGTATCGAAAACATGTGGTTTCATAACTAACATTGTTTTAAAAGAAGCTACAAATTCTTCAACAATGGCAGGATGAAGAATTGCAGCCCCAGATGGAGGAATTTCAGGAACAGAAGGAGCCTGATGAGAAGACCCAACAGGTTATTTTCCTTTACGTTTTCCTTTTTCTCTTGGAAGCAAGACTCTTGGAGGCATAGTGATGAGATTAGGGTTTTGAGAGAAGAGGGGTTTTGTGGCAGTTAGGGTTAGAAACGAAAATGATGCAAATGAGATGATGAGAAAGACATAATGGAGTTTTATAACTGATAGACATGTCATGGCAGTTGCTGATGTGTCGATTCATTAAAAAATAAACTGAATTTAAAACAAGATGCGTCGATTCATGACTGTATGAATCGATTCATTTTACGAAAAATTTTAAAATTCAGAATGTTATGTATCGGTACAAGACATTATGTATCAATACATACTGTAACCATTTGGACAGAAATTAAAAGAAAATCAACATGAATCGATTCAAGATGGTTGTGATCGATTCATAATGCGAATTTTTGAAATACAAATGACTATGTATCGATACAAGCCATTATGTATCAATACATACTGTAACTATTTTGATAGAAATTAAAAGAAAATGAGCATGTATCGATTCAAAATGGTTGTGATCGATTCATAATACGAAAATTTTGAAATTCAACATACTGTAATTATTTTGACAGTGATAAAAGAAATTTTGCAAGAATTGACACAACAATGAATATGCAAAACAAACATTATGCAAAATGCAGAATGAATCATAACATTGTATGGATGTTTAAGAATACTTTACAAACAAAACATCAATGTTCAAACATTCATATGAAAAGAAGTTCATGAAAACGAGAAATCATTTCTCAAACATACATTGATCATACAATATCAACAAAGTGAAGAGAGGCACAATATTACCTCCGTCGTAGTATTCTCATGAGGTACGAGTGAAGACTACAATCAGAACTTAGCAAACACGATGAGATAAATAGAAACTACATCAATCAAACTTAAGACACCAATGCGGAGAGATCAAGAATCCCCAATTCGCGACGAATGTTGAAGAATGGTTCAGTTGCCAAAGGTTTAGTGAAAATGTCAGCAAGTTGATTTTTAGTATCAACATGCTCAAAAACAACATCTCCTTTTTCAACATGATCGCGAAGGAAGGGATGTCTAATCTCAATATGTTTGGTGCGTGAGTGTAAAACAGGATTCTTAGTGAGATTAATGGCACTAGTGTTGTCACATTTAATTGGAATACGTTTAAGTTCAATGTCAAAATCTTGTAGTTGTTGTCTTAGCCACAAAATTTGAGCACAACAGCTACCGGCTGTAACATACTCAGCCTCTGCAGTAGACAAAGCTACGGATACTTGCTTTTTACTATGCCAACTTATTAAAGAATTTGAAAATAGATGACATGTGCCACTAGTGCTTTTCCTATCTGATTTGCAGCCAGCAAAATCAGAATCAGAGTAACCTACTAAGCTGCAATCGCTTCCTTTGGAATACCAAAGCCCATATTTAGGTGTTCCATTAAGATACCTAAATATACGCTTGACTGATTTTAAGTGAGATTCCTTAGGATTTGATTGATATCTTGCACACATACACACACTAAACATGATGTCCGGTCTAGAAGCAGTAAGATACAAGAGAGATCCAATCATACCTCTATACCTTTTGACATCAACACACTTACCATGTTCATCTTTGTCCAAGTTTTCGTTGGTAGGCATGGGAGTGTCAATTGATTTAGAATTATTCATTCCAAAACGCTTGAGCAGTTCTCTGCAGTATTTTGTTTGACATACTGCTGTACCTTCATCAAGTTGCTTTATTTGGAGGCCTAAGAAGTAGTTCAACTCCCCCATGAGACTCATCTCAAACTCACCCTGCATAACATTATAAAATTCTTCGACCAAGTGTATGTTAGTTGAACCAAAAATTATATCGTCTACATAAAATTGAACTAAAAGAATGTGTTTTCCTTTGTTTTTAATGAAGAGTGTATTATCCACTTTACCTCTAGAATATCCATGTTCAAGTAGAAATTTGCTAAGTCTTTCGTACCACACACGAGGTGCTTGCTTAAGACCATATAAAGCACGCTTTAATTTGTGAAACATATACTTCTTCATTTATGACACCATTTAAAAACGCACTCTTTACGTCCATTTGGTAAAGCTTGAAATTCATAGAACACGCATAGGCAAGCAAAAGACGTATAGCTTCAAGACGAGCCACCGGAGCATAAGTCTCCTCATAATCGATGCCCTCCTCTTGGTTATACCCTTGTGCTACCAAGCATTCCTTGTTTCTAGTTATCACTCCGCTTTCCTCAAGTTTATTCCTAAACACCCATTTAGTACCTATGATGTGATGATCCCGCGGACGAGGGACAAGTTCCCAAACGTCATTTCTTTTAAATTGATTAAGCTCTTCTTGCATGGCCATTAGCCAAAATTCATCAATCAAGGCCTCTTTAGCATTTTTAGGTTCCACTTGTGATACAAAAGCGAAGTGAGAACAAAAGTTACTTATCTTAGAACGAGTCAACACTCCCTTTGAAACATCTCCCAATATATTGTCTATAGGATGGTCTTTAGAGGATTTCCAAGCTGGTGGAAGGTCCTTCACTTCAGATGTTCCTTCCTCTTTATCTTTTTCATGACTAGTGTCTTCCTCCTTCTCAATATCAACCGTTTCAGATTGATCAATTTCCGAAACAACTTCTTTGAGTATGTCTTCTGTAGATACACCTGCGTCATCAAAAGAGATACCTTTTTCGACAATTTTTGGGTAAGACTCATCAAAAGAAACATGGACAGATTCTTCAACAGAAAGTAAACGCCTATTATACACTCTATATGCTTTGCTTGATTGAGAGTAACCAAGAAAAATACCTTCATCAGCTTTGGCATCAAACTTCCCAAGATTTTCCTTACCGTTATTCAAAACAAAACATTTACAACCGAACACATGAAGATGAGACAAGTTTGGCTTTCTACCTTTTAAAATTTCATAAGGGGTTTTATTCAAAATAGGACGAATTAAAATCCTATTCAGAACATAACAAGCTGTGCTAATTGCATCAGCCCAAAAATATCTTGGTAATCCACCCTCATTGAGCATTGTTCTTGCCAATTCCTCTAAAACTCAATTTTTGCGTTCCACAACACCGTTTTGTTGTGGAGTTCGAGGAGCTGAAAAGTTGTGCTCAATGCCATACTTGTCAAAATACTTATCAAAGAGATGGTTTTGAAATTCACCTCCATGATCGCTTCGGATTGTAACTATTTTAGAATTCATTTTATTTTGGGACAGCTTTGCAAAACTTTTAAAAGCAGAAAAAGTTTCATCTTTGCTATGAAGGAATATAGTCCAAGTGAATCTAGAGTAGTCATCTACTATTACGAAACCATAATAGTTTCCACCTAAGCTCTTTGTCCTAGATGGTCCAAAGAGGTCCATATGGAGAAGCTCAAGGGGTCTTGAAGTTGAAATTATGTTTTTAGATTTAAAAGAGACCCTTGTTTGTTTCCCCATTTGCCAAGCATCACATAGGTGGTCTTTTGAAAATTTTATTTTTGGAAGACCTACTACTAGATCCTTGGATACAACCTTATTAAGCAAATCGAAATTAACATGCGCTAAGCGTCTATGCCATAGCCATGAATCATCATTTAGGGCTACTAGACATTTAGTGCTTGTTAAGGATACACTCAAAAGATCAAGCATATATATGTTGTTTACTCTTACACCCTTAAACACAACATTTTGTTCGGTATGTTCAATTTTGCAACAAGTTTTTGTGAAAGAAACTTTATAACCTTTGTTGCATAGTTGACTTATACTTAACAAATTGTGTTTAAGTCCCTCTACAAGATGGACATCAGAAATAGTAGTGGTAGAAGGATTACCTACATTACCTTTACCAAGTATAGCTCCTTTGTTATTGTCTCCATAAGTAACATACCCTTTCTTCTTTGCTTTGAAGTCAATAAAAAGTGATATGTCACCTGTCATGTGCCTTGAACACCCGCTGTCCAGAAACCATCTTCTTTCCATGGATGCAAGACACACATCCTACAATATCAAAAGAGAGAGGTAGGTACCCAATTTTTATTGGGTCCAAGTGGGTAAGTGGTAACATGGTTGTCTTTAGGCTTCCATTGATAAATGCCTTTAGGCACTAGAAATATTCTAAATTTGCATTTTTCAATGGTATGGCCAGCATGACAACAATAATGACAAACACTACGATAATGATGTTGTTTACGATTGGTCCTTAAATCCTTTGGAACAAAAGAATATTTTGCATAAGGAGGATTTAATGACTTTTTGAACAACCTAGTATCAATGGCATAAGTAATCTTAGGTTGCAAGGCTTTTTCCAATTTGACTTTAAGAGAAATAACCTCTTGTTGCCAAATGTGACAAGCTTCACAATGCCTTATTTTACTACAACCATCAATATCAATAGCTTTTGAATTTTCTGCAATGCTAGCTTTCAAGTATTCTAAATCTTTTTCAGCATGTTGTACTTTACCTTCCAAGTATGAAAAAAAAATTTATCGGAAGATAATCTTTTAAATGCTTCTATAGCTTCATTATGCAGTTTTTCAAAAGCTATTTTCAATTCAGAAAAGGACATAGAAGAGAAATTGTTATAATAAGCTTGTTTTACCTTTTTATCATCACTTTTCTTCTTGTGATGGGACTGATTTTTGGTGTGAGCCATAAGACACAAATTTGCGGTTTCATCGCTATCACTTGAGCATTGTGTACTTGATGAATCACTATCACTTTCCCAAGCAATGTAAGCTCTTCTTTGCTTATTATACCTTTTTGGTGGAGCTTTTCCTTTATCCTTTTTCTTTAAATGACAATCCGTTTTATAATGTCCGGACTTGCCACAATTAAAGCAAGACCCTCTTTCTCTATTCTTCTTAATCTCTTCCTGTTTTGAATCTATAGATTGTCTTCTAAACTTTATGAGATTTTTGTCGGAATGCTTGATTCCATTCTTTCGAATGAATCTATTATATCTCCTAACAAAAAGTCCCATTTCTTCGTCACCGGAGTCTTCGTCACTACTTGACTCATTGTTGCTTAGCTCTTTTTGTGAGGACTTTGAGTTAGAATCCATAAGAGCTATAGGCCTCTTCTCACTCTCTTTGTCTTTATTCTTATCCTTTCCCTTTTTACTTTTGTTCTCAAACTTTTCTAGACTTTCTAGTTCTTGCTGATGTTCCTCCAGCTTTCCAAACAAAGTAGTCATTGTGAGTGTCGTTAGATCATTGGCTTCCTTGATAGCTGTTACTTTAGGTTGCCATTCCCTGCTAAGACATCTCAGAATTTTATTAGTAGCAATATCATTGGAAACAGGTTTTCCAAGTGCATTCAAACGATTAATGAGATGAACAAATCTCTTTTGCATGTCGGGAATAGATTCTCCTTGTTTCATGTGAAAGAGTTCGAACTCTTGATTAAGTGTGTTAATGCGGGACTGTTTTACTTCAGTTGTACCTTCATGTGCAATTTCTAAAGCATCCCACATTTCTTTAGCTGTCGAGCAATGGGAAACTCGATAATACTCATCTGCACTAAGTGCTGAAATTAGCATATTTCGAGCTCTCCAATCACTTGACCACTTTTTCTCATCTTTTTCATCTCAATCATCTTCTGGTTTAGGTACTATGGCACCTGCCTCATTCATCATGGTAATTTGAAAAGGACCATTTTGAATGGCAGCCCATACGCACCTATCAACAGAATTTATGTGAACTCGCATGCAGTCTTTCCAGTAGCCATAATTTTCACCATTAAAAACAGGAGCTCTATTATACGCCCCCTTTGGTTCAGAATCCATAATGTTACAGGCAGCCACAAAGCACCAGCGAACCAGTGCTCTGATACCACTTGTTAGACGCTGTGGCTAGTGATCTAGAGGGGGGATGAATGGATCACCTCCTTGTTTACAAGGATTTTAAAAGAGTTTTTAGAGTTTTCAAAGATTGACGGAAACAACGGTCCCAAATATACAAGCGTCTATTCTGGACCAGCCACTAGAAGACCAGACATGTGGTAACGTGCTGGATTTACGATTGAGATGATAAAGGATTAAACACACAAGATGTAAAACAGTTGAATGCACCTATCACAAAAGCTATTTCCAATGAATAAAAAACAATTGAAAACGCAAATAGAGATAGAGAAATAATACAATACGTGGAGATTTGGTAAGAAAGTTCCCCATGTTCGTCCTCGCGTGTGGGTACGTCTCCCTCTCAATTTCAAACCGAAATTGAGAACTTTTATATCAATATTGTTGAATTCGTCGATTACAAGGTTGCTATACAAACACCAGAAATCTATACACCTAGATCTTCCTATTGTATCAACCTTCACTTGATCTGAGCCCAATCAAGATTCCCTGCAAGTAATACAAGCAATTCACCGGTTCCACGATCTATTTGCGAAATCCCCTGATTTCCAAATCTTACGCTGCGGCTGAATCTGTCTTGTAAACGTGACTAACAAACCCTCAAGAACACGCCCGTTCTTGAAGGAAAACCCAGCTGGTTTTTTCTTGAAGCCTTCTATCAATCTTCAACTCAGCTGGATCTCCGATCGTACCACTGAACGTTATCTCATAAGCCTTCAATTCACAGAACATCACACACTTCCTTGTTGATGTTCTTGAATTAAGGTATTTGAGAAGATGATGAAGATGAATTGATTCTAGGTTTCAATCCTGCTCAACATTGAATTGTCCACACTCCAAAATCCTTTTCTTGATGTGTTCTTCAATGATCTATCACTCTAAAATTCGTCTGCAATTTTCTGTGATCTATTCCTCACTAAATGAAACACTCAACATATATATGCAGATTCTGTTAGAAGTAAAACAGACAAATGAATCGATACATAGTAGTATGAATCGATACATACTGAACAGATTAATAAAAACAGAGAATTAAACAAGCAATGAATCGATGCATGCTTGTATGTGTCGATTCATAGAAGAAAATCCAGAACCATTCAAACAGCATGAATCGATACATGATGAGATGAATCGATTCATTTTGCGAATTTCCAGAATCATTCAAATAGCATGAATCGATACATGATGGAATGAATCGATTCATTTTGCGTATTTTTAAGAAAACAAAAACATTGATAAAAATGAGTCAAAGAATTTAAAGGCAGCATATGATGAAAGCACAAAACACTTAAAATTTATAATCATTCAAAATCATTCAAAACTAGAGTTGCTCACATCTTCCTCTCCAAAACTACAGAGAGGAACCGCGCGGCCCAAGGACGAACCGACTCTTCCAGCGAACACAACCTTCCCCGACGGTTGGGACCTCGATCGAGCACCAACGTCGAAGTACCAAGACCGGCAGGGCACCCAGCTCGCAATGGGAAAGCCCAAGCCTCAGAACCGGAGTTCCAAACACCGAACCCGATTTTCGATCTGAACGGGCACGACGCCCGCTACCTCATCGGTTCCCTAAACCGAGGAGACTAACATGGTCGAGCATAAAACAGTTCATGAATACAAAACATAATAAAAGAATAACCGAACAAGATGAATAATCAAAGACAACATTCATTCATTAAACAACGGTCAAAGCCAAAGATAAGTACGCCCGAAGGCCAAAATACAAACAAAAAGGCACGCAGGCCATACATAAAAAGGCACGCAGGCCATACAAAGCGGGCACGCATGCCATATGAACAAAACAAATTAAAACTCTTAAGACTCCGCCCGGAGCTCCTCCTTAACATTCTCCTCCTCCTCTCCTTCATCCTTCCCCAGCTCTTCTTCAGCTTCAAAAGGGCACACAATCTCCCCCTCCTGGACACATTAATTATGGGCTGACCCCTCCGTCACCAACTCGGGATTTAAAACCCTCAGTTGCTCGACGGCGTTGTCAAAACCCTCCTTAAATATAGCCACGAGGTCCTGATTGAGAGAGCGAATGTGCCCCATCAGCTCACCCCGGGAACCAAGAGCGAGCTCCTCCTCAGTCTCGTCAGCTAACGGACGGACCTTATCCTCAAGCGAAGCAAGCTGAGTACGCAATCCAGCATTCTCCTCAGCCACCTTCTGATGCCCGGCTGCTTGTTCCTCCAAACTCACCTTGGCCGCCTTCAGCAGATCCCGCTCCTCCTTGACCTCCTCCAACTCTTTTTTTAGCCCCTCCTGAAGCTGATGCTCCTCCTTGTAGTCCGACAAGTCCTTAGACAGCTTGTCCTTTTCAGACCGGACCCGCAGGAGGGCGTCCTCCAATGAGGCAGTGGACACTGAAGTGTCGGTCAGGACCATGGCCGTTTCCATCACCCGGATGACGGCGGCCAAGTCCCTTGCCAATTCCTTACGCCGGACACCAGCCTCCTGGTTCAGGATAGCCCTTGCTTCGGGTGCTGGCACGGCGATCACATACTCGGTCTTGAAAAAGGCCCACTCCACATAACAAGGGGGCAGTAAATAACTGCCAGGTCCACCCGGACTCCCGTTCCCCCCTAAGGTCGACCTTGAGAGAGTCCCCTCCGGACGCTTTCGCTTGTGGAGAGGGGAGGCTGATGGAGGCGGGTTGTCAAGTATGTTGATCATAGATTCCCGAGGAGGAGAGGAGGGCACTGGACTCGCTGTGTTCGAGGTCCCAGCCCCGAAGTCCCCAGCTACCGCCTGAACATGAGGCACGGTCTTCTTCTTCTTCTTTGGAGCCCTGTCCGGGGCACCAACCTGGTTGGCCAGCTTGAGGACCCGGTCATGAGCGGTGGGCATAGCACCTGCAAAACGAGGCACATAAACATCAGCGGGCGAAGACATAAACAAAAATAAGAATAAATAAAACACCTACTCAATAATTCCATGGCCTTCTCCTCGGTTCTACACTCGAGAAAAGCCTTGGTATTAATAATATGGGCCTCGGAGATCGGCATCCCGGCCTCGTCAACATAAGGCACACCCTTTCGATCTGTCCAGACCGCCAGGTTGAAGCTCTGCACGTACTCAACCAACTTCTTATAAGCGAGCCTATCCTCGACGCCCAGCATTGCAAACTTAATCCTATAATGGCTGGTGGTGAGATCGAAATGGTCGCGCTGCCACCTCAGCGGTATCTTCGACATCAAATTCTCCTACCCGTCTGCTTCCCGTTTGTAGTAATAAAGGGAATGCAGGGCAGCACGGGTGATCGGTCTCACCACATACCACCGACCCTTAAAATGACGGGCAGAATCCACGTACGTCTTGAACAAACGTACAGGTTGTTAGAAAGAAACCCAACTGTGTCGTCCCCGAAGACCGGACCGCTGGAGGTGGAAGACATGGAAGAAAAGGGCCCGAGTACACCCAATGCCAAGGAAGCGGCAGACCAACTCAAACGCCCGCATAAAAGCAAGGGCATTAGGGTGTAACTGAGACGGCGCCAGCCGAAGCCACTTGAAGATAGACATTTGAAAGGAATTGAAGGGCAGCCTAATCCCCGCCTCCCGGAAAGCAAACTCGTACATGGCGAACTGCTTCCCCGGGAAACGATGGCATATTCGGTCCGCCTCTTTGGGAGCATGGCACTGCCAGTTTTCAGGATCTTCCCGGCTTCTATCCTCCACCACGGCATAAGCGGGGATCGCCTCGTCACAAAAATAGGATTCCTCATCCAAGGGTTCGTCCGCAACCCAAGAGAGGTCATTCTGCCCGGACGATGAGGGATGCTCAGTACCATCCCTGGAGCTCTCCTCCCCGACAGACAAACGCGTGATGTCCGCATCCTTGGACTGTGGCCCGACGTCTTCTCTTCTCGGTCGTAAACGCCCGGTTGCACCTGAAACACAGACATAAAGAGTGAATTCGACGTCATATCAAATCCACCCTTCCACCACAGGTCAAGTGAAAGGGCGTAGAAGCGACGTTCATAGGCACCAGTGCGAAACTCCGCCCACTGCCACCAGGCCCGGTTGAGAAGTTTCGCACGTGTTCGGCGCAGGAACACGCACGTTCTTATGCACCGGGCAAAAATCTCATACATGCTTATGAAAATTTTGCCCGACACATGAAATTCCTGCCCAGGACAGTCTAACCCTAACTCTATTTTTTCATCTACAGTCTGTTTCACTATTTCTAAGTCAAATCTAATCAACCTGTAACAAATACAACATGCATTCACAGCCATTTAACGCAAAAAAGTGGAAAATAGAGGATTAAGAAGGCAAAAATGATACCTGACATGTTGAGAATCAAAAAGAGAAGGTGGCGCGCGAGCAGCAGCGGTAGTTCAGGCGGCGAGACGGGCGGAGACAAGGAGATTCGTCAGAGCTTCCGGTGAACGTCTGAGCGAAAAAGTGAAAATGAAGTGACTTAGCTTCCTTTTATAGTCCCAGGCGCGTGGATCAACACGCTAGGTCATCATTACCTACTGCCTACGCCGCCGTTTGCATACTAAACGAAGCGACACCATTAATACTGAAACACGTCAATCCATAAGGAAACTGAAACGACGTCGGGCACTTATACACCTCCCCGACTCCATGGAACGTCCCCGACCCCGTACGATGTCCTCGACTTCTACAAAAACAGTACGAACCCGTCGGTGACCTTCGTCCTCGACACTATTCGGAGTATCAAGTGCCCGAGGAGAAAGGGATGTTGCGGGCAGTTCTGCTGGAATATTACGTGCCCAGCCATACGCCCGCTACCTTATCCTTGGCGTGCGTACCCCGATTACAATACAAGTCATCACTCCGACTCAGAGACTCGACTTGGGGGGCTCCTGTTCTGGACTGGGCCGCGAGGATATACAGGGGCACGGCCCAACATATGTCGGGCAAAGGCCCATATGCTCGAGCAGGTGAACCTCTTGGATAAATCACCTGCTGATACGACAGGCATACATTGAAGACGGGCAGAGAGCATGTCTACCAGCTCATCTGCCACTCCACCCAACTGCCCTTCATTATCTCCTAAAAGATAGGGGCAGTTGGACCAAGGGGCAGACCTTTTGTCTAGGTCTTCACGCTTCTTACGCGTCCCTTGGCAGCTCCTCCTTGGGCCTAGCCAGATTAGGCCCATTGAGGGGCCTTGGCCCAGCGCTGGGGGCACATTATAAATACCCTTTCTTGGCAAAGGGTCAGGTATTCTCACTCATTCTGAACAAACTTTAACATTCTGTACCTCTTCTAACTTAGGCATTGGAGTGCTTTGCAGGTACACCCCCTTCCTCACTTCATTCTCTGGCCCATTCATCAAGTCATTGGAAGGCCCCTTCTGATCAGGTGAGATCAGTATGTAATGCAGTATGTCTATTTTTCTTCCAAGGGTATCCGATTTGGTTCTTTGGTTTTGACCTTCCAGACCACTGGGAATGAAGATGTTGAAGAGAAATGAAGTCTAAGAGAAAATCCAGCTAATACATAAACCACATATTACAAATGCAAAAGATACATAGTTTATGATTACAAAAAGTTCCCATGATGGGTCAAAATACAATTAAGTCGAGAAATACAACAAAATCACCATGAGAAATAAAGTACAACCAAAATAAAAATACAAGTACAGAGAAATCAAACATCAAGTCCAAAGTCATCCTCCTTGACTTCCTTTAGGAGAGCATCAGTCACTGGTCCAACTGGATGCTCTGTGATGGTCCTGATAAGAAGGTTCCTGGTGGCAATGGCACTTGTCAACTTCCGGTACTTGTCTGAGTCCTTTGTTCTCTTCAACCCCGCCCGGAGTTTCAGCTCAAAGATTTCCTTCTGTGCTACTAACAAGGCTTCCTGACTCTTCTTCTCATTAGCTTCCAACTTCTCAATCCTAGTCTGTGTCTTCTGATCTTCTTGCAAATGAGCATCAGTGATCCTGATCCATCTAGCCTGACTCTCCTCTAGGTAATGCTCAGCTCTGACTTTCTGAATCTTAGCTTCTTTGCAAGCATTATTCAATACCAACTCCCCTTCTCGGGCTTTTCTGATGAAGTCCTCTGTCTTTTCTATCTTGGTCATATGCTCAATCCGGAGCTTCTCCAACCTCTCAATATCCAAAAGACCGTCATTCCTTTCCCAAAGGGTCTTCTTCAGAGATTCAGAAATCTGGGTATTCCTCTCTTTCAGCTTATAAAATTCATCCAGAATCACTGTAGCTATGGGATTTACTGATGATGGCCCTGGCACATCTTCCAGGGTGAATGGCATGCGAGTGATTTGTCATCTGATGCGAGACCAATCAATGTACTGGGCTGAAGCTATGTTGTTGCACTTGCCAAGAATAGCAGTCCCTTTTGTTTGTATGTTATCCCAATCCCAGGCTGCTTGTCGGATGATGGCATGATTATTTTGAACATCACAGTAAAAGGTCTCTGCTAAATACTTCTCTCTTGGTGGATGTACTAAGGCATACCCTAGCTGCCTTTTGAAAAGAAAAGGATTGTAGTTGATGCAACCCTTCACTCCAATAAGAGGTACATTGGGATACTGCCCACAACTTATAATCATGTCCCTGCCCTTGGTGCTATGAGTACACCACCTGATGTCTTCTGAAGTGAGAGCAATCATTCTCTTAGCCCAATTTCTTGACTGATGAGGATTCAGGAAAGCTTTTGTCTTCGGCATGTGTCTTAATAACCAACAGTAGAAGAGAGGTGCACAACATCTGACTAGTTTTCCCCTCTGTTTCTCATTTCTCTAATGCACTGAGTAGTAAAAATCCCCTAGCAAGGTAGGAACTGGATTCTTTAGCAGGAAGATATGGATAGCATTCTTTCTTACAAACTTAGGCTCGTCTGCAAACAAGATGATTCCATATACACTAAGAGCCAAGAGAGCACAAACAGTTTCACACTTCCCTGCTGCAGCATGACTGGTGGCCTGACTGATCAAGAAGTCCAAATTGAGGCATGAGATTCTAGCCTTGGTGGTCATATGCTGATCAATGATGGTGTTTTCCAAATGTAAAGCCTTAGTTATGTCTTCATTCCTAGGAGCATTCATCTCAGGGTTGAAAGGGATTCCTCTTCTGATGGGGACACCCAACAACATGGAAAACTCTTCCAACAAAGGACCCATCTGAAAGTCTGGGAAAGTGAAACATCTGAGAGGAGGGTCATAGAACTGAAGGCAAGTGTAAATCATGCTCCTCTGTGATGCATCCAAGTCCGTGATCATGTCCATGATACCACCATAATATTCCCTGAATAAAGGGACATGATCAAGAGTGATTAGTGCCTGAATCTGTCTGATGCCTGCTAGAGAGGGCTCAAAGAAATGGTATGTAATGTTGCTCTTCCTGGATGAGTCCATACTGACAATGGATGCTGATGAAGATAACTAAAGGAAATAACTGATGAAGACAACTGGAGGAGATATCAGTTGAAGAAGATCTCTGATGAAGATAACTGATGAAGATGGATGAGCAGAAGAACAGTCAAAACCAAACCAAAGAAGATGTGGATACCCTATAAAACAAATAGACAAATGTTAAAATGATGTAAAATGATGTATGCAGAATGATATGCAAGGGTTTGTGATTAGGTGCTGGATTTATCATTTGTTTTGATAGGGTCCATGAGTGTTTAGAAATCCAGATGAAGGCTAGAGAACCAGTAACCAGGTGGGGGACTCAAATAAAGAGTCACAAGTCCAGGGTTTCATAAGATCAGTCCAAAGTAGTGTAACCTTAAACAAAATCCAGTAACAGGGTATGTTGAGGCCAAGGGTTCCTGCAAACCTGTAAATATCCCAACCCACTCACAGGTATTGTTCTAGAACAAGGATCCTTAGATTCAGATTTATTATGAGAAGTGTAAACACTTCTAACCCGGAGGTACAATGTTTACCCTAATCATTAAGAATCCTCCTCTAATTCACCTCAGATGCTGAAGGTCATATAAAAAGGTCATCCAGACTTAGCAGGCTTCCTAGATAGCCCTAGTACTACAGGAAATTCGTAGCACAGAGTTCTCAAGAAGAAACCCATGTTTAAACTGTTTTTCATATTCCCGCACCAGACCGAAATGGAATGGGAAAGAATATGAAGCCAATTTAATCCTATGTGTCACTCAGGCTCCCGGTGTGGAACCTTGCTCACTGAGATACCCCTCCCACCAAGGAAAACCAAAAAATCTAGCACATGATATGATGACAATAATATGAAATGCATAAAACAGTAAATGAAAGCAATAAATAAAGCTATACAGAAAGCAATAAATCAAGCAATAAACAAAAAGCACACATAACACCCCCATAAACACAAATCAAACAAGCTCTAGGAGAAACCCACAAAAAGAACCAGAAGCCCTGGTTGCAAAGTTTCCCCAGCAGAGTCGCTAAGCTGTCGCTCCCCGGACTTTACGTTCCGGTGCAAACGCGAACGGTCGGTGATGTTGGAGGTTGAGGTTGAATAGAGTCGCCCGCTAGGCATTTTTATCCTGAAGGAAAGGTAATGCTGCATAAACCTGGAAAGAGATGGATAAGACGGTTGCAAACCAGAGAAACTGAGAAAGGGGGTTGGTTACGACCTGGGAAGGTATTAGCACCCAGATCGTCTGTCATACTCGATGGGATCCACGCTTACAAGATTTTGTTTAAAAGGGGTAATGCATGTGCTATCTATGTGTAAAAGCTAGGGGAAGAAAGTACAAGTGTCAGTGCAAAAGGTGTGAATTACTCAGGAACTGAGGCTTAAAAAGAAAGCTGAAAGAGGGGGAAGACAAAGAGACTTTTGTTCGATAACTGTTAAGTTATGCCTACATATACTCTCGTGCAATGAGGAAGTCATAACACCATAGTTCGACTCAAAGAGACTGAAAATAAATTGACTGTGAACTGCTTACTTGTCTATGCTCAAGTGTATGACTCATCTGGCTCGAGTGCTAACTATCTTGCATTAGACGGAAGAAGCAAGTTCTCGTTTATGAATGAGTGTGATTAGAGAAGAATCCCGGAGGAGACTATTATTGTTTGTTTTTGTGTTTTTCAGTTTTTTATTGTTTTTGGTGTTTTGCATAGGATTATGAGCTTAAGCCTAAATCAAGGGTTGTAAACTCATTATATCCTCCCTGATCAGGGATAATGAGCCTACTTAAGTATAAGATAAGCATCCCAAATTAATTACCATGATGATGTAGGATTAAGATCACTAACCTACTTTTGATTATTTAGATGTTTTTGGTTTTTGTTTAGTGTTAAGTAATAAGTTTAATCTCTAATCACAGATTAGTGAACTCATTACATCATCCTAAGAGAAGGATGATAGATGAGAACACTTAAGCTGAGGAAGATACCTCAACTTAATCCATGGTTAGGGATTAAATTAATTATATAACAAACCTTTATTAAATGGATTTTAATTAAAGGATGAGATTAAGAAGGTGTATTTTAAGTTTGTAAGACAAGTTGAGGGGGACTTGTCCATTAAACACTAGGGTTAGTCCCTCTTAAACATAAGGAAGAGATAAAACCCTAATGTAAGGCCCAAGTTACAAGATAAAGTCTTAGTGATTATTAATGTGTTTTGATTAAGATGTGTAAACAAATCAAAGGTTTAACACTAAGGATTAAAGTTATACACTCCATCCTAAGATAAGGATTCAGACATAACCCTAATTCAAAGTCCTAAAGCTTTAAGAGTTTAGCCTCTGATTATTGAGATGAGAAGAGAGACTCAAGGAGACTCAAAGGTAAAAAGATAAGGGGAGACTATATACAACCCTAAAAATTATCATGCTTGGATATCCTATGGTTTGTGAGGCTTAAGAGAAGATCTTCAGGAAGGCCACCATGGAAGAAGCAGATGAGAAGAGAAGAAGAAAGAAGAATAAGTTACTTACTTCCTGAAGAAGATAAGTAACCTAAAAGAAAGAAAGTAAGAAGGAGGGATCATAAGTGAAGCAAATTCACTTCAAAGTCAAATAAGAATGCATATGAAGAGATGAGAATAGGTGGGATGTGAAGGCAAATCCCATCCCAGACAACTTACTATAAGCCCCTGAAATGTTAGTATGAATGCATAAGATGCAAAGCAAAAGGAAATGAGATAAATAAGGATGCAAAGATTAAAACCAGAAGTGTAAACATGATGCAAAGTAATACAAGATGCATATGAATGATCATACAAGGATGAGATGCAATGGAAGCATGTTTAGAAGCATGAAAACACATAGAAGTTAATGAAACAAAATGAATGCAAAGCATGCCAAAATGATACAACAATGATCAAGAAATGTTTCAAAGATGTCCTAAGATGTCTAATATGACATACAAAAGAATGGAATGGCATGGCAAGTTCATAAGTTCATGATATGCAAAGAAGAATGCAAATGAAGATGCAAAATTAGGGTTTTAAGGCAACATGAGATGCATATGACCAAAACAGAAGCATACATCATGATAACATTTTAAATTGAACTCAAACAAAACCTAATCACATACAAGACCACACCCCAAAGGAGAAAGTCAGAAGCTAACCCTAGGCAAAGTTATAGAATTTCTAAGTTAACTAGGGTTTTTGAGTGCTTCTAAAGGGAAAATGCAAATCAAATTGAAAATACAAGATAAAAATATGAGATAAATAACCTAGAAATTATATGCAATATGTGAAACAATGCAAAAAGAATTAAGTTCAAACTCATCATGGTTAGGCAGAAATGAATTTTTCAAGTTAGGGTTAAAAAATGTGAAATTTAAGAACCCTAATTCAAAGAAAATTGTGAAAATGTGATCAAAACTAAAAAGAAATTTGTATGGTGAGTTTGAAAATGTTTCTAAATGTTTAAAAATGCTTCATGAATTTTTTGGTGATTTTTGGAAACTTAAATGCATATTAAATTAATTAAAACCAATTAATTAATTAAACAAAACATTTAAATGTTTTAAAAATACCTTTTTAATGCAAAAATTAAAATAAATTTTTTTTTAGGTTAAGAAAAATACTTGAAGCAAAAATGCAAGAAATGAGATTTTTGAAAGTCTTTTGCTATTTTAAATAATTATGGAAAGAAAATGGAATAAAATGAAATAAAAATCAATTAAAATGAGAAGTAATCTGATCCAAAGGCCCAGGTTTAAATTCAAGTTGACTGCACGCGCAGATGGAGGGTCAGGATCTGTTCTGGCAAAATTAATTTATTAATCCTAATTAATCTAATTAATCAGATTTAGGGTTTTAATGACCTAATCCTAGCCATCCAACACACGCGGGAAACACTCATCCTACGACCTACATTCAAGCTGGCAAGATTAACCTTAATTACAACCCTAAACACTTTCAGGTGACCGGAGAAAGCTCCGGTCATCTACTCCGGTGACACCCTCAACCCAACTTCCACCACATGCCATGAAATATTAACCTTAATTACAACCCTAAACACTTTCACTGTGTGATCAGGGGAACATGGGGAACATTTCTCGAACATAAAATAAAGCTTCTGGAAAAAAAATTTGAGATGGCTACTTGAGCTGAAGCTTTCACTCCTTGAGCTTTCTGGCCTCTTTCTTTGTTCAATCCACCTCCAATGGACTCCCTGATGATGTTGCAATGCTTAGAACAAGTTTATGGGGCTTGGTTTGAGAGGTGCAGCTCCTCTGCATTAGGAATTGTGTTTTTGTTTGGCTATGTTTCAAGGCTTTTTAAAGGGTGCTTTGTGTTCTATGGACCATTTGGAGATGATTGGTGAAGTTTGTTTTGAGGTTTGTGGCTTGTACAGTGAGAATCAAATAAGGGAACTGTTATGGAATTTTTGGCAATCTGAGCTTGTGGGATGATTCAGGCCAATGTGTGTTATGAAATGAAGTCCTTAGGGCTTGCATAAAGAGTGTTGATTGGTCCAGAGAGTTGTTGTGGCTCAGCTTGATTGGTATGGTGTGTTTTGCAAAAAGTCAAGATTGTGTACTATGAGGTATGAGCACGGGTCAGAGCTGGCTTGGGGGCTTGTCCTGTCTCAGCTTTCATCAAGGATGGCCCTTGGATGGTTTGTGATGATCTGCAGCCTTTGATTCAAGTGATAGCATATGTTTTGCAAATTTGCCTCTTTGGAGTTTCTTGAAGTGCAAGGCATAAAAAATTGTGATTTTTGGTGAAATCTTGATCAAAATGTGTTGTATTATGTTGGTATGATGTTTAGAAATTGATTAGAGGTCATAAAATGGCTTGGCAAGTGGAATTGCAAAAATCCCTCTTTGGTGCACACTTGAAAATTATAGGATTTTTGCCAACTTTGAAAGGCCATATCTTGAGTTCTAGGATGAATCAAGACATGTTATTGTAATTTTTGAAAATGGGAAGAAATAATCTACAACTTTCATGCCCAAGGATTTTTCATTTGAGGCATTTTTGGTCATGAAAGAATAGGTTGAATATCTTTCCCAAAATGGAAAGTTTCTATTACAAGTCATTTCCAAAAATAGTAAGTTTGCATTTTGCTCAAAATTCTTCAATTTTGTGAACTTCCAACCCCTTCAATGATTAAATAAAGATCCTAGAGACTCAAAATGATGATGATGACCCTTTGGTACCCTTGATGGAGGCCTTAGAATCCCTGATTTTGACTTTACTTGCTCAAGAAGTTACCCAATGATCAGATGACTTCCACAATGAATTTCTTCATCAAATTTGGTACACATGATCCTTATAACATATTGAGACCATTAGAAACAAGAATGACCAAAAATATTGGGATTAAGGCCTCTGAAACCAAAACCATAATTTTAGGTCATCTGTGCAGGAAATCTTCAGTCTGCCTATATGCCTTTGTCATGCTTTGTGTTACCTTGACTTTTATGAACTTTGGGGAGAATATTATGATCATGGAACACACATGGACCCTCTTAGCAAGCTTCAAGACCAATGGGATGGCTCAGATCACTTCTTGGATTACTCAGATCACAAACCCTAGATGCAAATGAAATGAACTATGCAGTGGGATATGATATGTTTATGCTAATGCAAAAAATGAAAGATCACAAGCCATGGTGTGAGAAAAAGTGAGGGAAAATTTGGGGTGTTTACAACGACTTCATCGATTAACTTCCGATTATCAACCAAATGGTCCAAACAATTCTAACAACATATCCAACAATACCCAGAGAATATTTCATATCGTATTCCTTTACTTATATCAACTTAATTAATTAATTAATTCAACTCAACCAATTTAGGAACATCAACGTAATATTTCGATATTTCGAAAATCAACTTAAATCAACAAATCAACACAAATCAACACAACACAACATAATTATATTTAATTAAATAAACTGGCGTTACACAAGGAAAGTAAAGATGTTTGAATTTGTAAAGAAATGCAGTAAAATGCATGAAAAATAAATTGCTTGGAAATGTAAGGGACTTTGAAATGTAAAAGGCTTTAATGTAAAAGTTTGCAGAAAGTAAATGACTAAAAAGATAAAAGAGTTGGAAGTAAAATACTTGAAAGTAAATTTGACATTAAAGATAAAATTGATATGAAGATAAATTTGGTGGTGCGTCAATCACATACATTCTCACTGCACTCGTTTCTCTACACGCGGATACTGAGTCTATGGAGTTACTAGTACATATGATTTCCACACAATTATTCACATACTAAATGTAGTTATTTATATACATTACAAAGTAACTGTTTTCGTCAGTTTATTCCTAAAACTATCCTAAGATGGTGACACTTGTCCCACTACTTGTTGTAGAAGCTTCATCTTGCGCCACTTGTCTCTGTATTTGAATTGAAAATCACCCACTTTCCCTCCAGGTTCGATCGTGTGAAGACTCTTGGTAACTGCTGCCACCTTTGTCGAACGCCCTTGGTCGGATCCTCTCAACACTTAGAAAATAATTCAAACTTAGAGTTTTACTAAGTATGAAAATAGCAGGTGGATCCCTTCGACTCTCATCCTTTATTAAGTAAGGTCAAAGACCTCTTTTTAGCTCATAATATAATAACTCATTTATTAAGCCAAAATAACCTCTTTAATTGCTAGCGTCGAAATTTAGGGGATAATAAAGTGGGGGAGTGTTGTAACGCCCGTTTGATTTAATTAATTATTTAATTAAATATAATTATGATATGTGTGTTGATTTGCGTTGATTTTGACAATTAAGTTGATTTCCGAAATATCGGAATATTATGTTGATGATTATAAGTTGGTTTAAGTCGAATTTAATTAATTAAGTTGATATAAGTTGTAGAAGACGATATGGAGTATTTTTCCGTTATTGTCGAATATGTGGATTGAACCATTTGGACCATTTGGTTGATAATCGGAAGATAATCTAATTAAGTCGGGAGAAAATAATTAGTCGTGAATTATTAAATTGTTTTTTGGCGTTGTGGTGAATAAAGTCCTTAAGTCGGAATATTAAGTCGGAAAGTCGAGGAAATAATATTATCAACGATATTATTGATTTTTGGAGCATATTGGTTAATGGGCTTGGTTTGCGTCGGAAATAGCAATTAAAGGGGGTGTAGTGTTTAGGCCCGTTAGTTGATTATTATATTGGATTATTATTATTATATTTAATAAAAAGAAAGAATAAAATAAAAGAATTAGTCAAAGGAAATATTATTAAGAAGAGTAATCGTGAAAATTGGAGAACGAGGAAAAGTGGAGAAAACGGTTACGAGAAGTCGCCGTCGGAAAATGAAATCGGTCGGAGATTCGAGTGGCCATCGATTAAAGTAAGGATGGGGTTCAATCTTTATAACCGGGTTCGATAAATGATACTGGATTTGGGTAGTGGTATGTGTTGTGTTTTGTTGATACTGATGTCGAATTATGTGGATTCTTGCATTTTGTTGTGTTAGTATTTTGTGGATCGATTCTGTATATTTGTTGATTTCTTGATGATTAAAAATTGTCCATGAGTTGTTTCGTATAATGTCGATTTTATGTTGTTGCGATTTTGTATTTTCTGGGAAAATTCTGATTGGGAACATTGAATTGGGTGCAGAAACGTACAGGTAGCGCAGACCACCCATGTGGGAGTGGCACCGACCACCCAAAAGAGGAAGCAGCCATGTGGCGGGTGCCACAAGGGGGTATGGCGCCTGCCACATTTGTTTGTGGTGGAAGCCACTTTTAGTGGCCATTATTTTAGAGATATGGCGCCAACCATATTTCTTATGGTGGTGGCTACTTGTATAACAAGTGGCACTAGCCACTCTTGGCAAGTCCTAATGGGTGGCACAAGTCACCCTGAATGGGAAATGATGTCTGTTTTTCCTTAAGGCATATTTATTTTAATATGTTAAATCAAGTGAATGTGTTATCTTTTAGTAATTCTATTTTATAACTTAACAATTTTAATTAATTGTATTTTGTTTTAGAATACTAAACATTCTTAGAAATTAGTAGTAAGTAAAGTCTCAGTAGCGAACTAACGATTTTAGTGTTATGACTAAGATGAAGTTTGTAACAGAGATAATTTTTGTAAACTTAAACAGAAAACATAAACATACTAGCAGGCTTGTGTTTTATGACAAATAGAATTATCAGGAAATAGAAAATTAGCATATTTTGAAATAAACTCGTAATAATCGCAGAATGATAAAAATCAGTGTTGGTTTAGCCGAATTAGGCGAAAAACATAGTAACCCGAAATTTAACGAAAATTATCAGGGTAAGTCGGATAGTTTATTAGTTGATTTTTATTGCGTTGTTTTGTTGAAAAGATGTTATAAAGTCGAGTTGCGGGTACTGGTTGAGTTGGTAAGTCGTTCTAGAACGTTCTAAGTTGATTATGTGGGAGGCTTTATAAGTCAATATTGAATTTATGTTGCTCACATCGTATAAGTTGTTTGTGTTTCTTGTTGATGTCGTTTAAGTTGCTCAAGTTGTCTAATGTTGTTATGTGTTGTCGAAGTTCTTATGTTATTCAAGTTGGAGGCTTAATAGCCAACATTGATTTAAGTTGTTCAAGTTGTATAAGTTGTTGTGTTGTTTGATATTGTACATTGTTATGTTGTAAAGTCGTGCATGCTATGTAGATCATTTCCATTTTTATGTTAGAGTCGTTGCTCACACCACGTTGGCCTGGATTGGCACTAAGTTGAAAGTTGAAGGCTTATGCCTTGATTGTCTCGATAACCTAACAATAATTTTAAGTTGGGAGTTTTACTCCGAATGGTACCACATGCATTTGCATAGTTGAGTCGTATCTGTGTTGCGCTATTTATGTCAATTACGTTGTATATGTTGCTCAAGTTGATAAGTTGTTTGTGTTGCGTTAAGTTGTTTAAGTTGTTGTCGTTGCTGTACTGATGTGGCGATACTTGTATAAACCTTTATCTGTGTATTGTTTATTATATGCCGCTTATAATTATCGATATCTCACCCCTTTTGTTTGAATGTTACCCCTATGTTGGTAACGTGCAGGTAGCTTGCAGGAAGATGGTTATCTTCATTAGTTTGAGTCAGTTTCGATGCTCTGATACGTAACACTCGGGGAATGGATGTTTAGTTGTTTTAGTTGTTTTTTTAAAGTTGTTTCAGTATGATTATGGTGTGGCTAAGCTATTTTAAGTTGAATACCATGATATACCTTGGTTAGTTGAATACTTGAAAATCCGCTGCGAAGTTGTAAAAGATGTTTTAGTTTAAAGAATAAATAAAGTTGTTATTTGTATCCCGATGTTTAAGTGTTATGTATTCGTGTTTAATATACGATATATGTTAATTGTTGTTTTTAAAGTTGAAAATGTGACATCCTATTTTAAAAGGTGAATTTTGAAACTCTGATTTATGAATTTCTGCCGGGTAGTTTTGGGGTGTTAAAATGATGCTTATGATGATTATGACGTTTATGATGACTATGATGTTTATGATGGCTATGACAATTAGAATGGTTAAGTTATCTATGAGATATATGATGATATTTTGATGAATGATGATGCATTTGACTAGCCATGCTCGTATTTTTGTATTGTTGCACATCATTCATTCATAGCATATGTTAGGACGAGATGTCCAGTGATGTTTTGCAGGATGAATATCCAATGACGAATTTTAGGACGCTCAGGTCCAGTGATGTCATTAATCCCATTGTGTGGATTAAGTGAAAATGATGGTGTTCTCTAGTTCCAAGCGGGAATTGATCCTACTGGTGGGGATCTTTGGAGAATAACAATGACTAAGTCATCAGTGATGTTTTTCGGTACCGCATGCATGAGTCCATATGATGTTGCATTTGCATTGTTTGTGGCATTGCATGATGTTTTGTGATAAGTGAATTATATGATTTAATTATTAAAGTATGATGTTTTATGATGAATATGATGTTCTTGTTGTTGTTTTGAGTGTGAAGCATATGATTTCTATTTCTTATATCTCGTATAATGATTTGTGATTACTCACCCTTCCTGTTTGAATGTTACCTCTACGTGGGTAACGTGCAGATATCCGAGATGAGTTCGTGGTGCATGAAGTCTTAGATGGAAGCTGTTTAGTTTAATTCTAGTGTCTGATGTCTTGCTCTGATAGATGTAACATCGGGGAAATAGAACGTTTATATGATTTAATTGCCGCTTTGTTAGTATGAGTTTTATGAGTTGTTAAATGTTGAATTGAGAATAGTGATAATTGTTGACTTTGACCAAAAGGTCTTTATGTTTTAATGAGATAAGAGGAAAATATTTTGAATATATGATTCCGCTGCGAAGTTTTGATGTTTTTTTAGAAAATATTATTTTAATGGATTGATGTTTTATGAAGAAATGTGACACCTTCTATAAGTTACTCTGATTATTTTAGTTTATTTATCGAGAACATTATGTGGGGTTAGAATGGTGTAACACGTAATACCAGGGTTGGGATCGTTTGATTGAAAACTTTATGTGTTTTGAAATTTTGGAGTTTATGTTATGTTTTGTTGATTTTTGTCGTAATTTAGATTTTTAAGATGATAATTATGCAGTATGTTGAATTATTTGACTTTGGAACTACCTTTAATAGTATATGAGTTTATTTTATAAAAAAAGTTTAAGACTTAAGTATTCCGCTGCAAAAAACTCTAAAAGTTTTGATTATGATGTTAAATACTATGTATGGATATAATGATGTTGCAACCCGTGTTACGGAGCAGGGTCCTTTGATTATATGTTATTTTTATGAAGATATGAGATCCGTGGAATAGTTTTACAATTGTGTAATCGTTTTAATTGTGAAAATTCGTGGGGTTTAAACAGGTGTTACAACGAGCGTGTTTAGCACGCTAGGGGCGCGCTTTGCGTGACCTGGAACAAAAAGCATTATTTTTATTGATTGAAAATTACATGTTTTATATTATATAAATGCTATTTTGTTGTTGTGATGTTGTGAGCATGTATTGAAGTGTTATATGCATGTTTTGTTGATGTGATAATGTGAAACGCATGATTGAATTATGTAAAGATGTGTAGTTGTTGTAGTAACATAATGATGTATGTTCGATAAATGTATGTGATAGTTGAGTATTATTGGTATGATGATGAATATGTTATGGTTGTGCATTTAGTCATTGTATGTTGTCGTTGAGGTGCATATCATTTGCATGTTGTTGTTGTTGTTGAGGTGATTGTGTGTCCATGTGGGGTGTGAGCAATCACGGTTGTCGTGTATCCATATGGGGTGTGAGCGACTAATAGACATTCTGACGGGAACTGTGATCCTGAAATAGGGATCGAATTGGTACCACATGCATTGAGTCTAGTTGTGTCTCATTGCAATTATGATAGTCGTATGGTATGATGTTTGATATGATTATCTAGGTATGAGTTTAAGGGTGTCATGTTGTTGATTGTTGTGTTGTGAATGAATAACTGATGATGTATGTTTTTGTATTTATATCATCTCTCTTTCTTTCTTTTGTTGATTTAAGAATCTCACCCCTTTTATTTGAATGTTGTCTCTACGTGGGTAACATGCAGGTAATCCAGAGTAATTAGAGTTCGTGGTCGATGAAATCAAAGTACTCCGCGTTAGTGGCGTCTGCTCTGATATGTAACAATGGGAGTCGGGAACGCTTTACTTTTATTTGTTTGCTAAAGAATTTCCTTTGGATTTGTCATTATGTTTCGTAAACGAATGTCTTTAACTTTGAAATGATTTATTTTGCGCTGCGTAACGAATACAAATTTGGTTTACTCTAGTTTTGTTTCATGTCTTATAAAGAGCATGTTTTTTTGGATGAACCAAATGCCTTGACTTTTTAGTGGAAATTATTATTTTACTTTGATTTTTCTTTTAAATTATGCGGGGGAAGTTAGGGTGTTACAATTTGGATGTGGTCAGTGACTCCAAGAACCTAGATACCTAACCAACTTTCGGTGACCTTGTGTATTCAACCCAAAAGGGTCGTTACCAGGTTCCTTTTTAGATTGTGACTTATTCCGAAGGATTACCGTAAGAAGGCTTACTCCTTCTCATGGTAAAATAAAGGTTTGTCCTGATTTCTATGGCTACCATCAGCCTTTGCTTTACACACCAATGATAGATAGCGGTAGATTGATTATTAGTCTCTTTGAGTTTAACAATCTTTTAAAACTACACAAAATTAAAAAAAAAAAAAACACCATTTATATTTTGATGCTTATGTACATGGAAAGCTAGTAATGAATTAATATAATATTGGTTGCAATTGTATAAGTAGAGCAGTAACGGCTAGTAATAAGCCTATACAAATCCCAATTTCAAATTTTGAATCACAAAACAACGCTCTTCAGATATTCCCCTGAACAGGAAGAAGAGGAAAAGGACGAAGCTGCAACAACAACAATGACGGAGTGTGAAATCCAGAAGGTAGATCCAGAGACAGAGTTCCTATCATCTAAGAGAGAAACCGGGAACGAATGGGAAACCTTCAAAGAAAACGTCAGACCGTTGAAAAGAGGCCGAAATGTTAACATTCTCAACAACGCTCTCAAATCTCATACCGATAACTACCTCAAGAAATCCCTTCTTCACCAGCGAAGGTCCTTTCCTCTAACTATCTCTTTCTATCACTTTATTCTTCACTCACTTTCTTCGTTCTCACTTTATCAATTTTTCGTCTAACAGAAAACTTATTGAAGCAATTGATGATTACGAAGGCGAAGATCCTCTATTCCCTTGGATACAGTGAGTATCCATTCACTATTTATTACATGCATTTCAATTTCATCCTTACTAGTTTGATTTTCCTTACAATTTTTATTTTTAGGGTTTCATTTTAGAATATTGTTAATTTAAGAGACTGAATTGACATGATTCTAGTGATTTAGGAGCAAATTGGATAGATATTTAGGTTTCCACACATAAAATTTAAGAAAAGAAATTTTATTTCTAATTTTTTTTAATTGACGATGGTGAAGGTGTATGAAGTGGGTTCAGGAAGCTTTTCCTCCAGGTGGAGATAGCTCAGGTTTGGTGGTGATTTATGAACAATGTCTGCGTGCTTTTTGGCATTCGAAACAGTATAAAGATGATTTGCGCTATCTCAAAGTGTGGCTTGAATATGTAGGGTTCTTCATTTTTTTTATTGGTTGCTGTGATTTTGATTGGTGAGTTTGATATGAAGAGATGTTGTTGTTGCAGGCGGATAATTGTTATGATAAGGAAGTTATATATGCGTTTTTGGATGCAAATGGAATTGGAAAAACTCATTCCAATTTCTACATTTCATATGCTTTGCATTTGGAATCTAAGAACAAGTTTAAGGCTGCTAACCAAACATTTGAGCTTGGCATAGCTAGGTACTTTGATTTACTATCTTATCTCTTGGACCTTGTGATCGAATATCTTTTCTTCTCTTATGAGTTAATTTGTTATATATTGTATATACCAGTTGAATAACTCCATATTCTTCTACTAATATGAATCATCCTAAGTTCTTAACCTAGAAAGTGTTCAATGCTTTTCATTTCTTTTGTTAGGGAGCATATATTATAATTGTTCAAGGTTCATGTCTATGTTGTTTCCATTTATACAAATCTGGAAAGGGAACTACGTTTGTGTATTTTCCCCTCCCTTTTGTTGCCTAGACTTTTGGGATTTGTGGCTCTCAAGTGTGTGTTTGTATTCTGATGGTATGTTATGATCTTGAGCTATAAAGTTTAACTTTAAACTTTTGTGTGTTCAAGTCTGTGCAAAACTGCACATCTTTACTTTAAACTTTTATGTGTTCAAATCTTTGCGAATTTGCAAGTCATCATTCATTTTGTTGACAACCTTTTTTGCAGGAATGCTCAACCCATTGAAAAATTAAAAGCTGCTTACAGAAAATTTCTTGTACGCTCAATGTCAAGGACTAATGCTATAGATGTATGTTATGGTCTAATTTGTACCTCTTCCAAACTGATAAAATGTTATAATGATTTATGATCTATCTACTGTGTTGTTGTCTGATCCGTCAGTTCTTTGGCTACTTAGGAACCAATGGAAAAACAGGCTCCTGTGCGTAGTTTCGGAACTCTTCTCGCCAAAGGAGAAAACAGTGAGTCCCCCACTTCTTTAATTCTCTCTTCACATTACTTTTTGTCAATTATTTTTTTTTTATAATTCAGAACATTTTTTCCTGTGCTGTGTAGGTACCCGGTTGGCCTCTTTGAACAGTGATCATTCTGCTAAAAATGATAGGTAACAACACTAAATTGTGCTGTATCTTTGTTTTATCTAGTTGGGACTATATATATTTTCTTATCTTGTTGTTTGGATCCTTATTTTTATTTTTTCTAATCACCTACTCATAACTATGCACTATGCAGTATAGTCTTGTAGAGAAAATATGAGTTATGAGATCTAAGAATATGTAAATTGACCTTGAAATGTCAAACTCTAAATTCATAAAGGTTTCTCACATTTTGTTGACATTTTTATTATTAAATCTTTTAGGACTCGAGCAGCTCCACTCTCCATTTATAAAGATTCAAGTGCCAGTAGTGAGACTTGCCCACCACGTCAGCCAGACCCATCACACTCTTGGCGCAACCTTGGAGCTCGGGCTGAACGAAACAAGGAAAACAATGCAATTCCTGCCAAATGGAAATCCTACAAGGTGCTGATTTTTCATTTAGTCCACTTTATTTAATTTGCCTACTTTTGTATTCCACATTGCTAAATATCCAAGTTTCTTAATGCTTTCAGGTTCCACAGCGACCGGGGACTAGAACTGCAGTGGCTAGTGCAAGTGCCTCCTCCTGCATCCCGGTTTTTGTTGATGAAGAATGTCAAGGGTAAGTATAATCACTTAATATGGAGATGTGTCCCAAATCCTAGTTTCTCAAATTTAGTTTGGTAACTTGTAACATCTTTAAAATGGGATTTTTCAATCAATATGATCATCCTTTGGGAAGCTTAGCCAATTTTATTTGAAAATAATACTTTTAAGTTACAAGGCATTGTACACTGCAGTCTGTATATATGAGGATTTCTCTCTAAATTATATTGGTGAATCTATTACATGTTTTACAGTTCACCAAATCTGAAAGCAGAGGGTAAGGGTAAGTCCAAAAGTTTGAAGATTAGGCAAGAAGACGAAAAGGACTTGAAAAGGTAATCCCTATTCATTCACTTGGCAATTTCTCTCTGATACCAGAAATCAGTGACCTGATTTACATATGTATTAATTGTTTTCTGCAGAGAAGCAGAGTTACTACGGAAGAATCCATTACGCAACTTTCCACATACCAGCCTCCCCAGATAATTGAAATTTCTTTGAAAGGTCATTGCCCTTTGCAGAGGAGACGACTATGCTATCTTTTCCTGGAACAATTTGTTGGTAGCTTTTCCCTAGAAAGCTTGACCACACGACATATATCTTTTGTTTGGTAATTGGAAATTCAGGTTTGTTTGATTTGATGAAAGTTTAGGTTGTACCATTAACCTATTTGTACTTTGTATGCATAATCTTGAGAAATTTGTTTGGAGAAAGCATAATAACTTCTTGAATTCTTTTTAATTGGAAGATTCTTTGCATGCATGTATTCTAAATAAAAGAAAAAAAAAAACATATTTTAAATATTGAACAAATGAACAATTAATCTTGAATCTATAGTTTTATCTTTTGATTGGTATTGGAAATTTGGGTTTGTGTTTGATTTGATGACAGTATAATAATTTCTTCAATTCTTTTTAATTGGAAGATTCTTTTTGTTTGGAGAAAGCATAATAATTTCTTCAATTCTTTTTAATTGAAGGATTCTTTGCATGCACAAATGTGTGTGACATACTCTGTAATTATTGTAAGCCATTAGTTATAGTTATGCCCATTAGTTATGCCCATACAAAGATGCATCTGGACCTAATAACTGAGCTTTTCGTCCATCATCCTAGTTTATACAAGCCTGTAACCAAGACATGAGAATTGCTCAATCAAGGAACATTGAAGGTCGTTGAGCGGATATAATGGACTATTTCTTAATGTATCCTATATGTTTCTATTGCACTACGTGAATTTTTATAAATATTTTTGCGATGTATCAAAAAGTCAGTTGATGTTAAAATACTTTGAAAATACATCTTCAGATAATTTTGGAGGTTAAGTTACGTCAGACTATTCTTCTTTCTCATTTCATATTTTACTAAAATTCAACTCAAGCTCTCTCAAATTTCTTCTCTACACCAAGTCAAATTTCATTAAACAAGACTCAAGGGAACATCAATCTTCATATGTAACATCATTCAACTTCATCAAAAACATCAATTTTTTATAAATTTTTCGAATTTTCGATAAATATTTGAGTTTTGGTGTAAATGAGTAGAAATCGCATTTAACATAGTTTAGTCTTGGTGTTTTAGTTGTTTGTTGGTTGAAAATGATGATCCAAATAATTTTTTTGAGCTTGCATGTGGTATATTATGTAACACCCCAAAAATCTAAATTAATTATTTAATCAGTCATTTAATTGACTTATCGTGATTTTGTGGGTTTGAGTGGTGCTTGATAGTTATGACGCATGATGATATACTAATGTGATATGGGATGATGTTGGAGTAAGAACGAATTATGAGGATAACTTCTAAGTTATTATTTAATTAAAATTATTTTATATTTAATAAGAATTATTGAGGATTAATCTAAATAATGTGATAAATAATAAAATTAGAGATTTTAAGGGTAAAGTGGTATTTTTGGGTGGAGTAAGTGAGGTTAAAGATGGAATAACATAATGCTCTGAGGAGAATCACTTTTATCATCAAATTTTGGAGATGAGTGCTCTGAGGAAGAAGAAGGAGAAGCTAGGGCTCAGAGAATTCTTGAAGAACTCAAAGAGAAGAATCAAGATTTGTATGGCTAAGGTATGGGGAGTATAACTTTCATTATGATTGATATAGGGTTCTGAATATAGATATGTTTGTGGTTTTATGGGGTTTTGGGTTTAATGATGAGTTCATTATGAAAAAGGTAGAAAGTGATTAAATTAAGATGTATTTTTGATGTAGAAATGATGTATATGTTGTCTAATTTGATGTGTTGATGATATACTATGATAATATGAGTGATCTGTGTGTTTTGGTTTGTTTAATGATGAACTTGTATGGGAATTTGAGTAGTTTTAGTGAAAAATCCGTAAACACAACAGACAATTTTTGGAAAACTTTAAAAATTCATAACTTTTGATTCGTAAGTCCGTTTTGACCGCCGTTCGAACCTGTGGAAAACTAATAGAATGTACTTTCTTTCAAAAAAGATTTCAAGTCCTGGAGTTAAAGTTAATGAGACTTTATGGTGTTATTTTAAGATGTCGGTGTCTGTGTTTGACGAAAAACTTTGAAAATTCATAACTTTAGTTCCGGTAGTCCGATTTGTGTATCGTTTGAACCTGCGTGAAGCTGAGATAATGTACTTTCATTTAAAAATAGTTTCATGTTGTTGGAAATAATTTAAATGATATACATTGATATTTGAGAGATGTGTAGTTGTATGTGGAACTAATGATGTTTTGCTATAAATGACGAAACTTGTGTGTTGTTGCTACTATGTTACTGTGACGTTATTGATGATGTTATACTATGATGTTATGATGAATTAAATTGATGATATACATGTTGATGATATACATGTTATGTGAAGTCTTATGATGATTTTTTATGAATGATGATGCAACTTTGACGAGCCGTGACAGTGATTATTACGACGTATTGCATCATGCATTCGTGGCATTTTTAGGACTCCGGTCCAGTGATGATGTTGGGACTTCGGTCTAGTGATAATATTGGGACTTCGGTCCAGTGTTGGCTTCAATCCCATTATGTGGATGTAGGTAATTATGTTGTGCTCTATTTTGTAGGGTGATGGTCCAGTGTCCATCCATGATGTTCGGTACCACATGCATGATTCTATGACGTTGCATTTCATACTAAGTGACATTGCATAATTTGCGAGTTAAATGATGTTTGCCGATGTTGTGACTTAAGTGTTATTTTGGTGATGATGATTGATCGATGAGATAACGATGTTGTGAATGATTTAATGAAGTCACAATGTGGGTATATGTGTGATATGTGAAATATATAAATTATTGGTAACTGTTGTTGTTGTGACTACTATATCTTTTCCTTATATCTTTTATAATGAATTGTGATTACTCACCCTGCTTGTTCGAATATTTCCTCCACGTGGATAACATGCAGGTGATCAAGATTAGCCGTAGACTCATGAAGATTTAGCTTTGGAGTTATTTTACTCTATTTCCGTTTATAAAGGTGTCTTGCTCTGATATGTAACATCAAGATGGGAACGCTTTTGTTTTAAATATTGTATTTCTTTGATTAACATGTTTCATGAGGATTTGTAAGATGTTGAGTTATTTTTAAATTCCAATTTTGATGAGATTAAATTATTATGAGTTGTTTTTTAAAGGAGATTTTTATGACGATAATTCCGCTGCAACGTTTTTGTTTTAAAAGAGGTGTTGATCCAAAATAAGTTGTTATTTCTATATGTTGTAACCCATGTTACGGGGCATAAAAATAATTATGATGTTTTTATGAAGATGTGACACCCTTGATTGGTGATTTTATTTGATTTAATTTCCATACGTTATGTGAAATTCTTGTTGGGTTAGAAGGGTGTTACATTAGTGGTATCAGAGCAGGTTGGTTTGTCCGGCTAAGTGTTTTATGTTGTTTATTCCTTAGTACGCGACATGTGTGTGAAACATTATTGGTACTTGCGTGTTGGTTTTCTAACCGTTTGTCTCCAAGAGTTGGTTTGAAACAAGTGAGGGAGAAGTTTGCTTCTCGAAGATGTTTATGGTATGAGGAGTTGGTTCAAGATGATATGGATTGCAAGAGTACAAGTGTTGTTAGAGCGGTGTTGTCACGAACCGACGGGAGTACTAATTCACAGTTTTTAGACTGCCAGTCAAGTTTGAGATGCCTTGAGGGAGAACGAGCCGGTATGGTTGATGTTTGATTCCCGAAAATTGAGTGCAATGTGAAAACTAGTGATATGCCAGTGATGTGTAATTCTTGATGTCTCTTGAAGATAATTGTGACTTGCCTCTGGATTTTAGATATGAGTTTGGAGACAGTTGAGAAATTGTGTTTTTATCTGCTAAGTAAGTAAGATAAATCTTAGAGAATGAAGCTTATATGAGTGCATGTGGGTAATAATAGTTATATGAGATGTACGCAGATTATTGACAGTGGATTAAGGAAATGATTGAGAATAAGGATCCACTACAAAGAAATTGATGATTTGATGGATCAACTGTTAGGCTAGTATATCTTGAGTATAATTAAATTGAAGTCAGATTATTTTCAAAGTTGGGTGAAAAACGAGAATAGTTGGACGATCTTGGAAGAAAGAGAGAGAGGTAGAACTCATGTTCATCGATTTCGAATTTTCATTTTTGCAATTATGGAACAACCTTCAGTAAAAGTCACACAACTTTTCACTCGTAACTCCGATTAAAGCGATTCTGGACATTTCGAAAAGATTACAAAATTCCCTATAGTTTACATAGAAACTCTGTCTACTGCATGTTTTTAAAGAGAGAGAAAAACGAGTTTGAATATTTGGGTCTGATGCTGATTTTGGTGTAAGTATGTATACGGGATTTCTGGACCAGCCTCCATTGCACTAACGATAACTTTTTACTCGTAACTTGGATTTAAGAGATTCTTGAAGTTCTGGAATCTACATGCAATTACCTATATTTAGAAATATAATTTTGTGTTTGGGAGGTCTCTATTGAAGGAGATAATCGTTTTTGAAGTTGAACGATTTTTGCTGGAAATGAGTAAGATGAGGTCAGATATAAGATGTTTGGTAATTGGAAGGAGGTAAGAGTATTGGAGGAGCACATGGAGATGAAACGTATGTCGGTTGAGAAATATTAGAGAGGGTATATCCTTGAGGAAGGGAGAGGGTTAAATAGTAAAGTGGATTGTGTGTTATTGATGATATGGTGTCGACATGTGTCGGGAAAATTTTGGAAAGTTTCTATCACCAACCTGATGATGAGATGGTACTGTTGAGATTGTGATTTGAATGAGACCCAAGTTTGAAACTATACGAATCATAGAGGTTATGAGATTAAAGGAAAAATGAAGGATTTATTAGTGTTGTTAAGGTTCTCTACTTAGATAAATGCTTCATTTGGAGCGAACCAATTTGGATTGTACTTGGTGTAATAGCAGTTCCTGTATTCGGAGAACATTTAACAATTGTGTTGTGCTAAAAGCATGTATAAGAGAATTTGTAATGGATTTTGGGAGTTTATGTACCATTGGCGAGGTTCAAAAGAAGGAAAATAAAAAAAATGTTTGTAAGCCTTAGAGAGATTGGAATCATACTTGTGATGTAAAAGTATTGATGTATGGCAAAGAGAATTAGGGGAGTTCATATCATCATCCGGATGTGGAGATGGTATTATCAAGATTAGGATTAGAATGAGATTAAAATGGAAAATATATGGATCCTCGATGTCGTGCAGTTGAAAGGAAAACTAAGGATTTGTGAATATTGTTAAAGTCCTCTACATGGATAAAAACTTCATCTGGAATGAAATGATTTGTGGTGTGTTTGGTATTTTAACAAGTCCGGAGTTGAAGGATACTTAAAAATTGTGTGATGCTAAGTGAGTATGAAGTAGATTATGTAATGTATTTAGGTCGTGGTGTCTTATCGACGATATCGAATGAGAAAGAATTTGCGGAAGCATTTTTAAACCTCAAAGGAGATTATTGGACCATGTCGCTTTAGCTAACTTTGAGAACAAGTTTGAAAGGAAACACTATTATAGTTTAGTAACGATGATTTATGCCCCATCATGGTTGTCGACTACCTATTGAAAAATTGAGGAACTGATCATCCTTAATCTCTTGTTGATAGTAAACAAGATCCTGTTGGATGTGATAAACTTGTCTTGCCAAATTGATAGTGTGGAAAATAAATTGGTATTATATCAAGGGGATAGTCATTAACCATTCCGTGTGAATCTAATGGAAAAGTGACTAGGAAAGAGTTGAGACCTATTGAATAATTTGGAGTCTGAATTGGTATGCGAGCTAACACCGCAGAGTGGAAGGTTGGTGATATCAAAAGTGAACAATGATTTTTTGGTGAATATTAAAGAGACTCGGAAGCCAAATGTGAAACTTGTGGAGCTGATAGATGATGGAAATCATAGTAGGGATAGTGACTTAAAGTTGGGTGATCAGAGTGCCACAGCTAAAGTGTGATGTGGTGTTGTTCATTATGTGTGTATGACTTGTTGAAGTCCGGGGTTAAGCATTATAAGCTTGCAGGAATGATGTAAACCATTGGATATTCAGAATGGAAATGATATGTGAGAGGTTTATAAATTATTTGTGTTACTATTGTTAGGTGACAATGTTGTCGGTATTATGATTATATTAATGTTCTTATGATGATGTGGTTGCGTGAAGAGATGGTAAAGTTGTTGTTAACGTTGTGGAACTCTGCATTCTTAAACTGTGTTGTTACCTCGTTTCTAACAACAAGAATACGAGTATGAATTTCTCTTTACCATGAAAGGGAATTGGAGAAGTGTTAGCCAAGATGGTGGTAACGACCACGTTGTGCTCCGGTTCAAGAAAGAATGAGATCCTAAGGTGACGAGACAAGGAGAGAAGTGAGCTGGTGTGCTCATAACTTAGTAGTATTATATCTTGTTGGTTGTTGTGGTTTACGATGTGGAAGTCGGAGAGAAGGATATGATAGTCGTATCCAGAGTTGATTATATCAGGTAATTTTCGGGGACGAAAATTCTTTAAGTGAGAGAGAGTTGCAACACCCCAAAATTCTAAATTAATTATTTAATCAGTCATTTAATTGATTTATCGTGATTTTGTGAGTTTAAGTGGTGCTTGATGGTTATGACACATGATGATATACTAATGTGATATGGGATGATGTTGGAGTAAGAATAAATTATGAGGATAGGTTCTAAGTTATTATTTAATTAAAATTATTTTAGATTTAATAATAATTATTGAGGATTAATCTAAATAATTTGATAAATAATAAAATTAGAGATTTTAAGGGTAAATGGGTATTTTTGGGTGGAGTAAGTGAGATTAAAGATGGAATAACATAAGAGGTCCAAGGGGAGAGTGGCAAAACGTAAAAATTGGAGTTTGAGGAGAATCACTTTTATCGATCAAATTTTGGATAAGAGTGCTCAGAGAAAGAAGAAGGAGAAGCAGGGCATAGAGAATTCTTGAAGAACTCAAAGAGAAGAATCAAGATTTGTATGGCTAAGGTATGGGGAGTATAACTTTCATTTTGATTGATATATGATTTTGAATATATATATATATATATATATATATATATATATATATATATATATGTTTGTGGTTTTATGGGGTTTTGGGTTTTATGTTGAGTTCTTGATGAAATAGGTAGAAAGTGATGAAATTAAGATGTGTTTTTGATGTAGAATGATTGATATGTTGTCTAATATGATGTGTTGATGATATACTATGATAATATGGGTGATCTATATGTGTTTTGGTTTTTTTAATGATGAACTCGTATGGGAATTTGTGTAGTTTTAGTGAAAAATCTGTAAACACAACAAACAATTGTTGGAAAATTTTAAAAATTCATAACTTTTGATCCGTAAGTCCGTTTTGACCGCCGTTCGAACTTGTGGAAAGCTGATAGAATGTACTTTCTTTCAAAAATGATTTCAAGTCCTGGAATTAAAGTTAAATAGTGTGTAATGAGACTTTATGGTGTTAGTGTAAGATGTCGGTGTCTGTGTTTGACGAAAAACTTTGGAAATTCATAACTTTAGTTCCGGTACTCCAATTTGTGTGTCGTTTGAACCCGCGTGAAGCTGAGATAATGTACATTTTTTTAAAAATAGTTTCATATTGCTGGAAATAATTTAAATGATATACATTGATATTTGAGAGGTGTGTACTTGTATGTGGAACTAATGATGTTTTGCTATAAATGACGAAACTTGCGTGTTTTGGCTACGATGTTATTGTGACGTTATTGATGATGTTATACTATGATGTTATGATGAATTAAATTGATGATATGCATATTGATGATATACATGCTATGTGAAGTCTTATGATGAATTTTTATGAATGATGATGCAACTTTGACGAGCCGTGACAATGATTATTATGACGTATTGCATCATGCATTCATAGCATTTTTAGGACTTCGGTCCAGTGATAATATTGGGACTTCGGTCTATTGATGATGTTGGGACTTTGGTCCATTGTTGGTGTCGCTCCCGGGATTTTCATCCTAGTACAAACGCGAAAGTGGCGCTGAAAAGGTAGAGTCGCCAGCCAGGCATTTTTATCCCGAAAGAAAGGGAAAGGTAATGATGCACGAACCCGAGGAAGAAGGAAAGGACGAGGCCTTGTGAACCAAAGATCTGGGTTCGGGAGTCGGTTACGAATTGGGAAGGTATTAGCACCCCAATCCATCCGCCATTCCCGACAGGATCCACGGTTGCTTGTTTGTTTCAAAGGGTAAGAAATAAGACTGCTGCTGAATAAAACTGTTGATTGGAATAGAATTGAAATGAGAAAGGGAACTGGGAAAAAGAGAACAAAAAAAAGAATAGGGAAAATGTAGGGAAAATAAAGAATATGCTCGAACGGGCCCTATCCCGCTGCCTACGTACCTCATCGGGAAAATGAGGATCAGAGTCGACGTAGTTCGCCTAACTAAGGCGGTAACTATTTGTGTTTTTTAAGATGACGTTTCCATAGCTTTAGCTCAGGTGTTACCAGCTCTGACTCGAGGGTGTTTACCGTATCGCTGTTTGAACTGCCGAGGCAAGTCACATTCGTCCGCAAAGATTAAGAGATGAGAAGAGAAGACGTGATGTCTTTGTTGACTGTCTTTTATGAGAAGTGTTTTGAGTTTATTGTTTGTGAAGATAGTCTCATAATTAGACTTGTACATCATCCTAGACAAGCCCATACTATTCCAAGATGGAATGAATATGAGTGTCCCATGGAATAAGACTATGCGCAAGAGACTATTTCAATCTTTTATTAAGTATCTTTTAGATTTTGTTTGAAGATGAGAGGTGAAGACTCAAATCGGAAAAGGACAAAAACTAAGGGGGACTAAGACCAACCCTAAGTTATTTATTATGCACAAAAGGGAGATCCTAATGGTTTATGAGGTTTTCTAATCCTAAGGATCAAAAGGAAAAGAAAGAGGAAAAAGGATGCAACTTACTTCCTAAGGAAGATAAGTTGATCCTAACAAAGGGGGTTCCTACCAATCACAAATATGGAAGGAAAAAGGGAAATAAAATGCATAAAGAAATGCATAAAAAATAAAATGATGAGGTGTAAGGAAACATACCTTTCCCTCCCTACAAAACAAATATTAGTGTGCATTTTATTAAAAAATAATAAGGCCAAAATACACTAATTAAATCCTAAGTCAACTTGGACCTAAACTAGACTCAATCTTAAGTTTAAGGGTGCCTACACTATGCTAAACTAAAATTCAGCAACTATTTACAGCACTCAAACACACAATCAGCTATGAAAACAATGCACAACATAAGGCAACTTTCTACAGCCAACATATAGCATGAAAAGGTAGGTGTAAAAAGTCACATACAACATGCAAACATAACAAACAACATGTATTTTACAACACCTATATGCAAAGTAAACTATAAAATGTAAAATGCATATTTGATTATTTTCATTTTTAATGCACAAACTTAATGGAAAATGTACCAATTAAACATGAATATGCATTTAAACATAGATCAACATGCACAAATGAGTGACATAACTATTTTGTGAGGATTATGCAAGAATGCAACTCATGATTGATTATGCAACAAGTATGCAAAATATGGCACATGAACATGCATATGAACATAATGAGCGTTGATCATGAACATGCAATATGATGGATCAACAAGAATGCCAAGCTCAATGCAAAATTCAAAATTGAAGTGATGCAACCAAATGCACATACATACATGATTATGTGAAATGCAACCTATACATTGATACAATGAGATGAAAATGAGTTAACGAATGCGAAAGATATAAAAACAGAATGCAAAATGATTATTTACATACCAAATGATGCATAGACATAGCAACAAAATGCAATGAATCAAATCGTGCACAAAGGAACACATAAACGTATAACATGCCATATGAACGGAAACGCGTCGAAACGAATCGAAATGGGGGAATGAGATGTCGAAACCAACCTAGAAAATTCCCTAAAATTAGTACCTAAACATGTATGGACATTAGAGGCACAAAGAAGCAAGAATAAGCAAGCAAATAATCAAAGATTCTGAAATTCAACAGCGTTAACCGATTAACTAAATGGTTAACCGGTTAATGGATCTAAAACAACACTAATTTGTGGCTAAAACGCACACGTTAACCGGTTAACCAAATGGTTAACCAGTTAACACTGAACCAGAATGTGAAAAAAGTTTAGAAATAAGTGCTTTTGGCCACAAACTCACTTCTAATGATCCCTTGCCTACACATGGACATGCTAACACGAATTTCTACCTAATTAGGGCTTATTTACACATGCTAGAACCTATAACCATCTACACCGTAACTTCTAAATCATTAAAAATCACAAATCACAAGCAACACATAACGAAAGCGTAATCGATCGCAAGCAAAACGAAAAGCAATTAAAGAATGCCGAAATGGCGAGATGAAGAGAATAACTTAAAGGAGAAGTGATTTAGATCACCAACCTACGAAGCGGAGTAGTGCTTCGGTGGATGTTGCAAGAATCAGAGCTTGATCGAAGAGAAAACCAAGAAAACTGCGAATCCGCAAAATAAATGCGTTCTTGATGCTTGAACCTTCGTGCACTTTCGATAAGCTGAAATCCTACCAAAAATCACTAGCTTCTTCTTCTACAATCCACAATCAATGGAGGTTGAAGGATAAGCTTTAAGATCTTCAAGTTTCAATGTGAAACTTGAAGAGCTTCTTCAAAAAGCTTTGGTGAAAAGGGAAAATGGAGGAAAAGTGAGAGAGAAAAAGTGATTCTAGAAAGTGAAAAATTGGGGAAAACTTGGGAACCCTTTGCATTGAAGTGATTAGTGATTATGTAGGGGCTAGGCTTGGAGATAGGTATGGGAATGAAGTTAGGTTTAGGAATGGAGTTAGGTTAGTAGTTAGTTAGGGTTAGGGTTGGAGAGGGAATATTCCTTGGAATACTCTAGAATGTTGTAGAACATGGTAGAAACATCCAAGGGAAATATAGTGGAATTGAAGTGGAAAAATAAGAGGGAAAGAATGAAAGGAAATGTGGAAGGAAAGTGGAAGGAAAAGTGGAAAGAAAAATGGGGGGAAATGTGAAATCTTCCCTTTTGGTTGGTTAGCTTGGAAGTGGTTTGGATTATTTTTGGTATATTATTTTTCTCTTGAACTCCAATGTTTGGAAAGCCTCGATCGATCACACACCTCATGCGTATGCAAAGGATGATGATTTATTTATTTTCAAATGCGATGCAATGATATGCGGAATGATGCAAGAATGAAGCGTACACTGCTAGAGGTTGATAATAAAAAAGAGGGCAAATTTTGGGGTGTTACAGCTGCCCCTATTCAATCACTGTAGACTTGAATGGATGATCACAACCGCTTTCAGACGTTTGAAGTATGCAGAGATTGAATACTAAAAACAACCAGAAAATTTGCACTCGGTGGAAGAAGAAAAGGGAAATAAACCCAACCATCTGAACTCTGCTTGGGGATAACTCTGATGTGAAGAGTAGTAATCTAATGAATGCTTTGGAATAACAGTGGGAGATTTCTGATTTGCCACGCTACGGGTGGACTTTTGTTAGGATATTAATGACATGCCACACAACGGGTGGTTTCCCGAATGCTTCGCCGTGCTGCGGGGGATTTCAATACTCTACCACTCTACGGGGGCCACTTCTCGCTACGGGAGACTTTTGATACCTTGCCACCATGAGGACGGACTTTTGCTCACTCTGCGGGGATACTTTGCCCGCTACGGGGGACTTCTGCTCGCTACGGGAGACTTCCAGAAAATTTTCCACACTACGGGGGCACATTGCTCAGCTACGGGAGACTTTCATAAAATTTTCCACACTACGGGGGCACATTGCTCAGCTACGGGAGACTTCTGCTCACTACGGGAGACTTCAATGTTTTGCCACACAGCGGGGGCTGCTGCTCGCTACGGGAGACTTTGACTCACTACGGGAGACTTCTGCTCGCTACGGGAGACTTTTGCCACACTACAGGGGACTTCAATTTCTTGCCGTACATTGGGGGCTGCTGCTCGCTACGGGAGACTTTGGCTCACTACAGGAGACTTTTGCTCACTACGGGAGACTTTGGAAATTCTCCACACTACGGGGGCAGATTGCTCACTACGGGAGACTTTGGACCACTACGAAGGACTTCAATGTTTTTCCACACTACGGGGGCTGCTGCTCGCTACGGGAGACTTTCATAAAATTTTCCACACTACGGGGGCACATTGTTCGCTACGGGAGACTTTCAGAAAATTTGCCACACTAATGGGGCACATTGCTCAGCTACGGGAGACTTTAAGAATTCGCCACCCGGAGGATGGACTTTGGCCAGTCTGCGGCTGGACTTTAAGAATTTTCCACCCAGATGATGGACTTTGGCCAATCTGTGGTTGGACTTTGGATAAATTGCCATGCTGCGGGTGGGCTTTGGATATCAACCTTGGATTGAGCACACATACGTTGAACTGCATGACATAATTCCCCATGACACTAGGGGATAGATACAAAAGGAATTCCCGACACGGAAATAACAGATCCTTGCTGACTCTGTGGGGAATACAAATGATTGCCGATATTTCTGTTGGAGAAGGGTTTGACTAGCCTGTCTCGACTTATTACCTTTACCAAAAATAAATTGGACTTTAGATCTAAAGACCCTGCTAGGGGATGCTTCCACTGCTGGGGATTGAATCTCACCCCACAAATTTCGCTGGGGGATCAACAAATTTTTGACTTAGCTGGGGGAAGACCTGTCAAGGCTCTACTGAGGAGAACTCTCTTGTCTACCTGAATTATCCAAATCTCTGTGGGGAAGGGAACCGTTCAGCTAACTGCCGGGAATTTCTGGATTCTTGTAGGAAGTGCTTCACTACGGGAAGACGAATTTTGATAGGGATGATCCTTATTGCTCTGTTGGGGAAGAGAAGAATTTGGTTTGAGATCTGTTGGGAAATAAGATCAAGGAAACCTGCTGAAGAAAAGTTTGACGACTTTACTGGGGATAACTTCCATGCTCTGTTGGGAATAACGAAACTGAACCGCGTCCTGCCGAGGAGGAAAGATTTCAAGTAGTCTCGTGCTAGGGATCATTTGCTTTGATTCAGGCTTTACCTTAAGAGGATTTTACAAAAGACCTGGTGTCTTTAAACTCTTCAGGAGTATAATTGCCCAGGTATTCTGAACTTCTGATTATCTGTCTTCGGAAAATAATGAATCCTCGTGCGATTGGGGTGGCTTGCCCTAGTATGAGTCCTTGACTAATTTCTCTGGGAGAGATTTGAATCTCGAGTTGATTGCCCCAGATTGGTCGAATTTTAAAGAGATCGTTCGACGGAACTTCCCCAGATTGGCTGGCCTTTACCATGACTGGTTGGGAAAATCCTTACTCAATGGAGCTTTCTCGGAAAAGTGCACCTCGACGTGACTGTCTTTCAGAAGTTTTAAACTTCTCAACTTGGCAAGCGTAAGCTTCTGGACTGAATTTCCACATGTGAGATTTTTATGATGCCAAACAAATGTATGCAAGCAGAAAAGGTTTTATTCTGAGAATGGAAATTCTAATGCAACACACATGTTAATCTTGAAGTTTTGAAAAGGTGTCGCAAACCTTTGTGAGCGAATCACTAGTTAAGATGCAACATTATTTTTGAATGAAAGTATGTACATGCAATACCAACAAGGTCTTTTAGCATAAGTCATAGGAGTCAGGAACGCGGCCTCGTGGTAGTATGCCCTCAAAGTAACCCTGTTTCAGTCAGGACTTTTGAGGGTTATATCGTGGCCTGGTTCACGGTTTGTAGAAACAAAGGATATAGGCTCGAAATTATTTGTGCCCACCCCTCTTCATGATGTTCTCCATTCCTATGTTCAGCTAATTTTTGCAAGCGCTCACCTTTCACAAGGGTTTCGTATCGGTCGAGGAACCATTGCTGCTATTGGTTTAGGCACCAATCAAGTTGTTATTTAGAGTCAGTCACCCCTTTGTCTTTCGTGTCTGTGTCACACGACTTTGTTCTTGCTCGAGGATATTTCTTGTGTAATCCTTTTCGTCTTTCGCTTTTGCGTTATTTTGCTTATCCCTAACTTTTGCCTGGACTGATTCTTGTGAATCTTTAATTGTGAAGTCCAGCGGGATGCCCTAACTTTTTCCTAAGTCGCTTGTTTTAAAGTTTCGACTTAGCGGGCTTTTTCATTTCTTTTTTTTTGAACAAGTCGTGTGACACTGTTTGTCTTGATTGCTTTGCGAGGGTTGTGACTGCCTCATTCTCTGGTCGATGAAGGATAACCATTGTGGCTTCCATCTTTCTCTGGACCTCTTGATTAGCATAGTAGAATGTAATGGATCCTCAAATACACTCCTTTATGAAAGCCTGAACGCTTGGTCCGACTAGATGACATCTACCCTGCCCCTGGGTTAAACGTAAGGGTTTTTTCATGCGAAAAGAAACTCCTACTTCAAGGCTCAAGGGGTTAGTGAGGGTCTATCTTTCTTATATCTCCAGTGTTTAGGGATTCGAAACAAAGCCTGTACATCGTCAACAGGGTCTTATTCGAGAGCACACAATTAGAGATTTTGTGTTTTTGTTTCGTCATTATCCTTCATAGAGTTTAAGCACGACAATTGGTATTGCGATGTACACATGCAAAATTATAAGTGAATGCGAATGAATTACTTCAAGAAAAACATGTGAGTTTTATTATTCCTAACATTCAAAAGCAAACAAATTTCATACATGTAGACAAATGTTTAGCACATAAAAGAAACTACAAATGGAAATGCAGTAAAGAAATTGAATATTGTCGTAGTTGAGGAAGCTTGACTCCGTTTGGACCTGTCAGTCTTGGATACTTTCAGTGATCAATAGCTCTTTCACAGACTTGTAATCTTCTAGTTGCAACCGTATACCCAATCACGACAATCATACCTCTTCTTTTAGTTATTCTGACTCTGACACGAGACATCCAAAGGAAAAAGTGAAGCTGGGGAGTAAAGTTGCCCCATAAGGTTGCTCGGAAAGACCTGACGATCTTCTGCCTACGTATCTCCATTGACCAATGACCAATGAAGAATCAGAGTGATGTAGTTCCCCTCAATAGGGATGAAAATTCATTGAAGAAAAACAAACAAACAATTACCATTGCTAAGAGTATCTGAATACTTATGGCTTTATTTGCTTCCTGAAGATTCCAACTTAACGTGGACCATCTGGTAAAACAACTGTGACACCGGTTCCATTGTGGTTAGGCATTGGATTCTGGAGTACATTTGGGTGAGGCGCAAAATTGATCGCCTTGGAGTCAATTAGGTCTTGTACCTTGTTCTGAAAAGCCCAACATTTCTCAATATTATGCCCCTGGGCACCCGAATGGAATTCACATCTGGCATTTGCATCAAATTTTGGAGGTAGATTATCAGGAGAAGGAGCTCTCATGGTACGAAGCTCGACCATGTTCAACTTTAGCAGCTCTGGGAGCAATACAACATATGGACATGGGATGGGATCAAGTCTGCGGTTTCTCGCTCTTGTCCTTTCTTGATTTGGTCTCTGTGCCTGATATTGCTGACCTCGAGGTTGTGGTTGAACCTGTGGCGTAATAGTCACTGTAGCTGTTTGGTAGTAACCTTGTGAACAAACTTTGTCTCGGCCCCTATACACGGCATTGGTCTCGCCTTCTCTTCGTCTTTGGCCATTTCCAAAAGGTTTCTTCACATCAGAAGAACCAACACTGCTTGTATCCTGGATCTTTCCTAATTTCAGAAAGTTTTCTATCCTTTCTCCAGCGATGACAATATCAGAAAAACCAATGGACGGGCAGGCGGCCAGACGATCCAAGTAAACACCTTGCAAGGTGCCCATAAACATATCGGCCATTTCCCGATCGAGTAATGGAGGTTGAACATGTGCGGCCAGCTCACGCCACCTCTGGGCATACTGCTTAAAACTTTCCTTGGGTCCTCGAGACAAATTCTGCAACCGAGTGTGGTTTGGAGCCATATCAATATTGTATTGATACTGTTTGAGAAAAGCTTCAGCTAAATATTTCCAGCATCGGATAGAGGCCCTGCTTAGCTTCATGTACCAGCTCAATGAAGCTCTAGATAGACTATCTTGGAAGAAATGCATCCAAAGTTTCTCGTCATCAGTGTGAGCCGAGATTCTTCCAAAGTATGCATGAATGTGATTTCTAGGGAACGTTCTACTGTTGTACTTGTCAAATGATGGCACCTTGAACTTAGGAGGGATTCTGACTCCTGGTACTAACCCAAGATTGGTTACATCGATACCCAGGGAATTCTGACATTCCATGGCCTTAATCTTCTCCGCCAGCTCTTCATACCTTCGATTGTTGACCTCATTCATATTACCCATATCAGCATCCAGTAGAGTGAACTGGTCTTCTTGAGTGTCTTCATTACGGGCCGCAGTCCCATTTAGATTTGGCCCTCTGTTACGGGAAGCGTTAGGATCCACATTCTTAGTCGGTGTTCCAGTATTAGCATTCCCATGGGGTTGCTCAACCATCAACCTGAGACGCTCTTGATTCTGAGCAATGTCGGTCATCATGTCCATGAACTGATCCATCCTCTGTCGGAGCTTATTGAGATCAGTCTGCATTTGTTCAGCCATTCTCACTCGGTTTCTTTTTGTTGGATACCGATGAACGCGTTGACCAGCTATATTGCCTGAAGTTGAATAAGTTAGGAAGTCCAATTGACCTGTAAAAATGCAAAATATGCAAATCATACAGTAAATGCGTATGATATGTTCATGAGGATGCGACATGCGACCCTGCAAATGAGTAAGCCTGTGTTAGTGATACAAGCATGCAGAGGATGTTATGCAATGCACTAGCATGTGGTCAAAGGTCTGGTGATCACTGGTCTGACGATGGTGTTGAGAAGAAATTCATGTGCTTGAAGAATCGTAATAATCGTACCACCGAAATCCCGGATTTCAAAACCAAAGGACCATGTAGAACCTGATCATAATACTGAACAATGCTGGCAAAGTGGGTATGTTGGAAGTTTCAGGGTTCCTGTAAATCTGTAAACCCCTCCCACCTCATGGGTATGCTACTCCGAGTCAACATCACGGACTCTCAAAGCCGGATAGCAATAATACGTTCACCATTTCCGAGAAATGGCTCATGACCAAATCAGGGAATCGGTTTGGCATTATGTACTAACTAGGGAGGTCTCAGCTGAGTGCGGGGAAAACAAGCATCCCTCATAAGTCCCCAGCTTCAAGTACTGAATCGAGAAACATTAGTACATTCATCCCGAAGGGTAGAATACTATCGTCATACGAACAGTTTGCCTTAACTGGATTCCTATGAGAGAACCAGGCCATCCTATGTGAGTTCCTAGTGGGCCCTCGGATGCGAGTGGGTTTGCCAACAAATGTGGTCTGCCACTGTCATCACTGAAGAGGGATGTTTACACAAAGGTTCTCAATGATCGGTCCCTTGACTGCACATAACTATCAAGGTAGTGTATTAACCCAGAAAGATTCTGGTATTAATACATTTCCGAGAAGGTCACAAGTCAAGGCGTGGAACTCACTAATACCAACATAGCAAGATGCCATGAAGCCAAAGTGGAACCACTCTAAGTCCTAGGGTGCACTCGAGCTTCGGTTACGAGCTTATCTCACAGTAACCCCATCCCACAGAAAAAATGAAAGCCAAACAGTCCAACATATGATGTATGTGAAATAAATGCTGAAAGCAGTAAATAAAGCTGTTAAATAAATTGTAAACGAAAACAGTAAATAAACACAACAACACACACATAAACACCCAAAGAAATAAAACACACAAGCGCTAGGATTGACTCTACAAGGGAAACCAGAGATTTTGGGTTCTTCCCCAGCAGAGTCGCCAGCTGTCGCTCCCGGGATTTTCATCCGAGTACAAACGCGAAAGTGGCGCGGAAAAGGTAGAGTCGCCAGCCAAGTATTTTTATCCCGAAAGAAAGGGAAAGGTAATGCTGCATAAACCTGAGGAAGAAGGAAAGGGCGAGGCCTTGCGAACCAAAGATATGGGTTCAGGAGTCGGTTACGAATTGGGAAGGTATTAGCACCCCAATCTGTCTGCCGTACCCGACGGGATTCAAGCTTGCTTGTTTGTTTCAAAGGGTGAGAAATAAGACTGCTGCTGAATAAAACTGCTGATTGGAATAGAATTGAAATGAGATAGGGAACTAGGAAAAAGAGAACAAAAAGAAAGAATGGGGAAAATGTAGGGAAAATAAAGAACGTGCTCGAATGGGCCCTACCCTGCTGCCTACGTACCTCACCGGGAAAATTAGGATCAGAGTCGACGTAGTTCGCCTAACTAAGGTGGGAACTATTTGTGTTTTTTAAGATGACGTTGCCATAGCTCTAGCTCAGGTGTTACCAGCTCTGACTCGAGGGTGTTTATCGTATCGTTGTTTGAACTGTCGAGGCAAGTCACATTCGTCCATAAAGATTAAGAGATGAGAAGAGAAGACGCGATGTCTTTGTTGACTGTCTTTTATGATAAGTGTTTTGAGTTTATTGTTTGTGAAGATAGTCTCATGATTAGACTTGTATATCATGCTAGACAAGCCCATACTATTCCATGATGGAATGAATATGAGTGCCCCATAGAATAAGGCTATGCGCAAGAGACTATTTTAATCTTTTATTAAGTGTCTTTTAGATTTTGTTTGAAGATGAGAGAAGAAGACTCAAATCGGAAAAGGACAAAAACTAAGGGGGACTAAGACCAACCCTAAGTTATTTATTATGCACAAAAGGGAGATCCTAATGGTTTATGAGGTTTTCTAATCCTAAGGATCAAAAGGAAAAGAAAGAGGAAAAAGGATGCAACTTACTTCCTAAGGAAGATAAGTTGATCCTAACAAAGGGGGTTCCTACTAATCACAAATATGGAAGGAAAAAGGGAAATAAAATGCATAAAGGAATGCATAAAAAATAAAAGGATGAGGTGTATGGAAACATACCTTTCCCTCCCTACAAAACAAAGATTAGTGTGTATTTTATTAAAAAAAATAATAAGGCCAACATACACTAATTAAATCCTAAGGCAACTTGGACCTAAACTAGACTCAATCTTAAGTTTAAGGGTGCCTACACAATGCTAAACTAAAATTCAGCAACTATTTACAACACTCAAACACACAATCAGCTATGAAAATAATGCACAACACAAGGCAACTTTCTATAGCCAGCATACAACATGAAAAGGTAGGTGTAAAAAGTCACATACAGCATGCAAACATAACAAACAATATGTATTTTACAACACCTATATGCAAAGTCAGCTATAAAATGTAAAATGCAGATTTGATTATTTTCATTTTTAATGCACAAACTTAATGGAAAATGTACCAATTAAACATGAATATGCATTTAAACATAGATCAATATGCACAAATGAGTGACATAACTATTTTGGGAGGATTATGCAAGAATGCACCACATAATTGATTATGCAACAAGTATGCAAAATATGGCACATGAACATGCATATGAACATAATGAGCATTGATCATGAACATGCAATATGATGGATCAACAAGAATGCCAAGCTCAATGCTAAATTCAAAATTGAATTGATGCAACCAAAAACACATACATACATGATTATGTGAAATGCAACCTATACATTGATACAATGAGATGCAAATGAGTTAACAAAATGTGAAAGATGTAAAAACAGAATGCAACATGATTATTTACATACCAAATGATGCATAGACATAGCAACAAAATGCAATGAGTCAAATCATGCACAAAGGAACACATAAACGTATAACATGCAATATGAACGGAAACGCGTCGAAATGACTCGAAATGGGGAAGTGAGATGTCGAAACCAACCTAGAAAATTCCCTAAAATTAGTACCTAAACATGTATGAACATTAGAGGCACAAAGAAGCAAGAATAAGCAAGCAAATAATCAAAGATTTTGAAATTCAACAGTGTTAACCGGTTAACGAACCTAAAACTACACTAATTTGTGGCTAAAACGCACGCGTTAACCGGTTAACCAAATGGTTAACCGGTTAACACTGAACCAAAATGTGAAAAAAAATTAGAAATAAGTGCTTTTTGCCACAAACTCGCTTCTAATGATCCCTTACCTACACATGGACATGCTAACACGAATTTCTACCCAATTAGGGATTATTTATACATGCTAGAACCTATAACCATCTAAACCTTAACTTCTAAATCATTAAAAATCACAAATCGCAAGCAACACATAACGAAAACATAATCGATCACAAGCAAAACAAAAAGCAATTAAAGAATGCCGAAATGGTGAGATGAAGAGAATAACTTAAAGGAGAAGTGATTTAGATCACCAACCTACGAAGCGGAGAAGTACTTCGGTGGATGTTGCAAGAATCGGAGCTTGATTGAAGAGAAAACCAAGAAAACTGCGAATCCACAAAATAAATGCGTTCTTGATGCTTGAACCTTTGTGCACTTCCGATAAGCCGAAATCCTCCCAAAAATCACTAGCTTCTTCTTCTACAATCCACAATCAATGGAGGTTAGAGGCTAAGCTTTAAGATCTTCAAGTTTCAATGTGAAACTTGAAGAGCTTGTTCAAAAAGCTTTGGTGAAAAGGGAAAATGGAGGAAAAGTGAGAAAGAAAAATTGATTCTAGAAAGTGAAAAATTGGGAAAAACTTGGGAACCCTTTGCATTGAAGTGATTAGTGATTATATAGGGGCTAGGCTTGGAGCTAGGAATGGGAATGGAGTTAGGTTTAGGAATGAAGTTAGGTTAGTAGTTAGTTAGGGTTAGAGTTGGAGAGAGAATATTCCTTGGAATACTCTGGAATGTTGTAGAATATGGTAGAAGTATCCAAGGGAAATGGAGTGGAATTGAAGTGGAAAAATAAGAGGGAAAGAATGAAAGGAAATGTGGAAGGAAAAGTGGAAAGAAAAAGGGGGGGAAAGGTGAAATCTTCCCTTTTGGTTGGTTAGCTATGAAGTAGTTTGGATTATTTTTGGTATATTATTTTTCTCTTGAACTCCAATGTTTGGCAAGCCTCGATCGACCACACACCTCATGCGTATGCAAAGGATGATGATTTATTTGTTTTTCAAATGCGATGAAATGATATGCAGAATGGTGCAAGAATGAAGCATACACTGCTCGAGGTTGATAATAAAAAAGAGGGAAAATTTTGGGGTGTTACAGTTGGCTTCAATCTCATTGTGTGGATTGAGGTAATTATGTTGTGCTCTATTTTGGAGGGTGATGGTCTAGTGTCCATCCATGATATTCGGTAGCACATGCATGATTCTATGACGTTGCATTTCATACTAAGTGGCATTGCATAATTTGCGAGTTAAATGATGTTTGCCGGTGTTTTGACTTAAGTGTTGTTTTGGTGATGATGATTGATCGATAAGATAACAATGTTGTGAATAACTTAATGAAGTCACAATGTGGGTATATGTGTGATATGTGACAAATATATAAACTATTGGTAATTGTTGTTGTGACTACTGTAAACACCCCAAAGTTTCCCTCACTCATTTCACCATGGCTTGTGATTCTTTTCATTTGCATAAGTTTAATCATATCATCTCACATTATATTTTTTACTTCACTGCATTGGTTCAAAGTCATCTGCATCTAGGGTTTGTGATTTGAGCAATCCATGAGCTATCTGAGCCACTCCAAAGGTCATCAATCTTCTCAAGAGGGTCCATGTATGTTCAAGCATCATATTTTATCCTCCCAAGGTCAAGGAAGTCAAAGAATCACAAGAACTGAGGAAGGCATGGAAGCAGAGCCAAGCTTAACTGCACAGATGACCTAAAATTAGGGTTTTGGTTTCAGAGGCCATAACTCCAATTTATTTGGTCATTCTTGTTTCTATTTGTCTCTATATGTTATAAGGATCATGCATACCAGTTTTCATGAAGAAATTCAATGAGGAAGGCATCTGATCACAAGATGACTTCTTGAGCAAGTCAGTGCAAAATCAGGGCATCTGAGGCCCCCAATCACCCAACCAAAGGGTCTTCTCCATCATTTTGGATGTGTATGATCTTTATTTGATCTTATAAGATGTTAGAAGTTCACAAAATTGAAGAATTTCAAGCCATTTGCAAAGTTGCCATTTTGGGAAAGTGACTTGTAATGTAAACTTGCCATTTTGGGAAAGTTTTTCAACCTCCTCTTTTTTATCCAAAAATGCTTCAAATGAAAAATTCTTGGTCATGAAAGTTGTAGATTGGATCCTTCCATTTTCAAAAAGTATAAGAACTCATTCTAATTCATTTTAGAACAAAAGTTATGGCCTTGCAAAGTTGGACAAAATCACTTATTTTTCACTTTTGTGCCAAAGAGGAAACTTGCAAAAACACTTGCCAAAACCAAATGTGACTTCAAATCAACTTCTAATCATCACACAAACATAATTCATGGTCCATAATTCAGATTTGCCCAAATAATCTCTCACTTTCATGCCTTGGATTCCTAGTATCATAAGCCATTTATCACAAAAGTCACAAAGAGGGAAATCTTGCAAGAATGTTTCTTAGGGTTTTGTTTGGTCTCTAATCAATCTCAAAGTGTCATAACAACATTATATGGTACATTTTGTTGCATATTGCCCAAGTGATGTCACATATCCATGGCTCTCCTTGAAGGCAGCTGAACTCAGAGCAGCCCTAAGATAGCTTCTGCCATGGCCCATGCTTGAAGTACACCTAACATTGACTTTTTGGCCAATTGCCCCATGCCATTCCCACAATGCATGTCACTTCCTCAGACCTCTTCCAATAGTTTAGGGATGTGTTATGGATGATAAAACAGGCTGGACATAAGCTGGAAGGACACACACAATCAGATTTCAAAAACTTGCAAAAAAACTTCTCCTCTTTGAAACTTCTCCCACAACCATCAAACTTCCATTTTTTCTTCACCAATGAGTCACACATCCTCCATAGAACCAAAATCCACCATTGAAACAGCCTGAAACATCACATACTCAACTCTCCAAATCTGCTACACCAGAGCTGGAACTTCAAAACCAGCCATCCTCAAAGCTTTCTAAGCTTCGTATCATCTTCAAGAGGTTCATAGGAGTGGGTTTGCAACAAGGGAGAGCCCAGAAAGCCCAGAACCAGAAGGTTCCATCTCAGGTATGGCTCAAGAACTTTTTTCTCAGAACTTTGTTTTTAAGTTCTTAATCGAATCCTTATGATGTGCTGATGATTCTGATATGTTTACTTTTCAAAATGGTGGAATATTGAGTATGTATGGATTGTCTGAAAGTTTCTGACCTAAAATTGTTTTGTTTCGATTTGACTTGTTGATGAATGAAAAATGGTTTTTGTTTGGGGATTTTGGTTCAGTGATGTGTGGGATTCATTTCTGGCCAGAGAGATTTTGTTTTAGATGCGTAGGGAGAGAGATAGGGTTTTGGCTCGTCGGAGAAGACGACCGGAACACTGTTCCGGTCGCCTGAGAGTGATTAAACCCTAATCCCATTAATTAGGCAACTTTGAATACTGGCCTTTGGATTTGATTTACCCGCGCGCGTGTGTGGCCCAAATTGTCCCACTTAACCCTAATTTCCAATTAATTAAGTTAATCAGGATTAATTAATTATTTAAATAAGATTTACTCAGTTTGAATTACAGCCACTAGATCACGCGCGTAGTCAACTCCCGCCCCCTAGGTTTGAATCCTGGCCCTCAGATCAACATACTTCTCCTTTAATTCAATTTTATTTTCTTTTTTATTCATTTGTTTTGCACATTTTATTTAAAATAGCAAATCATTTCTAAAATATCTCATTTTTTGCATCATACCTTAAAATATTTTTCTCTTTCTGAAAATAATTTTATTTTTATTTTTTGCATAATTTTCTTATTTTAAAAATATTTTAAATGTTTATTTTAATTAGTTAATGAGAATTAATTAATTAAAATAGCATTTAGGTTTCTAAAAATTCCAAAAAAATTCACATTGCATTTTAATACATTTAGAAACATTATCAAACTCTTCAAACAAATTTCTTTTTGGTTCTTGACCTACTTTGATATTTTTCTTTGGAATTAAGGTTCTTAAAAGGCAATATTTTGGTCTTAACTTAGAAAAATTCATTCTGCCTAACCATGAAGAGTTTGATGTTGATTCTTTTTGCATTGCATTCTTCATATCATGTAGTTTCTAGGGTAAAATTGGCCTGAATTTATCTTTCATTTTCAATTTGATGTGCATTTTTCCTTTTGAAGTGCCTTAAAACCCTAGCTAACTTGAGAAAATCATAACTTCCATTAGGTTAAGAGTTAGGTCTCCCCCTTTGGGCAGTGAACTTGTATAGGGTTAGGGTTCCTTTGATCCTATTTCCAATTTTTTATCATGTCATTTGCTTCTGGTTTTGAATTTTGTATTGCATGTAATGTATAAACCCTAATTTTTGCCTTCATTTTGCATTCATCTCCCATATGCTTGCATACATGAACTTGCCATGACATTTTGTGCATTCACATAACTTCTAAGACATCTTAGGACATATTAGAATCATGTTTGATCATTTCATCATTCATTTTCCATGTTATGCATTCATTCCATTTCATAAACTTTCATGAACTTTCATGGTTCAAAGCATGCTTCATTTGCACCCTCATCCTAGTATGATCATCCACAACTCTTGATTTTTGTTTGCTTTATCTCTTAGCATCATTAACATCATGTTTGTGCTTCTGGTTTTGGTTTGCATCATTGCATTCATCTCATTTTCATTTCATTTCACCTTTAGTTATTAACTTTTCAGGTGGTAAGTCATTGAGAAGTGAATTTGCCTTCCCTTCTCATAATCCCTTCTCATCTCTCTTATGCATTCATTTCTGCATCTTACTTGTGCCTTAGAGTGAGCTTGCTCATTCATGTCTCCTTCTCACTTTCTTTCTTCAAGCAACTTATCTTCTTCAGTGAAGTAAGTTGACTTGCTTCTTCTGCTTCCTCCTCCTTTCATCTGCTTCTTTCTTGGTGGCTGTTCTCTTGAAGATATTTTGCAAGCCTTATAAACCCTAGGAATACCCAAGCATGATGACAATTAGTGTTTGATTAGTCCCCCATAGTTTTACCTTTGTGTCATCTTTGAGTCTTCTCTTCTCACCTCATAATCAAGGACTAAACCTTAAAGGTTTTAAGGCTTTGTGATTAAGCTTATGCCTGCATCCTTCTATTAGGATGGAGTGTATAACTTTAATCCTAAGTGTTAAATCCTTAATGTGTTTAATTCCTTTAATCAATCCACTTAATAATCACTAAGACATCAAGCTTGTAACTTGGGCCTTGCATTAGGGTTCCAATTCTTCCTTAATTGGTTATGAAGGACTAACCCTGGTGTTAATGGACAAGTCCCCCTCAAGTTGTCTTACAAACCATAAAAGTCACTTCTTAATCTTACCATTAACTAAAATCCACTTCAATAAAGGCTTTGTTTTGTCATGAGGTTAATCCCTAATCATGGATTAAGTTGAGGAGTCTTTCTCAGCTTAAATGTTCTCATCTATTATCCTTCTATTAGGATGGTGTAATGAGTCCATTAAATCCTTGATTATGGCTTAAACTCATTACTTAACAACAAACAAAAACTCCAAAAACATCTAAATAAATACAAGTAGGTTAATGATCTTAATCCTACATCATGGTGATTAAGTGTGGGGTGTTTACCTCATACTTAAGGTATTCTCATTACCCCTAATCAGAGGGAGGATGTGATGAGTTTACTAACCCTTGGTTTAGGCTTAAGCTCATTTTCTTATGACAAACACAAAAATCAATAAAAGATTAAAAACACCACAAAAAACAAACAATAATCGTCTCCTCCGGGATTCTTTTCTCACCTCATTCACTCACAAACGAGAACCCGCTTCTTCCGTCTAATGCAAGACAGTTTGCACCTGAGCCAGACAGGTCATACACTTGAGCATAGGCAAGCAAGCAGTTCATAAGTCAATTTATCTTTCAGTCTCTTTGAGTCGAACTACGGTGTTCTGACTTCCTCATTGCACGAGAGGATACGTAGGCATAACTTAACAGTTATCGAACAAAAGTCTCTGTCCATTCCCCCTCTTCCAGCATTACTCTTTGAGCCTCATAGTCTTGAGCTTTGCACTCTTTCTTTACACTGACACTTCTTTGTTGCACTTCACACTCTCTCCCAGCACTGACACTTGCATTGTTTTCCAGCTTTTGCACACAAAATAGCACTGACACTACCCCTTTAAAACACAAATCTTTCAAGCGTGGATCCCGTCGAGTACGGCGGACAATCTGGGTGCTAATACCTTCCCAGGTTGTAACCAACCCCCTTTCTCAGTTTCTTTGGTTCGCAACTGTCTTATCCATATCTTTCTAGGTTTATGCAGCATTACCTTTCCTTCGGGATAAAAATGCCTAGCTGGCGACTCTATTCATTCCTTCTCTTTCGCCGACCGTTCGCGTCTGTACCCCTTCTGACCGGGTGTCATTTGGTGGGAGCGACAGCTTGGTGACTCTGCTGGGGACCCTTATACTGTAACCAGGGCTTCTGGTTCTTTTTGTGGGTTCCTCCTAGCATTTGTTTGATTTGTGTTTACTGGGGTGTTATGTGCTAATTGTGTGTTTATTTATATTGCTTTATTTATTGCTTTTTGTACAGCTTTATTGTTTTCTTTACAGTTTTGCATATTTCATACTGTCATTGCTGGATCTGGTTTGTTGTCTTGATGGGTGGGGGTTCCATTAAGAGTTTAAGGTCCTATACCTGGGACCTAAGTGACACCTAGGCTAGAGTGGTTCATGTTCTTTCCCATTCCATTTCGGTCTGGTGCGGGAATATGAAACACGGTTCAGATGTGGGTTTCTTCTTGAGAACTCTGTGCTACAGATTTCCTGTAGTACTAGGGCTATCTGGGAAGTCTGCTAAGTCTGGATGACCTTTATTACGACCTTCAGAATCTGAGGTGAATTAGAGGAGGATCTTTTATGGTTATTATAAACACTGTACCTCCGGGTTAGAAGTGTTTACAATTCTCATAACCGATCCAAGTCTAAAGATCCTAGTTCTAGAACACTACCTGTGAGGGGGTTGGGCTGTTTACCGGTTTGCAGGTACCCTTGGCCACATCATACCTTGTTTTTGTTTTAAGAGTACTCCACTTTGGAAAGTTCTTGTGATTAACCCTGGACACGTGACTCTTTATTTGAGTCCCCCGCCTTAGTTACTGGATTTCTGAACCTCCATCTGGACCTTCTTTGAACATACATGGACTTACCAAGGCAGATATCAGATCCAGCTTGATCACAAACCCTTGCATATCATTTGCATATATCATCATTGCATCATTTAACATTTGTTTATTTGTTTTTCAGGGTATCCACATTATATCTGGTTTGGTTTTGACCCCTTCTTCTGCATAGACCTTTGCTTCATCAGCTATCTGCTTCAGCTATCTTCATCATCACCAGCACCAGCCTGTCAGTGGCTCACTTCCAGCATCAGTCTGTGACCTTCATCAGTATCAATCTTCAGTTTCTTCAGCAGCATTCATGGCTACTCCCAGGTAGAGCAACATATCCTACCATTTCTTTGAACCTGTGTTGATTGGCATCAGGCAGGTCCAGTCACTTATCACACCTGACCACATCCCATTGTTTAGAGAGCATTATGGAGGTATCCTGGATATGGTTATGGACCTTGACCCTTCTCAGAGGAGCATGATCCACACCTGCTTGCAGTTTTATGACCCTCCTTTGAGATGCTTCACCTTCCCAGACTTTCAGTTAGGGCCTCTACTGGAAGAGTTTTCCTCATTGATTGGAGTACCTATCAGGGGTGGAATCCCTTTCAACCCATAAATGCCAGCTCCCAGCAATGGAGAAGTAGCAAAGGCACTATACCTGGAGCCTGCCTTGATTGAGCAAGGTATGACAACAAAAGCTGGGATCCCTGGTTTGCACTTGGACTTTTTGATTTCTCAGGCCATCCTGAAGGCCTCATTGGGAGAATGGAGGGCAGTCTATGCACTATTAGCCCTCAACATATATGGGGCTATACTGTTTGCAGATGAGCCCAAATTTGTCAGCAAAAATGCCATCCATCTGTTTCTTCTGAGGAACCCAGTGCCTACACTGTTGGGAGACTTTTACTACTCCATTCATCAGAGGAATGAGAAACAAAGGGGGAAGTTGGTGAGATGTTGTGCTCCTTTGTTTTACACCTGGCTGCTCAGACACCTACCTAAGTCAGATGCCTTCCTGAACCCTCACCAACAGAAGAATTGGGCCAAGAGGCTCATTGCTTTGACTTCAGATGATATCAGATGGTGCACCCAAAGCACTAAAGGCAAGGACATTATCACCAGCTGTGGACAATACCCAAATGTACCTCTGATAGGAGTGAAGGGTTGCATCAATTACAATCCTTTGCTGTTTAAGAGACAACTGGGTTATGCTTGGTTCACCCTCCCAGAGTGCAGGATTTAGCTGAGACCCTGTATTGTGAAGTAAAACCTAATTCAGCTGCCATCAGACAAGCATCCTGGGCTTGGGACAACATTCAGACAAAAGGGATGGCTATCCTTGGAAGATGTAATAATGTTGCTTCAGCTCAATACTATGACTGGTCCCATACTAGAGCTCAGATTACTGGAATGCCTTTCACCTTGGAGGACATACCTGGACCATCTACAACACAACCAGCAGCAACTGTCAGCCTAGAAGAATTTGAGAAGTTGAAGGAAAGGAATGATAACCTATCTCAAGCCTTGAAGAAGACTCTTTGGGAAATAAGTGATGGTCGTCTGGACATTGAGAGATTGGAGAAGCTTAGAGTGGAGCATCTTGCCAAAATTGAGAAGACAGAGGATTACATAAGGAAAGCAAAGGCTGGGGAACAAATATTGAAGAATGCCTGCAAGAGAGTCAGGCTAGGTGGGTCAGGATCACTGAGGCCCGTACACAGGAAGACCAGAAGACTCAAGCCAAGATTGAACAGTTAGAGGCCAATGAGAAGAAGCAGCAGGAAGCTTTGTTGGCAACCCAGAAGGAGATTTCAGAGTTGAAGCTCAGAGCAGGATTGAAAAGATCAAAGGACCAGGACAGGCACAAGAAGCTGACCACTGCCATTGCCACCAGGAACCTCCTCATTAGGACCATTACAGAGCACCCAGCTGGTCTAGTGACTGAGGCACTCCTGAAGGAGGCCAGAGAAGATGAATTTGGGCTGGATGTTTGATTCTTTGTTTGTTGTTGTTTCCATTTGATGTACTTTTCCTTTTATTGTATTTTGATCCTCCATGGGCATGTGTTGTAAAACAGACTATGTATTGTTCATCATTTGTAATATATTAGTTTGTTTTCATTGGGCTTCTTTTCTCAGCAACATCAAGCATCTTCCTCGAGGTCTGGAAAGGTCAAAACCAAGAACCAAACCGGATACCTTGGAAAATAAATAAGCATACTGCATTGCATACTAACTTTTGTTTTGTTTTGTAGGTTTTATTATTTTTGTTTCTAACTTTGTTGTGATCTCAGGAAATATTGCTCATCGCCGAGTGTTCCCTGTCAACCGCGCGCACCGGTACCCGACTCACAACAACCTTCCCGATATTCAAATGGAACAAGTACAGCAGGATCTGACTGAGGTCAGAAATCAGATGGCTAATGAGAGAGTGGAGATGAGAAATCAGATGTCTCAATTCATGGCTATAATGACTGGCCTGGACCAGAGTCAGGAAAGGTTAAGAGAGCTGGTGGAAAGACAAACTCCTGAGGAACCTCATCTTGGAACAGGAGGAACTAGTAACAATGAACGGGGCCAGCCTCATATTGACCCACCAGTATTTGGACCTCATCTGGATCCAGAAGCTAACATCCCGAGAAATGTGCCAGGTAATACTGCTGGAGGGTGAATCTTGCAAGAGGATCCCCAGGAAGAGCAGTTTACTGTTATGGGAGCTGGAGATGAAGTTTATGACAGGAGATTAGACGAAATTGCTGAAAATTTGAGATCTTTGGAGTCTCAGAATTCTTTGGGCTTCGATGTGATGGATATGGGACTGGTGGATGGGGTGAGAATTCCCCACAAATGTAAACCCCCATGCTTTGAGAAGTACAATGGTACCTCCTGTCCTCACACTCACTTGCAGTCTTTCCTGGGGAGACTCAAAGCTTATACTATGGATGAAAAGCTGTGGATGTTCTACTTTGAAGACAGTCTGACTGGGGCTTCAAGAGAGTGGTATTCACATTTGTCCAGAGCCACCATAAGATGCTGGAAGGATTTGGCTGAGGCTTTCATCCGACAATATCAATACAATCTGGACATGGCTCCTAACAGGACCCTCCTAATGGGAATGTCTCAGTCGTCTAGAGAAAGTTTCAGGGAATATGCCCAAAGGTGGAGACAGCTTGCTGCTGCTGTCCAACCACCCATGTCAGAGAGGGAAATGGCTGACATGTTCATGAATACGTTGCAAGGGACCTATATTGATAGATTAGCTGCCTTCTCCTCTACCAGTTTTGCTGATGTGGTCATAGCTGGTGAGAGGATTGAAAGCCTCTTAAAGATGGGCAAAATCTCCGACAGTGGTGCAAGTTCATCCAGTAATCCCAGAAAGCCTTTTGTGGGACCCCGAAGAGCTGGTGAGACAAACTCCATTCATGCAAGCAGGAGCAGACCTCAATATGTTCACCGGTCGGTAGCAGCTGTTACTATTCCAGCTCCGATTCCTCAACAACCACAATATCAACAACAACCACAGTATCAACAACAAGTTCAGTATCCGCAACAGAGAACCTACAACAATAGCAACAACAACCAACAACAGCGTTCTTTCCAACAAAGACCGTCACAGGCAAACAAGGTAATTGACCCAATCCCAATGTCGTATGCTGCACTCTTGCCACAACTCCTAAAGCTCAACCTGGTCGAGTTAAGGACATTGGCACCTCCAGATCCCACCAATATGCCAAATAACTATGATGCCAATGCCAGGTGTGCATTCCACTCAAACACACCGGGGCATAATACTGAAAAATGCAGGGCCTTACAGATGAAAGTCCAAGACCTGGTGGACTCAAAAGCTCTCAACTTTGCACCTCCTCCGAATGTCACAAGAAATCCAATGCCTAGTCACAACGGGCCTAGGATCAATGCTATTGAGGAAGGCAAACCATCCACCCTAATCACCAGTGTTACACAAATTCGAACACCTTTGGTTGAAATCAAAGCCCAGCTTTTGGAATGCCAAGTGTTTCCCTGGTGTGAGCTTGGCTGTGGATATTGCAATATTGCAGTCAATGGGTGTGAAAGGCTGAGAAACGACATAGATGGTCTTATTAAGGATGGTATCCTTCAGATTACGACAACGACGCCTACAAATCCAAGAATTCCTTCACTGGCAATCACAGATACTCCTACAACATCAGCAACCATTGTTCCAACGGATTCTACTACAACTCCAACAACCACTCAATCAATCACTTCAATGGATGCAAGTTCAGTCACCATTTCTGCTACAACTTCAACACCCATCCAGTCAATAGTGTCTTCTACAACATCAGCAACAATTGATGAAAGCGTCTCAACGGTTACGATATACTATGACCCTGCAAATATTCCTGCCAACAACCAACAAAATGCCACTCCTGTCAGAGCACCAGTTACCATATACTATGATCTACACACCATTGTGGTCCCTTCTGCAGTTGCTATCAGTCCAGTCACTATCACAGTGCCTGGGCCAGTTCCTTACGAAAGCAATAGTGCCATCCCTTGGCATTATGGCTCAGATCTGTACTGCGAGGGGCAGAAAATCACTTTAGAATCATCAACTTCTTCACCTCAGATTGACAATGTGGGGGGAGGCGGAGGCTTCACTCGAAGCGGACGTCTCTTTGCCTCGCAAATTCCAAGACCCATTGCCGAAGCAGAAGCTGCTGCTAAGGCAAAAGGGAAGAGCATGGTGCAAGAAGAACAAGTTGCTAAAAAAGTTTTGAAGACTACTTTTGATCAAGAGGTTGATGAATTCATGAGAATCATAAAGAAAAGTGATTACAAGGTGGTGGACCAGCTTCACCAAACACCTTCCAAAATCTCCATACTATCGTTGCTAATATGCTCCGAGGCTCATCGGAACGCGCTATTGAAAGTCCTGCACGCAGCTTATGTGCCGGAGGAGATTACCGTCAATCAGTTAGAGGCTGTGGTTGGAAATGTTAACGCTAGTCATGGACTAGGATTTACCAACACTGATCTGACAACGGAAGGTCGCAATCACAACAAGGCTTTGCATATTACCTTGGAGTGTAAAGGTGCAGTGCTTTCTCGTGCTGGTAGACACAGGGTCATCCCTTAATGTCCTGCCCAAGAAAGCCCTTGTGAAGCTGGAGTATGATGGATTGGCACTACGCCCAAGTAACTTGGTAGTGAGAGCCTTTGATGGTTCTAAAAGATCAGTTCTAGGGGAAATAGATTTGCCTATAATGATTGGCCCACAGGTTTTCAAAACGACCTTCTTTGTAATGGATATACAGCCTGCCTACAGCTGTCTATTGGGTAAACCATGGATACACGCCGCTGGCGCCGTGACGTCAACCCTTCACCAGAAGTTAAAATTCGAGTGGGAGGGCCAAGTCATTACTATTTGTGGGGAGGAGGATATTTTTGTTAGTCAGCTGGCTACTTTCAAATACATTGAAATGGATGGGGAGATCCATGAAACCATGAGCCAAGGGTTTGAGGCCCTTAATATTAATGAAACATCTGCTGTACTTGGGACCTCCATCACATCATATCAGCAAGCCAGGAAGGTTGTTGAGGAAGGTACCGCCCAAGGCTGGGGCAAGTTGCTGCCCGTGGAGAAGACAGAAGACCGATTCGGGTTAGGTTACAGACCAACTCGACAAGATCAACCAGAGGCTGCAAAGGAGCCCAAGTTTGTTAGCGGGGGGATGCTCACCCCGGATGCTGTGAATAGCTTGGAAGATGAGTCAAAAGACGAGCGCAACCTGGAAAGCTGGATACGCCCAAAGATCCTGGGGAGCCATGTCTCAAACTGGTCTTCCTAGGAAATTATAAGAGTTACTCCTGCAGAGTAATTATTATTTCCTGTATTTTAAAGCATGCATCAAGTCCTTCATCTTGCCCAAGATGTCAAGACTCATTTTGTAATCGGGCCATCTTGTATTTTGTGCAAAGATCAATTAATGAATATCAGGACATCTTTTGCAAACGAGTCTTTTCTTTTCCGCTCACTGTTTTTCATTTTTCACTTTTTGTACAAAAATAAAATGGCAATGATTTTCAAATAAAGAACTTCATTTTCACTTTTTCTAAATAAGATAAAACTGATCACTAAAATGAACAAATCTAAACCCTTGCAAAGAATACCCTCCAGACTGCACTGACAACAACACTGCTATGACTTCGTATGACTTTGACAATCCGATTAATCAAGCCGATGAAGGGGTTGAAGAAGATTATGAGCTACCAGAAGAGCTAGCCAGGTTATTAAGACAAAAGGAGAAGGTTATCACTCCTCATCAGGAGGAAGTTGAAACGGTTAATCTTGGTACGGAAGAAGACTTGAAAGAAGTCAAGATCGGGGCCTGCCTGCAAGATTCAGTGAAAGAGCAACTGATCGACATGCTTCGGGAATATGTAGATGTTTTTGCTTGGTCTTATTAGGACATGCCAGGGTTGGACACCGACATTGTTACGCACAAGCTGCCGTTGAAAGAAAACTGTCCACCAGTAAAACAGAAGTTGCGCCGTACTCGCCCAGATATGGCAATGAAGATAAAAGAAGAAGTACAAAAACAGTGGGACGCCGATTTCCTTGCTGTGACTAGCTATCCGCCGTGGGTTGCTAATATTGTACCTGTGCCTAAGAAAGATGGCAAGGTGAGAATGTGTGTGGATTACCGGGACCTGAACAGAGCCAACCCGAAAGATGACTTCCCTCTACCTCACATTGATGTATTGGTGGATAATACGGCTCAGTTCTCGGTGTTCTCCTTCATGGATGGATTTTCAGGATACAATCAGATCAAAATGTCTCCTGAAGACATGGAGAAGACAACTTTCATCACACCCTGGGGCACATTCTATTATAAGGTGATGCCATTCGGACTGAAGAATGCGGGTGCCACTTATCAACGGGCTATGGTAACATTATTCCATGACATGATCCACAAAGAAATTGAATGTTATGTGGATGACATGATTGCCAAATCCCTCACAGAAGAAGACCACCTGGTGAATCTATTGAAGCTATTCAAGCGTCTGAGGAAGTACCAATTGAAGTTAAACCCCAACAAATGCACATTCGGGGTGCGATCCGGTAAGCTGCTGGGATTTATTGTAAGTGAGAAAGGGATTGAAGTTGACCCTGACAAAGTCAGAGCCATTCAAGAAATGCCTGCGCCGAAGACTGAAAAAGAAGTTCGGGGGTTTCTAGATAGATTGAACTACATTTCACGGTTCATATCTCACCTTACAGCAACCTGTGAGCCCTTGTTCAAGCTGTTAAGAAAAGAACAAACAGTCAGGTGGAACGAAGACTGCCAGAGGGCTTTTGGCAAAATCAAGGAATACTTACAAGAGCCGCCGATACTTATGCCTCCAGTTGAAGGAAGACCTCTAATCATGTACTTGACAGTATTAGAAGAGTCAATGGGGTTTGTGCTGGGCCAGCATGACGAGTCTGGTCGAAAAGAGTATGCAATATACTACGTAAGCAAAAAGTTTACCGACTGTGAACAACGTTATTCACTGCTCGAGAAAACTTGTTGTGCTTTAGCGTAGGCTGCTCGCCGACTGAGACAGTATATGTTGGCCCACACTACTTTATTGATCTCAAAGATGGACCCAGTCAAGTACATTTTTGAGAAGCCAACACTTACCGGACGGGTAGCAAGATGGCAAATGATCCTCACAGAGTACGACATTTAGTACACATCTCAAAAAGCCATCAAAGGCAGTGTATTGTCTGATTATCTCGCTGAGCAACCCATTGATGATTACCAGCCCATGAGATTTGACTTCCCCGATGAAGACATCATGTACTTGAAAGAAAAAGATCATGAAGAGCCTGTTCACACTGAAGGGCCTGACCCAGAAGAAGAATGGACTATGATGTTTGATGGGGCTGTCAATATGAATGGTCGTGGTGTTGGTGCAGTACACATTACACCTCAGGGAGTTCACATGCCTTTCTCGACAAAACTCTCCTTTAACTGCACTAACAACGAAGCTGAATACGAAGCTTGTATTATGGGTCTTGAGGAAGCCATTGACCTCAGGATCAAGACTTTGACTGTGTTCGGAGATTCAGCTCTGGTAATTAATCAAACCATCAGCAAATGGTACACCCACCAGGATCATCTGATACCTTGCCGGGATTATACAAGGAGGTTATTGACTTTCTTCACAACAGTCAAGCTTGAGTACATCCCTCGGGATGAAAATCAGTTTGCAGATGCTTTAGCTACCATTTCCTCCATGATCAAAGTTCAAACTGCCAACTTTGTGCCGCGAATTTCAGTATCCAGACTTGACAGACCAGCATATGTATTCTCAGTAGACCTTGCTAAGGATGACAAGCCGTGGTTCCATGACATCAAACGCTTCTTGGAGGATCAAACATACCCATCTGGGGCATCTTCCAATGATAAGAAGACGTTAAGAAGGCTAGCTGGTAGTTTCTTCCTGAATGCTGATGGTTCCCTGTATAAGAGAAACTTTGATATGGTGCTTCTCAGATGTGTTGATAGAATAGAAGCAGACTTGTTGATGTACGAGGTGCACGAAGGATCTTTTGGTACCCATGCTGGAGGGCATGCTATGGCTAAGAAGTTGTTAAGATCAGGCTACTACTGGATTACAATGGACGCAGACTGTTGTGCGTATGCCAGAAAATGCCATAAATGCCAGATCTATGCGGATAAAGTGCATGTGCCTCCAAACCCCCTGAATGTGATGTCTTCACCCTGGCCCTTTGCCATGTGGGGCATTGATATGATCGGTAAGATTGAACCGACTGCTTCAAATGGCCACAGATTCATCCTGGTTGCCATCGACTATTTTACCAAGTGGGTCGAAGCAGCTTCTTATGCAAATGTTACAAGGCAAGTGGTAGCCCGATTCCTGAAGAGAGATATCATCTGTCGGTATGGAGTGCCCGAACGAATCATTACTGATAATGGTTCCAACTTGAACAACAAAATGATGGCAGAACTGTGCCGGGACTTCAAGATCCAACACCACAATTCTTCTCCTTACAGGCCAAAGATGAATGACGTTGTAGAGGTAGCTAACAAGAATATCAAGAAGATTGTACAGAAGATGGTGGTCACCTACAAAGACTGGCATGAAATGCTACCGTTTGCCTTACATGGGTACCGAACGTCAATCAGAACATCCACTGGGGCAACACCGTATCAGCTTGTATATGGTATGGAGGCAGTCCTACCAGTTGAAGTTGAATTACCCTCCTTACGGGTGTTATTGGATGTTAAGTTAAACGAAGCAGAATGGGTCCGATCCCGATACGAACAACTGAGTCTGATTGAAGAAAAGAGATTAGCTGCAATATGTCATGGACAGCTGTATCAGAAAAGAATGAAGAAAGCCTTCGATCAGAGAGTCAGGCTTCGAGAATACCAAGTGGGAGATCTTGTGCTGAAAAGACTCCTCCCTCCTCATACAGACCACAGAGGCAAATGGACTCCGAATTATGATGGCCCATTCATAGTAAAGAAAGTTTTCTCTGGTGGAGCACTGATGCTCAGTACTATGGATGGTGAAGACTTCCCGTCCCCCGTGAATTCAGATGCAGTTAAAAAATACTTCGCATAAAAATGACCCGCTGGACATAAAAACAGAATGTAAGTACAGGCAAAAATAGGGCATCCCAGCGAGTCAAAAACAGAATAAAAGACTCGGGCAAAAATAAGGGAAAATAAATAAAAGATGTACACCCGCTGAGTTGAAAAGCCACATCGGACAACTCAGGCAAAAATGGGTATCCCGGTGGATTGAAAACCCGAAAGGGCGATCCACGCAAAATAAGGGAATAAGCGAACAACTGCATTCTGAATTCGTCTGTATCACTTACAACATGGTAAGCCTCGAAAGGTTCAAGCTTCGGTCGGATTCAGCCTTCTTCAAAAGCAGGATGAGAAGAACGTCAATGTCATACGAGTCGTAGCAAAAGGGAAGCTCATTGAAGCGTCATCAACGTTGCCACCATCTTTTTTTTGCTTCTCAATTTTTAACAATCTCCTCATTTTAGGGGATCTGTTTCCTTGATTGTACTTGCCAATTCAGGGCACACAAATTAATAAGATCAGATTTTCAATCACGTTTCGTCTCCTACATTCTATTTTCGTTTGCAAAAATGTCCGATGTCCTCATAATATTGATTGCATAAGTACAGATGCACCTTTTCTAAATCACGTGCTTACAGGAAATATATTACTCCTGGGAGTGTCTAAATTCTTATGATGGAATTCAGTAAGGGATACCTCGGGATACTTGTACGTTTCTTTGTCATACAGAATTGCAGGCAGTCAAAGCGCGACATGGGGCATGAGAGCTTTTCCCCAACAAGCTGCCAAATCATTATTTACTCGGCACGTCTTAGCACCAGAGATGCTTTATCCCCAGCTGAGTTGCCAATCATCATTCCTCCTCAACCAAGTGTTAGGCAGGGAACCATCTCCCCGCAGAGCTCCAGCCTCTCCCAAGAAGAGAAATACCTGAAGATCTCACAACAAAGTGACGAAAGCTTCCACAGACCCCAGCTGGGCTCCTCCTCACCAAGGATAGGTTTGTCAGGGACCTATTTTCCCCCAAGCGGAGTCATATATATATCTGATCTGCCAATGATCTCATCCCCATCTAGGATATCACTTCAAGCAGATCAGCCGGAGATCGTCACCGCAACAGGATCCGAATCCCGGATCGGTATCTTTGCATAATCATAGCATTCACATCATATTTTCCTCCAGAGCGTAGCATTCCGTCTAATACGGAGCATTACGACAAAAATCAAACATATTGCATAAATCATAAGCCACGTTCTAAATCAAACAGCTGTATATGCCAGCACTCCATTTACGAATATACAAAATACTTCCCAAACTCCTCGGCAGAAAGCCAAAGCATCCTCTTTGCACTCACAAATACAGATACATGCTCCTTTTTGCACTCGTCTGTGTCATCATTCCCCGGTAAAGTCGCCCGAACGTTCTCTACAGACAGATACATATATACACACTTCCCTGACACCCGTCCGTGTCACCTTCCCCAACATAGTTGCCTAAACACTTTGTAAACCAAATACTTGTTTATAGTACACTTCTTCCGATACCCGTCTGTATCGTGCTCTTCCCAGCAAGTTGAACACTCGTATGTGTCTCTCTTATGTTTACTTACTTCAGATACTCGTCCGTATCTTGTTTACACCACTTGTCTTTCTCGGATTCAACACTCGTCCGTGTTCTTTGTTAACCAGTTGATACTCGTCTGTATCATCATCTCTGAACGCGTCAGCATTTGTTTCTACTGATACTCGTCCGTATCATAATCTTAAGGATGCTCGTCCGCATCTTTAATCTATACACAATGCCAAACACTTATACCCTTTTCTTGAATTTAGACACTCGTCTGTGTCTACCCTTCCCCATAAGAGTCCCCAGCAGATCCCGATAAATTATTTCCTTTCTATCTGACATTCATCCTGTGTCATGATACTTCCGGCAGCCGTACCCTGCCAGGTGATCGTCCTTCACCTTTTGATGACCGTCCCTCATCTTTCTCCCAGCGGAGTCTCCATTATTGGAACCCTTTCATATCCGACATTCGTCCTATGTCGTGATATTTAGCAGTCGTCCCCTGCTAGGTGATCGTCCTTCACCTTTTAGATGATCGTCCTCCATCATTTTATCCGATGGCCGTCCCCATCGTTGATCTTGTTATCTGACATTCGTCCGATGTCATGATAAACCCCGAGAGCAGCCGTACCCTGCTAGGTGATCGTCCTTAACCTCTTGATGATCGTCCATCATCATGCTTATCCGATGACCGTCCCCATCGTCGACCTTTTTACCCGACGTTCGTCCTATGGCGTGGTACTTTCGGCAGCCGTACCCTTCCAGGTGATCGTCCTTCACCTTGGATGACCGTCCCTCATCCTTATCCCCAACAGAGCAGCCGTACCCTGTTAGGTGATCGTCCTTCACCTTTGATGACCGTTCCTCAACATTTATTTCTTCAACCTGATGGTCGTCCCCATCATTGCCTCTACCTTTAATCCCCAGAGGGTCTTGTTACTTCAACTGATGGTCATCCCTATCATAACACCTTCATTTCCCCAGCATGTCGGCCGCCCCCGTCATTGATTTATCCCCAGCAGTTGTCTTCTGCTCGACGGTCGTCCTCCTTCTCCCGCACTTTATAAATCATACTTCACTTCCTTTTACTATATATATCCCTTTTCTTCTTCATTCAGTGAGTGAAAATTTCAGATTGTCTTTGGTATTCAACCACAAGTTATCTTGTTTGAATGATAAGCCGTCACTTACATCCTGCACAGCTAACTCATGTTTGAATAGGGGCAGCTGTAAACACCCCAAATTTGCCCTCACTCATTTCACCATGGCTTGTTATTCTTTTCATTTGCATAAGTTTAATCATATCATCTCACATTACATTTTTTACTTCACTGCATTGGTTCAAAGTCATCTGCATCTAGGGTTTGTGATTTGAGCAATCCATGAGCTATCTGAGCCACTCCAAAGGTCATCAATCTTCTCAAGAGGGTCCATGTATGTTCAAGCATCATATTTTATCCTCCCAAGGTCAAGGAAGTCAAAGAATCACAAGAACTGAGGAAGGCATGGAAGCAGAGCCAAGCTTAACTGCACATATGACCTAAAATTAGGGTTTTGGTTTCAGAGGCCATAAATCCAATTTTTTTGGTCATTCTTGTTTCTATTTGTCTCTATATGTTATAAGGATCATGCATACCAGTTTTCATGAAGAAATTCAATGAGGAAGGCATCTGATCACAAGATGACTTCTTGAGCAAGTCAGTGGAAAATCAGGGCATCTGAGGCCCCCAATCACCCAACCAAAGGGTCTTCTCCATAATTTTGGATGTGTATGATCTTTATTTGATCTTAGAAGATGTTAGAAGTTCACAAAATTGAAGAATTTCTAGCCATTTGCAAAGTTGCCATTTTGGGAAAGTGACTTGTAATGTAAACTTGCCATTTTGGGAAAGTTTTTCAACCTCCTCTTTTTTATCCAAAAATGCTTCAAATGAAAAATTCTTGCTCATGAAAGTTGTAGATTGGATCCTCCCATTTTCAAAAAGTACAAGAACTCATTCTAATTCATTTTAGAACAAAAGTTATGGCCTTGCAAAGTTGGACAAAATCACTTATTTTTCACTTTTGTGCCAAAGAGGAAACTTGCAAAAACACTTGCCAAAACCAAATGTGACTTCAAATCAACTTATAATCATCACACAAACATAATTCATGGTCCATATTTCAGATTTGCCCAAAGAATCTCTCACTTTCATGCCTTGGATTCCAAGTATCATAAGCCATTTATCACAAAAGTCACAAAGAGAGAAATCTTGCAAGAATGTTTCTTAGGGTTTTGTTTGGTCTCTAATCAATCTCAAAGTGTCATAGCAACATTATATGGTACATTTTGCTGCATATTGCCCAAGGGATGTCACATATCCATGACCAAAACTTCAAAATGTAACAAGTTGCAAAAAGGCAAAACATGTGACATCTCACCCTTCATCCATTTCAGATCACCTCAGAACATCCCTTGGCTCTCCTTGAAGGCAGCTGAACTCAGAGCAGCCCTAAGATAGCTTCTGCCATGGCCCATGCTTGAAGTACACCTAACATTGACTTTTTGGCCAATTGCCCCATGCCATTCCCACAGTGCATGTCACTTCCTCAGACCTCTTCCAATAGTTTAGGGATGTGTTATGGATGATAAAACTGGCTGGACATAATCTGGAAGGACACACACAATCAGATTTCAAAAACTTGCAAAAAAACTTCTCCTCTTCGAAACTTCACCCACAGCCATCAAACTTCCATTTTTTCTTCACCAATGAGTCACACATCCTCCATAGAACCAAAATCCACCATTGAAACAGCCTGAAACATCACATACTCAACTCTCCAAATCTGCTACACCAGAGCTGGAACTTCAAAACCAGCCATCCTCAAAGCTTTCTAAGCTTCGTATCATCTTCAGGAGGTTCATAGGAGTAGGTTTGCAACAAGAGAGAGCCCAGAAAGCCCAGAACCAGAAGGTTCCATCTCAGGTATGGCTCAAGAACTTTTTTCTCAGAACTTTGTTTTTAAGTTCTTAATCGAATCCTTATGATGTGCTGATGATTCTGATATGTTTACTTTTCAAAATGGTGGAATATTGAGTATGTATGGATTGTCTGAAAGTTTCTGACCTAAAATTGTTTTGTTTCGATTTGCCTTGTTGATGAATGAAAAATGGTTTTTCTTTGGGGATTTTGGTTCAGTGATATGTGGGATTCATTTCTGGCCAGAGAGATTTTGTTTTAGATGCGTAGGGAGAGAGATAGGGTTTTGGCTCGTCGGAGAAGACGACCGGAACACTGTTCCGGTCGCCTGAGAGTGATTAAACCCTAATCCTATTAATTAGGCAACTTTGAATACTGGCCTTTGGATTTGATTTACCCGCGCGCGTGTGTGGCCCAGGTTGTCCCACTTAACCCTAATTTCCAATTAATTAAGTTAATCAGGATTAATTAATTATTTAAATAAGATTTACTCAGTTTGAATTACAGCCACTAGATCACGCGCGTAGTCAACTCCCGCCCCCTAGGTTTGAATCCTGGCCCTCAGATCAGCATACTTCTCCTTTAATTCAATTTTATTTTATTTTTTATTCATTTGTTTTGCACATTTTATTTAAAATAGCAAATCATTTCTAAAAAATCTCATTTTTTGCATCATACCTTAAAATATTTTTCTCTTTCTGAAAATAATTTTATTTTTATTTTTTGCATAATTTTCGTATTTTAAAAATATTTTAAATGTTTATTTTAATTAGTTAATGAGAATTAATTAATTAAAATAGCATTTAGGTTTCTAAAAATTCCAAAAAAATTCACATTGCATTTTAATACATTTAAAAACATTATCAAACTCTTCAAACAAATTTCTTTTTGGTTCTTGACCTACTTTGATATTTTTCTTTGGAATTAAGGTTCTTAAAAGGCAATATTTTGGTCTTAACTTAGAAAAATTCATTCTGCCTAACCATGAAGAGTTTGATGTTGATTCTTTTTGCATTGAATTCTTCATATCATGTAGTTTCTAGTGTAAAATTGGCCTGAATTTATCTTTTATTTTCAATTTGATGTGCATTTTTCCTTTTGAAGTGCCTTAAAACCCTAGATAACTTGAGAAAATCATAACTTCCATTAGGTTAAGAGTTAGGTCTCCCCCTTTGGGCAGTGAACTTTTATAGGGTTAGGGTTCCTTTGATCCTATTTCCAATTTTTTATCATGTCATTTGCTTCTGGTTTTGAATTTTGTATTGCATGTTATGTATAAACCCTAATTTTAGCCTTCATTTTGCATTCATCTCCCATATGCTTGCATACATGAACTTGCCATGACATTTTGTGCATTCACATAACTTCTAAGACATCTTAGCACATATTAGAATCATGTTTGATCATTTCATCATTCATTTGCCATGTTATGCATTCATTCCATTTCATAAACTTTCATGAACTTTCATGGTTCAAAGCATGCTTCATTTGCACCCTCATCCTTGTATGATCATCCACAACTCTTGATTTGTGTTTGATTTATCTCTTAGCATCATTAACATCATTTTTGTGCTTCTGGTTTTGGTTTGCATCATTGCATTCATCTCATTTTCATTTCATTTCACCTTTAGTTATTAACTTTTCAGGTGGTAAGTCATTGAAAAGTGAATTTGCCTTCACTTCTCATAATCCCTTCTCATCTCTCTTATGCATTCATTTCTGCATCTTACTTGTGCCTTAGAGTGAGCTTTCTCATTCATGTCTCCTTCTCACTTTCTTTCTTCAAGCAACTTATCTTCTTCAGTGAAGTAAGTTGACTTGCTTCTTCTGCTTCCTCCTCCTTTCATCTGCTTCTTTCTTGGTGGCTGTTCTCTTGAAGATCTTTTGCAAGCCTTATAAACCCTAGGAATACCCAAGCATGATGACAATTAGGGTTTGATTAGTCCCCCATTAGTTTTACCTTTGTGTCATCTTTGAGTCTTCTCTTCTCACCTCATAATCAAGGACTAAACCTTAAAGATTTTAAGGCTTTGTGATTAAGCTTATGCCTGCATCCTTCTATTAGGATGGAGTATATAACTTTAATCCTAAGTGTTAAATCCTTAATGTGTTTAATTCCTTTAATCAATCCACTTAATAATCACTAAGACATCAAGCTTGTAACTTGGGCCTTGCATTAGGGTTCCAATTCTTCCTTAATTGGATAAGAAGGACTAACCCTGGTGTTAATGGACAAGTCCCCCTCAAGTTGTCTTACAAACCATAAAAGTCACTTCTTAATCTTACCATTAACTAAAATCCACTTCAATAAAGGCTTTGTTTTGTCATGAGGTTAATCCCCAATCATGGATTAAGTTGAGGAGTCTTTCTCAGCTTAAATGTTCTCATCTATTATCCTTCTATTAGGATGGTGTAATGAGTCCATTAAATCCTTGATTATGGCTTAAACTCATTACTTAACAACAAACAAAAACTCCAAAAAAATCTAAATAAATACAAGTAGGTTAATGATCTTAATCCTACATCATGGTGATTAAGTGTGGGGTGTTTACCTCATACTTAAGGTATTCTCATTACCCCTAATCAGAGGGAGGATGTGATGAGTTTACTAACCCTTGGTTTAGGCTTAAGCTCATTTTCTTATGACAAACACAAAAATCAATAAAAGATTGAAAACACCACAAAAAACAAACAATAATCGTCTCCTCCGGGATTCTTTTCTCACCTCATTCACTCACAAACGAGAACCCGCTTCTTCCGTCTAATGCAAGACAGTTTGCACCTGAGCCAGACAGGTCATACACTTGAGCATAGGCAAGCAAGCAGTTCACAAGTCAATTTATTTTTCAGTCTCTTTGAGTCGAACTACGGTGTTTTGACTTCCTCATTGCACGAGAGGATACGTAGGCATAACTTAACAGTTATCGAACAAAAGTCTCTGTCCATTCCCCCTCTTCCAGCATTACTCTTTGAGCCTCATAGTCTTGAGCTTTGCACTCTTTCTTTACACTGACACTTCTTTGTTGCACTTCACACTCTCTCCCAGCACTGACACTTGCATTCTTTTCCATCTTTTGCACACAAAATAGCACTGACACTACCCCTTTAAAACACAAATCTTTCAAGCGTGGATCCCGTCGAGTACGGCGGACAATCTGGGTGCTAATACCTTCCCAGGTTGTAACCAACCCCCTTTCTCAGTTTCTCTGGTTCGCAACCGTCTTATCCATATCTTTCTAGGTTTATGCAGCATTATCTTTCCTTCGGGATAAAAATGCCTAGCTGGCGACTCTATTCATTCCTTCTCTTTCACCGACCGTTCGCGTCTGTACCCCTTCTGACCGGGTGTCATTTGGTGGGAGCGACAACTACTATATCTTTTCCTTATATATTTTGTAATGAATTATGATTACTCACCCTGCTTGTTCGAATGTTGCCTCCACATGGGTAACATGCAGGTGATCAAGATTAGTCGTAGACTCTTGAAGATTTAGCTTTGGAGTTATTTTACTCTATTTCCGTTTATAGAGGTGTCTTGTGTAACAAACTTTCTACCCCATCACATATAACATGTGTTAGACGATAGCGCGGATCTAGAAGGGGGGGGGGGGTTGAATAAATCCCTTTTTAAAATTTGCTTTTCAAAATTAAGTTGAAAAGGAATTGTAGAAGTTTCCCGGAAAATTGTCTAGTTCAAATTAGAAGTCACTGGAGATCGGATATGCGTAAAACTCAATTGGAATGAAATGATGACTAGAAGAATTAATATTGCACAAATGATTCACTTGATAATTCAGCACTTGATAAAACTATTCTTAACAGTGATTGGAGAAGAAATCAAGCACAATTAAATTGATTTTGTGTGATTAGGCTTTTTACCAAACACTTGGAGTGTACACACCAAGGACAATTTGGTTGTATCAAATAGTGCAGAATTTTACCCACTCTAGTTATCACTTTTGAGTGTAACAATTTATCAAACACTTTGAATGCACTAATTTGACACACCAGAATTTTCAAGCACACAATATCAATATGAATAAAAGTAAAATGCGAGAAATGAGAAGAACACAAGGAATTTGTTGAGGCAGTTCCTTCGTCGTCCTCGCTCGAAGTACTTTGCCCCCAATTCGAAATTGAATTGGGCAATTTTATTAAATCGCAATTGTTTTACAAGAAGAGAAATAAATGAACCAACAAACCAAACCACGTTGAATGTGCTGTCAAATCTTCTTTTTGTCCCATGATCTAAAGTAGAATCAAGTCTTCCACGCGTGTCGAGAAAGCCTCCGATTAATTGCTCCCTTCTTGCAAGAATTCACGATTCTCCAAACTTTGAGCACAGCTGAGTTTCTCCCACACTTGTGAACCCACAAAGACCTTTGCAATCCTCCGTCTACCGTGAAATGAGAGAACGATCCATGATCCGTGTGTCGCGCACGGATAAAAAACGAGTAATTTTTGAAAACGTAGTATAACGACAATGACTTGAATCGTCTCACAAGGATTCTTGTATTGTTATTAACCAACCAATTGGAACAATGGGGGTTTAGATTTTAATTTGAAGAAAAAGCAATTAAAATAAAAAGTGATTACCAAATAAGCTAAAACGGCTAATCCTATTGATTTGGGTTCCAACATATCATTGGTTATTATAATTTCAACCTCCTAAGCGGATTATCTATTCCTATTTGATTATAAAATTCATTGACAAGTGCAACTGGTTTTATGTGATATATGTTCCTATTATCCGAATTAAGCAAACGGATTTAAGCTCTCGTGAATTAAGCAAACACGGTTTAATCAAACACGATAATGAATTAAGCAAACGCTAACGTGACTACGGTCAAGGATCATACAACAATCAAATTAAATCAACATTAATATATGATAATCAAATTAAGCAAACAATGATCACATATCATAATATTGAAAGGAATAAAATTTGGATTGAAAATTATTATAACCTCAAAGTATGATGGAACCTGTAATCAGCAGGATTTTGCCTTGGAATTAGTTCTCCATTCCGGTTCTTTCAAGCGTAAGAAAAATAAAATAAAATCGTAGAAAAGTATCCATTGAACAGTTGCGGCTACTAGGTTAAATAGAAAACCTAAAAAACTCGTTTATAACCCAACTGGGTCAAATACATAACCCAAGCCCAATTCTAAATGACCCGAAACTAAATAAATCTAATGCAGCAGCTTCAAACGAAATTCTGGAAAATATGACTCCGAATCTGACTTTGACTCCAACATAAAAGTTGTAGCTCTCTCTCTTAGCTTTCCATCGACTGTTAGAACGCCTCAATCAGATTCCTGGAACTCCGGTTATGATTATTTCCGTAAAAGCTGTTAAAGCTGAAAATTAAGTACGAACATTAAATTAAGCCAAAAATAAAGTAAAATAGAAAAACAAATTAAAATATAAAAATAAACAAAGAAAACCAAAGAAATACTTAAGTGCAAACATGGTAGAATGTGCATTAAAATGCACTGATCAAATTCCCTCACACTTGAACTTTTGCACTCCGAGCAAAAATAAACTCAAGACTCAAGAAACACAACATCATTCAGATACTCATTCTAGGCTACAAACTCTTCTTCGATTAAGATAGCATCGATATGTACTAATCTTACACACTAAGGATATCGTAAGAACACAAATCCACAATTGTGCGGTCATAAGCCTCCATCATATACAAACCATTTTGAATCATGTTATGCCTAAGCCTAACTTACTCATCCTCCCTTTTGCTCTCTTTCATTCTAGTGCAATCACATTAAGCCTGTTATCTATTCATACACATGGTAAATAAGCATGTTAGTGATTATGATCCATACTTGACAATATTTTAAAGTTACTTTAGTAACAACAAATTATTATTATTATTATTATTATTATTATTTTCTTAAGGTTTCACATCTGTTAGGCTAAATGACCGGGTGAGGGTCAGCTAACTTAAAAGGCGGATTCCTATTCTGATTTCTTTTTAAGCGCAAGATCATTCACTTATTTGCATCAACTTAATTACTTAGTGTGTGATTTCTAGATGGTGCTGACTGCTTGATAAACTACTTAAGAGATATTAAAGGATGAGAACTCAAGGCTATGGCATAACAAGTATTCAAAAAAAATTCCATATTCAGGAGATTTAAGGTGTTAAAACGATACCGATCTTGTGAACTTTTCCCAAGTCTCCACAACTAACCTCAAAACAATCTATAGCCTAAAACTTACGGAAAAAATGCCTAGTGTTTCTAAAACAAAACAAACAAAAACAAAACAAAAACAAAGAAAATAAATTATTCCCTCCCCCACACTTAAAACAAGCATTTTCCTCAATGAAAGGACATAAATATAAAATAAGAGGGAGAGAAAGGAAAGAACACACCCGAGTAGTCAAGGTGGATATGTGATCACATAAGTCGCATTTCCTAAAGAGAGCTCTTCTACAGTCTCTTCTTCCAAAGTGGGGATCTCATAGAGTAGCTTTAGGTAGTATCCATTAATATTGAAGTTTTTATTAGTGCCTTCGCCTTTTATTCCAGGATCAAAGAAGAATCTTTGATAAGTAAAATTGTTGAATGTGAACATGATAGTGATCTCCTTTTCAACAACTTTAAGAATCAAAGGATTAAGGGGATGCCTCGCTACTTTTGTTCCATCTTCAATTGAGATCCTATGCATACTCATGGATGGGCTAATATCACAAGTGTCAACCAAATTCCATCCAATTCCCTTCTTATGTTCCTGTAATGATTTCTCTTCCTGCACAAATTCAAATAAATTATTAGGAAATGGCTTCAGCTCTAAAGAGGGTGATTCTCGATGGATGGTTTGTTCCGGGAAGCCGGGGTGTCGAGAGCTTCATTAACATGAACAAATTTATTTGCAACCTCATTTGCAGTAAGAATATCAACTTGCAAGGCAACCTCAATTTCAGCACAAACAGGGCAAATTTTAGTGTCACTACAAATATCACAAGAGTAAACATCATCAAAATCAGACAATGATGGAAAATCAGCTGCAAACAAATTAATACAAGTATCATCAACAGTTTCAGAAGGAAACTCTATTTGAAAAATAGAATGTTCTTCCAAAGGTTGTTGGTTTGATCCTTGAGCTTGTTGCATGACATTCATCGAAGTGGTAAGTTGATCAAGTTGTATTTGCAAAGTTTGAAAATTAGAATCTATTTGTTGTTGATTCTTGATATTATTTGTAGCCATTTGGTTGATAATGTCCTCTAGTGAAGGTTCAGAAGGTGCAGAGCACACAACCTGAAATTCATTCATATGCTTATGTGGATCCTCACCTGCAAAACCATTAAAACTTGGCAACAAGTGTGTTAAACCAAAATTCAATTTGAAAGGTGCATCAATAACAGGATATTCAATACATAAAGCATTATAATTCACAAGTGCAACAAGTTCTCTCAGAGTTCTTTGATCAGCCATGATATGATTATAAATTTCAACACATAATCAAATAAAATCACTGCAGATTTAAAAAGAATGGAAAAAACGAAAAGCGATTAAAATAAAATATAAAAAAATATAAAAATAATGCTAAAAATCAAATAAAATCAAATAAAGCTCGCACAAATATTTTTAGATTTTTTTGAATATATGAAAATGGAAAATAAATCAAATAAAATAGAAAAACGCAAAATTTGCGATTTTCAGGGTCAAAATCTTTTAGAATTCTATTCTAAAAGAGTATTGTTCTTCGATTTATATCTGATTTTCTGGAAAAAAAATCGGAGCAAATCGAAACAGTAGCTTCCAACTTACCTGAAAGGCTGGAAAACTTATCACTATACTGCAACCGGTATTGCAACCCTGAAAATCAACAAACACAACAAAAAAGAAAAGAAAAAAACTGGATAGAAAACTATACCTATGACTATAAAATCGGTTAATAACAACAAGAATCCCCGGCAACGGTGCCAATTTGATCCGCGTGTCGCGTACGGATAAAAAACGAGTGATTTTTGAAAACGTAGTATAACGACAATGACTCGAATCGTCTCACAAGGATTCTTGTATTGTTACTAACCAACCAATTGGAACAATGGGGGTTTAGATTTTAATTTGAAGAAAAAGCAATAAAAATAAAAAGTGATTACCAAATAAGCTAAAACGGCTAATCCTACTGATTTGGATTCCAACTTATCATTGGTTATTATAATTTCAACCTCCTAAGCGGATTATATATTCCTATTTGATTATAAAATTCATTGACAAGCGCAACTGGTTTTATGTGATGTATGTTCCTATTATCCGAATTAAGCAAACGGATTTAAGCTCTCGTGAATTAAGCAAACACGGTTTAATCAAACACGATAATGAATTAAGCAAACGCTAACGTGACTACGGTCAAGGATCATACAACAATCAAATTAAATCAACATTAATATATGATAATCAAATTAAGCAAACAATGATCACATATCATAATATTGAAAAGAATAAAATTTAGATTAAAAATTATTATAACCTCAAAGTATGATGGAACCTATAATCAGCAGGATTTTGCCTTGGAATTAGTTCTCTATTCCTGTTCTTTCAAGCGTAAGAAAAATAAAATAAAATCGTAAAAAAGTGTCCATTGAACAGTTGTGGCTTCTAGGTTAAATAGAAAAACCTAAAAAACTCGTTTACAACCCAACTGGGTCAAATACATAACACAAGCCCAATTCTAAATGACCCGAAACTAAATAAATCTAATGCAGCAGCTTCAAACAAAATTCTGGAAAATATGACTCTGAATCTGACTTCGACTCCAACATAAAAGTTGTAGCTCTCTCTCTTAGCTTTCCATCGACTGGTAGAACGCCTCAATAAGATTCCTGGAACTCCGGATAATATTATTTCCGTAAAAGCTGTTAAAGCTGAAAATTAAGTACGAACATTAAATTAAGCCAAAAATAAAGTAAAATAGAAAAACAAATTAAAATATAAAAATAAACAAAGAAAACCAAAGAAATACTTAAGTGAAAACATGGTAGAATGTGCATTAAAATGCACTGATCAATCCACTTGATCTTCAATCTACCTCACTCAGCTGAATCTACGAACAATCGATGTGTGCAAAACCCCAAATCTTCAATGATCTTGGAGGAGAAAACCCTTCGGATTTTTCCAAGGAAAACCCACACACTTTAAACCCAATCTGAAATTTTAATTCACGATTGAACGTTATCTTCGAAACGAACACCGAAATCAAACAAAGATTGTTGTGTGTGATTGTTTGATTGATGCAAAAATGAAGAAGATGAAGAGAGCTATGTGTATATCTTTCACTTTCCTTGTTCAACCTTCTCAAATGAAATAAACAGCTATTTATATTGGTTAGAGAAAGAAAACATAAGAGAGGGAAAAAATTAAATGAAAAAATGAGTCAGCACAGTGATGAGCCGACTCAAATCATTAAATGAGCCGGCTCAAAGTAACAGATGAGTCGACCAAAATAAACAGAGAGGCAGCCTGTTGAGACCCGTGGAAAATGAGAAGAAAACACTTCTTGATGAGTCAACTCATGAAGGGTTTTGAGTCGGCTCATCCACACACATGAGTCGACCAAAAGTGATGCATCAGACAACCTGTTTGGACCCGTGCGTTTGCCACCAATTTAACATTGAATGAGTCGGTTCATGAAGGGTTTTGAGTTGGCTCATCCACACACATGAGTCGACCAATAGTGATGCATTAGGCAGCCTGTTTGGACCTGTGCGTTTGCCACCAATTTAACACTGAATGAGTCGACTCATTGATGAATTTGAGTCGGCTCATTCAGTATATTTTTCCAAGTATGCCAATCCTTGCTTTTTCATAGAGAACCACTCAAGCTTTCAATCATGCCAAGTTTTTGACACATTAAAATCATGCCATGTCACGCAAACTCCCCCTTTTTGATGATGGCAAAAACTTGATGAATCAATCGCCATATGTTGGTGTAAAACCCCCCCTGATTATGTGGCCCGATCTTATATACATCAATCTCAATATCATCTCCCCCTTTGACAACATGAAAAAGAAGAAGAAACATATGAGAAGCCAATACCAATAGAAATAGCATGCAAAACCAAAGGTCAAATGAGAAGCCAATTGCAATAGAAACACGCATTCACAAACACAAAATTTAGAAAAGCGAGTAAAGATAGTGAGAATAAACAAAACAAATGAATTAAAGAGAAATAGGAGTTCATACAAACAAAACATAAACAACATTCATAATCATTACAAGTACATATGATGCAAATATTCTCTCAAGGGTGTGGATTACGATCCCTAGTGGAAGGGTAACGTCGATGATAAGTGATGGGCTGTGAGTGATCCATGTCGGTTTCTGTTGTTGCTCCCGAAGATTTGGTTCACGGTGCAGACGCGAACGGTCGGCGAAAAGAGAAATTAAAATGATATGAATAGACTCGCTAGCTAGGAATTTATATCCCGAAGGAAAGGTAATGCTGCATAAACCTAGAAAAGATGGATAAGACGGTTGCGAACCAGAGAAACTGAGAAAGGGGGTTGGTTACAACCTAGGAAGGTATTAGCACTCAGATTGTCTATCATACTCGACGGGAACCACGCTTACAAGATTGTGTTTACAAAGGGGTAAGTGTATGTGATATCTGTGTGCAAAAGCTAAGGAAAGAAAGTTCAGGTGTCAGTGCAAAAGGGTGAATTGCTCAGGAACTGAGGCTTAGAAATGAATGCTGAAAGAGGGGGAAGACAAAGAGACTTTTGTTCGATAACAGTTAAGTTATACCTACGTATCCTCTCGTGCAATGAGGAAGTCAGAACACCATAGTTCGACTCAAAGAGACTAAAAGGTAAATTGACTGTGAACTGCTTGCTTGCCTATCCTCAAGTGTATGACTCATCTGGCTCTAGTACTAACTGTCTTGCATTAGACGGAAGAAGCGAGTTCTCGTTTGTGAATGAGTGTGATGAGAAAAGAATCCCGAAGGAGACGATTATTGTTTTTTTTTTGTGTTTTCAGATTTGTTATTGTTTTTGGTGTTTTGCATAAGTTAATGAGCTTAAGCCTAAATCAAGGGCTTGTAAAATCATTATATCCTCCCATTAGGGATAATGAGCCTACTTAAGTGTGGGATAAACATCTCAACTTAATTACCATGATGATGTAGGATTACGATCATTAACCTACTTGTGATTAATTAGGTGTTTTTTTGGTTTTGTTTAGTGTTAAGTGTGAACTCATTACACCATCCTAATAGAAGGATAATAGATGAGAACACTTAAGCTGAGGAAGATACCTCAACTTAATCCATGGTTAGGGATTAAATTAATTATATAACAAGCCTTTATTAAATGGATTTTAATTAAGGGATGAGATCAAGATGTGGATTTTAAGTTTATAAGACAACTTGAGGAGGACTTGTCCATTAAACACTAGGGTTAGTCCCTCTTAACCATAAGGAAGAGTTATAACCCTAATGTAAGGCCCAAGTTATAAGATAAAGTCCTGGTGATTATTAATGTGATTTGATTAAGAGGTTTAAACAAATTAAAGGTTTAACACTTAGGATTAAAGTTATACACTCCATCCTAAGAGAAGGATGCAGGAATAACCCTAATTCCAAAGTCCTAAAACTTTAAGAGTTTAGTCTCTGATTATTGAGATGAGAAGAGAGACTCAAGGAGACCCAAAGGTAAAAGACTAAGGGGGACTATATACAACCCTAAAAGTTATCATGCTTGGATATCCTATGGTTTGTTAGGATTAAGAGAAAAGATCTTCAAGGCCACCAATGGAAGAAGCAGATGAAAAGAGAAGGAAAAAGAAGAATAAGTTACTTACTTCCTGAAGAAGATAAGTAACTTAAAGAAAGAAAGTGAGAAGGATGGAGCATAAGTGAATAAGATTCACTTCAATAACATGTAAATATGCATATGAATGAGATAAGAAGAGGTGGGAAGTGAAGGCAAGTTCACTTCCCAAATAACTTACCAAAGGTACCTGAAAGGTTAGTATGAATGCATAAGACATAAAGCATAAAGAAATGAATTGAAATGAGATGCAAAGACCAAAGTCAGAAGTGATTATGTGATGCAAATTGCATATGATATGATGCAATGTCATACAATGTGCATATGAATGATCATACAAAGATGAGATGTCATGAAAGCATGCTTAGGAGCTTGAAAACACATGGATGTTTATGAAATGAAATGAATGCAAGACATGGAAAATGAAGGAAGAAATGATCAAGCAAGGTTATAACATGTTCTAATATGTCTAAGATGACATATGAATGCTTGAAATGTCATGGCAAGTTCACATGATAATGAATATGCAAAGTGAATGCAAATGAACATGAGAAATTAGGGTTTTATGGACATATGAGATGCAATTGAACAAAACATAAGCATACAACATGATGAAAAATTGAAACCAAGCTCAATCAAACCCTAAACCTATATTAGGACACACCCCAAAGGAGAGGGTCAGAAGCTAATCCTATTGAAAGTTATGATGTTTCTAAGTTTGCTAGGGTTTTTGGATGATTCAAAAGGGAAAATGCAAGATAAATTCATGAGGAAAATAACCTAGAAACTACATGCAATATGTGACACAATGCAAAAATAATCAAGTTCAAAATCTTCTTGGTTAGGCAGAAATGAAATTTTCAAATTAGGGTTAAAAAATGTGATATTTAAGAACCCTAATTCAAAGAAAATTGTGAAATTATGATCAAACCTAAAAAGAAATTTGTATGAAGAGTTTGAAAATGTTTCTAAATGCATTGGAATGGTTCATTTTTTTTTGGTGATTTTTAGAAACCTAAATGTATTTTTAATTAATTAAAAATAACATTTAAATATTTTAAAAATAATTTTTTAATGCAAAAAATAAAATAAAAATTATTTTTAGGTTGAGAAAAATATTTAAAACAGAAATGCAAGAAATAATATATTTTTGAAAGTGTTTTGATATTTTTAATAAAATGTGAAAAGAAAATGAAATAAAAATTGAATTAAAATGGAAGTAATCAGATCCAGCGGTCCAAATTCAAACCTAAGGGAAAGGGGATGACTGCGCGCGTTAATTAATGGCCAATATTCAATGTGAGGAAATTTATTAATTAATCCTAATTTAAAATAATTAAACTGAATTAAAGTTAATGAAGTAATCTGGGCCACTCATTTGTGCGTTAACCCTAAGATCTAAGGGCCTACATTCAAACTGGCTAATTAAACCTTAAGCATTTTCAGGTGACCGGAGCTAGCTCCGGTCATCTTCTCCGGCGAACCAAAATCCCAGAAACTCATACAAGCATCTAAACTCCTAATTTCTTGCCTAGAATCACTCCTCTAACATCATAGAACATGAATCCACAAACAAAATTCATTTATCATGCACAACAAGGCTGAATCGAAGCAATCAAGTTTTAGATCAAAAATTTCAGGAGCTTCATACATGGTCATTTCTCAATCATTTTCGAAACTAAATATATCATTGTGATCAGGGGAACATGAAGATTGATATTTTAACTTAAATAGCAAGTTTTGGAAAAAATGTTCTTGAGGTATATCTGAGTTGAAGCTTTTCAGTTTGAAGCTTTCTGGCCTTTTCTTTGATGCAAACCAACCCCAATGAGCTCCCTGATGATGTTGCAATGCCTAGAACAAGTTTGTGATGGCAATTTTGAAGTGTTTGGTTTTGGTTTTGCAGAAATCATGTTTTTGATTTGGGAGGTTTCAGGCCATTTTGAGGGTTGCTTTGTGTTCTATGAGTGATTTGAAGATGATTGGTGAAGTTTGTTTTGAAGTTTGATGGCTGTGTTTTGAGTTTCGAAGAAGGGAAGGTTTTGACAATTTTTGTGAATTCTCGACTTCCATGAACTTTGGGGAGCAAAATATGATTATGGAACACACATGGACCCCCTTGGAATGCTTCAAGACCTTTGGGATGGCTCAGATTGATTCTTGGATTGCTCAGATCACAAACTCTAGATGCAGATGAAATGGAACTATGCAGATGAAACAAAAATGCAATATTAGGTGGTATGCTTATGCTAATGCAGAAATGAAAGACCACAAGCCATGGTGTGAAAAAGAGTGAGGGAAAATTTGGGGTGTTTACAACTACCCCTATTCAAACATGAGTTAGCTGTGCCGGGTGTAAGTGCCTGGCTTAACAGACAAACAAGATAACTTGTGGTTGAATACCAAAGACAATCCGAAATTTGCACTCGCTGGAGAGAAGAAGAAAAGGGATATAAATTGTAAAAGATAGTATAGTATGATTATCAAATGAAAGCGATGGAGGACGACCATCGAGCAGAGGACGATTACTGGGGGTAAAATGGTAAGCAAAGCAATGACGGGGACGACCGACAAGCTGGGGAAATAAAGAGACCACGATGGGGACGGACATCGGGTAAGGAAATAAAACTCTCTGGGGATTGAGAGAAGCAATGATGGGGACGGCCATCAGGCTTGGAAAGTAAAGTAAACAACGATGGGGACGGCCACCGGGTTAAAGAATAAATGAAATATTGATGAGGGATGGTTATCAAAGGTGAAGGACAAACACCTAGCAGGGGACAGCTGCCGAAAATATCACGACATAGGACGAATGTCGGATAAGAAGGTCAACGATGGGGACGACCATTGGATAAGCATGATGAAGGACGATCATCAAGAGGTGAAGGAAGATCACCTAGCAGGGTACGACTGCTCTTTATCACGACATAGGACGAATGTCGGATAACAAAATCAACGATGGGGACGGCCATCAGATAAAGGATGAGGGACAATCATCAAAAGGTGAAGGACAGTCACCTAGCAGGGTACGGCTGCTAAAAATATCACGACATAGGACGAATGTCGAATAGAAAGTTCCAACAATGGAGATTCCACTGGGGAGAAAAGATGAGGGACAGTCATCCAAAGGTGAAGGACGATCACCTGGAAGGGGATGGCTTCCGAAAGTATTACGACATAGGACGAATGTCGGATAGGAGAAAGTTGTTTTGCTGATGACTTACTGGGGAACGGTAAACACGGACGAGTGCTTACGCCTTCAAAAATCAATGATATAAGGGTTTGACAGTGTGTATAGATTAAATATGTGGACGAGCATCCTTAGGACCACGATACGGACGAGTATCAGTAGAAACAAACGCTGACGCGTGTTTAAGGACGATGATACAGACGGGTATCAATCGGTTAAGCAAGGAACACGGACGAGTGTTGAATCTGCTGAGGAGTGATATATATAATGACACGGACGAGTATCAAAGGACTTCTGTATTGGTATGTACAAGTATTGATTTGTTGGTGACTTACTGGGGAAGGATGAGAGCGTGTATAGGTATCTGTACTTGAGAGTGCAAAGGGGATGATTTGACTTTTATCTGCAGGGACATGAGTTTTGTATATTACAGGTGAAGTGATGATGATATTTTCAGGTGAATGGCTCGAACCTGGATTATGATCATGCAAATGTTTGATTTTTGCCGTAATGCTCCATATTAGACGGAATGCTGCGCTTATTTTGGTGAATATGATGTGAATGCTATGATTATGCAAAGGAGATAACCAATCCAGGATCCGAATCCTGTAGGGATAAAGATCTCTGGCTAATCTGTTTGTAGAGATAAACCTAGCTGGGGGAAGAGATCATTGATAGATCTTTTCGGAGGAAGATCCCTGCTTAGGGAAATAGATCATTGGTAGACCTGTCTGGAAGGAACACTCTTAACGGGGATGAGGAAGTTTTAGAAACTTCGCATGGGATGTGTTTCAGGTATTGCTCTTCTGGGGAGGCAACTTTGTGGGGAATCAATTCCACCAACTCTGCTGAGGATGAGGGAAATCTGGCATCTCTGGTGGGGGAAAGAAAGTTCTTTGACCACTTTGTTGTGGAGGAGTTGTCAGGCATTGCTCGGGAGGTCCCCTTGGGGAGGAGATAACTTCTAGGAAGTAGTATGCTAGGGATTCGATACTTGATATGCCCCATGTTGCGAAAGATTGTTTGTCTTGAGTACCTGCAACATGTTAAGAAAAAGGAAAACGCACAAGTGTCCCGAGGTATCCTCAACCGGATTCCGTCATAGGAATTAGATTTACTTAGAGCAACATATTTCCTGAAAGCATTTATTAAAATGGCTCATGCAAACGAAAGAAAAATGTACAAAACAAAGTGTGACTGAAAACTCTGATGTTATTAATTTGTGTGCCCTGAATAGGCAAGTACAGTCAAAGAAGCGAATCCCCTGGAAGGAGGAGATTGCTGTAAATTAAGAAAATAAAAGTGTTGGCAATGTTGAAGATGACGCTCCAGTGAGCTTCCTTTGCTATGACCTGTATGACCTTGACGTTCTTCTTATCTTTCTTTTTGAAGAAGGCTGATGCTGACCGACGCTTTGTCCTTTCGAAGCTTGCCACGTTTTGAGTGATACATACGAATTCAGAATGCAGTTGTTCGCTTATTCCCTGATTTTAAGTGGATCTCCCTTTCGGGTTTTCAATCCACCGGGATACCCATTTTTGCCTGAGCTGTCCAATGTGGCTTTTCAACTCAGCGGGTGTACATTTTTTTCCCTTATTTTTTCCCGAGTCTTTTATTCTGTTTTTAACTACATCTGAATTCACATGAGACGGGAAGTCTTCACCATCCATGGTTGCGAGCATCAGTGATCCACCTGAGAAGACTTTGGCTATGACGTAGGGACCTTCATAATTTGGTGTCCACTTGCGCCTGTGGTCTGTATAAGGAGGAAGGGTTCTCTTCAGAACAAGCTCTCCCACTTGGTATTCCCGAGGTCTGACTTTCTGATCGAAGGATTTCTTCATTCGCTTCTAATATAACTGACCATGACAGATGGCAGCTAATCTTTTCTCTTCAATCAGATTCAGTTGATTGTACCGAGACCGGACCCATTCTGCTTCGTCCAGTTTCACATCCATCATTACTCGTAAGGAGGGTAGCTCAACTTCAACAGGTAGGACCGCTTTCCATACCATACACAAGCTGATAAGGCGTTGCCCCAGTAGATGTCTTGATTGAGGTTCGGTACCCATGCAAGTTAAATGGTAGCATTTCATGCCAGTATTTGTAAGTGATTACCATCTTCTGCACAATCTTCTTAATGTTCTTGTTAGTTGCCTCAACAACGCCATTCATCTTTGGCCTGTAAGGAGAAAAGTTGTGATGTTGGATTTTGAAGTCCCGACACAGTTCTGTCATCATTTTGTTGTTCAAATTGGAACCATTATCAATAATGATTCGCTCGAGAACTCCATATTGACAGATGATGTCTCTTTTCAGAAATCTGGCTACTACTTGTCTGGTGACGTTTGCATATGAAGCTGCTTCAACCCATTTGGAGAAGTAATTAATGGATACTAGGATGAAACGGTGACCATTTGAAGCAGTCGACTCAATCTTTCCAATCATGTCAATTCCCCACATGGCAAAGGGCCAAGGTGAAGACATTACATTCAAAGGATTTGGAGGCACATGCACTTTATCTGCGTAGATCTCGCACTTGTGGCATTTTCTGGCATAGGCACAACAGTCTGCATCCATTGTGATCCAGTAGTAACCCGATCTTATCAATTTCTTTGCCATTACATGTCCCCCGACATGGGTACCGAAAGAACCTTCATGTACTTCGTGCATCAAGAGGTCTGCTTCCTTCTTGTCAACACATTTGAGCAGGACCATGTCGAAGTTTCGCTTGTACAATGAACCACCAGCATTGAGAAAGAAACTGCCGGCCAGCCTTCTTAATGTCTTCTTATCATTGGATGATTCCCCAAGTGGGTATGTCTGATTCTCTAAGAAGCATTTGATGTTGTGGAACCAAGGCCTGTTATCATTAGCAATGTCCACGAAGAATACATATTCCGGTCTGTCCAGTCTGGACACCAAAATCTGAGGCACATAATTGACAGTTTGAACTTTGATCATGGAGCAAATGGTAGCTAAAGCGTCTGCAAACTGATTCTCATCTCGAGGGATGTATTCAAGTTTTACTATTGTGAAGAAAGTCAATAATCTCCTCGTATAGTCACGGTATGGAATCAGATGCTCTTGATGAGTGTACCATTTACCGTTGGTCTGGTTGATTACCAAAGCCGAATCTCCGAATACATTCAAGGTTTTGATCCTGAGGTCAATGGCTTCCTCAAGACCCATGATACAAGCTTCGTATTCTGCTTCGTTGTTAGTTCAGGAAAAGGTGAGTTTTGTCGAGAAAGGCATATGAACCCCTTTTGGCGTAATGAGCACTGCACCAACTCCACGACCGTTCATATTGACAGCACTTTCAAACATCATAGTCCATTCTTATTCTGGATCCGGGCCTTCAGTGTGAACTGGCTCTTCACAATCTTTTGCTTTTAAGAACATGATGTCTTCATCAGGGAAGTCAAATCTCATGGGCTGGTAATCATCAATGGGTTGCTCAGCCAAATAGTCAGACAATACACTACCCTTGATGGCTTTCTGAGAAGTGTACTGAATGTCATACTCTGTTAGAATCATTTACCATCTTGCAACCCTTCCGGTAAGTGATGGCTTCTCAAATATGTACTTGACAGGGTCCATTTTTGAGATCAACAAGGTAGTGTGAGTCAACATATACTGCCTTAGTCGGTGAGCAGCCCACGCTAAAGCACAACAAGTTTTCTCGAGAAGTGAATAGTGTTGTTCACAGTCGGTAAAGTTTTGCTTAGGTAGTATATTGCATACTCTTTTCGACCAGACTCGTCATGTTGGCCCAACAAACACCCCATTGATCCTTCTAATACTGTCAGGTACATTATCAGAGGCCTTCCTTCAATTGGTGGCATGAGAATTGGAGGTTCTTGCAGGTACTCCTTGATCTTGTCAAAAGTTTTCTGACAATCGTCGTTCCACCTTAATGTTTGTTTTTTTCTTACAAGTTTGAACAAGGGTTCACAAGTTGCAGTAAGGTGAGATATGAACCTTGAGATGCAGTTCAATCTACCCAAGAACCCTCGAACTTCTTTTTCAGTCCTAGGTGCAGGCATCTCCTGAATGGCTTTGACTTTGTCGGGATCAACCTCAATTCCCTTTTCACTTACGATAAAACCCAGCAGCTTACTAGAACGTACCCCGAATGTGCATTTATTGGTGTTCAACTTCAGTTGATACTTCCTCAGACGCTTGAACAACTTCAGCAGATTCACCAGATGGTCTTTTTCAGTAAGGGACTTGGCAATCATGTCATCCACGTAGCATTCAATTTCTTTGTGGATTATATCGTGGAATAATGTTACCATAGCCCGTTGATAAGTTGCACTGGCATTCTTCAGTCCAAATGGCATTACCTTGTAACAAAATGTGCCCCAGGGTGTTATGAAAGTTGTTTTCTCCATGTCTTCGGTTGACATCTTAATCTGATTGTACCCAGAGAATCCATCCATGAAAGAAAATACCGAGAACTGAGCTATGTTATCCACCAATACATCAATGTGAGGTAATGGGAAGTCATCCTTTGGGCTAGCTCTGTTCAGGTCCCGGTAATCCACACACATACACACCTTGCCATCCTTCTTAGGCACAGGTACAATGTTACACGGCGGGTAACTAGTTACAGCAAGGAAACCGGTGTTCCACTGCTTTTGCACTTCTTCCTTAATCTTCATGGCCATATCTGGGCGAGTGCGGCGCAACTTCTGCTTGACTGGGGGACAATCTTCTTTCAAGGGTAGCCTGTGCATGAAAATATCCATATCTAGACCTGGCATATCTTGATAGGACCAAGCAAAGACGTCGACGTATTCTCGAAGCATACTGATAAGTTGTTCTTTTACTAGAGCTTGTAGACTGGCCCCAATTTTTACTTCTTTCAAATCCTCCTCGGTAACAAGATTAATAGTTTCAATTTCCTCCTGATGAGGAGTAATCATTTTCTCTTCTTACCTCAACACCTGGCTAACTCTTCAGGCAACTCATAGTCTTCTTCAACCCCTTCATCTGCTTGATTAATTGGATTGTCGAAGTCATACAAGGTCATAGCAGTGCTGTTGTCGGTGCAATCTGGAGGGTTATCTCTGCAAGGGTTGAGATTTATTCTTTTTAGTGATTAATTTTAATCTTGTTTAGAAAAAAGTGTAAATGAAGCTATTATTTTGAAAACATTGCCATTTATTGTTTTGTGCAAAAAAATAACAAAAATGAAAAGACAGTGAGCGAAGAAGAAAATTGTTTGCAAAAGATGTCCATTGTTCATTGATATTCCATTTGCACAAAATACAAATATGGCCCTATTACAAAATGAGTTCTGACACCTTGGGCAAGATGAAAGACTTGATGCATGCTAAAAAGTAGGAAATAATAATTACTCTGCATGAGTAACTCTTATAATTTCCTGGGAAGACCAGTTAAGGACTTGTTGGCCCGGGATCCTTGGACGAATCCAGGTCTCCAGGTTGAGGTCGCTCTCAGCCTCGTCTTCCATGTTATTGAAAGCATCTGGGGTCAGCATCCCCCCACTTATGAACTTGGGCTCCTTAGCAGCCTCTGCTTGATCTTGTCAGAATAGTTTATAACCCAAACCGAATCTGTCCTCCTTCTTCTCCACAGGTAGCAACTTGCCCCAGCCTTGGGCGTTTCCATCTTCAACAACCTTCCGAGCTTGTTGGTAGGAGACAATTGAAGTACCCATCCTATCTTCTTGGGATGCAGCAAATACTTCAGTTGTCGCCTCATTGACGTTTAGTGCTTCGAAACCTTGGCTCATGGTCTCGTGGATTTCACCATCCATCTCAATGTATTTGTAGGTGGCCAGATGGCTAACAAAAATATCCTCTTCACCACAAATTATGATAATTTTTCCTTCCCACTCGTATTTTAATTTCTGGTGAAGGGTCGACGTAATTGCGCCAGTGGTGTGAATCCATGGTCGACCCAACAAACAACTGTAGGCCGACTGAATGTCCATCACGTTGAAAGTAATTTGAAAGACCTGCGGGCCAATTATCACAGGCAGCTCCACTTCTCCAAGAACAGACTTCTTGGAACCATCAAAAGCTCTGACCACCAGATTGCTTGGTCGGAGAGCTATACCATCATATTCAAGCTTAACAAGGGCTTTCTTTGGCAAGACATTAAATGAAGACCCAGTGTCAACTAGAACATGTGGAAGCATATCCCCTTTACACTCTAGAGTGATGTTCAAAGCTTTGTTATGATGACTTCCTTTCGTTGTTAAATCAGTGTTGGTGAAGCCTAGCCCATGGTTAGTATTAACATTAGACACTACTGTCTCAAGCTGATTTACCGTGATCTCCTCAGGCACGTAGGCTGCGTGCAGGACTTTAAGTAATGCATCCCGATGAGCTTCAGAACACAATAACAATGATAAGATGGAAATCTTATAAGGAGTCTGGTGGAGCTGATCCACAACCTTGTAATCGCTTCTCTTGATTATCCTCATAAATTCATCCACATCCTGATCAAAGGATGTTTTATGAGCTTCTTTCAGAATTGGTTCTTCAGACACCACATTTTTTCCTTTAGCTTTAACATCAGCCTCTGCCTCAGTGTTAACTCATGGTATTTGTGATGCGAAGAGGCGTCCGATTCGGGTGAAGCCTCTGCCACCCCCGACATTATCGACCTGTGGTGTATGAGCTGAAGAATCAAGAAGGACTCTCTCCCCGTTGCAGTAAAGGTCTGAACCATAGTGCCATGGTACAATATTATCTTTTTCATATGGAACGGGCCAAGGTACCGTGATGGTGACTGGGCTAACTGCAGCTGAAGTAAGAACTGTTATTGTCTGCGGATCGTAATATATGGTGACATGACTTCTGATTGATGGTGGTGGTAAAAGACTGAAGCTGGGTTGTTGTTGAGATTGTTGCTGAAAATTATTGGAATCGGGGACCATTGCTGGGTCGTAGTATATGGTGATTATGGAAATGTCATTATTAATGGTTGTTGTAGTTGTAGAAGCGGATGCGGTTGAAATATCATTTGTTGAAGTAGTGGAAGGAATGATTGCTGAATTTGTAGATGAGTCTGTCGGAACAATTGTCTTTGAAGTTGTAGGTGGAGTGTCTGTTGTTGCTGCAAGAGGAATTGATGACGTTGTAGAAACCGTTGATGTTATCTGTAGGATACCTTCTTTGATAAGGCCATTGATGCCACTTCTTAAGCTTGCACACCCATTGACGGAAACTTTGCAAGATTCACAGCAGGCCTCACAACCTGGGAACACCTGGCATTTTAAAAGCTGGGCTTTAACCTCTGCTAGAGGTGTTTGAATGCTTGCAATATCTTCTATTAAATTCATGGGTTGATCCTCCTCAACTGCATTTTTTAACACCCCAAATTTCCCTCTTCTTTTTAAGCATCATATCATATCATATTCATCATGAACATATCATATTCTTGGCATCTTAGCATGGAAAGATGAGGCATAACTTTCTCATGACCTAGCATTAGGCATATGATCATCTGTGGAGGGTTCTGAGGCATCACAAGCTATGACAAGAGGCCCAATGGATTTTTCCAAGTCATATGAGGGGTCTATGTTGCTTTCACAAGCTCAAGATCATTCACAAAAGCTCAGAAGATTGGAAGATCATCAGGGAATTCAAGCTAGGACAAAGCTCCTACACAATTATCCCAAATTAGGGTTTGAGTTTCATTTGGTCAAAGTCTCTTATATGTTAAGAGGATCCTAGGGATGAAATTTGGTGAGAAAATTCCTTGTGGAAGTCAAGTATTTCTTCAGTTGCTTGTAAATGAAGAAATTGGTCAACTGTGCATTCTAAAAGTCAGCTGTGAGATTTCAAAGGGTCCAACCCCATTTTTCTAGCCAAGGGATGTTATTATAACCTTAGAAGAGTTTTGGCAAGATCAAAGATCAAGAATCATGAGGTTTTGAGGTGTTTTGCAAAATTGGCATATGGTTGGTAATGAGAATTTCCATTTTTAGCAAGTTTTTGCCCTAATTTTCAAGTAAGCATAACTTGGTGAAAAAAACTTCAAATGGACCAAAGCCAAACATGAGAGTTGAAGATTAAGGCTTCCCATTTTCAAAAAGTACAAGAGCATTTCCATAGCCCTCATGGTTAGAGAGATATGCCCTTTGAAAATTTCAACAAAATTAGGGCATGGCATGAAATTCCAATCTTCCACAAATGCAAAAAGTCATGAAACTTGTTTTCAAGCTGTTTTATGGGCCAAATATGATCACAATATTCCAAGGCATTTCAAGAAAGCTAATTTTCTCCAAAAATAGTGTCAAATTCGTGCATGATATGAGGAGTATTTCATAAGAGGGAAATTTGCATGAACATGAGAAAAGTGTGATCCCTACATCCAAAGGCCAGAATAAGTTTTGTTTTGAATCAAGGGTGAGATGTTGATCACACATGGGCAAGGAATGAGAGGGATGCACGAGCAGAACACCTCATCACAAGAATTTTGCAAATTTTGCAATTTCACTCCCACACTCTCATCTCACGTGCTCTTGCTCTCATTCTTTCAACATTGCTTTTTGAGATCATATATAAGAAAGCTAGGGTTTTATTTGAGCCCAGATCCATCACATTTCACCACTTCCAAGTTCTTGCACCAAGAGCAAAAACCTTCGAATCTCTCATTTCAGGCTCTCATTCTCCAATCCCTTTCCATATTCTTGTTCAGTGAGCTCTAAGGATAAAAAATATACCATCAATTCAAGCTGAAAGGAAGGTTTTCATCAAGTGCCATTCAAGTGCAGTTGGTTTCGGGTTCCAAGATCTAGAGAGTTTCAGCCTCTCTTTTGCATTTATTTTGCAAAGAGAGGATAAAAGGAGTTGATCTGCACCTTTGGAAGCTACTTTCTGGCTTGTTTCAAGATCTTCAATCTCAGGTAAGCTCTGAAACTTTTGAATCTGGAAATGTAATCTTATGTGTGCTTCTTGATCTTTGTGGTATGCTGATTACACTGCATGTTTTAGATTTGAAAATGCTTGACTATTGAATGAGATATGGTGAATTTCAATTTGATGTTTAATTTTGTTCTTGTTCGATCTGGCTTGATCTTTAATCATTTGTGATTTTCATTTCCATATTTAGATTCACCATGCTCTGAATATTGGATCTGGACAGTTTGAGTTATTTTTATTGTGTTTTGTTCATAGTTTGTGTTTTCCGGTGCTGGAGCCCTAGCTCCGATCACCGGATTCTGGGAATATTTGACCTGAGGTTGAAGGAAGAAGATGACCCTCATCCCTTGGATCTCTCATCTGAATGGACATCATGTTGACACCTCATAAATGAAGCACCCTCTCCCTCACGTGTTTTCTTTTTCTATTTTCAATCTGAATAATACAAAATGTTGCGCACCACACCATAAATGTCATGCTCCCTCACTGCCAACCAATTAATGCATTTACTGAGTTTAATGAGTGGACCAATCTCATAAGTCCACTTGATCTGATGGCTCTTGTTTTTTTGTTGAATTATTGAATTTCCATTTTAATTGTGGTGAGCTGCGCTGACTTTTGACTGGGCCTGGGTTGCTAATACCACCCCCATGCGTTTGAGCCCATTGAATTTGAACTGAGAACCCTTGCTATACGTACCCCCAGCCTATTTCCTTTTATTTTCTTTTCATTTTATTTCCATTTTATTTTCATTTTGATTTTCAATTAATAAAAATAGTTTGAAGTTTCAAAAAATTATAAAACAATTCATGAATGATTGTTTGAGTTTTCTCTAATTTTTGATATTTTTATTTTTCATTTATTTTCATATGACACGTGGAAATTAATTCTCCCTTTTAATTAATTCATTTTATTCCATTTTGAACCATGTTGACTTGTCCATTTTCTATATTGATCATTGTTTTGAATTTTTGGATGATTCTTTTTGCTCTGGATTCATGATAGGATGTAGTTTATTGGTGATTTTTGTTCTGGTTTTTAGAACCTTGATTAATTAATTTTATCCCTAACTTATGAGTGAAGCTTCTTAACCCTAGTTGGTATTTGACCTCCCATTTGACTTGTTTAGCTTCTGAATTTTCTTCCCTCCTTTTGGCATGTTGATATGGTATGATTGAAGATCTCTTGTGCAAGGTTGTGGAATTTTTGAATGGTCATGTGATTTGATTTGAATTTTAGTTCTTCACTTGCCCCTTTTTGCTTCTTTTTGATCATAAGTCCATTCCTTAGCTTAGAAGGGCACTTGTGCCAACTTCTTCAACTTGTTTAGAGCCTTATTAGGATGTGGATACTTCTCTGATCTTGGGTTTTGGTTTGTGTTTTAGGAATTTTGTGTGTGGTTGTCTTTGAAGTCCTTTCAATCTTATGACTTCCTTTGCTTCTTACTTCTCATAATGTTACCATTTAGCTATATGCATCTCTTCTCCTCATCTCTCATGCTTCTTAGACACTTTCTTAACATGATTAGGGTTCTGGTTTTGAACCTTGGGGTTGTGATTTGTTCATTTTGCTTTGCATCTTCTCAAGTTTGCTTTTGTTTTTCCATAGCAATTCAGGCTGCTTCATGTGTGGTTGTGTGGTTCTCTTCTCATGCTTGTGACTTGTATTTGCATTGAATGTTTATGTGCTGACTTCACTTCTGGTTGTATGGTGTTGGTATGACATTATGTTCATTTTGTATTGCCTTTATACCTGTGTCACTAACCTTTTCAGGGGCCTTGGTAAGTGAGATGTGTGGATGTGATTCCCACATCTCCAAATCTTGTCTCTTCTCTTCTTATCATTATTTGTTCTAACCTTGTGATTGTTGGGCTTAGGCCTTACTTCCCCCCTCTCCTCCTCCTCATTTTCTTTTTCTTCTTCTTCTTTTCTTTCCTTCTTCTTCATTAGGATAAAATTCAAACCTCACTAACCTAGGTTCATCCATGCATGACAACATTTAGGATTCTAGTCTCCCTTAGATTTTTCACCTTTTGAGATCCTTTTGGTGCTCTCTCTTCTCATCTTCAAACTTAATTTTAATCCACTCTAATAAAGGTTGAGTCTTCTCATGTGACATGAGACTTTGCTATGAGATACTTGCACGTGTTCCGTTTTGGGGCGAAGTGTAAGTTATCCCTCGTGGTGGATAGGTCTTAGCATGAGATTACCTCACAAAGAAAAGCATAAAAAATATTTCTTAACCAAAAATCACAAAAACACTTAATAAATGGTAATAGGTCAGTGTGTCTGAGCCTTCACTTGTGGGACTATATTTGGGGATTTCCTCCATAGATGGGTGTGCCTCTTGCACATTCCATTTCGGGATGATGTGAGACGTATACATCCCAATGAGTAAGACTTAGGTACACTTACCTATGCAAACTTCACTCCTAAAAAACTTCTAAAAAACACAAACAAACAATAAGCGTCTTTCCTCTGGGAATTCTTTTCTCATCTCATTCGCTCCGTACGCGAACTTGCTCCTGCTTGTCATTTTGCAAGACGGTTACACATTCGTCGTCCGAGCCTGCAACACCTGAGCATTGGCATAGGCAGTTCAAGCCTTAATTCACTAGCAATTCCTTTCTACCCCTAGTTAGGGGAACTACGACGACTCTGATCCTCATTGTCCAGATGAGGTACGTAGGCAGCGGGGTAGGGCCCGTTCGAGCATAATCTTTATTTTCCCTACATTTTTTTCTCTTTGTCTTCTTTCTCAGTTCCTTTTCCAGTTCCAGTTCCTTTTCCTTTGCAGCAGCTTCCATTTCTTCGCCCTTTGAAACAGATTTCCTTGCAAGCGTGGATCTCGTCGGGTACGACGGACGATCTGGGTGCTAATACCTTCTGTAACACCCCAAATTTGCCCTCTTCTTGTTTAGCATCGTTATCATATCATAATCATCACGAGCATACCATATCCTTATCATTTTGCATAGAAAAATAAAGCATAACACTCACATGTTCTAGCATAAGGCATATGATCGGTCATCTGGGAAAATCTGAATCTGCAAGTCAAAATCAAGAGCATGGTGATCTGGCAAGAATCTCACAGGATCATTTTGCACAAGCCTGGTATCATGTTCAGAGCCCTAGAAAGAGAAGATGGATCAAAATTTGCTTGAAACGGTTGGTGCAGGTCTATTTTTGAAGGTTCCCACCAAAGGGAGGGAAATTCAAATTTTCCATGCGTTAACCGGTTAACGCATATGGTTAACCGGTTAACAGCTGCGAAATTTGAATTTCCAGCAGCAATTTCAGCATGTGTGTTTTGGCCCCATTTTCCAATTTTCTGATTTTTATTCATTTGAATTAAATTTGAATTTGAGAGAAGGATCTAGAGCATTTATCCAAGCCTCATTCCAACCCTACATCCTAATCACACTACCCAAACCATAATTTTGGATCCCAAACCAAAATTTTGGGCCCCAAACCTAAATCATATTTATTCCATTTTCCTCCAAACCAAGGGGGCTCTCACTCATTTTTCACTCTCATTTCTGAATTTTCATTCCTCTCACTCACAATTCTCTCACTTTTCTCTCCCAATTTTCCAAATCACTCAAAGTTCCTCTTTGAAGATCACACAACCTTGCCTTGAGGTGTGTAGATCTTGGAACTAAACCTCCATTCATAGCTTCTTTGCATCTTTTTGCTGGTTTTATTGGAGATTCAGATCTGGTTTGAGATCTAGAAGTGCTTTTGGATCCAAAATTCTGCATCAAGAGCTTGTTCTTGCATTTATTTTGCATGGAGTGTGGAGCTTAGCATCGGATCTTCAAAGTTTTGCGCGAGATCTACTGTTTTCAGCTCAATCAACAATTACCAAAGCATACCTCAGCTTTGTAGGTTGGTTAATTTCAGATCTAGCTCTGTTTTTAGCTTATTTGCATGCTTGTGCTTTAGATCCACCATGTGTTTGTGTATTTGATTGTGTTGCATGAATTGATTGTTTGATTTGTATCCGGATCCGAATGTTATTTGTTCATGAGCTTAATGATATGGATTAATGTGAATTGATCTAATTTTCCATGTGTAATTGATTGCTGGTCTGGCGCAAGCTTATTTGGATAAGCTGTTTTGAGTTGCTGTTTTCTGCAGGATTTGTTGCTGTTTTATCAGTGTTAACCGGTTAACGTATATGGTTAACCGGTTAACGCCCCTGTTTCATGCGTATTTTGTGCAGGTTTGAGCTGGTTAACCGGTTAACGCATTTGGTTAACCGGTTAACACTGAAGCAGAATGGCTTTTTTAGTGTTGTTTTGAGCTTGTTTGATCCCTTTGCTTGTTCTAATTGCCTTGGATCATTGCATGATCATTAAGCATGTTATTTTAGGTTGATTTGCTTGCTGGTTGATGTATGCTTTCATGTTTTCAACGCGTAAGTCGTGTATTTGCAATGCTTGGCATGTTGTTTGTTTCTTGTTTACAAGAACCTTTGAGCATGATTAATTCCATGATTGTGTTGGTCAATTTGCTGGATTTTTGCTAACATTTCAGGGGCTCATGGTAAGAGAAGTGTGGATGTTTATCCACATTTCAACTTTTCATTTTTCCTCTTTTGCTTTGTTTTTTCTTTGTGGTGTTTGATGTGCTTTGTGCCATCATGTGGTTCTCTTTCCCCTTTCTAGTTTCCTCTTCTCTTTTTCTATCTTCTTCCTTCTTCATTAGGGTAGAAACCTCACTAACTCTTAGGACTTCCATGCATGTGAATACTTAGGATTATTTTAGTCCCCCTTTAGATTTTTTCCTTTGAGATCTTTTGGTTCTTCTTCTCTTCTCATCTCATAACTCTTAAAAAGAAAACACTTTAATAAATGTGAAGTGATGCATTGATCCATAGCCTTATTCCATGAGGTATGCTTGTAGTCTTCCCATCTTGGGATAGTACACGTTTACCTTGTGATGCACGAGTCTGATCAAGGTATCTTCTTCATAAAGAAAAGCATAAAAAACACTTCTTCATGTAAATAACCAAAAAAACACTTAATAATTAAGCAAGTTAGTGAGCCTAAGCCCTAATCTTTGGGTTCAAGTTTTGGGGATCTTCTCCTTACTTGAGTGTGCTTGTTCTATTATTCCATCTTGGAATGTAGTGACAAGTGCACATTCCATTGGTGAGAGTTTGAGTTCACTTCCTTGCGACACACTCATAAAAGCTTCTAAAAAACACAAAACAAACAATAAGCGTCTTTCCATCGGGAATTCTTTTCTCATCTCCTTCGCTCCGTACGCGAACTTGCTCCTACTTGTCATTTTGCAAGACGGTTACGCACTCGTCGTCCGAGTCTGCAACACCTGAGCAATGGCATAGGCAGTTCAAGCCTTAATTCACAAGCAATTTCCTTTTAGTACCCCTAGTTAGGGGAACTACGGCGTCTCTGATCCTCATTATCCCGATGAGGTACGTAGGCAGCGGGGTAGGGCCCGTTCGAGCACAATCTTTATTTTCCCTACATTTTTCTCTTTGTTTCTTATTTCAGTTCCTTTCCAGTTCCAGTTTCTTTTCATTTATTTGCTGCAGCTTTCATACCCTCACCCTTTGAAACAGTTTCTTTTGCAAGCGTGGATCCCGTCGGGTACGGCGGACGATCTGGGTGCTAATACCTTCCCAGGTCGTAACCGACTCCCGAACTCAGTCTCTTTGGTTCGCAGGACCTGTGTCCTTCCTCTTTCTTTCTTCTGGTTTGTGCAGCATTACCATTCCCTCTATTCGGGATAAAAATGCATGGCTGGCGACTCTACCTTTTTCCGCGCCACTTTCGCGTTTGTACCAGGATGGAAATCCCGGGAGCGACAGCTGGCGACTCTGCTGGGGATCGAACCCAGAATCTCTGGTTCCCCTGTGAGTCTCTCCTAGCGCTTGTGTGTTGCTGTTTCATTGGGTGATGTTTGTTTGATGTGGCTTGTTGTATTATATTGCTGTTTGTTTATTGCTTTATTTACAGCTTTATTTACAGCTTTATTTATAGTTTTCAGTATTTATTTTCTGCATCATGTATCATACTGGACTGTCTGGACTGGTTTCCTTTGGTGGGATGGGAGTTACTGGTTCTTGAGAGATATGAGCCAAGTACCCGGCTCGAGTGCACCATAGGATTTAGAGTGGTTCCACTTTGGCCTCATGAGATCTTGTCATGGGGGTAGTAGTGAGTTCCACACCCAGGTTGCGATTGTCTTGGAAATGTCTTGATTTGGGGATCTTCCTCTCTCATTACATAACCCTGACAGTTATGTGCAGCTGGGGACCGATCATTGAGAACCTTTGTGGAAACAACCTTCTCCAGTGGTGACAGTGGCAGACCACATTTTGTGGCAAACCCATTCGCACCCGAGGGTCCACTGGGAACTCGCATAGGATGGCCTGGTTCTCTTATAAGAACTCAGTTAAAGCATCTGGTCATATGACATTAGTACTGTATCCTACGGGCTGAATGTACTATTGTTTCTTGATTTCAGCGCTTGAAGCTAGGGACTTATAAGGGATGCTTGTTTTTCCCGGACTCAGCTGAGGCCTCCCTGCATAGTACATAATGCCTAACCGATTCCCTGATTTGGTCATGAGCCATTTCTCGGAGATGGTGACAGTATTATTGCTATGTGGCTTTGAGAGTCCGTGATGTCTGACCCGGAGCCTTTTACCCGTGAGATTGGGGGGTGTGTACAGGTGTGCAGGAACCCATGACCTCAACATACACTCATCTGTTCAGTTATGATCTTTGGTCCTGTGAATATGACCGGTGGTTCTATTGATTCTATGGTTCCGAGGTTATGATCCTGGAATTCTGGATTTCTTGATACTGTGGGTCTGAGATCTTCTATCAGAGGGTTGTGATTACCAGAGGGGGTGACTCAGTGAACTGTTGAGTTTGCCAGTTGTTCCGAGGGGCCCTTGTCAGTGTGCCAGTTCAGATGGTCCCCGTTGGTCATATGCTTGCATTGCATTACATTTGCATCATTCTTTGCATTAACTGTTTATGTTTCCCATTTTTTCAGGTCATTACTCACATCTGTTCCCGGTTCTGGTATTCTTATCTCCATGGCAGAAATTAAAAGCGATCCGAGAAAAAAGAATGTGCATTACACCTTTCTTCAGCCGGAAGTCAAAAGTGTTCAGAGGTTAGCAGGTCTGATGAATGATCAAGTCTTAGGAAATTTCAAGAAAAGATATGGCCAGATACTGAAGTTTGTGGACAAGCCTACTACAGACCAAAAGGACAGCTTGCATACCTTGTTGCAATTTTATGATCCCATGTTGCGTTGCTTTATTCTTCCAGGTTACATCTTAGCTCCGACATTGGAAGAGATCTCCAGCATGCTGAGTGTTCCGATCAGAGAGACATTGCCGTTCTACGGGTCAGAGGTTGTGCTCAGAGATGAAGATATAGCCAAGGTTTGTAGGTTGCCAGTTGCTTCAGTCAGAAAAGCTTTGCAAGAGAGTAAAGGCAGAGGTCTACCATGGAGTGTGCTTATCCCAGAAGCTGAGAAGTATGCTACAGAAGCTAAGTGGAATGACTTGGGAGCTTTGCTTGCATTGATGGTATATGGGTCTAGCTTGTTTCCCGGAGAGAAAGAGTTTGTCAGCTTAGAAGTGATCTCAATCTTCGCAAAAGGCAATCCGGTGCCTACTTTATTGGGTGACTTTTATTTTAGTGTCCATTACAGAAACGAGAAAGGTAGAGGTGGTCCAGTGGTCTGTTGTGCTCCTTTGTTTGCTGAATGGTTCGCTAGACAGTTGCCTAAATCAGGTGCCTTCAAGGATATACGAGACGAATGGAGATGGTCCAGAAGACTGATGGGACTGACTGAAGAAGACATTGCTTGGGGTTATGACAGGGATTTGCTAGGAAAAGAGGTGATGGTTAGCTGCGGAAGGTTTGCCGGAGTACCTTTGCTGGGAAGGAAAGGTGTCATCAGTTACTACCCGACATTAGCCAGAAGGCAGTTTGGCTACCCTTTGAAGGATCCTCCTCAGATGGAAATGTTTGCTGAATCTTTGTATTTTCCTGTTGATGGAAACAGAGAGCTAGTCCAACAAGCAGTTCAATCCTGGGATCACAGGAAAAGGAAAGGGAAGAAGGACTTCGGCCGAGTTGATCCCAAAGCATATCCACCATACGTTGAATGGTTGCAAAGGCATATCGAGTCAGTTCTCATGCCTTTTTCAGTCGAAGCTCCACTTTATCCTCGAGAGGTACCAGGTCCGAGCAGTACGGTTTCCTTGGAGGAGTACAAGAAGCTAGAAGCTCAGCTGCATGCGGTCAGAGTAGAGAATGTTGAGATGGTAAGCTTATACCACCAGGCCAATGGAGCCAAGAAGGAAGCTGAAGACAAGCTGCAAAAGCTCCAGTCCTCCTTGGAAAACAAAGAGAAGGATTTTGCCGGAAGAGAAGCCCATTTCCACCGATTGGGTATGATGGAAGCTCGAAGAGAAGTTAAGCGCAAGGAGACTTTAAAGACTCTCAGGAGTGCTCGACAGTCCATTGTTTGGCTGAAAGGCCAAAGGGAGGAAGAGCAAAAGAAATTCAAAGAGAAGGAAGAGTTCTTTGAAGTTCAGATGGCTTTTAAGAAGGAGGAAGTGGAGCAAGCCCACGCCATCCGGAGGGAGAGGACCCAACAGCTAGTCCAAAGCCAATTAGCTCTGGAGGAAGCCAGGAAAGAGATTGAAGAGCTCAAGCTGAGAGCAGGCGTCAAGAAGAGCAGGGCAGAGGTGGCAGAGTCGGGGTCTTTAGTTTAGTTTATTTTTCAGACTACCTACAGGCTTGTTGTAGGAGTCTTGCTTTCATTTCCTTTGTCTTTATGTACTGATTTGTAATCCTTCGGGGAATATTCTTGGATGTATTCTGACTTTTAGCCTATAGTGGTTTGTCCATATTCAGTATTAATGTGCAAGTTATCGTTTTGAATGTGCAAGACTCGTTTGTCTGGATACTACTAACGTCTGAACACTTATCAAAGAGAAAGTTTGAAAGCTAAACACTGAAAGTGATTGCCGAGATAGATACCAGAACTGGGGCATGCCAAATGCTTAAAATTTGGGAACATGAACAGTTACATTGCATTGCATATAACCTGTTTGTCTGTTTTGCAGGTGTTGCATCAATTACTAACGGGTTTTGTGTTGTAGGCACTATAGCTCCTCGAAAAGTTCGAGAACAACCGGCAGTGCACAGATACCCAACCAAGATTAACAGAGAGCGGGCCATGGATCAAATGCAGGCAGATTTGGCAGACCTAAGGCAGAGAATGGATAACTTCATGACGTTAATGACCGGCATGGGGCAGAATCAAGAACGGCTGCGAGAGTTGGTTGAGAATCAGAACAGAAACGCTGCTGCTGCTGCTAATGCTGATAATCATACCGGTGCGGGCGCACGTCAGGGTGGACCTCATGTTATACAACCAGGGGCGACCGTAGTCAATGACGGGATGCATAACATTCATGTGGACCACCAGGAGGACCAGTTCACTTTACTTGATGAGACCGAGGGTCAAGGGGTCGAAATGAACAAGAGGTTTGAAGAGATGGCTGAGCAAATCAAGGCTATTCAGTCCCGGAGTTCTTTGGGGTTCGATATAACAGACTTGGGCTTGGTTCCGGGAGTCAGGATCCCGTATAAGTTCAAAGTTCCTACTTTCGAGAAGTATAACGGCACTGCTTGCCCAAGGACCCATCTGCAATCGTATGTCGGGAGAATTGCCGCGCATACAGACGATGAAAAGCTATGGATGTATTACTTTCAGGACAGCTTGGTGGGAGCTTCCCTTGAGTGGTACATGAAGCTCAGCAGGGTCAATGTTAAGAGCTGGAAGGATCTCGCTGAGGCCTTCGTGAAGCAGTACCAGTACAACATGGATATGGCTCCGAATCGCACCCAGTTGCAACATATGGCTCAGACAGCAAAAGAAGGCTTTAAAGAATACGCCCAGAGGTGGCGTCAGCTAGCTGCTAGGGTGCAGCCACCCTTGTTAGAGAATGAGATGGCCGATATGTTTATGGGTACCCTCCAGGGGGTATTTCTTGAGAGATTGGCATCAAGTTCTGCTACAAAGTTCAACGATATTGTCATTGCGGGAGAAAGGGTCGAAACGCTGTTGAAAATGGGGAAGATACAAGACCCAGGTGCTAGTAGCTCAAATGGAGCGAGGAAAGTTTTTAGCGGACCCCCAAGAAGGAGAGAAGGCGAGACCAATGCTGTATTCGGCCGAAGCCAGGGCCGTGGTTACAGAAGACCTTATGAGCATATGGCTGCTGTTACCATTCCTGCAGCTCCCGTACAACAGATGCTACCTCCACCACAACAACCACAACAACAACAACAACCTCGAACCAACTACCAGCAAAGGCCTTATCAGCCAAGGCAGGCTCGTCCTGCTAACAGGGTGATTGAAGCTATTCCGATGACATATGCTGCCTTGTTGCCGAGACTACTAGATTTGAACCTTATTCAATTGAGGACTTTGGCACCACCACCTCCTGGAGAGCTTCCAGCTGGTTACGACGTCAACGCGCGATGCGCTTTTCATTCAGGGGCACCCGGGCACTCAACCGAGAAGTGCAGGGCGCTACATCACAAAGTTCAAGATCTCGTGGATTCGAAGGCAATCAACTTTGCGCCACCACCGAATATCAACTCGAACCCTATACCTAATCATGGAGGGGCAAGAGTTAACGCTGTTGAGAGTGATGACAAGTTGAGTTTGGTACTGAGAATTGATGAAGTCAAGACGCCGTTGAAGGTGGTGAAAGAGAGACTGTTGAAAGGTCAAGTATTTCCTGGTTGTTCTCTCGATTGTGAAGACTGTATAAGTGTTGTGAATGGCTGCGAGAAATTGAAGACGGGTTTGCAAGAGTTGATTGATGTTGGGACTCTACAATTTAGCAAGATTAGTAATGAAAAGGCTGATGATGTGTCAACCATTACTATCTTCTACAATGAGGCTGACATGCCCGTTCGACAAGAACCTGTTACCGTTTACGCTCCTCAGATTAGTCCTGTGACTATAACTGTACCTGGGCCAATGCCGTATAATGATGATAGAGCCATTCCGTGGCATTATGGTTCCGATGTCTATGTGGCGGGACAGAAGATGGAAAGTAGACCTGTTGCTGACTTGACCATTGAAAATGTGGGAGGTGTTGGAGGTTTTACTCGAAGTGGTCGTTTGTTTGCTCCCCCTGCACTGAGAAAGGATCCTGAGGCCGAAGCTTCGTCCAAAGACAAAGGGAAGCAGATTGCGAATGACGAGTCAACTACTCCTGTGGCTGGGCAGAGGACGTTTGAAAAGGAGGTAGAGGAGTTTATGAAGATCATCAAAAGGAGTGACTACAAGGTGGTTGACCAACTGAATCAAACGCCTTCAAAGATTTCTATCTTGTCACTGTTGATGTGCTCTCCCGCGCACCGAGAAGCCTTGCTGAAAGTACTTCAAATGGCCTATGTTCCTCAAGAAATCACTGTTAATCAACTCGAAGCTGTTGTTGGAAGTGTTAATGCCAGCCATGGTTTAGGCTTCACTGACCGAGACCTTACTTCGGAGGGAAAGAATCACAATAAAGCACTGCATATCACGATGGAATGCAAGGGCGCTGTGTTGTCTCATGTCCTTGTAGACACAGGCTCTTCTTTGAATGTGCTCCCGAAGAAGGCGCTGATGAAGCTTAACATTGATGGGGTTATTCTGACGCCGAGTGATTTGGTGGTTAAAGCTTTCGATGGTTCAAGAAGATCCGTTTTCGGAGAGGTTGAGTTGCCTGTCAAGATAGGTTCTCAAGTCTTCAAGAGTGTCTTCTATGTCATGGACATCCAGCCTGCGTATAGTTGCCTGTTGGGCAGACCGTGGATACATGCAGCTGGAGCCGTCACTTCAACCCTGCACCAAAAGCTTAAATATGTGGTGGATGGCCAGGTCATCACAGTTTGCGGGGAAGAAGATATTTTCGTCAGCCACCTGTCGACGTTTAAATATGTGGAAATGGACGGAGAAATTCACGAGACTTTGTGCCAAGCTTTTGAGGCAGATGTCAGTATCCTGACTCCGGTGAAGAAAAACAACGAAGGCACGTCAATCCATTCCTACCGGGAAGCAAAAGAGGCCGTCCAATCAGGCAATGCCCAGGGCTGGGGCAAGCTACTGGAGGTGGAAAAGAAGGGTGATAAATTCGGCTTAGGGTATCAGCCTGGGGGGTCTACTCGGAGTGGTAAAGCTATCTCATTCACAAGTGCTGGTTTGCTCGACCGCGATCAAATCTGTATGGCAAGCCAAGGCGGGGATAGTGACAGAGACTGGGACAACAATTGGATCCGCCCGTGTGCACCCGGCGAGGAGCTAGGAAATTGGTCCGCGGAAGACATCGTCCAAGTCACCTGGCTCTCAAAGTAATTGTTTTGTTTCCTTTTATTAGCATACTGCATTGTCGAATCCAGCATTCTGCCCAAGATGTTTGGATCCATTGTACTGGGCCACCATGTTTTGTATTGCATCGTTATTTTTGCCATGAAATAAAAGGACATTTTCAGACAAATTGTGCTCTCTTTCTTTGTTTTTAAACTTTTTCACAAAAAACAATATAAAAATGGCAATGTGTTTTTTCATTTTTTGCTTTGTGTTAGCGTCTCTTTTCAAAATAAGCAGATTCTGAATAAGCACATCATTTGTGCAGTATTGATCATCCGGATTCCACGGATAACGTTCCTGCTATGACTATGCATGACTTTGATAATCCAGTCTACCAAGCTGATGAAGGGGTTGAGGAAGATTGTGACCTACCTGAAGAGTTGGTCAGATTGTTAAAACAAGAGGAACGAGTTATTCAGCCTCATCAAGAGGAGATTGAGACCATCAACATTGGCAGTGAAGATGCAAAGAAAGAAATCAAGATAGGAGCCAATCTGCAGGCCGACGTCAAACAAGAGCTGATCAGTATGCTGAGAGAGTATGTAGATATCTTTGCTTGGTCATATCAAGATATGCCAGGGTTGGATACCGATATCGTGATGCATAAGCTACCTCTGAGAGAAGACTGTCCTCCTGTGAAGCAAAAGTTGAGAAGAACTCGCCCGGATATGGCGATGAAGATTAAAGAGGAGGTGCAGAAACAGTGGGATGCCGGGTTCCTTGCCGTGACTAGTTACCCACCTTGGGTAGCTAACATCGTACCAGTGCCTAAAAAGGACGGCAAGGTCCGGATGTGCGTTGACTATCGAGATTTGAACAGAGCAAGCCCAAAGGATGATTTTCCGTTGCCACACATTGACGTGTTGGTCGACAGTACTGCTCAATTCTCAGTATTCTCCTTCATGGATGGATTCTCCGGTTATAATCAGATAAAAATGGCGCCGGAAGACATGGAGAAGACAACGTTCATTACCCCGTGGGGAACGTTCTGCTATAAGGTCATGCCTTTCGGTCTGAAGAACGCAGGGGCAACTTATCAACGGGCAATGGTCACGTTGTTCCATGACATGATCCACAAGGAGATCGAATGTTATGTGGATGATATGATTGCAAAGTCCAAGGACGAAGAGGAGCATTTGGTTAACCTAAAGAAGTTGTTTGACAGATTGATCAAGTACAAGTTGAGGTTGAATCCGAACAAGTGCACTTTCGGAGTGCGTTCTGGAAAGTTGCTGGGTTTCATTGTAAGTCAAAGAGGAATTGAGGTAGATCCTGCTAAAGTGAAAGCTATTCAAGATATGCCTGCACCAAAGACAGAAAAAGAAGTGCGCGGGTTCTTAGGTAGATTGAACTACATTTCTCGGTTCATATCTCACCTAACTGCCACGTGCGAACCGATATTCAAACTGCTAAGAAAAGAGCAAACAGTCAGGTGGAATGATGATTGCCAAAGGGCTTTCGACAAAATAAAGGAATATTTGCAGGAGCCTCCAATTCTGATGCCTCCAGTGGAGGGGAGACCGTTAATCATGCACTTGACCGTGCTTGAAGGGTCGATGGGGTGTGTGCTTGGCCAACATGACGAATCTGGTCGAAAAGAGTACGCCATTTATTACCTTAGCAAAAAGTTTACCGACTGTGAATCCCGATACTCACTGCTCGAGAAAACTTGCTGCGCTTTGGTATGGGCTGCTCGCCGACTGAGGCAGTACATGTTGACCCATACTACACTTCTCATTTCCAAGATGGATCCTGTCAAGTACATCTTTGAGAAACCAGCATTGACCGGAAGGGTTGCTAGATGGCAGATGATTTTAACTGAATACGACATCCAGTACACTTCTCAGAAAGCCATCAAAGGAAGTGTATTGTCGGAATACCTTGCTTAGCAACCTCTTGAGGATGACTATCAGCCGATGAGATTTGATTTCCCTGATGAGGACATCATGTGCCTCAAAACAAACGATTATGAGGAACCACTTCCGGAGGAGGGGCCTGACCCTGAATCCAAATGGAAGTTGATGTTTGATGGGGCTGTCAATATCAATGGTCGTGGAGTTGGTGCCGTACTCATTACTCCTGAAGGTGTTCATTTACCCTTCGCTGCCAGAATTACTTTTGGCTGCACCAACAATGAAGCGGAATACGAGGCGTGTATAATGGGAATAGAGGAGGCAATTGATCTTCGGATCAAGAACCTCGATATATTCGGAGATTCAGCCCTCGTCATTAACCAAATTACCGGCAAGTGGTATACACATCAAGAGCATCTAGTTCCGTACAGGGATTATGCTAGAAAACTGTTGACATTCTTCACGACAGTTGAGCTCAAATACATACCACGGGACGAAAATCAATTTGCCGATGCTTTGGCCACTCTCTCTTCGTCAATTAAAGTCATATGTTGGAACTTTGTGCCCAGAATTGACATCTCCAGGCTTGACTCTCCAGCTTATGCTTTCTCTGTAGACGCCGTGTCTGACGAGAAACCTTGGTATTTTGATATCAAGTTGTTCCTGGAGAAGCAAGAATACCCAACAGGGGCATCTTCCAAAGACAAGAAGACCTTGAGACGACTTGCTGCTAGTTTCTTCTTGAACACAGACGGGGTTTTGTACAAGAGGAATTTCGACATGGTCTTGCTCAGATGCGTGGATAGACACGAAGCAAGCCTGTTGATGCAGGAAGTCCATGAAGGATCTTTTGGTACCCATGCAGGAGGGCATGCTATGGCAAAGAAACTGCTGAGATCAGGGTATTACTGGATGACAATGGATGCAGATTGTTGTTCGTTCGCTCGTAAATGCCACAAGTGCCAAATATATGCAGATAAAGTGCATGTTCCTCCAAATCCGCTCAACGTCATGTCATCTCCTTGGCCTTTCTCTATGTGGGGCATTGACATGATCGGGAAGATTGAACCGACTGCTTCGAACGGTCATCGCTTCATCCTGGTCGCGATTGATTACTTTACCAAGTGGGTAGAAGCAGCGTCTTATGCCAATGTCACTCGTCAAGTGGTGGCAAGATTTCTGAAAAGAGATATCATATGCAGATATGGAGTGCCCGAAAGGATCATTACTGATAATGGTTCTAATCTCAACAACAAGATGATGGCAGACTTATGTCGGGACTTCAAAATACAGCATCACAATTCTTCTCCTTACCGACCAAAGATGAATGGTGCGGTAGAGGCAGCTAACAAGAATATCAAGAAGATTGTGCAGAAAATGGTTGTCACCTACAAGGATTGGCATGAGATGTTACCGTTTGCTTTGCATGGGTACCGAACGTCGGTCAGGATGTCAACAGGGGCAACTCCCTTCTCTCTAGTGTATGGCATGGAAGCAGTCCTGCCTGTTGAAGTAGAGATTCCTTCACTGCGTGTGATGATGGATGTCAAACTGGATGAGGCTGAATGGGTGCGTGCTCGTTACAACCAGCTATGTCTAATTGAGGAAAAGAGATTAGCGGCTATCTGTCATGGTCAGCTTTATCAGAGGAGAATGAAGCGGGCATTCGACCAACGAGTACGTACTCGAGAGTATCAAGTGGGAGAGCTTGTATTGAAGAGGATCGTTCCTCCAGGTTCAGATAACAGGGGCAAGTGGACCCCAAACTACGAAGGACCATTCATAGTGAAGAGAGTCTTCTCAGGAGGGGCGCTGATGCTCACCACTATGGATGGAGAAGACTTCCCATCCCCTGTCAACTCGGACGCAGTTAAAAAATACTTCGCATAAAGAGACCCGCTGGACACAAAAACAGAATGTAAGTCCAGGCAAGAAAAGGGCATCCCGGCGAGCTAAAAACAGAATAAAAAGCTCGGGCAAAAATTAGGGAAATAAATATAAAAAATGTGTACACCCGCTGAGTTGAAAAGCCACATTGGACAGCTCAGGCAAAAAAGGGTATCCCGGTGGATTGAAAACCCGAGAGGGCGATCCACGCAAAATAAGGGAATAAGCGAACAACTGTGATCCAAGTTATCTGAACCACGTCATCGTTTCGTACGGTTTGACAATATCAGAAGGATAGGAAACAGTCCCCTTGTTCTCTCAGAAAGCCAAAGCAGAATGGAGAGTCTTGAAGACATGCAGGTCATAGCAGAAATGGAACTCCTTGGAATGCCATGTACATTGCCATTAGGATAGTTTCTTTTCTCAATTTTTATAGTGGCTACCTCTTTCCAGGTGGTTGCTTCCTGATGTAAATCTATGCCTATTCAGAGGCCATTCAATAAAAATAATTTTCAGTCAGAAAGCTGTGTGTGTTTATTTTTGTTTGCAAAATGTCCTGAATTTTTGGCAAAAATAGCATTGCATCTAAACATGGTGATAATCTTGAAAAGAAAACTGACATGCAGGGAAACTGTAACCCTCTTTGAGTGTCGGGTGATAATGGATGAACAGATCACACCATGCAAATCCCCGGGACACACGTGTGTTTTCTGTTGTTGCAGGTTGCAGGATGGCGTCACATTCTCTCAAGCAAGGTATTCTTCCCCAGTAGAGTATTTCCCCAAGCAGAGATTTCTTCTCCAACAGGTATCTGAAGCCTGGCACCTCTGGCAGAGATTTTATCCAGCTAAGTATGGGCGGCGGCCCAAGCAGGTTCTTCTTCTCCAGTGAAGTAGCAGTCCATTCTTCCCCAGTGAAGTAGAGCCAGCAGGTGCTCGAAAGCCTGACGTCATCAGAGATGAAATTAACCGTATTCTGTTCCCAGTAAGAGTCCTTGCCTATCAGGTACCCGAAAGCCTGATATCCCCTCAGAGTCTTGAATCATCGGATGCTCTCCCCAGTCAGAGTATTCGCCCAGGAAGCTTCCCCAGCTAAGTCTGAAGATGATTGGTTCCCACAGAGTTCATATTTGATTTTCACCTCCGTCCGTGAAATATTCCCCAGCAGATTTGCCCTATTGTTGGTTTATTTGATGATGCAGCCAGGTATTCATCACCTCAGTCGGAGTGGGTATCCAGACCTCTTGACTTTTTTCTCCCCTGCAGAGTTGTATCTCTTGTTGCCGATCAGGCATTCGTTTATTGCTCGTCTGCAATCTTCAACACTCGTATGTGTTATCCCTAAGCAAGTTTCCCCAGCGAGGACATATCACTGCTTTATGGCTGCTCGACTGCATCTTTCAACACTCGTCTGTGTTAGCTCTGTGTTGCTGTTTGCTCGTCTGCAATTTTCGGCATTCGTCTGTGTTTTGAAATGATTACCTTATTATTGCTCGTCTGCAATTTCCAACACTCGTCTGTGTCATGATGCCTCCGTTGTTGCTCGTCCGCAACTCCTCAACACTCGTCTGTGTTCTGAGATGATATTTGCTGTTGCTCGTCTGCAACCTTCCAACACTCGTCTGTGTTTGGTATTGGATCCTTCGCTGCACTCGTCTGTGCCTTGATATGTATTCTCTGTTGTTGCTCGTCTGCAACTGTCCAGCACTCGTCTGTGTGTGTTTGAAGCTCGTCTGCTTTTATCCCTCAGAAGTCGTTTGTGTTCTGAAGCTCGTCTGCTTTGCCTGGATACTCGTCTGTATCATCCTCAGCACTCGTCTGTGCTAGCTTGCACCTGAATGTGAAGATTTGCTGTTTACCCTGATATCTCTGTGACTACTTCAAATGCTCGTCTGTGTTTGAATTTCTGGTATTCGTCTATACTAGTGGCTGATACTCGTCTGTATCATTGTTTGAAACGCTCGTCTGTGTTTCTCAGATCATCGTCTGATACTCGTCTGTATCATTGACTTATGACACTCGTCTGTGTTATCTTGATGATCATCCAATACTCGTCTGTATTGAAGAGGTTTCGAATCCTGACAGTGGGAATTAAATGTCGAAATGGTTACCGGTCCTGGCGTAACAGGTAAATCCGAAGGAGGCTCGTCTGTCTCAAGCACCAATTATGGTTGCTGCACCTGGCGTAACAGGTTTGCTCAGAAGACTCGTCTGTCTTCTACCATATATCCGCGGATAATATATGAGGAAGGTTCGTCTACCTTGATTGCATGTCTATCCCACAGACTTATATGCATTCCCGGAGCCTGCGTAAGGGTTATCCGAAGAAGACTCGTCCGTCTTATTCCACTTATCTGCGTAAGGATTAGTGAAGGAGATTCGTCCATCTCAGGTTACTTTGAAGATCCTTAAGGGCTCGTCCGCTCTCTGTACCTGGCGTCACAGGTCATGCGAAGACTCGTCTGTCAGCATGATAGTATTTCAGATATCAGTTTCAACTTGGAAGAAGCTCGTCTGTTTTTTTTTTTTTTTTTTTTTTTTTTTTTTTTTTTCTCTCCTTCTTATCCCCAGAGCGTCATCTGGTTGGGTTTATTTCCCAGTGTTGCATTCTTCGTCAGAGTGCAAATTTCAGGTCTTCTTGGTATTCAATCACATTTTATCTCGAATGTCTGATAGCCGCTGCTCTCATCCTTTTCAGATTAACAGTTGATTGAATAGGGGCAGCTGTAACACCCCAAATTTGCCCTCTTCTTGTTTAGCATCGTTATCATATCATAATCATCACGAGCATACCATATCCTTATCATTTTGCATAGAAAAATAAAGCATAACACTCACATGTTCTAGCATAAGGCATATGATCGGTCATCTGGGAAAATCTGAATCTGCAAGTCAAAATCAAGAGCATGGTGATCTGGCAAGAATCTCACAGGATCATTTTGCACAAGCCTGGTATCATGTTCAGAGCCCTAGAAAGAGAAGATGGATCAAAATTTGCTTGAAACGGTTGGTGCAGGTCTATTTTTGAAGGTTCCCACCAAAGGGAGGGAAATTCAAATTTTCCATGCGTTAACCGGTTAACGCATATGGTTAACCGGTTAACAGCTGCGAAATTTGAATTTCCAGCAGCAATTTCAGCATGTGTGTTTTGGCCCCATTTTCCAATTTTCTGATTTTTATTCATTTGAATTAAATTTGAATTTGAGAGAAGGATCTAGAGCATTTATCCAAGCCTCATTCCAACCCTACATCCTAATCACACTACCCAAACCATAATTTTGGATCCCAAACCAAAATTTTGGGCCCCAAACCTAAATCATATTTATTCCATTTTCCTCCAAACCAAGGGGGCTCTCACTCATTTTTCACTCTCATTTCTGAATTTTCATTCCTCTCACTCACAATTCTCTCACTTTTCTCTCCCAATTTTCCAAATCACTCAAAGTTCCTCTTTGAAGATCACACAACCTTGCCTTGAGGTGTGTAGATCTTGGAACTAAACCTCCATTCATAGCTTCTTTGCATCTTTTTGCTGGTTTTATTGGAGATTCAGATCTGGTTTGAGATCTAGAAGTGCTTTTGGATCCAAAATTCTGCATCAAGAGCTTGTTCTTGCATTTATTTTGCATGGAGTGTGGAGCTTAGCATCGGATCTTCAAAGTTTTGCGCGAGATCTACTGTTTTCAGCTCAATCAACAATTACCAAAGCATACCTCAGCTTTGTAGGTTGGTTAATTTCAGATCTAGCTCTGTTTTTAGCTTATTTGCATGCTTGTGCTTTAGATCCACCATGTGTTTGTGTATTTGATTGTGTTGCATGAATTGATTGTTTGATTTGTATCCGGATCCGAATGTTATTTGTTCATGAGCTTAATGATATGGATTAATGTGAATTGATCTAATTTTCCATGTGTAATTGATTGCTGGTCTGGCGCAAGCTTATTTGGATAAGCTGTTTTGAGTTGCTGTTTTCTGCAGGATTTGTTGCTGTTTTATCAGTGTTAACCGGTTAACGTATATGGTTAACCGGTTAACGCCCCTGTTTCATGCGTATTTTGTGCAGGTTTGAGCTGGTTAACCGGTTAACGCATTTGGTTAACCGGTTAACACTGAAGCAGAATGGCTTTTTTAGTGTTGTTTTGAGCTTGTTTGATCCCTTTGCTTGTTCTAATTGCCTTGGATCATTGCATGATCATTAAGCATGTTATTTTAGGTTGATTTGCTTGCTGGTTGATGTATGCTTTCATGTTTTCAACGCGTAAGTCGTGTATTTGCAATGCTTGGCATGTTGTTTGTTTCTTGTTTACAAGAACCTTTGAGCATGATTAATTCCATGATTGTGTTGGTCAATTTGCTGGATTTTTGCTAACATTTCAGGGGCTCATGGTAAGAGAAGTGTGGATGTTTATCCACATTTCAACTTTTCATTTTTCCTCTTTTGCTTTGTTTTTCTTTGTGGTGTTTGATGTGCTTTGTGCCATCATATGGTTCTCTTTCCCCTTTCTAGTTTCCTCTTCTCTTTTTCTATCTTCTTCCTTCTTCATTAGGGTAGAAACCTCACTAACTCTTAGGACTTCCATGCATGTGAATACTTAGGATTATTTTAGTCCCCCTTTAGATTTTTTCCTTTGAGATCTTTTGGTTCTTCTTCTCTTCTCATCTCATAACTCTTAAAAAGAAAACACTTTAATAAATGTGAAGTGATGCATTGATCCATAGCCTTATTCCATGAGGTATGCTTGTAGTCTTCCCATCTTGGGATAGTACACGTTTACCTTGTGATGCACGAGTCTGATCAAGGTATCTTCTTCATAAAGAAAAGCATAAAAAACACTTCTTCATGTAAATAACCAAAAAAACACTTAATAATTAAGCAAGTTAGTGAGCCTAAGCCCTAATCTTTGGGTTCAAGTTTTGGGGATCTTCTCCTTACTTGAGTGTGCTTGTTCTATTATTCCATCTTGGAATGTAGTGACAAGTGCACATTCCATTGGTGAGAGTTTGAGTTCACTTCCTTGCGACACACTCATAAAAGCTTCTAAAAAACACAAAACAAACAATAAGCGTCTTTCCTTCGGGAATTCTTTTCTCATCTCCTTCGCTCCGTACGCGAACTTGCTCCTACTTGTCATTTTGCAAGACGGTTACGCACTCGTCGTCCGAGTCTGCAACACCTGAGCAATGGCATAGGCAGTTCAAGCCTTAATTCACAAGCAATTTCCTTTTAGTACCCCTAGTTAGGGGAACTACGGCGTCTCTGATCCTCATTATCCCGATGAGGTACGTAGGCAGCGGGGTAGGGCCCGTTCGAGCACAATCTTTATTTTCCCTACATTTTTCTCTTTGTTTCTTATTTCAGTTCCTTTCCAGTTCCAGTTTCTTTTCATTTATTTGCTGCAGCTTTCATACCCTCACCCTTTGAAACAGTTTCTTTTGCAAGCGTGGATCCCGTCGGGTACGGCGGACGATCTGGGTGCTAATACCTTCCCAGGTCGTAACCGACTCCCGAACTCAGTCTCTTTGGTTCGCAGGACCTGTGTCCTTCCTCTTTCTTTCTTCTGGTTTGTGCAGCATTACCATTCCCTCTATTCGGGATAAAAATGCATGGCTGGCGACTCTACCTTTTTCCGCGCCACTTTCGCGTTTGTACCAGGATGGAAATCCCGGGAGCGACACCTTCCCAGGTCGTAACCGACTCCCGAACTCAGTCTCTTTGGTTCGTAGGACCCGTGTCCTTCCTTTTCTTTTCTTCTGGTTTGTGCAGCATTACCATTCCCGTCCCTTCGGGATAAAAATGCATGGCTGGCGACTCTATTCTTTTCCACGCCACTTTCGCGTTTGTACCAGGATGGAAATCCAGGGAGCGACACATTTATCCTGGGCCCACCATGGATGGGCATCGGATTCTTTGTGACGTTAGGAGGTGGTGCAAAATTTAAAGCCTTTGAATCAACTAGATCCTGGACCTTCATGTGCAAAGCTTTGCACTTTTCTATGGTGTGGCCAGGTGCATTAGAATGGAAAGCACATCTGGCGTTGATGTTGTAATTTCTCAGAAGGTTCTGAGGATCTGGTGGAGCCAGAGTCCTTAATTCAACAAGATTAAGCTTCAGAAGTTGTGGTAGAAAATTGGCATAGGGAATTGGGATAAGCTCAATCACCCTGTTGACTTGAGATGGCCTTTGCTGGAAAGGACGTTGTTGTTGGTTGTTGTTGTTGTTTTAGGACCTTTGTTGAGGAAAGTGCTGCTGCTGAGGGAACTTTTGTGGTTGCGGAGTGTATTGTTGTTAAGGAGGTGGAGTAGGAATTGTGACAGCGGCAATTGATCTTGGCATATACTGGGGCCTTCCTCTGTCTATGTGAACTGAATTAGTTTCACCCGACCTTCGAGGCCCTACAAAAGGTTTCCTTGTGCTGCTTGAGCTGGCGATGTTATCAGAAATCTTACCCATTTTTAACAAGCTCTCAATCCTTTCTCCAGCTATGACCACATCTGCGAAGCTAGTGGAAGAGAAAGTAGCCAACCTATTAATGTATGTCCCCTGTAGGGTGTTCATAAACATATCTGCTATTTCTCTTTCCGACAATGGAGGTTGAACAGCAGCAGTTAATTGCCTCCATCTCTGAGCATACTCTCTGAAGCTTTCCTGGAGGATTGTGACATACCCATTAGAAGAGTTCTGTTAGGAGCCATGTCTAGATTGTATTGGTATTGGCGTATGAAAGCCTCAGCCAAATCTATCTAATTTCTTACTGTGGCCCTGGTAAGATGAGAGTACCACTCACGAGATGCCCCAGTCAAGCTATCCTCAAAATAGAACATCCATAGCTTTTCATCCATAGTGTAAGCCTTTAATCTTACCAAGAAAGATTGAAGATGGGTGCGAGGGCAAGATGTTCCATTATATCTTTCGAAGCAGGGAGGTTTGAACTTGTGAGGAATTATAACTCCCTCTACCAGCCCCATATCGATAACATCAAATCCTAAGGAGTTTTGGGACTCTAGGGATCTCAGCTTTTCTGCTATCTCATCCAGCCAACGATCATAGACTTCATCTCCTGCTCCAACAATAGTGAATTGTTCCTCTTGAGGGTCCTCTTGCAAGGCCCGTCCTCCAGTATTACCCTGGGTATTCCTAATAGCATTAATGTCAGGGTTAAGATAAGGTCCAAACTCTGGGGGATTAGTATGAGGTTGTACATGATCATTGTTGCTAGTACCCCCTGTACCTGGGTGGTTTTCTTCAGGAGTTTGCCGCTTGACCAACTCTCTTAATCTTTCTTGGCTCTGGGCCAACCCAATCATCACTTCCATGAACTGGTTCATCTGAGCCCTCATTTCAGTTCTTTCATTAGCCATTTGGGTTCTCACGTTAGTCAGATCTTGTTGAACCTGGTCCATCTGTAAGCTTGGAAGGTTGTTTCTTGTTGGATACCTGTGAACTCTGTTGATGGGGAAGACTCTCCCACGAGTAATGTTTCCTGAAACCACAACAAAGTGAGAAACAAACAATAGAAAATACCTACAAAACAAAGAAATGAGGTTAGTATGCAATGCAGTATATCTATTTGTCTTCCAAGGGTATCTGGTTTGGTTCTTTGGTTTTGACCTTCCCGACCTCGAGGAATGATGATGTTGAAGGGAAATGAAGCCCACAAAATAACATATACACCATATATTACAAAATGCAAAGGTAAATAGTTTTGTGATTACAATAAGCCCTCATGATGGGTCAAAATACAACAAAATAAACAAAATTACAAACAAAATGAAGTACAAATACAAAGAAATTAGACATCCAGCCCATAGTCATCCTCTTTGACTTCCTTTAGGAGAGCATCAGTCACTGGTCCAACTGGATGCTCTGTGATGGTCCTGATAAGAAGGTTCCTGGTGGCAATAGCATTTTCCAACTTTTTATACTTATCCTGGTCTTTGGATCTCCCTAACCCTGCCCGGAGTTTCAACTCAGAGATTTCCTTCTGTGCTGCTAACAAGGCTTCCTGATTCTTCTTCTCATTAGCTTCCAACTGCTTTATCTTAGCCTATGTCTTCTGATCTTCCTGTGAGCGAGCCTCAGTAATTCTGATCCATCTAGCCTGACTCTCTTCCAAGTAGTGCTCAGCTCTGGCCTTCTGAATCTTAGCTTCTTTGCAAGCATTCTTCAACACTAACTCCCCTGCTATAGCCCTTCTGATGTAATCATTTGTCTTCTTAATCTTGGTCATGTGCTCGATCCAGAGCTTTTCTAACCTCTCATTGTCCAGCCGACTATCATTCGTCTCCCAGAGGGTCTTCTTTAGTCTGGGTCTTCTTTAGAGCTTCAGACAACTGAGTATTCCTCTCTTTCAACTTCTCAAACTCCTCTAAACTGACTGTAGCTACAGGCTTTACTGCTGATGGTCCTGGCACATCCTCCAGGGTGAAAGGTATGCGGGTGATTTGTCCTCTAATGTGAGACCAATCAATGTAATGTGCTGAAGCTATGTTGTTGCACTTGCCAAGAATGACAATCCCTTTTGTCTGAATATTATCCCAAGCCCAGGCTGCTTGTCGGGCAATGGCATGGTTATGCTGAATGTCACAGTAAAGGGTTTCTGACAATTCCTCCTCTCTTGGTGGATGTACTAAGGCATACCCTAGTTGTCTTTTGAACAACAAAGGATTGTAGTTGATGCAACCCTTCACTCCAATCAGAGGTACATTGGGATACTGCCCACAGCTGGTGATGATGTCTCTGCCCTTGGTGCTTTGAGTGCACCACCTGATGTCTTCTGATGTAAGGGCAATCATTCTCTTAGCCCGATTTCTTGACTGATGAGGATTCAGGAAAGCTTCTGACTTTGGCAAGTGCCTCAATAGCCAACAATAAAAGAGAGGTGCACAACATCTGACTAATCTTCCCCTCTATTCTCATTCCTTTGATGCACTGAGTAATAGAAATCCCCGAGCAAGGTAGGAACTGGATTCTTCAGAAAGAAGAGATGGATATCATTCTTACTTACAAACTTAGGCTCGTATGCAAACAAGATGATACCATATATGCTAAGGGCCAAGAGAGCACAAGCAATGTCCCATTTCCCTGCTGCAATATGACTGGTGGCCTGAGTGATCAAGAAGTCCAAATGGAGGCCTGAGATTCCAACCTTAGTGGTCATATTCTGATCAATGATGATGGTTTCCAAATACAGAGCCTTAGCTATATCTTCATTCCTGGGAGCAGTCATCTCAACTGAAAGTCTGGAAAGGTGAAACATCTGAGATGTGGGTCATAGAACTGAAGGCAAGTGTGGATCATACTCCTCTGAGATGGATCCAAGTCCATGATCATGTCCATAATGCCACCATAATGTTCCCTGAATAAAGGGACACGATCAAGAGTGATGAGTGTCTGAATCTGCCTGATGTCTGCTAGAGAGGGCTCAAAGAAATGATAGGTGATGTTGCTCTTCCTAGAAGTGTCCATACTGATAATGGATGTTGATGAAGATAACTGAGGAGAAGTACTGATGAAGGCAACTGATGGAGATGCTGAAGGAGATCTCTGATGAAGATAACTGATGAATATATCTGATGAAGATGTCTGAGTAGAAGAACGGTCAAAACCAAACCAAAGATAAGATGTGGATACCCTGTAAAACAAATAGACAAATGTTAAAATGATACAAAATGATGTATGCAAAATGATATGCAAGGGTTTGTGATCAAGTGTTGGATCTGTTATCTGCCCTAATAAGGTCCAATGTGTGTTCATAAGTCCAGATGGAGGATTAGAGAACCAGTAACCAGGTGGGGGACTCAAATAAAGAGTCACAAGTCCAGGGTTTCACAAGAACAATCCAAAATAATGGAACCATAAAACAATATCCAGTAATAGGGTATGTCGAGGCCAATGGTTCCTGCAAACCTATAAACATCCCAACCCTCTCACATGTATTATTCTAGAACAAGGATCCTCAGACTTGGATCAGTTATGAGAAGTGTAAACACTTCTAACCCGGAGGTACAGTGTTTACATTAATCATAAAGGATCCTCCTCTAATTCACCTCAGATGTTGAAGGTCATCTAAAAGGTCATCCAGACTTAGCAGGCTTCCCAGATAGCCCTAGTACTACAGGAAATCCGTAGCACAGAGTTCTCAAGAAGAAACCCATGTCTGAACCGTGTCTCATATTCCTGCACCAGACCGAAATGGAATGGGAAAGAATATGAAGCCACTCTATCCTATATGTCACTCAGGCTCCCGGTATGGAACCTTACTCACTGAATAACCCTCCCACCAAGGTAAACAACAAATCCAACACAATGATATGATGACAGTAATATGAAAAGCAATAAAACAGTAAATGAAAGCAGTAAATAAAGCTGTACAGAAAGCGATAAATAAAGCAATAAACAAAAGCACAAGTAACACATAACAACCCCATAAACACAAATCAAACAAGAGCTAGGAGAAACCCACAAAAAGAACCAGAAGCCCTGGTTGCAAGATAAAGATCCCCAGCAGAGTCGCCAAGTTGTCGCTCCTGAAGATTTGGTTCCCAGTGCAGACGCGAACGGTCGGCGAAAAGAGAAATGAAAATGATATGAATAGAGTCACCAGCTAGGCATTTTTATCCCGAAGGAAAGGTAATGCTGCATAAACCTAGAAAAGATGGATAAGACAGTTGTGAACCAGAGAAACTGAGAAAGGGGGTTGGTTACAACCTGGGAAGGTATTAGCACCCAGATTGTCCTTCGTACTCGACGAGATCCACGCTTACAAGATTGTGTTTACAAAGGGGTAAGTGTATGTGCTATTTGTGTGCAAAAGCTAAGGAAAGAAAGTACAGGTGTCAATGCAAAAGGGAGAATTGCTCAGGAACTGAGGCTTAGAAATGAATGCTGAAAGAGGGGGAAGACAAAGAGACTTTTGTTCGATAACAATTAAGTTATGCCTACGTATCCTCTCGTGCAATGAGGAAGTCAGAACACCGTAGTTCGACTCAAAGAGACTGAAAGGTAAATTGACTGTGAATTGCTTGCTTGCCTATGCTCAAGTGTATAACTCGTCTGACTCGAGTGCTAACTGTCTTGCATTAGACGAAAGAAGCGAGTTCTCGTCTGTGAATGAGTGTGATGAGAAAAGAATCCCGAAGGAAACGATTATTGTTTGTTTTTTGTGTTTTAAGTTTTGTTATTAATTTTGGTGTTTTGCATAAGTTAATGACTTTAAGCTTAAATCAAGGGCTTGTAAACTCATTATATCCTCCCTGATTAGGGATAATGAGCCTACTTAAGTGTGGGATAAACATCTCAACTTAATTACCATGATGATGTAGGATTACGATCATTAACCTACTTGTGATTAATTAGGTGTTTTTGGGGTTTTGTTTAGTGTTAAGTAATGAGTTTAATCTCTAATCACAGATTAGTGAACTCATTACACCATCCTAATAGAAGGATAATAGATGAGAACACTTAAGCTGAGGAAGATACCTCAACTTAATCCATGGTTAGGGATTAAATTCATTATATAACAAGCCTTTATTAAATGGATTTTAATTAAGGGATGAGATTAAGAAGTGGATTTTAAGTTTGTAAGACAACTTGAGGAGGACTTGTCCATTAAACACTAGGGTTAGTCCCTCTTAACCATAAGGAAGAGTTAGAACCCTAATGTAAGGCCCAAGTTACAAGATAAAGTCTTGGTGATTATTAATGTGATTTGATTAAGAGGTTTAAACAAATTAAAAGTTTAACACTTAGGATTAAATTTATAGTCCAAAGTCCTAAAACTTTAAGAGTTTAGTCTCTGATTATTGAGATGAGAAGAGAGACTCAAGGAGACCCAAAGGTAAAAGACTAAGGGGGACTATATACAACCCTAAAAGTTATCATGCTTGGATATCCTATGGTTTGTTAGGATTAAGAGAAAATATATTCAAGGCCACCAATGGAAGAAGCAGATGAAAAGAGAAGGAAAGAGAAGAATAAGTTACTTACTTCCTGAAGAAGATAAGTAACTTAAAGAAAGAAAGTGAGAAGGATGGAGCATAAGTGAATAAGATTCACTTCAAGAACATGTAAATATGCATATGAATGAGATAACAAGAGGTGGAAAGTGAAGGCAAGTTCACTTCCCAAATAACTTACCAAAGGTACTTGAAAGGTTAGTATGAATGCATAAGACATAAAGCATAAAGAAATAAATTGAAATGAGATGCAAAGACCAAAGTCAGAAGTGATTATGTGATGAAAATGACATATGAGATGATGCAATGTCATACAATGTGCATATGAATGATCATACAAAGATGAGATGTCATGAAAGCATGTTTAGGAGCTTGAAAACACATGGATGTTTATGAAATGAAATGAATGCAAGACATGGAAAATGAATGAAGAAATTATCAAGCAAGGTTAAAACATGTCCTAAGATGTCTAAGATGACATATGAATGCTTGAAATGTCATGGCAAGTTCACATGATAATGAATATGCAAAGTGAATGCAAATGAACATGAAAAATTAGGGTTTTATTGACATATGAGATGCAATTGAACAAAACAGAAGCATACAATATGATGAAAAATTGAAACCAAGCTCAATCAAACCCTAAACCTATATTAGGTCACACCCCAAAGGAGAAGGTCAGAAGCTAATCCTATTGAACGTTATGATTTTTCTAAGTTTGCTAGGGTTTTTGGATGATTCAAAAGGGAAAATGCAAATTAATTTGAAAATGTAAGATAAATTCATGAGGAAACTAACCTAGAAACTACATGAAATATGTGACACAATGAAAAAATAATCAAGTTCAAACTCTTCTTGGTTAGGTAGAAATGAAAATTTCAAATTATGGTTAAAAAATGTGATTTTTAAGAACCCTAATTCAAAGAAAATTGCGAAATTATGATCAAACCTAAAAAGAAATTTGTATGAAGAGTTTGAAAATGTTTCTAAATGCATTGGAATGGTTCATGATTTGTTTGGTGATTTTTAGAAACCTAAATGTATTTTTAATTAATTAAAATCCATTAATTAATTAAAAATAACATTTAAATATTTTAAAAATACTTTTTTAATGAAAAAAATAAAATAAAAATTATTTTCAGGTTGAGAAAAATATTTAAAATAGAAATTCAAGAAATCTTATTTTTTTAAAAGTGTTTTGATATTTTTAATAAAATGTGAAAAGAAAATGAAATAAAATGAAATAAAAATTGAATTAAAATGGAAGTAATCAGATCCAGTGGTCCAAATTCAAACCTAAGGGAAAGGGGTTAACTGCGCGCGTTAATTAATGGCCATGATTCAATCTGAGGAAATTTATTAGTTAATCCTAATTTAAACTAATTAAAATGAATTAAAGTTAATGAAGCAATCTGGGCCACTCATTTGCGCGTTAACCCTAAGATCTAAGGGCCTACATTCAAACTGGCTAATTAAACCCTAAGCATTTTCAGGTGACCGGAGCTAGCTCCGGTCATCTTCTCCGGCGAACCAAAATCCCAGAAACTCATACAAGCATCTTAACTCCTAATTTCTTGCCCAGAATCACTCCTCTAACATCATAGAACATGAATCCACAAACAAAATTCATTTATCATGCATAACAAGGCTGAATCGAAGCAATCAAGTTTTAGATAAAAAACTTCAGAAGCTTCATACATGGTCATTTCTCAATCATTTTCGAAACTAAACATATCAGTGTGATCAGGGGAACATGAAGATTGATATTTTAACTTAAATAGCAAGTTCTAGAAAAAATGTTCTTGAGGTATACCTGAGTTGAAGCTTTTCAGTTTGAAGCTTTCTGGCCTTTTCTTTGATGCAAACCAACCCCAATGAGCTCCCTGATGATGTTGCAATGCCTGGAACAAGTTTGTGATGGCTATTTTGAAGTGTTTGGTTCTGGTTTTTTAGAAATCGTGTTTTTGATTTGGGAGGTTTCAGGCCATTTTGAGGGTTGCTTTGTGTTCTATGAGTGATTTGAAGATGATTGGTGAAGTTTGTTTTGAAGTTTGAGGGTTGTGTTTTGAGTTTCGAAGAAGGGAAGGTTTTGACAATTTTTGTGATTTCTCGACTTCCATGAACTTTGGGGAGCAAAATATGATTATGGAACACACATGGACCCCTTGGAATGCTTCAAGACCATTGGGATGGCTCAGATTTATTCTTGGATTGCTCATATCACAAACCCTAGATGCAGATGAAATGGAACTATGCAGATGAAACAAAAATGCAAAATGAGGTGGTATGCTTATGCTAATGAAGAAATGAAAGACCACAAGCCATGGTGTGAAAAAGAGTGAGGGAAAATTTGGGGTGTTTACATATGTAAACTGAAGAAAACTACTGTTGAGCGAGTTGAAGGCAGTGTCCTGAGCAACCAAATGATCCTGCAACATAGTGTACCGAGTGTCTTGAACAGACACATTATCGGCAAAAGCGGTATCTTGCTCATTTAAACGCCTTTCTATCTCTGTGTATCGCTCAGTCTGAGTTGTGTAGTAAGCTTGCTGTTGAAGTTGCATATTTTGGAGCATAGCCATGTTCCTGGAAGGATCATCTTGTTGCGGTTGAGATGTAGGAGGAGATGGAGGAGCAAAGCGAGTAGTAGTGTTAGTCCACCCGGTGTTTTTCCATTCACCCCAGCCTTGATTTTCATAGGATTCATTTGATGGTATGTCATGCCACTCTTCGTTGTCAGCGGGCAAGTCTTCATTAGGAACCGCATTTGGTTCATTTTGGTCTTCAAGATCATCCCCATCAGAATTGTCTTCAATCGGGTGATTTTGATCACTTCTTCCCACATACCGATACCGTCTTTCTTGAGAGTCCCATATGTGACCCATAAGACTTAGGGTCTTTTGCTGAAACCAATTTGTGTCCAGCACGGACACCAAAGGTACATCAAAACTAATAATCTCAGCTTTGTCGATGATCTTCTGAATGATGGAAGGATAAGCAAGAGCAACACCTTTCTTTTCCTTTAAGGCAAAAATGCGACTCGTAAAATAGTGAGGCCAGTTGACTTTGACCTTGTTCCGAAGAATATATACCAAATGAAATTCACTCATATCAATACGAGAGAAACCACCTTTCTTTGGCCGTAAGTTGTGGGCAACAATCCAATGAAGGATACGATCTACCGGTTTAACTTTTCCAGTAGTAGTGGTATTCGGAAATAATTCGAAATTAACAAAAAAATCAACAAAAGGTTCTTTAAGCATACCATTGAGTTCAGTACGAAAGGTGTAATTCTCCACTTGAGATGTATCAATCATCAAGATACTAGCTTCCTCAGGATCAATGCGAAACAAATCTTTCCACACTTGAGCATTAACCGCAAACATTCTAGAGCCCATACGGAAATTGAATTCGAAACCCTTAAAAGTACCAACCAGACCAGCATAGAACATCTTAACCAAATCCTCGTTATAGTCAACATGACATGATAGAAAGGGATTTATACCTTGGAAGTCCATCAGTTCTATAATGTGGGGAATGTGCATTTTAGTAGCTGTTGTTCTTGAGTAGACATATTGAGGAACAACCTTCCTGTTCTTGAATTTCTTGTTGTAAGTCTCAACCAAGTCAGATGGAAGAAGAGACAAAACACTGACAGGAATTGATGATTGAGAAGAGGAGCCACAAGACCTTTTACCTGTAGGTCTTGATGCCATTGTTGAGAAATATGAAGCTTTGAGAGAGGATTTGAGGGTTTGAGGTTGAAGAGAGAAACTTGAGAGAATATGAAAATATGATATGTTGGTAATGATAAAATGAAATGATAATGAGTTTTAATGAAGAAAATAATAAAGAAATCATAAATGGAAAGTCAAAAGTGGATGGAAGCATTGATGTGCAGACCTAGGGAGATGTAATGGCAGGCGGCGCGTCTTTTCAAGACAGCCACACGTCTGTTGAGGCGACAATGAGCCGACTCAAATTCAAAAATGAGTCAACTCAATTTGAATTTGAAAAGAGTCGGCTCAAAGAAGCAGAGAGGTCGACTCATAAGGTTCCATGAGCCGACTCATGAGTCGGCATGTTGGGACCCGACCGTTTTTAACACAAAATTCCACCAAAAACCACTTAAAACACCTCAAAACATGAAAATATCATCATTTATGCTAATTATTTGACAAACAATCACTCATAATCCAAGAGAATAGAAGAAATAGACAAATATACAAACATAAGCAATGCAACACACTTTTACTATATATATATATATATATATATATATATATATACACACATATATATATATATATATATATATATATATATATATATATATATATCAAGAATGAATTGAGATAACCAAGTAAAGAAGGATATTACCTCGAGTATATGAGAAATAGATGAACTATAACACTATATAACAAGATGTTAGAGACAAGAGAAGTTGAGCCAAAGAATAATATATAAACAACGCAATGATTACTAAGATCTATCCGAGATGTCAAGAACACCAAGTCCCCTACGGATAAAGAAGAAAGGATCGGTAGCTAGTGGTTTTGTAAAAATATCGGCTAGTTGATTTACACTATCAACATGCTCAAACACCACATCACCTTTCTCTACACGATCCCTAAGAAAATGATGCCTGATTTCAATATGTTTAGTGCATGAATGAAGAATAGTATTTTTTGGTAAGATTAATTGCACTAGTATTGTCACACAAAATTGGAATTTGTTTGAGAGAGATGTTGAATTTGAGCAATTGTTGTTTTAGCCATAGAATTTGGGCACAACAATTTCCGGCTGCAATATACTCCGCCTCTGCAGTTGATAAGGCAACAAAAACTTGCTTTTTGCTATGCCAACTGACAAGAGAGTTTGAAAAGAAATGACAAGTTTCACTAGTGCTTTTCCTATCCACTTTGCAACCGGCAAAGTCGGAGTTGGAAAAACCTACCAAAGAGCAATCACTACCCTTAGGATACCATAAACCAAACTTAGATGTACCACAAAGATACCTAAGTATGCGTTTAACTGATTTTAAATGTGATTCCTTAGGGCAAGACTTGAACCTAGCACACATACATACACTAAACATAATATCTGGACGCGATGCGGTAAGATAAAGAAGAGATCCGATCATACCTCGATACCTTTTTATATCTACATCCTTACCATTTTCATCACGATCAAGACTTGCCGCCGTAGGCATTGGTGTATCAATAGACTTTGAGTTTGTCATATCAAACCTTTTGAGCAACTCATTGCAATATTTAGTCTGACTTATGAAGGTTCCATATTCAAGTTGTCTAATTTGAAGTCCGAGGAAGAAATTTAGCTCCCCCATCATACTCATCTCAAACTCACCTTGCATAGAACTTGAAAACTCTTTAACCAACTTCATGTTAGTAGATCCAAAAATAATGTCATCTACATATACTTGAACTAATATAGAATGTTTTCCTTCACGTTTAATAAAGAGAGTAGTGTCAACCTTTTCTCTGAAACTTTTGAATCTGGAAATGTAATCTTATGTGTGCTTCTTGATCTTTGTGGTATGCTGATTACACTGCACGTTTTAGATTTGAAAATGCTTGACTATTGAATGAGATATGGTGAATTTGAGTTTGATGTTTAATTTTGTTCTTGTTCGATCTGGCTTGATCTTTAATCATTTCTGATTTTCATTGCCATATTTGGATTCACCATGCTCTGAATATTGGATCTGGACAGTTTGAGTTATTTTTATTGTGTTTTGTTCATAGTTTGTTTTTTCCGGTGCCAGAGCCCTAGCTCCGGTCACCGGATTCTGGGAATATTTGACCTGAGTTTGAAGGAAGAAGATGACCCTCAGCCCTTGGATCTCTCATCTGAAAGGACATCATGTTGACACCTCATAAATGAAGCACCCTCTCCCTCACGTGTTTTCTTTTTCTATTTTCAATATGAATAATACAAAATGTTGCGCACCACACCATAAATGTCATGCTCCCTCACTGCCAACCAATTAATGCGTTTACTGAGTTTAATGAGTGTACCAATCTCATGTGTCCACTTGATCTGATGGCTCTTATTTTTTTGTTGAATTATTGAATTTCCATTTTAATTGTGGTGAGCTGCGCTGACTTTTGACTGGGCCTGGGTTGCTAATCCCACCCCCCATGCGTTTGAGCCCATTGAATTTGAACTAAGAACCCTTGCTATACGTACCCCCAGCCTATTTCCTTTTATTTTCTTTTCATTATATTTCCATTTTATTTTCATTTTGATTTTCAATTAATAAAAATAGTTTTAAGTTTCAAAAAATTCTACAAAAATTCATGAATGATTGTTTGAGTTTTCTCTAATTTTTGATATTTTTATGTTTCATTTATTTTCATCTGACACGTGGAAATTAATTCTCCCTTTTAATTAATTCATTTTATTCCATTTTGAACCATGCTGACTTGTCCATTTTCTATATTGATCATTGTTTTGAATTTTTGGATGATTCTTTTTGCTCTGGATTCATGATAGGATGTAGTTTATTGGTGATTTTTTTTTCCTGATTTTTAGAACCTTGATTAATTAATTTTGTCCCTAACTTGTGAGTGAAGCTTCTTAACCCTAGTTGGTATTTGACCTCCCATTTGACTTGTTTAGCTTCTGAATTTTCTTCCCTCCTTTTGGCATGTTGATATGGTATGATTGAAAATCTCTTGTGCAAGGTTGTGGAATTTTTGAATGCTCATGAGATTTGATTTGAATTTTAGTTCTTCACTTGCCCCTTTTTGCTTCTTTTTGATCATAAGTCCATTCCTTAGCTTAGAAGGGCACTTGTGCCAACTTCTTCAACTTGTTTAGAGCCTTATTAGGATATGGATACTTCTATGATCTTGGGTTTTGGTTTGTGTTTTAGGAATTTTGTGTGTGGTTGTCTTTGAAGTCCTTTCATTCTTATGCCTTCCTTTGCTTCTTACTTCTCATAATGTTACCATTTTGCTATATGCATCTCTTCTCCTCATCTCTCATGCTTCTTTGACACTTTCTTAACATGATTAGGGTTCTGGTTTTGAACCTTGGGGTTGTGATTTGTTCATTTTGCTTTGCATCTTCTCAAGTTTGCTTTTGTTTTGCCATAGCAATTCAGGCTGCTTCATGTGTGGTTGTGTGGTTCTCTTCTCATGCTTGTGACTTGTATTTGCATTGAATGTTTATATGCTGACTTCACTTCTGGTTGTATGGTGTTGGTATGACATTATGTTCATTTTGTATTGCCTTTATACTTGTGTCACTAACCTTTTCAGGGGCCTTGGTAAGTGAGATGTGTGGATGTGATTCCCACATCTCCAAATCTTGTCTCTTCTCTTCTTATCATTATTTGTTTTAACCTTGTGATTATTGGGCTTAGGCCTTACTTCCCCCCTCTCCTCCTCCTCTTTTTATTTTTCTTCTTCTTCTTTTCTTTCCTTCTTCTTCATTAGGATAGAATCCAAACCTCACTAACCTAGGTTCATCCATGCATGACAACATTTAGGATTCTAGTCTCTCTTAGATTTTTCACCTTTTGAGATCCTTTTGGTGCTCTCTCTTCTCATCTTCAAACTTAATTTTAATCCACTCTAATAAAGGTTAAGTCTTCTCATGTGACATGAGACTTTGCTATGAGATACTTGCACGCGTTCCGTTTCGGGGCGAGGTGTAAGTTATCCCTCGTGGTGGATAGGTCTTAGCATGAGATTACCTCGCAAAGAAAAGCATAAAAAATATTTCTTAACCAAAAATAAAAAAAAACACTTAATAAATGTTAATAGGTCAGTGTGTCTGAGCCTTCACTTGTGGGACTAGATTTGGGGATTTCCTCCATAGATAGGTGTGCCTCTTGCGCATTCCATTTCGGGATGATGTGAGACGTATACATCCCAATGAGTAAGACTTAGGTACACTTACCTATGCAAACTTCACTCCTAAAAAACTTCTAAAAAACATAAACAAACAATAAGCGTCTTTCCTTCGGGAATTCTTTTCTCATCTCATTCGCTCCGTACGCGAACTTGCTCCTGCTTGTCATTTTGCAAGACGGTTACGCACTCATCGTCCGAGCCTGCAACACCTGAGCATTGGCATAGGCAGTTCAAGCCTTAATTCACTAGCAATTCCTTTCTACCCCTAGTTAGGGGAACTATGGCGACTCTGATCCTCATTGTCCAGATGAGGTACGTAGGCAGCGGGGTAGGGTCCGTTCGAGCACAATCTTTATTTTCCCTACATTTGTTTCTCTTTGTCTTTTTTCTCAGTTCCTTTTCCAGTTCCAGTTCCTTTTCCTTTGCAGCAGCTTCCATTTCTTCGCCCTTTGAAACAGATTTCTTTGCAAGCGTGGATCCCGTCGGGTACGGCGGACGATCTGGGTGCTAATACCTTCCCAGGTCGTAACCGACTCCCGAACTCAGTCTCTTTGGTTCGCAGGACCCGTGTCCTTCCTTTTCTTTTCTTCTGGTTTGTGCAGCATTACCATTCCCGTCCCTTCGGGATAAAAATGACTGGCTGGCGACTCTATTCTTTTCTGCGCCACTTTCGCGTTTGTACCAAGATGGAAATCCTGGGAGCGACAGCTGGCGACTCTGCTGGGGATCGAACCCAGAGTCTCTGGTTCCCTTGAGAATCTCTCCTAGCGCTTGCGTGTTTCTGTTTCTTTGGGTGTTGACTGTTGACTGTTTGCTGTTGTGTGTTGTATTTTACTGTTGTTTATTTACAGTTTTATTTACAGCTTTATTTACAGTTTTTCAGTATTTATTTTCCGCATCATATATCATACTGGACTGTCTGGAATGGTTTTCTGTTTGGTGGGCTCGGGTGATACTGTTTTTGAGAGATAAGCCAAGTACCCGGCTTGAGTGCACTATAGGATTAAAGTGGACATATTGTACTCACATGTGACATGATGAGTGGTGATGTGTTTCACGCCCAGATTGCGACCATCTTGGAAATATCTTGTATGGGGATTTCCTCCACTTCGGGATAGGACCTTGATAGTTATGTGCATCTGGAGACCGATCATTGAGAACCTTTGTGGAAACAACCCTCTCCAGTGGTGGCAGTGGCAGAACACATTTTGTGGCAAACCCATTCGCACCCGAGGGTCCACTGGGGACTCGCATATGATGGCCTGATTCTCTTATAGGAACTCAGTCAAAGCATCTAGTCGTATGACAATAGTACTGTATCCTACGGGCTGAATGTACTATTGTTTCTCGATTTCAGTGCTCGAAGCTGGGGACTTATAAGGGATGCTTGTTTTTCCCGGACTCAACTGAGGCCTCCCTGCGTAGTACATAATGCCAAACCGATTCCCTGATTTGGTCATGAGCCATTTCTCGGAAATGGTGAAAGTATTATTGCTATTTGGCTTTGAGAGTCCGTGATGTTTGACCCGGAGCACACCTGTGAGATTGGGAGGGGTTTACAGGTTTGCAGGAACCCTTGACCTCATCATACCCTTGTTACCAGTGCAGTCTCATGATCTGATACACTTACTTTGGTTCCGGAGTTCTTGAGTTTATCTGGTTCTTGATTGGGTGTATCTGAGATTATCTGAGTGCTTATGGGTTGTTATCCAGAAGATTTGGGTTTCTGATCACTTGGCTTTGGCATCCAGATTCCAGACAGTCCCAGATTGATTATATGTCTTTGCATTTGCATTGCATCATTTCATCATTAATCATGTTTTCATTCACAGGTTCATATCCTTGCTTCCGGTTCCGGTATCCTGTTCAGAGATGGAATATCCTCGAAAGTAGAATATTCATTTCAAGTTTTTCGACACTAAGGTTGGTCTGTTAAAGAAGATGGTGAAGCTGATCACACCCAATCATGTGGAGAAGTTCAGGAAGGCTTATGGGAGTATTCTGGATGTGGTGGTAGAGTTAGATCCTTCTGAGAGAAGTGCCATTCACACCCTGCTTCAATACTATGATCCTCATCTTCGTTGTTTCACTTTTCCTGATTTTCAGTTAGGTCCTTTGCTGGAGGAGTATGCTTTGATCTTGGGAGTTCCTGTTCGAGACCAAATTCTGTTCAATGTTGAGATGGGTAGACCTGCACCTGAGGCAATTGCCAAGGCTCTTTATTTGAGCACTTCTGCTGTGAATTCTCCGACTATCATTAAGGGAGGTGCATCTGGGTTTTCTTTAGAGGCTTTTGTAAAGAAGGTGGAAGAGTTGGCTGTTGAGGAGGAGTGGGATTCTGTCTGTGCTATCCTGGCTCTTTCTGTCTATGGCATTATTTTGTTTGCAGATATAGAGAAGTTCATAGACATGAATTCCATACATCTCTTCTTGCTGAAGAATCATGTGCCTACATTGCTTGGAGATTTGTATTACTCGGTGTACTACAAGACTGAGAAGAAAAGGGGAGGTTTAGTTCGTTGCTGTGCTCCTTTATTTCATATGTGGTTCATGAGACACTTGCCTAGTACTGGAGTGTTTAGTGACCATACCTTGGTATGGGCTCAGAAGCTGGAAAAGTTGCTTGCCAGGGATGTCAGGTGGATTACTCAGAGCTTCAAGGTGCACGTTTCATCACTAGTTGTGGGAGCTATCTTAGTGTACCTTTATTGGGAGTGTCTGGAGGGATCAATTACAACCCGATCTTGTTGAGAAGACAGTTGGGATATGCCTTGAGAGAGGTACTAGAAGAAGTGAAGTTGACCCCTATTTTCTACTTCCCGGTAAAGGAAAATATGCCTTTAGTGAGGAAAGCTGCTGGAGCTTGGAAGTGCATCAAGGGAGAAGGGATAGCTAGCTTTGGAAAGTGCAACAATCAGACATTTCCGGAGTATGAGGCTTGGTTGAAAGACAGAGCCAGAAGGGTATTGCTGCCATTCTCACCTCCAGTTCCTCCAGCTGCTGAGTCTAATGATACTGTGTCTTTAGAAGAGTTCAAGGAGTTGGAAGCCCAGCTGCATGAAGTCAAGGCGGAGAACACTGAAATGGTTGATTTGTACCATCTTGCCCACCGGGCCAATAATGAGGCAGAAGAGAAATTGCAGAAGATGCAGATCACCTTGGAGGCGAAAGAGAAAGAGTTTGCTGGAAAGGAAGCTCACTTTCAAAGACTAGGTCTGATGGAATTCAAAAGAGAAGCAGAACGAAAGAAGAATTTAAAGACTCTCAAGGAAGCTCGTCAATCTATTGTCTGGTTGTAGGGCCAGAGAGAACAAGAGTTGAAGATATATAAAGAAAAAGAAGAGTTTTTCGAAGTGCAAATGACTTTCAAGAAGGAAGAAGTGGAACAAGCCCACCAGATTTGAAGGGAGAAGACTCAGCAGTTAGCATATAATCAGCAAGCCTTAGAAGCATCACTTAAGGAGATTGAAGACCTCAAGTTGATGGCTGAAGTCAAGAAGGCTAGGTCTGAGTTGGGACTTAGTGAGGGAGGTTCGGGGTCCTCAGGCAGTGGTCTTGCTTCTTAGTTTGTTTCCCTTGTATTTGGATTACCTACAGACATGTTGTAGGAATCCTGGTTGTTTGTTTTTCTTCTTAGAAACTTGTACCCTACGGGGAATTCTGTTATTTATGCCTAATAGGCTGATTTATGTTATGCAGGTTTTTCAGTTCACCTTTTTTTCTGTGCCTGCTATTATGGTTTGAATGTGGTTTCCATGCGAAGGTTTCTGAAAGTCGAGGATCAGTATCCATCTGGTTTTCTTTGCTAAATACCGGAACCGGGGCATGAATGACCTGGGATTGAAAGCATAAACAATTGCATTGCATACATGTCACCTTTTTTTTGTTTTGCAGGTATGGCCACAGGGTTCCTAATGTCTTTTCTGTTTCAGGCACTATAGCTCCCAGAAATGTTCGAGAACAGCCGATCATACACAGATATCCCACAAGAGTCAACAGAGAAAAAGTCATGGATCAAATGCAAGCTGATTTAGCTGACTTGAGGTTGAGGATGGACAATTTTATGACCCTTATGGTAGGAATGGGTCAGAATCAGGAACGTCTGCGTGAGTTGGTTGAAAATAGTCAAGCCAGGAACAACGGTACTGCTGATGGAGGTAATCGTAACGGCGCGGGCGCCCGTCAAATTGAAGTCCCTGTAGCATAGCCAGGGGTCACCATTATCAATGATGGACTGAACAATGTACAGATGGACGGTCAAGACGAACAGTTTACGTTGCTGGATGAAACATAAGGCCAAGGGGCTGAAATGAACAGGAAATTTGAAGAGATGGCTGAACAGATCAAGGCCATTCAATCCCAGAACTCTTTGGGGTTCGACATTACTGACTTGGGCTTGGTTCCAGAGGTTAGAATCCCTTACAAGTTCAAGGTCCCGACTTTCGAGAAGTACAACGGCACAACATGTCCAAAGACTCATCTCCAGTCCTTTGTAGGGAGAATTGCTGCCCATACCGATGATGAACAACTTTGGATGTACTATTTCCAGGACAGTCTGGTTGGGGCTTCCTTGGAATGGTATATGAAGCTAAGTAGAGTCAATATTAAGAGCTGGAAGGACTTGGCAGAGGCTTTCATGAGGCAATACCAGTACAATTTGGACATGGCTCCAAACCGCACTCAACTGCAAAACATGTCTCAAACTGCTAAGGAGGGGTTTAAAGAATATGCTCAAAGGTGGCGTCAGCTCGCTGCCAGAGTGCAACAACCATTGCTGGAGAATGAGATGGCTGATATGTTCATGGGGACATTGCAAGGTGTGTTTATCGAAAGATTGGCGTCTTGTTTGGCTACCAAGTTCAATGATATAGTAATAGCTGGAGAAAGGGTCGAGACTCTGGTAAAGATGGGAAAGATTCAGGATACAAGTGCGAGCAGCTCGAGTGGAGTAAGAAAAGCTTTCAGCGGACCCCCGAGAAGTAGGGAAGGTGAAACCAATGCTGTGTTTGGCCGGGGACGGGGCCGAGGATATAGAAGATCATATGAGCAAGTGGCAGCTGTCACTATCCCTTCCAGTCCAGTGCAGCAGGTACAGACTCAACCTCAACAACAACAACAACAACTACCACGTAACAACTATCAACAAATACCTTATCAGCCAAGACAAGCTCGCCCGACTAATAGGGTGCTTGAGGCAATTCCCATGATATATACTGCATTGCTGCAGAGATTGCTAGACCAGAATTTGATACAGCTGAGGACACTAGCACCACCACCACCTGGAGAGCTTCCAGTGGGGTACGATGCAAATGCTAGATGCGCTTTCCATTCAGGGGCACCCAGGCACTCAACTGAGAAGTGCAGGGCGCTACAACACAAGGTTCAAGATTTGATCGACTCCAAGGGAATTAATTTCGCACCACTGCCAAATGTTACTTCCAACCCTATTCCGAATCACGGAGAAGCTAAGATAAATGCTGTTGAGGGTGGTGAGAAGTTAAGTCTGATTCTGAGCATAGAAGAAGTGAAGACTCCGCTGTTGGTAGTGAAAGAGAGGCTGTTGAAAGGACAAATGTTTCCGGGATGCAGTTCTGATTGTGAGAAGTGTTTGAATTCAGTGAACGGTTGTGAAGACCTGAAGATGGGGTTGCAGAATCTGATTAAAGAAGGGTCATTGCAGTTTGATAAAGTTGATAATGAAGCTGATGATGTGTCCACTATAACCATTTTTTATGACCCAACTGAGATTCCTGCTAGAAGAGAACCTGTGACCATTTATGCTCCTGAGGTCAGTCCTGTGACTATCACTGTTCCTGGGCCTGTTCCTTATACAGATGATAAAGCCATCCCATGGCATTACGGCTCAGATGTGTACGTGGAAGGACAAAAGGTCGAGAGTAAGTCAGTAGCTATTGACCCGACTGTAGTGAACATCGGAGGGGTTGGAGGCTTTACGAGAAGTGGTCGTCTTTTTGCTCCCCCAGTTCTGAGAGGAGATCCTGAGGCTGAAGCTTCGACAAAGGCTAACGGAAAGCAAACAGCGACTGAAGAAACAATAACTCCTGCTGCTGGACAGGGTACCTTTGAGAAGGAAGTGGAGGAATTTATGCGAATAATTAAAAAGAGTGATTATAAGGTGGTTGAACAGTTGAACCAGACGCCGTCCAAAATATCAATTTTGTCTCTGCTGATGTGTTCTCCAACACATAGAGAAGCCTTGCTGAAAGTGTTGCAGATGGCATACGTTCCTCAAGAAATAATTGTTAATCAACTGGAAGTGGTAGTGGGCAGTGTGAATGCAAGCCACAGGTTGGGCTTTACAGATAGAGACCTAACGTCAGAGGGCCGTAACCATAACAAAGCACTGCATATTACTATGGAGTGTAAGGGTGTTGTGTTGTCGCATGTCCTGGTTAACACATGCTCTTCTCTTAACGTACTCCCGAAGAAAGCATTGATGAAGTTGAATGTTGATGGTATCGTCTTAAGACCCAGTGATTTGATAGTTAAAACTTTTGATGGGTCCAGAAGGTCAGTGTTCGGAGAAGTTGAGTTACCTGTGAAAATAGGGTCTCAAGGATTCAAAAGCACCTTCTACGTCATGGACATTCAGCCCGCGCACAGTTGTTTGTTGGGACGTCCATGGATTCATGCTGCCGGAGCTGTAACATCCACTCTGCACCAGAAACTCAAATACATGGTTGATGGTCATGTAATTATTGTGTGCAGAGAGGAAGACATCTTTGTAAGCCACTTATCAACTTTCAAATATGTGGAGATGGACGGAGAGATCCATGAGACTCTGTGTCAGGCCTTCGAAGCAGTTAATGTCAGCATTTTGGCTCCAGTAGAAAGAAACAATGAGAAAGAAGGTACCTCCATTCACTCCTACAAGCAGGCTAAGGAAGTGGTTCAGTCGGGAAGTGCCCAGGGCTGGGGCAAGTTGCTGGAATTGGAAAAGAAAGATGATAAGTTTGGTTTGGGTTATCAGCCTAGTGGGTCTAATTGGTCTCCAAGTGGTAAAGCTATTACTTTTACGAGCGTTGGGATGCTCGACCGCAACCAAATATGTGCAACTAATGAAGAGGGAGACAATGATGGTAACTGGGACAACTGGATTCATTTGTGTGCGCCCGAAGAGGAGCTGAAGAACTGGTCTGCTGAAGACATCGTCCAAGTTACCTGGCAATCAGAGTAATTTATTTGTTTCCTTTTCTTATGATGCTGCATTTTCAATCCTGCACTCTGCCCAAGGTGCAAGGATCCATTGTATGGGCCACCATGTTTGTTATGCATTTATTTTACCATGAAATAAAGGACATTTTCAGACAAATTGTGTTCTCTTTCTTTCGTTTAAAATTTTCCACAAAAAATAAAAAAAATGGCAATGTGTTTTTCCTTTTTCTTGTGTTTGAGTCTCTTTTGAAAAAGAACAGATTCTGAAATAAGCACATCATCTGTGCAGTGTTGATCATCCAAATTCTATTGATAACGTTCCTGCTATGACCACGCATGACTTTGACAATCCTATATACCAAGCTGATGAAGGGGTTGAGGAAGACTGTGAACTCCCTGAAGAATTGGTCAGATTGTTGAAACAAGAGGAACGAGTTATTCAGCCTCATCAGGAAGAAATTGAGATTATCAACATCGACACTGAAGATGTGAAGAAAGAGATCAAGATTGGGGCCAGTCTGCAGGCCGAAGTAAAGAAAGAGTTGATTGGTATGCTGCGTGAATATGTGGATATCTTCGCCTGGTCGTATCAAGATATGCCAGGGTTGGATACCGACATTGTTGTGCATAAGCTACCATTGAGAGAAGAATGTCCTCCTGTGAAACAGAAGTTGAGAAAAACTTGTCCTGATATGGCGATGAAGATCAAGGAGGAAGTTCAGAAACAGTGGGATGCCGGATTCCTTGCCGTAACTAGTTACCCACCTTGGGTAGCTAACATTGTACCTGTACCAAAGACGGACGGCAAGGTCCGAATGTGCGTTGACTACCGGGATTTAAACAGAGCGAGCCCAAAAGATGACTTTCCATTACCTCACATTGAAGTGCTGGTAGACAACACTGCTCAATTCTCGGTATTTTCCTTCATGGATGGCTTCTCCAGATATAATCAGATTAAGATGGCTCCGGAAGACATGGAGAAAAAAACGTTCATTACCCCGTGGGGTACATTCTGCTACACGGTGATGCCCTTTGGTTTGAAGAACGTCGGGGCAACGTATCAGCGGGCCATGGTCACATTGTTCCATGACATGATACACAAGGAGATAGAGTGTTATGTGGACGATATGATTGCTAAGTCCCGAGACGAAGAAGAGTATCTGGTCAACCTCAAGAAGCTGTTTGATAGACTGATAAAGTATAAGCTGAGGTTGAATCCAAACAAGTGCACTTTCGGAGTGCGTTCCAGAAAACTGCTGGGTTTCATTGTCAGTCAGAAAGGAATCGAGGTGGATCCTGCAAAAGTAAAAGCAATACAAGACATGCCTGCACCGAAGACAGAAAAAGAAGTGCGCAGGTTCTTAGGGAGGTTGAACTACATTTCACGGTTCATATCTCATCTAACTGCCACGTGTGAACCAATATTCAAATTGCTAAGAAAAGAGCAAACGGTCAGGTGGAATGAGGACTGCCAAAGAGCCTTTGAAAAGATAAAAGAATATTTGCAGACACCACCGATTCTAATGCCTCCAGTTCCAGGACGGCCGCTTATCATGTACTTAACTGTGCTAGAAGGGTCAATGGGGTGTGTTCTAGGCCAACATGACGAGTCTGGTCGAAAAGAGTACGCTATTTATTACCTTAGAAAAATGTTTACCGACTGTGAATCCCGTTACTCACTGCTCGAGAAAACTTGCTGCGCTTTGGTAAGGGCTGCTCGCCGACTGAGACAGTACATGTTGACCCATACCACACTACTAATTTCCAAAATGGATCCTGTCAAGTATATCTTTGAGAAACCAGCGTTAACCGGAAGGGTTGCAAGGTGGCAAATGATCTTAACAGAGTATGACATACAATATACTTCTCAGAAAGCCATCAAAGGAAGTTTATTGTCGGATTACCTTGCACAGCAACCTCTTGAAGATGACTATCAGCCCATGAAGTTTGATTTCCCTGATGAGGACATCACGTACCTCAAAGCAAACGATTGCGAGGAACCACTTCCGGAGGAGGGGCCAGACCCCGAATCCAAATGGAAGTTGATGTTTGATGGGGCAGTCAATATCAATGGACGTGGAGTTGGTGCTGTTCTTATCACTCCTGAAGGTGTTCACTTTCCCTTCACTGCCAGAATTACTTTTTGCTGCACCAACAATGAAGCGGAATACGAGGCGTGCATAATGGGAATAGAGGAGGCTATTAATCTTCGGATTAAGACCCTCGATATATTCGGAGATTCAGCCCTCGTCATTAACCAGGTTACCGACAAGTGGTATATGCATCAAGAACATTTAATTCCTTATAGGGATTACGCCAGAAGACTGTTGACATTCTTCACAACAGTTAAGCTTCAGTACATACCACGTGATGAGAATCAATTTGCCGATGCATTGGCTACTCTTTCTTCGTCTATCAAAGTCTTGTGTTGGAATTATGTGCCCAGGATTGACATTTCCAGGCTTGACACACCAGCTCATGCTTTCTCTGTAGATGCAGTGTATGATGAGAAACCTTGGTACTTTGATATCAAGTTATTCCTGGAAAAACAAGAATACCCAGCTGGGGAATCATCTAATGACAAGAAGACCTTAAGGTGACTTGCTACTAGTTTCTTCTTAAATACAGATGGGGTTTTGTATAAGAGGAACTTTGACATGGTCTTTCTCAGATGCATGGATAGACAAGAAGCAAGCCTGTTAATGCAGGAAGTCCACGAGGGATCTTTCGGTACTCATGCAGGAGGGCATGCTATAGCTAAGAAGTTGTTGAGATCAGGGTACTATTGGATGACAATGGATGCAGACTGTTGTTCATACGCCCATAAGTGCCACAAGTGCCAGATTTATGCAGACAAGGTGCATGTTCCTTCAAGCCCTCTCAACGTCATGTCATCTCCTTGCCCCTTTTCCATGTGGGGCAATGACATGATCGGGAAAATTGAGCCTACTGCTTCAAATGGTCATCGCTTCATCCTGGTCGCGATCGATTACTTCACTAAGTGGGTTGAAGCAACATCTTATGCCAATGTCACTCGTCAAGTGGTAGCCAGATTTTTGAAAAGAGACATTATTTGCAGATACGGAGTGCCCGAAAGGATCATTACTGACAATGGTTCTAACTTAAATAACAAGATGATGGCAGAGTTGTGTCGGGACTTCAAGATCCAGCATCACAATTCTTCTACTTACTGACCAAAGATGAATAGTGCGGTAGAGGTGGCCAACAAGAATATCAAGAAGATTGTGCAAAAGATGGTTGTCACTTACAAAGATTGGCATGAGATGTTACCATTTGCGCTGCATGGGTACCGAACGTCAGTCAGGACGTCAACTGGGGCAACTCCCTTCTCATTGGTATATGGTATGGAAGCAGTCTTGCCTGTTGACGTGGAAATTCCTTCATTGCGTGTGATGATGGATGTGAAGCTTGATGAGGCTGAATGGGTGCGTGCTCGATACAATCAGTTATGTCTAATTGAGGAAAAAAGATTAGCGGCTATCTGTCATGGTCAGCTTTATCAGAGGAGAATGAAGCGAGCATTCGACCAACGAGTACGTACTCGGGAGTATCAAGTAGGAGAGCTTGTGCTCAAGAGGATTGTTCCTCCAAGTTCAGATCACAGGGGCAAGTGGACCCCAAACTACGAAGGACCATTCATAGTGAAGAAAGTTTTCTCAGGCGGAGCATTGATGCTCACCACTATGGATGGAGAAGATTTCCAATCCCCTGTTAACTCGAACGCAGTTAAAAAATACTTCGCATAAAGAGACCCGCTGGACACAAAAACAGAATTAAAGTCCAGGCAAGAAAAGGGCATCCCGGCGAGCTAAAAAAGAATAAAAAGCTCGGGAAAAAGTTAGGGAAATTAAATAAAAAAATGTGTACACCCGCTGAGTTGAAAAGCCACATCGGACAACTCAGGCAAAAAAGAGTATCCCGGTGGATTGAAAACCCGAAAGGGCGATCCACGCAAAACAAGGGAATAAGCGAACAACTGTGATCCGAGTAATCTGAACCAAATCATCGTTTTGTACAACTTGACAATATCAGAAGGATAGGAATCAGTTCCCTCATCTTCTCAGAAAGCAAAGGAAAGAATGGGGAGTTGTGAAGACATGTTGGTCATAGCAGAAAGGGAACTCATTGGGATGCCGTGTCCATTGCCATTAGGATAGTTTATTTTCTCAATTTTATGGTAGCTACCTCTTTCCAGGTGGTTTGCTTCCTGATGTAGAATTTTGCCTATTCAGAGGCCTTTCAATAAAAGAATATTCAGTCAAAAAGTTGTGTTGTGTTTATGTTTGTTTGCAAACTGTCCTAATTTTTTTGCAAAAATTGCATTGCATTTAAAACATGGTGATAATTTGAAAGAAAAAAATGGCATGCAAGGAAACATTTGAAATCTTCTTTGAGTGTCGGGTGACGATGGATGAACAGATCATACCATGCAAGTCCCCGGGGCACATTTGTGTTTTCTGTTGTTGCTTGTCTTGCAGGATGGCGTCACATTCTCCCAAACAGAATTTTCCCCAGCTAAGTCTTGGAAGGTGGGATCCCCAAGCAGTTTATTTTCCCCATTAGAGTATGCCCAGCAAGCAGTGGGAGGCCCATTCCCCACAGAGTTTAACTGTCAAAACTCTTTTTCACAACAGAGGATATTTGAGGAAGCATCTCCCCAGTCGTGTTGGAGGATCGTCATTTCACCGCAAAGTTCCCTGATCGAGATACAACCATCATGGAAATATTCTCTAACACTCGTCTGTGTTCATACTTTATTGCCGCTCGTCAGCATTTCTCAACACTCGTTTGTGTTATCATTTTGGTATTGCTCGTTTGCTTTCCCTAGCAGTTGCCTGTGATCACTTTGTTGTTGCTCGTCTGCAATTCCCAACACTTGTCTGTGTTTGATATTGGGTTGCTCGTCTGCAATTCCCAAAACTTGTTTGTGTTTGATGTTTGTTGTTGCTCGTCTGCACTTTCCAACACTCGTCCGTGTTTGATATATAATCTTTGTGGTTGCTCGTCTGCATTCTACATCACTTGTCTGTTTGTATTATCTGTTTGAAGCTCGTCTGCATTATTTGGATACTCGTCCGTATCATCCCAATACTCGTCTGTATTGCTACTCCAAATGCTCGTCTGTGTTTAAATTTCTGGTATTTGTCTGTACCAGTGGCTGATATTCGTCTGTATCATCGCCTGAAGCGCTCGTCTGTGTTTCTCAGATCGTCGTCTGATATTCGTTTGTATCATTGACTTATGGCACTCGTATGTGTTCTCTTGATGATCATCCAATACTCGTCTGTATTGAAGAGGTTTGAAATCCTGACTGTGGGAATAAACATCAAAATAGTTATCGGTCCTGGCATAGCAGGTTTATCCGAAGGAGATTCGTCTATCTTAAACACCACTTATTAATGTTGCACCTGGCGTAATAGGTTTGCTCGAAAAAGGCTCGTCTGTCTTAGACCATATATCCACTTATAATATATGAAGAGGATTCGTCTATCCTGATTATGCATGTCTATCCCACAGACTTAAGTGCATTTCCGGTCCTGGCGTAACAGGTTTATCCGAAGGAGATTCGTCTGTCTCAAGTTATATGTCTTGAAAAGTATGTGAGAACTCGTATGTCCAGATCCTGGTGTAACAGGATAGTTCAAAGAAGACTCGTCTGTCAAAGTATTCTGATTCCAAATAATAGTTTCAACTTGGAAGGAGCTCATCTGCTTTTTCTCCACTTCAGTCACCAAAGTGTCATTTGGTTGGGTTTATTTCCCAGTTTTTGCATTCTCCATCAGAGTGCAAATTTCAGGTCTTTTTGGTATTCAACCACAGTTTATCTTGGACAGTCAATAACCCGTGCTACCGTCCTTTTCAGATTAACAGTTGTTTAAATAGGGGCAGATGTAACACCCCAAATTTGCCCTCTTCTTTTTAAGCATCATATCATATCATATTCATCATGAACATATCATATTCTTGGCATCTTAGCATGGAAAGATGAGGCATAAATTTCTCATGACCTAGCATTAGGCATATGATCATCCGTGGAGGGTTCTGAGGCATCACAACCTATGACAAGAGGCCCAATGGATTTGTCCAAGTCATATGAGGGGTCTATGTTGCTTTCACAAGCTCAAGATCATTCATAAAAGCTCAGAAGGTTGGAAGATCATCAGGGAATTCAAGCTAGGGCAAAGCTCCTACACAATTATCCCAAATTAGGGTTTGAGTTTCAAGCATGAAAACCTTGGGACTTTGGCCATTTCATTTGGGCAAAGTCTCTTATATCTTAAGAGGATCCTAGAGATGAAATTTGGTGAGAAAATTCCTTGTGGAAGTCAAGTATTTCTTCAGTTGCTTGTAAATGAAGAAATTGGTCAACTGTGCATTCTAAAAGTCAGCTGTGAGATTTCAAAGGGTCCAACCCCATTTTTCTAGCCAAGGGATGTTCTTATAACCTTATAAGAGGTTTGGCAAGATCAAAGATCAAGAATCATGAGGTTTTGAGGTGTTTTGCAAAATTGGCATATGGTTGGTAATGAGAATTTCCATTTTTAGCAAGTTTTTGCCCTAATTTTCAAGTAAGCATAACTTGGTGAAAAAAGCTTCAAATGGACCAAAGCCAAACATGAAAGTTGAAGATTAAGGCTTCCCATTTTAAAAAAGTACAAGAGCATTTCCGTAGCCCTCATGGTTAGAGAGATAGGCCCTTCGAAAATTTCAACAAAATTAGGGCATGGCATGAAATTCCAATCTTCCACAAATGCAAAAAGTCATGAAACTTGTTTTCAAGCTGTTTTATGGGCCAAATATGATCACAATATTCCAAGGCATTGCAAGAAAGCTAATTTGCTCCAAAAATAGTGTCAAATTCATGCATGATATGAGGAGTATTTCATAAGAGGGAAATTTGCATGAACATGAGAAAAGTGTGATCCCTACATCCAAAGGCCAGGATAAGTTCTGTTTTGAATCAAGGGTGAGATGTTGATCACACATGGGCAAGGAATAAGAGGGATGCACGAGCAAAACACCTCATCACAAGAATTTTGCAAATTTTTCAATTTCACTCCCACACTCTCATCTCACGTGCTCTTGCTCTCATTCTTTCAGCATTGCTTTTTGAGATCATATATAAGAAAGCTAGGGTTTTATTTGAGCCCAGATCCATCACATTTCACCACTTCCAAGTTCTTGCACCGAGAGCAAAAACATTCGAATCTCTCATTTCAGGCTCTCATTCTCCAATCCCTTTCCATATTCTTGTTCAGTGAGCTCTAAGGATAAAAAATATACCATCAATTCAAGCTGAAAGGAAGGTTTTCATCAAGTGCAATTGGTTTCGGGTTCCAAAATCTAGAGAGTTTCAGCCTCTCTTTTGCATTTATTTTGCAAAGAGAGGATAAAAGGAGTTGATCTGAACCTTTGGAAGCTATTTTCTGGCTTGTTTCAAGATCTTCAATCTCAGGTAAGCTCTGAAACTTTTGAATCTGGAAATGTAATCTTATGTGTGCTTCTTAATCTTTGTGGTATGATGATTACACTGCATGTTTTAGATTTGAAAATGCTTGACTATTGAATGAGATATGGTGAATTTCAGTTTGATGTTTAATTTTGTTCTTGTTCGATCTGGTTTGATCTTTAATCATTTGTGATTTTCATTGCCATATTTGGATTCACCATGCTCTGAATATTGGATCTGGAAAGTTTGAGTTATTTTTATTGTGTTTTGTTCATAGTTTGTGTTTTCCGGTGCTGGAGCCCTAGCTCCGGTCACCGGATTCTGGGAATATTTGACCTGAGTTTGAAGGAAGAAGATGACCCTCAGCCCTTGGATCTCTCATCTGAATGGACATCATGTTGACACCTCATAAATGAAGCACCCTCTCCCTCACGTGTTTTCTTTTTCTATTTTCAATCTGAATAATACAAAATGTTGCGCACCACACCATAAATGTCATGCTCCCTCACTGCCAACCAATTAATGCGTTTACTGAGTTTAATGAGTGGACCAATCTCATGAGTCCACTTGATCTGATGGCTCTTGTTTTTTTGTTGAATTATTGAATTTCCATTTTAATTGTGGTGAGCTGCGCTGACTTTTGACTGGGCCTGGGTTGCTAATCCCACCCCTCATGCGTTTGAGCCCATTGAATTTGAAATGAGAACCCTTGCTATACGTACCCCCAGCCTATTTCCTTTTATTTTCTTTTCATTTTATTTCCATTTTATTTTCATTTTGATTTTCAATTAATAAAAATAGTTTTAAGTTTCAAAAAATTCTAAAAAAATTCATGAATGATTGTTTGAGTTTTCTCTAATTTTTGATATTTTTATTTTTCATTTATTTTCATCTGACACGTGGAAATTAATTCTCCCTTTTAATTAATTCATTTTATTCCATTTTGAACCATGCTGACTTGTCCATTTTCTATATTGATCATTGTTTTGAATTTTTGGATGATTCTTTTCGCTCTGGATTCATGATAGGATGTAGTTTATTGGTGATTTTTGTTCTGATTTTTAGAACCTTGATTAATTAATTTTATCCCTAACTTGTGAGTGAAGCTTCTTAACCCTAGTTGGTATTTGACCTCCCATTTGACTTGCTTAGCTTCTGAATTTTATTCCCTCCTTTTGGCATGTTGATATGGTATGATTGAAGATCTCTTGTGCAAGGTTGTAGAATTTTTGAATGCTCATGTGATTTGATTTGAATTTTAGTTCTTCACTTGCCCCTTTTTGCTTCTTTTTGATCATAAGTCCATTCCTTAGCTTAGAAGGGCACTTGTGCCACTTTCTTCAACTTGTTTAGAGCCTTATTAGGATGTGGATACTTCTCTGATCTTGGGTTTTGGGTTGTGTTTTAGGAATTTTGTGTGTGGTTGTCTTTGAAGTCCTTCCAATCTTATGCCTTCCTTTGCTTCTTACTTCTCATAATGTTACCATTTAGCTATATGCATCTCTTCTCCTCATCTCTCATGCTTCTTAGACACTTTCTTAACATGATTAGGGTTCTGGTTTTGAACCTTGGGGTTGTGATTTGTTCATTTTGCTTTGCATCTTCTCAAGTTTGCTTTTGTTTTACCATAGAAATTAAGGCTGCTTCATGTGTGGTTTTGTGGTTCTCTTCTCATGCTTGTGACTTGTATTTGCATTGAATGTTTGTGTGCTGACTTCACTTCTGGTTGTATGGTGTTGATATGGCATTATGTTCATTTTGTATTGCCTTTATACTTGTGTCACTAACCTTTTCAGGGGCCTTGGTAAGTGAGATGTGTGGATGTGATTCCCACATCTCCAAATCTTGTCTCTTCTCTTCTTATCATTATTTGTTCTAACCTTGTGATTATTGGGCTTAGGCCTTTCTTCTTTTCTTTCCTTCTTCTTCATTAGGATGGAATCCAAACCTCACTAACCTAGGTTCATCCATGCATGACAACATTTAGGATTCTAGTCTCCCTTAGATTTTTCACCTTTTAAGATCCTTTTGGTGCTCTCTCTTCTCATCTTCAAACTTAATTTTAATCCACTCTAATAAAGGTTGAGTCTTCTCATGTGACATGAGACTTTGCTATGAGATACTTGCACGCGTTCCGTTTCGGGGCGAAGTGTAAGTTATCCCTCATGGTGGATAGGTCTTAGCATGAGATTACCTCACAAAGAAAAGCATAAAAAATATTTCTTAACCAAAAATCACAAAAAAACTTAATAAATGTTAATAGGTCAGTGTGTCTGAGCCTTCACTTGTGGGACTAGATTTGGGGATTTCCTCTATAGATGGGTGTGCCTCTTGCGCATTCCATTTCGGGATGATGTGAGACGTATACATCTCAATGAGTAAGACTTAGGTACACTTACCTATGCAAACTTCACTCCTAAAAAACTTCTAAAAAACACAAACAAACAATAAGCGTCTTTCCTCCGGGAATTCTTTTCTCATCTCATTCGCTCCGTACGCGAACTTGCTCCTGCTTGTCATTTTGAAGGACGGTTACGCACTCGTCGTCCGAGCCTGCAACACCTGAGCATTGGCATAGGCAGTTCAAGCCTTAATTCACTAGCAATTCCTTTCTACCCCTAGTTAGGGGAACTACGACGACTCTGATCCTCATTGTCCAGATGAGGTACGTAGGCAGCGGGGTAGGGCCTGTTCGAGCACAATCTTTATTTTCCCTACATTTTTTTCTCTTTGTCTTCTTTCTCAGTTCCTTTTCCAGTTCCAGTTCCTTTTCCTTTGCAGCAGCTTCCATTTCTTCGCCCTTTGAAACAGATTTCTTTGCAAGCGTGGATCCCGTCAGGTACGGCGGACGATCTGGGTGCTAATACCTTCCCAGGTCGTAACCGACTCCCGAACTCAGTCTCTTTGGTTTGCAGGACCCGTGTCCTTCCTTTTCTTTTCTTCTGGTTTGTGCAGCATTACCATTCCCGTCCCTTCGGGATAAAAATGCCTGGCTGGCGACTCTATTCTTTTCCGCGCCACTTTCGCGTTTGTACCAGGATGGAAATCCGGGGAGCGACACATTTATCCTGGGCCCACCATGGATGGGCATAGGATTCTTTGTGACGTTAGGAGGTGGTGCAAAATTTAAAGCCTTTGAATCAACTAGATCATGGACCTTCATGTGCAAAGCTCTGCACTTTCTATGGTGTGGCCAGGTGCATTAGAATGGAAAGCACATCTGGCGTTGATGTCGTAATTTCTCAGAAGGTTCTGAGGATCTGGTGGAGCCAGAGTCCTTAAAAGTACCAACCAGACCAGCATAGAACATCTTAACCAAATCCTCATTATAGTCAACATGACATGATAGAAAGGGATTTATACCTTGGAAGTCCATCAGTTCAATAATGTGGGGAATGTGCATTTTAGTAGTTGTTGTTCTTGAGTAGACATATTGAGGAACAACCTTCTTGTTCTTGAGTTTCTTGTTGTAAGTCTCAACCAAGTCAGATGGAAGAAGAGACAAAACACTGACAGGAATTGATGATCGAGAAGAGGAGCCATAGGACCTTTTACCTGTAGGTCTTGATGCCATTGTTGAGAAATATGAAGCTTTGAGAGAGGATTTGAGGGTTTGAGGTTGAAGAGAGAAACTTGAGAGAATATGAAAATATGATATGTTGGTAATGATAAAATGAAATGATAATGAGTTTTAATGAAGAAAATAATAAAGAAATCATAAATGGAAAGTCAAAAGTGGATGGAAGCATTGATGTGTCGGTCTAGGGAGATGTAATGGCAGGCGGCGCGTCTTTTCAAGACAGCCACACGTCTGTTGAGGCGACAATGAGCCGACTCAAATTAAAAAATGAGTCGACTCATTTTGAATTTGAAAAGAGTCGGCTCAAAGAAGCAGAGAGGTCGACTCATAAGGTTCCATGAGCCGACTCATGAGTCGGCATGTTGGGACCCGACCGTTTTTAACACAAAATTCCACCAAAAACCACTTAAAACACCTCAAAACATGAAAATATCATCATTTATGCTAATTATTTGACAACAATCACTCATAATCCAAGAGAATAGAAGAAATAGATAAATATACAAACATAAGCAATGCAACACACTTTTACTATATATATATATATATATATATATATATATATATATATATATATATATATATATATATATATCAAGAATGAATTGAGATAACCAAGTAAAGAAGGATATTACCTCGAGTTTATGAGAAATAGATGAACTATAACACTATATAACAAGATGTTAGAGACAAGAGAAGTTGAGCCAAAGAATAATATATAAACAAAGCAATGATTACTAAGATCTATCCGAGATGTCAAGAACACCAAGTCCCCTACGGATAAAGAAGAAAGGATCGGTAGCTAGTGGTTTTGTAAAAATATCGGCTAGTTGATTTACACTATCAACATGCTCAAACACCACATCACCTTTCTCTACACGATCCCTAAGAAAATGATGCCTGATTTCAATATGTTTAGTGTGTGAATGAAGAATAGTATTTTTGGTAAGATTAATTGCACTATTATTGTCACACAAAATTGGAATTTGTTTGAGAGAGATGTTGAATTCGAGCAATTGTTGTTTTAGCCATAGAATTTGGGCACAACAATTTCCGGCTGCAATATACTCCGCCTCTGCAGTTGATAAGGCAACAGAAACTTGCTTTTTGCTATGCCAACTGACAAGAGAGTTTGAAAAGAAATGACAAGTTCCACTAGTGCTTTTCCTATCCACTTTGCAACCGGCAAAGTCGGAGTTGGAAAAACCTACCAAAGAGCAATCACTACCCTTAGGATACCATAAACCAAACTTAGACGTACCACAAAGATACCTAAGTATGCGTTTAACTGATTTTAAATGTATTTCCTTAGGGCAAGACTTGAACCTAGCACACATACATACACTAAACATAATATCTGGACGCGATGCGGTAAGATAAAGAAGAGATCCGATCATACCTCGATACCTTTTTATATCTACATCCTTACCATTTTCATCACGATCAAGACTTGCCACCGTAGGCATTGGTGTATCAATAGACTTTGAGTTTGTCATATCAAACCTTTTGAGCAACTCATTGCAATATTTAGTCTGACTTATGAAGGTTCCATATTCAAGTTGTCTAATTTGAAGTTCGAGGAAGAAATTTAGCTCCCCCATCATACTCATCTCAAACTCACCTTGCATAGAACTTGAAAACTCTTTAACCAACTTCATGTTAGTAGATCCAAAAATAATGTCATCTATATATACTTGATTAATTAAAAATTTGCTTAAGAGCTCATACTGTAACACCCATATAATATATATCTAGAATAATATCATACAGAGTTAATTTTTGGTACTGACACCATCATAAATTCCTACTAGTATGATTCACATTCTTGTCCAATTCTAAAAAAATTATAAATTATGGCACAAGACATGGAAATCATACAAAAAAATAAAAGCTAAGAACAATACAATATCCATTATTGTACAAAGATAAGGAAATACACAACGGAAGACTAAACAAAGCTTCACTTGAAACATAGCTCCACTTGTAAATTAAACCTGCAAAAAGGAACCTGAAAAGCAACAACAATAGTGGGGTGAGATAACAACATCTCAGTGGGTTCCCTATCTTAGAGTTCCCTCGGCTCTAAAAGGTTCGAATCCTAGAATCTCGAATACTCACCGTTTCCTCACTCACGAAACGGAACCAAGTGGAACCAAAGTCCACATATACTACCACAATAGATATAGAGAATGAAACATCTACCTCAAGTCCTTACGGATGCTCTTGTGGAACACAAAGTAACCACAAAGACACTTACTCAAGACTTCCCGCGTAAACTAGTGTAGTACTCACCTCAAACCCTTACGGATGCTTCCCGTGGGACTCAGAATAACCCACCTCAAGACTTACTCAGGGCCTTACGGAGGATTCGTAACATACACACCTCAAGTCCTTACGGATGCTTCACGTGGGACTCAACATTACCCACCTCAAGGCTTACTCAAGACCATTTGGAGGATTCGTACGCGATACATAAGAACAAACACAAACCACAACACCTAAGCGGTACCTCAAGCCCTTACGGATGCTTCTCGTGGGACTAAACATCACCCACACCAAGACTTACTCAAGACTTTACGGAGGACCCGTGCAATACACCCCTCTAGCCTTTACGGATGCTTCACGTGGGACTCAACATTACCCACCTCAATACTTACACAAGACTATTACGGAGGATCTAGTGTATAGCACGCTAGTGGTTCATACAATCTAGGGTGAACCTAGCCATTCACACGAGTTACGTCATCTAACAAGTTGAGTTACAAACTAGGCCATACTATAGGTTCAAGATAAGGTTTTTCCTCACTCTTCTCCAATTGATTCTTTTAATCATATAGTTTTCATATATATAATTCTAACTCTTATAGTTTAATCATTACTATTAAACAATCATCACCATAAACTCATTGTCTTTTCTTCCATTCGATTCTCACAATGATCTCATGCCTCAATTCTCAATCGAGCCTCAAAGGCTAATACCCAAATTCCTCAATTTTACATAATTACGTTTTATCGAAAAAGTCGGGTATAATTAACATTTTTTGGCTTTATTAGTTAGCAAATGTTTTCAGCTTTACAATGATATGTGGAACGCAATAATTAGACCGACGGATCACAACTTATGAATTAAACACCAAAAACTCAACCTACAGATCTCGCTGAGCGAAGCCCAGCTCGCTGAGCGAAAATCTTCCTGGAACTCTCGCTGAGCGAGGGATAGCTCACTGAGCGAGCTATACCAGTCCAGGAAATTCCAGCTTACGGGAAAATCCCTTCTCCATACCAAAACCATTTAAAACATCAACAATTCCAGCAAAACATAATCAAACATGTTTATATTCATAGTGTGGGTGTTTTAATCGAGTTTTAATCGAGTTTTAACCGTTTAATCTTTCAATTTCCAAGATTTCTACAAAACCCTAAAACTCAATATCTCTACCAAAAATCAACAAAAAAGTTTCTAACTAAGAACCCACCTTGCAATCGATGAGGAGGTTGGTGAAGATGAAGATTCGACGAAGAAATGACGATGATCCGAGCATTTTCCTCTCTTAGGGTTTCTTCCTCTTCTTCTCTTTCTTATCCCTTTCTTTCTCTTCTTTTTCCTTCTTTCTATTTTCTTTTTCTTACCAACTTTCTTTTCTTTTTATAATACATAACTTGTTTCTCTTTCTCTTAAAAAACCAAACAATGTATATTATACCAATACACGATAGTTAGTATACTAAGGGGTCCAATTTGAGAATATTCTGAATATATCTCTGAGTCAGATAATACTTAATTAATCTGAATTAATATTATCCATGGCGTTTAATTAAATACGGGGTATTACATCTTCCCCTCCTTGAATTGAAATTCATCCTCGAATTTCCTTTACTAATCCACAACGACAGTTACAACATTATCTTAGATCCATTCTCATCCTTAATTATCCGAACATGTTCAAATCCAATTTGACTTCGCGGCTGAAGATCCTCGTTTCACAATAAAATCAAACCTCGCGTCCTTACTCATACACTTGTTTCCAATATCGGGTTAACCTTCAATTTATTATTTCCGCAACTTATCTGTTGCTTCATGCAAAACACTAAGTCTCATTTCTCCCTTAGAGGAACACACCATGCAAATTCTTCTCATTGCATCACAATACAAAACATAACACTACGGCTTACCTCGACAAGGTTCCACATGGTATCTTGGTGAGATCCTTTCCTTGTACAATTTCCCAACAAAAGCATCCTATTAAGATCCTCCAATCACTAATGCTATAACAAAAGTTGTCAAAGGCTCCCTTACTAATTTTCCCTTAGTCTTACGCCTAAACGATAACCATTCGCATCAGGCGTTTCATTCCTTCGGTATCTTGCCACCGACAACTCACTTAGAGTAAAATTCTCTTACTTCGGCACCTATAAATAAATCTCTTCAAATTCTCATAATCTGACTGAACTCTTTTATCTGCCTCCCTCCACTATGCTTCCAAAGCCTAACAGTGGAGAATACCATGAATTCTCAAGCAATACCAAATAGTTGGTAGTCTGCGGAGAACTCTCGTATCCATTGGAGCTCTCACCAACCAATAGAATAAGAACTTACAAACCTATAACGATAGAACAATTCACTTGTCTACTACACAAATGACAACATTGGTCTAAACTCCCCAATAACAAAGATGCAGGGTTGTACTGCTTCAAACGCAACCAATACCATTCCAATTCCATTAGAAACTCGAAACCATCTATCCAATTAGACTTAACCAATCAGACCATGATTACAATGCTTCATATCAATTATCTTTACAAAATTCCATTCAGTCAAGATTTCTGTTGACACAAGGGCTCCATCAATAACAATGCAGCCACGCCACAGAACTTACAATAACTAGTGAGTCACCAATACCAAACTCAAATCATCCTTAGTACAATTGCGGGTTTTCACAACACTTGCCTTTTTCATACAATATTCTACTTACTCACCTTTTAGGATCACACAAAACCTATCATTCAACTCCACCTCTCTCAAAGATCTTGTTTCTTAAACAATCCAATTATATGCTTAACTTTGGAACATTCACTTTTCACTCTTACCTGGAAGGTAACTTAAGGATCCATATCCTTGAGTACGACTCAACTGTGCACATCTGGTATTACTCTCTTGGAGTCTATAACTGATGTAACGATACTAAAACTGACCAATTGTTCATCTCTTATCCACTCAAAATTCAGATCGTTTACTGTCCACCAAAAATCATGCTAAAAAGAAAAGTCTAACACTTTGTCCACTGACGCTTGGTACGGAAACCAAAACGGACTTACAGCTCAGAAAGTATGATTCTCTAATGTTCCCACCAAGATCATGTGTCTATCGATTAACTATTCAAGGTTAAACGATCAAACATAACTAAACTTGTTTTTCTTGCTAGCAAACAATCCAGCTCGAATTTACCAATCCAAACCACACTAAATTGCAATATGATTTTCACTCTCGACGTCCTGTCATGAGCACAACGCTCGTTGTTCGCAACTCGTGATAACACAAAATGGGAACAACATAGAGATCACAACTCCAACAAGCAGTCAAGTATATCTACCATTCCGTTACTGTCACATCACGAATACTCAACGGAACAATCTGATCCCAAACTTACAAGGACATTATTAGGGAACGACAAGGACAACATCAAAGGTTTTAGCTACACGCTAACGCTTGGTTCATCCATAAACAAAACCAACACATAATCTTTATCACATAAAACAAGGCAAAACAAATGACATCTTATCTCCAGTATACAACCTTGTCCCCTTTCTCTCTAATTCCTTGCAAGGATTAGTATCAACAACAACATTCATAGTCTCATCAGGGCATACTCCTATTACTTCAATTATTCCAAAACATAACAACGATAACCGGTCACTACCAGGAGGTAGCTAATCGCTCAGTACGACTTTACGACTCTAGTAGCCAAAAGAGATTAGAAACACAATTTTGTAACCGGGTACTATACAGAGAACAATCCGATTACTCAACGCAGAAGCAACCTTCTGGTCTTCATTGTTACTTAATTTTTCATTCCAGTCACAGCCAAAGGTCACAACCATCACCAACAAATGATCCCAACCGACTGATGCTAAAAGAAAGACAACGATGAGTTGTGGTTAGCGGGTCTCGTCTTCATCAATCCAAGCAATAGGTTTCTACAAACCAGATTACAAATTCATCTGATACATGAGCAAAAGTCCAGTGCGAGGTGATGACCATTCGACTCGACCTCCACAACTGCTTTCTTTACATCAAAATCTTTCTCAATCAAGTCAATAACATCCCTAGGAAATCCCTTCCATTCACCATTCTCGTAGACCAACAAACTCGTTCAGGACATTCACTTCTTCTGAAAAATTCTTATAATACCGAATTAACGACTGTCCAAAACAAGTCTCTAAATTCGTAGGTTTGCCTTATTCTTATTCAATCTCATTCGTTGACAATCCTGTCCTTGACGATACAGGTGATGTCTATATAGGTAACACTGATTGCAGAGTTCTATTCAGACATGTAGCATTATCCAGAAGTATGCTTTCGCTTCAGTTGAACTCAGACTCCATTTAATGCCTTCTCATACCATATTAACTTTACGCTTTGCAGTAACTTTTCTCATTTTCAAACGTAATCCATCTTACTAGATATTCTTCCAAATTCCATGTGCTTATTCCGTCGCTTATCACAACTTCATCAAGTTCGTACTTCATACACCTCGCATCACTAATTAGAGCCTATTCTTCCTCCGATATCATACTCTATACCGTTCCTTGAGTCACTACACGATTCCAAATTAATCCCTTACTAAAATATAACACCTTGATGCATTACTCTAGACTTTGTCTCCTTGATCATAATCAAACACATAATCACAATCTTCTACCCATCCGTGAGGTGTTATACGAATACACTCCTTGAAGTACACTCGCTCATCCAAGATGTCACTACGACCTTAAAACTGAGACACTAATAATCAAATCATTCCCTAACTTACATCACACGTTCCATAAAGCATCTTTTCCCTTTGTGGAATGAAACTTTTCAACACTTTTGTCCATACCTGTGACTAACATTGATCCACCAGTGGCCTTACTTATTTCGTGGGACGCTGACCACTCATCCTGTAGATACTGGTATCCCTCGAGCACTATCCATTCCAAAGGATTTTTCAAATAACATACTACTCTGCAACCCCACATTACAGGAAGTAGAACTCTTATGAAGACTCCAACTGAGCTGACAAAAGCTCCTCTACTAACTCTTGGCTTGATCCCACCCTCACAGCACAAGTTGCAACAACACTTCAGAGTCCTCATGGTCGCACAACCATGATCCTACCTACCACATACATAGTACTAGGCTGATCAGACCCATTACTACATAATATGATATTACGAATCATGTCGGCCAGACACACTTAATAGGCAGGAAAGATTTACATATGATGTTTCAAGGCTAGGTCGAGGATACAACCTGCTCTGATACCAACTGTAACACCCATATAATATATATCTAGAATAATATCATACAGATTTAATTTTTGGTACTGACACCATCATAAATTCATACTAGTATGATTCACATTCTTGTCCAATTCTAAAAACAATATAAACTATGGCACAAGACATGGAAATCATACAAAAAAAATAAAAGCTAAGAACAATACAATATCCATTATTGTACAAAGATAAGGAAATACACAGCGGAAGACTAAACTAAGCTTCACTTGAAACATCCTGAGCATAGCTCCACTTGTAAATCAAACCTGTAAAAAGGAACCTGAAAAGCAACAACAATAGTGGGGTGAGATAACAATATCTCAGTGGGTTCCCTATCTTAGAGTTCCCTCGTCTCTAAAAGGTTTGATTCCTAGAATCTCGAATACTCACCGTTTCCTCACTCACAAAACGGAACCAAGTGGAACCAAAGTCCACATGTACTACCACAATATATATAGAGAATGAAACATATACCTCAAGTCCTTACAAATGCTCTTGCGGAACACAAAGTAACCACAAAGAGACTTACTCAAGACTTCCCGCGTAAACCAGTGTAGTACTCACCTCAAACCCTTACGGATGCTTCCCGTGGGACTCAGAATAACCCACCTCAAGATTAACTCAAGGCCTTACGGAGGATTCGTAATATACACACCTCAAGTCCTTACGGATGCTTCACGTGGGACTCAACATTACCCAACTCAAGGCTTACTCAAGACCTTACGGAGGATTCGTACGCGATACATAGGAACAACCACAAACCACAACACCTAAGCGGTACCTCAAGCCCTTATGGATTCTTCTCGTGGGACTAAACATCACCCACCCTAAGACTTACTCAAGAATTTACGGAGGACCCATGCAATACACCCCTCTAGCCCTTACGGATGCTTCACGTGGGACTCAACATTACCCACCTCAAGACTTACACAAGACTATTACGGAGGATCTAGTGTATAGCACGCTAGTGGTTCATACAATCTAGGGTGAACCTAGCCATTCACACGAGTTACGTCATCTAACAAGTCGAGTTACAAACTAGGTGATACTATAGGTTCAAGATAAGGTTTTTCCTCACTCTTCTCCAATTGATGCTTTTAATCATATAGTTTTCATATATATAATTCTAACTCTTATACTTTAATCATTACTATTAAACAATTCTCAACATAAACTCATTGTCTTTTCTTCCATTCGATTCTCACAATGATCTCATGCCTCAATTCTCAATCGAGCCTCAAAGGCTAATACCCAAATTCCTCAATTTTACATAATTACGTTTTATCGGAAAAGTCGGGTAAAAGTCAGGTATAATTAACATTTTTCGGCTTTATTAGTTAGCAAATGTTTTATGCTTTACAACGATATGCGGAACGCAATAATCGGACCGACGGATCACAACTTATGAATTAAACACCAAAAACTTAACCTACAGGTCTTACTGAGCGAAAATCTTCCTGGAACTCTCGCTAAGTGAGGGACAGCTTGCTGATCGAGCTATACCAGTCCAGGAAATTCCAGCTTACGGGAAAATCCCTTCTCCATACCAAAAACATTCAAAACATCAACAATTCCAGCAAAACATAATCAAACATGTTTATATTCATATTGTGGGTGTTTTAGTCGAGTTTTAATCGAGTTTTAACCGTTTAATCTTTCAATTTCCAAGATTTCTACAAAACCCTAAAACTCAATATCTCTACCAAAACTCAACAGAAAAGTTTCTAACTAAGAACCCACCTTGCAATCGACGAGGAGGTTGGTGAAGATGAAGATTCGACGAAGAAATGGCGATGATCCGAGCATTTTCCTCTCTTAGGGTTTCTTCCTCTTCTTCTCTTCTCTTATCCCTTTCTTTCTCTTCTTTTTCATTCTTTCTGTTTTCTTTTTCTTACCAACTTTCTTTTCTTTTTATAATACATAACTTGTTTCTCTTTCTCTTAAAAAACCAAACAATGTATATTATACCAATACACGATAGTTAGTATACTAACGGGTCCAATTTGAGAATATTCAGAATATATCTCTGAGTCAGATAATACTTAATTAATCCGAATTAATATTATCCAGGGCGTTTAATTAAATACGGGGTATTACACATACCAAGCTCTAGGAGCTTGTTTGAGACCATATAAAGCACGTTTTAGTTTGTAAACATGATTTGGTTTTTCAAAGTTTTCAAATCCAAGAGGTTGACACACATAAACCTCTTTATTTATATATCCGTTAAGGAAGGCATTCTTAACATCCATTTGATATAGTTTAAAGTTTTGTGAACAAGCAAATGCAAGTAAAAGGCGTATAGCATCAAGGCGGGCAACAAGAGCATAAGTTTCCTTATATTTTATTCCTTCCTCTTGGTTATACCCTTGAGCAACAAGACGGGCCTTGTTGTGAATAATAGTGTTGTTTTCATCCAATTTGTTCCTAAAAACCCATTTGGTGCCAATTACTCAATGATCTAATGGAGGTGGAACAAGGTCCCAAACCTCATTTCTTTTAAATTGATTTAGTTCCTCTTGCATGGCTAGGAACCAATTTTCATCAAGTAAAGCTTCTTTGGCATTTTTAGGCTCAATTTGAGATATGAAGGCATGACAAAAACAAAAGTTACTAAGTCTTGATCTAGTAATGACACCCTTTGAGATATCTCCAATGATGTTATCGATAGGATGATCTTTCGATGTCTTCCATTCCAATGGTAGATCATTTTGAAAGGATGCTTGACCTTCAACTTTGAGACTAGGAACATCAACCGGCTCCTTATTAACAACATCCGGAAAGGGTTCCACACGAGAAATATCAATGTCTTTAACAATATCACTAGAGGAGGTACCTGCACCAATAACAACACTACCTTTTCCGACAACATTCGGATAAGTTTCATCAAAAGATACATGTACAGATTCTTCAACTATAAGCAACCTTTTATTGAATATTCTATATGCTTTGCTTGAATTAGAGTATCCAAGGAAGATGCCCTCATCTTCCTTTAAATCAAATTTACCAAGATTTTCTTTTCCATTATTTAGCACAAAACATTTGCAACCAAAAACATGAAGATGTGACACATTAGGCTTTCTTCCTTTTAATAGTTCATATGGCGTTTTGTTTAGAATAGGTCGAATAGTGATCCTATGCAAAACATAGCAAGCAGTGCTAATAACATCGACCCAAAAATATTTAGGAAGACCGCTATCATTAATCATAGTTCTTCCCAATTCCTCCAACACACGATTTTTACGCTCCACAACACCATTTTGTTGCGGTGTTCTAGGAGCGGAGAAGTTATGATCAATGCCATGGTTTTCACAAAAATTGTCAAAGAGATTATTTTCAAACTCACCTCCATGGTCACTTCTAATAGTTACAATGTTTGTGCCAAGTTTATATTGAGATAATTTGGCAAAAGTTTCAAAATTCGAAAATGTATCACTTTTACTAGCTAAGAAGACTGTCCAACAAAATCGAGAGTAATCGTCAACAATAACAAAACCATAATAGTTCCCTCCTATACTTTTGATTCTAGAAGGACCAAAAAGATCCATATGTAGAAGTTCAAGAGGTCTAGAAGTAGAGACTAAATTTTTTGATTTAAAAGATATCTTAGTTTGCTTTCCAATATGGCAAGCATCACAAAGATGATCTCTAGTGAACTTTATGTTAGGCAAACCGACAACTAAATTTTTGGACACAACCTTATTTAGCAAGTCAAAGTTGATATGAGCTAAACGTCTATGCCAAAGCCAAGACTCTTCATTTTTGGAAATAAGACATTTAGGATCACTCAAGGTCATCGAATTCAAATCAAGCATATAAACATTGTTAACCCTCAAGCCTTTAAACACATCCTCTTTGTTTTCATTATGTTCAATTATGCATCCTTCTTTAGAGAATGAGACATTATATCCCTTATCACATAATTGACTAATGCTAACAAGGTTATGTTTAAGACCCTCAACTAAAAGGACATTAGAGATAGATGTAGAAGAGGGATTACCTACACTACCTTTGCCGAGTATAGCTCCCTTGTTGTTATCACCATAGGTAACAAAACCCTTCTTCTTAGCCACAAAGTCATAGAATAGGGAAATATCACCTGTCATATGTCTTGAGCATCCACTATCAAGAAACCACCGTTTCTCCATAGTCTCAAGACACTCCACCTCTTTCTTGCCTTTCTTATGAGCCATGAGGCAAAAATTTACTCTTTCTTCCTCATCGCTTGAGGTATCTTTGCTAGACGACTCACTATCACTTTCCTAAGCAATATATGCCTTCTAGCCTTGTTGCCTTTCCTCTGATATTTGTCTTTTGCCTTGTCTTTCTTTAACATAGGGAAATTCGGTTTGTAATGTCCCGGTTTTCCACAGTTGTAACAAGATCCCTTGCCTTTAGTACTTTTAACATACTCTTGCTTGGAAGGATTAGATTTTCTTCGAAAGTTGATGAGATGCTTGTCCGAATGAGATATCTCATTCTTTTTGAGATACTGATTGTATCTTCTTACGAATAAGCCCATATCTTCGTTTGGTTCGTCTTCATCATCACTTGTATTACCCCCACTATCTTTATTTGTGGAGGATTTTGAGGAAGAAGCTTTTAATGTGATAGACTTATTCTTCTTCTCATGATCTTTACTTTTCTCGGTCTTTTCTTTCTTTTCTTTGTCTTCATGCTCATTTAAGTTTAAGAGCTCTTGTTCATGCTCTTGTAGTTTTCCAATGAGTGTAGTTAGATCCAAAGTTCTTACATCATTGGCTTCTTTGATTGTCGTAATGTTTGGCAACCATTCCCTAGTAAGACATCTCAAAATCTTGTTAGTTGCTACATCATTAGGAGTAGTTTCACCAAGAGAATTTAATCGATTTGTCAAGTGAGAAAATCTTTTCCCATTTCACCAACGGTTTCCCCTTGGCTCATGTGAAAACAATTGAACTCTTGTTGTAGAGTATTAATTCGAGCAAGCTTAACATCATCGATTCCTTCATGGGCAACTTGTAAGGCTTCCCACATAGCTTTAGCCGATGTGTGATGAGAAACTCGAAAATATTCATCCGCTCCCAAGGAAGCTATGAGTATGTTTCGAGTTTTTCAATCGTAGCTGTATTTCTTTTCATCATTATCATCCCATTGTGCTTCCGGATTTTCAATTTGGATATTATCCGGTCCAGCCATGGTTATTTGAAAAGGGCCTTCTTGAATAACTTTCCAAATTTTTCTATCAACAGAGTTGATATGGATGTGCATACAATCTTTCCAGTGACTATAGTTTTCTCCGGTAAAAACTGGAGCTCTATTATACGCCCCAGTTGGATCGTTGTCCATTTTCCAATAAGTTGTATGTGAAGCACTAGATGAACCGGTGCTCTTGATACCACTTGTTAGACGATAGCGCGGATCTAGAAGGGGGGCTTGAATAGATCCCTTTTTAAAATTTTCTTTTCAAAATTAAGTTGAAAAGGAATTGCGGAAGTTTCCCAAAAAATCGTCTAGTTCAAATTAGAAGTCACCAGAGATCGGATATGCGTAAAACTCAATTGGAATGAAATGATGACTAGAAGAATTAATATTGCACAAATGATTCACTTGATAATCCAGCACTTGATAAAACTATTCTTAACAATGATTGGAGAAGAAATCATGCACAATTAAATTGATTTTGTGTGATTAGGCTTTTTACCAAACACTTGGAGTGCATACACCAAGGACAATTTGGTTGTATCAAATAGTGCAGAATTTTACCCACTCTAGTTATCACTTTTGAGTGTAACAATTTATCAAACACTTTGAATGCACTAATTTGACACACCAAAATTTTCAAGCACACAATATCAATATGAATAAAAGTAAAATGCGAGAAATGAGAAGAACACATGGAATTTGTTGAGGTTGTTCCTTCGTCGTCCTCGCTCGAAGTACTCTGCCCCCAATTCGAAATTGAATTGGGCAATTTTATTAAATCTCAATTGTTTTACAAGAAGAGAAATAATTGAACCAACAAACCAAACCACGTTGAATGTGCTATCAAATCTTCCTTTTGTCCCTTGATCCAAATTAGAATCAAGTCTTCCACGCGTGTCGAGAAAGCCTCCGATTAATTGCTCCCTTCTTGCAAGAATTCGCGATTCTCCAAACTTTGAGCACGACTGGATTTCTCCCACACTCTAGAACCCACAAATACCTTCGCAATCCTCCGTCTACCGTGATATGAGAGAACGATCCACTTGATCTTCAATCTATCTCACTCGGCTGAATCTACAAACGATCGATGTGTGCAAAACCCCCAAATCTTCAATGATCTTGGAGGAGAAAACCCTTTGGATTTTTCCAAGGAAAACCCACACACTCTAAACCCAATCTGAAATTCTAATTCATGATTGAACGTTATCTTTGAAACGAACACCGAAATCAAACAAAGATTATTGTGTGTGATTATTTGATTGATGCAAGAATGAAGAAGATGAAAAGAGCTATGTGTATATCTTTCACTTTCCTTGTTCAACCTTCTCAAATGAAATAAACAGATATTTATATTGGTTAGAGAAAGAAAACATAAGAGAGGGAAAAAATTAAATGAAAAAAATGAGTCAGCACAATGATGAGCCGACTCAAATCATTAAATGAGCCGGCTCAAAGTAACAGATGAGTCGACCAAAATAAATAGAGAGGCAACCTATTGAGACCCGTGGAAAATGAGAAGAAAACACTTCTTGATGAGTCAACTCATGAAGGGTTTTGAGTCGGCTCATCCACACACATGAGTCGACCAAGAGTGATGCATCAGGCAGCCTGTTTGGACCCGTGCGTTTGCCACCAATTTAACATTGAATGAGTCGGCTCATGAAGGGTTTTGAGTCGGCTCATCCACACACATGAGTCGACCAAAAGTGATGCATCAGGCATCCTGTTTGGACCCGTGCATTTGCCACCAATTTAACACTGAATGATTTGACTCATTGATGAATTTGAGTCAGCTCATTCAGTATATTTTTCCAAATATGCCAATCCTTGCTTTTTCATAGAGAACCACTCAAGCTTTCAATCATGCCAAGTTTTTGACACATTAAAATCATGCCATGTCACACAACATGCATTATAATCATATAAATCAGAGTTCCCTCATAAAAGGGTATCACATTATTCAAATAACTCAAAACAACATCATTAAAACATCTCATTGAGTCTTGTCCCGTAACACGGGTAATAAAAATCATGATAACGTTTCAAAAACTCTTTTCAATAATTACTCAACGGAAAACAAAACATCATCTTTCCTTTTTTATCAGTGCATTTTAATGCACAATCTTCCATATTTGAACTTAAGTATTTCTTTGGTTTTTTTTGCTTATTTTTTATATTTTAATTTGTTTCTCCAATTTATTTTATTTTTGGGTTAATTTGATTTTCATACTTAATTTTCAGCTTTAACAGCTTTTACGGAAACAACCATAACTGGAGTTCTAAGAATTGGCTTGAGACGTTCTACCAGTCGATGGAAATCTAAGAGAGAGAGCTACAACTTTCGTGTTGGAGTTGAAGTCAGATTCAGAGCCAATTTTTTCCAGAATTTCATTTGAAGCTGCAACATTAGTTTTATTTAGTTTCGGGTCATTTAGAATTGGACCTAAGTTATGTATTTGACCCAGTTGGGTTGTAAATGGGTTGTTTTGGTTTTCCCATAATACCTAGCAGCCACGGTACTGTTCACTACTCTTTTTTTGACGATTTTATTTTATTTTTCTTACTCTTGAAAGAACCGGAATGGAGAACTAATCACCAAGATTCATCTACTGTAATCGGTTTCCACCGCAACCTTGAGGTTCTATAATTTTCAATCAATTGCTTTTCCCTTTCAATATTATGCTATATACTTTGTCTGCTTTATTCAATTATATATAACAATATTGATTAATTTCGATTGCACCTAATATTCCTTTACTTTATCGTGTTTGCTTTATTCGCGCAAGTTTTCGTGTTTGCTTAATTCACGGAAGATTTTATCCGTTTGCTTAATTCAGAATTTAGGAATATAGGTCTTATATGATCTTTTGCGCTTGTTAATTGTTGATGATAAGTTGGGAAACTGAAACAGTAGATAAATCGTTTAGCTTAATTGCATAATCACTTATTTTAATCGCTTAATTGTTCTGTTTTTTTATCAACCTTAAAACAAACCCCCCTAATTCGATATACCTTCGACTAGTAATAATCAAGAATCCTCGCGATACGATACTCGACTCATTGTCGCTATACTACGTTTTCAAAAATTACTCGTTTTTGATCTGTGCGTGACACGCAGATCAAATAGGCGCCGTTGTCGGGGATTCTTGTTGTTATTAACCGATTTTATAGTCATAGGTATAATTTTCTTGCCATCTTTTTTCTTTGTTTTTGTTGTGTTTATTGATTTTTAGGGTTGCAATACCGGTTACAGTATAGTGATAAGTTTTCCAGCCTTACAGGTAAGTTGGAAGCTACTGTTTCGATTTGCTCCGATTTGTTTTCTCCAGAAAATCAGAAATAAATCAAAGAACAATACTCTTTTAGAATAAAATTCTAAAAGATTTTGACCCACAAAATTGCAAACTCTACGTTTTTCTATTTTATTTGATTTATTTTCCATTTTCATATATTCAAAAAAATCTAATTTTTTTTGTGTGATCTTTATTTGATTTAATTATATTTTTAGCGTTATTTTTATATTTTTTAGATTCTATTTTAATTTTTTTCTTCTTATTTTCCATTCATTTTAACTCTGCAGTGGTTTTATTTGATTCAGCATTGATTTAATTCTGATTTTAAATTTAATAATCACATCATGACTAATCAAAGAACTCTTAGAGAACTTGTTGCCCCTGATGTGAATTATAATGCTTTATGTTTTGAATATCCTATTGTTGTTGCACCTTTCAAATTGAAATTTCGTTTAACACACTTGTTGCCAAGTTTTAATGGTTTTGCAGGTGAGGATCCGAATAAGCATCTAAAGGAATTTCAGATTGGGTGCTCTGCACCTTCCGAACCTTCACTAGAGGACCTTGTCAAACAAATGGTTGCAAATAATCTCCAGATTCAGCAACAAACAGATTATAGTCTTCAGGCTTTGCAAACACATATTGATCAACTTACCACTTTGATGAATGCCACGCAGCAAGCTCAAGGATCAAACCAACAACCTTCAGAAGAACATTATATTTTTCAAATAGAGTTGCTTTCTGAAACTGTTGATGATACTTGTATTAATTTGTTTGTAGCTGATTTTCCATCATTGTCTGATTTTAATGATGTTTACTCTTGTGATGTTTGTACTGACACTAAAATTTGCTCTGTTTGTGCTGAAATTGGGGTTGCCTTGCAAGTTGATATTCTTACTGCAAATGAGGTTTCAAATGAAGTTGTTCATGTCAATGAAGCTCTCGACACCCCGACTTCTCAGAACAAACCATCCATCGAGAAATCACCCTCTTTAGAGCTGAAGCCACTTCCTAATAATTTATTTGAATTTGTGCAGGAAGAGAAATCATTACAGGAACATAAGAAGGGAATTGGATGGACTTTGGTTGACACTTGTGATATTAGTCCATCCATGAGTATGCATAGGACCTCAATTGAAAATGGAACAAAAGTAGTGAGGCAACCCCTTAATCCTTTGATTCTTAAAGTTGTAGAAAAGGATATCACTATCACATGCACATTCAACACTTTTACTTATCAAAGATTCTTCTTTGATCCTGGAATAAAAGGCGAAGGCGCTAATAAAAACTTCAAGATTAATGGATACTACCTAAAGCTACTTTATGAGATCCCCACTTTGGAAGAAGAGACTGTAGAAGTGCTCTCTTTAGGAAATGCTGCTTATGTGATCACCTATCTACCTTGACTACTCGGGTGTGTTCTTTCCTTTCTCTCCCTCTTGTTTTATATATATGTCATTTCATTGAGGACAATGCTTATTTAAAGTGTGGATAAGAGAATCATTTATCTTCTTTATTTTTGTTTTGTTTTTGTTTTGTTTTGTTTTGTTTTAGAAACACTAGGCATTTTTTCCCGAAAGTTTTAGGCTATAGATTGTTTTGAGGTTAGTTATGGAGACTTGGGAAAATTTCACAAGATCAGTATTGTGTTAACACCTTAAGTCTCCTGAATATGGAAATCATTTTGAATTTTTTTATGCCATAGTCATGAGTTCTCATCCTTTAATAGCGCTTAAATAGTTTATTTCAGTAGTCAACACCATCTCATACACACTCTACACAGGGAAGCCGATGAAAATAAGTGAGTGATCCAATTTTAAGTTTGAAAAAAAAAAGGAACACACCTTCAAAAAAAAAATAAGAAAAAAAGAATAAAAACTCGTTGTTAGTTGGTTCAGTGATTTCTGGTGCTGAACTTGGTAGGGCGGATTACAGTCTGATCCCCCGCAACTACAACTGGGTAAGCAAAGGGTTATATCATGCAAGTACCAGAACCCCATGCAAAAAGGATCAGAGTCATTAATCGGTCGCCTTGATATGAGTGTGTGGAGATAACGGGCTTAATATGATTGCGGCTGAATGAAAAAGAGGAAAAAGGAGGATGAGTAAGTTAGGTTTTGGCATAATAACATGATTTGAATTAGTTTGTATATTCAGGAGACAAGATTAGTGTTCCTACAATATCCTTAGTGTGAAATATTAGTACATATCAATGCAATCTTAACCAAAGAGGAGTTTGTAGCCTAGAATGAGTAACTGATGATGCTGTTGGGTTTCCTTAGATTTAATTTTGCTTATAGTGCAAAAGTTCAAGCGTGGGGAAATTTGATCAGTGCATTTTAATGCACAATCTTCCATGTTTGCACTAAAGCATTTCTTTGGTTTTCTTTGCTTATTTTTATATTTTAATTTGTTTTTCCAATTTATTTTATTTTTGGGTTAATTTGATTTTCGTACTTAATTTTCAACAACAGCTTTTACGGAAACAACCATAACTAGAGTTCAAGGAATCGGCTTGAGACATTCTACCAGTCGATGGAAAGCTAAGAGAGAGAGCTACAACTTTCGTGTTGGAGTCGAAGTAAGATTCAGAGCCTTTTTTCCCATAATTTTGTTTGAAGCTGCAACATTAGTTTTATTTAGTTTAAGGTCATTTAGAATTGGGTAATGTATTTGACCCAGTTAGGTTGTAAACAGATTGTTTTGGTTTCCCCATAATACCTAGCAGCCGCGGTACTGTTCACTACTCTTTTTTTGACGATTTTATTTTATTTTTCTTACGCTTGAAAGAACCGGAATGGAGAACTAATCACCAAGATTCATCTACTATAATCGGTTTCCACCGCAACCATGAGGTTCTATAATTTTCAATCAATTGCATTTCCCTTTCAATATTATGCTATATACTTTGTCTGCTTTATTCAATTATATAGAAAAATATTGATTAATTTCGATTGCACCAAATATTCCTTTACTTTATCGCGTTTGTTTTATCTGCGCATGTTTTCGTGTTTGCTTAATTCACAGGAGATTTTATCTGTTTGCTTAATTTGGAATTTAGGAATATAAGTCTTATAGGATCTTTTGCGCTTGTTAATTGGTACTATTATTGAAAAGGGATTATAATCCACTTAGGGCATGAAAATTATGTGAATCGATGATAAGTTGGGAAACCGAAACAGTAGATAAATCGTTTAGCTTTATTGCATAATCATTTATTTTAATTTCTTAAGGCTTAAATAGTCTTTTAGTCCCTGTAAGTTAGCAAGTTTTTGGTTTTCGTCCCTGAAAGTTTTTTTTTTCGGTTTAAGTCCCCACATTTCCAAAACGCGTTGGTTTTAGTCCCTACTGTGAGTTAGACGTTAAAAAAAAAGGGATGTGGCAGACGGCGCTGATGTGGCAGGTCGTTTGGCATATCCAAGTGGCATTCTCATTTACACATGTGGATTTCTCATTTTCCTATTTATTCTAGAGGGACCAAATCCAAAATAATCAATTACATTGTGTCCTTTTCAAGTTGCCAATTTGAGCACTCTAATGGCAAGGTGATGATCCTGAGTTTCCAGATGAGTTTAAAGGCCCTGGATCACAACACCAGACACACTCTATAGAGGTTATTGAAGCTATCCATAGCATCACAACACCTCTGTAACTCCTCCGCCATCAAACTCGATCACCACTTGCAAGGTACACACTTGAAACCTTGGAACTCAATTTTCACTCGTGCATTTTTTGGCCTTTTGCTGGCCAAATGTCAAGCCATACATGGGGAGTATTTCCCCTCAATCAATTGAACAAAATCATGCACACACACAATTTCACGATCCTTTGGCCAGGTTAGGGTTCTTCACGAATTTTAGATCCATCTCATCACACACATAATATAAATGAAATTAATCACCATCATCATACTTATGGATCAATTCAAAACGCTTCTTGTGCAGAAGAAGAAGATGCCATTGGAAAGAAGAAGAAGAAGAAAGAAGATGCCATTGGAAAGAAGAAGAAAGAAGAAAGAAGATGCCACTGTGATTGATTATTTTGGATTTGGTCCCTCTAGAATAAATAGGAAAATGAGAAATCCACATGTGTAAATGAGAATGCCACTTGGATATGCCAAACGACCTGCCACATAAGCACCGTCTGCCACATCCCTTTTTTTTAACGTCTAACTCACAGTAGGGACTAAAACCAAAGCGTTTTGGAAATGTGGGGACTTAAACCGAAAAAAAAAACTTTCAGGGACGAAAACCAAAAACTTGCTAACTTACAGGGACTAAAAGACTATTTAAGCCATTTCTTAATTGTTCTATTTTTTATCAACCTTAAAACAAACCCCCCTAATTCGATTTACCTTCTATTAGTAATAATCAAGAATCCTCGCGATACGATACTCGAGTCATTGTCGCTATACTACATTTTCAAAAAATACTCGTTTTTGATCCGTGCGCGACACGCAAATCACTTTTCAATAAAATAGAACCTCATATTTTAATCTGAACATCGTCTAAACCAAAAGTAATAAAAAAATAACATTTTAAAATTCAAGTAAAACATAACAACTCAAGCGAAACCCCTCCCGATGTTACTGGACACAGAGCAGGACTGCACTTCTCACTAACTCGGCGACTCACAACCTCTGAGTTAAGCACGCACCGAGATAACCTTGATTATCTGCAGGATGACATAATAAACCATCACCAGAAGGCAGGAAGGGTGAGTAAAATTCACATTCTATAAAATAATATAGAAATGAGAATTTTAAAATCATAACAACAATAACAACTTATCATCACTAGCTCAATTATACACAACGTCAATTGCATCACATACAAACAACAATCAACATAACCCTCTTATACACAATATTAAGTACATCTTATCATCACAAAAAATAAATGCAAATCATGCTATGTCATTTAGAATTATATTATTGTACCCCAAATTTTACCCTCCCACAATCAAGACAATGTGTCCCAAAATTTCTCTCAAGGTTCACAATTGGTCAAAAGGATTGAAGACAAAGCCTCATCCTGAACAATGGATCCAGAACTAGGGTTTTGAATTTCACCAAGGTAAATGGACTTCCAGAGATGTCAAGTTTCAGAGATTTCACAATAAGTTTGACCAGTCAGATGTTCAAGTATTCAAAAATCAGTAAACTTGGTAAAAAAAGTCAAACTAAGGTCAACTGTGGTCAACTCAAAGTCAAAATTCAATATTTTTTGTCAACATTAATATTATGAGGTAAAATTCATCATTTGATCAAGGGTTGATCATGATTCATCAAGGAACTATCAGATCATCAAGAATCAAGAAGTTTCTAAATTAGGGTTTTCACAATGAAAGTCAACTGAACTTTGACCAGCCATAACTTTCACATACTTCATCAATAATTTCCCATCCAAATCTCATTTTGAAGGAAATTGAATTCTCTACAACTTTGTTTCTCACAAGCCAAGTCCAAAAATACATCATTTGAAAGATATGAGCCAAGACATTACTGGTCCTTTTAAAAGTCAACAAAAAGTCAACTTCTTCTAAAGCTCATAATTTAAAAATGGAAAATGATATGGACATGGGACCAAAACTTTTGATTAGAGGACACCCTAATCTTTATAAAAAGTCCTAGAACACCTTCATGGGATTAAAATTGAGGAAGTTATGCATTGTTGAAGTTGGGCCATTTTCAAGAGGTGTATGAAGTAAAAAGGGTCTAAACTCAAATTCTTTCCAAATGGGCCTATGATATTTCAATCCAAACTTAAAGATAAGTGCATTCTCGATCCAATTACCATATTTTCTGATTTTTATTATTATTTTTATATTATTTTTTATTTTACTCATTTAAAATCATTTTTAATTAAAATAAATCATAAAAAATCAAAGATTTGATTTGAGATTTATTTTGGGATCAAATATATGATATTCAAAGTGATTGAAATCATCCAAATATGTTCAAGACCAATTTAGTATTATTTAGTTAGTTTTTTTTAACAATTATGATGATTGGTTTCTTCACTCCTAAGCAATTCAAATCCATACAACAAAGGCCCAAAGTTTTACCCTAAATTACACCACTATATAATCACAACATGATCACAAGACAAATTTTTTTGTAGAGAGTAAGAGGATCATATTCATACTTCAAAATTTTACACAAAATTCAAAATTCGGTTTCCACAATCCACCACTTTTACAAGTTGATTGAAGGTTGCAAATGAATCCTTGAGGTTTCCTGAACCTATTCCAATCATCCTCATCATCAAATTCATGCCATAATGCCCAAAACGAATCGTTTTTGTTCTTATTTTTCATGCTTTTCGATTTCATTTATATATATATATATATATATATATATATATATATATATATACTCAATATAAATGGCATTTAACGATTGATTTGTGTTTGTTGTGAGGCTTGAATGATTTCTGGACAATTACTTTGAAGTTTCATTTCAGATTCAAGAAGTTGTCATTGTTAGGATTTAGAGCTCCAATTTAGGGTTTCTTGATTGTGACAATTTAAGGACTTTTTGATGATATATTTGGATTGTACAGGTCGTGGGCAATTGATGGGTATAGGTATCTTGGTCTAATTGTTCGTATTTTGAGATATTTGATTTTCGCAGGTCAATTAGCTACGAAAATTTTGTAGCTAATTCGAAGCAATTTCGTAGCTAAATACAGAGCCTGGAGGTTGAAGACGATCAATGTGCGCGTGTTTATAATTTGAATTTTTTTATTATTTTTTATAATTTTATTGTTTTGTATTACTAACACCACAATGCAGTTGGCCCAGTGGAAAAGTGATACGCGTGCAAGGCTGAGGGCGCTGGTTCAAACCTTGGCTCCACCATATTTTTTATACGCTGGTTTTTTCCTTATTTTCTCAATATTTTTTAATTATAATTATTTTAATTAACCAATAACCATAATTAACTTAAAATTAAATCATTAACCTTCACTAATCTTTTTCTTAAAAATAATTTCATAATATTTTTTTCTCACTTAATTATTTTCTTTAATTAGTTTATTAGTTTTTTATTTAAATTATAAGTTAATTAATTAATTAGGTTAAGTAATTATTTGTTTTCTTCTAATTTAAGTTATATTAACAAATCATCAATTAGAAAAATAATATTTATTTTTTTATAACTTTTTTTTATATAGATATAATTAGTTTATTAATTAAATTGTAAATTAATTTATTTATGTTTGTTATAACTAACCTCCCTGATTTTTCGCCTTAAACCTCAATTTTCTCTAAAACCCTATATTTTCCACTAAACTCTAAACTTATTTTTCAAACCCTAACCCTTTTTTTTCTAAACCTAATTTTTTTTAAAAACATAATTTTCAAACCTTTTCTCTAAAGTAAACCTTTTCCTATTTTCACTCATTTTTATGTTATTCATTATCTGCCTTAATATAATATATGTTTTCCATGTCTTTTAACACAGGTATGTATGGCCCAATGGTAAATGTCTGAGGTTGGAATTGAAGGGGTCTGACCCTGCACTGGTAAAGGCAAGGCCAAGGGTTGAACCCTTGGCCCCAACACATTTTTGGTCATTTTCTCCCTTTTCTATCAAATTATTTATTTTCTTTGAATTTCTTTACTATTATTATTAAGTTAATTTATTTTTTTTTCTAAAATATAAAACAAAAAAAACCTTTTTTTAAAACTTATATTTTTTATAAACCATTTTTATAATTTAGTTCTTTTAATTTTATTATTTGTATCAATTTATTTATAAATTAAAGAAGTAAAACTTATTGTTTGTATATAATTTATTTTAATTCATAAAAACTAGTAATTATTTATAAATTAAAATTTTCTCTAATAAACCCTAATTTATTTTTCTAAACCCTAATTTTTTCATGAACCCTAAAAAATATTTTTCAAACCTTAAACCTTAAATCTTAAAACCTTTTCCCTCTTTTTTATGTTATTCATAACCTGCCTTGTTATTGTTGCTCTATTATGTTTCTTTTTTTCGCCATTATAATTATGTAATTGTTTCTCGCCTGTAAATATTTTAAATTATATATTTCGCCTCATAATTATGTAACTGCCCCGAAGCACTGTAATAGTTTAGGGACCCTCTATTATTCTGCCTTTTAATTTCTTTTTATTATAACTGCGTGGTTAGTAATATAGAGAGTGTAAGAAATTAATTGAATAATTGGACTTAGATAATTAATAACAAGATAAATATTTGAAAATAATCACTCACACACGTAAGTCGATCTATGATCGCTGTCTGCACCTCCTAGGGTTACCCTTCTTAAAGTTTCCTTTATATAGTCAAGTCCCTCGAAAGTAGGGTGTCTTAAGCAAAGTTCCTCCATAAAATAAATCATCTAGTCCCTCCCATATTCTAAAAAGATCAAGTCCCTATGAGGTTGCCTACAATAAATGATCTTGTCCCTTCGTTTTAAAAGATGATAGTCCCTCCCAATTGCTAAAGACACCCTACAGTTGCCTTCGTTGACCATACGATGACCCTACGCCCGTCCCTTAAATAAATCTAAGGTAATGGCTATCTATTCCTTAATAATAGGGACAGTCTTACCCTTGAAAGAACATAAAAGAACATGAATGACTTAGTCTAGGGTAGGTACAACTTAGTTACTTGCTCACACTTCAAATACTTTTTACACCTCACAATTTTTCAAACATTTTCAAAATAAAGGCTTTGTATACATCCATACGAGGATCATTACAAAGTACTTAGAAATGTTTTCTAATCACACACTTCACCTTTTCAAAAACAATTAAGTGAGCTAAGTAACTAAGAGCTTATGGATAACCATGGATATAAAGGGTGTTAACACCTTCCCTTTATATAACCTACCCCCGAACCCAAGTCTTTTAAAACGGTCTTTCCTGTTCTTTTATGTCCCTTCCTTATAGATAAAATAAAAGTCGGTGGCAACTCTTGCTATCCGCAACATTTATAGAAAGTCAGTTCTCCCACCGTGTTACAGATATGCAACCTCTTAATAATGCATGTGGTACCGAAACATCCTCGTGGATGGACATTGGGCCACCAACCCTCCCCTAAGGAAGCACATCATATCACTCCAATCCACACAATGGGATGAAGCTACCAATGCACCGAAGTCCCCTAATAATTCAATGACATGAATGCAAGACGCAATTATACATACATCAACCTCAAAAACATCAAAATATTGGACTCACATTCATCATTAACCATCATTCTTCATACTCACTCATACCATCATATTACATACTCATCCAACATCATACTCCTACAGCATATAATCATACTTCATAACTCAAGGAAAATCAAGTAAATCATAATACATCATATAATTTCTAATTCTACTCATATAGCCTCTAAAACATATTATACGATCATTTTCTAGCATCATAACAACCTAAGACGTAAAGCACCTCGAGAAAACAGTTTTCAGAATAATAAAAAATCATTTTTCAAAACTCTCCAGGGCTCGCTAAGTGAGGCATCCTGCTCGCTAAGTGCCCATCTCCCTGGTTGTGCTCACTAAGCGAGATTCACGAATTCTGCAAATTTTTCTGTGATTTCTAGCATTCCTCTTTTGCGATAAAACCCATAAAAACACATCAATTGACAGCAATATACTAGAAAAACATCATCAATGTCGCTCCCCAGACTTTCGTCCTGGTGCAAACACGAACGATCAGCGATGTTGGAGGTTGAGGTTGAATAGAGTCACCAGCTAGGCATTTTTATCCCTAAGGAAAGGTAATGTTGCATAAACCTGGAAGGGTATGGATAAGACGGTTGCGAACCAAAGAAACTGAGAAAGGGGGTTGGTTACGACCTAGGAAGGTATTAGCACCCAGATCGTCTGTTGTACTCGACGGGATCCACGCTTACTTGATTGTATTTAAAAGGGGTATGTGTATATGTTATCTGTGTGCAAAAGCTAGGGAAAGAAAGTACAGGTGTCAGTGCAAAAGGTGTGAATTTCTCAGGAACTGAGGCTTAAAAAAGAAAGCTGAAAGAGGGGGAAGACACAGAGACTTTTGTTCTATAACTGTTAAGTTATGCCTACATATCCTCTCGTGCAATGAGGAAGTCAGAACACCGTAGTTCGACTCAAAGAGACTGAAAATAAATTGACTGTGAACTGCTTACTTGTCTATGCTCAAGTGTATGACTCGTCTGGCTCGAGTGCTAACTATCTTGCATTAGACGGAAGAAGCAAGTTCTCGTTTGTGAATGAGTGTGATGAGAAAAGAATCCCGAAGGAGACGATTATTGTTTGTTTTTGTGTTTTCAGTTTTTTAATTTTTTTGGTGTTTTGCATAGGATTATGAGCTTAAGCCTAAATCAAGGGTTGTAAACTCATTATATCCTCCCTGATTAGGGATAATGAGCCTACTTAAGTATGAGATAAGCGTCTCAACTTAATTACCATGATTATGTAGGATTAAGATCATTAATCTACTTGTAATTATTTAGATGTTTTTGGGTTTTTGTTTAGTGTTAAGTAATGAGTTTAATCTCTAATCACAGATTAGTGAACTCATTACACCATCCTAATAGAAGGATGATAGATGAGAACACTTAAGCTGAGGAAGACACCTCAACTTAATCCATGGCTAGGGATTAAATTCATTATATAACAAGCCTTTATTAAATGGATTTTAATTAAAGGGTGAGATTAAGGAGTGGATTTTATGGTTTGTAAGATAACTTGAGGGAGACTTGTCCATTAAACACTAGGGTTAGTCCCTCTTAACCATAAGGAAGAGATAGAACCCTAATGTAAGACCCAAGTTACAAGATAAAGTCTTAGTGATTATTAATGTGTTTTGATTAAGAGGTTTAAACAAATTAAAGGTTTAACACTAAGGATTAAAGTTATACACTCCATCCTATGATAAGGATGCAGGCATAACCCTAATTCAAAGTCCTAAAGCTTTAAGAGTTTAGCCTTTGATTATTGAGATGAGAAGAGAGACTCAAGGAGACTCAAAGGTAAAAAAGCTAGGGGAGACTATATACAACCCTAAAAATTATCATGCTTGGATATCCTATGGTTTGTGAGGCTTAAGAGAAAAGATCTTCAAGGCCACCAAGGAAGAAGAAGCAGATGAAAAGAGAAGGATGAAGAAGAATAAGTTACTTACTTCATGAAGAAGATAAGTAACTTACAAGGAAGAAAGTAAGAATGAGGGGGCATAAGTGAATTAGATTCACTTCAAAGACAAGTAAATTATATAAATGAAGAGAAAAGAAAAGGTGGGAGGTGAAGGCAAATCCACCTCCCAGATAACTTACCAAAGGTTCCTGAAATGTTAGTATGAATGCATAAGATGCAAAGCAAATGGAAATGAGATGAATAAGGATGCAAAGTCCAAAACCAGAAGTGATTATACAATGCAAATATGTTATGAGATGATGCAAAATCATACAAGATGTATATGAATGATCATACAAGAATGAGATGCAATGGAAGCATGTTTAGAAGCATGTAAACACATGGATGTTCATGGAATGTAATGAATGCAAAACATAGAAAATGAATGAAGAAGTGATCAAGCAATGTTCAAGCATGTCTTAAGATGTCTAAGATGTCATACAAATTCTTGAAATGTCATGGCAAGTTCACAAGTTCATGATATGCAGAGAATAATGCAAATGAAGATGCAAAATTAGGGTTTTAAGGCAACATGAGATGCATATGACCAAAACAGAAGCATTCACCATGATAAAAAAAATTGAAATTGAGCTCAAACAAACCCTAAACCTATACAAGATCACACCCCAAAGGAGAAGGTCAGAAGCCAATCCTAGTGAAAGTTATGAAATTTCTAAGTTAACTAGGGTTTTTAGGTGCTTCTAAAGGGAAAATGCAAATCAAATTGAAAATGAAAGATACAAATATGAGATAAATAACCTAGAAACTATATGCAATATGTGAAACAATGCAAAAATAATCAAGTTCAAACTCATCATGGTTAGGCAGAAATGAATTTTTCAAGTTAGGGTTAAACAATGTGAAATTTAAGAACCCTAATTCAAAGAAAATTGTGAAAAAGTAATCAAACCTAAATAGAAATTTGTATGGTGAGTTTGAAAATGTTTCTAAATGTTTAAGAATGCTTCATGATTTTTTTGGTGAGTTTTAGAAACCTAAATTATTATTTAATTAATTAAAATCAATTAATTAATTAAATAGGACATTTAAATACTCCAAAAATACTTTTTTAATGCAAAAATTAAAATAAAAAATGTTTTTAGGTTAAGAAAAATATTTGAAACAAAAATGCATAAGATGAGATTTTTTTAATGGTTTTTGCTATTTTAAATAAATTGAACAAAAGAAATGCAATAAAATGAAAATAAAATAAAATAAATGGAAAGTCAAATGATCCAATTGTTGAGATTTGAACCTGGGGGGCGTGCGTGTTTTAAGGGTCAGGATCCAATCTGGCAAAATTTAATCAATTAATCCTAATTAAATTAATTAAACTGAATTAGGGTTTTAATGAGACATCTATATTGTCCATACGCGCGGGCAAACCAAAATCCAAAGGCTGAAATTCAAACTGGCCCTAAACCCAAATTAAACCCTTAATGACTTTCAAGTGGCAGGAGAAGACCTCTGGTCATCTTCTCCGGCCAGCTCTTCACCCTAACTCTCTCCCTAGGCCACCCCAAACCCCCTAACTCTCCAGAATCATCCCCCAAGCAATCCTAAACAAGAATCAAACCGTAAATTTCATTTATTTTACATCAAATGAGAGAATCAAACAAGAACATGTTTCACAGGCAAAATTTCAGAGCAAGCATACACACTCATTTCTTCATCATTTCAAGTCATTCAAAGCTCATTGTGACCAGGAGAGCATGTTCTTTCATATTGTAACTTAAAAACAAGGTTCTGGAAAAAGTTTGAAGATGGTTACCTGAGATGGAGCTTTCTGATTCTGAGCTTTTTGAACCTTCCTTTGATGCAAAACCACTCCAATGATCCCCCTTGTGCTTCTGAAAGGCTTGAAACAAGTTTGTATGGCTTGGTTTGTGTGTTTCAATTCTGATAAATCAGAAATCGTGTTCTTGTTTGAGGAAATTTCAGGCCATTGCAAGGGTTGATTTGTGTTCTATGATGGATTTTGAGATGATTGGTGAAGTTTGTTTTGATGTTTGAGGCTTGTGTGATGAGAATCGAAGGAATGAAAGTTTATGGAGTTTTTGGCAAAATCAGCTTGTGTGATGTTTTAGGCTTGTGTGTGTTATGAAATGAGGTCCTTAGGGTTAATATAAGCCAATAGGATTGATCAGAAAGTGGGTGGTGGCATAGTGTGATTGGTATGGGCCAAGTTGCAAAAAGGTCAATGGATGTGTACTTGAGGCATGACACGAGTCAGAGCTGTTTCAAGGGGTGTCTTGGCCACAGCTTGCATCAAGGATGGCCTTTGGATCTATAGAATGCAGCTGGATGGCCTTGATCAAGTGTTCTCATGGCTTATGAAATTTTCCCTCTTTGGAATTTCTTGAAGTGAAAGGCATAAAAACTTGTGATATTTTGTGCAATCTTGATCAAAATGTGTTGCATTATGTTGGTATGATGTTTAGAAGTTGATTAGAGGTCATGAAATTGCTTGGAAAGTGAATTTGCAAAATTCCCTCTTTGGTGCACACTTGAAAATTATAGGATTTTTGCCAACTTTGAAAGGCCATATATTGAGTTCTAGGATTAATCAAGACATGTTCTTGTACTTTTTGAAAATGGGAAGACATAATCTACAACTTAATGTCCAAGGATTTTTCATTTGAAGCATTTTTGGTCATGAAAGAATAGTTTGAATATCTTTCCCAAAATGGAAAGTTTCTATTACAAGTCATTTCCAAAAATAGCAAGTTTGCATTTGGCTCAAAATTCTTCAACTTTGTGAACTTCTAACCACTTAAATGATCAAATAAAGATCATAGAGACTCAAAATGATGATGACCCTTTGGTACCCTTGATAGAGGCCTCAGATGCCCTGATTTTGACTTTACTTGCTCAAGAAGTTACCTGTAACACCCTAATTTTTGCCCTAAGTTTTCTTTGCATTTCATCTGCATTTTGCATACAAACAAGATCGCACTGGTTTCTCAGTTTCTTCTCAGATGAAGGGTCTACGCTTCACAGGGGATCACCATTGTTTTTACTTCTTTATGTTTGTTTATATTCACTGATCTCTAACCAAAATACCAAAAAAATATGTGGCAGTCTGTTTCTTCTTCTCTCTGTGTTGCAGGTTTCCAAAGATAAGACATTGATTTCAATTCAGATACGTTTGTGCAGTCATAATTCGATTTCAGATGGATGTTTGACCTAATATTGGTCAAACTATCAAAAATTGTTTCAACCACAAATTATGTGTGCCAGTGGTTTATTTCTCAGGCGATGCGTATTCAATGATAAGTTGTGGTGAGTGCGGAAATTCTCTGGTTTATTGAGCTGTGGTTTGTGAGAAGTGTGATCCAGATTGTCTTGATTGAGTGGTCATCAGTTCATCTGTGGATTTATTTTCCAGAGATCGATTCAGAAGTATTTGAAAATGTTCAGAAGTTCAAAAGTCAATGGTTGTGGCTTGAATGGCATGTTGCGAATTATTCAGTGGTTCAGTGGTTCATTAAAGGCTGTTTTCATCAGTGGCTAGTAAAAAGTCAAGAATTTGTTGTGGGCACTAGACTTCATCCATTATCCTTTCTCAATAATCATTTTTTATTCTTTCTCGATTATCCGATTCATTTCATTAAACCCATAAACAACTCTATCCATTTCATACCCTAAACCATTTTCTATTTTAAATTCGCATTTATTTTTTTTATCCATTTCTAAATTCATATTTCAACACCTATTTTTGTCCATTTCTAGAAAAAATATCACTAAAAGTCAATTATATATTAGAGTCCATTTACAATTTTTTTTTACCACCATTAGTCCAATATATTAAAAAAAAAATCATCACATTTAGATCCTTCAAAACCCATATTAGTTTCCAAAAAAAAAAGGTCCAGGACATTATACTTTTCTTTCTTTTTCTATTCAAATTAAAAAAATAAATAATAGTAAGCCACTTGACATCACAATTTCTCAGCCACATATTTCACTTGCATACACACACGTGACTTTCTCAAAAAGCCAGCAACAAGCCCACCTCAACAAGCCTCAGCCTTCAACTTCAACGCGCAGGCCAAGTTCAAGTCGTACAGCAGCCTCAAACAATCAGCTTCACGCAATCCCGCACATGACTTCACACCCTCAACTGCTGACTTTTCCAAGCCAAAGCATCATCAGCCAAGTCGTACCGCACGCGTGACCACAACAATAACGCACGTGACACGACAACATCCAGCTACAACAAAACAAACTTCAGCCAATACTTCAACACAGCCACACAAGCCCTCAATCCAACGCGTAAAAAAAAGAAAAAAACTAGCCGCGCCAACAGCAAACAACTTTATCAGCCAGCCAGCAACGAATTCCACAAGCTGAACACACCATCACGCGAGCCACAAAAATGCAGCACCTGAAATGCACGCGGGACGCACATACAAAGCAAAACGAAAACGCATCAGCTCACAGCAAGTCGCGGTAATCACATGGACCTGCACGCAAAACACGCACCTACTTCAAAACACAAAACACAGAAGTTAACAGAGCAAAACGCAAGCTGGACTTGCATCAAAACGCAAAAAAAAAAAAACGTCATTAGTCACGCATAAATCATGCTGCTACGAGAACCTTCGGAAACACAGAAAATCAATTCAAAACGGCAACAACTTCACCTCATATTCTTCTATAAATTGAACCCTTTCCTTCACAAATCTTCAAGATTCAAAAGCCATACTAAAATTCTACAGAAATTAAAAATCCCAATTCAATTTCCAAAATCCAAGGTTTCAATTTCATCTTCATCACCTTCAAACCTTTATAAACTCAGAAGCCTTTAATCTTCTTCAACTCTTCAAACTAACTTCATCTCACAACCTCAAATCGAACATAAATTCTTGAACACAAATTTTTGAACGGAGGAATTGAAAGGCGGAAAAAAGGAGATCCGGAGAAGAAGAGGGAAGAAAATCGCACATCAAGGAGAAGCGATTTGTTGTTTGTTTTGCTCCGTTTGATTTTGTGAAGGTGAGGCCCCTGTGTTTTCCGCGGCGTATCACCAAGAGGAAGAAGAAGCTTCCCTTATTTCTTTTTTTTTTCTTTCCTTGTTTTCATTTTTTTATTTTGCTGATTTTTTCATATAAATGTTGTTTGGGCCCTATGTGGTTTATGGACTGTAATCCAGTGTTATCCACACCTCAATATACTGCGCCCCCCCTCCCCTCTTTGTTTTGATCTTTTTTTTAACTTCTATCTTTCTTTCTTTTTTTTAAAAATTGATTAATAGTTTGAGGTTTATTATTTCTTAAAAAAAATTTGTTAACATTTTTTACATATTTCATTTTATGGAATATTTTCTTTTTTTGTAAAAAATAGTTAATAGTTTTTTATTGGATTTTATATTAAGATCCATTTCTTTTTATTTTTGGTCGATGAAAATCTCCGATTCGTAGATTGTTGGTTTTCGAAGAGGTTTAATCTTCATTATTTCAAATCTATGGATGAATGATCATTTGGATCATTCTCCATACTTTGAGATCGTGATAGGTTGCCTTCGATAAATTCAACGAAAATCTCGATTAAGATTAGACCGTTCTTTTTCTTTTAGTGCGACATGTTTTCGGAGAATGATTAATAATATCATTTCTCTAACATGTATTAGCACAAATATTTTCCACTTTAATTAATGGTGGCCGGCCTCATTTGTAGGGTAATTACTTCGTAAATTACTCGGTGATTGCTTAACATAGACCTAAATTTGTCCCGATTCGGAATGAGATCCACTTGGATCCGGTCGCCTCGGTTTTTGTTATCTTTTGTGGTTGTGCTTGATTAAGTTCATCATACCACTTATATGTAAATATTATAATAATATTAATATACTAACCATTTAAATTCAATCTCTCGCACCTTATCCTCTTTATTTCAATTTCTCTCTCCTTATCTCTTTTATTATGCTATTATCGTATTATATCATATATCATATTATTTATGTTTATATTGTTGCTTGTGATTTTTCTTTTGTCCATTTGGACACCAAAACATTAATAAAGGATTAAACATTAAAAAAGATTGGTGACTTTAATTTCGGACTATGGTTACTATCCTTAGCATTGGAGTTTGGACTTAGATTTTAGGATCTCTACCTTTGCTCAAATGGTAATTGATTGAAGACTTTGGCCTCGAATTAACCTCATTTGTCTTTGAAGATGGAATTACGTTACTTTGAAGAAATGTTCATAATATGGTTTGATCGCTCTTCTCTTAAATTTTAAATCAAGTATTAGGATAGTCCCTTCATCTCCTCCCACTTCTTAAATTTTCAAATCTTCTCCCTATTTTCAAATCTTCTTGGTTTTCGAACTTCAAACGCTTTCGCAATCAAACCTTGACTTAGGTCAAGTGATTTTATCCTTTTCACTTTATTTTCTTAATAAATGTTAATCCATGTAAATATATCGAAATTCTTTTCTTAAATACTTTAAAAAATCCAAAACTCACTCAATTGTTTTTCTGCCTTTGCGCACTTTTCTTTTCATATGTTTAGATATGATTCATTTTTTCTAGCGAAATTATTCGCTAAAGAATGACGACTTATCTCTACATTTTAAAATTAATTTAACTCATTGTTTCTTTTCAAATTTTGTACCACGAACTACGAGGTTTTGATCTCGCATTGCACTTTGTGGGTACGTAGGCATGAGGCGTTAAAACCTCTTCAAACACAAAATCTTAAAAAAAAACATTCTTCTTCTCATCCCTTAAATCTTTTTCAAGCAAACCAATTTCAAACCAAAAAAGCAGTAAATATGTCAAAGGGCTCCCGTGGAGTACCACAGACATTTTGGATGCGTAAAACCTTCCCGGTTTGTAACCTATCCCCTTACCCATTCTCTGTTTGTTTCTTTTAGCTTTTTATTTTAGATTAATTAGGTTTTATTCGTTCTTTTTCCTTTTTCCTTTTGGAAATAAATAAAAGTGTGGTGGCGACTCTGTTTATCTTGAGTTAAGTTAATCAATAGCTTACACTCATGATTTTACCGCTACAGAAAAGTGGCGACTCTGCTGGGGAGTAATCTCTAAGTGGATTCAGCCTACTTTGATTTATTTATTGCTTTGGTTTGATTTGTTTGTTATTTGGTTGTTCTGTTTTGGTTTTGGTGATCCTCTGTGTGAGATAGATTCTAACCCGGATCTGAGTGGAACTTATGATAGGACGGCGATATTCGAAGCGATAAGCGATGGAGTAGTCCAAAGCTATATCAATTTGATAATCTCCACTCGGTTAGGCTCTCTTGGACTATCAATGTCATGATGAGTAATCATACGTGGCATTATTTTCCGACCTTGAGCTGATCATACTGAGGACCGTAGAACCCTTAACCCATCCAAGCCAATTTAGGAACGTAGTGCGGAAACTGTCTGGGTGTAAACCTAAGGTGGTTGTCACGCGATACTACACTCGGACGAGGTCTATTTTAAGAATGTTATCGGTTGGGGAGTAATCCAACGTACCGATGATATTCTAAAGATGGTTGTTAACTCCGGGCACCTCTGTTATCACCCTTTTGGTTTTCTGCAGGTACAATGAAGACAAAACCTTAGTACTTACCTGTGTGGTTGGTGTTCTGTTACCTTGACTTCATGCTCGTGACTCGGAACCTAAGCCCGTGTGCCTTGTGTGATATTGTTTGTGGTTGTTGCATACATGCCATCATGCATTCATGAGCATTGTGTTTAAGATTTCAAAGGACTCATAAGGAACTTTTGCAAAATTTCAGATGTCCATGGCTATGAATTTTGAAAGGAGGAACACAAAGAAGTACACCTTCAAGAATCCTAATGTAGTAGAGTTGAGAAAGCTAGGAGCTTTGGTTGTTGATACCCAGGAGTTCTGAAGATGTCATGGGAAGCTCTTGTTTATGTTGGATACCGATGTACCAGAGGGGATTCTCCCTACTTTAGCTCAGTTTTATGATCCGTTGCATCATTGTTTCACTTTTCCTGATTATCAGCTTATGCCGACTTTGGAGGAGTATTCTCATTGGATAGGTTTACCTATTTTGGACAAGGAATTTCTTTTCAGTGGCTTAGAGAAGGAGCTTACTATCAAGGTCATCGCCAAAGCACTTTTTCTTAAGGAGTCCGATCTTAATGGGAAGTTTCTTCCAAAGGGGAATGTTCGTGGTATTAATGCTAAGTTCTTGATGGGAAAGGCTTCTACTTCACTTACTTTGGGTCATAAGGATGCATTTGAGGCTATTCTTGCTTTGCTCATTTATGGGATCGTCTTGTTTCCCAACTTAGATGGTATGTTTGTTGAAAATGCTATTCAGATCTTCTTGAAGAAGAATCTGGTGCCTACTTTGCTTGGAGATATGTATCATGCTTTTCATTATAGGACCTCCAAAGGTGACGGAGAGATTGTATGTTGTGCGCCTCTTCTTTATAGGTGGTTTATTTCTCACCTACCCAAGTCGGATGTCTTCAAGGACAATAGAGAGAATCGAAGATGGTCTCAAAGGTTGATGTCACTTTCTCATAAGGATATGACATGGTATTGTTCTCATTATGACACTGGAGTACTTATTGATAGTTGTAGAGAATTTCCTAATGTACCTCTTCTTGGTACGTGGGGGAATTAGATACAACCCTATTCTTGCTAGACGACAGTTGGGATATTGTTTGAAGGACATACCAAACAATCTTTCCTTATCCCGTTTCTTCTTTCTTAATGGTGCTGATCATGTAGAAATGAAGAAAAGGATTGCTCATTCTTGGCATGCGGTTCACCGGAAAGAGAAAGGTCAATTGGGAAGACAACACCTTGCTCCTTCTGAATGTTACATCCAGTGGATTCGATCTAGGGCTTCCAAGCTCAAGATGCCTTATCCACCTGAGGAGCCTCTATTTCCCATATTACCATTGTCTGCTTTTCTACCTCCCGTTGATGAGAAGGTGGCTCTTCAAGAAGAGTTGGACAAGATGAAGAAAGAGAAAGAAGAATGGCTACTTGAGAAGACTACGATGCAAGAGCAGCTGAAGGAGAAGGATGATCTCATTGAGTTACTTGAGCAGCGTGTCACGAAGAGGCCAAGAGAGGATTTATCTTCCTCTGGTACTCCATCTACCATTCCTCCTACTTCCGGTGCTTGGAAGGCCATTGTTAACAAGTTGGTGAAAGATAAGGAAGATATGGAAGATCGGTACAAGAAAGAGATCAAGAGGATTCGCATGAAGTATCAGCCAGGATTCGGAACTTCTTCGGATATGATACCCTAGGCCTAGTTTACTTTTTCTCTCATGTATTAGGATTATTGATGTTTGTACTTCACTTGTAATCCTTACTTAATTTCAATGAGAATGAGTTTTTTTTAAGTACTTCAAAAGTGTTTCTTTATAAATATTGCAAGTTATCTTATAGTCCTTTGAAATATTTGCATTTGCATACGCATACCATGCATCATACTCACATTTGTCTTGCTTTTTGAGTGTTCTCCAGGGATCTTATGTTGTTTCTTGGTCTTCATTCAGTTCTACTGTCAAGCTGACTCACCGATTTGATACTCGAGCTAATCGGAGGAAGGTGATGGAAACTTTACAACAAGAGAATCGCGAGCTGCGCGAAGAGGTTACTTATCTGAGGGAAAGCTTAGAAAGAGTTTCTGCTATGATGGAAAGTTTGGTGGCTGCTCAGAATCAGCCACCTCCTAATTCTCCTGTTCAGAATACTGTCATCTCCGAGATTGTTACAACATCAATTCCTGTTGAGACTGTTATCTCTCCTCGCTATCGTATGCCTGCTAGCACACCTTGGGGCATGCCGGTTGATTTTATTCCTGCTGGTTATCGTCCTCCTCCTCCTGAGACTGCTGCATTTAATACTCTCCCACCAGTGTGGACTACTCTTCCTCCAGTTATGACTACTGCACCGCCTGTGGTGCACACTATTCCGCACCATGATGAAATGATTTACCATGCTAAGCCCAGTGAAGGCGCTGGAGTGGCTGAAAGACTTGATGATTTCCAGGGACGCTTTGTTGAGATACAGAGGGAGATGAGAGCCTTGAAGCATAAGGATTTGTTCGGAAAAGATGCTTATGATCTTTGTCTGGTCCCTAATGTTAAAGTTCCGTACAAATTCAAGTTGCCTGAGTTTGAGAAGTACAAAGGCAACACTTGTCCGTTGAGTCATCTGACTATGTATGCCAGAAAGATGTCTGCTCAGACAGATAATGATAAGCTGTTGATTCACTATTTCCAGGATAGTTTGACCGGTGCACCCATGAGGTGGTATATGAGTTTGGATAATAGCCAAATCAAGACCTTCAATGATTTAGGAGAAGCTTTTGTGCGACAATATAAGTATAACGTTGATATGGCGCCAGATAGAGATCAACTTCGTGCTATGTCCCAGAAGGACAAGGAGACTTTCAAAGAATATGTGCAGAGATGGCGCGAGCTGGCAGCCCAGATTGTTCCTCCGCTGGAAGAAAAAGAAATGACAAAGATCTTCTTGAAGACTTTAGGTTCTTTTTATTATGAGAGGATGATAGCAAGCGCTCCTTCTGATTTCACTAAAATGGTGAGTATGGGGATGCGTTTAAAAGAAGGTGTCCGTGAGGGACGGTTAAGTCAAGAGAATAGTAATGGCTCAAGCTCTAGAAGGTTCAACTTTGGGAAAAAGAAAGAAAATGAGACTAATGCAGTATCTCGTGAAAGTTATAGAAGGCCTCAAAGTCGTGGGAATCACCATTCGCAACATGTAGCTTCTGTAACTCCGATGATTAATGTGGCTCCAACTGTGCCAGCAGTTCCAAAGTATCAACCTCGTTATCAACAACCTTCGATGCAACAAGGTGGTAATCAACAGGTTCGGGCCAAGCCGAGTTTTGAACCTATTCCGATGTTGTATGCGGACTTGCTTCCATCTTTGATTGCAAAGAATCTTGTGCAAACACGTCCTCCACCTCCAGTTCCAGAGACTATCCCATGGTGATATAAGCCAGAGGCTCGCTGTGCTTTTCATCAAGGTGCCCCGGGGCACGATGTTGAGAATTGTTATCCATTGAAGTTTGAAGTACAGAAATTGATGAGGAACAATGTTCTGTATTTCAATGATGTTAATCCAAATGTGCAGAAGAATCCGTTGCCAAAGCATGGTAATGCGTCTGTGAATATGGTTGATGGTTGTCCTGGTTTGTTCAAAATCTATGAGGTCCGTCATATTCGAAGGTCTTTGGTTGAGATGCATGCTTTATTAAGTGAATATCACGATATTGATCACGATTATGTTGGATGTTGTATTTGCTCGGTGAATCCTCGTGGTTGCGTGATTTTTAAGAGAGATATTCAAAAGATGATGGATGATAAGTTGATTGAAGTGACAGCAAAAAGAGATGAGTATGAAAATGAAGTGAGTGTTATTATGCCTCAGTTCAATCTTCCTGAGAGGTTTGTTCCTGAGAGAGTGGTTATTTCTTTTGATAGTCGCAAAAATGCTATTACTCCATTGGTGATTAATTTTCCTGGTCCAATGCCATATGAGTCTGATAAAGCTGTTCCGTACCGGTATAATGCTACGATGATAGAAAATGGTAGGGAAGTTCCTATTCCTACTCCAAAGTCTGTGGTTAGCATTGCTGATGTGACAAAGGTTACTCGAGGTGGTAGAGTGTATGCTTCAGATCCTCCTAAGAGAGTTGAAGATACAAGTGTGAATAAGCAGATTATGGATGTTGTTGTCCAATCAGGCCAATATGGTGATAGTGAAGATGAGGTGCTAAAATTGATAAAGAAGAGCGAGTACAACGTTACTGAGCAGTTGTTGCATACTCCGTCAAAGATATCAGTTTTATCACTCTTGATGTGCTCTGAGGCTCATAGGCAGTCTTTGCAGAAGATTCTTGATCAAGCTTATGTTGACCATGATGTGACTGTTGATCAGTTTGATAGTATTGTGGCTAATATCACATCGTGCAACAATCTAAGTTTATGTGATGACGTTTTTCCTGAAGAAGGAAGGAATCATAACTTGGCTTTGCATATTTCAGTGAACTGTCAGGAAGATGATATGTCCAAGGTGCTAGTTGATACCGGATCTTCTTTGAACGTTATGCCGAAGTCGACTTTGTCAAAGCTTATGTATCAAGGTGCTCCCATGAGACATAGTGGGATTATTGTGAAAGCGTTTGATGGGTCGAAGAAGACAGTGATTGGTGAAGTGGATCTTCCTATTCTTATTGGACCGTTTATATTCAAGATTACTTTTCAAGTAATGGATATACGCCCCGCTTACAGTTGTCTCCTCGGAAGACCCTGGATTCATGAGGCAGGAGCTGTGACATCCACTCTTCATCAGAAGTTGAAGTTTGTGAGAGAGGGGAAATTGGTGACCATTGACGGTGAAAGGGCGATGCTTGTGAGCAATTTGTCTTCTTTCTCCTATATTGATGCTGAAGAAGAGGTGGGAACTTCGTTTCAAGCTCTTTCTGTTGTGAATAATGTTGCTAAGAAGAACGCCATGCCCATGTCTTCTTTCAAGGATGCTCTGCGAGTGCTTGAAGCTGGTCAGTCTAATGGTTGGGGACAAGTTATTGATGTTGTCGAGAACAAGGAAGGTTTTGGTATCGGCTTTGCACCAGGTGCGGTTCTTAATGACCCGAAGACTATTCAAGAAGGTTTCCGAAGTGCTGGATTTATCAACGATCATTCCGCTGCTGCCATCATTGAAGATGATGAAGATGAAGAAATGCCTGACTTTGTTACGCATGGAAAGATTTGCCAGAACTGGATTGTTGTTGATGTTCCTTTTATTGTTCATGCTTCAAAGTAATTTGTTTTATATTCTTTCAAAAATCCTTTCACTCTGCCCAAGGTGAAAATGATGTTTGTCGAGCTTTGTTTCAAATTTTATCATCATCAATAAAATGCTATTTTGATTTCCATATGTGTTTTTCCTTTTTGCTTTATTCTGAAAAATGGTAACATAAAAAACCCAAAAATATAATAATTGTTTATCTGCATAATGTTTGCACTTTTGTTCATACTCTAAAATAAAAATAAAATCATTGTGCAGATTGATTGATAAACCCATTGAAAACAATGATCCTATGCCCTCTCCCAACTTTGAATTCCATATGTTTGAAGCTAAGGAAGAGGATGTTGAAGAAATTCCTGATGAGATTTCTCGGTTGCTTGAGCATGAGGAGAAGGTTATTCAGCCTCATGGAGAGTCTATAGAGATGGTCAACTTGGGTTCTGAAGATGACAAGAAAGAAGTCAAAGTTGGAGCATTGCTTGGTCCTGATGTTAAGAAGAGGATTGTAGAGCTTCTCAGAGAGTATGTTGATGTATTCGCTTGGTCTTATCAAGACATGCCAGGTCTTGATACTGATATTGTGGAGCATAGATTGCCGCTGAAGCCTGAATGTCCACCTGTAAAGCAAAAGCTGAGAAGAACTCATCCCGACATGGCAGTAAAGATCAAAGAGAAGGTTCAAAAGCAGATTGATGCAGGCTTTCTTGTGACATCAACTTATCCTGAATGGGTGGCCAATATCGTTCCTGTTCCAAAGAAAGACGGAAAAGTCCGAATGTGAGTTGATTACAGAGATTTGAACAAAGCCAGTCCGAAAGATGATTTTCCATTGCCACACATTGATATGTTGGTAGATAATACGGCTAAGTTTGATGTGTTCTCTTTTATGGACGGATTTTCTGGTTATAATCAAATAAAGATGGCACCCGAGGACATGGAAAAAACCACATTTATTACACCATGGGGAACATTCTGCTACAGAGTGATGCCCTTTGGATTGAAGAATGCTGGTGCGACATACCAAAGAGCTATGACTACACTTTTCCATGATATGATGCACAAAGAAATTGAGGTATATGTTGATGATATGATCGCTAAGTCGAAGACTGAAGAGGATCATGTTGAACATTTGCTGAAGTTGTTTCAGAGGTTAAGGAAGTTTAAGCTTCGTTTGAATCCGAATAAGTGCACCTTTGGTGTACGTTCTAGAAAGTTGTTAGGTTTCATTGTCAGCCAAAGAGGCATTGAAGTTGATCCTGATAAAGTGAAAGCTATTCAGGAAATGCCTGCTCCAAGAACCGAAAAGCAAGTAAGAGGATTCTTGGGCCGTTTGAATTATATTTCGAGGTTTATCTCTCACATGACTGCCACATGTGCTCCGATCTTCAAGTTTCTTCAGAAAGACAAAGGTTGTGTCTGGACAGATGATTGTCAGAAGGCGTTTGAAAGTATCAAAGAATATATGCTTGAACCTCCTATCTTGTCTCCTCCGGTGGAAAGTAGACCGATGATCATGTACTTGACTGTGTTGGAAGATTCCATGGGTTGTGTGCTTGGTCAGCAAGATGAATCTGGAAGAAAAGAATATGCAATTTACTACTTGAGTAAGAAATTCACTGATTGTGAGTCTCGGTACTCCATGCTTGAAAAAACTTGTTGTGCCTTAGCTTGGGCTGCAAAGCGTCTTCGCCAGTATATGCTGAATCATACAACTTGGTTGATCTCTAAAATGGATCTGATCAAGTATATCTTTGAAAAGCCTGCTTTGACTGGGAGGATTGCTCGTTGGCAAATGTTGTTATCAGAATATGATATCGAGTACCGAGCTCAAAAAGCTATAAAAGGTATTATCTTGGCTGACCATTTGGCACATCAACCGATTGATGATTACCAACCAATCAAGTTTGATTTTCCAGATGAGGATGTGATGTTTTTGAAAGTGAAAGATTGTGATGAACCTCTGATTGAGGAAGGGCCGGAGCCTGGATCTCGATGGGGTTTAGTTTTTGATGGTGCTGTAAATGCACGCGGAAGAGGAATTGGGGCAATGATCATTACTCCCCATAGTTCACATATTCCTTTTGCTGCGAGGTTGACTTTTCCTTGTACCAATAATGAAGCTGAGTATGAAGCCTGCATTATGGGTCTTGAGGAAGCTATTGATCTGAGGATTAAGCATCTTGATGTGTATGGAGATTTTGCCTTAGTAATTAATCAGATCCAGGGTACGTGGGTAACCCATCAACCCCACTTGATCCCCTATAGAGATTATGCCAGGAAGATATCAACTTTTTTCACTAAAGTTGAGTTTCATTATGTTCCTCGTGATGAGAATCAAATGGCAGATGCTTTAGCAACTATAGCTTCTATGATAAAGGTGCACCAGTGGAATGATGTTCACATGATCAGTGTGATGCGACTTGAAAGACCAGCTCATGTGTTTGCAGTTGAAGAGGTCCATGATGACAAGCCTTGGTATCATGATATGAAATGTTTTCTCCAGAGTCAGGTGTACCCACTTCGGGCATCCGATAAAGATAAGAGGACTTTGAGGAGATTGGCAGGCAATTTCTTCTTGAATGGAAATGTGCTTTATAAGAGAAATTTTGACATGGTCTTGCTCAGATGCGTGGATAGACACGAAGCAGACATGTTAATGAAAGAAATTCATGAAGGATCTTTTGGTACTCATGATAATGGGCATGCAATGGCTAAAAAGATGTTGAGAGCAGGTTACTATTGGCTGACAATGGAATCTGATTGTTGCAAGTATGTGAAAAATTGCCATAAGTGTCAAGTGTATGCTGATAAGATTCACGTGCCACCAGCTTATCTCAATGTGATTTCTTCCCCATGGCCTTTCTCTATGTGGGGAATTGATATGATTGGTATGATTGAACCCAAGGCTTCGAATGGACATCGTTTTATTCTTGTGGCAATTGACTACTTCACCAAGTGGGTGGAAGCAGCATCGTATGTTAATGTGACCAAGCAAGTCGTGGTTCGGTTTATCAAGAATAACATTATCTGCAGATATGGTGTTCCGAATAGAATCATTACTGATAATAGTTCGAACTTGAACAATAAGATGATGAAAGAGATTTGTGAAGAATTCAAGATTCAACACCATAATTCTTCTCCTTATAGACCGAAGATGAATGGGGCTGTTGAAGCTGCGAACAAGAACATTAAGAAGATCATTCAGAAGATGGTTGTGACATACAAGGACTGGCATGAGATGCTCCCTTTTGCTTTGCATGGGTATCGTACATCTGTCCGCACTTCAACAGGGGCAACCCCTTTCTCACTTGTTTATGGTACAGAAGCAGTGCTCCCTGTCGAAGTTGAGATCCCATCAATGAGAGTTTTGATGGAAGCCAAGTTGACTGAGGCTGAATGGTGTCAGAGTAGATTTGATCAGTTGAATTTGATTGAGGAAAAGAGAATAACAGCTTTGTGTCATGTTGTTAAGAAAGCCTTCTCTGGCGGTTCATTAATTCTTGCAACTATGGATGGTGAGGAGATCACTCGCCCTATGAATGCGGATGCAGTCAAGAAATACTTCGCCTAAAAAAAATAAAAGAACAGCTCGCTAAGTTGAAAACCCGAAAGGGTGGCTTAGGCAAAAATGAGCGTCTCGGTGGATTGAAAACCCGAAAGGGCGGTCCAGGCAAAAATTAGAGACATAAACAGAAATAATTATCCCGGTAGATTGAAAACCCGAAAGGGCAATCTAGGAAAAAGTTAGGGATCATGGCAAGTAACTGCTTCGACAGACTGGATCACTTTTAGCAACCGAGGATTTCAGATTCTATTCCTCAGAAGAATTTCCCATCAAAGATTCTTATTCACTCATCCTTGACTGAAGTTTCGGACACAGTGGAGTTCAAAGTTGATAGGGAGAATAGTGATCATTGTATCTCAATGTAGCCCTTTTCCATATATTTACCATTTTTCAAACTTGTATGATCCATGGAGTCATGCCATTTGCTGACTACCATTCTATCAATAAATTTGAGCTTTTATCCAATTGTTTGCAATTCTTTATATTGTTTCTGTTTACAAAATTTCAATTTATTGTTGATGATGATTTTTGAAACAAATTTAATAAATTTAATCTTTGAAGATTTTAAAAACATTTTTATTTTGATATGTGAAAAAAGAAAGGATATCGATAGTGATTCCAAGGATGGTAAAGTATGGATGTATGTAACTTGTCTCTCCCAAAGCAGGGTTTGATTCGGTTGTGTCCATGCGAAGTTCCTGGATAGTCTTGACAGGTTGGTGTTAATGATGTTTTGTTCCCCAACAATAAGCATAGGCGGGAATTGTATGTTTGTTCTGAGTTCCCATGTTTTCTCCAGAAGAATTGTTGGAAGGGATGTTCTGAATCCCTAGCTGAGTTTTGATCTCTTCCTCAGCAAGTTATCTTTAAATTGAGAAGCATTGGGAATCCCCAGCTGAGCTTTTGTTCCTCAGCTTGAATTGTTTTCATCCTTGAATATAGAAGTATTGATATAGCAGTCAGTTTAGAGGTTTTCTTTTACCCGATGGTGGGTACTGATTTAAAATCCCTCGTAACTGTGTTTTGGCTATGATGCTAACTTCTGATATCCTCACGTGGATCCCCAGTAGGTCTACATGTGTTGGTTTACAGCAGGTTCCTATGTGATTTTCAGCAGGTCTTGCACTCTATCCCCTAGTGGAGCAGGAGTGGTATGACAGTTATTTCTCGCAAATTCAATTTTTATCAAGATTACTTCCATCCTCAGCAGATTATTACCTTTCCTCAGCAGGATGTCTCATCGTGATTTAAGCCTTGTAATAGGATTTATTCCTTTGATGGCTTATGACAGTCCCCTGCAGGATTTCGAGTTGAATCTTCAGCATGTTTCTCTGCATTGTTGCCTTGGGATTAGTCGAGTATTTGGTTGTTGTGGTGTTCATGTCACCCGTTTCTTATCTTTATGTCTGTTTTGTCAGCATATTCATAAGCATATTCATACGCATAAGCATAGCATTGTTTGCTTGCATTCTTGCATTTATCATTGTTATCTGCTCTTTGGTGTGGACTTTCCCCACAGAGTGTGTGTGTCGTCTTCCTCTCAAGTTTAGAGTGTCGACCATTAAGCAGAAAGTGTTAATCCTTTCTAATTCCCCACTGAGTTTGTTTCTCGTGGATGATGTTGATTCAATTTCCTCCCCAGTTTTTTATCTGGATGGAATTTTCCCCAGTTGAGATATTTCCTCCTCGGGATGAGTCTTATTTGACCGTTTCTCTCCAATTTGTTCTTGGATTGAACTTTGGTCCCCTTTTGTGAGTAATGGTTGCTTTGGAATTAAGCTATCATTGTTTGATAGTGGGCAACATTTTCTCCAGCTTGAGTATATTACTTTGGAATTAAGCTATCAGTTAATCGATAGTGGGTAATATTACCAAATTGATCAAGTTCTTTTGCTTGTACTCCTACCCAGTAAATCAGGTAGTTGAGAATTTTTCTACCCAGTAAATCCGGTAGTTGAGATTTCTTCTTACCCAGTAAAAAGGTAATAGAAGTTGTTTCCCTTTGATTGAGTTCCTACCCAGTAAATTAGGTAGTTGATCATACTCCTACCCAGTAAATCAGGTAGTTGAGAATTTTTCTGCCCAGTAAAAAGGTAGTGGAGGTTATCCCTCTGTATTTTGCTCCTATACAGTAAATCGATAGTCGAGTCCTTTGTTTTCCTACCCAGTAAACCGGTAGTCGATGATTCTTTTCCAACTCAGTATTTCTCCATTTTTGGACTCGAATACTTTGTTTGATTGATAGTTCCTGGCAGGGTGTTTATTTTCCCCTTGTTGAATCTTGTACCTTGATTTTATCATACCTTTTCCCAAGTTGAGTCAGCTATCCAGTGATTTATTTTCCTGGTAACTCTTTTGTTGTCTGTTGTTTTTCCCCGGCGGGATTTTCTTCTGTGTTCCCAAGTTTTTGCTTTTCTCTGGTGGTCATATTTTCCCCACGGAGATCTTGGGTTTGCATATCATATTCATATCATATCATGTTCTCTTAGGACAAAAATTGGGTATTCTGTATTTAAGTCTCTCCCATCTTGTAGAGACGAAGATGTCAATCTTCATATCTTCGGATTGAAGAAACTTAAATAGGGGCAGCTGTAACACCCTAATTTTTTCCCTAAGTTTTCTTTGCATTTCATCTGCATTTTGCATACAAACAAGATCGCACTGGTTTCTCAGTTTCTTCTCAGATGAAGGGTCTACGCTTCGCAGGGGATCACCATTGTTTTTACTTCTTTATGTTTGTTTATATTCACTGATCTCTAACCAAAATACCAAAAAAATATGTGGCAGTCTGTTTCTTCTTCTCTCTGTGTTGCAGGTTTCCAAAGATAAGACAGTGATTTTAATTCAGATACGTTTGTGCAGTCATAATTCAATTTCAGATGGATGTTTGACCTAATATTGGTCAAACTATCAAAAATTGTTTCAACCACAAATTATGTGTGTCAGTGGTTTATTTCTCAGGCGATGCGTATTCAATGATAAGTTGTGGTGAGTGCGGAAATTCTCTGGTTTATTGAGTTGTGGTTTGTGAGAAGTGTGATCCAGATTGTCTTGAGTTGTGGTTCATTAAAGGCTGTTTTCATCAGTGGCTAGTAAAAAGTCAAGAATTTGTTGTGGGCACTAGACTTCATCCATTATCCTTTCTCAATAATCATATTTTATTCTTTCTCGATTATCCGATTCATTTCATTAAACCCATAAACAACTCTATCCATTTCATACCCTAAACCATTTTCTATTTTAAATTCGCATTTATTTTTTTTATCCATTTCTAAATTCATATTTCAACACCTATTTTTGTCCATTTCTAGAAAAAAATATCACTAAAAGTCAATTATATATTAGAGTCCATTTACAAATTTTTTTTACCACCATTAGTCCAATATTTTAAAAAAAAATCATCACATTTAGATCCTTCAAAACCCATATTAGTTTCCAAAAAAAAAGGTCCAGGACATTATACTTTTCTTTCTTTTTCTATTCAAATTAAAAAAATAAATAATAGTAAGCCACTTGACATCACAATTTCTCAGCCACATATTTCACTTGCATACACACACGTGACTTTCTCAAAAAGCCAGCAACAAGCCCACCTCAACAAGCCTCAGCCTTCAACTTCAACGCGCAGGCCAAGTTCAAGCCGTACAGCAGCCTCAAACAATCAGCTTCACGCAATCCCGCACATGACTTCACACCCTCAACTGCTGACTTTTCCAAGCCAAAGCATCATCAACCAAGTCGTACCGCACGCGTGACCACAAAAACAACGCACGTGACACGGCAACATCCAGCTACAACAAAACAAACTTCAGCCAATACTTTAACACAGCCACACAAGCCCGCAATCCAACGCATAAAAAAAGAAAAAAACCAGCCGCGCCAATAGCAAACAACTTCATCAGCCAGCCAGCAACGAATTCCACAAGCTGAACACACCATCACGCGAGCCACAAAAATGTAGCACCTGAAACGCATGCGGGACGCACATACAAAGCAAAACGAAAACGCATCAGCTCACAGCAAGCCGCGGCAATCACATGGACCTGCACGCGAAACACGCACCTGCTTCAAAACACAAAACGCAGAAGTTAACAGAGCAAAACGCAAGTTGGACTTGCATCAAAATGCAAAAAAAAACGTCATCAAGTCACGCATAAATCATGCTGCTACGAGAACCTTCGGAAACACAGAAAATCAATTCAAAACGGCAACAACTTCACCTCATATTCTTCTATAAATTGAACCCTTTCCTTCACAAATCTTCAAGCTTCAAAAGCCATACTAAAATTCTGCAGAAATTAAAAATCCCAAATCAATTTCCAAAATCCAAGGTTTCAATTTCATCTTCATCACCTTCAAACCTTTATAAAACTCAGAAGCCTTTAATCTTCTTCAACTCTTCAAACTAACTTCATCTCACAACCTCAAATCGAACATAAATTCTTGAACACAAATTCTTGAACGGAGGAATTGAAAGGCGGAAAAAAGGAGATCCGAAGAAGAAGAGGGAAGAAAATCGCACATCAAGGAGAAGTGATTTTTTGTTTGTTTTGCTCCGTTTGATTTTGTGAAGGTGAGGCCCCTGTGTTTTCCGCGGCGTATCACCAAGAGGAAGAAGAAGCTTCCCTTATTTATTTATTTTTCTTTCTTTGTTTTTGCATTTTTTTATTTTGCTGATTTTTTCATATAAATGTTGTTTGGGCCCTATGTGGTTTATGGACTGTAATCCAGTGTTATCCACACCTCAATATACTGCGCCCCCCCCCCCCTCCCCTCTTTGTTTTGATCTTTTTTTAACTTCTATCTTTCTTTCTTTTTTTTAAAAATTGATTAATAGTTTGAGGTTTATTATTTCTTTAAAAAAATTTGTTAACATTTTTTACATATTTCATTTTATGGAATATTATCTTTTTTTCTAAAAAATAGTTAATAGTTTTTTATTGGATTTTATATTAAGATCCATTTCTTTTTATTTTTGGTGGATGAAAATCTCCGATTCGTAGATTGTTGGTTTTCGAAGAGGTTTAATCTTCATTATTTCAAATCTATGGATGAATGATCATTTGGATCATTCTCCATACTTTGAGATCGTGATAGGTTGCCTTCGATAAATTCAACGAAAATCTCGATTAAGATTAGACCGTTCTTTTTCTTTTAGTGCGACATGTTTTCGGAGAATGATTCATAATATCATTTCTCTAACATGTATTAGCACAAATATTTTCCACTTTAATTAGTGGTGGCCGGCCTCATTTGTAGGGTAATTACTTCGTAAATTACTCGGCGATTGCTTAACATAGACCTAAATTTGTCCCGATTTGGAATGAGATCCACTTGGATCCGGTCGCCTCGGTTTTTGTTATCTTTTGTGGTTGTGCTTGATTAAGTTCATCATACCACTTATATGTAAATATTATAATAATATTAATATACTAACCATTTAAATTCAATCTCTCGCACCTTATCCTCTTTATTTCAATTTCTCGCTCCTTATCTCTTTTATTATGCTATTATCGTATTATATCATATATCATATTGTTTATGTTTATATTGTTGCTTGTGATTTTTCTTTTGTCCATTTGGACACCAAACCATTAATAAAGGATTAAACATTAAAAAAGATTGGTGACTTTAATTTCGGACTATGGTTACTATCCTTAGCATTGGAGTTTGGACTTAGATTTTAGGATCTCTACCTTTGCTCAAATGGTAATTGATTGAAGACTTTGGCCTCGAATTAACCTCATTTGTCTTTGAAGATGGAATTCCGTTACTTTGAAGAAATGTTCATAATATGGTTTGATCGCTTTTCTCTTAACTTTTAAATTCAAGTATTAGGATAGTCCCTTCATCTCCTCCCACTTCTTAAATTTTCAAATCTTCTCCCTATTTTCAAATCATCTTGGTTTTCGAACTTCAAACGCTTTCGCAATCAAACCTTGACTTAGGTAGAGTGATTTTATCCTTTTCACTTTATTTTCTTAATAACTGTTAATCCATGTAAATATATCGAAATTCTTTTCTTAAATACTTTAAAAAATCCAAAACTCACTCAATTGTTTTTGTGCCTTTGCGCACTTTTCTTTTCATATGTTTAGATATGATTCATTTTTTCTAGTGGAATTATTCGCTAAAGAATGACGACTTATCTCTACATTTTAAAATTAATTTAACTCATTGTTTCTTTTCAAATTTTGTACCACGAACTACGAGGTTTTGATCTCGCATTGCACTTTGTGGGTACTTAGGCATGAGGCGTTAAAACCTCTTCAAACACAAAATCTTAAAAAAAAACATTCTTCTTCTCATCCCTTCAATCTTTTTCAAGCAAACCAATTTCAAACCAAAAAAGCAGTAAATATGTCAAAGGGCTCCCGTGGAGTACCACAGACATTTTGGGTGCGTAAAACCTTCCCGATTTGTAACCTATCCCCTTACCCATTCTCTGTTTGTTTCTTTTAGCTTTTGCTTTTAGATTCATTAGGTTTTATTCGTTCTTTTTCCTTTTTCCTTTTGGAAATAAATAAAAGCGCGGTGGCGACTCTGTTTACCTTGAGTTAAGTTAATTAATAGCTTACACTCATGATTTTACCGCTACATTACCCAATGATCAGATGACTTCCACAGTGAATTTCTTCATCAAATTTGGTACACATGATCCATATAACATATTAAGACCATTAGAAATAAGAATGACCAAAAAATATGGGATTAAGGCCTCTGAAAACAAAACCCTAATTTTAGGTCATCTGTGTAGGAAATCTTCAGTCTGCCTCTATGCCTTTGCCATGCTTTGTGATCCCTCTACTTTTATGAACCTTGGGGAGTATATTATGATCATGGAACACACATGGACCCTCTTGGCAAGCTTCAAGACCATTGGGATGGCTCAAATCACTTCTTGGATTGCTTAGGTCACAAACCCTAGATGCAGATGAAATGAACTATGCAGTGGGATATGATATGCTTATGCTAATGTAAAAATGAAAGATCACAAGCCATGTGTCGCTCCCACCAAATGACACCTCAGGTCAGAAGGGGTATAGACGCGAACGGTCGGCGAAAGGGATGATGAGAACACACAGGGGTGAACTCAGAAAAGAAAGAGTCGCCAGCTAGGCATTTTTATCCTGGAGGAAAGGTAATGCTGCATAGACCTAGAAAGGTATGGATAAGACGGTTGCGAACCAGAGAGACTGAGAAAGGGGGTTGGTTACAACCTGGAAAGGTATTAGAACCCAGATTGTCCGTCGTACTCGACGGGATCCATGCTTAAAAGATTTGTGTTTTAAAGGGGTAGTGTCAGTACAATCTGTGTATAAAAGAGCTGGAAAAGGATGTACAGGTGTCAGTGTATAGTGTATAAGTGGTGTGAAATATGAGGGTGTCAGTGTAAGGAAAGAGTGAAATGCTCAAGATTATGAGGCTTAAAAGAATGAAACTGGAAGAAAGGGGAATATACAGAGACTTTTGTTCGATAACTGTTAAGTTATGCCTACGTATCCTCTCGTGCAATGAGGAAGTCAGAACACCGTAGTTCGACCCAAAGAGACTGAAAGATAAATTGACTTGTGAACTGCTTGCTTGTCAATGCTCAAGTGTGTGACATGTATGGCTCAGGTGCAAACTGTCTTGCATTAGACGGAAGAAGCAAGTTCTCGTTTGTGAGTGAATGAGATGAGAAAAGAATCCCGGAGGAGACGTTTATTGTTTGTTTTTGTGTTTTCAGTCTTTTATTGCTTTTGGAAGTTTGTCATAAGTTAATGAGCTTAAGCCTAAACCAATGGGTTAGTAAACTCATCACATCCTCCCTCTGATTAGGGGTAATGAGAATACCTTAAGTGTGAAGTCAGCATCTCACACTTAATCACCATGATGTAGGATTTAGATCATTAACCTACTTGTGATTATTTAGATGTTTTTGTTGTTTTTGTTTAGTGTTAAGTAATGATATTAAGCCATAATCAGGGATTAAACAGACTCATTACACCATCCTAATAGAAGGATAATAGATGAGAATGTTTAAGCTGAGGAAGACTCCTCAACTTAATCCATGATTAGGGATTAACCTCATGACAAAACAAAGCCTTTATTAGATGGATTTTAGTTAATGGTAAGATGAAGAAATGATTTTTATGGTTTGTAAGACAACTTGAGGGGGACTTGTCCATTAACACTAGGGTTAGTCCTTCTTAACCAGTTAAGGAAGAATTAGAACCCTAATGCAAGGCCCAAGTTACAAGCTTGATGTCTTGATGATTATTATGTGAATTGATTAAAGGATTTAAGCACATTAAGGGTTTAACACTTAGGATTAAAGTTATACACTCCATCCTAATAGAAGGATGCAGGCATAAGCTTAATCACAAAGCCTCAAAGCCTTTAGGGTTTAGTCCCTGATTATGAGATGAGAAGAGAAGACTCAAAGATGACACAAAGGTAAAACTAAATGGGGGACTAATCAAACCCTAATTGTTATCATGCTTGGTTATTCCTAGGTTTAATGAGGCTTAAGAGAGAAAGATCTTCAGAGAAACCACCAGGAAGGAAGCAGATGAAAAGAGCTAGAAGCAAAGAGAAGCAAAACAACTTGCTTCACTTAAGAAGACAAGTTGCTTGAAGAGAGAAAGTAAGATGAGAAAGAATGAGCAAGCTCAATCCAATACACATACAAAAATGCAGCAAAGGAAGCATGAAAGAGATGAAAAGAGAATATGAGAAGTGAAGGCAAATTCACTTCTCAAACAACTTACCACCTGAAATGTTAGTATAAGAGATGAAATGCAATGCAAGTGAGATGGATGTGATGATGCAAACCAAAACCAGGAGCAAGATCATGATGTGAATGATGCTAAGAGATGAAACAAACATGAGGCAAGGCATGAGAATGATCATACAAGGCAATGGATGCAGATGAAGCATGTTTTGAACCATGAATGTTCATGAAAAGTTATGAAATGTAATGGACATACAAAAATGGCAAATGAAAGATGCAATCATCAAACATGATTCTAATATTTTCTAAGATGTATTATGAATCAAAAGAATGCACAAAATGTCATGGCAAGCCATGGTATGCAAGCAAATGAAAGATGGATGCAAAGGAAGACATAAATTAGGGTTTATGATCAACACACAAAGCAAAATCCAAAACCAGAAGCAAGAGACATGATAAAAATTTGAAAATGGGATCAAAGATACCCTAAACCTATACAAACTCACTGCCCAAAGGAGAGGATCCAACTCTTAATCTAGTGGAAGTTATGAATTTCCTAAGATTACTAGGGTTTTAAGGTACTTCACAAAGAAAAATACCAAACAAATTGAAAATGCAAGATCAAATCAAACCAATTTTATCCTATAAACTACATGCTATGGAGGATGCAATGCAAGAAGAACCATCATCAAACTCTCAAGGGTTGGGCAGAATGAATTTTTCAAAGTTTGAACCAAAATAATGCCTTAAAATGAATTTAATTCCAATGAAAATGATCAAAAGGCATCAAGAACCAAAACGAAATTTGTTTTGAGAGTTTGATAATGTTTCTAAATGTTTTAAAATGCAATGTGAATTTTTTTGTGATTCTTAAATACCTAAATGCATTTTTAATTAATTAATTTCCATTAACTAATTAAAAATAAACATTTAAATGATTTAAAAATAATTTTTAATGCAAAAAATAAAAATAAAAATATTTTTGGGTTCTGAAAATTAATGAAATGTTTGACAAAAACTTTCAGAATTTTTTAAAGTGTTTTGCTATTTTTTAAAATTCATGCAAATAAAATACAAACAAAATGAATTAAAATTGGTTAACAGAAGAATGAATCGATTCAGGCTTGGATGAATCGATTCATAATGATCAATTTTTGAGAAAACAGAATTAGTTAAACAGCATGAATCGATTCATCAAAGGATGAATCGATTCATTTTGCGAAATCCAGGAACCACTCAACAGCATGAATCGATTCAAGCTAGAATGAATCGATTCATTATGCTGATTTTCCAAAAAATTCATAATCAAACTCATTCCCTAGGCTGTTTTAAGTGCTCTAACTCTCCATATTTCATCCTCTACCCACCCCAAACATGAATCAATCACAAGATCACATTTACAATGCATCAACAACAAGATTCGAGCAAAATCAAGAAAAACTGCAAAAATTTCAGAACATGCATACACACTCATTTCTCAACCATTTTCAGTGTTTCAAAGCTTAACATGATCAGTGAAACAAACTCTATCATCCTATAACAAGAGATTGCATTTCTATAAAAAAATGTTCTTGATGATACCTGAACTGGAGCTTTGAACTTTGGAGCTTTCTGGCCAGTCCTTTGCTTCAAACAAGCTCCAATGATCCTCCTGATGATGGAATGAAGATTAGAAAACTTTGAGAGTGACTGGTTATGGATGTTTAGCTCTGGTGTAACAGAAATGGAGGTCTTGGTGTGTGATGTTTCAAGCTGTTTCAGGGGGTGGTTTTTGTTCTAAGGGTGATTTGTGACTTGTTGGTGAAAGAAAAAGTGAAGTTTGATGGCTGTTTGAAGAAATTTTTCAGAGAAGAAGTTTGGGACAGATCTTGTGCAAGTTGGATTGTGTGTTGTTTCTGGCTTGTGTGTGTTGCTATATCACTCCCATAAAGTTTGAGTAGGCTGTGGAGCAGGTTAGTAGAGGCTGCTGGTCACTATTCCAAAAACATGGGAGAAAATGCAAAAAGTCAAGGTTTGGTGTACTTGAGGTATGGGCCATGGCAGAGAAGATTTCTGTGTTTGGATTGCCTCAGCTGAGTTCAAGGATGGCTCTTGGATCAGTTGTGGTGAGCTGTAATGGATGAAGGGTGAGATCTCACATGTTTTGCAATTTTGCAACTTGTTACACTTTGTGACTTTTGGTCATGGAAAGGTAACACTCTTTGCTGAATTTTGGTTGTGATAGGTTACATGATGTTATGGTGGTGTCTTGAAATCAGTTAGAGACCATACAAAACCTTGGGGATCAATTTTGCAAGAGTTCCTTTTTTGGACTTCATGGAAAATGGCTTATGATAGCTTGGAATTCAAAGCATGAAAGTGAGAAACTTCTTGGGCAAATCTGAATTTTGGGCCATACATGATGTTTGTGTATTGGTTAGAGGTTGATTTGAAGTCACATAGATGCTTGGCATGAGAATTTGCAAGTTTTCCCTTTTGTGCAAAAGTGAAAATTTAGTGATTTTCCTCAACTTTGGCAAGCCATAACTTTTGATCCAAAATGAATTAGAATGAGTTCTTGTACTTTTTGAAAATGGGAAGATCCACTCTACAACTTTCATGACCAAAGTTTTCTCATTTAGAGCATTTTTGAATCAAAAAGAGGAGGTTGAAAAACTTTCCCAAAATGGCAAGTTTTCATTATAAGTCACTTTCCCAAAAAGGCAACTTTGCAAATGACTTGAAATTCTTCAATTTTGTGAACTTATAACATCTTCTATGACCAAATAAAGATCATACACATTCAAAATGATGGAGAAACCCCTTTGGTTGGGTGATTGGGGGCCTCAGATGCCCTAATTTTGTACTGACTTGCTCAAGAAGTCACCTCTTGATCAGATGCCTTCCCCATTGAATTTCTTCATGAAAATTGATATGCATGATCCTTATACCATATAGAGACCAATAGAAACAAGAATGACCAAAAAATTTGGAGTTATGGCCTCTGAAACCAAAACCCTAATTTTAGGTCATTTGTGCAGTTAAACCTGGCTCTGCTTCCATGCCTTTCCCAGTTCTTGTGATTTTTTGACTCCTTTGATCTTGAGAGGATATAATATGATGCTTGAACACACATGGACCCCTTTGAAGTGATTGATGACCTTTGGAGTGACTCAAATGGCTCTTGGATTTCTCAGATCACAAACCCTAGATGCAGATGACTTAGAACTAATGCAGTGAAGCAAAAATGCAATATGAGGTGTTGTGATTGAACTTATGCATATGAAAAGATCACAAGCCATGGTGAAATGAGTGAGGGCAAATTTGGGGTGTTTACACCATGGTGTGAGAAAAAGTGAGGCAAAATTTGGGGTGTTTACAACTGCCCTTATTCAAGCATGGGTTAGCTGTGCAGGATGTAAGCGCATAGCTTAACAGACAAACAAGATAACTTGTGGTTGAATACCAAAGACAGTCCTAAATTTGCACTCACTGGGGAGAAGAAGAAAAGAGATATAAATTGTAAAAGATAGTATAGTATGAGTATCAAATGAAAGCGATGGAGGATGACCATCGAGCAGAGGACGACTGTTGGGGGTAAAATAGTAAGTAAAGTAATGATGGGGACGAACATCATGCTGGGAAATAAAGAAACCGCGAAGGGGATGGCCATAGGGTAAAGTGATGAAGGACGATCATTGAAAAGGGAAAAGACCACGACGGGGACGACCATCAGGTAAAAACATAAGACTCTCTGGGGATTTTGAGAAGTGAGAAAAGCCCTTATGGGGACGGCCATCAGGCTGGAAAGTAAATAAACCGCGACTGGGAAATAAAGAAACCGCAAAGGGGACGGCCATCGGGTAAAGTGATGAAGGACGATCATCGAAAAGGGAAAAGACCACGACGGGGATGACCATCGGGTAAAAACATAAGACTCTCTGGGGATTTGAAGAAGTGAGAAAAGCACTTATGGGGACGGCCATCAGGCTGGAAAGTAAATAAACCGCGACTGGGACGGCCATCGGGTAATAGAATAAATGAAACAATGATGAGGGACGGTCATCAAAAGGTGAAGGACGATCACCTAGCAGGGGACGACTGCTGAAAATATCACGACATAGGACGAATGCCGGATATGAAGGATCAACGATGGGGAAGGCCATCGAATAAGCATGATGAAGGACGATCATCAAGAAGTGGCTGAACACTCGTCCGTGTCTTGCTCATACTTCACCAACAATATTCACTCATACTTATACAGAAGTCTCTGATACTCGTCTGTATCTTGTTTATATATTATTCCCCACAGATTCGACACTCGTTCGTGTTCTTTGTTAACCAGTTGGTACTCGTTCGTATCATCATCTTTGAACATGCGTCAGCGTTTGTTTCTACCGATACTCGTCCGTATCATGGTCCTAAGGATGCTCGTCCGCATCTTTAATCTATACACAGCGTCAAAACACTTATACCTTTTATTCTGGAAAGCGTAAACACTCGTCCGTGTTTACCATTCCCCAGCAGAACAACTTTTCTCCTATCCGACATTCGTCCTATGTCGCGATACTTTCGGAAGCCGTATCCTGCCAGGTGATCTTCCTTCAACTTTGGATGACTGTCCCTCATCCTTTCCCCAGCGGAGTCCCCATTATTGAAACCCGTCTCTATCCGGCATTCGTCCTATGTCGTGATATTTAGCCGCCGTCCCCTGCTAGGTGATCCTCCTTCACCTTTTGATGACCGTCCCTCATCATTTTATCTGATGGTCGTCCCCATCGTTGATCTTGTTATCCGACATTCGTCATATGTCGTGATAAACCCCGAGAGCAGTCGTACCCTGCTAAGTGATCATCCTTCACCTCTTAATGATCGTCCTTCATCATTTTGTCTGATGGTCGTCCCCATCGTCGACCTTTTCTATCCGACATTCGTCATATGTCGTGATAAAGAGCAGTCGTCCCCTGCTAGGTGATCGTCTTTCACCTTTGATGACCGTCCTTCATCAATATTTCCTTTATTCTTTAAACCGATGGTCGTCCCCATCGTTGTTTACTTTACTTTCCAAACCTGATGGTCGTCCCCATCATTGCCTTTACTTTAATCCCCAGAGAATCTTGTTTCCTTACCTGACGGGCGTCCTCGTCATGGTATCTTTACCTTTCCCCAGCTTGTCGGTTGTCCCCGTCATTGCTTTATACCCAGCAGTCGTCCTCTGCTCGATGGTCGTCCTCCATCGCCCGCATTTTAATAATCATACTATGCTACCTTTTACAATTTATATCCCTTTTCTTCTTCTCCCCAGCGAGTGCAAATTATGGACTGTCCTTGGTATTCAACCACAAGTTATCTTGTTTGTATGATAAGACAGGCGTTTACATCCTGCATAGCTAACTCATGCTTGAATAGGGGTAGTTGTAAACACCCCAAATTTGCCCTCACTCATTTCACACCATGGCTTGTGATCTTTCATGTTTTCATTAGCATAAGCATACCATCTCACATTGCATATTTGTTTCATCTGCATAGTTCAAGTTCATCTGCATCTAGGGTTTGTGATCTGAGCAATCCAAGGATCCATCTGAGCCACTCCAAAGGCCTCAAAGCATTCCAAGAGGGTCCATGTGTGTTCAATCATCATATTATGTCTCTCAAAGGTCAAATAAGTCAAGAAATCACAAGAACTGGCAAGGCATGGAAGCAGAGCTAGGGTTTTCACTACACAGATGACCAAAATTAGGGTTTTGATTTCAGAGGCCATAACTCCAAATATTTGGGTCATTCTTGTTTCTAATGTTCTTAAGATATTATAAGGATCATGTGTACCAAGTTTGATGAAGAAATTCATTGTGGAAGTCATATGTTCACTAGGTAACTTCTTGAGCAAGCCAGAGCAAAATCAGGGCATCTAAGGCCCCCAACAATGGAACCAAAGGGGTATTTTCATCAAATTGAAGTTATATGATCTTTATTTGATCATTGAAGTGCTTGGAAGTTCACAAAATTGAAGAAATTTGAGCTAAACCAAAAGTTGCCAAAAATGGAAATGACTTGTAATGGAAACTTTCCATTTTGGGAAAGTTCTTCAACCTCCTCTTTCTCAACCAAAAATGCTTCAAATGAAAAAGTATTGGTCATTAAAGTTGTAGATTAGGTCTTTCCCTTTTCAAAAAGTACAAGAACATGTTCTAATTCATTATAGAACTCAAGTTATGATCCTTCAAAGTTGGCAAAAATCCTATAATTTTCAAGAATACACCAAAGAGGATTTTTTGCAAAACCACTTGCCAAGCCATTTCATGACCTTTAATGCATCTATAAACATCATATCATCATAATACCACTCATTTTGATCATAATTGGCCCAATAATCATACACTTTCATGCCTTGAACTTCAAGAAATCTTAAAAGGGCCAAAGTTCCTCAAATTTGCAAAATGGTACAAAACTTCCCACAACTTGCATCAGCACACAAAATCTGTTTCTATAGCTTCTCTTGATCTCTGCTGAGCCAAGCCATGCCCAAATCTAGAACTGCCATGTGCCCTTACCTCAAGTACAACCAACCTTGACTTTTTGCAAATCACCCCATACCAATCAACATAGGTCACACCAACTATTCTGACCTATCACAGCTTCACATACATGCTTCAAGGGATTCATTTTCATATACACACAAGCCTGCAAGCTCCCATACATTCATATTTTAAAAATCCCTCTCAAACTTCATTTCTTCGAAATTCCTAAACCAGCCATCAAAACTTCAAACAAACTTCACCAATCATCTTCATACACTCTCTAGATCATTTCCTAACCATTAAACAAGCTTGAAACCACCTCAAACAAAAACACGATTTTAGCTTCCCCTGAATTGAAACTTTCAAAACACTCCATATAAACTTATTCCAAGCATTCCAAAAGCATAAGAGGATCAAGGGGAGTGGAAAAGCATCAAAGAAGTGGTCAGAAAGCTCCAGTTTTGAAAGCTCCAACTCAGGTATCATCAAGAATTTTTTTTTCCAGAACTTGTTTTTTAAGTTACTAATTGATTCTATGTAATATGCTGATCATCATGATATCTTTATTTTTGAAAATGGTTAAGAAATGAGGATTTCATGAGCTTCTGAAAGTTTTGACCTAAAAATGTTCTTCTACGATTCTTCATTTTGATGCATGAGAAATTGTTTTTGTTGTTGGATTTGTGTTCTATGATGTTTAAGGATTGATTCTGGAGCTTTAGGGGTCTTGGGGATGCGTTTTGAGTGTTTCAAGTGAGGGAGATGGTCGGAGAAGACGGCCGGAGCATTGTTCCGGCCGTCTGAGGTTAATTAGGGTTTAATTAGGGTTTAGGGTGAGTTTGAATGTCAGCCCTAGGATCATGCCTCTCGCGCGTGTTTGGACGGATGAGATTGGTCATTAAACTTTAATTAGGATTAATTAAATTAATTAATTGAAATTAGGTCAGAAGCAATCCCAACCCTTGGTTTGCGCGCCAGTCAACCCTTTTCCCTCAACTTTGAATCTGGTCCATCAGATTGTCATACTTTCCATTTAATTTCATTTTTATTCATTTATCTTGCATATTTATTTTAAAATACTTAGAAAAATCCCAAAAATATTTCCTTTTGCATTTTTATTTCAAATATTTTTCTTAATCAGAAAATGATTTTTATTTTATTTTTTGCATAAAAATTGTATTTTTAAAATATTTAAATGTTTATTTTAGTTAATTAATTGAATTTAATTAATTAAAATACCATTTAAGCTTCTAAAAATCACCAAAAAAATCATGAATCATCCCTTTGCATTTAGAAACATTTTCAAACTCTTCACACGAATTTCTTTTTAGGCTTGATGATAACTTGAGAATTTTCATTTGAATTAAGGGTCATTTAAACCCTATTTTTGAACCCTAACTTGGAAAAATCTTTTCTGCGTAACCAAGAAGAGTTTGAGAATGATTCTTTTTGCATTGTTTTGTGCATATCATGTAGTATCTAGGATATTTTTTGCATGAATTTATCTTTAATTTTCAATTTGTTTGGCATTTTACATTGAAGATCACCCAAAAAAACCCTAGAAATTTAGGAAATTCATAACTCCTTCTAGGTTTAGCTTCTGACCTCCCCCTTTGGATGGTAACCTAGTATAGGTTTAGGGTTCCTTTGAGTGCATTTTTCAATTTTGTATCATGTTATTTGCTTCTATCTTTTCCATTTGCATCGCATCCTTTCATAAAACCCTAATTTTGCATCTTCACTTGCATTCATCTTGCATATGCATCCATACATGAACTTGACATGACATTTCATGCATTCATATGTCATCTTAAACATCTTAGGATATGTTAGAATCATGATTGATAATTTCTTCATTCATTTGCCATGGTTTGCATTCATTTCCATTCATTAACTTTCATGAACTTTCAAACTTCAAAGCATGCTTCCATTTGCATCTCATCTTTGTTTGATCATTAACATGCACTTTGTATGCATTTGCATCATGTCATAGTGTCATTTGCATCATGTGTATGCTTCTGGTTTTGATCTTTGTCATTGCATATGCATCATTCCATTTCATTTCTTTCCTTATGCATCTTGTGTTAACATTTTTAGGTGGTAAGTTAATTTGAGAAGTGGATTTGCCTTCACTTCTCATTTCTCTTCATATTTTTCATATGCATCTTTGCTGCATTTTTTATTGTCTTTGAGTGGGCTTGCTCACTTGTGATCATCTCACTTTCTTTCTTTAAGTTACTTATCTTCTTCAATGAAGTAAGTAACTTATTTCTTTTGCTTCTTCCTCCTTTCATCTGCTTCTTCCATTGGTGGCTTCCTTGAAGATCTTTCTCAAGCCTTACAAACCATAGGAACATCCAAGCATGATAATAATTAGGGTTGTGATTAGTTCCCCCTTAGTTTCCACCTTTGAGCCTTCTTTATGTCTCTCTTCTCATCTCATCATTAGAGACTAAACCTTTAAGGTTTTAGGACTTTGGAATTAGGGTTATGCCTGCATCCTTATCTTAGGAGGGAGTGTATAACTTTAATCCTAAGTGTTAAACCCTTAATTTGTTTAAACCTCTTAATCAATCCATCCAATAATCACTAAGACATTAACTTGTAACTCGGGCCTTACATTAGGGTTCTAATTCTTCCTTTATGGTTAAGAAGGACTAACCCTAGTGTTTAATGGACAAGTCCCCCTCAAGTTGTCTTACAAACCATAAAATCCATTTCTTAATCTCATCCCCTTATTTAAAATCCACTTAATAAAGGCTTGTCATCTAATGATTTTAATCCCTAACCATGGATTAAGTTGAGGTATCTTCCTCAGCTTAAGTGTTCTCATCTATTATCCTTCTATTAGGATGGTGTAATGAGTTCATTAATCCTTGGTTATGGCTTAAACTCATTACTTAACACTAAACAAAAACCCAAAAACATCTAAATAATCACAAGTAGGTTAATTATCTTAATCCTACATCATCATGGCAATTAAGTTGAGATGCTTATCTCATACTTAAGTATTCTCATTATCCCTAATCAGGGAGGATATAATGAGTTTACGACCTTTGATTTAGGCTTAAGCTCATTAACTTATGACAAACTCCAAAAATAATAAAAAACTGAAAACATCAAAAACAAACAATAATCGTCTCCTTCGGGATTCTTTTCTCATCATCTTCACTCATAAACGAGAACTCGCTTCTTCCGTCTAATGCAAGATAGTTAGCACTCGAGCTAGACGAGTCATACACTTGAGCATAGACAAGTAAGCAGTTCACAATCAATTTATCTTTCAGTCTCTTTGAGTCGAACTACGGTGTTCTGACTTCCTCATTGCACGAGAGGATACGTAGGCATAACTTAACTGTTATCGAACAAAAGTCTCTTTGTCTTCCCCCTCTTTCAGCATTCCCTTTTAAGCCTCAGTTCCTGAGCATTCACCTTTTGCACTGACACTTGTACATTCATTCTCAGCTTTTGTACACAGATAGCACATACACTACCCCTTTAAACACAATCTTTTAAGCGTGGATCTCGTCGAGTACGACGGACAATCTGGGTGCTAATACCTTCCCAGGTTGTAACCAACCCCCTTTCTCAGTTTCTCTGGTTCGCAACCGTCTTATCCATCTCTTTCCAGGTTTATGCCGCATTACCTTTCCTTCGGGATAAAAATGCCTAGCTGGCTACTCTATTCATTTCACTTTCATCTTCTCCTTTCGCCGACCGTTCGCGCTTGTACCGGGATGCAAATCTTCGGGAGCGACAATGTCCTTGTTCAAGTTAACAATTTAGTTATTCCTGCAGATTTTTACATTCTGGACATGGAAGGAGAAACTAAGTCAAGCAGAGCTCCCATCATTTTAGGCCGACCGTTCATGAAAACGGCAAAAACAAAAATTGATGTTGACGATGGAACCATGACCATGGCATTTGGTGACATTATCGCGAAATTTAACGTTTTCAATTCCATGAAACATCCTATGGAGGAACATTCTGTTTTTCATGTTGAATTGATATCTGAATTGATTGATGACACTTGTGCTTAATTGCTTTCACTTGATTTTCCTTCTTTATCTGGATATGATGATGTTTACTCATGCACCGATTGTACTGACACTAACCTTTGTGTTGTATGTGCTGAGAGTGATGCTGCCTTGCAGGAGGACATGATTCCTACAAGTGAAGTTCATGACGAGGATGTTGTTTATGTAGCTGATGCTCTCGACTTCCCGGCTTCCCCGAATACTCCATCCATCGAGCAGCCCCCATCCTTAGAATTGAAACAACTTTCGGATAATCTGAAATATGCTTATTTGGAGAGTAATGAAAAACTCCCTGTTATTATTTCTTCTAACCTTGATTTAGATCAAGAAAATAAGCTCTTGCAGGTTTTGAAGAAGCACAAGAAGGCGATTGGATGGACATTAGCAGAAATCCCAGGAATTAGTCCTTCCATGTGTATGCACAGGATTTTACTTGAGGAGGGTGCAAAAAAAGTAAGGCCCCAAAGGAGGCTTAATCATTTGATCCTGGATGTAGTGAAAAAAGAGGTAACCAAAATCTTACAAGCAGGTATCATTTATCCTATCTCTGACAACAAATGGGTAAGTCCAGTGCAGGTTGTACCTAAGAAATCTGGACTCACAGTGGTGAAAAATGAAAAGAATGAACTTGTTCCCACTAGAGTTCAGAATAGATGGAGAGTTTGTATTGACTACAGGAGACTAAATCAAGCGACTAGAAAGGATCACTTTCCTTTGTCGTTCATTGATCAAATGCTCGAACGGCTCGCAAGTAAATCACATTATTGTTTTCTTGATGGTTTTCAGGTTACTTTCATATTCATATTACACCTGAGGATCAAGAGAAGACCACTTTCACGTTCCCCTTCGGCACATTTGCTTACAGGAGGATGCCTTTTGGTCTTTGCAATGCTCCTGGCACTTTCCAGCGATGTATGCTTAGTATTTTTTCTGATTTTATTGAAAATTGCATGGAAGTGTTTATGGATGATTTCACTATTTATGGTTCTTCTTTTAATGCATGCCGGAATAGTTTGAATATGATTTTAGAAAGATGCATCGAAACTGATCTTGTTTTAAATTATGAAAAATGTCATTTTATGGTTGATCAGGGAATTGTTTTGGGCCACATTATTTCTGAAAAAGGAATTTTTGTAGACCCTGCTAAGATTGATGTGATTTCTACATTACCTTACCCATCTTGCATTCGCGAGATTCGTTCTTTTCTTGGTCATGCAGGTTTTTACAGGCGTTTCATTAAGGATTTCAACAAGATAGCTCTTCCGTTGTCAAATTTGTTGAAGAATGATGTCACCTTCAACTTTGATGACAATTGCAAAAAGGCATTTGACTTCTTGAAGAAAGCATTGACCTTTGCTCCCATCATACAGCCCCCTGACTGGACCTTTCCTTTTGAGATTATGTGTGATGCTTCTAACTATACGGTTGGAGTGGTCCTTGCACAAAGAGTTGATAAGGTTGCCCATGTTATTTATTATGCTTCTAGGACTTTGGATTCTGCACAGTCTATTACACCACCACTGAAAAGGAACTTTTAGCAATTGTTTTTGCTCTTGATAAATTTAGACAATATTTGCTAGGTTCCAAAGTTGTTGTTTTTACTGACCATGCAGCTTTAAGGTACTTATTGAAGAAACCAGAGGAAAAACCGAGACTGATTCGGTGGATGTTGTTGCTCCAAGAGTTTAATGTTGAAATTAAAGATAAGAGTGGAGCTGAGAAGTTGGTGGCTGGTCACTTGAGCAGGATAGAGAGAGATGAAGATCCTTTTCCGATTCAGTATAGCTTCCCTGATGAACAACTTTTACTTGTGCATGGCATTACTCCTTGGTTTGCTGATATTGTTAATTATCTTGTTGCTGGTTTTTTTTCCTACAGGTGCTTCTAGATCACAGATTTATAAACTCAAGAGTGATGCAAAATATTATGTTTGGGATGACCCATATCTTTGGAAGTTTGGAAGTGATCAGGTGATTAGAAGATGTGTTCCCGACTATGAGATTGAATCTATTTTGAATTTTTCTCATGCCTCTCAAGTAGGGGGGCACTTTGGTCCGCAAAGAATTGCAAGAAAAGTCCTTGACTCGGGTTTCTATTGGCCCACTATTTTTAAAGATGCTTATGAGACTTACCGCACTTGTAAAGAGTGCAAATTAGCAGGTACATCCATCACTCGTAAGAGTGAAATGCCTCAGCAACCTATGCTTTTTTGTGAGGTATTTTATGTATGGGGAATCGACTTCATGGGTCCCTTTCCTGTATCATTTGGATTTCTATATATTTTGCTTGCAGTTGATTATGTTTCAAAGTGGGTGGAAGCTATCCCCACTAGGACTAATGATTCTAGAGTTGTTGCAGATTTTGTCAAGTCTAATATCTTTTGCAGGTTTGGAATACCGCGAGCTATCATCAGTGACCAAGGCACTCATTTATGTAACCGCACCATGGAATCTTTGCTTCGGAAGTATGGAGTTGTGCATAGAGTCTCTACTGCATACCACCCACAAACTAATGGGCAAGCTGAGATATCAAACAGGGAGATCAAACAGGTTCTAGATAAAATGGTGCAACCAAACAAGAAAGACTGGAGTCGTCGTCTAGAAGACTCACTTTGGGCTCAAAGAACAGCTTTCAAGACACCCATTGGGATGTCTCTTTATCGACTTGTTTTTGGTAAGGCCTGTCACCTTCATGTAGAGATAGAACACCGTGCTTATTGGGCGGTGAAAAGTTGTAATTTGGAGATGCAACAAGCAGGTATTGAAAGAAAACTCCAATTACAACAGCTTGAAGAACTTAGGCTAGAGGCTTATGAAAGCTCTAGGATTTATAAAGAGAAAACTAGGCACTTCCATGAAAAAATGATTTCTAGGAAGGAATTCTCTGTGGGCCAACAGGTTTTACTATTTAACTCCCGTATTAAGCTTATGGCTGGGAAACTGAGATCCAAATGGATTGGCCCCTTTGTTGTTACTAATGTTTTCCCTCATGGTGCAGTAGAAATTAAAAGTGCAGGTACTAACAAAGTTTTCAAGGTAAATGGGCAACGCCTGAAGTTATTCCATGAAAGTGTTGTATCTGAAGAGGCAACCATAGAAGAACATTCTTTGGAAGTGCCCAACTACACTGCAACTTGATCAGGGAGCACCTTTTCCTTTCTCTCACTCTTACTTTATAATTATGTTCTTTTCATTGAGGACAATGTCCATTTTAAGTGTGGGGGAGGGAACCCTTTTTCTTGTTTTCATTTTGTTTTTGTTTCATTTTTGTTTGTTTCTTTTTCAATAAATAAATTAAAAAAACAATAAATTTAGACTTAGAAACACATGCAATTGTTGAATTTTTTTTCTTTGGCTATAAACTCGTTTGAGGTTAGATTGTGGAGACTTGGGAAAAGTTCACAAGACCGGTATCGTTTTAACACCTTAAGTCTCCTGAATATGGAAATCATTTTGAATACTTGTTATGCCATAGCCTTGAGTTCTCATCCTTTAATATCTCTTAAGTAGTTTATCTAGCAGTCAGCACCATCTAGAAATCACACACTAAGCAATTAAGCTGATGCAAATAAGTGAATGATCTTGCGCTTAAAAAGAAATCTAAATAGGAATCCACCTTTTAAGTTAGGTGATCCTCACCCGGTCATTTAGCCTAACGGATGTGAAACCTTAAGAAAAAAAATTGTTGTTACTAAAGTAACTTTAAAATATTGTCAGATATGGATCATAATCACTAACAGAGTTATTTACCATGTGTATGAATAGATAACGGGCTTAATGTGATTGCACTGGAATGAAAGAGAGCAAAAGGGAGGATGAGTAAGTTAGACTTAGGCATAATAACATGATTTGAAATGGTTTGTATAGGAGGGAGGCTTATGACCGTACAATTGCGGATTCGTATTCTTACGATATCCTTAGTGTGTAAGATTAGTACCTATCGATGCTATCTTAATCGAAGAAGAGTTTTTAACCTAGAATGAGTATGAATGATGTTGTGTTTCTTGAGTCTTGAGTTTATTTTTTTTGCTCGGAGTGCAAAAGTTCAAGTGTGGGGGAATTTGATCAGTGCATTTTGGTGCATATTCCTACATGATTGCACTTAGGCATTTCTTTAGTTTTATTTGTTTATTTTTATATTTTAATTTGTTTTTCTAATTTACTTTATTTTTAGCTTAATTTAATTTTCGTACTTAATTTTCAGTTTTAACAGCTTTTACGGAAATGATTATAACCGGAGTTCCAGGAATCTGATTGAGGCGTGCTACCAGTCGATGGAAAGCTAAGAGATAGAGCTACAACTTTCATGTTGGAGTCAAAGTCAGATTCGCATTCATATTTTCCATAATTTCGTTTGAAGCTGCTGCATTAGTTTTATTCAGTTTCGGGTCATTTAGAATTGGGCATGTGTTATGTATTTGACCCAGTTGGGTTGTAAACGGGTTTTAGGTTTCCTATTTAACCTAGCAGTTGCGGCTGATCTTGGATGCTGCTATTGACGATTTTATTTTTCTTACGCTTGAAAGAACGATGGAGAACTAATCACCTTTGAGTCAATCTACTGTAATTCAGGTTCCAACACTTGAGATTATTATAATGTTAATTTTAATTTAATTCCTTTCAATGATATTTTGTGTTCTTGTATGCTTAATTAAATTGCATGAAATATATTGATTTGATTTGGTTGATTGTATGATTCTAACATAGACACGGTACATTTGCTTAATTCGTTTTGTGTTTGATCAATCATGTTTGCTTAATTCATGAAATTTTATCATGTTTGCTTAATTCAGACAATATGATCGTTAATCTTACAAACCTCATCGCACTTGTCATTGAGTTTGTATCTAGATAGGAATGAATAATTCGCTTAGGGTATTATAATTATAATAATCAATGATAGTAGGAACTGAATCGGTAGATTGACTTATTCCATAATCACGTATTTTAATCACTTAATTGTTCTGTTTTTTTATCAACCTTAAAACAAACCCCACCCCCTAATTCGGAATTCGGTTACCTTCGATTAATAACAATATAAGAATCCTTGTGAAACGATTTGAGTCATTGTCGATATACTACGTTTTCAAAAATTACTCGTTTTTGATCCGAGCGCGATACGCGGATCAGACTCCTATCTACTCCTATAAGCAAGCTAAGGAAGTAGTCCAATCCGGAAAGGCCCAAGGCTGGGGCAAGCTGTTAGAAGTGAAAAAGAAAGATGACAAGTTTGGTCTCGAATATCAACCTGGTCAGTCCAGCTAGTCTCAGAGTAATAAGACCATAACATTCACAAGCGCTGGAATGCTCGACTACAGCATCGTTTGTGCAACAGATGCCGATGGGGATAGTGACTGCAACTTGAATAACTGGATTCACCCATGCGTACCTGGGGAGGAGCTCCGAAACTGGTATGCTGAAGATTTCGTTCAAGTTACTTAGTTGTCAGAGTAATTTTCTTTGTTTCCATTTTTATCATACTACATGTCAAATCCTGTACTCTGCCCAAGGTGCATGTATCCATTTGTAGGGCCACCATGTTTTAATGCATTTTGCTTTTTCCATAAAATAAAGGACATTTTTCAAGAAAATGGTGTTCTCTTTCTTTCGTTTCAAAATTTTTCACAAAGAACAAATAAAATGGCAATGTTTTTCTTTCCAGTGTTTTTGTGAGTTTGCGTCTCCTTTGAAACGAACAGATTCTGAAAATAAGCACATCATTTGTGCAGTGTTGATCATTTGGATTCCTGTGATAACGTTTCTGCTATGACTATGCATGACTTTGAAAATCCTATCTACCAAGTTGATGAAGGGGTTGAGGAAGACTGTGAACTCCCGAAAGAGTTGGTTAGGTTGTTGAAACAAGAGGAAAGGGACATTCAGCCTCATCAGGAAGAAATAGAGATCATCAACATCGGATCTGAAGAGGTAAAGAGAGAGATAAATATTGGGGCCAGTCTGCAAGCCGAGGTAAAGAAGGAATTGATTGGTATGCTACTTTAATATGTGGATATCTTCGCCTGGTCGTATCAGGATATGTCAGGGTTGGATACTGACATCGTTGTGCACAAGCTGCCACTAAAGGAAGACTGTCCTCCGGTAAAGCAAAATCTGAGAAGAACTAGTCCTGACATGGCAATGAAGATTAAGGAGGAGGTTCAAAAGCAGTGGGATGTCGGATTCCTTGTCGTAACTAGTTACCCGCCTTGGGTAGCTAACATTGTGCCTGTGCCAAAGAAAGATGGCAAGGTTCGGATGTGCGTCGATTATCGGGATCTAAATAGAGCAAGACCAAAGAATGACTTTCCATTACCTCATATTGATGTGCTGCTAGATAACACCGCTCAGTTCTCGGTATTTTCTTTCATGGATGGCTTCTCCAAGTATAATCAGATCAAGATGGCACCGGAAGACATGGAGAAAACGACGTTCATTACCCCGTGGGGTACATTCTGTTATAAGGTTATGCCCTTCGGATTGAAGAATGTCGGGGCAACGTATCAATGGGCAATGGTAACCTTGTTCCACGATATGATACATAAGGAAATTGAGTGTTATGTGGATGACATGATTTCCAAGTCCCGAGATGAAGAAGAGCATTTGGTCAATCTCAAAAAGTTGTTTGATAGATTGATAAAGTACATATTGAGGTTGAATCCAAACAAGTTCACTTGGAGTGTGGTCCGGTAAGTTGCTGGGTTTCATTGTTAGCCAAAAGGGAATCGAGGTAGATCCTGCAAAGGTAAAAGCGATACAAGAAAAGCCTGCATCGAAAACAGAAAAAGAAGTGCGTGGGTTTTTAGGGAGATTGAACTACATTTCTCGGTTAATATCTCATCTAACTGCCACATGCGAGCCAATATTCAAATTGTTAAGAAAAGAGCAAACGGTTAGGTGGAATGAGGACTGTCAAAGAGCCTTTGAAAAGATAAAAGAGTATATGCAGGAGCCTCCGATCCTAATGCCTCCAGTTCCAGGACGGCCACTTATCATGTACTTGACTGTGTTAGAAGGACCGATGGGGTGTGTTCTAGGCCAACATGACGAGTCTGGTCGAAAAGAGCATGTTATTTACTACCTTAGCAAAAAGTTTACCGACTGTGAATCACGTTACTCACTGCTCGAGAAAACTTGATGCGCTTTGGTATGGGATGCTCACCGACTGAGACAGTACATGACCCATACCACATTGCTAATCTCAAAAATGGACCCCGTCAAGTATATTTTCGAGAAACCAGCATTAACCGGAAGGGTGGCAAGGTGGAAAATGATCTTAACAGAGTATGACATACAGTATACTTCTCAGAAAGCCATCAATGGAAGTGTATTGTCAAATTATCTTGCACATCAACCACTTGAAGACGACTATCATCCGATGAAGTTTGATTTCCCTGATGAGGACATCGTGTACCTCAAGGTAAGAGATTGCAAGGAACCACTTCTAGAGGAAGGGCCTGACCCTGAATCCAAATGGAAGTTGGTGTTTAATGGGGCAGTCAATATCAACGGACGTAGAGTTGGTGCTGTTCTTATCACTCCCAAAGGTGTTCACTTTCCCTTTGCTGCCAGAATTACTTTTGGTTGCACCAACAATGAAATGGAATACGAGGCGTGCATAATAGGAATAGAGGAGGCTATTAATCTTCAGATTAAGACTCTCGATATATTCGGAGATTCAGCCCTTGTTATCAACCAGATTACCGGCAAGTGGTATACACATCAAGAACACTTAATTCCTTATAGGGATTATGCCAGAAGACTGTTGACGTTCTTCACAACAGTTAAGCTTCATTATATACCACGAGATAAGAATCAATTTGCCGATGCATTGGCTACTCTTTCTTCTTCCATCAAAGTCTTGTGTTGGAACTATGTGCCTAGGATTGACATTTCTAGGCTTGACGCACCAGCTTATGCTTTCTCTATAGACGTAGTGTCTGATGAGAAACCTTGGTACTTTGATATTAAGCTTTTCCTATAAAAACAAGAATACCCAGTTGGGGCATCATCCAATGACAAGAAAACCTTGAGACGACTTGCTTCTAGCTTCTTCTTGAATGCAGACGGGGTTTTGTATAAGAGGAACTCTGACATGGTCTTGCTCAGATGCGTGGATAGACACGAAGCAGACCTGTTGATGTAGGAAGTCCACGAGGGATCTTTCGGTACTCATGCAGGAGGACATGCAATGGCTAAGAAGTTATTGAGATCAGGGTATTATTAGCTAACAATGGATGCAGATTGTTGTTCGTACGCCCATAAGTGCTACAAGTGCCAGATTTATGCAGACAAAGTGCATGTTCCTCCTAGCCTGCTCAACGTCGTGTCATCTCCTTGGCCCTTTTCTATGTGGGGCATTGACATGATCGGGAGGATAGAGCCTACTACTTCAAACGGTCATCATTTCATCTTTGTGGCGATTGATTACTTCACCAAATGGGTTGAAGCAGCATCTTATGCCAATGTCACTCGCCAAGTGGTAGCCAGATTTCTGAAAAGTGACATCATTTGCAGATACGGAGTGCCCGAGCGAATCATCACTGACAATGGTTCCAATTTAAACAACAAGATGATGGCAGAGCTGTGCCGAGACTTCAAGATTCAACATCACAATTCTTCTCCTTACAGGCCAAAGATGAATGGCGCGGTAGAGGCCGCTAACAAGAATATTAAGAAGATTGTGCAGAAGATGGTTGTCACTTACAAAGATTGACATGAGATGTTACCATTTGGATTGCATGGTGTAAAAACCCAAATTTGCCCTCTTCTGTTTAGCATCATCATCATATCATAATCATCAAAAGCATGTCATGTCCTTAGCATTTTGCAATAAAAGATGAAGCATAGCACTTGCATGTTCTAGCATAAGGCATATGATCAGTCATCCGGGAAATTTGAAGCACTACAAGGCAAAATCAAGAGCATGATGACCTAGCAAGAAGATCACAAGGCATGTTACACAAGCTTGGTATCATGGTCAAGGCCCTAAAAAGGATGGAGGATCAAAATCAGGTCAAAACGGTTGGCGCCTGGTTATTCCTGAGGTTTCCCACCAAAAGGAGGGAAAATTCAAAATTCACTAGCGTTAACCGGTTAACGCTTTGGTTAACCAGTTAACGGCTGCGAATTTTGAATTCCAGCAGTAACTCAGCATGTGTTGGCTCCAATTTTCCAATTTTTCCAATTTTTATTCATTTGAATTAAAGAGAAGGATCTAGAGCATTTATCCAAGCCTAATTCCAATGTTAGGTCCTAATCACTTTCTAAAGCCAATCCCAAACCATATGTTTTGGATCCCAAGCCTAAATTTTGGGCCCTAAACCTAAACCATATTTAATCTATTTCCCTCCAAACCAAGAGGCTCTCCCTCATAATTCACTCCTCTTCATTTTCTGAATTTTGATCTCTCTCACCATTCTCTCACTTTTCTCTCTTAATTTTCCAAATCACTCAAAGTTCCTCTTTGTAGATCACATAACTTTGCATTAAAGTGTGTAGATCTTGGAACTAGACCTCCATCCATAGCTTCTTTGCATCATTTTGCTCGTTTACTTGGTGGTTCAGATCTGGTTTGGAGATTAGAAGTGCTTTTGGATCCAAAATTCTGCATCAAGACCTTATTCTTGCATTTATTTTGCATGGAGTGTGGAGTTTAGCACCGGATCTTCAAAGTTCTCCGCGAGATCTCTCATTTCCAGCTCGATCAACAATTACCAAAGCGTACCTAGGCTTTGTAGGTTGGTTAATTTCAGATCTAGCTCTGTTTTAGCTTATTTGCATGCTTGTGCTTTAGATCCACCATGTGCTTGTGTATTTGCTTGTGTTGCGTGAATTGATTGGTTGATTTGTAACCGTATTTGTGTGCTAATGTTTATGAGCTTAATGATATTAATTAATGTGAATTGATCCATTTGTTTCATGCATAATTGATTGCTGATCTAGTGTGGGATTAATTGGATAAGCTGGTTTGAGCTGATTTTTTGCAGGAAATTGTTGTTGTTTTTCAGTGTTAACCGGTTAACGCTTTGGTTAACCGGTTAACGCACCTGTTTTCTGTGTTAATTGCTGCAGGTTTGGATTGGTTAACCGGTTAACACTTTGGTTAACCGGTTAACACTGAAGCAGTATGCCTTTTTTGAGCTTGTTTGATCCCCTTACATGTTTTAATTGCCATGGATCATTGTATGATCACTGAATATGATTGTTTAGGGTGATTTTCTTGCTGGTTGATGCATGCCTTCATGTTCTCGACACGTAAATGCTTGTATGCGCAATTTGACATGTTATTTGATCTTTGTTTGATTTGAGCTTTGAGCATGCCATTTCCATGATTATATTGATGAACATGTGTTGGATTTTGCTAACACTTGCAGGGGCTCATGGTAAGAGAAGTGTGGATGTTTATCCACATTTCAACTCTTCATCTCTTCTTTTTTAAAGTTTCTTTCTCTTTGTGTTTTGGATGTGCCTTATGCCATCATGTGTTGCAACTCTTTTCTTCCCCCTTTAGGAGCAACTTATCTCCTTTAGAGGAGTAAGTTGCTTGCTAGCTCTCTTCTCCTCTTCTCTTTTGCTTCTCTTTTGGTTCTTTTTTTCTCTTAGGATAGTTGAAACCTCACTAACCTTAGGACCACTTTTTGCATGCTAATATTAGGATTAGTCTTTCCCCATTAGACTTTTTCCTTTTGCTCTTTTGGTTCTTTCTCCTTCTCTTCTCAAAAACAAAACCTAAAAAATATTAATAAAGAAAGAAGTGGCTTCTTGTGTAATAGCCTTATTCCATGGGGCATATGTATTCATTCCATATTGGAATAGTGCATTTGTCTAGCATGATGCACAAGTCGAATCATGAAATCATCTTCATCAAGAAAAAACCTAAAAAACACTTCTTCATTTTTAATTACCAAAACACCTAATAAATTCAACAAGTCAATGAGCTTAGGCCCTTGCCTTTGGAAACAAGTCTTGGATAAATTCTCCTTACTTGGTGTGCTTGTTCTATTATTCCATCTTGGAATGTAGTAACAAGTACACATTCCATAGAAAAGAGCATGAATTCATTCTCTTGTGCCACACCAAATAAAAGCTCATAAAAAAAACTCAAACAAAGAATAATCGTCTTTCCTTCGGGAATTAATTTCTCATCTCCTTCGCTCTGTCCGTGAACTTGCTCCTACTTGTCATTCTGCAAGACGGTTATGCACTCGTCGTCCGAGCCTGCAACACCTGAGCATTGACATAGGCAGTTCAAGCCTTAATTCACAAGCAATATTTTCACCCCTAGTTTGGGGAACTACGACGACTATAATCCTCATGTCCAGTGAGGTACGTAGGCAGCGGGGTAGGGTCCGTTTGAGCACTCTTTTAATTTCCCTACATTTTCCCCATTTCTTTTCTTTCTTTTTCGGTTTCAGTTTCAGTTTGGCAGCAACTTTCTTTTCATCACCCTTTGAATCAGATTTCTTTGCAAGCGTGGATCCCGTCGGGTACGGCGGACGATCTGGGGTGCTAATACCTTCCCAGGTCGTAACCGACTCCCAAACCCAGTCTCTTTGGTTCGTAGGACCCGTGTCCTTCCTTTTCTTTTCTTCGGTTTGTGCAGCATTACCGTTCCCGTTCCTTCGGGATAAAAATGTCTGGCTGGCGACTCTACCTCTTTCCGCGCCACTTTCGTGTTTGTACCAGGATGGAAATCCGGGGAGCGACAGCTGGCGACTCTGTTGGGGACGTCCTAACCAGAGTATCTTCGGTTCCCCTTGAGAGTCTCTCCTAGCGCTTACGTGTTTCTATTTCGTTGGGTGTTGATTGTTTGTTGTTGCATGTTTATTTTACTGTTGTTTATTTACAGTTTTATTTACAGCTTTATTTACAGTTTTCAGTATTTATTTTCATGCATCATATATATTATACTGGACTGTCTGGCTGTGTTGGTTTCCTTTTTTCTGTGGGATTGGGAACTGTTACTGAGAGATGAGCTCGTAATCGGGGCTCGAGGGCACCCTAGGACTTATAGTGGACAGTCACTTTGGCTTCATGGCATCTTGCTATGTTGGTAGTAGTGAGTTCCACACCTAGACTTGCGACCATCTTGGAAATGTATTGATGTCGGAATCTTTCTGGGGTCATACACAACCTCGATAGTTATGTGCATCTGGGGACCGATCATTGAGGACCTTTGTGGAAACATCCCTCTACAGTGGTGACAGTGACAGACCACATTTTGTGGCAAACCCATTCGCACCCGAGGGCCCACTGGGAACTCGCATAGGATGGCCTGGTTCTTTTATAGGAACTCAGTCAAAGCATCTGGTCGTATGACGATAGTATTGTACCCTTCGGGATGAATGTACTATTATTTCTCGATTTCAGCGCTCGAAGCTGGGGACTTATAAGGGATGCTTGTTTCCCAGACTCGCGCTGAGACCTCCTTGAGTAGTACATAATGCCAAACCGATTCCCTGATTTGGTCATGAGCCATTTCTCGGAAATGGTGAACGTATTATTGCTACTTGGCTTTGAGAGTCCGTGATGTTTGACCCCGAGCACACCCGTAAGATTGTGAGGGGTTTACAGGTTGGCAGGAACCCTTAACCTCATCATACCTTCATTACCAGTGCAGGCTTATGTTCTGATATAGTTACTTTGATCCCAGAGTTCTTGAGTTTATCTGGTCCTTGATCTGGTTTAACTGAGATTATATGAGTGCTTATGGGTTATTATTCAGAGGATTCGGGTTTCTGATCACTTGGCTCTGACGTCCAGTTTCCAGACAGTTCCGGATTGATCATATGTCCTTGCATTTGCATTGCATCATTCCATCATTAATCATGTTTTGTTTTCATTCACAAGTTCATCTCACTGTTTCCGGTTCCGGTATACTGTTTAGAGATGGAAGATCCTCGGAAGCAGAACATTCATTTCAAGTTTTTCTTAAGGTCGGGGGTCAAAATCCGTCTGGATTTCTTTGCTAAATACCGGAACCGGGGCATGAATGACCTTGAGATTGAAAGCATAAACAATTGCATTGCATGCATATCACATTTCTTCTTCTTTTGCAGGTATAACCACAGGTTCCTAATATCCTTTCTGTTTCAGGCACTCAAGGACAGGTTCTTATCTTGGTCAGATTTCTTGACAGAATGGCCAACATGAGTCACAATTCCCAGGACATGAACTTTGAACAACTCCAGGCGGAGGTAGCTGAGATGAAGGCCCAAATGGGGCAATTCAGGGAAGAGGTACAAGCTTTGTCACAGGGCCAGAGTGTTAGACGCTGTGGCTAGTGATCTAGAGGGGGGTGAATGGATCACCTCCTTGTTTACAAGGATTTAAAAGATTTTTCAGATTTTTCAAAGATTAACGGAAACAACGGTCCCAAATATACTAGCGTCTATTCTGGACCAGCCACTAGAAGACCGGACATGTGATAACGTGCTGGATTTACAATTGAGATGATAAAGGTTTAAACACACAAGCTGTAAAACAGTTGAATGCACCTATCACTTAAGCTATTTCCAATGAATCAAAAAACGATTAAAAACGTAAATAGAGATGGAGAAGGAATACAATACGCAGAGATTTGGTAAGGAAGTTCCCCACGTTCGTCCTCGCGTGTGGGTATGTCTCCCTCTCAATTTCGAACCGAAATTGAGAACTTTTATAACAATATTGCTGAAATTGTCGTTAACAAGGTTGCTATACAAACACCAGAAATCTATACACCTAGATCTTCCTATTGTATCAACCTTCACTTGATCTGAGCCAAATCAAGATTCCCTGCAAGTAATACAAACAATTCACCGGTTCCACGATCTATTTGCGAAATCTCCCAATTTCCAAATCTTACGTTGCGAATGAATCTATCTTGTAAACGTGACTAACAAACCCTCAAGAACACGCTCGTTCTTGAAGGAAAACCCAGCTGGTTTTTCCTTGAAACCTTCTATCACTCTTCAACTCAGCTGGATCTCCGATCGTACCACTGAACGTTATCTCATAAACCTTCAATTCACAGAACAACACTTAATTCCTTATTAATGTTCTTGAATTAAGGTATTTGAGAAGATGATGAAGATGAATTTGATTCTAGGTTTCAATCCTGCTCAACATTGAATTGTCCACACTCAAAATTCCTTTTCTTGATGTGTTCTTCAATGATCCTTGACTTTGAAATTCGTATGCAATTTCTGTGTTTTTGCTGCACTAACAGAAACAACAACATATACTATGCAGATTCAGTTAGAAGTAAAAACAGAAAAATGAATCAATTCAAGACACGAATGAATCGATACATAATGGTATTTATACTGTTATGTATCAATACATATTATCATGAATCGATACATACTGAACAGATGAACAAAAATAGATAAATAAACAAACAATGAATCGATGCATGTTTGTATGTGTCGATTCATAGAAGAAATTCCAGAACCATTCTTACAGCATGAATCGATGCATGATGGAATGAATCGATTCATTTTGCGAGTTTCCAGAATTATTTCTATAGCATGAATCGATGCATGATGGAATGAATCGATTCATTTTGCGTATTTTCAGAAAAATAAAGACATTTATTAAAAATGAGACAAGAGATATAAAGGCTAGCATTTTGTCTTAATATGAAGCATATGATAAAAGCACAAACACCTAAAATTTATAATCATACAAAACTAGAGTTGCTCACAAACTCCCCCTTTTTGATGATGACAAATTTTTTTGAAGTGTGAGAACCACTCCCCCTGAGTTTGTGCATGCCTGTCATTTTTCACACTCGCCTTTCTCCCCCTTTGTCAACATCAAGAAAGAATGCATAGGTGAAGCAAAAAATCAGCAATACCAAGATATATAAGCAAAAAATCACTCACAAAGAATGAAACATAAAGGGCAAACAAATTAGTCGAAAGCAGCAAACAAGCATAGGCATTGAAATTGTTAATTAGAGTTGCGAATTACAGAAACAAACCAAACTCATACAATGTTTAAACATAAAAAAACACAGAAACTTAAGCAAGAAACAATGATGTTATGCAAAATGAAATGCAGCCTCAATGAGGAAAATGGCCACCACAAGACTTCGCATCATCTCTATCGGGGTCTCGGAAACTTGGAGGAGGAGGTGGAGGAGGCATTTCATCAGGATTTTGCCCCATGAAGTTGTAACGCCTGAACCGTTTCTGAACCTCTGTGCTTTGAAATCTTTCCATTATCCCCGGATGCGAACGACAATCATCCATAAATCCAGACATCTCATTGTAGAAAACTTGATGCCACTTAACCAAGTCGATATGCCATGAATGTTGATTATGATACATCCTAGTGTGTTCATCATGCCATTCTTGGTGCTCTTTATGCCATTCTGTTTGTTGGACATGCCACGCACGGGCTTCTTCATGTCGGGCATTGTTTGCAATTTCCATCTGCTCAAACATTTGAGTAAGATATGTCGGAGCAGTAGTAGATGAAGTCGGTGGAGCCGATGAAGGAGCCGGTTCATAGTTTGTAGGAGACCACCTTTGTGGTACTCACTCACCCCAACCAGTGTTGGCATTTGCATCAGGAGGATTTTCTGCATCCTCCATATCTTCATCCCTTTGTTCTTCAACAAAAATCTGTTCAGAAGGAATATCAAAGTTGTAGATTCTGGTTCTAGTGCTGCGTTCAAAGAAGTAATAGCAGTGACGCTCGATGTCCCACCTATATCCCATATGAGAGAGAATAGCATTGTTGAATTCTTGAACACTAGAAGAAGATAAGAGAGGCACAGGAGGGAAAACCACTTTCCAAAACTTAAGGATCCGCATAATCTGTGCGGCATATGCAAGAGTGATGTTCTTGGAACTATTCCGCGTAAGAAAGATACGCTTTACAAAGTAATTTGGCCAATTCAATGGGATCTTCTTCTGCAGAATGTACAAGAGATGGATGTCTGGCTTATCCAAACGAGAGTGCCCACCGGACCTTGGACGCAAGATATGTGAAAGAATCCAATGCAGAATTCTGGGAACGCTCTTTATCATTCTAGAAGTCAAAGGCTCATCATCAGCAAGAGGTCTTTCCAATTTAGAAATGGATGCACAATATTCCTTCATCTTAAATTGTGTTTCAAAGTTCTGATCATGCCACATCTGCAACTCAGGCAACAGGGATGGCAGTTTGAACACTTTGGGCCAATCATTAGCCTCAAAACGGTAGGTTCTGGTTCCAATAGAACACTTGAACATGTAGCCTTTACCAGTTTTCACACCAGAATAAAAAGCACGAATAAAGTCTTCATGATAATCATCTTTAGCAGTTAAAAAGGACCCAATATTTTGTGCGTCGATTAAATCCGCAACTTCTTCTAAACAAAGAGTACGTACATCACTAGAATTGAAAACATGTGGTTTCATGACTAACCTCGTCTTAAAAGAAACCTCAAATTCTTCAACAATGGCAGGATGAAGAATAGAAGCCCCAGAGGGAGGAATTTCGGGAATAGAAGGAGCTTGATGGGAAGACTCAACAGGTTCTTTTCCTTTACGTTTTCCTTTTTCTCTAGGAAGCATGACTCTTGGAGGCATAATGATGAGATTAGGGTTTTGAGAGAAGAGGGGTTTTGTGGTGTTAGGGTTAGGAAACTGTAAATGATGCAAATGAAATGAAGAAAGAGATAGAATAGAGTTTTATAACTGATGGACATGTCATAGCAGTTGTTGATGTGTCGATTCATAAGAAAATAAACTGAATTTAAAACAGTATGCGCCGATTCATGACCTTATGAATCGATTCATTTGACGAAATTTTTTGAAAATCAGGTTGCTATGTATCAATACAAACCACGAATGTATCGATACATGTTGTAACTATTTTGACAGATTTAAAAGAAAATGAACATGAATCGATTCAATATGGCTGTGATCGATTCATAATGCGAAATTTTTGAAATCAAGTGGCTATGTATCGATACAAGATGGTTGGGATCGATACATACTGTAATAATTTTTACAGTGATAAAAGAAATTTAGCATGAATTGACACAAAAATGAATATGCAAAACAAACATTATGCAGAATGCAGAATGAATCATAACATTGTACGGATGCTTAAGAATACTTTACAAACAAAACATCAACGCTCAAACATTCATATGTAAAGAAGTACATGTAAGAGAGATATAATTGCACAACCATACATTGATCACACAATATCAACAAAGTGAAGAGAGGAACAATATTACCTCCGTCGTAGTATTCTCATGAGGTACGAGTGAAGACTACATTAAGAACATAGTAAACACGATGAGATAAATAGAAACTACATCAAACAAACTTAAGACACCAAAGCGGAGAGATCAAGAATCCCTAATTCGCGACGAATGTTGAAGAATGATTCAGTTGCCAAAGGTTTAGTGAAAATGTCAGCAAGTTGATTTTTAGTATCAACATGCTCAAAAACAACATCTCCTTTTTCAACATGATCGCGAAGGAAGTAATGTCTAATCTCTATATGTTTGGTGCGTGAGTGTAAAACAGGATTCTTAGTGAGATTAATGGCACTAGTGTTGTCACACTTAATTGGAATGCGTTTAAGTTCAATGTCAAAATCTTGTAGTTGTTGTCTTAGCCACAACATTTGAGCGCAACAGCTACCGGCTGCAACATACTCAGCCTCTGCAGTAGACAAAGCTACGGATACTTTCTTTTTACTATGCCAACTTATTAAAGAATTTGAAAATAGATGACATGCACCTCTAGTGCTTTTCCTATCTGATTTGCAGCCAGCAAAATCAGAATCAGAGTAACCTACTAAGCTGCAATCGCTCCCTTTGGAATACCAAAGCCCATATTTAGGTGTTCCATTAAGATGCCTAAATATACGCTTGACTGATTTTAAGTGAGATTCCTTAGGATTTGATTGATATCGTGCACACATACACACACTAAACATGATGTCTGGTCTAGAAGCAGTAAGATACAAGAGAGACCCAATCATACCTCTATACCTTTTGGCATCAACACACTTACCATGTTCATCTTTGTCCAAGTTTCCGTTGGTAGGCATGGGAGTGTCAATTGGTTTTGTATTATTCATTCCAAAACGCTTGAGCAGCTCTCTGCAGTATTTTGTTTGACATACTGTTGTACCTTCATCGAGTTGCTTTATTTGGAGGCCTAAGAAGTAGTTCAACTCCCCCATGAGACTCATCTCAAACTCACCCTGCATAACATTATAAAATTCTTCGACCAAGTGTATGTTAGTTGAACCAAAAATTATATCGTCTACATAAACTTGAACTAAAAGAATGTGCTTTCCTTTGTGTTTAATGAAGAGTGTATTATCCACTTTACCTCTAGAATATCCATGATCAAGTAGAAATTTGCTAAGTCTTTCGTACCACACACGGGGTGCTTGCTTAAGACCATATAAAGCACGCTTTAATTTGTAAACATGATCTAGATATTCAGAATTTTCAAAACCGGGAGGTTGTGAAACATATACTTCTTCATTTATGACACCATTTAAAAACGCACTCTTTACGTCCATTTGGTAAAGCTTGAAATTCATAGAACACGCATAAGCAAGCAAAATACGTATAGCTTCAAGGCGAGCCATTGGAGCATAAGTCTCCTCATAATCTATGCCCTCCTCTTGGTTATACCCTTGTGCTACCAAGCGTGCCTTGTTTCTAGTTATCACTCCGTTTTCATCAAGTTTATTCCTAAACACCCATTTAGTACCTATGATATGATGATCTCGCGGACGAGGGACAAGTTCCCAAACGTCATTTCTTTTAAATTGATTAAGCTCTTCTTGCATGGCCATTAGCCAAAATTCATCAATCAAGGCCTCTTTAGCATTTTTAGGTTCCACTTGTGATACAAAAGCGAAGTGAGAACAAAAGTTACTTATCTTAGAACGAGTCAACACTCCCTTTGAAATATCTCCCAATATAGTGTCTATAGGGTGGTCTTTAGAGGATTTCCAAGCTGGTGGAAGGTCCTTTACTTTAGATGTTTCTTCCTCTTTATCTTTTTCATGACTAGTATCTTCCTCCTTCTCAATTTCAGCCGTTTCAGATTGATCAATTTCCGAAACAGCTTCTTTGAGTATGTCTTCTGTAGATACACTTGCATCATTAAAAGAGATACCTTTTCTGACAATTTTTGGGTAAGACTCATCAAAAGAAACATGGACAGATTCTTCAACAGAAAGTAAATGCCTATTATACACTCTATATGCTTTGCTTGATTGAGAGTATCCAAGAAAAATACCTTCATCAGCTTTGGCATCAAACTTCCCAAGATTTTCCTTACCGTTATTTAAAACAAAACATTTACAACCGAACACATGAAGATGAGACAAGTTTGGCTTTCTACCTTTTAAAATTTCATAAGGGGTTTTATTCAAAATAGGACGAATTAAAATCCTGTTCAGAACATAACAAGCTGTGCTAATTGCGTCAGCCCAAAAATATTTTGGTAATCCACCCTCATTGAGCATTGTTCTTGCCAATTCCTCTAAAACTCGATTTTTGCGTTCCACAACACCGTTTTGTTGTGGAGTTCGAGGAGCTGAAAAGTTGTGCTCAATGTCATACTTGTCACAATACTTATCAAAGAGATGGTTTTGAAATTCACCTCCATGATCGCTTCGGATTGTAACTATTTTAGAATTCATTTTATTTTGGGACAGCTTTGCAACACTTTTAAAAGCAGAAAAAGTTTCATCTTTGCTATGAAGGAATATAGTCCAAGTGAATCTAGAGTAGTCATCTACTATTACGAAACCATAATAGTTTCCACCTAAGCTCTTTGTCCTAGATGGTCCAAAGAGGTCCATATGGAGAAGCTCAAGGGGTCTTGAAGTTGAAATTATGTTTTTAGATTTAAAGGAGACCCTTGTTTGTTTCCCCATTTGGCAAGCATCACATAGGTGGTCTTTTGAAAATTTTATTTTTGGAAGACCTACTACTAGATCCTTAGATACAACCTTATTAAGCAAATCGAAATTAACATGCGCTAAGCGTCTATGCCACAACCATGAATCATCATTTAGGGCTACTAGAGATTTAGTGCTTGTTAAAGATACACTCAAAAGATCAAGCATATATATGTTGTTTACTCTTACACCCTTAAACACAACATTATGTTCGGTATGTTCAATTTTGCAACAAGTTTTTGTGAAAGAAACTTTATAACCTTTGTCGCATAGTTGACTTATACTTAACAAATTGTGTTTAAGTCCCACTACAAGATGGACATCAGAAATAGTAGTGGTAGAGGGATTACCTACACTACCTTTACCAAGTATAGCTCCTTTGTTATTGTCTCCATAAGTAACATACCCCTTCTTCTTTGCTTTGAAGTCAATAAAAAGTGATATGTCACCCGTCATGTGCCTTGAACACCTGCTGTCCAGAAACCATCTTCTTTCCATGGATGCAAGACACTCATCCTACAATATCAAAAGAGAGAGGTAGGTACCCAATTTTTATTGGGTCCAAGTGGGTAAGTGGTAACATGGTTGTCTTTAGGCTTCCATTGATAAATGCCTTTAGGCACTAGAAATCTTCTAAATTTGCATTTTTCAATGGTATGGCCAGCATGACAACAATAATGACAAACACTACGATAATGTTGTTGTTTATGATTGGTCCTTAAATCCTTTGGAACAAAAGAATATTTTGCATATGGAGGATTTAATGACTTTTTGAACAACCTAGTATCAATGGCATAAGTAATCTTAGGTTGCAAGGCTTTTTCCAATTTGACTTTTAAGAGAAATAACCTCTTGTTGCCAAATGTGACAAGCTTCACAATGCCTTATTTTACTACAACCATCAATATCAATAGCTTTTGAATTTTCTGCAATGCTAGCTTTCAAGTATTCTAAATCTTTTTCAGCATGTTGTACTTTACCTTCCAAGTATGAAAAAATTTGTTTATCGGAAGATAATCTTTTAAATGCTTCTATAGCTTCATTATGCAGTTTTTCAAAAGCTATTTTCAATTCAGAAAAGGACATAGAAGATAAATTGTTATAGTAAGCTTGTTTTACCTTTTTATCATCACTTTTCTTCTTGTGGTGGGACTGATTTTTGGTGTGAGCCATAAGACACAAATTTGCGGTTTCATCGCTATCACTTGAGCATTGTGTACTTGATGAATCACTATCACTTTCCCAAGCAATGTAAGCTCTTCTTTGCTTATCATACCTTTTTGGTGGAGCTTTTCCTTTATCCTTTTTCTTTAAAGGACAATCTGTTTTATAATGTCCGAACATGCCACAATTAAAGCAAGACCCTCTTTCTTTATTCTTCTTAATCTCTTCCTGTTTTGAATCTATAGATTGTCTTCTAAACTTTATGAGATTTTTGTCGGAATGCTTGATTCCATTCTTTCGAATGAATCTATTATATCTCCTAACAAAAAGTCCCATTTCTTCGTCACCGGAGTCTTCGTCACTACTTGACTCATTGTTGCTTAGCTCTTTTTGTGAGGACTTTGAGTTAGAAACCACAAGAGCTATAGGCCTCTTCTCACCCTCTTTGTCTTTATTCTTCTCCTTTCCCTTTTTACTTTTGTTCTCAAACTTTTCTAGACTTTCTAGTTCTTGCTGATGTTCCTCCAGCTTTCCAAACAAAGTAGTCATTGTGAGTGTCGTTAGATCGTTGGCTTCCTTGATAGCTGTTACTTTAGGTTGTCATTCCCTGCTAAGATATCTCAGAATTTTATTAGTAGCAATTTCATTGGAAACAGGTTTTCCAAGTGCATTCAAACGATTAATGAGATGAACAAATCTCTTTTGCATGTCGGGAATAGATTCTCCTTGTTTCATGCGAAAGAGTTCGAACTCTTGATTACGTGTGTTAATGCAGGACTGTTTTACTTCAGTTGTACCTTCATGTGCAATTTTTAAAGCGTCCCACATTTCTTTAGCTGTCGAGCAATGGGATACTCGATAATACTCATCTGCACTAAGTGCTGAAATTAGCATATTTCGAGCTCTCCAATCACTTGACCACTTTTTCTCATCTTTCTCATCCCAATCATCTTCTGGTTTAGGTACTATGGCACCTGCCTCATTCATCATGGTAATTTGAAAAGGACCATTTTGAATGGCAGTCCATACGCGCCTATCCACAGAATTTATGTGAACTCGCATGCAGTCTTTCCAGTAGCCATAATTTTCACCATTGAAAACAGGAGCTCTATTATACGCCCCCTTTGGTTCAGAATCCATAACGTTACAGGTAGCCACAAAGCACCAGCGAACCAGTGCTCTGATACCACTTGTTAGACGCTGTGACTAGTGATCTAGAGGGGGGTGAATGGATCACCTCCTTGTTTACAAGGATTTAAAAGATTTTTCAAAGTTTTCAAAGATTAACGGAAACAACGGTCCCAAATATACTAGCGTCTATTCTGGACCAGCCACTAGAAGACCGGACATGTGATAACGTGCTGGATTTACAATTGAGATGATAAAGGTTTAAACACACAAGCTGTAAAACAGTTGAATGCACCTATCACAAAAGCTATTTCCAATGAATCAAAAAACGATTAAAAACGTAAATGGAGATGGAGAAGGAATACAATACGCAGAGATTTGGTAAGGAAGTTCCCCACATTCGTCCTCGCGTGTGGGTACGTCTCCCTCTCAATTTTAAACCGAAATTGAGAACTTTTATATCAATATTGCTGAAATTGTCGTTAACAAGGTTTCTATACAAACACCAGAAATCTATACACCTAGATCTTCCTATTGTATCAACCTTCACTTGATCTGAGCCAAATCAAGATTCCCTGCAAGTAATACAAACAATTCACTGGTTCCACGATCTATTTGCGAAATATCCCAATTTCCAAATCTTACGCTGCGGCTGAATCTGTCTTGTAAACGTGACTAACAAACCCTTAAGAACACGCCCGTTCTTGAAGGAAAACCCAGCTGGTTTTTCCTTGAAACCTTCTATCACTCTTCAACTCAGCTGGATCTCCGATCGTACCACTGAACGTTATCTCATAAACCTTCAATTCACATAATAGCACTTAATTCCTTATTAATGTTCTTGAATTAAGGTATTTGAGAAGATGATGAAGATGAATTTGATTCTAGGTTTCAATCCTGCTCAACATTGAATTGTCCACACTCAAAATTCCTTTTCTTGATGTGTTCTTCAATGATCCTTGACTTTGAAATTCGTATGCAATTTCTATGTTTTTGTTGCACTAACAGAAAAAACAACATATACTATGCAGATTCTGTTAGAAGTAAAAACAGAAAAATGAATCGATTCAAGACACGAATGAATCGATACATAATGGTGTTTATACTGTTATGTATCAATACATATTATCATGAATCGATACATACTGAACAAATGAACAAAAACAGAGAAATAAATAAACAATGAATCGATGCATGTTTGTATGTGTCGATTCATAGAAGAAATTTCAGAACCATTCTTACAGCATGAATCGATGCATGATGGAATGAATCGATTCATTTTGCGAATTTCCAGAATTATTTCTACAGCATGAATCGATGCATGATGGAATGAATCGATTCATTTTGCGTATTTTCAGAAAAACAAAGACACTTATTAAAAATGAGACAAGAGATATAAATGCTAGCATTTTGTCTTAATATGAAGCATATGATAAAAGCACAAACACCTAAAATTTATAATCATACAAAACTAGAGTTGCTCACACAGAGATTCTTGAAGGAAGAGTTTGACATGATGAAAACTCAAATGAAGTTGTTGACAGGGATCATGAATGCCTTGCTAAAGAAAGAAAATGGTCAGGCGTCCACTTCTCCACCAGAAGATCTCATTTCTCCCATCTCTTTGAGATTTCCACTGAACCAAGAGTTGTCAGGTGGATTTTCTCCACAACATGAATTTCCTCACCAGGAGTCACCAACTGGCTTTCCAAAAGAGCCCAGAGCAGAGATTAATCACTCCATGCCTGATTCAAATAAGGTGAATGATCCTATGCTAGTTGCGGCCAAAGAAGTGAGCACTTTCTTTCCGTATCAAGGAACTTCCTTAGCTCATACACCTTGGTTTCCCAAAGAAGGATTTCAGCAGATGTCAGGTGTATCTCCTCCAGTGGTGGCAACCCGTTCCCAACAGAAGTAAGAGAGAGTTATTGATTAGGTGCCCATGTCTTATGCTGAGTTGTGCCCACAGTTGCTCCAAATAGGATTGATTGAATACCGTGAATTATCTCCTCCTACTGGTGAACTCCCCCAAGGTTGGAATCCCTATGCCTACTATGTCTTTCACTCTAGAGCTCAAGGACATGATGTCAATGATTGCAGGGCATTGATGCATCAGGTGCAAGACTTGGTTGATGACGGGGTAATTAACTTTAAGCCAACTAATTTGAAAGTGTCACAGGTGAACACTGAAGAGATGGCCAAGTTTCATTCTTCTGAAGTTATCACTCAAGCTTAATCTTCTAAGAGGCTACAACAACGATCTTCTTTGGTTCCTCGTCCAAATCTGGGTAAGAAAGTGCAGTGGCCTACTAGGCGTTCGAAGCAACATCAACAACAGACTGCTCAACCACAACGAAGGCCTTATCCACAGAGAGTTTCAAAAGTTGATTGTATTCTTGACCCTATCTCAATATCCTACACTGCCATGTTGTGTCAACTGTTGAGGTTTGATCTAATCCAGTTGCGGACTTTGGCACCACCAGTAGGAAATCTTCCAAAGGGATACGATGAAAATGCGTGTTGCGAGTTTCACTCAGGTTCCCCGGGGCATGCAACAGAAGAATGTAGGGCTTTACAATGGAATGTTCAAGATCTGATTGACTTGAAGGTCTTCACACCAGATGGTCAGCTAGGGAGACAAAGACTCATGGACTAGAATTGATGCTTGTAGGCTTTAGCTCTTTCATGTATCTGATTACCCTCAGGCTTGTTGAGGGAATCTTTGTTGTTGTACTTATTTGTGTTGGTTTTCAGTACCTTGTATGACTTTGCTCTTGCAGGCTTTTCTATGATTATGTGTTTGGATTTCTGAAGCAGTGGTTCCTTATCCATGCACTGACACTCAGTCGCAGGATGGTTCTTATGGTGGATCTTGTTTGCAGGGTTTCTTTTGAGAGTGTTCTCTCATTGGCTGTGTTGCTGAGCATTTGCATAGCATAACATCTTGCATAGCATATCATTCTATCTTTGTTTTTCAGGTACCCTGGCAGTTTCTTATCTTTATTCCATTTCAGGCAACAGTGTTAGCAAAGCAGAACCAGAATGACAGATCAGGTACAAGATGAGCTCGTAGAATTGAAGGCTCGTATGGAGCAGTTCATGACCCTGATGACGGGGATGGCCTAGAGGAAAGAACAACTAAGGTTGATGGTCGAGCGGCCAGAGAATGAGATTCCTGAAGATGGCAATCAGAAAAACCATAACAGAGCTCCAGGCGGAGACAATGACTGTAATGTTGGCTACCTGGACGGACAAGAAGATCAGTTTACTTTGATTGATGATGAGATGGATCAACCTAATGTTGCTATGGATCGTCGTTTCGACGAGCTTGCTGAGAAGATATAGGCCATTAAATCTCAGAACTCTCTAGGTTTTGATGTTGCGGATTTGGGGTTAGTTCCTGGAGTGAAGATTCCTCACAAATTCAAGCCCCCTACTTTTGAAAAGTACAACGTCAATTCTTGTCCGAAAATGCACATCCAGTCTTACTTCGGGAAGATTTCTGCCCATACGGATGATGAGAAGTTATGGATGTTTTACTTCCAAGACAGCCTATCTAGGGCATCTTTGGATTGGTATATGGGTCTGAACAAGAATGTTGTCCGAAGCTGGAAGGACTTGGCTGAAGCTTTTGTGAAACAATACCAATTTAATCTTGACATGGCGCCTAACCGCATTCAACTCCAAAGTCTTCTCAGAAGAAGTCTGAAAGTTTCAAAGAGTATGCTCAGAGATGGCGAGAGATGGCCGCCCGAGTGCAACCTCCACTATTTGAGAGGGAAATGGCTGACATATTCATGAGCACTTTACAGGGTGTATTTCTGGACCGTCTAGCTGCTTGTCCATCTACTGGATTTGCTAATATTGTTATCGCCGACGAGCGGGTTGAGAGTTTGCTAAAGCTCGGGAAGATTCAAGACTACAGTGCGTCAGGTTCAGGCACCAAGAAGCCCTTCGCCAATGGTCAGAGCAAGAATGAAGGGGAATTTGGGGCAACATCTCATCAATATGGAAAAGGTAGAGGATATCATCCACATCATCAGCAAGTAGCTTCTGTGGCTACGACCCCAAATAATCATCTGAGGCGTCAGACAAGACAAAGGAACCCTCAACAGGGTCAGCGTCAACAAAGGAGAGAATTAGTTCTTGATCCTCTACCAATATCCTATACTGATATACTTCAGCATCTGCTTCAGTTGAAACTGATTGAGCTTCGCAAGCTGTCTCCACCTCCTTATCCATTTCCAGAGGGATGGGATGACAATGCCCATTGTGACTTCCATTCTGGGGCACCAAGACACCATATTGATGGATGTAAAGCTTTTCACCGCAAGGTACTAGATTTGATTGATTCGAAAGCTGTTAATTTCGCTCCGTACAGATGAAGTAGAGGATTTTGTCTTGGTTAGAGTGTGTCAGAGAATAATTAAAGCAATAAAGCCGGAAGTATCAGTAATGGCAGTTAGTTGTTTTCTTTATTATATTTCCTCCCTATTGAGGGGAACTACGTTGCTTTGATTCTTCATTGGTCTTCGGTCAATGGAGATACGTAGGCAGAAGATCGTCAGGTCTTTCCGAGCAAACTTATGTGACAATTTCATTTTTGTGTCACTCTTTTCTTCAGACGTGTCGTGTTAATGTTTGAACGTCGAAAGCTTAAGGTCATAACAATTGGGAATGAATTTTGGCTCTGGACATGTAGCCATTTGTTAGAAGATTGCAAGTTCAGGGAAAAAGTTATTGACTACTGAAAGTATTCAAGATCAACAGGTCTAGACGGCGTCAAGTCTCCTCAACGATGGCATTGCTTAGTTTCTTTACTGCATTTTTATGTGTAGCTCTTATATGTTTGTTTGAACATTAGTATGCATGCATGAATTTTGCTTGTTCTTGAATGTTAATTAATGAAATGCACATGTTTTTCTTGAAGTAATTCATTCATATTTTATTTATAATTTTGTGTGTGCATTGCAATACCAACTGTTGTTCTTAAACTCTGTGATGGAGGATGACAAAATGAAAACGCAAAAATCTCCAATTGTGTGCTCTTAAATAAGACCATGTTGACGATGTATAGGCTTTGTTTCAAATTCCCAAACACCAGAGATATAAGGGAGATAAACCTTCGTTAACCCCTTTGAGCCTCGAAGTAGGAGTTTCTTTTCACATGAAAAAAATCATAACATTTAACCCAGGGCAGGGTAGGTGTCAGCTAGTTGGACCGAGCGTTCAAACTTTCACGAAGGAGTGTATTTTAGGATCCATTATCTTTCCTTCCAGCACATCAAGAGGTCCAAAGACCAGAAACCACAATGGTTATGCTGATCCGGAAACCACAACGGCTATCCAGCATCGACCAAAAAGTGAGACAATCACAACCCTTACAAAACAATCAAGACAAACCTGTGTCACACGATTTGTTCGGACAAAAAAAAGAAAAAAAAAAGGAGAAATAAATAGCTCGCTAAGTCGAAACTTGAAAACAAGCAATTTAGGAAAAAATTAGGGCATCCCGCTGGACTACAATTGCAAAAGATTCACAAGAATCAGTCCAGGCAAAAGTTAGGGATAAGCAAAAGAATGAAAAAAAATGAAAGATGAAAAGGATTGCACAAGAAAAATCCTCAAGAAGGAACAAAATCGTGCGATACAGACACAAAAGACAATAGGGGTGACTGACTCCCAACAACAACCTCAGTGGTGCTTAAATAATTATTAGCATTGGTTCCTCAACCATCTAAAAACCCTTAGGAAAGGTGAGCGCTTGTGAAAGCTAGTTGAACATAGGATTAAAGGACATCACGAAGAGGGGTGGGCACAAATAAACTCCGAGCCTATATCCTTTGTTTCTATAACCGTGAACCAGGCCACAATATAACCCTCGAAAGTCCTAATTGAAACAGGGTTAATTCGAGAGAGTGCCACCATGAGATAGCGTTCCTGACTCCTACGAGTTATGCTAAAAGACCCTTGTTGGTATTGCATATGCATGTTTTATTTCAAAAAATCTTGTGTTATATCTTAAATAGTGGTTCGTTCACAAACGACATATTTTCAATAAAAACTTCAAGATTAACATGTGTGTTGCATTAGAATTTTTGTTCTCAGAATAAAACATTTTCTTCTTGCATACATTAGTTCAGCAATCACAGAAGTTCACACAAAGAATTTCAGTCCAGAAACTTAAATCTTGCCAAGTGGAGGAGTCTGAAACTTCTGAAGGACAATCATGGAAAAGTGCACTTTTTCCGAGAAACTCATATGTGTTGCACCCCAAAATTTGCCCTCACAAGACAAGTCATTGTATACTAAGAGGCTCACAAGGTTCACAAGATTCACAAGACATCCCATGATGTTCACAAGGTTCACAAGACATCCCATGATGTTCACAAGGTTCACAAAGTTAACAAATAGTCAGAAAATTTGACAATTCCCTCAGACAATGCATCCTCCTAAGCAATGCATCCCAAACTAGGGTTTTGACTTTAATCAGGCTAAATGGACTTCCAAGGCTTCAAGTAAGCTTCATAGCATCTTATACATGTTCAATAATCCCCATGTCAAGTTTCAAGACTTTTCTCAAAGGTTTGCTCAGTCAGATGATCAGATAGGTCAAAATCAGTTAAAGTAGTTAAAAAGTCAAACTGAGGTCAACTGTGGTCAAACCAAAGTCAAACTTCATGATTTTTTGCCAACATCAATTATATGAAGTAAAATTCATCATTTTATCAAGGTTTGATCATGATTCATCAAGGATATTTCAGATCATCAAGAATCAGGAGTTTCTAAATTAGGGTTTCCTTAGGAAAAGTCAACAGAACTTTGACCAGCCATAACTTTCACATGCTTCATCAAATTTTTCCCATCCAAAGCTCATTTTGAAGGAAATTGAATTCTCTACAACTTTGTGTCTCACAAGCCAAGCCCAAAAATGCTTCATTTGGAAGGTATGAGCTAAGACATTATAGGTCCTTTTAAAAGTCAACAAAAACTCAACAACTTCAAAAGAGCATAACTTGAGAATGGTAAAAGATATGGACATGAAACCAATGGGGTTGGTTATAGGACTCTTTAAGCTTTCCAAAATGTCCAAGAACACCCTCATAGCATTAAAATTTAAGTATTTTTGCCCTTGCAAAGTTGGGAAATTTTTGGGAGGTTTATGAAGCAAATAGGGCCTTAAAACCAAATTCTTCCAAATGGGCTTGCAATTTTGTGATCCAAACTTTAACATGACATCATGCACGACCCAATTATCATTTATTCAGATTTTTATTATTTTTATTTTATTTATTTTGATTTTATTCATTTAAAACCATTTTAAATCAAAATAAAATAGATAAATCAAATATTTGAATGAGATATTGCTTCTAGAAAATCATAAATATTGCTTGGATCAGATTGATATGAAAATTATGATGATGGTCTTAAAATAGCAAGGTTGTATCAAAGAATATTTGAAATTTAAGGCATGATCTTTCTCAATCTCATTGATCCAAAAAGTCCAAAGAACAATCACTTCTCTTGACCTAATTTTGTTCACTTATAAGTATAGAACTCATCACAATGCCAAGGATACGAAATTTCTGCCTCATAGAGTAAGAACAAACTTCCAACTTTTCATAAAAAAATCTCAATTCGGATTCTTCCTTAGAGACTCTTTCAAGGCATTCTAAAGGTCTCAACATGTTCCTTGATGATCACTGAATGCATAGCAATACTTATCATCATCCAAAACTTCATAAATCGCATAAACCGAATCATGTCTTCAAGCTTATTTTTTTTATTTTCGATTCCATTGATTGGCTTGTTTTAAACTGTTTTTGATTATTGGATGATGTTTGTGATGAACCCTAGATTGATTCTGGGCTGTTTAATTAAGTTTTCCATGCAGGTATCAAGATTCACCATTCTTAGGGTTTCGGCCAAGGTTTAGGGTTTTATGATTTATGGAATATAAATGAATTCTAAGACCATGGATCGATTCGAATGGACATCTGGATTATGTTTGTGGACTTAATTTTATGAAATTTTGTGGTTTTGTTGATCATTGAGTTTCGTAGGGTTTGCTGCCAATGGAAATTCGCAGGAATATTTATAGGAAAATTTGTAGCAAAATACGCAGGTCTGGAGGAAGAAGAAGAAGCCAGCGCGCCAAATTCTTATTTTGAAATTTGATATTATATTTTATGTTATTGTGGTGATATTTATTTCAGAAGACAGTGTTGGCTCAGTTGGTTGGTGTGCGTATGCGTAATGTTCAAGGTCCTGGGTTCGAATCCCCCAGGCCTTTTTGCTTTGTTGTTTTTATTTTAATTTTTCCAGGATACGCACAAAAGCATATGAAGGCAGTATATTGACACCAAACGCACGCTGGCCTAGTGGATGGTATGCTGGTCTTGGAGGATGCAATGCCTAGGGCCTGGGTTCGAATCTCAGCCCCAGGTAAGTCCTTTTCTCATTTTTTCTTGTTTTTATTTAATTTATTTATATTTTAATTAATTTAATGAATAAATGTTAAAATAAATACATATTATTTCTTATACCTAAAAAAAATCAATTTTTATCAAACTTTATTTTAAAAATTTAATTATTTTTATATTATATGGTCATATTATTAATTTGTAAATAAATGGATTTGTTTAGTAAATTAATAAATAAAACCCTAATTCTATTTTCTAAACTCATAAACCCTAAATTATTTATATTAACCCTAATATTTTCATATAAAACCTAATTTTTGTTTATTAATCCTAATTATGATTATGAATATTAATTTATGTGTTTGTAAATTTTAAATTGTATATAGTTATTTATAATTTTGGTTATATTATTATTATATGTAGTTTTATAATTTAAATAATTTAATTAAGTAGTAAACCCATACTTATTTTTCTAAATAATTAAAAAAACCTAATTTTATCTTATGAATATAATTTTTTATAATTTATATGCTCATTTAATTATAGTTAAATATTTTTATAATATGTATATAAAATTAAATAATTAGACTATTAATCACATTTTATTAGTATATAATACTTATTATTTATTTCTTTTTATTAAAAAATCTAAAAAATAATTATCTATTTAAATTTGAACTTTTGATTTATTATTACATTATTATGCTAATTTCTTTTTCTTATATTTATTTTGTTTATTACTAACCCCTTTATTTATTTATTTATTATATGATTATTTAATTAATTTATTTTATTATTATTATTATTATGTAATTGTACCATTTATGTAATAGTTGTAGTATTATTTTTATTATTTATTTAAACTGCCATGGTTAGTAAAATAGGGAGTGTAAACATGTTTTGTATTTAAAAGTTGAATTTAGATCATTAATCTCAAGATAAATATATGAACTTGTACACTCACACACGTAAGTCGATCTTTGATCGCCATCTCACATTCTTAAGGGTTACCTCTCATGTTGCCTAAACAAAAGGTCAAGTAAGGTGTAAAGCAAAGTCCCTTCTCTTATATCATCTAGTCCCTTAAAAGATAAAAAGATCAAGTCCCTTCGTGGTTGCCTTCATAATATGATCTTGTCCCTTTCGAATAAAAGATGATAAGTCCCTTCGAATTGCTTATACACCTTACAGTTGCCTAAATAACAGTTGTCCCCTCACTTGTCCCTCACACATCCAAGGTAATGACTACCTATTCCTTAATAATAGGGATAGTCTTACCATTTAAAGGATATTTAAGAACAGAAAAGACTTAACTTAGGGTAGGTTCCTCTTATGTACTTGCTCACTTTTCAAAAACATTTCAAACACTTCACATTTTTTCAAGCAATTTTCAAAACAAAGGCTTTATATATATCCGTACATGGATCATTATAAAGTACTTAAGAAAATTTCTAAACACACACTACACTTCTTAAAACATCTTAAAGTGAGCTAAGTAAACTAAGAGCCCATGGATAACCATGGATGTAAAGGGTGTTAACACCTTCCCTTTACATAACCTACCCCCCAAACCCAAAAATCTTTTAAGGTCTTTCCTGTTCTTTTATGCCCTTTCCTTTGGATAAAATAAAAGTCGGTGGCGACTCTTGCTATCCGCAATATTTAACTAAAGTCAGTTCTCCCACCGTGTTACAATATGCAGTAAAGATTCTTCTAACTAGTTGGGTTAGATGCAGCCAGTCCAGGGCAACCACGTTGAGCAATCTCTCATAGTTCAGCCAAGCTGGGGAAATTATCAGAGCATGGATGGTCGGAAGAAATAATTTTAGGGCCCATGCCGGGGCAAGTCATTCTCTAGAGCAGATGAAGTCAGTCACTGCATGCCATCCTTGATGCGGGACACTGGGGAAGAATATCTCATGATGATGTGGGGTCTGTCGTGAGTCTTCTCCAATCAAATCCATTTGTAGACCAGGAGGCCTAAGGAAATTATTTCAAGATTCAACGAATCTCTCCAAGAGTTTGAAGACATTAGGGCAGTTCGGACGCCAGGTCTTCTGTAAAATCCTCTTGAGTTGACATTTGAACAATCAACAAGTACAGGAAGAAGGATGTCACCAGAACATATTCCCCAAGTAGTTTGGTCTCCCTAGAAAGAGACACTTTGTGATTCCTATCTCCAGCAGAGGGTGATCCCCAGCATCCCCAGTAAAGTGAGATGGAACTTTCCCCAGCTGAGTCAAAGTAGGATGATCTTCACCAACGGAGCTTCAAATCCAGTTGAACAGTTCTCACCTCCGAGCGGAGTCTTTATATCAGAGTGGGCTATTTCCAGCAAGAAGCTGAAGGCCTAATTCTCCACAGATTTAGAACTGTCAGAACTCTTTCCCTAGAAAAGGTTATTTGACCAAGCATCTCCCCATCCGTGTTGGAAGATCGTCATTTCCTCGCAGAGTTTCATGATTGGTACGCAATCATCATTGAAATATCCCCAGGGAGGTAGCCAATTTATTTTTGGCCGGCGTGACAAAGTAATGCAGACGTTTGTTCACATTATATTCCTCAGCCAGGTATTGTCATGATATCTTGGTCCTTTCCTCAGCAGAACGTTAGTCAGAATGTTCTCATACCCAACAGAGTTACAAATGGTATTCTCCCTTGCAGAGTCATTACTCTCTTCTCAAATCAACTAATCTTGTATTGACCGCTTTGTCCCGTGACAACGGGCCTATTATGGATGGATCGCTTGATACCATTCTCCTATCAGATCGCTCGATCTTGTTTGGTTTGCAAATCGCTCGATATTGCAACGCCGTTAAAATCCATCGTCGTTGTGGCAGGCCAGTAGTCGCCTGGCGTCGTACCAAAAGGCATGTTTGAGTCATAAATCGCTTGATATTATGTTCTCGTCTTCCGGGTTATGGATCGATCGATACCATTTCCTTAGTAGATCGCTTGATCTTGTCCGAGTTGTAAATCGCTTGATGTTACTCCTCGTTGTTTGAGCGTAAATCGCTTGATATTACGTTCTCGTCTTCCGGGTTATGGATCGCTCGATACCATTTCCTTAGTAGATCGCTTGGTCTTATCCGAGTTGTAAATCTCTTGATGTTACTCCCTGTTGTTTGAGTTGTGCTCAGTTTCCTGGTTATGGATCGCTTGATACCATTCCCATATCAAATTGCTTAATCTTGTGTTGGTTTATAAATTGCTCGATATTACAATACCGTTAAAAGTCCACTGTCGTTGTGGCAAACCAGTAGTCGTCTGGCGTCGTTCAAAAGACAGGGTTTCCAAGTCCACCGTCGTTGTGGCAAGCCAGTAGTCACCTGGCGTTGTTTAAAAGACATTTTCTTGGTTACCAGTCTTTGTTACCTCATCAGGGCTTGCAGTAGTTCTCCTTGGTTGGGTTTATTTCCCATTTCTGTTATTCTCCAGCAGAGTGCAAATTTCAGGTTCTTTGGTATTCAACCACAGTTTATCTTGAACGGTTGATAGTCGTGCTACCGTCCTCTTCAGATTAACAGTTACTTGAATAGGGGCAGTTGTAACACCCCAAATTTTCCCTCTTCTGTTTAGCATCATCATCATATCATAATCATCATAAGCATGTCATGTCCTTAGCATTTTGCAATGAAAGATGAAGCATAGCACTTGCATGTTCTAGCATAAGGCATATGATCAGTCATCTGGGAAATTTGAAGCACTACAAGGAAAAATCAAGAGTTTAATGACATGGCAAGAAGATCACAAGGCATGTTACACAAGCTTAGTATCATGGTCAAGGCCCTAAAAAGGATGGAGGATCAAAATCAGGTCAAAACGATTGGCACCGGGTTATTCCTGAGGTTTCCCACCAAAAGGAGGGAAAATTCAAAATTCACTGGCGTTAACCGGTTAACGCTTTGGTTAACCGGTTAACGGCTGCGAATTTTGAATTCTAGCAGCAACTCAGCATGTGTTTTGGCTCCAATTTTCCAATTTTTCCAATTTTTATTCATTTGAATTAAAGAGAAGGATCTAGAGCATTTATCCAAGCCTAATTCCAATGCTAGGTCCTAATCACTTTCTAAAGCCAATCCAAAACCATATGTTTTGGATCCCAAGCCTAAATTTTGTGCCCCAAACCTAAACCATATTTAATCCATTTCCCTCCAAACCAAGAGGCTCTCCCTCATAATTCACTCCTCTTCATTTTCTGAATTTTGATCTCTCACTTTTCTCTCTCAATTTTCCAAATCACTCAAAGTTCCTCTTTGAAGATCACATAACTTTGCATTAAAGTGTGTAGATCTTGGAACTAGACCTCCATCCATAGCTTCTTTGCATCATTTTGCTCATTTACTTGGTGGTTCAGATCTGGTTTGGAGATTAGAAGTGCTTTTGGATCCAAAATTCTGCATCAAGACCTTGTTCTTGCATTTATTTTGCATGGAGTGTGAAGTTTAGCACCGGATCTTCAAAGTTCTCCGCGATATATCTCATTTCCATCTCGATCAACAATTACCAAAGCGTACCTCGGCTTTGTAGGTTGGTTAATTTCAGATCTAGCTCTGTTTTAGCTTATTTGCATGCTTGTGCTTTAGATCCACCATGTGCTTGTGTATTTGCTTGTGTTGCGTGAATTGATTGGTTGATTTGTAATCGAATCTGTGTGCTAATGTTCATGAGCTTAATGATATTAATTAATGTGAATTGATCCATTTGTTTCATGCATAATTGATTGCTGATCTAGTGTGGGATTAATTGGATAAGCCGGTTTGAGCTGATTTTTTGTAGGAAATTGTTGTTGTTTTTCAGTGTTAATCGGTTAACGCTTTGGTTAATCGGGTAACGCACCTGTTTTCTGTGTTAATTGTTGTAGGTTTGGATTGGTTAACCGGTTAACACTTTGCTTAATCGGTTAACACTAAAGCAATATGCCTTTTTTGAGCTGTTTTGAGTTTGTTTGATCCCCTTACATGTTTTAATTGCCATGGATCATTGTATGATCACTGAATATGATTGTTTAGGGTGATTTGCTTGCTGGTTGATGCATGTCTTCATGTTCTCGACACGTAAATGCTTGTATGCGCAATTTGACATGTTATTTGATCTTTGTTTGATTTGAGCTTTGAGCATGCCATTTCCATGATTATATTGATGAACATGTGCTGGATTTTGCTAACACTTGCAGGGGCTCATGGTAAGAGAAGTTTGGATGTTTATCCATATTTCAACTCTTCATCTCTTCTTTTTTAAAGTTTCTTTCTCTTTGTGTTTTGGATGTACCTTATTCCATCATGTGTTGCAACTCTTTTATTCCCTCTTTAGGAGCAACTTATCTCCTTTAGAGGAGTAAGTTGCTTGTTAGCTATCTTCTCCTCTTCTCTTTTGCTTATCTTTTGGTTCTTCTTTTCTCTTAGGATAGTTGAAACCTCACTAACCTTAGGACCACTTTTTGCATGCTAATATTAGGATTAGTCTTTCCCCATTATACTTTTGCCTTTTGCTCTTTTGGTTCTTTCTCCTTCTCTTCTCAAAAACAAAACCTAAAAAACATTAATAAAGAAAGAAGTGGCTTTCTTGTGTAATAGCCTTATTCCATGGGCCATATGTATTCATTCCATCTTGGAATAGTGCATTTGTCTAGCATGATGCACAAGTCGGATCATGAAATCATCTTCATCAAGAAAAAATCTAAAAAACACTTCTTCATTTTTAATCACCAAAACACCTAATAAATTCAACAAGTCAATGAGCTTAGGACCTTGCCTTTGGAAACAAATCTTGGATAAATTCTCCTTACTTGGTGTGCTTGTTCTATTATTCCCTCTTGGAATGTAGTAACAAGTACACATTCCATAGAAAAGAACTTGAATTCATTCTCTTGTGCCACACCAAATAAAAGCTCATAAAAAAAACTCAAATAAACAATAATCGTCTTTCCTTCGGGAATTCTTTTCTCATCTCATTCGCTTCGTCCGCTAACTTGCTCCTACTTGTCATTCTGCAAAACGGTTACGCACTCGTCGTCCGAGCCTGCAACACCTGAGCATTGACATAGGCAGTTCAAGCCTTAATTCACAAGCAATCTTTCCACCCCTAGTTAGGGGAACTACGGAGACTTTGATCCTCATGTCCAGTGAGGTACGTAGGCAGCGGGGTAGGGCCCGTTCGAGCACTCTTTTAATTTCCCTACATTTTCCCCCTTTCTTTTCTTTCTTTTTCGGTTTCAGTTTCAGTTTGGAAGTAGCTATATTTTCTTCACCCTTTGAATCAGATTTCTTTGCAAGCGTGGATCTCGTCGGGTACGGCGGACGATCTGGGGTGCTAATACCTTCTCAGGTCGTAACCAACTTCCGAACCCAATCTCTTTGGTTCGCAGGACCCGTGTCCTTCCTTTTCTTTTCTTCGGTTTGTGCAGCATTACCGTTCCCGTTCCTTCGGGATAAAAATGCCTAGCTGGCGACTCTACCTCTTTCCGCGCCACTTTCGCGTTTGCACCGGGATGGAAATCCGGGGAGCGACACATGGGTACCGAACGTCAGTCAGGACGTCAACCGGGGCAAATCCTTTCTCCTTGGTATATGGCATGGAGGCTGTCTTGCCTATTGAGGTGGAAATTCCTTCATTACGTGTGATGATGGACGTGAAGCTTGATGAGGTTGAGTGGGTACGTGCCTGATATAATCAGTTGTGTCTAATTGAGGAAAAGAGATTAGCGGCTATCTGTCATGGTCAGCTTTATCAGAGGAGGATGAAGCGAGCATTCAACCAACGAGTACGTACTCGGGAGTATCAAGTAGGCGAGCTTGTACTCAAGAGGATCATTCCTCCAGGTTCAGATCACAGGGGCAAGTGGACCCCAAACTACGAAGGCCCATTCATAGTAAAGAAAGTATTTTTAGGTGGGGCACTGATGCTCACTACTATGGATGGAGAAGATTTCTAGTCTCCTATTAACTCGGACGTAATTAAAAAATACTTCGCATAAAAAGACCCGATGGACACAAAAACATAATTAAAGTCCAGGCAAGAAAAGGACATCCCGGCGAGCTAAAAACAGAATAAAAAGCTCGGGCAAAAATTAGGGAAATAAAAAAAATGTGTACACCCGCTGAGTTGAAAAGCCATATCGGACGGCTCAGACAAAAAAGGGTATCTCGATGGATTGAAAACCCGAAAGGGCGATCCACGCAAAACAAGGGAATAAGCGAACAATTGCGATCCGGGTAATCTGAACCAAATCACTGTTTCATGCAGTCTGACAATATCAAAAAGATAGGAATCAGTCTCCTCATCTTCTTCAGAAAGAAAAGGTAAGAACAGAAAGTCTTGAAGACATGTTGGTCATAGCAGGAAGGAAACTCATTGGAATGTCGTGTACATTGCCATTAGGATAGTTTCTTTTCTCAATTTTACGGTAGCTACCTCTTTCCAGGTAGTTACTTCCTGATGTAAAACTTTTCCTATTCAGGGGCCATTCAATGAATGAATATTCAGTCAAAAGTCGTGGTGTTGTGTTTACTTTGTTTGCAAAAATGTCCTGAATTTTTGGCAAAAAAGAGCATTGCATATGAAACATGTTGATTTTTCTGGAAAAAAAATTTGACATTGCAGGGAAATAGTTAAAATTATCTTTGGGGTGTCGGGTGACAATGGATGAACAGATCATACCATGCGAATCCCCGGAGCACCTATGTGTAGACTGTTGTTGCAGGCTTTGCAAAGCGATGTTGCACCTCCCCAAGCAGAGAATGCTCCCTAGCTGAGCTGCGGAAATTGGAATCCCTAGCAGAATTTCAAATCTAATCAAAGATGGTGTCCTCCCCAAGCGGAGTTTGTTCTTCACAGAGAGACCTGGTTATCCCCGGTAGAGCAGAAAGGCATGATCCCCAGCTGAGTCAGAGTAGGGTGGTATCTCCAGCAGAACTTCAAAAATCCAGTTGATCAGTTCTCACTTCTGAGCGGAGTCTTTATGTCGGAATGGGCTATTCCCAGCAGGCAGTTGAATGCCTAATTCTCCACAGAGTTGTAGCTGCCAGAACTCTTTCATTAGCAAAAGTCGTTTGACCATGTATTCCCCTGACGGGTCGGAAGTTCGTCTTTTCCTCGCAGAGTTTCATGTTTGGAAGTTGCAACCATCATTGAAATACCCCTCAGTGAGTCACCAGCGAGTCCGCCAATTTGTTTTTGGCCAATGGGACAAAGTAATGCAGACATTGGTTCACATTTCATTCCTCAATCAAGTATCGCCAGGATATCTTGGATGTTTCCCCAACAGAATTCCAAGGCTAATGGAAGAGCTTTCATCCCTAAGCGGATCTTTTTTTCCACAAGTGAAGTCCTCCCCAGTGAGTAGATGTGCGCCTGATTTCCCCACAGATTTGAAATTTTCAGAATTCTCTCCCCAGCCGGAGTCTTGACCGAGCCTCTTCCTCAGCCGAGCCGGAAGATGGTTATCCCCGTAGAGTTCATGTTTGGGACTTGCTCCCATTATTGAAGTATTCCCCAGAGAAGTCGCCAATTTATTTTTGGCTATGGTGGTGATACAAGCAGTTATTCATCTCCCCAACCAGAGGTAGGTGTCAGAGCCTCTTGACCATGTTCTCCCCTGCAGAGTCGTGATTTTCAGTTGCCAATCAGGGCATTTCGCAGGATGCTCGTATGCATGTCCTAACACTCGTCTGTGTTTGATGTTTGTTGATGCTCGTCTGCATCCCCTTAACATTCATTGGTGTTTGATACTCATTTGATGCTCGTATGCTTTCCCCAACAGTCGTCTGTGTGTGGTAGATGTTTGTTGCTCGTATGCATTCTCTAGCACTCGTCTGTGTTGACATATGTTTGATGCTCGTCCCCATTCCTAGCACTCGTCTGTGTTCACACTTTGTTGTTACTCGTCTGCACTCCTCGGCATGCGTCTATGCTCGCCTTTTGCTCGTCTGCATCCCTAACACTCGTCTGTGTTTGATGGTTGATATCTGATGGATGTTCGTCTGCATTCCCAGTACTTGCTCGTTTGAGAAATATTTTTTCGTTTGATTCCCCCCGGTAGAGTTGTGATGCTTATAAGAAATCTGTTTATTGCTCGTCTGCACTCTCCAGCACGTGTTTGTTGCTCGTATGTATTTGATATTTGATAGTTGCTCGTCTGCATTCCCCAACACTCGTATGTGTTTGTAATTTGTTAGATGCTCGACTGCATTTTTTCTATCACTCGTCTGTGTCTGCATGTCTCAGCACTCTTCTGTATTTGATCTCCATCTTTGCTCGTCTGCACGCCCCGGCACTCGTCTGTGTTTTTGATCTATTCAAAGCTTGTTCACATTTGTTGGATACTCGTCTGTATCATCCCTCACGCTTGTTTGTGTTAGCTTATATCCTTTGTGTTGATTTGATAATCATTCTGGTACTCGTCTGTATTGCTACTCCAAATGCTCGTCTGTGTTGGACTTCTGGTATTCGTCTGTATCAGTGGCTGATATCCGTCTATATCATCGCCTGAAGCGCTCGTTTGTGTTTCTTAGATCATCGTCTGATATTCGTTTGTATCATTGACTTATGGCACTCGTCTGTGTTCTCTTGATGATCATCTAATACTCGTTTGTGTTGAAGCGGTTTGAAGTCCTAACGGTGGGATTAAACGTCAAAACGATTACCGGTCCTGGCGTAACAGGTTTACCCGAAGGAGGTTCGTCTGTCTCAGACACCACTTATCCACGCAAGATTTGTGAATAGGGTTCGCCAAATCCTAATGTTGCACATGGCGTAACAAGTTTTCCCAAAGAAGACTCGTTTGTCTTAGACCATATATCCACGGATAATATATGAGGAGGGTTCGTCTATCCTGATTATGCATGTCTATCCCACAGACTTAAGTGCATCACCGGTCTTGGCGTAACAGGTTTATCCGAAGGAGATTTGTCTGTCTCAAGTTATATGTTTTGGTAAAATGTATGAAGATGGCTTGTATGGCCATTTCCTGGCGTAACAGGTTTGTTTGAAGAGGGCTCGTATGTCCAGTTCCTGGCGTAACAGGATTGCTCGAAGGAGACTCGTCTGTCTAGGTTTTTTCTATCTGAAGTAATAATTCAGGTTGGAAGGAGCTCGTCTGCTTTGTCCCCGCTTCAGTCGCCAAAGCGTCATTTGGTTGGGTTTATTTCCCATTTCTGCATTTTCCAGCAGAGTGCAAATTTCAGGTCTTCTTGGTATTCAATCACAGTTTATCTTGAACGGTCGATAGCCGTGCTACCTTCCTTTTCAGATTAACAGTTGCTTGAATAGGGGCAGCTGTAACACCCCAAATTTTCCCTCTCCTGTTTAGCATCATCATCATATCATAATCATCATAAGCATGTCATGTCCTTAGCATTTTTGCATAGAAAGATGAAGCATAGCACTTGCATGTTCTAGCATAAGGCATATGATCAATTGTAACAGCCCGGGCCCCTCGCAAGGCAATCCCGGCACTGCCACCTCACGATCTTCTCTACTCCCCTCACTAGTAGAGTTTTTGCCTTCCGTGGGAATCGAACCCTGTACCCTGGGGTTCAAGTACATGTTCATTCCATTCCCACTACCAATTGAGCTAACTAGCTCAAGTGGTAGTGGGAATGGAATGAACATGTACTTGAACCCCAGGGTACAGGGTTCGATTCCCACGGAAGGCAAAAACTCTACTAGTGAGGGGAGTAGAGAAGATCGTGAGGTGGCAGTGCCGGGATTGCCTTGCGAGGGGCCCGGGCTGTTACAAAAAAAATTTTGTAACAGCCCGGGCCCCTCGCAAGGCAATCCCGGCACTGCCACCTCACGATCTTCTCTACCCCCCTCTCTAGTAGAGTTTTTGCCTTCCGTGGGAATCGAACCCTGTACCCTGGGGTTCAAGTACATGTTCATTCCATTCCCACTACCAATTGAGCTACTAGCTCAAGCGGTAGTGGGAATGGAATGAACATGTACTTGAACCCCAGGGTACAGGGTTCGATTCCCACGGAAGGCAAAAACTCTACTAGAGAGGGGGGTAGAGAAGATCGTGAGGTGGCAGTGCCGGGATTGCCTTGCGAGGGGCCCGGGCTGTTACATCAATCATCCGGGAAATTCAAAGCTCACAAGGCACGTTACAAGTTTGATATCATGATCAAGGCCTTAAAAGGGATTGAGGATCAAAATCAAGTCAGAACGGTTGGCGCCAGGTTATTCCTGAGGTTTCCCACCAAAAGGAGGGAAAATTCAAAATTCACTAGCGTTTACCAGTTAACGCTTTGGTTAACCGGTTAACGGTTGCGAATTTTGAATTCCAGCAGCAATTTCAGCATGTGCTTTGGCTCAAAATTTCCAATTTTCTATTTTTTTATTCATTTGAATTATGGAGAAGGATCTAGATCATTAATCCAAGCCTAATTCCATTGCTAAATCCTAATCACTTTACCAAACCATATTTTTTGGATCCCAAGCCTAAATTTTGGGCCCCAAACCTAAACCATATTTAATCCATTTCCCTCCAAACCAAGGGAGAGCTCTCTCATTTTTTCATTCTTCATTCTGAATTTTCACTCTTCTCTCTCACTATTCTCTCATTTTCTTTCCCACATTTTCTAAATTCACTAAGAGTTCCTCTTTGAAGATTACATAACCTTGCCTTAAGGTGTGTAGATCTTGGAACTAAACCTTCATCCATAGCTCCTTTGCATCATTTTTGCTGGTTTAATTGGTGATTCAGATCTGGTTTGGGAATTATAAGTGCTTTTGGATCCAAAATTCTGCATCAAGACCCTTTGCTTGCATTTATTTTGCATGGAATGTGAAGCTTAGCACCGGATCTTCAAAGTTTTCCGCGAGATCTCTCATTTCCATCTCAAACAACAATTACCAAAGCGTACCTCGGCTTTGTAGGTTGGTTTAATTCAGATCTAGCTCTGTTTTAGCTTATTTACATGCTTGTGCTTTAGATCTACCATGTTCTTGTGTATTTGCTTGTGTTGCTTGAATTGATTGGTTGATTTGTAACCGGATCCGTGTGCTAATGTTCATGAGCTTAATGATGTTAATTAATTCATTTATTTCATGCATAATTGATTGTTGGTTTGTGGTGGAATTATTTGGATAAGCTGGTTTTGAGCTGATTTTCTACAGGAATTGTTGTTGTTTTGACAGCGTTAACCGGTTAACGCTTTGGTTAACCAGTTAACACATCTGTTTTTTGTGCTGTTTTCTGCAAGTTTGACATGGTTAACCGGTTAACTCTTTGGTTAACCGGTTAACACTGAAGCAGAATGATTTTTTTGAGCTTGTTTGATCCCCTTACATGTTTTAATTGCCATGGATCATTGTATGATCATTGAATATGATTGTTTAGGGTGATTTGCTTGCTGGTTGATGCACGCTTCATGTTCTCGACACGTAAATTCTTGTATGTGCAATTTTGGCATGTTGTATGATCTTTGTTGATGTTAGCTTTGAGCATGCCATTTCCATGAGTTTTGTTGATGAACATGTGCTGGATTTTTGCTAACACTTGCAGGGGCTCATGGTAAGAGAAGTGTGGATGTTTATCCACATTTCATCTCTTCACCTTTCCTTTTAAGTTGCTTTCTCTTTGTGGTTGGATGTGCCTTATGCCATCATGTGATGCAACTCTTCTCTTCCCCATTTAGGAGCAACTTATCTCCTTTAGAGGAGTAAGTTGCTTGCTAGCTCTTTCCTCCTCTTCTTCTTACTCCTCTTTGGTTCTTCTTTTCTCTTAGCATAGTTGAAATCTCACTAACCTTAGGACCACTTTTGCATGACAACTTTAGGTTTAGTCTTTCCCCATTTTAGATTTTTGCCTTTTTTGCTCCTTTGGTTCTTTCTCTTCTCATCTCAAAAGCAAAAACCAAAAAAAATATTAATAAAGAAAGAAGTGACCTCTTGTGTAATTGCCTTATTCCATGAGGCATATGTATTCATTCCATCTTGGAATAATGCATTTGTCTCGCATGATGCACAAGTCAGATCACGAGGTCATCTTCATCAAGCAAAATCATAAAAAAAAATACTTCTTCATTTTTAATCACTAAAACACTTAATAAATTCAACAAGTCAATGAATTTGGGCCCTTGCCCTTGGAAACAAGTCTTGGATAAGTTCTTCTTACTTGGTGTGCTTGTTCTATTATTCCATCTTGGAATGTAGTAACAAGTACACATTCCATGGAAAAGAGCTTGAGTTCATTCTCTTGTGCCACACCAAATTAAAGCCCATAAAAAACACAAACAAACAATAAGTGTCTTTCCTTCGGGAATTCTTTTCTTATTTCCTTCGCTTCGTATGCGAACTTGCTCCTACTTGTCATTTTGCAAGACGGTTACGCACTCGTCGTTCGAGCCTGCAACACCTAAGCATTGACATAGGCAGTTCAAGCCTTAATTCACAAGCAAACCTTTCCACCCCTAGTTAGGGGAACTACGGCGTCTCTGATCCTCATGTCCAGATGAGGTACGTAGGCAGCGGGGTAGGGCCTGTTCGAGCACAATCTTTTATTTTCCCTACATTTTCCCTCTTTGTTTCCTTTTTCAGTTCTTTTCTCATTCCAATTTCAGTTTCAGTTTTGCAGCAGCTTTCATTTCTTCACCCTTTTAAACATTTTCTTTGCAAGCGTTGATCCCATTGGTTACGGCGGATGATCTGAGGTGCTAATACCTTCCCAGGTCGTAACCGACTCCCGATTCCAGATTCTTTGGTTCGCAGGACCTATGTCGTTCCTTTCTTTTCTTCGGTTTGTGCAGCATTACCATTCCCGTTCCTTCGGGATAAAAATGCCTGGCTGGCGACTCTACCTTTTCTGCGCCACTTTCGCGTTTGTACCAGGATGGAAATTCGGGGAGCGACACTATGGTTAGTGGAGCTTGAACGGAAAACTACTTAAACGGATATTAAACCTGAAAAAGAGGGTACACAAAAAGTAATGACTAATACGGTCCTCCTATGTCATGGTGGGTGAAAACGCATGATAAGTCGCGAAAGGAATAGAAAGATGGATTGGGAAGGTCGATTGCGCGGTGTTGGGACACGCGACTTATGGTTCGTAACATACAAGGTTTGCTTTGGTTTAGTGGAATAGATAGAAGTTTAATCGTTGAATCCTAATGTCACATGAAACTTTATTTATTTATTTTTTCGAAATTATTTGACATTGGATCGAATATCTCTTTTTATTCATTTTTAAAATTTGGTTATCTAAATGCTTCATTTTTTATCTTTTCTTAACTTAATTATAGGTATCAAACATAAAATTCTAACTATTACATCACAAAGCATACACCACAAAAATACACTCAAGGCATAAATGGAAAATAATCTGATTCCGTAAGCATAATCCTTGAGTAATACCTTGCACAACAAAACAAATGTTAGTAAATGAAATTAAGATGAATATGCCAAAATATGAACAAAATGAATTAAGGTGTAAAATGAAAAAAAAATGTTAAAGAAAACACCTAAAGCATGAAATCGAAATAAGGCCAAAAATCGAAAAAAGAATTAAAAAAATACAATCTATTTTTTTTATTAAGCTAAAAATGTTATTTTTATTTTCTGGAATTTTTTTATTCTAAGAAAACTATTTTTGATATTGATTTTTGTAAAAGAATATAAAAAGAAATAAAGAAATTAAAATAAAATCAAAGGGGGTGCCAGAATAGTAAATTCTAGTTCAAAATAACATTGGGCTTGAAGGAAGGGGTGCAGATAGCGATCTTGCGTTAGGCCCAATGAGCCAGGAGCTCGATAGTGTATGGAAGTTATGATGGTCCTTCATTCAACTCCGTTGACTCATCCTGGTTCGTTGGATCAAGTGACTAGCGCATGATGATACTATGAACGCCTATGACGAGGTATACACAATTATTATGGTGGCAAAACATTCATAGGAACATAATTTGGTGGTTCTACTGGACGGTGACAAGTGTCACCGTTGGAGTGGACCACCCTTGGAAATCTTATCCTCTTATTTACATCCTTAACAGTGGCTTAATGATTTTTTTACATGTTTCCATTTTCATCATAAATTAAACTCATAAAATCTCCTTCTCTCTCCCTAATAACACAGTAACATCCTTCATCATCTTCGTTTTCTCATCACAAACCCTAGCCGCTATCGGTCTCTCTCCCTCACTCTTAAAACAACAACGCCACCGTGAAGCTACCGGAAGAAACCAACGCTTCAACATTCACTATCTCCCTAAATCCTCAACAACCTCAATCTACATCCATTCTGCTACCGTGAGACTTCCCGTCGGAGACGCTATTCCTACTCCGCCGTGAAATCTCGTCGTCGTTCTCTAACCTAATTCACACCTTAACACAAATCCTAAATAGAACTCAATCAAGAATCTAGCATGGCAAAACACACGAATATGATCTCGTATGCAAAAAGAAGTTCGAGCTCGTACCTTGAACCAGAGCCTTAGCGATGGGGATACGGTTTGATGAACGAGGATGAAGATCGCTCCTCTTTCTTTGACGATAGTGCCGACTGGATATTGATTCTGATGTACGAACGAGGACGCGTTGAAGAGGCTTTCGTTGCTTCGAAACCGCCGCGATGCGAGATTCCGTTCAGGTACGTGTTTGATTCCACTTCTGCTTCTTCTTGTCTCTTCTGCATTCTTGAGCTCTGTTGTGACTCTGCAGTTTATGAATCTGTTGTTCGTCACATGAATGTTGCGGTCAGAGTATTGAAGTTTTTTTATTTCGTTAATTCGTTGCAGGTTGTTGAATATTAATGGTGACGAGAAGGAGGAAGGTGACCGAAGAGTGATGAAGATGCTGATGAAATTGCAGAGGGATTGATAAATCGTATCCTCAGAACATCAAAGAAGGTAAGGAACAATGGTGGAGAGTGAATGAAGAAGATAAAGTTGGAGAGTGGGAAGAAGGAAGAATGAGATTCTGTCGAATGAAAATTGAGAAATGATGAAGAATGGTGGAGAATTGGGATTGAAGCAAATTCTGGAAAAGTGGAAGAATGAGGGAGAGGGAAGGTTGAAGATGAAGTAGAATGAGTTTGAAGGGAGAGTGAAGATGGAAGAGGAAGATTGAAGATCAATGGAGAAGGGAGAATGAAAAAAAACACTACTTCTGAAATTGCTTGTCTCAGCTTTATAGGTGCAAATCAGAGGATGATTTTGGAATTTCACAGGTAAAAGTTAGTTAGAAATTATGTTATGAACTATTAGAGTTAGTTATGAATTTAGTTGAAGTTGGTAAGGAATTATGTTACGAGAAACTAGTTAAGTGGTTTTCCTTTTTCTATGACAGTTAGAAACTATGAATTTATGCACTTTGAATTGGCAAAATTTTCTTAAGTTAGGAATAGTCACTGATGAAGTGAACGATTTTAGCCTTAAGTCAGATCTTTACGAACTGCTGGTTGTTTATTTTGATATGGAAAAAAGTTAGCTCAAACATGCGGTCGTGACAGTTAGCTGCAAATTCGGCGGATTAGAACGCTACTGCTTAGTATTAGCCTATTTAAAATGGACGTCCAAATGTAGGCCTTTGAAATTGAATTGATAAAAACGGACAATAACGTTAACCCACAATCTCAAAATGAATGCCTTGAGGAAACCTTGAATATGTCCAAGCAAACTTTCATCCCGAAACTCTAATCTCATGACCTTCAGAGAAGAAAACCCCTATAACTGGATATTAGGAGCAAACAATGGGATGAACACTTAAGGGATCTTGGTACAAATATTTATGATAATAAAAGCTCCAAAGTCCATCTCCAAACTTGAGTGAAATAAACCTCAGAGATTCAAAGATCCCTGACTCAGAGAAATTCTTGATCCCATGTTTTGAGAAAGCCAATGAGAATGTATGATGGAAAATGTTATAACCTAATGAATGATGCAGATGAACGAAGCCTATGCCAGTTAGTAGTAATAAATAAGAGGGAAAATTTTGGGGTGTTACACCATCCATAATTAATATGTTGATTTCATCCTTCAGGTGGATGCAATCCTTCGTATTATGCTTGTGGATCTTGTGGAACCGACAATATTTAGTTTTTTCTGTGTTCGCCTTGGCAAGTATCTGCTTTGAAAAACTAACTTTGACTTGGCGGAATTTTGAGTTCACGCATTCGGACATGATCTTTTTACGCGATACCGAAAGCGGTGTATATTCATGAAAACGACCAGATGGTCCCTTGTTGTCCCGAGATTCTCGGGGACGATCTTGTTTTCTTTTCTCTATTCCCCAACGAGATGTCGAGAAGTCATAGTGCCGTGAAGACTTGGCATTCCCCTGATGCCTTGAGTCGCGAGTGTCATACCCCAAATTTGTCCTACCCTTTTTATTTTTACTGTCTAATCATTGTTTCAAAGAAATAAAAAAAGTTGTACCATTTTATTTCTCTGTTTAACATATATTTCGAAAATTGAAAAAAAACACGTGTTCCTCTGTCAAACAAAATGTGTACTAGTTGTTTTTGTCCGATATTTCGAAAAATCCAAAATATGCATCGTCTTTTTTTTCCTGTCTATTATTCAAAACAAAAATCTAAAAAAGGTACATTTATTTTCTAACTAAAATTTATTTCTGCTCTTTATCATAAATTATTTTCATTATTTAATTCTTTATCCAAAATTAAAAAAAATTATTATCACAATTTCTTTAAGCTCATCATTTCTCCTTTATCCTTAATCACAAAATCACAAAAATTCTTTTTTATGATCTTATTATTATTTCTTATTTTTAAGTTTTCTTAAACCCATGTACAATTTCCAAAATTACAAAAAAAAAACTCATTATTGTTATTACCATTTTTTATTATCTTTTTATAGTTTATTATTATTGCCTTTTATTATTATTAGTATTATTTCCATTATTATATTTCCATTACCTTTATTTTTATTTTTATTATTATTGTTATTTCTTATTATTAGTATTATTATTATCATTATTATTATAATTGTTATTGTTTTTATCCATTTCAAATCAACCATTATTTTATTATTATTATTATTGTACCCTCACAATCAAAACACAGCCTGTCCCTTTTAATTACAGTACGCACAATACACCCACACACTCACCCATAACAAACTTTTCACGCACAGCAACAACAATCCTGAATTTTTTCCAACACAGCTCATCACCCATTCTTATCAAAAATAATTGTCCCAATCATTTCCTAAATCACCCCTGTTTCATTTTATATATATAAAACACCATTCATTCATCATAAAACAACAGCACAAAAAAAATCGCCAAAAAAAATAACAAATTGCAAACACTGATGTTATTGGTGAAGAGCAAGTAAATCTGAGATTTGAAAATGCAAATCCCAACTCTCCACTGACAACCCTCCATAAACCAACACAAACTCATCATATCACCTCAGACCACCATCACCTTCACAAACAGAACCACTAACCACCGCTTGGAAAACGAGCAAAACCGCATTCGATTTCCTTTATCTGCCATAGCCACCTCAACCGAAACAACCTTACCAAATAAAAAAACACGAAAAAAGAAGAAGCAGAAAACGAACACATTTTAACGCAGAAAATCTAAGCTGATAACAGAACAACAACAAATCTTTCACCTTCAGTTATTCAAACCCAGAAGCCTCAGACGTAAACCCTTCCGAACTGTAAACCTCAAGCCCATCTTCACCGAAAACCATCCACCCACCGTGACTCAACCAACATCCACCAAACCCACCGCCCAATCACAAACCTTAAACCCAAGAACCAACAAACTGAATCCGTGCCATCGCAAACCACACGCGGCGAACAGGAAAACTCGAACCACCATTGAAGCCACCGTGAATCCAAGCACAGAAAACGAATCCGTACAGAGAAGAAGCTAAAGTTGAACCACAAGTGAATCTGAGCGAGTGAAGTCGTCGCACGAGCCGCCGCCGAGAGTAACCGGCAACGAAACCGCGAAAGACCACCAGCGAACGAAAAAACCATTCAACCGTGAGATTGATAAGAGACAGAGACGAACGAGTTGAAAGCAAGTGAGAAGCCAACACCGCGGGCCGGGTCGCCGCCGCCGTCTGCACTGGGTGAGCGTTTTTTTCCTTTCCTTTTCTTTCTGCCTGAGCGATAGCGAGTGAGAGAGACGAATTCAGAACACCGCCGGCGGATTCGCGGAGAGGGTGGGTTGTCTTTCCCTTTTTTCTCGTCGGAACCCTGTTTCCTCACCAAGTCTTGTTTTTGTTAATTAGTGAGCAAACAGACTCATGTTTTTATTCTTTTCTATAGAATTAATTTTAAAACTCTTATTTTTGTTTATTTATTTTCTCTATTTTTATTTATTTATTATTTTAACCAGCTGATGATGTTCAACTGTTATAGTTTCTTTATTTTATCTTTTTTATGGAAGTTATTGGTCCATTATTGGGCTTCAGAGCCCCTGGTCTATTCTGCTTATTATATCACACACCCAGTAAAATGTTGTACCCTCTGTTTTGTATTTTCATTTTTTTTTTATGTTTCTTTATTTGATAAGGTTAGAAGCTAGACTTTATTTTATAACCTTTTTCTTTTATTTCAACTACTTATGTAATAATTTTATTTTTTATTGAAGAAAATGTCTTGAAGTATATATATATATATATATATATATATATATATATATATATATATATATATATATATAATCCCTTGTTTTTCTATTTTATGGGCCGATGATATAATAAAAGGCTGATTTTTTCGCCCGATTTTAATCGGTGATATTCGGTCAATATGAGGTCCTCCTTGTAATTAATTTTTATTATTATTTCGACAAACAAACATGTAAATTAATTTAGTTTATTTTATTATTCTTAGCATTATTTAATTTATTTAATTATTCAATTTATTATTCTATATTAATTTTTGCAATTCAATTTATTCATTTATTATCGCATTTCAAATTATGTTTCGACTCCTCATAGAACGGTTTCTTTAAACCGACTCTAAGGAAGTAAACGAAGTAAATTTCGACGCGTCCCAAAAAGGTCCAACGCCTTCGAATAGTTGTTCTCGATTAAAAGGTCCAACGCCTTCGAATAGTTGTGTCCCGATTAAAAGGCCAACGCCTTCGAACAGTTCAAAAACACTGTACACACGCTTTCTCTTGGGCTAATTACAACGAGACCTCTTTATTTCTCGCAATCCCTTGTATTTATTTTGTATCCCTCTCCCATTACTTTGTACGTATTTTATTTTCCGTATTTCATTTAATTATGAATCCTTGGTCCAACGCCAAGCAATTGCACTTGCACACTCGCACTTTATTATTCAGTTATTCGTTTTGTTTAGGATCCACTCCACCTTTGCGAGCCGAGCGCTTCGTGCCTCGCTAACAAACCACAAAAATAAACTCCATTTGCATTTACCCTCTAACCTCAAAAAACCAAAACGTTTCGATTAGGTCCAAACCCTTGATCCAACATCAAGCGGTCTTAGTAAATAAAACACTTTAATAAATGCGAGAAGATTTGTACGCCACGAGCCTTAAGCGGTAGAAAGGAGGATAACGAGCTCTCATTAATCGCTCCGATTATTTCGACGCAAGATGCTCGTCTTGTTTGACGAGATAAACTATCCATAGTCTTTAGTTCATTTCAAATCCTAAACCCTTTCATCGAAGAAAGGTAATAAAATCAACAACCATTACCCTTAGTAGGCCGAACTACGAGGCTCTGACTTTCCCATTGCACACGGGAGTACGTAGGCACGAGGATCTCCATCCTTGCCGAGCACCTAGGATCAATCTAACTTATAATTCAACTCGTTTCCCTCTAGCAAGCAATTCGTTTAAGCATAGACATCCTTTCTCGCGCGTTAACTTAGATGATTCCCATCGAGTACGATGGATGTAGGGGGTGCTAATACCTTCCCCCTGTATAACCGACTCCCGAACCTAGGCAATGGTTCCGTTGACCTTTGTCCTCATCCTTCTCTTCCTGGGTTGTATCTATATCTTCCCTTTCCCTCTTCGGGAATAAATAGAATTAGGTGGCGACTCTTCAGTCCGTCCGGCGCGTGACTCCGTCCTTTCGGATCGCGTAAGGTCGTATTTTTCGGGGTACGACAGCTGGCGACTCTGCTGGGGACTGGTTCACCCCTATGCGAGTCAAGCCTAGTCTAGGTTCCCGCGTTTGTTTGGATGTTTGCTTTTATGCCTTGCTTGTTTATTTTTATCGCTTTCTTTATCGCATTCCATCTTATATATCTTGTGGCTCCTTGGTACTATAACTTGGATCGATACTTTGCAAAAGAAACTTGAGGGAAAAGCTCTATACCCGGGCTTGCGAGTATAAACTTACGTTAGCGAGGTTGTGTAGTATGGGCTCCCGAGAGAACCACTCTCGTGGGTTGTCGATACGAAAACCTCACTTGGAGTAGATTCTGATGAGAATACTGACAACCGTCGAGTCCTTGACGCGTGTGCTCAGTTGCTTTCATTAGGGTCATCAACTCTGAGGACCTTTAGAACCTTTTGGTTAAAACATCAGTTGATGGTTGCGTAGTATGGGGCACCAGGGTTCGCCCTCGCGTGGCTCGATACGAAAACCTCACTTGGAATAGACTTACTCAATGGAGTTGATTGACTGTCAAAGAATGTATGAAATTGACACATGCATCAAACAGTTGAGAAAGTTCCATAACTCCAGGACTTTGTTTTAAACCTCGCGTCGATGATCACGTAGTATGGACTCCCGAGAAAATTTGCTCTCGTGGGTGTCGATACGAAGATCTCACCCAAAATAGATTCATATGGTGGATTCAATCAACCGTCATGCTTACGGCGCATGTGATGAACAGCCATATGAATTGATAACTTTGGGATCCCTAAAACTTTAGAGTCTACCCAGTGAGTTCCTGATCAGAGTATCCTCCATCTGTATCTTGGACTCGTGAGACCTTGATCTTGTGATCCTGGATTCTGACATCGCATATCATCCCATTTGCATTATTTGTTCATCTTGCATTTCATTCCAAAGCCGAGAACTCATTTCTTATTCCTCCATCTTCAATAAATCAAGCTGGTTTCCCGACGCCCGTATCGTGATAGACGACCGTATTTAACTCGAGCCAACACTAGAAGACTGATGGACGTGATTCAAGAAGAGCAAGCTGCCATGAGGGAAGAGATCGACTCGGTCAAGAGCAAGATTGACCAGATTTATGAGACTTTGCAAGCTTTGGCAAGAATGGAAGAACGTCGCGAAGCTGCTGCCGCAATGAACAATGTTCAAGTGCAAGGATCTACCTCACGAGCAATTCCTTCAGTTCTAGTTCCAAATCCTTTGGTCTATGGTTTGCCTCCAGGTTTCACTCCTGCTGTTGAAGAGGTCACTTCCCAACCAATACCTGCTTCTGGTGTTACTGTTGGTGCTATTCCTCAAGCACAACCTATTCCAACTCAAGTCCAGTTTCCTCAAACTGAAGAGAATCATCAAGTTGAGTATGAGATGCATACTGCTGTTCCAATCACCAATCCTCATGCTGTTCAAGAATCTGAAGCTATGAAGATGTGTCGCGAATTAGATGAAAAACTCCGAATTATAGAAGGACACAACTCAACCTCTCTGAGTGCCTCAGACATGTGCTTAGTTCCAGATGTTGTGATCCCTACTAAGTTGAAACTGCTAGAATTCGAGAAATACAAAGGCCTCAGCTGTCCTGAGCTTCATTTGAGGATGTACTGCAGGAAAATGGCTTCTCATGCCAAAGATGATAAGCTTATGATCCATTGCTTCCAAGACAGTTTGTCAGGAGCGTCTCTAGAATGGTACATGCAGCTCGAACGCAACAATGTTCGTACTTGGCTTGATCTATCCGATGCATTCAAAAAGCAGTACAAGTACAACACTGACTTAGCTCCTAACCGTACTCAACTTCAGAGTATGTCTCAAAAGGAAAGCGAATCCTTCAAAGAGTACGCCCAACGCTGGAGGGAGTTAGCTGCCAAAGTGCATCCGCCATTGGTTGACCGTGAATTGATCGACATCTTCATGGGTACCCTACAAGGGCAATACTACGAGAAGCTGACCAGCAGCGTATCTTCTGGATTTTCGGACATGGTGATGGTCGGAGAAAGAATCGAAGAGGGTCTAAAGAGTGGAAAGATCCAAGGAGGCTCTAGCAGCCAGAACAATGCCAAGAAACCTTTCAACGAGTATAAAAAGGGCGAAACAAATGATGTTTCTGCTACAAATGGGAATTTTCAACAGAGTGCACCTACGTCAGTTCCCTACTATCAGTATCCCTATGTTGCTGCTGCATAATATGCTCATATGCCATATCAGCCAGTTCCTCCAATGCCTTATCAGCAGGCCTTTCAAGCTCTATTTTTTCCTCAGATGACTCATCAACCACATCCACGTCCTATGGTTGCAGCTGCGCAGTATGCGCCCAATCCATACCAGCAACCGGCTTATCCACCACGGCCTGGTCAACAACAACAGCGTCCACCATATCAACCAAGAGGATATGATAGGCATATTGATCCCCTGCCTATGTCATACACCGAAATCTTTAAACAGCTAACGGCAAAAGGACCTCTCACTTTGAGAGATATGCCACCTCAGACTGGTAATGCCCGGAATTATGATGCCAATGCTCGCTGTGAGTATCACAAAGGCGCTCCAGGTCACACCATCGAGAACTACCATGCCTTCAAACACTTGATTCAGGATATGATCAACTCTAAGGACCTCACTCTCACTCCGAGAAATGCAAATGTCCAGAACGGTCCAATGTCGCCGCACGGTGCCAACAAGTGAAGACATCTGAAGGGGTTGTTGAAAACCAAGCTGAGTAGTCTCCTAGTTTGAAGCATTCAATCAAGAGAAGTTTAATTCCTCAAATCAAGGCAGCCAAGGCCATTTATTATTTCTGCATTCCTGTTGTTTTGTAATGTTTGTTTAAGTACTATTTGCTCTGAACATTGTTATGTGTACTTGGTTATGTTAATGTTATGTTTATGCATGTTTTGAATCAGTTTATTCGCATTCGCTCATTTATCGTTTATCGCAAAAAACACAAAAATATTTCCCTCACTTTACTTTAGCAAATATTTGAGGGAGGATGATGAAAATGAAATACCCATAACTGTTGCGGTATGCTTTCAGATAAAACCTCGTCAATGATGTACAAGCATTTGTTCAAATCCCCAAACACTGGAGATATAAGGAGTTAATCCCTAGTCAACCACTTCGAGCCTAGAAGTAGGAGTTTCTTTCGGATACAACCCTTACATTTAACCCGGGGCAGGGTAGTCGTTCAGTTAACCTGACTACACCTTCGAATCGCAAGATGAGACATCCCGTCAGAGGACCATCAACAAATGACTTGGCAGTCACAATATTCAAACAAAAGTAGAAAAAAAGAAAACCACTAAGTTGAGCACCCAAAGGGAGACTTAGTCGAAAAAAATCAAAAGAGGAGCTCGAATCCTCAGCAAAAGCAAAACAAATATCAGTGATCACCAAATCAAGAATCAAAGGGTCACCAGCAAAATAAGATGACTGTCATTTTCAAGCAAACTTCAAAGCTTCATCTTCATTCTTGCAAAGTCAAAACAAATGCATGTGTAGAGTTAACTGAACATAGGACTGGAGAACATTACGAAGAAGGGGTGGGTACAAATCATTTGAGCCTTATACCTTTGTTTCTCAAAACCATTAACCAGACCACGTTACAACCCTCGAAAGACCTAATTGAGGCGCGGTTTATTCTGAAAGCATGCTACCAACAAGGTTACGTAAATTGACTCCCATATATTTTCTAATCTTCAACCTCGTTTGCACATTATTCTTGCTACATCTTTTACACACTTTCTAAATCAGCAACACATTTGGACCAACGGTCTATTCGTCACACTATCACGGCATTCAAATAAATTGACTTTTTCAAAACTCGCATGAACTTTACATTAACACTACCATTTGTGTATGAATAATTTAATTGCAAATCAGTGCTTGACATCAGTACAATCCCAACAAGGGGCAATCAAAAGAGAAACTTGAACTTCATCGCCAACATGAATCAAAATCATCTTCAATGGCCCAATCAGGGGGCAAATTATCTTCAAAAAGCTCAATCAGGGGCAGGCGCTTACCAAATCCAGACTCTGGGGCAGATCATGCCATGGTCATTGTCAAAGCTTCCCCACCAGATTTATTTCAAATACCCTGCAGACAGGGGCAAGCAAACAAGGAGCAAATCTTCCTATCTCGTTTCCCCAGCTAAACAAGCAGACCTTGCCAGACATTGGCAATCATTCAAAGCAAAATCAGTTCTCATACGTCAATTAAGTCGCTTCGCTCACCAGCAGATAACCAAACTTGGAGCTTTCAGATCCATCTTCTGATCATGCATCATCGAAGATCGAGCGTCGGGGAATCGATCCCTCCACCCACCCAAAGTCCAATCATTATTAGCAACTACCAAACCAAGAATCCACCAAGCTGGCACCTTTCAATCGCTCATATGCATCATTATGCATCATCAATATCATACGCATCATTTGCATCAATCATTTACAACATGTGCATCATATGCATGCCTCAATAAATCAACTTTTATTTTCCCCAACAGTTTTAACTTACACCTCAGTGCATAAACATTTGCATCGTATCTCCATCATTATGGAATACCATTTCAAAACAATCAAGCATAGTTGCATAATTCAGGATCCAGGATCGATACAAGTTTCTAGTCCTTTCCCCAGCGGAAGTCAGGATCATGTCAATCGAAGATTCCAGGCACTTCCTCGGCAGATTTAATGGCCGTATTTAAATTTTATTTGCCTTATCATCCTCTGTTGATAAGTGATTTTATTTTTTAGTTATTTGCCTTATCATCCTCTGTTGATAAGTGATTTTATTTTTTAGTTATTTGCCTTATCATCCTCTGTTGATAAGTGAGTTTATTTTCAGTTATTTGCCTTATCATCCTCTGGTGATAAGTGATTTTATTTTTCAGTTATTTGCCTTATCATCCTCTGTTGATAAGTGATTTTATTTTTTAGTTATTTGCCTTATCATCCTCTGTTGATAAGTGATTTTATTTTTTAGTTATTTGCCTTATCATCCTCTGTTGATAAGTGAGTTTATTTTCAGTTATTTGCCTTATCATCCTCTGGTGATAAGTGATTTTATTTTTCAGTTATTTGCCTTATCATCCTCTGTTGATAAGTGATTTTATTTTTTAGTTATTTTCCTTATCATCCTCTGTTGATAAGTGAGTTTATTTTCATTTATTTGCCTTATCATCCTCTGTTGATAAGTGAGTTTATTTTCAGTTATTTGCCTTATCATCCTCTGTTGATAAGTGATTTTATTTTCAGTTATTTGCCTTATCATCCTCTGTTGATAAGTGAGTTTATTTTCAGTTATTTGCCTTATCATCCTCTGTTGATAAGTGATTTTATTTTCAGTTATTTGCCTTATCATCCTCTGTTGATAAGTGAGTTTATTTTCAGTTATTTGCCTTATCATCCTCTGGTGATAAGTGATTTTGTTTTTCAGTCTGTTGCCTTATCATCCTCTGATGATAAGTGAGTTTATTTTTCAGTCCTTTGCCTTATCATCCTCTGGTGATAAGTGATCTATTTTGTCAATTGTTTATTGCTGTGTCACCCATCATTTCCATTTTATTTCATTTACAAATTTTCATAATTTCTTTCTTTATCGGACAAATTTGGAGTCTGTTCATATCAAATTATCTTATACCTTGAAAGATTGAACGCGAGCCAGTTCATCTTACTCGGTCTAAGCCGATTCGATAGGGGCATCTGTCATACCCCAAATTTGTCCTACCCACACCATTTTATTTTACTGTCTAGCCATTATTTAGAAGTCTAAAAGTATGTACCATTTTATTTTTCTGTCAAATATTCGGAAAAAAATGCTTTGATTCCAAGTTCTTTTCTATTTTTAAGTTTTTATTATTTTGGTTCATTAAGGAAAACACAAAATTTTTATTATTATTTCCTTTAAAAACATTTCACATAAGCCCATTCTTCTTAAGCTCATTTATCAATATTTAAAAATAAAAAAATCTTTTTTAGTTTTATCATATTATTATTATTTGTTTATATTTTATTATTAAGACCAATTTTCCAAAAATATGAAAAAATTCATTTCCATTTACCTAGGCCCATTTGTCTACACAAAATACCAAGAATTTGTTTTCCATTTCATTATTATTATCCATTATTGTTATTGTTATTACTTTTTTTTATTATTCTTACTATTGTTAAATTTTTTTATTCTATTATTATTGTTATTATTATTATTAATATTATTATTATCATTATTATTATTATCATCATATTTGATTATCTGTCTATAGCATATTCTGCATTACAACAATTTTCTTTTACACACCCAATTTTACAAAGACAACTCATAAAAAAACACACACAAAAAAAAAACATATAGAAATCCAAATTGGCATTCTCTATCATTTTATTCTTTAGTAATTTAAAATAAACCCTTTCTTTTTTGTAAGTAAAAAAACTTAGCTGTATCTTTTACTATCATTTGATATTTAGATATATTAATTAATTTTTTCAGCCAGCTGTTATGTTGCCACAATTCCGTACACACCCAAGCAGCAAGCGCATTACTCCATCAGCTTGTACGACCCCTTTGTTACTCCCACTCATACACAAGCAGCACAACAAATTCATAAAGGCAACGCATACTCAGACCATCCATTTCCTGCAAAATTCTCACGCAAATAACTCGCCAATGCTCCCTTCATTTTCCTTCCCTCAAATACCCTTTCATCTCTTTATGTAATAAGGCTTAAATATCATAATCAGGGAGCTTGAAAAACCAGAAGAAAATCACTGCAAAAAAATTTCATAATCAAGCTTCACAATTTTTTTAAAACCTCTTCCATTATTCTGCAGAGAAACAAAAGAGAAATCATCGGATAAGCCGCCCGAAATGCAGCCTTAACCACACTCGTTCTGCATCCTCATTTTGGTTCGCTCACCTTCACTTCCCTTTTCCATTAGCAACACTCAAATCAACAGAACCATCCAACCACCATTATTCCACCACTTCAAATCATCACTATCACCAAACTAGACCAAACCATTATTTTCTAAACTGCAAATCACATCAAACCTCTCATATCTCGAATCTGTAGAATACCATCATAAACATTAACCCGCAGAAATAGAACAAGCGAGAGTTTGAGAAAAATCTGGAAAAAATGAAACTCAGAAAAAAAAAAAAAAACAAAGCCGTGAATGAATCCGACCCAAAACCACTAACCTTTGAAACCACACAAACCATTGAAACAAAAAAACTTTCTTCAAATCCAAACACAGCCGCGTCAAACAAACCTTGAACCTCCGACAACCTCAAGCCGTGAAAACCAATTGCGCCTCCATGACCTTTGAAAACGAACCCGCTGAAGGAGGGTGAGCGGTCGCCGTCGATTGAACATTCAGCCCAAACCGGACTGATCCTTCATCTTCTCCAAAGACCGGCGAGTCAAACCTCCACGAACCAAGCGAAACCGTCGATCCCGTGAACCATTCACCCCACCCAAAATTGCAAAACACGACTCGACGCACAAGAGGATGGCGAACCCAAGCCAGACCGAAACGTAGAGATCCGAGTGAGCTAAAACAAGCCGTAAATCTGCCGAGTACGAAACACCATCACTGAGAGCAAGACTGAATCCGCCGCCGTGAACAGTACTGGGTGGGTTTCTTTTTTCTCTGGCTCTGAAGTTTGTTCCCTCATGCGTTTTCTTTCTTTTTGTTTAAAGAGGTTGGTTTTTTTTTATTTTATAAAAAGAAAAAGCATCAATTTTTTTTGAAAAGGAATTACACGATGGAGGTTCCTGTGTTCCTCATGAGTTGTTGTTTTTTTTTTTATAAAAGAAAATATAATAAATAATTAGGTTTGTTTTTCTTTGCTGATGGGCTTAAGTTCTCGGACCCAACTGATCTGCTACTGCAATACCTGCTGCATTCACAATTCACCCCTCTTAATATCATTTGTCTTAATTTTGTTTAAATTATTTAAGATTCTTATTTTCGTTGACTTATTGTTTTTTTATTTATTATATTCTAGTATAAATTATTTCTTTGCTTACTTAGAAAATTTTCCTAAAACGAGAATATTAGATAACTATTCAATAATTTATTCAATTATATTTCTCTCTTTTTTTTTGGGGCCGATGATATAATAAAATGCCGATTTTTTTGCCCGATTTTAATCGGTGATATTCGGTCAATATGAGGTCCTCTTTGTAATTAATTTTTATTAGGCTTAAATAGTCTTTTAGTCCCTGTAAGTTAGCAAGTTTTTGGTTTTCGTCCCTGAAAGTTTTTTTTTTCGGTTTAAGTCCCCACATTTCCAAAACGCTTTGGTTTTAGTCCCTACTGTGAGTTAGACGTTAAAAAAAAGGGATGTGGCAGACGGTGCTTATGTGGCAGGTCGTTTGGCATATCCAAGTGGCATTCTCATTTACACATGTGGATTTCTCATTTTCCTATTTATTCTAGAGGGACCAAATCCAAAATAATCAATCACAGTGGCATCTTCTTTCTTCTTTCTTCTTCTTTCCAATGGCATCTTCTTTCTTCTTCTTCTTCTTTCCAATGGCATCTTCTTCTTCTGCACAAGAAGCGTTTTGAATTGATCCATAAGTATGATGATGGTGATTAATTTCATTTATATTATGTGTGTGATGAGATGGATCTAAAATTCGTGAAGAACCCTAACCTGGCCAAAGGATCGTGAAATTGTGTGTGTGCATGATTTTGTTCAATTGATTGAGGGGAAATACTCCCCATGTATGGCTTGACATTTGGCCAGCAAAAGGCCAAAAAATGCACGAGTGAAAATTGAGTTCCAAGGTTTCAAGTGTGTACCTTGCAAGTGGTGATCGAGTTTGATGGCGGAGGAGTTACAGAGGTGTTGTGATGCTATGGATAGCTTCAATAACCTCTATAGAGTGTGTCTGGTGTTGTGATCCAGGGCCTTTAAACTCATCTGGAAACTCAGGATCATCACCTTGCCATTAGAGTGCTCAAATTGGCAACTTGAAAAGGACACAATGTAATTGATTATTTTGGATTTGGTCCCTCTAGAATAAATAGGAAAATGAGAAATCCACATGTGTAAATGAGAATGCCACTTGGATATGCCAAACGACCTGCCACATCAGCGCCGTCTGCCACATCCCTTTTTTTTTAACGTCTAACTCACAGTAGGGACTAAAACCAACGCGTTTTGGAAATGTGGGGACTTAAACCGAAAAAAAAAACTTTCAGGGACGAAAACCAAAAACTTGCTAACTTACAGGGACTAAAAGACTATTTAAGCCTTTTTATTATTATTTCGACAAACAAACATGTAAATTAATTTAGTTTATTTTATTATTCTTAGCATTATTTAATTTATTTAATGATTCAATTTATTATTCTATATTAATTTTTGCAATTCAATTTATTCATTTATTATCGCATTTCAAATTATGTTTCGACTCCTCATAGAACGGTTTCTTTAAACCACCTTTGCGAGCCGAGCGCTTCGTGCCTCGCTAACAAACCACAAAAATAAACTCCATTTGCATTTACCCTCTAACCTCAAAAAACCAAAACGTTTCGATTAGGTCCAAACCCTTGATCCAACGTCAAGCGGTCTTAGTAAATAAAACACTTTAATAAATGCGAGAAGATTTGTACGCCACGAGCCTTAAGCGGTAGAAAGGAGGATAACAAGCTCTCGTTACTCGCTCCAATTATTTCGACGCAAGACGCTCGTCTTGTTGGACGAGATAAACTATACATAGTCTTTAGTGCATTTCAACTCCTAAACCCTTTCATCGAAGAAAGGTAATAAAATCAACAACCATTACCCTTAGTAGGCCGAACTACGAGGCTCTGACTTTCCCATTGCACACGGGAGTACGTAGGCACGAGGATCTCCATCCTTGCCAAGCACCTAGGATCAATCTAACTTATAATTCAACTCATTTCCCTCTAGCAAGCAATTCATTTAAGCATAGACATCCTTTCTCGCGCGTTAACTTAGATGGTTCCCATCGAGTACGATGGATGTAGGGGGTGCTAATACCTTCCCCCTGCATAACCGACTCCCGAACCTAGGCAATGGTTCCGTTGACCTTTGTCCTCATCCTTCTCTTCCCGGGTTGTATCTATATCTTCCCTTTCCCTCTTCGGGAATAAATAGAATTAGGTGGCGACTCTTCAGTCCGTCCGGCGCGTGACTCCGTCCTTTCGGATCGCGTAAGGTCGTATTTTTCGGGGTACGACAGCGAGCAATATTAATAACTTCCTTCTCTTTGTACAGATGTATACTTGAGCCTTGAGGAGGAATACGTCTAGTGTTGTTGGGGTCTCAATGCCAACTTACCTTGGCAAAGTCACTATAGGGATGAAGCTCGCGCTCGAGCAAATATTTCTTCATGTCGTCAGTCATGGAGACCTGAACAACTTCTTTGTTAAATCTCTCGATGTAAGCTCTAAGACATTATTCCTTACATTGGATGATGGCCTCAAGAGAGGCTTCAGTCTTCGGGTGTCGGTGGGAGGCAGTGAAGTTTCTTGAGAATGACCTCCCTAATTGCCTTCACGAGGTGATGTATTCACTAGGGATACTTTTATACAATACATTTCCCCATTCTTGAGGGTGGTAGGGAACAATCTATATTTGATGGAACCTCAGACACTACGGTAATCAAGAAGAGCATCAATGTTTTCGATGTGCTCTCCAGGATCTGTTGTGCACAGGGGTGGAGGTTTTCCAGAACCTTGGGTAGTTTAGTGGACATGGTTTCTTGAAACAGTGGTCCTCGAGGCTCGTCATTATTGTTAGAGTTAATTGAGCGTGAACGGGAGCTGGCATTTCTTTGATGTCGGGGACTATGACCTCGACAAGGAGAAGGCATTCTTGATTGGACCCTAGGTCTTGGTGGAGGAGAGCGTTGGATCTATGGTTGTGGATCCCTTCATGTCATTTTGGCCCCTATGGGCGCTGGCTCCTAGGAGGGGTATGATCATGTTTTCTGATCGCCTGAGTTTCTGGTTCTTCAGGCCTCTGACGATTCTGACTTCATCGGGGAGAAAGACTGTAGATCTCCTGTGCTCACGTCTTTGCGGGAGAGATCTTGGACGTCGAGCATCTTCCAACTCCCCAATCCTTGCATTTTGTTGGAGGGTTAGGATGTTTGTTTGGTTGAGAGCTTCGACCAGGGTTGGCATGGTCGGGTCGACATTGGGCGATACTGGAATTCATTGATGATCCACATGTGTATTCTTACGGATCCTTCTTGACCGGCTACTCTCCAGGTGATGGATCTCTATGTTTTTGGCATGATCCGGTAAGAGGGACGTAGTGGTTCTTACTCTCTAGTGGTAGGTGTTGTCCCCAAGAAAGGGGTTTTCTCTGTCGCTGTCCATCTTGCCGACGGGGAGGATGATTGTATCATGGACATCATGGACGTTATCATGGCTGGCCATGATTGAAATCATGGAAAGCTGCTTTGATATTTGCTTTTCGGGGAAAGAAAGACGGAGAGGGTAGAATTTCCCATAGACGACGCCATTAATATTTCCGGTTGATCAAAACTTGAAGTGAGTTAGAGACTTCGTCTATGATGCTGAAATCCGAGGAGGAGAAGAGAGGGTGTACCTGCAAGACACTTCGATCCTAAAGTAAGAATCATAGGAAAAAGGGTCAAGTACAAAGTATGTGTGTCTTAAGATGACATTTGATACCTGACCCTCTCAAATGAGAGGGTTTTTATAGTGCCCCCGGCGCTTGGCTGTTGGTCCCTATTTGTGGGCCTAGATAGTCGGTTCCCCAAAACTAGGTAACTGCCATAAACTAGTCGTTACGATGGGCAAGTCTGCTTGGAACTAATCGTTGTGACGAGCAAGGTCCTAGACACAAGAAAATATGTCGCAGCTGTTCCTAGGAGGCTGCCCATATATGAAAGGCAAAGTTGTGTTGGATGGCAGAGATTACCATGTTGATTCTAGGGACCAACCGACCAAGTCACCTCGGTGGAGGGGCAAAAGGAAAAGTGCTTTATTTTTCCTTCATCTAGCTGGATCTAGATTATTAGACCATTATGGGTGCAAAAGTGGATTGGACCATGCCTAATCATTAGACCAGTCCATAACACCTTCCTTAGACCGATCATCATCACCCCTTTGCATTTTATTGCACCTACTGACCATTTTGCGTGGAGTTAATTCACAATGTTATCAACCAAGGGCTTGTCTTTAAACTCACAACCCAATTTAATACCTTGAGACTCATTTTCCTCTACATACTCAACTAAGCATGCGTCATATACTAAGCCAAACTCTAATTCCTCTAAAAGTCTTATTGGATATTCCTCCCTGTCAACCCAAAAATCCATTACCTCATCTATTTCCCTAACCAATTTTGTAGTTATAAAAATACGAGCATAATCTAACTTTAACCTATTGATAGTGCATTCATCGATTCTCAACAATCTTCATTTAACCTAAGAAAGTTCTCCAAAAAAAATCACATTCCATGCATGTAACAATATACTATAATAACGTACATATGTCCCTCTTTCATAAACCGTGTCAATATTCTTCGACCAAGCACGACAATCATATACAAAAGTACTGAAAAACCCACTTATTTCATTTAAAATAGACATCACATCCATCATGTAACGCCCCAATTTTATAAAGTATTTTTATAAAATAAATATCAAGAGTATGATGGTGTATTTTGAATAATAAGTGGATGAGGTAATTTATTTAAATAATGATAATATAATGAGGTGGTATTATTATTATAATATTGTTATTTAATAAATAAAATAAAATATAAGTTGGAGGTTTGAGGGGCAAGGTTGTAATTTGATTCTATGAAAAGGGGAGAACACGATACATTTTCTCATTATCGTATTTTGACGAAGGAAATAGGGCTCTGGAGAAAAAGGGAAAGGAGAAGGGAAATCAAGAACCGTAAAGCTTCAAGATCAAGGCTTTGCAAGGATTTTGTCAAATTCGAGGTAAGGGGGGAGAAAGGGTTCTTTATTGGTGACCTAACATGAATGGGTAATTGGGAGTTCCTTACTCCCTAGGGATTGTCTAATGTTGTTGATTATGATGAAATTGTGATATGATGTATATATATGATATGATGATTAATTATGGTTGTGTGAAATTATTATTGAGTTATATGCTTGAATGTTGTAATTGGAATGGTGGTGATTTGAGTTCTATGACAAGTTTGGTATAGAAGTAGTTATAGAGATAATGATGTTGTTGATGATGTAAATGGAGAATTGGAAACAAACCTAGGATATTTATTAATTTGATTAGTAATATTAGGTTGTGAAGATCATAAGGAATTAGAGGTATAAAATTAGTTTAAGAACAACAATTGGATTGTTTTGAGTGATAAAAGTGAGAGATAAGTGATAGAATTCGAACTGGTATGAAATTGGGAGAGAAAGGTGAGTTTTAGAAAAAATTGAATTTTGGGGGTACAGGTGCCCTGACACGGGCAATGTTGTACAACACGGGCAGTGTCAGGCTACGGGCATTATGCTAAAAAATGGAAATTTGGGAAGTTGGCTTCACGAGGCCTGACACGGGCAGTGTTGTACAACACGGGCGGCCGTGTCAGCCTCCTGGAAAATGTGTTTTTGATGATTTGGAGGGCCGTGTCCCAGGCCACCTGACACAGGCCGTGTCATGGGACACGGGGGGCCGTGTCAGGCCTCTGTTTTGAGGAATGTTTCTGTATTTTAAGTGGTTTAATCCCGAGTTCTTGTTCGATACTTGTACCATTAGTCTAGGGCCTTGATGATGACATTCATGTTTAACTATAGGACCCGGCGACCGATATTAAGAGTGTGCGTGTTATGTGATTATTGGGGATATTATAACTTTATTAATATGTAGATTATAAGGTGTTGATGATGGAAATGTTTACCATAAGTCTTGCACAACAATATGAAGGAATATTGATAAACGAAGAGGATCGTGATGATTGGTAACATAGTTGATTATATGTCTTGCTTAGACCCCATGATGTAAGTGTTGGTAGCGGTGAGGATCGGAAGGATCGTGTGGTATTAGATTATATATATAGGGAATAAATGAGAGTGGAATTAATGAGGAATTCATAAGATATGACATTTGGTAATTAGCGTGTATGAATATACGTGCTTATGTTGTTTTGCACGACTCTTAATGGTGAACCATATTAATGGTGTTGATAATGTGTATGAATATTGTTGGACTATCTATGTGACCCACATGATGGGATATGTGTTAGATCATGAGGATCGTGTTGACATGATTGTATTCATGTGTAATTATGTTGATGTATATTATGTGTTTAGTGCTATTTATATGATGAAATGATATATATGTTTTGATGAGGATCATGAGGATCGTAAAGCATGATGTGTTCATGTATGTTATGATATGGTATGCGTTGTTGTGTCTGCATGCGCATACATTTGATGGAATAATCATGTCGTGGATGTGATTATTCGGGATTCATTGAGAATCGTGGTTGCAGGGATGAGCGTGTCTTGTTGGAGACGTTAACGATGCATTCGGGGTTCTATTTGATGAACCGTTATTGTGAGTCGGTACCGCATTTGCATTGTGTCATTGAGTCACTTTGCATTGATTGAATTAATGATGTATGATATGTGTTGATGAACTATTTGAGATATTGATTAATTGTATGATGTATGATGTGTAATTGATGAATAGAGGTGAGACTACCCTGTAAGATGTTATTTGCACCGTTAATATATTGAATTGTTTTCTCACCCCTTTGTTGTTTGGTTGCGTCTGTGCTTCTTCGGAAGTATAGATGATTCAGGTACTTGAGTATGCTCGAAGTACAAGTTGTTTGGTCGAGTCCTAGGAGTCGCTCTGATACGTAACACGGGAAATGGGGATATTTGTTATTTAATTATTCTTGTTAGTAATAGTTACGTATCATATTTTGTTGAAACTTTTAAATTAAGTGAATTGATGAATTTGTGGATATTTGGCGAATTGCCGATTGTTGAATAAAAATATATTTCCGCTGTGTCGCACCTCGAAAAATACGATCCTTTTATAAACAACAGAGTCGCCACCTAATTCTATTTATTCTACGAGAGAAAAGGAAGATATAGACACAACCTAAATAAAGGATAAGAATGGTCAACGAAACCACTAATCTAAGTTCGGGAGTCAGTTACGCAAGGGGAAGGTGTTAGGCACCCCTCACGTCCGTTGTACTCAACGGGAACCTCTTAGTCTAGTTTGCGCTTAAATGTTAACTTGTTATCATTGTCTTCTTTTAAAGATTAAAGTTACTAAGATTGCTTATTAAAGGGAAAAGAAAATTATTATTTATTACGGAGAAAAGGTTAAGTTTTTTTATTATTGTGACGGAGAGATAGTTAATTTTTATTTATTGTGCTCGCGAAGGATTAAAATCCCCGTGCCTACGTATTCCCTTGTGCAATGGGAAAGTCAGAGCTTCGTAGTTCGTGCTACTACGATTCGTGTTTTTAATTGAACGATTGTTTGAAAATGCATTCTACTGCTAAGCATTAGCTTATCTGCGAGATAGAAAGATTCAAACAACGTTCGCTTTGAGAAAAGATATTTGATCTTTGTTAAGGGTGTTTTAAAAAAACGAGAGGGCGAATGAACCACGCGTGGGGCTAGCCCATGTTGCGGTTGCATTCAAGAACGCGCGGAGTGCGAGACTCCGGAGCTCAGTTACTCGATAATTAATTATGAAAATGATTTGAATTGGTTGGTAAGTTTTAATTGTATGCGAAAGAAAGAAACAAGTCGTCGTCTTTAAGAGAAGTATCTCCCCTATTCCACCACAAACGTCTGAGAAATGTAAAATCGAAAGAAGCTTTAAACTTGGATATAAGATCGACAAGCGATGCCACATTCTTTCTTTGAGAATAAAAATCGGAAAAAGCTTTAAACTTGGATGTAAGTATCGACAAGCAATGCCACGTTTTTCCTTTGAAAATAAATAAAATCGGAAGAAGCTTTAAACTTGGATATAAGATCGACAAGCAATGCCACGTTCTTCCTTTGAAAGTAATTGTTTTGTAAGATTTTTGTTTGTGTTTGTGGGGATAGGAGGAACAACTTTCCTATGGAGATGAATCATGCTTGATCCTTTAAGATTGTTGAATTGTTTTGAATACGAATGGTGATTGAACTATCGTGTGGGGCTAGCCCAGTTGCGGTCCAATCCAGAACGTGCGGAATGCTAGACTCCGGAATTCTGTTTTCAAATTTTAATGTAAATGAATTGAATTATTTGTCTTTTAGATGTTTTAGAATTGATGTGATTAATAACGAAGGATTGAATGAACAAAACACGTGGGGCTAGCCCAATTGCCATTCGTTCTAGAACGTGCGGAGTGCTAGACTTCGGAGCTCTATTCCTTGTTAAAATGAATTAAAATACGCAATAAAATCGTGCAGATGGCAGTCACTTAGTGACTGACTTACGTGTGTGCGGTGTAGGCGTACGGATTTAAAAGATTACTTGGCGTTGGACCAAGAACATAAATTATGTTTAAAGAAAAGATTTTAATTGTCGTTTAGAAACATTATATTCGTGTCTTGATTAACACACTATAGTAGAGAAGGAGAAAAGAAAAAAAAGCGAAATTCAAGTCGTGCCAGTCATACATTATCATCACATAGCTAAACAGGGAGCAAGAAACACAAATGTACATCATATAGAAAAAGAAATTATGTAGTAGTAAATAATTAATTAACTAAATCAAAAAAATTAACATTACTATTATCATATTTTTACAGGAAAACAAATGAGGAAATAGAATATAACATAATAAATTAAAATAATAATTAACATATTAATTAACATAATTATTTTTCTAAACAAAATAAACTAATGGTTAAATAAAATAAAAAAAATAAAAGGAAAATGAGGAAAAGAAAGAACAAGAAACGGGCCAGGCATGGTAAAAAAGGGGAATGGCCCAGCTGCTATGGGGCAAATTCGGCCGGGTCTGTCATGGGTTCAAGGCATGGATTGCGCCCGACCCGGTTCATGTTAACACCAAAACAAATGGAAACCCTAACATGGAAACGGCGCTGACTTTTCCAAAACGGGAAACGAATGCAAGCTTCGCGTCGCCTCCCTCACGCGCTCAAAGCCTCCTTCCCTCACAAATTCACCCAGACTCTCTCAATCTCCACAATCTCTTCGCTCGTATCCCTCTCTCCCGCCCGTAACCTCACAAATTCTCGCTCTAAATCTAAATCCCCAACCCAGTTTTTGTGGAAACCTAACCTAAACATTTAAATTGGGCGAAAATCCCCAATTGAAAACCCTAAAGAAAGACTATTCAGAATAGGCATGGCAAACAACAATCAACAGAGGATACGAGGTGAGTTCGAAACAAACGAAAGAGAACTCAGAGGGAGAGATTAGTACCTGGATCGAAGCGAACGATCGAAAGCTTTTCCGGCGACGGTTTCCGAGCGTTCTCAGCGGTGATGATGGTATGTGTCTCGGCTTACTTTTCCTGCAACTCTTGTCACGTCCTTCTTGGTTTCGAAACAATGAATTTGCTGCGAGATAAGTGTTACGCAGACGTATTCGGTGGTGGCCTACGACGAAGCTCCTTTTTCCTTATTGTGATTGCTGCGAGTGGGGCTCTCCCTTCGCCCTAGGTTTCATCTTCGCTCAAGTACACCTTGATTTTCCATCCGTCTTTGTTGTTTCCACTTTGATGCTTGCGTGATTCTAATGACCTTTCCTCTTTTTCTCACATGTTTCTTCTTATTGCAGTGGAAATTCGACAATAGAATCTTGTTAAGAGGTATCAGAGTTGATGGTTGAGGGTTTCGAAAAGTTGCTTGCTGAAGGTAAGAAAACTCACAGCAATATTTTCTGTTTCTTTTAACAACTCAGAAGCTTCAAGCCTTTTTTGTGTTAAGTTCTTTCTGATAAACTTGCGGATTCCCCTTTGTTTTGGTTTTGCAGTGGAGTATTTTTTGTGAGGAGGTTTGCAGGTGAATTGGTGGAAGGATGAAGGGTGGACAGTGGGTGACTGACGCGAGGATGGAAAGGGTGGTTGAGAAGACGAAGGAGGGGAGGAATGTTTTTTACAGAAATGTCTTGAGGGCTGCTGGTTCGAAGGATCACCCAAAAATGGGAGAGACGTGCGGTTCTTTCTTTGATGTTGGTATTCTTTCAACAACTAGTGCTTGTATTTTTGAAGAAGAGTTCCATAAACTCTTTCTGATAGTTTTTTTTGTAGGTTGTTGTTGTGGTTTCACGGTGATGTGAGTTGAAGGAAAGATGACGATAAAAGATAGTCAAGTGTTATTGCTGGTGAAAACTATCCACGGTTATGGTGATGAAGGTTTTTTGGAGGGTTGAGGAAGGTGGTGATTACGGTTCGGTAGTTTTGGGATGAAAAGTCTGCAAATGCTTCAAAGGAGCATCTCAGGTTTGCGAAATTTCTGTGTATAATGAATGGATTTTTCTGCAACTTTTCGTGTTCTGCTAAGACTTAGGTGTTCATAACTTTTCTCCCGATCCTTCTTCTGAACCTTTCTTCATGCCCTGAACACATTTGCAATTCTCTTTTGGTTTTTGTTTGTATGAATCTCGGTATATGGTTATTGTTGCTCTGTGTGTTTAGGAACTTTGGTTATTTCTGATGGTTAATGATATTGTTTAGGGCTTATTGCTGATATTGTTTAGAGTTTTCTTTAGGTCTGTATGCGACTGAGAGTTTTTCGTGTTTAGGCTTGTATGGCCGCCAGTTTTCCTAAAGATTTTCTATGAACTTTTCGCTCTTTCTTGGTTGTATCGCTTAGGTATGATGAAGTTGTTTTTTTTTTTATGGCTAAGTTGTGGGAACTTCCTGAACTTTTTGTGGCTGCGGTTTTCTTTGTGATGGTAGCTTGTTTTTTTGTGATGCTTATGTGTGGTGACTCTTTGGTTTGTATCGTTTTTTGATTTTGTGGCCGCTCGTCCCCCTTGTATGAATTTCTGGCCTTTCTTTTATAGCCAAAAACATTAGGGTTTGCAAATTGAAAGGTTCTCATTCGAATTGAAATGAATTAGTTGGGTTATGACTCCCTCAGTTTGTTTTGGGTTGAATTCCTTTTGATGTATACTTGGTGTTGTGATTTGCAGGTCCTGACATATTGTGAGGTGAGTTCATAGCAGGCTTTATGTATGTTTCTTGCTGTGAAGACAGTGGTGTAGAGGACCCTCTAGGTCTGTGCGTGGGGATAGAGGCAGATCTCCAAACCTTGGCTTGCTATGCTTTGATAAGTCACTTCATCCCTTTTTAACTTTTGCTTTTTGCAGGTTCTGATATAACCTTTTATGATGTCTGTCCCCTTTTGTTTTTTTCAACAGGTATTTGTACATTTGCTTGTTAATGTGGCTGAGGCAGGCTTACACACTTTGGCGTATTATGTGTCGCAGGGGTGTCATCTAAAAGTATTGTGGAATCAAGCTTTAAGTTTGAAGTATGAAGGCTTTCTTTATTGTTTCAAGGTCAAGAAAATGTAAAACACATTATGACTTATTTAAATGGTGTCAACAGCTGACAATTTTTTTTGTGGGATTCAAGTGGTGTCATGTAGTTAAAATCCTGTTATTAAAATATGCTTTGCTTTTCCATTTTACAGATCATTGTACCAAAAATTTGAGCCTTGTAAATGACACCTTTATCTCTTTTGAAACTTGCCTTGGAGAACTTTGTGGCTTCAACAAAGTAATCCGTATTTGACATGGTATCACATAACATGACATCAAGACATGATCAAATTTGTGAGAACAAAATCTTCATACCAACTTCAAAGAAAAACAAATGGCCCTGATGGCCACAAGTTCTAGCTTGGTTTTAGCAATCTCAACAAAACAAAGTTGGCCCACGTAAACAACATGGCTTAAATTAATTGAATTGAAAATAGAATGAATTCTTATGACTTCAAAAATGAATTTAAAAAAACCACCCATGAAGAAAATATATGAACTTTGAATCAAATTTTCATGTACTTTGAACTTAACACGTTTTTTCGCAATCTTCCATTTCACTCGAACACATAACTAAATCCTTAGCAGCAAAGGATGAAATGGGCCTAAAGAATGGATGTTTCTTTATAACCACCTTAATTGCTTGAAATTGGATTTGGCTGGAATCAAACCTAAATATTTCTATCATGAGGCATTTGGAATCCAACACAAATTGATGACTTTAAAAAAATGAGACAAAACTGTCGTTTTGACCAAAATTAGATCGATCTCAACTTAAATTTTGTCCATCAGCGCACATACACTTGACCTAATAAGCATGTCTGCATTTCAACCCATAATTTGATTTGAACAAAAAGGAAATGAAAGTAACAAAGATAGTAATCTCAATGGGATCGGCGATATGCATATGTAAAAATGTAAAAATGTTATGCACCTGATGCAAATAAGAATACAAACTAGTGTATACAAAAAAGAAGATTTCTGGTCAAAATTTAGGGTATGACAGCTGCCCCTATTTAATCATCCTGAATCTGAATGTCCGAGCAACAAAGATTGTTTTGGACATTCAAGGTGGAAGGTGATTAAATATCAGAATACCGGGAATTTTAACCGAAAACGCAAATGAAAATGCTATGATATGCAATGCGATGCAAGACAAAAAGCTACAATGCTATCGGGAAGAAAACTGACACTATTGGGGATTGGGCACACATGGCTGGAGTACAATCCACACGAGGAAATTCATCTTGAGAGAAGCCAGACGACAACCGTCTACAGGTCCTAAGATGACTCGAGATCTTTGAACAAAATTCCACTTTGAGGAAATCTACTGCCGAGATATAACCTCATTTGGACAAAACCTTATGTTGGTGTATCAATAACGCAACAGAAATCTACTGCCGAGATTCTGAAATGAAAACCAAATCTTCTGAAGTCTATTGGAAATCTACTGCCGAGATTACCAGAGATTCTAAAAAATTGGATATCTTCTGCCGAGGTATATCAAATGAACCAAAAATCTACTGCCGAGATCTTGGAACGAAAACAAACTCTGTTGAAGTCTGCTGGAGATCTACTGCCGAGATTACCAGAGAAATCTAAGAATGGAATACCCTCTGCCGAGGTATCAAAATGAACCAAAAATCTACTGCCGAGATCTTGGAACGAAGACAAATTCTGTTGAAGTCTGCTGGAGATCTACTGCCGAGATTACCAGAGATTCTAAGAATGGAATACCTTCTGCCAAGGTATCAAAATGAAATTCCTACTGCCGAGGATTAACTGAGGATACACCTGTCGCCAAATCTTCTGCCGAGATTTAACTAAGGATGCCATTGTCGAGCTTGTAAAAGTAAATACCTTCTGCCGAGGTAGACTGGAAATCTTCTGCCGAGACTTACCAGAAATAAAAGGAAACACCTATGGTTAAATCTTCTGCCGAGATTTAACTAAGGATGCCAATGAATAGAATTCTCACCATACTTCCCTTCTTCTGAAAGAGACAACCATATGATGGAGAAACAACTTCACACTCAAACTTCTCGACTTGTATGGAAGAGATAGCCATTTGACGGAAATTGGAAAATTCACAACAAACTTCTCAACTTGTCTGGAAGAGATAGCCATTTGTTGGAAAAATAAAAGAGATTCATATCAAACTTCTCGACTTGTATGGAAGAGATAGCCATTTGATAGAACATTCATCATACTTCCCTTCTTCTGAAAGAGACAGCCATATGACGTAGAACAACTTCACGCTCAAACTTCTCGACTTGTATGGAAGAGATAGCCATTTGATAGAACATTGGAATCACGACAAACTTCCCACCTTGTCTGGATGAGATGCCATCTGCCGAAAATTGGAATCACGACAAACTTCCCACCGTGTCTAGATGAGATGCCATTTGCCGAACAAACTTCTCACCTTGTCTGGATGAGATGCCATTTGTTGAAAATTGGAATCACGACAAACTTCCCACCGTGTCTAGATGAGATGCCATTTGCCGAACAAACTTCTCACCTTGTCTGGATGAGATGCCATTTGTTGAAAATTGGAATCACGACAAACTTCCCACCGTGTCTAGATGAGATGCCATTTGCCGAACAAACTTCTCACCTTGTCTGGATGAGATGCCATTTGTTGAAAATTGGAATCACGACAAACTTCCCACCGTGTCTAGATGAGATGCCATTTGCCGAACAAACTTCTCACCTTGTCTGGATGAGATGCCATTTGTTGAAAATTGGAATCACGACAAACTTCCCACCGTGTCTAGATAAGATGCCATTTTCCGAACAAACTTCTCACCTTGTCTGGATGAGATGCCATTTGTTGAAAATTGGAATCACGACAAACTTCCCACCGTGTCTAGATGAGATGCCATTTGCCGAACAAACTTCTCACCTTGTCTGGATGAGATGCCATTTGTTGAAAATTAAATTCATACCAAACTTCTCCGCTGAACAGGGGAGATGCCATTTGATAGAACATAAACCTTGCTGAGGATGAACAAATTGCTCGAAAAGAGAATGTCATCTGTTGATTTACTGGGAAATCCGTGGATAAGAAACAAGCTTCTCAAATAAGGAGACGGCCACTCGTTGATTCCAATTAGAGATCCAGAGACAAGAACAGGCTTCTCCAATAAGGAGACTTCCACTTGTTGTCAGGCGTAAATACTCCAAGGGAATGTTGCAACAACACTGCTGGAGAGCATAAATTTGTCTTTAATGTGGAAATCTTCAATAAGTTTCTTTTGAGAGACAAATCAATAACAGGTGCAAAATAAATGCACTTTCCATCTGGAATTGCTGGGGATGGATCGACTGCTCGGAAAGAGACCGCCATCTGTTGACTTACTCAAGAGTTCGAAGACAAAACAAGCTTCTCAAATAAAGAGACTTCCACTTGTTGTCAGGTGTAAGTAATCAAAGGGAATGTTGTAGTAACACTGTTGGAGAGCAAAATTGGTCTTCAACAGAAGCCTCCAATAAATTTCTTCTGGGAAACTAAGCATCCGAAGGTGCAAAATAAATGCATTTTCCAAATGGTAGTTCAATTATCAAAAATTGCCAACGACCAAAATTCAATCCAGGAAGGAGCTGGAAAGAAACTGTCAAGCAAGACACTAACCCATGAGGAATAAACTCAATTGGGGATTAATCCTATCCAAGTGTGGAAAGGGGAACTAAAGCAAAAATGTTCCACGAGGGTAAGAACTCAGTGGGGAATTAGAAAGAATGTACATTTTCTGCCTAAGGCTGACAACTCTATTTTGAGAGAGACACATCGCTTGGGGGTAAACACGACCAAGGTAGAGGAGGTATGAATTAATGAATGCGACATGAATATGCATATGAATATGAATTCAATTATGATGTACATGTATGTATATGCGTTATGTTTATGCTGACAAACAGACAAAACAGACACAAAAGATAAACTGGTGATGAAATAAACATCACAATCAACAGATACTCAACCACTCTCGCCAAAGTGTACACGATCACTGAAGATAGGGTAGAGATCCATCCATGGAATAAAGTCCAGCTACAAGGCCCAAGCCTCTTCGAGGAGAGAAAGATACTTCATTCGGGAAATAAACCCAGACAAATCTTCTAACTTCAACATCTATTAGAAGGAAACAACCATACAAACTACGTTTGCTTAGGATGAAGTAAAATTTGTACTCTGTTGGGGAGAGAAAATCAGATTCAGCTGGAGAAGCTAGAATCAAGGCCCAATTTGGGGTACTAGACTTAGTAACTCACTGGAAGCACTAAGTAGTAAAAGAAGTCCACCAGAAAATAATGAGTCATGCCCCTGACATACCATAGCAACTTGGCGTGAGGACCCCAATATCTGGAAGTACTTGCAAGGTATATCCTAATAGCGTCTTGCTTAGGGGAACACGTGGTCATGCGCCCACAAAAATGGTTTGTGAGAAGAGATAGTCTCAAGAGGATTTTATAGAAGGCTTGGCATTCAAGATGCCCTAGTGTCTTCAAACTCTTGTAGAGATTCGTTGAATCTCGACGTCACTGCCTCAGATTAACTGTACTTGGCACAAATGAGTCTTCAATGTTTGTCTTTTAGGGATGGTCAGATTGTGTAAGCACAAATTGGGAAACGACTAATCCCTGTTTAGCAAAGTCTTCAAGCAACATGCCCCTGTCTGGCAGAGTCTTCAAGCAACATGCCCCTGTCTGGCAGAGTCTTCAAACAACTTGCCCCTGTATGGCAAGGTCTTCAAGCAAACTTCCCTGGGGGTGATCATTCTCTGAAATGGTTGTTCAACTACTCATCAGCGTTTCAAATCTCAAGAGATTAAGCTCATCACTGGTGCTCATCCATAGGTTTCTATGATATCAAGCAAATGCTAACAAGCAAAAAGGTTAATGTCAAGACTGCTAATGCGACGCACGTGTTTGTCTCGAAGTTTTTTGTTTTTTTGTTTTTTTGAAAAGATTTTCACAATAGCCTGTGACCGAATCACTAGCTAGGAGGTGATATTCATTTTTTTTATAAAGCCAACACAAATTTTTGAGCCAAGCTCATGGGAGTCGGGAAACATTTTCTCATCGAGTGTGCTTTCGAAATAAACCCTACTTCAATTAGGACTTTTGAGGGTTGTAATGTGGTTCGGCTCACGGTTTTAGAAACAGAGGATAAAGGCTCAAAGTTTATTTGGTGCCCACCCACTCTCCGTGATGTTCTCCAATCCTAGGTTCAGCTAAATTGACACATACATTTGTCTTGATAGCGTAGAGATGAAGATCCAAGGTTTGCTTGAAATGACAGTCATCTTATTTATTCTTCATGGATATTGGTGACCCTTTGATTTTGGTATGGCGGTCACTAAATCTTATGTATTTGAGGTTGAGGATTTGAGGACCTCTCACGAATGACTTATTCTATTGATCCTTTTTGTCTAAGCCTTTTTGTAGGTTTGACTTAGAGGGATTTTCTTTTTCTTTTTTCTTTTTTTCTTTTCTCATTGGAAGGTTGAAAGCTGTGACTGTCAAGTCATTGATTGTAGTGGATTCCCTGATGGGTTGTTTCATCTTATGATTTGAATGTGTAACCAAATTAACTGAACACTACCCTGCCCCGGGTTAAGCGTAAGGGTTTGAATTATCCAAAATAAACTCCTACTTCTAGGCTCGAAGTGGTTGACTAGGGAATAACTCCTTATTTCTCCAGTGTTTGGGAATTTGAAACAATGCCTATACATCGTCAGTAGGATTTTATTCAAAAGCATTCAACTAGAGAATTTGTGTTTTAATTTCGTCATCCTCCCTCCAATTCTCTGCCTAGGCAAGAGATGGGATAATATTGGCATCATAAAGTTGAAAAAGCATTATGAGTGAATACGAATGGATTACTTCAAGACAAACATATTCATTGCATTAATCACTAAAAACAAATAAGTTCTTACATGCCAAAAACAAATGCATTAACAAACAAAGAAAAATACATATGAAAAGTAGTGAACGAGCTAATCATTTGAGAAGATAAACTTCAAAGTACCGAACGATCATGGGCATTCAGGAACTTGTCCTATGCTCCAACAACAGATTGACTTGGACAGGACTCTCTTGAGTTATTATCAGCACAAAGGTACTCCGTCCACAGATGGGATTCCTCCATTGAAGGTCAACACCCCGTAGTCGATCATCTCTTGAACCTTTTCCTGGAAGACTTTGCATTCTTCAATTGGATGCCCCAGTGCTCCACCATGAAACTCACAACTGGTATTTGGATTGATCCCACGGGACCGAGACCTCGTAGCTCTAGTCTTCCTGGGTGTCATTATTGAGTTCCGAGCAAAATGAGACCACAATTGACTGTAAGTCATTGGGATTGGGTCAAACGGATGGGCCGTTCCTTCGGGACTGTTTGGAGACCTCTGCTGATTCTGACGTCGCTGACGAGTAGAGACAGAATTTGACCGACGCTGAAAAATGGCCAGATCTTTGGCCAAAGAAATCAGTCGCCCTCTATCAATCTTCAAGATGTGAATCTCTTCCTGGAGTTCAGTGTTCTCCTGCACAAGGCTGTCTACTAGAGTCTTCATTGTATTTGAGAATATTCCCATACGATTTCTCAACATGGTGACCTCGTTTCTAAGCTCCCTGTTTTCCTGCTCAAGTTGGTCCATCTTTTTCCGGTGACTGGTCGAGTACAGTTGACTGACGGAGAATAAGACATGGGTGAGTTGGATTGTTGGAAGATGATATGCAATGCAAATGCAAATGCAAATGAGATGAGAATGAATGCAAAGCTCAGAATGCTCAAAATCACAAACATAAACAGCTCCAGGATTGAATATAAAGGCAAGGTGTTGGATCCAAGGTACATGTAACTCGGAGTCTCCTAACTGGTGAGCCTTAAGTGGAGAGTTCTAAATTCTTTACCCATAAAGCCCACTCACAGGGTAGCCTCTATGGTGATGGTATAAGGATACTCAAGGTCACGGACGTTTATCGTACTAACGCCCCGCCGCAGGCTAGCTGCATTGTGACGATAATAACGATAAGGTCTACCTTGAGTGGAGTTCTCATGCTAGGCGTGCAAGGAGCGAGTCCTTGGAGCCTAACATTACACAACTACCAAAATTGAAACAGGTTCTAGGGGGGTCCCAGAATCACAGCCCTTTCATGAATCAGGTCCCGCGACAGGCTAGCTGCGTTGTGACAAGATTTACGAAAAGTCTAACTATCTGGGGGAGCTTTCATGTTAGGCGTGCAAGGAGCGAATCCTTGGAGACTAACACTAATAACATCCAATTCTAAACTTAGGTGTTCCCTCTTCTTTTTCAAAACTCAAATACAAATTCAAACCCGTGATATCCCGAGATCCAACAGGCAGATATAATGGGCAAATAATAAAGAAGGAAGCAATAGATAGAATATCAACAGTAAATAAAGAAGACAATCAAACCAATCAGCAAACAAACGCAAACTGTCCTAAGTTAGGCTCGACCCTCTTATGCACAAGGATAACTCCCCAGCAGAGTCGCCAGCTGTCGCACCTCGAAAAATACGATCCTTTTATAAACAACAGAGTCGCCACCTAATTCTATTTATTCTACGAGAGAAAAGGAAGATATAGACACAACCTAAATAAAGGATAAGAATGGTCAACGAAACCACTAATCTAAGTTCGGGAGTCAGTTACGCAAGGGGAAGGTGTTAGGCACCCCTCACGTCCGTTGTACTCAACGGGAACCTCTTAGTCTAGTTTGCGCTTAAATGTTAACTTGTTATCATTGTCTTCTTTTAAAGATTAAAGTTACTAAGATTGCTTATTAAAGGGAAAAGAAAATTATTATTTATTACGGAGAAAAGGTTAAGTTTTTTTATTATTGTGACGGAGAGATAGTTAATTTTTATTTATTGTGCTCGCGAAGGATTAAAATCCCCGTGCCTACGTATTCCCTTGTGCAATGGGAAAGTCAGAGCTTCGTAGTTCGTGCTACTACAATTCGTGTTTTTAATTGAACGATTGTTTGAAAATGCATTCTACTGCTAAGCATTAGCTTATCTGCGAGATAGAAAGATTCAAACAACGTTCGCTTTGAGAAAAGATATTTGATCTTTGTTAAGGGTGTTTTAAAAAAACGAGAGGGCGAATGAACCACGCGTGGGGCTAGCCCATGTTGCGGTTGCATTCAAGAACGCGCGGAGTGCGAGACTCCGGAGCTCAGTTACTCGATAATTAATTATGAAAATGATTTGAATTGGTTGGTAAGTTTTAATTGTATGCGAAAGAAAGAAACAAGTCGTCGTCTTTAAGAGAAGTATCTCCCCTATTCCACCACAAACGTCTGAGAAATGTAAAATCGAAAGAAGCTTTAAACTTGGATATAAGATCGACAAGCGATGCCACATTCTTTCTTTGAGAATAAAAATCGGAAAAAGCTTTAAACTTGGATGTAAGTATCGACAAGCAATGCCACGTTTTTCCTTTGAAAATAAATAAAATCGGAAGAAGCTTTAAACTTGGATATAAGATCGACAAGCAATGCCACGTTCTTCCTTTGAAAGTAATTGTTTTGTAAGATTTTTGTTTGTGTTTGTGGGGATAGGAGGAACAACTTTCCTATGGAGATGAATCATGCTTGATCCTTTAAGATTGTTGAATTGTTTTGAATACGAATGGTGATTGAACTATCGTGTGGGGCTAGCCCAGTTGCGGTCCAATCCAGAACGTGCGGAATGCTAGACTCCGGAATTCTGTTTTCAAATTTTAATGTAAATGAATTGAATTATTTGTCTTTTAGATGTTTTAGAATTGATGTGATTAATAACGAAGGATTGAACGAACAAAACACGTGGGGCTAGCCCAGTTGTCATTCGTTCTAGAACGTGCGGAGTGCTAGACTTCGGAGCTCTATTCCTTGTTAAAATGAATTAAAATACGCAATAAAATCGTGCAGATGGCAGTCACTTAGTGACTGACTTACGTGTGTGCGGTGTAGGCGTACGGATTTAAAAGATTACTTGGCGTTGGACCAAGAACATAAATTATGTTTAAAGAAAAGATTTTAATTGTCGTTTAGAAACATTATATTCGTGTCTTGATTAACACACTATAGTAGAGAAGGAGAAAAGAAAAAAAAGCGAAATTCAAGTCGTGCCAGTCATACATTATCATCACATAGCTAAACAGGGAGCAAGAAACACAAATGTACATCATATAGAAAAAGAAATTATGTAGTAGTAAATAATTAATTAACTAAATCAAAAAAATTAACATTACTATTATCATATTTTTACAGGAAAACAAATGAGGAAATAGAATATAACATAATAAATTAAAATAATAATTAACATATTAATTAACATAATTATTTTTCTAAACAAAATAAACTAATGGTTAAATAAAATAAAAAAAATAAAAGGAAAATGAGGAAAAGAAAGAACAAGAAACGGGCCAGGCATGGTAAAAAAGGGGAATGGCCCAGCTGCTATGGGGCAAATTCGGCCGGGTCTGTCATGGGTTCAAGGCATGGATTGCGCCCGACCCGGTTCATGTTAACACCAAAACAAATGGAAACCCTAACATGGAAACGGCGCTGACTTTTCCAAAACGGGAAACGAATGCAAGCTTCGCGTCGCCTCCCTCACGCGCTCAAAGCCTCCTTCCCTCACAAATTCACCCAGACTCTCTCAATCTCCACAATCTCTTCGCTCGTAGCCCTCTCTCTCGCCCGTAACCTCACAAATTCTCGCTCTAAATCTAAATCCCCAACCCAGTTTTTGTGGAAACCTAACCTAAACATTTAAATTGGGCGAAAATCCCCAATTGAAAACCCTAAAGAAAGACTATTCAGAATAGGCATGGCAAACAACAATCAACAGGGGATACGAGGTGAGTTCGAAACAAACGAAAGAGAACTCAGAGGGAGAGATTAGTACCTGGATCGAAGCGAACGATCGAAAGCTTTTCCGGCGACGGTTTCCGAGCGTTCTCAGCGGTGATGATGGTATGTGTTTCGGCTTACTTTTCCTGCAACTCTTGTCACGTCCTTCTTGGTTTCGAAACAATGAATTTGCTGCGAGATAAGTGTTACGCAGACGTATTCGGTGGTGGCCTACGACGAAGCTCCTTTTTCCTTATTGTGATTGCTGCGAGTGGGGCTCTCCCTTCGCCCTAGGTTTCATCTTCGCTCAAGTACACCTTGATTTTCCATCCGTCTTTGTTGTTTCCACTTTGATGCTTGCGTGATTCTAATGACCTTTCCTCTTTTTCTCACATGTTTCTTCTTATTGCAGTGGAAATTCGACAATAGAATCTTGTTAAGAGGTATCAGAGTTGATGGTTGAGGGTTTCGAAAAGTTGCTTGCTGAAGGTAAGAAAACTCACAGCAATATTTTCTGTTTCTTTTAACAACTCAGAAGCTTCAAGCCTTTTTTGTGTTAAGTTCTTTCTGATAAACTTGCGGATTCCCCTTTGTTTTGGTTTTGCAGTGGAGTATTTTTTGTGCGGAGGTTTGCAGGTGAATTGGTGGAAGGATGAAGGGTGGACAGTGGGTGACTGACGCGAGGATGGAAAGGGTGGTTGAGAAGACGAAGGAGGGGAGGAATGTTTTTTACAGAAATGTCTTGAGGGCTGCTGGTACGAAGGATCACCCAAAAATGGGAGAGACGTGCGGTTCTTTCTTTGATGTTGGTATTCTTTCAACAACTAGTGCTTGTATTTTTGAAGAAGAGTTCCATAAACTCTTTCTGATAGTTTTTTTTGTAGGTTGTTGTTGTGGTTTCACGGTGATGTGAGTTGAAGGAAAGATGACGATAAAAGATAGTCAAGTGTTATTGCTGGTGAAAACTATCCACGGTTATGGTGATGAAGGTTTTTTGGAGGGTTGAGGAAGGTGGTGATTACGGTTCGGTAGTTTTGGGATGAAAAGTCTGCAAATGCTTCAAAGGAGCATCTCAGGTTTGCGAAATTTCTGTGTATAATGAATGGATTTTTCTGCAACTTTTCGTGTTCTGCTAAGACTTAGGTGTTCATAACTTTTCTCCCGATCCTTCTTCTGAACCTTTCTTCATGCCCTGAACACATTTGCAATTCTCTTTTGGTTTTTGTTTGTATGAATCTCGGTATATGGTTATTGTTGCTCTGTGTGTTTAGGAACTTTGGTTATTTCTGATGGTTAATGATATTGTTTAGGGCTTATTGCTGATATTGTTTAGAGTTTTCTTTAGGTCTGTATGCGACTGAGAGTTTTTCGTGTTTAGGCTTGTATGGCCGCCAGTTTTCCTAAAGATTTTCTATGAACTTTTCGCTCTTTCTTGGTTGTATCGCTTAGGTATGATGAAGTTGTTTTTTTTTTTATGGCTAAGTTGTGGGAACTTCCTGAACTTTTTGTGGCTGCGGTTTTCTTTGTGATGGTAGCTTGTTTTTTTGTGATGCTTATGTGTGGTGACTCTTTGGTTTGTATCGTTTTTTGATTTTGTGGCCGCTCGTCCCCCTTGTATGAATTTCTGGCCTTTCTTTTATAGCCAAAAACATTAGGGTTTGCAAATTGAAAGGTTCTCATTCGAATTGAAATGAATTAGTTGGGTTATGACTCCCTCAGTTTGTTTTGGGTTGAATTCCTTTTGATGTATACTTGGTGTTGTGATTTGCAGGTCCTGACATATTGTGAGGTGAGTTCATAGCAGGCTTTATGTATGTTTCTTGCTGTGAAGACAGTGGTGTAGAGGACCCTCTAGGTCTGTGCGTGGGGATAGAGGCAGATCTCCAAACCTTGGCTTGCTATGCTTTGATAAGTCACTTCATCCCTTTTTAACTTTTGCTTTTTGCAGGTTCTGATATAACCTTTTATGATGTCTGTCCCCCTTTGTTTTTTTCAACAGGTATTTGTACATTTGCTTGTTAATGTGGCTGAGGCAGGCTTACACACTTTGGCGTATTATGTGTCGCAGGGGTGTCATCTAAAAGTATTGTGGAATCAAGCTTTAAGTTTGAAGTATGAAGGCTTTCTTTATTGTTTCAAGGTCAAGAAAATGTAAAACACATTATGACTTATTTAAATGGTGTCAACAGCTGACAATTTTTTTTGTGGGATTCAAGTGGTGTCATGTAGTTAAAATCCTGTTATTAAAATATGCTTTGCTTTTCCATTTTACAGATCATTGTACCAAAAATTTGAGCCTTGTAAATGACACCTTTATCTCTTTTGAAACTTGCCTTGGAGAACTTTGTGGCTTCAACAAAGTAGTCCGTATTTGACATGGTATCACATAACATGACATCAAGACATGATCAAATTTGTGAGAACAAAATCTTCATACCAACTTCAAAGAAAAACAAATGGCCCTGATGGCCACAAGTTCTAGCTTGGTTTTAGCAATCTCAACAAAACAAAGTTGGCCCACGTAAACAACATGGCTTAAATTAATTGAATTGAAAATAGAATGAATTCTTATGACTTCAAAAATGAATTTAAAAAAACCACCCATGAAGACAATATATGAACTTTGAATCAAATTTTCATGTACTTTGAACTTAACACGTTTTTTCGCAATCTTCCATTTCACTCGAACACATAACTAAATCCTTAGCAGCAAAGGATGAAATGGGCCTAAAGAATGGATGTTTCTTTATAACCACCTTAATTGCTTGAAATTGGATTTGGATGGAATCAAACCTAAATATTTCTATCATGAGGCATTTGGAATCCAACACAAATTGATGACTTTAAAAAAATGAGACAAAACTGTCGTTTTGACCAAAATTAGATCGATCTCAACTTAAATTTTGTCCATCAGCGCGCATACACTTGACCTAATAAGCATGTCTGCATTTCAACCCATAACTTGATTTGAACAAAAAGGAAATGAAAGTAACAAAGATAGTAATCTCAATGGGATCGGCGATATGCATATGTAAAAATGTAAAAATGTTATGCACCTGATGCAAATAAGAATACAAACTAGTGTATACAAAAAAGAAGATTTCTGGTCAAAATTTAGGGTATGACACGCTGTTTTTAATAAATGATTATACTTTTGGATGATTTTGAAAATGTAGCTACTCACTTGTTAATTAAACTCTGATTTATCTGAAAACTTATGTTATTTTAGAAAATGGGAAAAGTGGGTGTTACAATTGGTATCAGAGCAGGTCGGTCCGTCCGGCCAGGTTGTCGCGTGTCGTTTGTCCCGGAGTATGCGATACGTGTGTGAAACACTATCGATACTTGCTTGTTTGCTAGCTATTTGTTTGCAGATGTTTGTTGAATATAAGTGGGGGAGGAGTTATTGCTTCTCCTGAGAGTTGGCTTGTGGTGTGTTGGAATTTTGGTGTGGCAGAGGTTGCTAAGGTTGACGTTGACTAAGGACTCGCTCGTGAAGCAACTTAGTTCGCAAGATGCAAGGAACACTATTAAAGTTGGAAAATGTGACTTATGGCCATCGTGATTGTCGGCTATCTATTGGCAAATTGAGGAACTGATCACCCTCAATCCATTGCTAATAGTAGGCGGAATTGTGTTGGATGCAAAAGACATATCTTTCAGCCGAGATAGTATGTTCAGTGGACCATTTGGAGTTGAGCCAGAGCTATTAGTGGTATAAAGGAGTAGATGTAGATTCCGATATCCGGAAAAGAGATGAATTTAAGGATTGATTATGTTGATTAGATATTACTATGGTTACTCCTCGGTGAGTAGGAAGTGAATTGGGAATGGATAGTTATGAAAAGTTGAACGTTATATCTACTGGGTATGTAGCGGAACATTTGAGAAAGGACTCCGATGTCTGATTTGGTTGCATAGATGACATTGATTGGGAATAAGGTCACAACGATGGACCGTCTGTAGAGTACGAATATAATTGTGTTTTGAAGGATATATTAGAGGTGTAGTTATAAGGAATCGTGGCAGCAAGGGTGCCTTCTGGGAAAACTTCGGTGTTATTGATATAAAAAGATGAGGATATGAAGTAATATGTCGATTAGTGAATAGTATGAGAATTCACAATTGCAATGGGAACAAATTGGATTTGATTGATAAAGGATCAATAGTGAGCTGAAATTCATCTGTAGTATTGTTGTTGTTGTTGTGAGTTGGATTGTCATGCCTACCAGGACCTTGAGTTAGTTGGGATTTTGCAAGTCTAGTGTAAGAGGAATGTGGTAGTAAGAACTAGATGTTGACAGATCATGTTGGATGAATTTACTACGTTGAAGGATGTGGGATGGAGATTGAAGAAGTAAGTATTGAGTTATATTTTGGCATAGTATGATAAGAGGTGGGTGAGTTTTTGAAACTGCGAAGGTACAATTTTTGTGGGAATTAATTATAACCAGGCGTCTGCACAATGTAGTGATGTTGAGATATTGCCTTAGTAGTATGGTGTATGTTGATACAACAGAGTATGGATAGTTTCATAAGTGTTTGAAATGGTGAACCGTGAGTTATGGGATGCAACAATGGAAATATAAGTATCACTGTATGTGTTGGACTATTAAGACAAAAGTAAAATAATAAGTGTGCAATATTTATTTTTCTGGAATTTATGAATTCATGGTCTAATTAATGTGGAATTGGAACGTTGGAAGGATAATCCAATGAGAGAGTAGATAATGTGAAACTATGAGATAGTCATGAATATTGCTTAGAAACTAGTAGTGACTGGTATGTATTAAGGTAAGTATGGAATATGAATGGTGCCTTTCAAGGTGGCTTGGATAATTTCGAGATGGTAACCTTTGGATGTTCTTGTCTATAATGAAAGTAGAGAAAAAGGATTTGGAGAATATTGGAAATTGAAATATGAGAATTAGAAAAGATGCAGTTATATACTAAGTTGTCGAGGACAATTTTTATGAACAGGTGTAGATTGAGTTGTTCAGAGAAAGGTATGAGAAAGAGTTTGTCCGAAGTAGATATGGATCTACAATGATGGAAAAGAGTGGGATATAAGAGACTAGGATGTATTTGGACTTAGTTGGTTGTTGTTAAGGTTTGTGAAAAGTTTTCCAAGTTAGTATTCTATGGTTTCGGATAATTTGCGAAAGATAAGTTGTTCGTTGAGAAGGGGTGTGGTGAGGGAAGGTGCTAGAGAGTCGGAATATGAGTTAGCTTCAGTTGTAGTATGATTTTGTTTGATTCTAACAAGTTGTGGATAGAATGTTGGATAATGATGTGATAAGTGGATAAGTTATTAGTACTGGATCGTAAAGTCATAGTTGGTATTATATGATGAGAGAGGAATTATGGAGGTATCTATCTTACCCATGAATTGAAAATGGATGAGAGTAAAATTGTGGGAATATCCGATAGTATTATTGTTATGATTGAAGATTGAAGTGTTTGGTAATCACATGAACACACAGTTCTTATTTGATCGGAAAGGGGGAGGATGGGACGACTAAGATAATTGGAAGGTTTGAGGTAGGAAGTCGATAATTTTTCCTATGTTTACACTAATGGTTAAAGAGTTGGAATTAAATTAACAATTAAGGGACTTGCATTCGGATTTTTGAAATATGCTAAGGGAATTATCACTGTAATTGTGATGATGGTTGGAGATGATTAAAGTTAGAATGCGAATTTCATGGAATAGATAGCTGCGAGTAATCAGAGTGCGCAGCGGAAGATTGAAGTGGTGTAATTGTTTATACATAAATGGTTAGTAAAGACTCGATAGATTGAATAATAAGACCTGTTGAGATATTGAGACTATTGGACATCCCGGAATGGATGGGTAGTGGTAAGAGGTTATCTACACATCGAGGATTGTGAGATATACAAAGATATTAATATATGTGATGTATGTCCTTCATTGATGGATTATAATCATGTTGTTTTGGTAGAGGAAACTAAAAGGTAAATCCGTTATCAATGTTGTGGTATCTAGAGGATGTATAGAGTGAAATTTTGAGTTTGTCCTAGTTGTCGCCTCGTTACCTACGGTGATGGTACGAGTGCGGTTGACTAATTCCTACGATGGGGAATTAGGAGAGTGTTACCTATGGTGATGGTAGAGACTTTTGTTGCATTCTTTTTCAGGTATATACCTGCGTGTTGAGCATTGATAAAGGTGGTGCTTGTGGTTAGGGAGGTTGTCCTGGCATCAGTGTTGTTGTTTTGAGTTGGTTGCGGAGTTGCCGGCTTGGGCAAGGGAGTGATTAGTCAGGTGCAAGAGTATATCAAAGTGATGCCATTGAGTACTATTTTCGAGGACGAAAATAAAATAAGTGGAGGAGAGTTGTAACGCCCCAATTTTATAAAGTTTTTTTATAAAATAAATATCAAGAGTATGATGGTGTATTTTGAATAATAAGTGGATGAGGTAATTTATTTAAATAATGATAATATAATGAGGTGATATTATTATTATAATATTGTTATTTAATAAATAAAATAAAATATAAGTTGTAGGTTTGGAGGGCAAGGTTGTAATTTGATTCTGTTATGAAAAGGGGAGAACACGATACATTTTCTCATTATCGTATTTTGACGAAGGAAAGAGGGCTCTGGAGAAAAAGGGAAAGGAGAAAAGAAATCAAGAACCGTAAAGCTTCAAGATCAAGGCTTTGCAAGGATTTTGTCAAATTCGAGGTAAGGGGGGAGAAAGGGTTCTTTATTGGTGACCTAACATGAAAGGGTAATTGGGAGTTCCTTACTCCCTAGGGATTGTCTAATGTTGTTGATTATGATGAAATTGTGATATGATGTATATATATGATATGATGATTAATTATGGTTGTGTGAAATTAATATTGAGTTATATGTTTGATTGTTGTAATTGGAATGATGGTGATTTGAGTTCTATGACAAGTTTGGTATAGAAGTAGTTATAGAGATAATGATGTTGTTGATGATGTAAATGGAGAATTGGAAACAAACCTAGGATATTTCTTAATTTGATTAGTAATATTAGGTTGTGAAGATCATAAGGAATTAGAGGTATAAAATTAGTTTAAGAACAACAATTGGATTGTTTTGAGTGATAAAAGTGAGAGATAAGTGATAGAATTCGAACTTGTATGAAATTGGGAGAGAAAGGTGAGTTTTAGAAAAAACTGAATTTTGGGGGTACAGGTGCCCTGATACGGGCAGTGTTGTACAACACGGGCAGTGTCAGGCTGCGGGCATTATGCTAAAAAATGGAAATTTGGGAAGTTGGCTTCACGAGGCCTGACACGGGCAGTGTTGTACAACACGGGCAGTCGTGTCAGCCTCCTGGAAAATGTGTTTTTGATGATTTGGAGGGTCGTATCCCAGGCCACCTGACACGGGCCGTGTCATGGGACACGGGGGGCCGTGTCAGGCCTCTATTTTGAGGAATGTTTCTGTATTTTAAATGGTTTAATCCCGAGTTCTTGTTCGATACTTGTACCATTAGTCTAGGGCCTTGATGATGACATCCATGTTTAACTATAGGACCCGACGACCGATATTAAGAGTGTGCGTGTTATGTGATTATTGGGGATATTATAACTTTATTAATATGTCGATTAGAAGGTGTTGATGATGGAAATGTTTACTATAAGTCTTGCACAACTATATGAAGGAATAGTGATAAACGAAGAGGATCGTGATGATTGGTAACATAGTTGATAATATGTCTTGCTTAGACCCCATGATGTAAGTGTTGGTAGCGGTGAGGATCGGAAGGATCGTGTGGTATTAGAATATATGTATAGAGAATAAATGAGAGTGGAATTAATGAGGAATTCATAAGATATGACATTTGGTAATTAGCGTGTATGAATATACGTGCTTATGTTGTTTTGCACGACTCTTAATGGTGAACCATATTAATGGTGTTGACAATGTGTATGAATATTGTTGGACTATCTATGTGACTCACGTGATGGGATATGTGTTAGATCATGAGGATCGTGTTGACATGATTGTATTCATGTGTAATTATATTGATGTGTACTATGTGTTTAATGCTATTTATATGATGAAATGATATATATGTTTTGATGAGGATCGTAAAGCATGATGTGTTCATGTATGTTATGATATGGTATGCGCTGTTGTGTCTGCATGCGCATACATTTGATGGAATAATCATGTCGTGGATGTGATTATTCGGGATTCGTTGAGAATCGTGGTTGCAGGGATGATCGTGTCTTGTTGGAGACGTTAACGATGCATTCGGGGTTCTATTTGATGAACCGTTATTGTGAGTCGGTACCGCATTTGCATTGTGTCATTGAGTCACTTTGCATTGATTGAATTAATGATGTATGATATGTGTTGATGAACTATTTGAGATATTGATTAATTGTATGATGTATGATGTGTAATTGATGAATAGAGGTGAGACTACCCTGTAAGATGTTATTTGCACCGTTAATATATTGAATTGTTTTCTCACCCCTTTGTTGTTTGGTTGCGTCTGTGCTTCTTCGGAAGTACAGATGATTCAGGTACTTGAGTATGCTCGGAGTACAAGTTGTTTGGTCGAGTCCTAGGAGTCGCTCTGATACGTAACACGGGAAATGGGGATATTTGTTATTTAATTATTCTTGTTAGTAATAGTTACGTATCATATTTTGTTGAAACTTATACATTAAGTGAATTGATGAATTTGTGGATATTTAGCGAATTGCCGATTGTTGAATAAAAATATATTTTCGCTGTTTTTAATAAATGATTATACTTTTGGTTGATTTTGAAAATGTAGCTACTCACTTGTTAATTAAACTCTGATTTATCTAAAAACTTATGTTATTTTAGAAAATGGGAAAAGTGGGTGTTACACATCACGCCCATAAAATACAAATTTTTTGTCTCCTCCCAATGGTGACACCATAAATTTGTGAAACCCAACATCTGAAATAGTTTGTTGAATAATATGAAAGCTAACACCGTTTAAATCCTAGCCATCATACCATTGCATGCCCAATCAATATCTTTAGGACCAACCTCGTAACTTCTTTTAACCAGAACCTCATATTCCTTCCCATATCCGTCCCCCTTTAACTTGTTACTTCCCCCTAATAGCTCTGCATACAAACCACCCCACCATTCCTTCACCAGTCACCACTGTGAGTTTTTCCTTTTCCTCTTCGATCCTTATTGCCTCCTTCTTCACCCTCTCGAAACTCCTTATTTCTCATAATTCTGAACTCTGCCTCCTTCCTCCCATTCTCCCTCGAGTATTTTATGTTTACATATCTCAAAATTTTCACTCTCTCACCCAACCCCAAGATTCTCCTATCAAACTTCTCAAACTTGTCATAACAAGACATATTCGCAAACATTCGATAATCTCCAAAATAAACATAATTTAAAGCTTTGCTTAATTTTTTTACATCCCTCAAAGTAGCAAACCGAACGAACTAAAATAATTTCTCACTCAAAGTAGTAAATAAAGAAAAAAACAGTCCAATTTATTTTTTGATGAAAATTTTAATTTTCTCTTTTCTCTTAAAGAAAAAATTATATTAACCGTGCATTTGATTTGCTAAAATATGAAGAACTTAACAAGACAATTTTTTTTGTACTCTGTTTGATACATAAACTTATCATTGAACATGACAAAAACATGAATTTCTGTCCCTCACTAAATCATGGGACAACTCTTTGTCCCAAACACAAATTATAAAAAAAATCAAAATAAATTTTTTAAAATCTCTCTATTTAATATTTTGATTTATAAATATAATATTAATATTTTATTTATTAATAAAAATATATTATTTGTGTCTGATGCATAGACATATCAAATAAAGTAGAATAATATATTTTTCTCTTCATCTTATTTTTTTTTCTTCTCATTATATTATATAATATTTTGATTAATGAATATCAATATTTTATATATCAATAAAAATATTATAATAAAATTCATATTATTTAGTATATAGATATATCAAATAAAATGGATAAAAAATTATCCAATACTTCTATCATCAAAATGAGTATAAAATAAAAAATTATTTTATACTGTTATATACTTTCTAGTACGATTTTGTATGGTACACAAATCAAATCACCCTAAAAAAACAAAAATTACGTGGAATTTGGTCCATGTTCAACATTCATCCAATCCGAACCAGGTAGGTTTATTAAGCTGGGAACGCTCACGATTCACCGTAGTTAAGTTGTTGCCCATTCCAAATCCGCCATAAATAAACCTCCGTCTCGATCCAATTCAATCCATTCTTCAAATCCCTTAACAATAAAAAAGAAATGGCGGAACACCTAGCATCCATATTCGGCACAGAGAAAGACCGAGTTAACTGTCCATTCTACTTCAAGATCGGCGCGTGTAGACACGGCGACCGTTGTTCGCGTCTCCACAACCGTCCAACCATTTCGCCAACTCTTCTTCTCTCCAACATGTACCAACGTCCCGATATCATCACTCCCGGCGTCGATCCCAACGGTCAACCAATCGATCCGCGTCAGATCCAGCAACACTTCGAAGATTTCTACGAAGATATCTTTCTTGAACTTTCTAAATTCGGTTACATCGAAACCCTAAATGTTTGTGATAATCTCGCCGATCATATGATCGGTAATGTTTACGTTCTGTTTCGTGAGGAAGATCATGCCGCGGCTGCGCTTGCTTCGCTTCATGGTAGATTTTACTCCGGTCGGCCTATTCTTGCTGATTTTTCTCCGGTGACGGATTTTCGTGAGGCTACTTGTCGGCAGTATGAGGAGAATAGTTGTAACCGTGGTGGTTATTGTAATTTCATGCATGTTAAGAAAATTGGAAGGGAATTGAGGAGAAAACTGTTTTCTTCTCAACGGAGCAGGAGCAGAAGCAGGAGTCGGAGTAATAGTCCTCGCCGGAGAAGGAGAAGCAGAGATCGAGAGAGGCCACGTGATAGAGATAGAGATTATGATTCTCGTGGAAGAAGAAGTAGTGATAGGGATATGGATAGGAATAGGGAGGGTGATAGGGAGAGGAATAGAGATAGTAGGGATGAAGGGGGAAGGCGAAGAAATGGTAGTTCGGCTAGGGAAGGGAGCGAGGAAAGGCGAGCAAGGATCGAGCAATGGAACAGGGAAAGAGAGGAGAAGCTTTGATGTTTTTGCTGATTTTTATTTTAATCTTCTGTTTTGGCGTAGGTTAAGGTTGTGTTTTGTGCTGTATGGTGAAATTCTACTGAAGGTGAATATCTCATGGTGAGGTTTATCAAAGAATTGGTGAAGAGAAGGGAATAGTAAATAAGGTTTGTGTACTCGAATTGTTTGAGTAGGAGCCTTGATTACAATTTAAGTTCACTATGTTTCTATTTTGTTTAATATGTTTGTTGTTTGAGCTTATCAACTAGCACAAACAGATGTATGGTTATTTAAGAGCTTCTGAAAACATCTTGTGCCATGTCGATAAGTTGTTTCAGCTTTTTTCCATAAGCATTCTAGGACATCTTATGAAAATAGTTTGACATTATTTTATCGTTTGTCATAGAAATAGTTTTTCCGTGAACACTTATTTGTTTGCTAGTTTATCTGGTGTACTATATTCTGCTTGATTTTGGGAGGGGTGATTGGTTAGTGAAGTCAATTTTGTTGATTCTATAAGTATAGTGTTGATGAACTCTAACTGAAACATATCTTTTGTTATTTAGGGGCTTTGATGAATAGTTTTTTCTAGTTTGGATAGCTGAAAGGGTGGCATTTTTTTATGGAGTTCTTAATTTTTCAAAAATGTTTTTTAGTCTTGATTAATTAATTGGAGTACTGAGCAATGCTGTTAAATATCCTATAGCGTTGCTACACGGCTATAGTGTAGAGGCATTTGGACAAATAACTATTGTTCCGCAATGTACTATTTAGTAGAAAATGTTGTCAAATCGTTGCTATAGAGGTGCTATAGCACTATTGCATAGAGGAATTTTAACAATATGCTATTTTCCACTATCTGCATTGAAAACATTGGTGCTGAGTTACAGTGCTTCCTACATTCTCTCGATGGAAAATTCGATAAGCTTTACTAGTGTAGATCAGGATATCCTCTTGAGACCTGATTTTCAGCTTGTATTTGGTTTGCAGTTATGCAGTTAGAGCATTTGGCCATTTGGGAGTGTGGCTATGACTATCCGTTCTGTTGTTTGCTCTGCCTGCAAAGTTTTGCCGTTGAATTTTGGATATGACATTTCCCAATTTTCTACTGCATGAATCTATGTGATAGTGACTGATTTTTCTGGTTCTCTTCTAAAATGCAATCAGTCACCAGCTTTGATATTCTTCCTGAACTGGTTGCTGGTAGTTTTTATTTCTCCCTCATTTTCATGCCATGTGTAAGAGGCAAGATTCATGCGCATTTTCCTATCATGCTGTGATTTTTGGTCTCTCCTTTTCCTACCGCCTTTATTCTCGATTCCTCTCCTCTGTTCTTAAACTTATCTCTACTAATACTTTCACCACTCTCAGGTTCTTTGTTTTTTAAATGATTTTTTTTCTTTTAATTTGTTGATAGGGGCTCATGTACAAAACTGTCTTTAGAAGTTGGCTCTAGTTCTATTCGCTCGGGCTCTCTTAATACTGTCTTTTTTTATTCCCGCTTATGGTGTCAAGGTTTTGAATGCTTTTTCTCTTGTGTAGGCTAGGTGCTAGGGGATTTGGTTGTGCAGCTGATGTTCAAACAGATGTAGAAATTGCAATTCATATTTTAAAGATTAATTATGTCTCATTTTTTTTTTCTCTTCTCCATTATTAAAATAAATGGTGGAGGAGAGAAAAAAAAGATACACATAATCTCCACCATTTATTTTAAAATCTAATATATCAGATTCTCATTGGATACGTCACGCGTGTATATATATATATATATATATATATATATATATATATATATATATATATATATATATATATATATATATATATATATATATATATATATATATATATATATATATATATAAAGGGCATGAAGGGCATGGAATGCAACCAAATTGACCTTGGGTCCAATCCTCAGAGGTTGTGATGTTTTGGTTTTTTTCTTAAGATAAAAATAATTTAAAAAAAATGTTAATTAACTGGAATTAAAACCCCAATCAGCATGCTACATTGGCTTATTTGTCCAGTCAGATTCCCATAGGGTCCAAAATGACTTAATCTCCGTGTGTCAAGGTTGGAATGTGATTTTCTTTGTTGAAGGGAAAACCAAAAGTTTCTTATATGTCACGGAAAATGTCTTTGATAAATAAGAATTAAAAAAATAATATATAATAAATAATCTTACCCGAAATAAATTCATATAATCTACAAGTGCCTCGTCTCAAAGATATTTAACTCTCCATGTGCATTATATAATACCGTTAAAGCAACACATCCCATGCCCAATCTAAATGCTCAAGCTGTGTAAATAGAAAGATGTATATGGCATTGATATATGCATAAGACTATCCGCTAGAATAATACATCATAAAAGATGCAACATGTATACCCTAAATGCTCAAGCTATGTAAATAGAAATATGTATATGGCATTGATATCCGCATAAGACTTATCCGCTAGAATATTACATCATACAAGATTCAACATGTATACCCTATCGATCGCCTCATATATATAATGTTGCACTAGTGTCTGATACGTCTCCCATAATCAAGAGAGATGAAAGTGAGCCCCCATGTTAGTCATGAACTCCTCCATGATCGTGCCCGTGGTAAACCCAAAATATTGCTCATCCATGATACATATACAAACCTTTTTTCTTCTCATACCATCACTCACCAAAAGCGGACAACAATTTAACGTCGAGTATGGTAAGGGAACAATCCACTAACGGTAGCCGTCTGACATTAATGACAATCGCTCGAACCTCATATGATATCTGCACATTAGAGAGTTTCTTGAGATTTTCTCCATGGATGTGTTAGCTGTGAATTTCAATGCCAAGATTTGAATAATTATATCCAATAAAAGAAAAAAAGTTTCTTTAAGGATACTTCCGACTTCGACAAAAAAATTGGTACTTTAAAAGTCTAGTCGAAATGATTCTTTTGGAAAGAGAAAATGATGGATGAAACTTAGAAATATTTTCCAAGTCCAAGGCATGCCAACTTTGAAATGTCGTTTGGTATGCCAACTTCAAAGATGGTGAACTTACATAATTCTGTTGTGACGTTTTCAGAACCTGTAGTGAACATAACTTCGCCTTTGCAAGGATCTGACTTTGACGTTAACAATCTAAGTCGAATTAACCAACCCATAAGTTTAGGATATTCAACACAAATGCAAAACTTGACCAACCATTCCGCAGTAGTTATAAGACAACAAATGGACGAAAGTAACCATGAGATGGTCCAGATACTTGCACAAACGATGTGAGTAATTTTCAACTCATTAATCCAAAACATTATCCAAACAAATCACAATGGCAGCGCATATGGTACGTATTGCAAATATCTTTGGTGTTCAAGAGCCTCTTCCACAACCTCGAAGGGAGTATATAGTCGAAAATCAGGGGAGAGTTCTCGAAGAAGATCCCACCATTAATCACGTCCAACAAAACCAAAAAAATCAGCCCCAGGTGAATGTAGGGAACCACGGAGTGGCAGTCGAACAACCTCCTAGGATAGTACCACAATTCCCTAGAGAAGATGAGCCAAGGGTATTTTTGGTAAATAGAAACTAGAATGTTGATAATGTCGTGCATCAAATTCGACGTGATGACATGGGGGCTGACAATAATTTAGCAGCCACGGTCGAAAGGATAATGGAGCGAAATAGAGTAAATGTTGGACTTCGAAGGCCAAACTATACCTCACCATTATCATAATTTATTTTACAAACCGACTTACCCCTAGATGGAAAGTTCTTAAATTCACCAAATTCTCTGAGGATAGCACTGAGTCGACTATCAAACATGTAGCCAGATACCTGATAGAGGCAGAAGAAATTTCGAATAATGAAAACCTTAGGATAAAGTACTTTCCAAGTTCTTTGACAAAAAAGGATTTCACTTGGTTCACAACTTTTCCAGCAAATTCGATTCATAGTTGGAATCATTTGGAGAGGCTTTTCCATGAACAATTCTACATGGGACAGACGAAGATCAGTCTGAAGGAGTTGGCTAGCATCAAGCAAAAATTCTCAGAGCCAATAGATGATTACCTAAATAGGCTCCGTTTACTCAAGGCTAGATGTTTTACTCAGGTGCCTGAACATGAACTAGTAGAAATAGCTACGGGGGGTCTTGACTATTCCATTAGGAAGAAATTAGACACCCAAGCTTTATAAGATATGACCCAGTTAGCCGATAGGGTTCGACATGTAGAACGTATAAAGGCTGAGAAAGCTAGGGCGAATAAGAATAGAAGAAGGGAAATGATGGTCTACGTGAAGTTCGACGAAGATGATCCAGAAATGAATAATGATCCCTTAGGCTTTGACGAGAATGAAATAGAATTTGCTAAATTAAAGCAAGGACCTCCATATGCCTGTAAAGTCCTAGCCCATTTGAATGGGAAAAATTCCGTCGAACCTGAAAAGAATGATAGGTTTCCTAAAAAGACCTACACATTTGACGTCACAAAATGTGATGAAATTTTCAATTTGCTAGTTAAGGATGGTCAAATGATAGTGCCTTCGGGTGCCAAATTGTCGCCTTTAGAACAAAGGAAAAAGATATGTTTTTGTAAATATCATAATTTCTTGGGTCATAAAACCTCACAATGTTTTCTTTTCAGGGATCTTATTCAAAACACAATCAAGGACGACATACTCAAATTTAGGGACAAGTCGAAGTCTCAAATGAAGATTGATACCGATCCTCTCTAGGTGGAAGATGCCCACTATAATGAGCCATCAATCAATATGGTTGAAGTCACCAAAGACTTCACCAGTGGTGCTGTCATGGTCGAAGTCACTGAAGACTTTGTTGATACTGCTGTCATGATCGAAGTTACTGGGGATTTCACCAATAATACTGTCATGGTCAAAGTCACTAAGGGCATTGACAAAAAAAATCATCGAAGATTTCATAAATGGAGTTACTAAGGACTTTGCTGTCGAAGCCATTGAGAGTTTCGACAAAGAGACTACTGAGAGTCTCACTCTGAGGGTTAGTGAAGGCTTTAACAACGAAATTACTAAGGATTTAGAGAATGTAACAACAAATGAAACTACTAAAGGTTTTGTGCAAATCAACAAAATAACTGAGGCCATTAAGGGCCTTATGGTGAAGATGCAAGAGTTGGATATTGCTGGGGACTCCAGTTTGGGAGTCAACATGGTGGAAGTCTCCCAAAACTCCGCCATGGAGATCAAAGAAAATAACAGGAAGGAAAAGTACAATAAAGTGGCTTTCCTAAAACAAGATGAAAGCCTTGTGGACTTCCTTCGCAGATGCCAAAGGAAGACGTTAGAAGTAATGTTATGCCCAAGGTTTAGTTTTGTGTTCGACAGAAAAGCTGCCCAAAACATTGAAGTCGTTCGTATTGATAAAATGAGAGGCAATTGGAGGAATTCTGGCACCAAGCAGAACTTCAATGGGAAAGGAGACCCCAGGAGAGCGCCAACTAGACAAAGGTTCCATGGTAATAGGCCTACAACATTCAAACCTACTACAAATGCTCTAAAAGACAAATGGGTGAGGCCAATCGAAAGGAAGAAGCAGGGACATAAAAAGTGGCATAACTTTGAGGTGCATAGGGGGTCATCCATGGTCTATTGAAAGTAGTTACATGCCTTTAAACAATTGGAGTATAGGTATGAGAGTTATAAAGGCAAGAATCTGATGTCGAGGTTTCAGTGAAGACGTCAACAGAGGCGAAGAAAGGCGAAAATGGAGGTTGCATAAACGGAGAAGCCCAAATCCAGGACCAACATAACAATAAATCAAGATAAAAAGGAAGAGAGAAAGCCTGTTGAGAAGAAACTTGTTGAGAGGAAACTTTTCTCTCATCTGAATGATATATCTGAAACAAAGTTCGATCATGATGACGAGATGATGATTGATGACTTCAACTCTGGCTCTAAGCCATCTCTGAACATAACATGCAACATGGTGTCCGTACTGCCTAAGAAATACAACTAGATCATGGAGGTCGAAGAGCCAAAAGACACGACAAAAATGGAAATGGCTATTCATAAGCCGATATGTTACTACATCATGAACAACAAGTGCATTGTATAACATAATGCTTTCTTCGAATGGCCAGAAGAAGTAATGAAAAACTAACTAAAGCCTCTATTTATAAGAGGCAAGGTAGGCAACATAGGAGTTAACAAAATCCTGGTCGATTATGGAGCGGTAATCAACTTAATACCACATTACATGTTAAAGAAGACTGGGAAGATGATACCGACACACAGTCATACAACACGTCCCTCTCGAATTATGAGGGGAAAGTCAAAACTATTATGGGGGTCATTTAGATTGACCTCATTGTCGACACCATCACAAGGCCAACAATGTTTATGGTTATTGCATCAAAGGCTAACTACAACATGTTGCTTGGTTGTGAATGGATTCATGGCATAAGTGTAGTGCCATCCTCTATGCATCAGAGGATACCAATCTGGTGTAATGACAGAATAATAGAGAATATAGAAGCTGATCAAAGCTAATATATGGCAGAGGTTAACTAGGTCAACAAAGGAAACTTCAAAAAGAACCTGACACACATAGCTCCCTGTAATCTAGCAGGGTTCGAGCTCACTCCAACGGATAATGCGTTTTGCTCCATGTACCTGCACCCCACCCATGGTTTCAAATGGGACAGAGAGGTGGTAGGTGAAGATGATTTAGGATATGGGGCATAGAAAGAATCCAACCTACGGGTTGAGGAACTGATTTTGGAGATGATACTGAGGCCCAAACCCTCGAAAAGATTTCGACTTACATAACTGAAAACAAAATGAAAGTAGCCTTAGAAACTGAGGTAAGATACATGGTTGTCAAAGCCAAAAGGGATGAAATGCACTAGCAAAGTCCTGGAAAAAACTTCGACCTAGATCCACCTGACGAGGTTCAAGAGGAGGTGCAAGGCCAGAGGCTCGAGACTATCTATGATAATGAGCCTTTGAGCTTCAAGAAGGATCCACCAACAAGAAATATTAAGATGTTGGCACAAGATCCCCTCGAAGAGATCGACCTAGGAGAGGGGGTAGAAAGAAGGCCGACATACGTTAGCGCTAAAATCAGCCCAGAACTCAAGGTCGAAGTGATCCAACTGCTGAAAGAGTACAAAGACTGCTTCACATGGGATTACGACGAGATGTCTGGTTTGAGCAGAGATCTGGTCGAATTGAAGTTGCCTATAAAGCCTGGGAAGAAGTCTATAAAGCAGACCCCAATATGCTTTGCACCTGAGGTTCTCTCAAAGATAAAAAAGGAGGTCACAATACTTCTCACATGTAAATTCATTCGTACGACCAAGTAATGTCGAATGGATTGCCAACATTGTACCTGCTATTAAGAAAGATGGTACTTTATGGGTATGCATATACTTCAGTGATTTAAATGCTGCAACTCCTAAAGATGAGTATCCAATGCATGTGACAAAGATGCTAGTCGATTCTGCTGCAGGACGTGAATACTTTAGTATGCTTGATGGATACTCTGGTTACAATTAGATATTCATTACTGACGAAGATGTGCCAAAGAAGATATTTTGATGCCCTGAGGCCTTGGGAACCTATGAGTGGGTTGTCATGCCTTTTGGTATGAAAAATGTTGGGGAAACATATTAGAGAGCAATGAATTTGATCTTCCATGATTTTATAGAGACTTTCATGCAAATTTATATAGATGATCTCGTTGTTAAGTCTGTTTAACGGAAGAATCACATTAACCATCTTCGACAATCATTCAAAAGGATGAGAAGACATGGTTTAAAAATGAATCCTCTCAAGTGTGATTTTTGTGTGTCGGTGGGGGATTTTATAGGCTTTGTGGTCCATAAGAAGGGAATCGAAATTAACCAGAACAAGGCCATCATGGAGGCGAAGACACCTTCGACAAAGAAGGAGGTGCATTCACAGTTAGAAAGACTCAAGCCTTCTCACCACTAATTAGACTAAATAAGGAAGGTTTTGAATAGGGGCAAGCTCAACAAGAGGCATTCGACAAGATCAAGGAATACCTGGTCCATCCTCAAATTCTGATGCCTCCTTGTAGAAATAAGAGCATGAGATTGTACATATCTGCGTTAGACAAGACATTAGGGAGCATGTTGGCTCAAGATAATTAAAATGGCATCGAAAGAGCCATTTATTACCTCAGTAGGGTCTTGAATGATGCAAAAACTAGATATAAATAGTCGAAAAATTGTGTTTATGTATTTACTTCTCATGTACAAAGTTGAAACATTATATAAAATCAGTTAATGCTTATGTTTCATCTCATTTCGATTACTAAGAAAATGTTATCTAAACCAAACTTGCACAGTCGAATTGGTAAATGGGCATTAGCATTAACTGAACATTCTTTAACTTATTTGCCTCTAAAAGCTATTAAAGGACAAATAGTGGCAGACTTTATTATCGACCACTCTATTGTTGAAAGCCCTTTAAATTATATTGAACTTAAGATATGGAAGTTATAATTCGACGGTTCTAGTCATAAAGATGGAACGAGCATGTGAGTATTGATTATTTCTCCTAACAAAATTCCAAAAAATTCAAGACGTGGAAAATGAGCCTGATGTACTTAAACAAGACTCAAGAACAAAACCATTGTACTTAAATGGAATCAAGGGGTTGAAATCATCGTACTTTGATGAAGTCAAAGCAATGAGATCGTTGTACTTAAACGAAAACCCAACACGACACCGTTGTACTGAAACGAGACGTGAAAACTGAGCCTATTGTAATAAAACAAGATTCAAAGACGAGACCATTGTACTTAAATGGAAACTCGAATGGAATGAGATCGTTGTACTTAAACGAGAGCCCGAGACGCGACCGTTGTACTTAAACGGAGACGTGAAGAAAATGAGACCGTTGTACTTAAACGAGACTCAAAGACGAGACCATTATACTTAAATGGAGACTCGAATGGAACATGATCATTGTACTTAAATGAGAGCCCGAGACTTGACCGTTGTACTTAAACGAAGACGTGAAGAAAATGAGACTATTGTACTGAAACAAGACTCAACTAGGGATAAAAAATAAGACTTGGAAGAGTAATGATATTTGGGAAATAAACTCGGCATTCTCTGTGGGGAATACTTCAGATTTGGAAAATGTCATGGGTTTTTGTGTAAGGGACCCAAAACCAGCCCATGCTGATGTGCATATGCTTGAATTCTCATGGTGCAAGGTTCCATAAAGACGGAAATGCTACGCTTGAGGATGCAAATGTAATGAAGATTACTTAAATGCAGATGCAAATGCAAGGAGATCTCCTAATAAGGAGACAACAGGTATCCCAGGTGTAACACCCCAAATTTGCCCTCTTAATTTTAAGCATCATATCATATCATACTCATCATACTCATACCATTTTCTCAGTATCATATCATGGAAAGATGAAGCATAACATCCCTCATGTCCTAGCATCAAGCATATGGTCATCTGTGGGTTTTTGGAAGCATTTCAAACCATGACAAGGGTCCCAATGAGTTTGTACAAGTTCTATGGTGATTCTACACTCCATTTTCAAGATCAAGTCCATTGGCAAAAGCTCAGAAGATTGCATGATCATCAGAGATCTCAGGACAAGGCAAAGCTCCTATGCAATGCACCCAAATTAGGGTTTGAGATTCAAGCACCAAGATCTCACAACTTTGGCCATTTCTTGTGGGACAAGTCTTCCATATGTTAAGAGGATCCTATGTGTCAAATTTCATGAGAAAATTCCATGTGGAAGTCAGTCAATGCCTCAGTTGCTTGCAGATGAAGCAGAAAGTCAACTGAGCCCATAAAAAGTCAACTGTGCAATTTCAAGGGGTCCAACCCAAATTTTTTGGCCAAGAGGGGTCCTTACAATGTTATAAGAGGTTTGGAATTCCTAAAGTTCAAGAATCATGGAGATTTGAGGGGTTTTGCAAAAATGGTACAAAGTTGGTTTTTGAAGTTTTCCAAATTTTGCAAGTTTTGCCCTAATTTTCAAGTGACCTTAACATGATCAAAAATTCTTCAAATGGACCAAAGTCAAACATGAAAGTTGGAGAGTAAGGGCTCCCATTTTCAAAAAGTACAAGTACTTTTTCACCGGATTCCTAGATCATCCTAGAGGGCTTTCGAAAATTCCATCATATTAGGGCAAATTTCACTTTTTCAAAAATGCACCAAGTGCAAGAAGGCTCAAATCTGATTTTTGTGAATTGGTACAGGCCCAATCTTGTTTAAAACTTAAAATACATTGCATAAGGACCAATTTGCTCCAAAGAAATGGCCATTTTCGTGCACTTTAAAAAAATCACTCCAAAACATGCAAATTTGCAAAAATCATGAAACAAGTGTGACACTTAAATCTAAGGGCCAGGAATGAATGGATTTGGATCAAGGGTGGAAAATGAAACTCACACATGCTGAGAGGCCCAAGAGAGCATGAGCATAGCATGCTTATTCCACCAAGTGCACATGATGCATATTCACACTTTTCTCATTTGATTTTCGTGCACTTTCTTTCACACTTTCAGTATTGCTTTTTTACACCACAACAAAGAGAATTAGGGTTGCATCAGATCTGAAATCTCTCTCATTCTCTCATTCTAAACTTTCATGCAACCTTGCATTTTGCCTCATATCTCTTGATTCTCTTACATTCTCCACAAACTTCTTCCATATTCTTGATCAGTGAATCATATAGATCAAGAATCATCTATTCATTTGAGCTTAGAACACAGAATTGGAAGCTTACCATTTCAAAGCCACTTGTTGAGAAATCTCAGATCCAGTCCATTTCAAGGCCTTAGGTGCATTTATTTTGCATCTAAGGAGTAAGAGGAGTGATTTGCACGGATTGGTTGGTTTTCTAGCTCAATATTTCAAGGTCTTCATCTCAGGTATGACTTGAAACTTCATGTTCTGGAAATGAAATTGAATGGTTGATTTGTGTTCCTTGTTGTTTGCTGATCATGCTGCACTTTGTAGAATTGATTTTGGTGCATTATATCATGAGTTATGTGCATTTCAAGTTTGTTGGTGACACTTTATTTTGCTCGATCCGGTCAATTCATTGAGTTTTAGCTTGTTTTGATGCCATATTTGAATTCAGGAGTGTGGAATTAGTTGATCTGGACTATTTGTTTTCATTTTTTAGTGAATTTTTGCTTCTGGTTTGGTCTCCGGTGCCGGAGCCCTAGCTCCGGTCACCGGAATTTGTTTTGCTCATCCTAGGGTTTTTCATTGGAGAAGACGCATGGCAGCCATTGGATCTCACATCCAACGCACACCACAGCGCCACATGGCCCCATAATTCTTCCATTTCTATTATAAATTCTGTTTTCTATTTAATTCACCATGTGCTACACTCCATGTTAGTAACCATACGCCAGCCAACCAGAAACGAGCCTTACGCCACCTCATTTAATGAGGTTATCATCTTCATCCGTATGATGAATCCTGCGGATCATGTTATTTCCAGCTTATTTCCTATTTTATTTCAGCTAATTTCCACTCTAAGCCATGCTCCAGCGCTGGTATTTGGGCCTTAAGCTTTTGATTTTCGCACCACCATCCCCCAACCCAATTCCAATTCACACGTACAGCACCTGCTTTCCTCACCTCCATCCATTCTTTTATTTTTCTTTTTTCTACTTTAATTTCTTTTATAGTCAGTTTCATTTTAATTCATATAAAATAGTTCCATCCACCTAAAAAATCCCAAAAAATCATGAACCTCATTTTGTGTCTCTAATATTTTATCATATTTTTATTTTATTTTTTTTCCCTTTTCCACGTGTCAGAATTAATTCACCATTGCACCTAGCTTCTTTTATTTCCTTTCTTGACCAGTCTTCCTTGTTCATTTTCCATAGTCTTCAATATTTTGAGTTTTAATCCCATTCTTTTTGCTTTGTGTTTCTAACACATTGTAGTTTTCATGTGATTTTTCTCTGGATTTTTAGAAACTTATTTCTTAAGTCTTGGTCTTGTAACTTGTGATGTAAGTTTTCTTCCCTAACTTGTGTTCTTGCCTTCATTAAGCCTAGTTTGCTTCTGAATCTTCTCAAATCCTTTTGCCTAGTTGATATAACACGTTTTAAGGTCATTTTGTTTCAATTGTGGAATTTTTAGATGGCTGGTTGTTTTATTGTGGATTTTATCTTGAACCTTGTACCATTTTGCTTCCTTTGAACCTTTAAGTCTCTCATAAGCCTAGAAAGGCACTTGTGCCCATTTCTTCTTCTCATTTGGGGTTCCTTTAGGGTGTGGGTACCTTCCTGGTTCTTGGATAGGGTTTGTGTCTTCTGAATTTTTGAGTTTGCTTCTTTCTTAAGTCATTTGCTTCTTTAAGTACTTTCACTTCATCTTATGGTCTCTTTTGCTTCCATTTTGATATTATTTGGTCTTGTACCATTCTTCTCTTCATCTTGTTGGCTTCTTAAGCCATTCATCATTTTGTTTTGGTTCTGGTTGCGAGTCTTGTGTTCATATTTTGTGCATTTGGCTTTGCATATTTCATAAGTGTGCATTTGTTTTCATATGTGTTCATGTTGCATCATTTAGAGTTGTAAGCTTCATGTCTCATTTCTTTAAGTTGCATTTGCATTGTGCATATGTTCATACCATTTCACTTCTGGTTGTGTGGTTTTAGCATGTTATCTTGCTCATTTTGTTTCATTTATATGCATACTAACCTTGCAGGGGCTATGGTAAGTGTGAGATGTGGGAATTGAGTTCCACATCTCCAATTCTCATCTTTCCTCTTATGTTTATGTACTAACCCTTTGTTGTTGGGCTTAGGCCTTTCTCATCCCTTCTTCTATCTTCTTCTCTTCTTATTTCCTTCTTCATTAGGATAGAAACTTCACTAACCCTTAGGACATCCATGCATGTTAACACTTAGGATTATTTTAGTCCCCCTTTAGAATTTTTCCTTTGAGATCTTTTTGGTTCTTCTTCTCTTCTCATCTCATAACTCTAAAAAACACTTTAATAAATTTGAAGTGATGCATTGATCCATAGCCTTATCCCATGAGGTATGCTTGTAGTCTTCCCATCTTGGGATAGTACAAGTTTACCTTGTGATGCACAAGTCTGATCAAGGTATCTTCTTCATAAAAGAAAAGCATAAAACACACTTCTTCATCTGTAAATACCAAAACACTTAATAAGTAAACAAGTTAGTGAGCCTAAGCCCTAATCTTTGGGTTCAAGTTTTGGGGATCTTCTCCTTACTTGAGTGTGCTTGTTCTATTATTCCATCTTGGAATGTAGTGACAAGTGCACATTCCATTGAAGAGAGCTTGAGTTCACTTCCTTGTGACACACTCATAAAAGCTTCATAAAAAACACAAACAAACAATAAGCGTCTTTCCTTCGGGAATTATTTTCTCACCTCATTCGCTCCGTACACGAACTTGCTCCTACTTGTCACTTTGCAAGACGGTTACGCACTCGTCGTCCGAGTCTGCAACACCTGAGCAATGGCATAGGTAGTTCAAGCCTTAATTCATAAGCAATTTCCTTTTAGTATCCCTAGTTAGGGGAACTACGGCGTCTCTGATCCTCATTATCCTGATGAGGTACGTAGGCAGCGGGGTAGGGCCCGTTCGAGCACAATCTTTATTTTCCCTACATTTTTCCTTTGTTTTCTTTTCCATTTTCTTTTATCCAGTTCATTTTCATTTCTTTGCTGCAGTTTTCGTACCCTCACCCTTTGAATAGTTTTCTTTTGCAAGCGTGGATCCCGTCGGGTACGGCGGACGATCTGGGTGCTAATACCTTCCCAGGTCGTAACTGACTCCCGAGCTTAGTCTCTTTGGTTCGTAGGACCTGTGTCCTTCCTCTTTCTTTCTTCTGGTTTGTGCAGCATTACCATTCCCCCTCTTCGGGATAAAAATGCATGGCTGGCGACTCTATTCTTTTTCCGCGCCACTTTCGCGTTTGTACTAGGATGGAAATCCGGGGAGCGACACCAGGTAGCTTGACTGGGGAAATGATGATCACTGCACTGATCTGGTTAATTCTCGTGAGGACAAAGCGCCTCTGCGGGGAATTCTGTTAATGATACATCGGCTCTGAACTGCCGCCAATGCTAAAAATAAATTGGACTTTAAGATTGGAGAGCAAGGATCTTGTTGGGAATGAACTTAACTTGCGAGGTACGCTACCCGTTGAACTCTGTTGGGGAAGTGATAAGCTTTGTTGGGGATGAATGAACTCCTTGTACTGCTGGGGAGTGCTCCTTTATTGAAAGGCAATCTCTGCTCGGGGAGACTATCATTCTTCACTCTACTGGGGATTACCAAAGAAAAGGTGTTGTAGGGGACCCCTGTTCAAGGAACTTGCTGGAGGAGACCTCTTGAGGACCTGTCATGGCTTCATTAGCAATGTTTGTACATGCACCTGCACAAACACAACCGATAGCGCCTACGACATTAAGAGTTAGTCTGGCCTGTATGCCCTAGGCTTATGGTCTGAATCACCATCCCGGTCACTCAATGCTTTGGAGTTGCATTAAATGTTTCTGTCCTCCTGCATGGGTTAGAAAGCATTCAAATGTTCATAAGGCAACCTTTATCACAATTTGCTGGATGTTTTTTGCAATCAATCAATGTTATATGAAAACAAAAACATAAACATATGGACACAAATTTGACTGAAATTGAATTTTATTAATTGGAAAACGGCCTTGAATAGGCATTACATCGGGAAGCAATCCTTGGAAAGAGGAAATTGCCCAAAAAGGAAAACAAACTATCCTATTGGCAATGTGAAGAATGGATTTCATCAAGCTCCGACCCGGCTATGACTTGTATATCTTCATGACTCTTCGTTTTCTTTGCCTCTGAGGAAAATGATTGAATCGGTCTTCAGCCCTTAGGATGCCCATGGTTGCAAATGGATCACAAACCTCGCAGACCGCAGTCGTTCGTGTTAGTCCCTCTTTTGCGTGGATCGCTCTCTCGGGTTTTCAATCCTCCGGGATACCCTTTTTGCCTGAGCTGTCCAATGTGGCTTTTCAGCTCAATGGGTGTAAATTTTTTCTTCTTCAATATTTCCCTAATTTTTTCCCGAGTCTTTTATTCTATTTTTGGCTCGTCGGGATGCCCATTTTTGACTGGATCTTTATTCTGTCTTTATCCAGTGGGTCTTTTTACAAGAAGTATTTTCTTACTGAGTGTGCGTTAACGGGGGATTGGAAGTCTTCGCCATCCATGGTCGTTAACATCAAGCCTCCGCCCGAGAAGACCTTTTAAACCACAAATGGACCTTCATAATTGGGTGTCCACTTGCCCCTGTGATCATTGAGAGGAGGAAGAATCCTTTTCAGCACCAAGTCACCTGGTATATAGCGTTGAGGCCATACTTTCTTGTCGAAAGCCTGTTTCATTTGATGTTGATACAACTGTCGATGGCATACAACTGCTAGGCATTTTTCTTCAATGAGGCTTAATTGGTTATATCTGGTTCGGATCCATTCAACTTCATCCAACTTGGCATCCATCATTATTCTCAACGAGGGGATCTCAACATCGACTAGTAGGACTGCCTCCATACCATACACCAATGAGAACGGGGTTTCCCCTGTCGAGGTACACATAGACGTTCGGTACCCATGTAGTGCAAACGGTAGCATCTCATGCCAATCCTTATACGTCACAACCATCTTCTGAACGATTTTCTTGATATTCTTATTGGCCGCCTCGACGACGCCATTCATCTTCGGGCGATACGACGAAAAGTTGTGATGCTCTATTTTGAAATCTCGGCACAAGTCAACCATCATCTTGTTATTGATGTTAGAACCATTATCAGTAATGATCCTATCTGGAATTCCATACCGGCAAATGATATCTCGTTTGATAAATCGGGCGACCACTTGCTTGGTAACATTGGCATAAGATGCCGCTTCGACCCACTTTGTGAAGTAGTCTATAACAACCAGGATGAAGTGGTGACCGTTGGAAGCTGTTGGCTCAATCTTTCCAATCATATCAATGCCCCACATGGCGAATGGCCAAGGTGAAGACATGACGCTCAATGGATTTGGAGGTACATGGACCTTATCAGCATAGATCTAGCACTTGTGGCACTTGCGGGAATATTTACAGCAATCAGATTCCATAGTGATCGATTAATACCCCGACCTGAGCAATTTCTTTGCCATAACATGTCCTCCAGCGTGGGTACCGAAGGAGCCTTCGTGAACCTCTTGCATTAGCAGGTCCGCCTCGTGTCTATCCACGCATCTGAGCAGGACCATGTCAAAGTTTCGTTTGTATAGTACATCATCTTGATTCAAGAAGAAACCTCCTGCTAGTCTCCCGAGAGTCTTCTTGTCTTTACTGGATGCCCCAGCTGGATATTCCTGAGTCTTCAAAAATTGCTTGATATCATAATACCAAGGTTTGCTATCCTCAACACCGTCAACTGCAAAGACATAGGCATGTCTTTCGAGACGAGATATATCTATCTGAGGCACATAATTCTCTTGATACACCTTGATCATGGAAGATAGAGTTTCCAAAGCATCAGCAAATTGGTTCTCATCTCAAGGTATATAATGCAATTTGATTTTGGTGAAGAAAGTTAACAACCTCCTGGTGTAATCCCTGTATGGAGCCAAGTGAGGTTGATAAACTAGCCACTTTCCATTAACCTGGTTGATAACTAGAGCAGAATCACTGAAGACCTCAAGGTTCTTGATTCTCATACCGATTGCTTCTTCGATACCCATTATGCAGGCTTCATACTCTACTTCGTTATTGGTGCACTCGAATGTCAGCCGAGCACTGAAAGTCATGTGTACCCCCTCTGGTGAGGTAAGGACAACATCTACTCCACTACCATTCATGTTCACAGCTCCGTCAAACATCAATTTCCATTTGGATTCGGGGTCCGGCCCCTCCTCCGGAAGTGGTTCTTCACAGTCTTTCGACTTGAGGAACATGATGTCCTTATCCGGAAACTCAAACCTCATTGGTTGGTAATCATCAATTGGATATTGGGCCAGATAATTCGATAATACACTTCTTTTGATTGTTTTTTGCGAAGTGTATTGGATATCATATTCTGTCAGAATCATCTGCCATCAGGCTACTTTTTCGGTTAGAGCTGGCTTTTTGAAGATGTACTTTACATGGTCCATTTTTGAAATTAGGAAAGTAGTGTGAGTCAGCATGTACTGTCTTAGCCCGCGAGCAGCCCATGCCAAAGTGCAACAAGTTTTCTCGAGTAGTGAGTAGCGTGTCTCACAATCGGTAAATATTTTGCTAAGATAATAAATGGCATGCTCTTTTCGACCAGACTCGTCCTGCTGACCCAACACACATCCCATTGATCCTTCGAGTACATTGAGGTACATGATTAAGGGTCTCCGTGGCACTGAAGGCATGAGAATCGTAGGTTCTTGCAAGTACTCCTTGATTTGGTCGAAGGCCTGTTGGCAGTCATCATTCCATTTGATAGCCTGATTCTTCCTCAGAAGCTTGAAAATAGGCTCACACGTGGCTATTATGTGCGAGAGGAACCGTGCAATTTAGTTCAACCTCCCTAAGAAACTGCATACTTCTTTCTCACTTCTTGGTTCAGGCATCTCTTGGATGGCTTTTACCTTTGCAGGGTCGACCCCGATTCCCCTTTCACTGACAATAAAACCTAGCAGCTTACCAGAACGTACCTCGAAGGTGCATTTGTTCAGATTCAACCTTAGTCTGAATTTCCGAAGCCTGTCAAACAACTTGGCTAAGTTGACTAGATGCTCTTCTTCTGTCTGTGACTTCACAATCATGTCATCAATGTAGACCTCAATCTCGTGATGAATCATGTCATGGAATAGTGTCACCATTGCACGTTGGTAAGTTACACCGTCATTTTTCAAACCAAACGGCATCACTTTATACCCGAAAGTGCCCCAGGGTGTAACGAACGTAGTCTTTTCCATGTCCTCTGGCGCCATTTTAATCTGATTGTAACCCGAGAAGGCATCCATGAAAGAGAATATGGATAACTGAGCAGTATTGTCAACTAACACGTCAATGTGAGGCAAAGGGAAATCATCTTTAGGGCTGGCCCGATTCAAATCTCTATAGCCCACGCACATTTTGACCTTACCATCCTTTTTAGGGACTGGGACAATATTTTCGACCCATGGGGATAACTTGTTACGGCCAAGAATCCGACGTCAAACTGTTTCTACACCTCTTCTTTAATTTTAATGGCCATGTCAGGGCATGTACATCTCAACTTTTGCTTTACAGGTGGGCACTCTTCCCTGAGAGGTAGTTTATGCACCACAATATCAGTGTCCAATCCAGGCATGTCTTGATAAGACCAGGCGAAGATGTCAACATATTCTCGAAGCATAGCAATTAGATGAATTTTGATATATTCTCCTAACGCAACCCCGATCTTCACCTCTCTCTTGTCTTCTTCAGTACCCAGATTTATCACTTCAATAGCCTCCTCATGTGGCTGAATCATCTTTTCCTCTTGTTTAAGCAACCTGGCTATCTCTTCGGGAAATTTACAATCTTCTTCACTTTCCTCGTCGGCTAGGTAAATTGGATTGTCGAAGTCATAATGAGCCATAGCAAGATTGTCATTGATGAGACCCGATAAGGAACATCTGCATGAATGATGATTCATGCTAGATTTTAGAAAAGGTGTGAGACATGAAAACATTGCCATCTATTTTGAAAACAAAAATGAAAATGAAAGACAGGGAACAACATGTCATGAATGCAAAAACGTACGCTTTATTGATGATTATGAAATAATATCATGAACAAAAGAACCCTTACAATGAGCCACTATGCCCCGGGTAAGGCGTATGGCTTGACTACAAGAAAACAAAACATAAAAAACTATTACTCTTCAATTCGAGTGACAAAGATGAGCTTTTCTGCCGACCAATTATTGAGTTGTGTCCCTGGAGCACAAGGCTTAACCCACTCATCAATATCGCAGTCACTGTCAGTCATATCCTCTTGCGCAGCATAAACGTTGCCAAGATCAACCCACCCAACACTGGTGAAGGTGATTGGGCCTTTCCAACCTCTAGCACTTTGTCCAGGTGTTGACTGACCAGGCTGGTAGCCAACTCCAAACATGTCCTTCTTTTCTGGGATCTCAATCGTTTTGCCCCATCCTTCCTTCGCACCTGATTCCACCACTTTTAAGGCCTGTTTGTAAGAAGCTATAGAAGCTCATTTCTTCAGGTCTTCAGATGAAGCAGCTGATGCAATCTCAGATTTGACGGGCTCAAAATCTTGGCAGGGAGTCTCGAGGATTTCTCCATCCATTTCCACATATTTGAATGAGGCTAGGTGGCTGATGAAGATGTCTTCTTCTCCTGACACTATTACAATTTGCCCTTCCCACACAAACTTTAACTTTTGATGAAGGGTGGAGGATACTGCCCCTGCTGAATGGATCCATGGTCTCCCTAACAAACAACTATAAGCCGGATGAATGCCCATCACGTAGAAAGTAGCGTTGAAGACTTGTGGTCCCACCTGGATAGACAACTCCACTTCTCCGAATAATGACCTCCTTGAACCATCGAATGCTCGTACGACTAAGTCGCTTGGCCTCAGCATGACCCCATCATAACTCAACTTCATGAGGTATTTCTTTGGCAGTACATTCGATGACGACCTTGTGTCCACCAACACGTGGGAGAGTACAACCCCCTTGCATTCCATGGAGATATGCAAGGCGCGGTTGTGACTGCGTCCTTCGGATGTTAAGTCCATATCTGTGAAGCCCAGGCCATGGCTAGAGTTTACACTCAACATCACTGTTTCCAACTGATTTACAGATATATCATGCGGTACATACGCGTTGTTCAAAATCTTCAATAGGGCGTTTCCTATGCGAATCCGAACACATTAATAAGGATAAGATTAAGATCTTCGAAGGAATCTGCTGTAAGTGGTCTACGAACTTGTAGTCACTTTTCTTGATGATTCTTAAGAATTCCTCTGCATCCTTATCAAAAGTGATGTCAGGATCTGCTGAAGGTGCAGGTGCATCATTAGCCATGGATTGTTTGACCCTGGCTTTCACTTGAGCCTCAACGGTATCTTTCGATGGTAATGCACTACCCCTCAGAGTTTCTGGCGCAAATAACCTACCGCTTATGGTAAATCCCCTAACTCCAATATTTTCAACTTGGCACGGAGAGGAAGTGGATGCAGTTAAGTCTTGCTTATGGCTATTATAATACACTTCACCCCCATAATTCCAAGGAATGGCTCTGTCACTCTGGTATGGGATAGGTCCAGTAGTGGTAATGGTTATGGGTGCCACTCTTGCTGCGGCAGGAACCTGTGCTGGGTTGTAATAGATCATAAAAGTTGATATATCATCACTCTTCACAACTTTATCTAACTGTATACTTCTTTCATTGATCATCCTCTGTATCCCCGATCTCAGCTGATCACAACCATCAAGGGAACTAACACAGTCTGGGCAATTTTCTCCACAACCCGAGAACATATCCCTTTTGGCCAAGCAAGCTTTTACTGCCATCAGTTGAGTTTTCAAATCATTGACATCAGATATCAAATTCAAAACTTCACCGCTATCAATAGCCCCACAGTCATTCACAAATGGCTTCTTTACATTGGAGTTTGACACTCCGCTATTCTGGATTTTGCCTTGCTTCATCTAGCTTTCTATTCTTTCACTCTTCAGGATAATGTCTGAAAACCCACTAGATGAACAATCTGCTAATCTTTCCATGAAATGCCGTGGGAGGGTATCCATGAAAAGATACACCATTTCTCTCTCCAGCAAAGGTGGTTGTACTCTGGAGGCAACCTCACACCATCTTTGAGCATAGTCCTTGAAGCTTTCTGAGTTCTTCTGAGATAAACTCTGGAGTTGAGTACGGATGGGTGCCATATCAATATTGTACTGATACTGCTTAAGGAAGGCCTCCCCAAGCTCTTTCCATTCGGACATAATACTTTTCTAGCTTCATATACCACTCCAGTGAGCCCCTAGAGAGGCTGTCCTGGAAGTAATACATCCAGAGTTTTTCATCTTTAGTTTGAGCGGCTATCTTGCGGTAGAAAGCCTATAAGTGTGTCTTGGGGAAGGAATTGCCATTATACTTATCAAAGCTTGGAGGTCTTAATTTAAGAGGGATAACCACCCCAGAGACCAAACCCATATCAAATACATCAATTCCAAGAGTGTCCCTACATTCAAGGGCCTTAACCTTCTCAGCCAACAACTGAAAAATCCTGAAAGTTGTCGCCCGTGCAAAAACCCATATCATCATTGGTAGGAGGGAATTGATCCTCCTGGCGATCTTCCATAGGGATAAGAGTAGGCGTGCCAGTTTCTTGAACTGAAGGTCCGTCTCCTCTGTTGTTGTTAGGAGGATTTCCCTGGGCATCTGGAGTAACCACTGGAGGGTCAGTTTGGGGAGGAGTAAGCCTCTGCATAGCATTTCTCAGCTCTTGCTTCCCTAGGGCCATGCCCTGCATCATAGCCATAAACTCTCCCATTCGGGTGCGAAGTTCGTTGAGTTCTGTCTGCATAGTGTCTATGATGTTTCTTTGATTGTTGCGGGTAGCGTACCAGTGAGGAATGCTCTGTCTGGGATGACGGGTCCTGGCTGCTCTCGCAATCTTTCCCTGAAAATGGATAAGTTAAGTACCCTTAAGAAACCTGTAAAAGAAAGAAAATGCAAATGATATGTATGCAATGCTGTGTTTCTTTTATCCTCAAGGGTTTTATTTTACTTTCCCCGTAGGGTGCCAGTTCACACATCAAAAGGCAAAGTACATCAATAAAAGAGGAATCCCACAACAGGTCTGTGGGTAATCCAGATATGTGAATACAAGACTAAACCCTAGGAAATTCTACATCCTGCAACCTCCAGCTAAAGCGCTTGACACCTTGGAGCAACTAGGCTATGTCTGGATGATCTGGCTCCTGTATGAGTTTCTGGATTAGGAGATCCCTGAGGTCAAAAGAGGCATGAAACTCCTCAATTTGTTGTAGGAACACCTTCTCACCTTCTTTGCCTGCACTTGACTCGATCTTGATTTTCTTAACATCATCCCGAAGCTTTAATTCTTCTATCTCTTTTTGAGCGTCTTCCACTATCTGTTGACTTTTTGCCATATCCTGAAGGTAATCCTTTTGTTGGTGGTGGGACTTTTGGAGTAGCTCTCCTTGTTCAGCTAAGGAGTCCTGAAGGCTTTTGACCTCCAGTTTGTATTTGGCCTCCAACTCTTTCTGCTTCTTCAGATTATCTTCCCATTTCTCCTGCCATAAAGTTATAGCTTCATTAGCTTCGTTAAAAGCTTTCTTATCTTTTTGGTGCTGGCTCGCCTTGTGAGTTTCAGCTAACCCTCTTTTTTTGAAGTAGAGTTCTCTCTCCTGGAAGTCCTGCTGCTTGAGCCTGACCATCTCTTCAGCACGATGAGCTCTTTCTTCCAACTTCTGATTCTGAATTTTTAACTTTTGGCACGAATTTTTGGCCTTTTGATTTTCCATTCTAAGTTGTTTAACCAAGGCCTCCAATTTCTGGTAATCTTTGAGAGGTATTGAATCCAAGGGTGACTCCTCTTTAGGGTATAAAAGGGACTCCAGAGAGAACGTGAGAAGTAAGACTTTTACACGATCTTTCAACCATGTAGCAAAAGTATCATATGTTTTTGGGTCCACCTTCCCAAAATCTTTCTTTCCTTTCCTTATCCTGACCTCCCAAGCTTGGGCTACCTGTACACACAACTCCATGTTTCCTTATGTCGATAAATACAATGACTCAACTACCTCTTCAATTGATGGTGGGACCTTCAGAGGGTAACCAAAATGTTTTATGGACAACGAAGGATTATAGTTTATTCCCCCTTTTCTTCCCAGTAAGGGTACATTGGGGAAAGTGCCACAACTAGAAATAATCTCTTTGCCTATTAAGTCTCTATTGCACCCCCAAGATATGTTGTCTGAGGTTAAGCCCATCAATCTTTTGGACCACTTCCAAGCTTGTTTCAAGTCTTGGAAAGGTCCCGATTTTGGGAATTTCCTTACAAACTAGTCAGCAAACAAAGGAGCACAATATTTCGCATACCCTTTTCTCTTCTCATTCCTGTAATGGACCCATAGTAGAAATCACCAAGCAATGTAGGCACTGGGTTTCTCTTGACAAAGATGGTAATAGCCTCCATGCTGATCAACCCTTTCTCTCCTGGGAACAAACTTATCCCATATATCATCATAGCTATCAATGCCCTGAATTCTTCCCACTTGTTTCCCAATGCCATAACACGAGCTTCTGTGATAAGAATATCCAAGGAAATCCCTTTACCCTCATTAGCTTCTAGCCCCATATTAACTCTGAGCATACTTAAGTGATATGCACCAGTTATGTCTTCATAGGGAAGGACCCTCTTTGAAGCATAGTAAGGCATACCTTCTCTGATGGGAACCTTCAGGATGCTGGAGACCTCTTCCAAGGTGGGTGATAAAATGTAATCTGGAAACATAAAGACTCGTAACTGTGGATCATAAAATTGCAACAAGGAATGCAGGTTGTCCCTTTGATCAACTTTTGGTTTACTCACATACGCTAAGATCTTTCCATACTCTCTCTTGAAGTCATCCAGAACATTGTCATTCATCAGGTTGATTAATTTCTGAATACCTGTAAACACCCCAAATTTTCCCTCTCTCTTTCTCACACCTTGGCTTGTAATCCTTCATATTGCATTGCATAAACATTCCATCTTACACTGCATAGTTTAATTTCACTGCATAACTGCATAGCTAGGGTTTGTGATCAGATGAATCTTAGAAGTGATTTGAGCAATCTCCAAGGTCTTAAAGCATGCCAAGAGGGTCCTTGAGTAGTCTATGACCATTTTATGCCCCCATGGGTCATTTAAAGTCAAGAAATGCCAAAACACTGCAGAGGTATGAAAGCTAAGCTAAGGCTCCTACACAGATGACCTGGGATTAGGGTTTTGGTTTCATAGGCCTTACACACAAATTTTTTGGCCATTCTTGATTCTATTGGTCCATATATGTTATAAGGAGCTTGTGTATCAAATTTCATGGAAAAATTCAATGTGGAATTCATCTGATCAAGTGGTAACTTCCTGAGCAAGAAAAGTCAAATTCTGGGCATCCGAGGCCCCCAACAAGGGTACCTATGGGTCATCATTATCAATTTGAAGTCATATGGTCTTTATTTGAGCATTGGAATGCTTGGAAGTTCACAAAATTGAAGAAAAATGAACAAAGCCAAAACTTGCCAAAATTGGAAATGACTTGTAATGTAAACTTTCTATTTTGGGAAAGATTTTCAACTTCCTCTTTCTTGATCAAAAAGGTTTCAAATGAAATTTCTTCAAACATGAAAGTTGTAGATTGGATCCTACCATTTTAAAAAAGTACAAGAACTCATTCTAATTCATCCTAGAACTCAAGTTATAGCCTTGCAAAGTAGGCAAAAATCACATAAATTTCATGTTCATGCCAAAGAGGGATTTTTTCATATTGGCATTTCAAGCTTCTACACGACCTCTAATGTGCTCAAATGTATCATAACATGTTCAAGCTACTTCTAAAGATCAGAATTGGACTTTGAACCTAGGGTTTTGATGACTTGATTCTTAAGAAATGTCAAAGATTCCAAATTGCATAAACCATGGGAACACTTGATCAAGGCCATCCAGCTGCATAAACTTGATCCAATGGCCTTCCTTGAAGCTAGATGAAGCAATCCAAGCAAAAAAATATCCTCTACCATGGCCCATACCATTACTACACAATTTTTGACTTTTTGGCCAATCACCCCATACCATTCCCACAGGGCACAACCATTCTCCTGAATTGTTGGGATAACTTCTACATTGCCTAAAGACCATATAGCAAGAATGCCATGAGCTCAGAAGACACACAACATCAGATTTCACAAAATTTGCCAAAAACTTCTCTTCTTTGATTCTCTCTAACCACCCATCAAACTTCAAAGATTTTTTCACCATTCAATCAGAAATCATCTCTAGAACACAAAACAACCATCACCATTGTCTGAAACCTCATAAACCAAAGCTTCCATTTCTACCATATCAGAATCGAGCCACTCAAAATAGCCACTTTCAAAGCATTATAAGCATCCCAATAGCTTCAGGAGGATCAAAGGAGCTCATTTGCACAAGTGAGAGGTTCTGAAAGCTCACCATTGAAGGTTTCCAACTCAGGTATGGCCAAGAACATATTTTCTCAAAGCTTTGATTTCTTATTATAGAATGAAACTGCATGCTCTAAGGATCACAATGATGCTTTTAAAATTGAAAATGGTGAAGAAATGAACATTTCATGAACTTCTGAAAATTTGCCCGTGTTTAGGGTTTGCTTCATTTCAGCTTGTTTAGGTGTTAGAAATTATGTTTGATGATTGATTTGAGTTCCTAGGAGGGTGAGAATCATTTTTGGGCATGTTAGAGGTTGTGAAATGGCCTAGGGAAGAAGTTGATGTTTTGGTTCACCGGAGAAGATGACCTGAGTATTTTCCGGTCATCTGAAAATGTTTAGGGTTAGGGTTCCCAGATTGATTCTAGGCCCTTGGATCATGATTAGGTTAAGAAATGAATGCTTCAGATTGTGTCATTAATATTAGTTTCTGATTAATTAAAATAAAACATAATTAATTGCCAGATTGAACCAGAGCCCTTGGATCACGCGCGTATTAGCCATTTAAATCTGAACCCTAAGATTGACCTACTTCCCAGTCTTGCTGACTTGCGCTTTGGACCACTGATCTTGTTTCCTTGAAATCACAGCCATTGATCTTGATTACTTTTCATTTTCTTTTTATTTTATTTTTATTTAATCCATTTTCTTTTCTTTTATTCATTAAAAATACAAAAATTCATTAAAAAATTCTGAAAATTTTTGTCATCACTTGAATTAATTTTTCAGAAACAAAAAACATTTTTATTTTTATTTTTTCATTAAAAATGCATTTTTAAATATTTTAATTGTATATTTTAATTAATTAATTCCATTTAATTAATTAAAATTACTTTAAAGTATTTAAAAATCACCCGAAAAATCAGAGAGGTTTCTTTAACATTTAGAAACATTTACAAACTCATCCCACCAATTTCTTTTTGGTTTTGATCAAACTTTGCCAATTTTCTTTGAATTAGGGTTTCTAAATTTCCTATTTTTCAACCCTAACTTCAAAAATTCATAACCTTCAAACCAAGATGAGTTTGTATTTGATTCTATTTTCAATCTTTCACACTTGACCTCTAGTTTCTAAATATATTTTTGTCTCATTTTTATCTTGCATTTTAATATTAATGTGCATTTTCCCTTTGAGAAGTATCCAAAACCCTAGCCAATCTTAGGTAAACCATAACTTGAATTTGGTAAACCTTTAGACCTCCCCCTTTGGATTTTATTATCATGAGTGCTTAAGGTTACTTTGGATACAATTTCAATTTCTTATCAGGTGATTTTCTTGTGCTTTTGAGTTTGTACATATCTTGTTTTTAAACTAACCATTTCAGATGCATTTGGTAAGTTGTTTAGGATGTGGATGTGCATCCACATCCAACCTCTCCTTATCTCTTTATTTTTATGCACTTTGTTTGTGTTTGAAGTGAATCTCATTCACTTATGTTATCTCTTGTTCTTAGGTTACTTAACTTCTTCATGAAGTAAGTAACCTAATCCTTTTTTTCTCTCCCTCTCTCTCTCTCTCTCTCTCTCTCTCTCTCTCTCTCTCTTTTCATCTGCTTCTCTTCCTTGGTGGCCATCTGAAGACTTCTCTTGATGCCTCACAAACCATAGGAACATCCAAGCATGATAACTTTGGGTTGTACATAGTCCCCCCCAGTTTTTACCTTTTGAGTCTCCTTGAGTCTCTCTCTCTCATCTCATAATCAAGGCTAAACAGTTAAAGTTTTGAGACTCTGAATTAGGGTTATGCCTGTATCCTTATCTTAGGATGGAGTGTATAACTTTAATACTTAGTGTTAAACCTTTAAGTTGTTTTCACCTCTTAATCAAAACACCTAATAACCATTAAGACTTAAGCTTGTAACGTGGGCCTTATATTATGGTTACATCTCTGCCTGTTGGTTCAGAGGGGACTAACCCTAGTGTTCAATGGACAAGTCCCCCTCAGGTTTAGTCTTACAAACATAAAATCCATTTCTTAATCCCACCTTTAATTAAAATCCACTTTAATAAAGGCTTGTTATATAATGAATTTAATCCCGAACCATGGATTAAGTTGAGGTATCTTCCTCAGCTTAAGTGTCCTCATCTATCATCCTTCTCTTAAGATGGTGTAATGAGTTCACTAATCCCTGATTAGAGGTTAAACTCATTACTTAACACAAAACGAAAATCCAAAAACTCTAAATAATTACAATTGGGTTAATGATCTTAATCCTGCATCATTAGGGTAATTAAGTTGAGACCTTCATCTCATACTTAAGTGGACTCATTATCCCTAATCAGGGAGGATATAATGAGTTCATAACCTTTGATTTAGGCTTAAGCTCATTAACTTATGTAAAACACCAAAAACAATAACAAAACTCAAAACACAAAAACAAACAATAAACGTCTCCTCCGGGATTCTTTTCTCATCATATTCACTCTGAAAACGAGAACTTGCTTCTTCTGTCTAATGCAAGACAATTAGCACTCGAGCCAAACGAGTCACACACTTGAGCATAGACAAGCAAGCAGTTCACATCAAAAACATCTAAGTTTATTTGAGTCGAACTACGGTGTTCTGACTTCCTCATTGCACGAGAGGATACGTAGGCATAACTTAACGGTTATCGAACAAAAAAAGTTTCTTTTTCTTCCCCTCTCTCCTCTTTCCAGCTTTCTTTTCTTAGCCTCAATTTTGAGCACTCACTTTCTTTTTGCACTGACACTCTATACATCCATTCATCTCTCTCTTTTATGCACAGTTTAGCACATACACTATCCCCTTTTAAACACAATTAGGTAAGCATGGATCCCGTCGAGTACGATAGATGATCTGGGTGCTAATACCTTCCTAGGTCGTAACCTACTACCCCCTTACTCAGTCTCTTTGGTTCGCAACCGTCTTATCCATATCTTTCTAGGTTTATGCAGCATTACCTTTCCTTCAGGATAAAAATGCCTAGCTGGCGACTCTATTTAACCTCAACCTCCAACATCACCGACCTTTCGCGTTTGCACCTGGACGAAAGTCCAGGGAGCGACAGCTTGGCGACTCTGCTGGGGATATCTTTGCAACCAGGGCTTCTGGTTCTCTTGTGGGTTTCTCCTAGAGTTTGTTTGTTTGTGATTTTTTGGGGGTGTTATGTGATATTTGTGTTTATGTTTTTGCTTTATTTATTGCTTCTTGTACAACTTTATTTATTGCATTTACTTTATCGCTTTCATTTACTGCTTTCTGCATTTCATTTATTATTGTCATATCATTGTGCTGGATTTTTTGGTTTACCTTGGTGGGTGGGATATTCCAGTAAGAAAGGTCCAACACAAAGGCCTGAGTGACACCTAGGATTAGAGTGGTTTTGTATTCTTTCCCATTCCATTTCGGTCTAGTGCGGGAATATGAAAAAACGGTTCAGACATGGGTTTCTTTTTGAGAACTCTGTGCTACGGATTTCCTGTAGTGCTAGGGCTATCTGAGAAGCCTGCTAAGTCTGGATGACCTTTTTAGATGACCTTCAACATCTGAGGTGAATTAGAGGAGGATCTTTTATGATTAGGGTAAACATTGTACCTCCGAGTTAGAAGTGTTTACACTTCTCATAATAGATCCGAATCTGAGGATCCTTGTTCTAGAACAATACATGTGAGTGGGTTGGGTTGTTTACAGGTTTGCAGGAACCCTTGACCTCAACATACCTTGCTACTGGAATTTGTTTTTAAGGTTTTACCATTTTGGACTAGTTCTTTGAAAACCTTGACTTTTGACTCTTTATTTGAGTCCCCCACCTGGTTACTGGTTCTCAAGCCTTCATCTGAAACTTTGAACACTCATGGATCCTACCAAAGGCAACTGAATATCCAGCACATGATCACAAACCCTTGCATATCATAAGAATACATAATATTGCATCATTTAACATTTGTCTATTTGTTTTACAGGGTATCCATTTTCATTTGGTTTGGTTTTGACCGTTCTTCTGCTCAGCTATCTTCTTCAACACTTCTTCAGCTATCTTCTTCAATTGTCTTCTTCAGTTACTTCCTTCATCACACATCTTCAACATGGATTCAACCAGGAAAAGCAACATCACCTACCACTTCTTTGAGTATCCTCTAGCAGGCATCAGACATATACAGGCTCTTATCACCCCTGATCATGTTCCCTTATTCAGAGAGCATTATGGTGGGATCCTGGACATGATCATGGATTTAGACACATTGCAAAGGAGCATGATTCATACCTGTCTTCAGTTCTATGACCCTCCTCTCTGTTGCTTCACTTTCCAAGATTTTCATATTGGTCCTTTACTGGAGGAATACTCTATGTTATTGGGTGTCCCTATCAGAATAGGAATCCCTTTCAACCCTGAAATGAACCCTCCAAGGAATGAAGACATAGCCAAAGAATTACATCTGGAAGCAACTGTCATTGATGAGCACATGACTTCCAAGGCTGGAATCCCAGGCCTTCATCTGGATTTCTTGATCACTCAGGCTACAAAGCAAGCTGCAGTAGGGAATTGGGAAACTGTGTGTGCTCTCCTGGCTCTCAGTATTTATGGTATCATTTTGTTTGCAGACGAGCCTAAGTTTGTAAGCAAGAATTCCATCCACATATTCATGCTAAAGAACCCAGTTCCCACCTTATTGGGAGACTTCTACTACTCAGTTCATCAGAGGAATGAGAAACAAAGAGGAAGACTGGTGAGGTGTTGTGCACCTCTTTTCTACAGTTGGTTGATGAGACACATGCCGAAGACAGAAGCTTTCCTGAATCCAAACCAGTCAAGGAATTGGGCTAAGAGGATGATTTCCCTTACTTCAGAAGATATCAGGTGGTGTACTCAGAACACCAAGGGTCGAGACATAATAACAAGCTGTGGACAATACCCTAATGTGCCACTTATTGGAGTAAAGGGTTGCATCAATTACAATCCTTTACTTTTCAAGAGACAGTTAGGGTATGCTTTGATACATCCACCTAGGGAGAAAAACTTAGCAGAGTCTCTTTACTGTACTTTTCAGAACAATCATGTCATTGTCCGACAAGCATCCTGGGCTTGGGATAATACACAGACTAATGGAACTGCTATTTTGGGGAAGTGCAACAACATAGCCTCCACTCAGTACACTGAATGGTCACACATCAGAGGATAGATCACTCGTATGCCATTCACCCTGGAAGATTTACCAGGGCCATCAGCAGTTGAGCCTATAGCCACAGTCAGGCTGGAAGAATTTAAGAAGTTAAAATAAAGAAATGCCCAGCTAGATGAAGCTTTGAAGAAGACCCTTTGGGAAAGGAATGATGGTCGTCTGGATATTGAAAAGTTAGAGAAGCTACGCATTGAGCATGTAACCAAGATTGAGAAGACTGAAGACTACATCAGGAAACCCCGAGCAGGGGAACTTGTGTTGAAGAATGCATGCAAGGAAGCAAAGATTCAAAAGGCGAGAGTTGGGCATTATCTGGAAGAAAGCCAGGATAGATGGGCCAGGATAACTGAGGCTCGTATGATAGAAGACCTGAAGATGCAAGCCAAGGTAGAGCAGTTAGAGTCTAGTGAGAAAAGAAGCCAATAAGCACTGTTGGCAGCTCAGAAGGAGATCTCAGAATTGAAACTCCGGGTGGGGTTAAAGAGATCCAAAGAACAGGACAAGTATCAGAAGATGACAAATGCCATTGCAACCAGAAACCTTCTCATCAGAACCATCATAGAGCACCCAGTTGGACCAGTAACTGATTCTCTCCTGAAGGAAGTCAGAGAGGATGCTTTTGGTCTGGATGTCTGATTTTATTTGTTTGTATCTATTTGATTGTACTTTAATTCACCATGGTGATTTTGTTTGTTGTATTCTTAAATTTGTTGCATTTTGATTCACCATGGGAGTTTGTTTGGTTGTAACTCATGAACTATTTGTATTTGGCATTGCAACTTGTTGTTATGGTTATGTATTGGGTTTTCTCATAGACTTCGCTTGCTTCAAACATCTTCATCTTCTCAAGAGAGGTCTGGAAGGTCAAAAACAAGAACCAAACCGGATACCCTCTGAAGACAAATAGACATATCGCATTGCATGCTAATCTCATATCCTTTGTTTTGCAGGAGATTTTGTTGTTATCTTCTCACTTTGTTGAATGTTTCAAGAAATATTGCTCGCAGGAGGGTCTTTCCCGTCAATCGCATCCACAAATATCCAACTCGACACAACCTTCCGAATCTACAAATGGATCAGCTACAACAAGAACTGACAAATGTGAGGACTCAGATGACTGATGTGAGGACATAAGTGAGAACCCATATGAATCAATTCATGGATGTGATGACTGGGATGGCACAGACCCATGAAAGATTGAGAGAGTTAGTCGAGCGGCAAACTCCGGAAGATAACCATGCAGGCACTGAGGGTACAAGTAACAATGTACGCGATCAGCCGCGAACGACTCCGGTAGTGTTTGGACCTTACAACAACCCTGAAGTTAATATACTTGGGGATGGCCAAAGGAACACTGAAGATCGTATTCTACAGGAAGATCCTCAAGATGAGCAATTTACGGTGTTAGGTGCTGGGGAAGATAAAGCTTATGACCGTCGTCTGGACGAGATATCTGAGAAGTTGAGATCCCTGGAATCCCAGAACTCTTTGGGATTTGATGTGATGAATATGGGCTTAGTTGAAGGGGTGACGATTCCTCACAAGTTCAAACCTCCATGTTTTGAAAAGTATAATGGTACCTCCTGTCCTCGTACCCATTTGCAATCTTTTTTGGGAAGATTGAAAGCATATACCATGGATGAGAAACTGTGGATGTTTTACTTTGAAGACAGTTTAACCGGGGCATCCAGAGAATGGTATTCACACTTGTCAAGGGCTACTATCAGGAATTGGAAAGACTTAGCTGAGGCCTTTATACACCAATATCAGTACAACCTGGATATGGCACCTAATAGGACCCTCTTGATGGGTATGTCTCAATCTTCAAGGGAAAGTTTCCGTGAGTACACTCAAAGGTGGAGACAACTTGCTGCTGCTGTCCAGCCACCTATATCTGAAAGAGAAATGGCCGATATGTTTATGAATACCTTGCAAGGGACCTACATTGATAGACTTGCTGCTTTCTCTTCCACTAGTTTTGCTGACATGGTCATAGCGGGAGAGAGAATTGAAAGTTTGCTGAAGATGGGCAAGATTTCTGACAACAGTGCTAGCTCCAACAATGCAAAGAAACCCTTCTCAGGACCTCGAAGGACAGGAGAAACTAATGTAGTACATGTTAATAGAGGTAGATCCTAGTACCTGCAAAGATCAGTGGCCGTAGTCACCATTCCTACTCCAGCACCTCAGCAACAATAATATCCTCAGCAACAACATTTCCCACAACAACAACAAAGATCTTATAACAACAACAATCAACAACAAGGTCCTTTCCAACAAAGGCCTTCTCAAACTAACAGGGTGATCGATCCCATCCCGATGCCATATGCAGTTTTACTCCCGCAACTATTGAAGCTTAATCTGACTGAACTAAGGACTTTGGCTCCACCAGATCCTTTGAATCTCCCAAGGAACTATGATGTCAATGCCAGGTGTACTTTTCACTCTAATGCGCCTGGTCATTCAACAAAGAAGTGCAGGTCCTTGCACATGAAAGTCTAAGATCTGATTGACTCCAAAGCTTTGAATTTTGCACCTCCAGCAAATGTCACAAAGAATCCAATACCGAATCACGGTGGGCCTAGGATTAATGACATCGAGGAAGACCAACCAGCAAATCTGATCGATGACATTGCGAATATTCAAACAACACTGGACAAAGTAAAAGCTCAGTTGTTAAAGTGCCAGGTGTTTCCAGGTTGTGAGGCCCATTGTAAAGCTTGCAAAGTTTCTGCCAACAGTTGTGCAAATCTGAAGAATGGTATCAGCAGTCTTATCAGAGAAGGCATTCTACAGATCACATCAACAATTACATCTTCTACAAAGACAACAAAAATCTCTTCTACAACACCAGCAAACATTATCCCAATAGAATCGACTACAACAACAGCAAACACCAGTGAGGACATCTCAACAGTTACCATTTACTATGATCCAACAACCATTCATGTTCCAGAATCTCTCAACAAAAACTTTCAGCAACACTCTCATCAACAGCGCCCTGCACCTGCACCATCTTCAATCATACCTCCTGTCACCATCTACTATGATCCACAGACTATCACAACTCCTTCTTCTGCTGCAATTAGTCCGGTGACCATCACGGTGCCTGAACCAGTTCCTTATGATAACAACAGTGTTGTGCCTTGGCATTATGGTTCATATCTTTACTGCCATGGAAAGAAGATCACTCTTAACTCCTCAATACATGTACCACTAGTTGACAATGTTGGGGAGGCGGAGGCTTCACTCGAAGCGGACGTCTCTTCGTTTCACAGTTTCCAGAGTTAATGCTAAAGCAGAAGCTGCTGCTAAAGCAAAAGAAAAAAAAGTGGCGCTAGAAGAACCAACTGCAAGAGAAACTCAGAAGACACCCTTTGATTAGGATGTAGACGAGTTTATGAGGATTATTAAAATAAGTGACTACAAAGTTGTGGATCAGATCCATCAAACATGCTCCAATATCTCCATACTATCTTTTCTCATGTGTTCCGAGGCTCACCGAAATGCACTACTCAAAGTATTGCACGCAACTTATGTTCCTGAGGAGATCACAATAAATCAATTAGAAACGGTGGTCGCAAACGTCAATACTAGTCATGGACTAGGTTTCACCGATGCTGACTTGACTACGGAATGGCGTAACCACAACAACGTTTTGCATATCACTTTAGAGTGTAAAGGTGCTGTACTTTCTCATGTTCTTGTTGATACTGGATCATCATTCAATGTGCTACCAAAGAAGGCTTTAGTTAAGCTGGAGTATGATGGTATTGCACTCCGTCCGAGCAACCTAGTTGTCAGAGATTTTGATGGCTCTAAGAGATCGGTTCTCGGAGAAATTGAGATGCCTGTGGTAATTGGCCCACAAGTTTTCAAAACTACATTCTATGTGATGGACATACAGCCTACCTACAGCTGTTTGTTGGGTCGACCCTGGATTCATGCCACCGGCGCAGTAACATCGACCCTTCACCAGAAGTTAAAATATGAGTGGGAATGCCAAATTATCACCATTTGTGGAGAAAAGGATATCTTTGTCAGTCACCTGGCTACATACAAATACATAGAGATGGATGGGGAGATCCATGAAACCATGAGTCAGGGTTTCGAAGCTTTTAATATCAACGAAGAAATAACTGAGGTGTTTGCTGCATCCTAAGAGGAAAGGATGGGCACCTCGATTGCTTCCTACAAACAAGCTCGGAAGGTTATGGAAGAAGGGAATGCCCAAGGCTGGGGCAAGCTGTTGAAGGTTCAGATGAAAGAAGACAAATTCGGTTTCTTATAACAACAACAATCAACAGCAACGTCCTTTCCAGCAAAGGCCTTCTCAAACTAATAGGGTGATCGATCCCATCCCGATGCCCTATGCAGTTTTACTCCCGCAACTATTGAAGCTTAACCTGACTGAACTAAGGACTTTGGCTCCACCAGATCCTTTGAATCTCCCAAGGAACTATGATGTCAATGCCAGGTGTGCTTTTTACTCCAATGCGCCTGGTCATTCAACAGAGAAGTGCAGGGCCTTGCACATGAAAGTCCAAGATCTGATTGACTCCAAAGCTTTGAATTTTGCACCTCCACCAAATGTCACAAAGAATCTAATACCGAATCACGGTGGGCCTAAGATTAATGACATCGAGGAAGGCCAACCAACAAATCTGATCGATGACATTGCACATATTCAAACACCACTGGCCGAAGTAAAAGCTCAGTTGTTAAAGTGCCAGGTGTTTCCGGGTTGTAAGGCCCATTGTAAAGCTTGCAAAGTTTCTGCCAATAGTTGTGCAAATCTGAAGAATGGTATCAGTAGTCTTATCAGAGAAGGCATTCTACAGATCACATCAATAGTTCCATCTTCTACAAAGACAACAAAAATCTCTTCTACAACATCAACAAATATTATCCCAATAGAATCGACTACAACAACAGCAAACACCAGTGACGACATCTCAACAATTACCATTTACTATGATCCAACAACCATTCATGTTTCGGAATCTCTCAACAACAACTTTAAGCAACACTCTCATCAATAACTCCCTGCACCTGCACCATCTTCAATCAGACCTCCTGTCACCATCTACTATGATCCACAAACTATCATAACTCCTTATTCTGCTGCAATTAGTCCGGTGACTATCACGGTGCCTGAACCAGTTCCTTATGATAAGAACAGTGTTGTGCCTTGGCATTATGGTTCAGATCTTTACTGCCATGGAAATAAGATCACTCTTGACTCCTCAATACATGTACCACTAGTTGACAATGTTGGGGGAGGCGGAGGCTTCACTCGAAGCGGACGTCTCTTCGTTTCACAGTTTCCAGAGTTAATGCTAAAGCAGAAGCTGCTGCTAAAGCAAAAGAAAAAAAAGTGGCGCTAGAAGAACCAACTGCAAGAGAAACTCAGAAGACACCCTTTGATTAGGATGTAGACGAGTTTATGAGGATTATTAAAAGAAGTGACTACAAAGTTGTGGATCAGATCCATCAAACATGCTCCAATATCTCCATACTATCTTTTCTCATGTGTTCCGAGGCTCACCGAAATGCACTACTCAAAGTATTGCACGCAGCTTATGTTCCTGAGGAGATCACAATAAATCAATTAGAAATGGTGGTCGCAAACGTCAATACTAGTCATGGACTAGGTTTCACCGATGCTGACTTGACTACGGAATGGCGTAACCACAACAACGTTTTGCATATCACTTTAGAGTGTAAAGGTGCTGTACTTTCTCATGTTCTTGTTGATACTGGATCATCATTCAATGTGCTACCAAAGAAGGCTTTAGTTAAGCTGGAGTATGATGGTATTGCACTCCGTCCGAGCAACCTAGTTGTCAGAGATTTTGATGGCTCTAAGAGATCGGTTCTCGGAGAAATTGAGATGCCTGTGGTAATTGGCCCACAAGTTTTCAAAACTACATTCTATGTGATGGACATACAGCCTACCTACAGCTGTTTGTTGGGTCGACCCTGGATTCATGCCACCGGCGCAGTAACATCGACCCTTCACCAGAAGTTAAAATATGAGTGGGAATGCCAAATTATCACCATTTGTGGAGAAAAGGATATCTTTGTCAGTCACCTGGCTACATACAAATACATAGAGATGGATGGGGAGATCCATGAAACCATGAGTCAGGGTTTCGAAGCTTTGAATATCAACGAAGCAATAACTGAGGTGTTTGCTGAATCCTAAGAGGAAAGGATGGGCACCTCGATTGCTACCTACAAACAAGCTCGGAAGGTTGTGGAAGAAGGGAATGCCCAAGGCTGGGGAAAGATGTTGAAGGTTCAGATGAAAGAAGACAAATTCGGTTTGGGTTACAGACCATCCCGACAAGTTCCATTAGAGGCTGCTGAAGCTCCCAAATTCATAAGTGGGGAAATGCTGACCCCTGATGCTGTCAACACTCTAGAAGACGAGGCTGAGAACGACTACAACCTGGAAAACTGGATCCGTCCAAGAGTCCCGGAACGACAAATCCTCAATTGGTCTTCCTAGGAAATTATAAGGGTTACTGCTGCAGAGTAATTATTATTTCCTGTTTTAAGCATGCATCAAAGTCCTGCATCTTGCCCAAGATTTCGGGACTCATTTTGTAATAGGGCCATATGTATTTTGTGCAAATTTAATATTAATGAACAATGGACATCTTTTTGCAAACAATCCTTTTTTTTCGCTCCCTGTCTTTTCATTTTTGTTATTTTCGCACAAAACAATAAATAACAATGCTTTCTCAATAATAACTTCATTCACTTTTTCTAAATAAGATAAAATCAATCACTAAAATGAACCAAATCTAAACCCTTACAGAGATAGCCCTCCAGATTGCACCGGCAGCGACACTGCTATGACCTCGTATGACTTCGACAATCCGATTAATCAAGCAGATGAAGGGGTTGAAGAAGACTACGATTTACTTGAAGAGTTAGCCAGGTTATTGAGACAAGAGGAAAAGGTGATTACCCCTCATCAGGAGGAGGTTGAGACTATCAATCTTGGTACCGAGAAAGATGTGAAAGAAGTGAAGATTGGAGCCAGTCTGCAGGCTCTAGTAAAAGAACAACTTATCAGTATGCTGCAAGAATATGTCGATGTGTTCGCTTGGTCCTATCAAGATATGCCGGGTTTGGATACAGATAATGTCATGCAACAACTGCCATTGAAAGAAGATTGTCCGCCAGTTAAACAGAAGTTGCACCGTACTCGCCTGGACATGGCCATGAAAATCAAAGAAGAAGTTCAAAAGCAGTGGGACGCTGGTTTTCTTGCTGTAACTAGTTACCCACCTTGGGTTGCTAACATTGTACCCGTACCTAAGAAATATGGCAAGGTGCGTATGTGTGTTGATTACCGGGATCTGAACAGAGCAAGCCCGAAAGATGACTTCCCATTACCTCACATTGATGTATTGGTGGATAACACAACTCAGTTTTCGGTTATTTATTTCATGGACGGATTTTATGGATACAATCAGATCAATATGTCACCTGAAGACATGGAGAAGACAACTTTCATCACACCCTGAGGCACGTTCTGCTACAAGGTAATGCCATTTGGTCTGAAGAACGCCAGTGCAACATATCAACGGGCTATGGTAAAATTATTCCACGATATGATCCATAAAGAAATCGAGTGCTATGTGGATGACATGATTGCCAAGTCCCAAACAGAGGAAGAGCATTTGGTGAACCTTTTGAAGTTGTTCAAGCGTATAAGGAAGTATCAGTTAAGGTTGAACCTCGACAAATGCACATCAGGGTACATTCTGGTAAGCTGCTGGGTTTTATTGTAAGCGGAAAAGGAATTGAGGTTGATCCCGACAAAGTCAAAGCAATTCAGGAAATGCCTGCACCTAAGACTGAGAAAGAAGTTTGAGGGTTCTTAGGTAGATTGAACTACATTTCAAGGTTCATATCTCATCTCACTGCAACCTGTGAGCCTTTGTTCAAACTGCTAAGAAAGGAACAAACAGTCAGGTGGAACGATGATTGTCAGAAAGCTTTTGACAAGATCAAGGAGTATCTGCAAGAACCTCCAATTCTCATGCCTCCAGTTGAAGGAAGACCTCTAATAATGTACCTGACAGTATTATATGAATCGATGGGGTGTGTGTTGGGCCAACATGACGAGTCCGGTCGAAAAGAGTATGCAATATACTACCTAAGCAAAAAGTTTACCGACTGTGAACAACATTGTTCACTTCTCGAGAAAACTTGCTGTGCTTTCGCGTGGGCTGCTCGCCGACTAAGACAGTATATGTTGACTCATACTACTTTGTTGATCTCAAAGATGGACCCCATCAAGTACATATTTGAGAAGCCATCACTTACCGGAAGGGTTGCAAGGTGGCAAATGATTCTAACAAAATATGATATTCAGTAAACCTCTCAGAAATCCATCAAAGGCAGTGTATTGTCTAACTATCTGGCTGAGCAACCCATTGATGACTACCAGCCTATGAAATTTGATTTCCCTGATGAAGACATCATGTTTTTAAAGTCAAAAGATTGTGAAGAGCCTATTCACACTGAGGGGCCTGGTCCAGAAGAAGCATGGACTATGATGTTCGATGGGGCAGTTAATTGAAACGGTCGTGGAGTTGGTGCAGTGCTTCTTACACCCAAAGGAGTCCATCTGCCTTTCTCAGAAAGGTTCACCTTTGCCCGCACTAACAACGAAGCAGAGTACGAAGCTTGTATCATGGGTCTTGAAGAAGCCATTGACCTCAGGATCAAAACCTTGAATGTATTTGGAGATTCGGCTTTGGTGATCAACCAAACTAATGGCAAGTGGTATACTCATCAAGAGCATCTGGTTCCCTACCGTGACTATACGAGGATATTCTTGACTTTCTTCGCAACAATCAAGTTTGAATACATCCCTCGAGATGAGAATCAGTTTGCAGACGCCTTGGCCACTATTTCATCTATGATCAAAGTACAAACTTATTACTATGTACCCTGGATTTTAGTATCCAGACTGGACCGATCAGCATATGTTTTCTCTATGGACATTGTCATTGACAACAAGCCTTGGTTCCACGACATCAAATTCTTCTTGGAGACTCAGACATACCCATCCGGGGCATCGTCTAATGATAAGAAGACATTGAGAAGGCTAACCGACAGTTTCTTCCTCAATACTGATGGCTCCTTATACAAGCGAAACTTCGACATGGTCTTACTGAGATGTGTTGACAAGAAGGAAACAAACCTACTAATACACGAAGTACATGAAGGTTCTTTCGGTACCCATGCATTAGGACATGCAATGGCGAAGAAATTGTTGAGATCAGGTTACTATTGGATCACAATGGATGCAGACTGTAGTGCCTATGCCAGAAAATGCCATAAATGCCAGATCTACGCAGACAAAGTGCATGTGCCTTCCAATCCTTTGAATATATTGTCTTCACCCTAGCCCTTAGCCATGTGGGGAATTGATATAATTAGAAAGATCGAACCAACTAATTCAAATGGTCACAGATTCATCCTGGTAGCCATTGATTACTTCACCAAATGGGTCGAAGCAGCTTCATATGCAAACGTCACCACGCAAGTGGTAGCCCGATTTCTGAAAAGGGATATCATTTGTCGATATGGGGTTCCCGAGCGAATCATTACCGATAATGGTTCAAACCTTAACAACAAGATGATGGCAAAACTGTACCGAGACTTCAAAATTCAACATCACAACTCTTCTCCTTACAGGCCAAAGATGAATGGCGTTGTTGAGGCGGCTCACAAGAACATTAAGAAGATTGTGCAAAAGACGGTAGTCACGTATAAAGACTAGCATGAAATGTTAGCATTCGCCTTGCATGGGTACCGAACTTCCATCAGAACATCTACCGGGGCAACACCTTATCATCTTGTGTATGGTATGGAAGCAGTCCTACCTGTTGAAGTTGAATTACCCTCCTTGTGGGTAATGATGGATGTAAAACTGGAGAAGCAGAATGGGTCCGATCTCGTATAACCAATTGAGCCTAATTGAAGAAAAGAGTTTAGCAGCCATTTGTCATGGCCAATTATATTAGAAACAGATGAAAAAGGCCTTCGATCAAAAAGTCAGACCTCAGGTATATCAAGTGGGAGAGCTTGTACTGAAAAGACTCCTTCCTCCTCATACAGACCACAGGGGCAAGTGGACACCAAACTATGAAGGTCCCTTTGTGATAACTAAAGTCTTCTCAGGCGGAGCACTGATGCTCGCAACCATGGATGGTGAAAAATTCTTATCTCCTGTGAATTCAGATGCAGTTAAAAAATACTTCACATAAATGACCCACTGGACATAAAAACAGAATGTAAGTCCAGGAAAAAACAGGGCATCCCGGCGAGTCAAAAACATAATAAAAAACTCGGGCAAAAATAAGGGAAAAATTGAAAAAAGGTACACCCGCTGAGTTGAAAAGCCACATCGGACAGCTCAGGCAAAAAAGGGTATCTCGGTGGATCGAAAACCCAAAAGGGCGATCCACGCAAAATCAGGGAATAAACGAACAACTGCATTCTGAATTTGTCTGTATCACTCACATAACATGGCTAATTTTTAAAGGACAAAGCGTCAATCAGAATCAACTTCCTTCAGAAAGCAAGATAAGAAGCGCGTTCAGGTCATACAAGTCATAGCAAAGGAAGCTCATTGAAGAATCAACTTCAGCATTGCCGAATAAGAAGTTTATTTTCTCAATTTTGTAGCAATCTCCTCATTTCAGGGATTAGCTTCTCCAAATGTACTCGCCTGTTTAGGGCACACAAATCAATAAAGTCAAATGTTCATTCACACTTTGTTTTGTACCTTTTTGTTTTGTTTTCAAAATGTCCAAAGTTCGTAATAAAACATTTGCATGAAAACATATAAGCCATTTTCAGTAAATGCTTGCAGGAAATAATGTGCTCTTAAGCGAATCTAACTCCTATGACGGAATCCGGTTGAGGATACCTCAAGGCACTTGTGCGTTTCCTTTGTTTGACAAGTTGCAGGTACTTAAGGAGGAAAACCTGTCACAACACGAGGCATATCAGGCACTATATCCCCAGCCAAGCCTACAGTCACATCATCAGAAGGACTACCTGGCGAAAGTATTCCCCACGGAGCTCTTTATCCCCTCGGAGTATCCCCCACGAAGCTGATCCTCCGACAGATTACTTCCCAGAAGTTCTCTCCTCCCCAAGCAGGATCTCCAAAGCAATTCCTAAATCACTTTCCCCAGCGAGCGGCCATATCTTCTCATCCCCAGCATTGGATCCCCACAGAGTTCCTTTCCCCCAGAGTTCTCCTGAAAGATCATACAGTGATCCTTTCTCCCCACAGATCGCCCAGTGATCCGTTCTCCCAGCAGATTTCGGATCTCGAATCTCAGTTCTCTCATTTGAATAATCATAGCATTCACATCATCTACCCCAAACAAAGCGTAGAATTCCGTTTAATACGGAGCATTACGGCAAAAAATCAAACATTTGCATGATCATAAGCCAGGTTCGAGCCAGTCACCTGCAAATACCAAAATCACTCCTCCAGCAATACGCAAAAACTTATCCCCTGCGGATAAAAAGCCAAAATATCCTTTTGCACTCTCAATACAAAATACTTGTACATGCTTATACACAATCCTTCTGATACTCGTCTGTATCCTACTTATAGATAATTCTTTGATACTCGTCCGTATCTTACGCATTCTCTCCAGCAGATTAACACTCGTCCGTATTCCTTGTTCAAAACAGCTGGTACTAGTCCGTATCATCACCCCTTAAAAATGTGTCGTCGTTTGTTTCTATCGATACTCGTCCATATCATGTTCCTAAGGATACTCCTCTGTATCTTTAATCTATACACACTATCGGAACACTTATACCATTTTATTTTTAGGGCTTGAACACTTGTCCGTGTTTATCTCTCCCCAGAAGTCGCCAACAAAACAATTTCTATCCGACATTCGTCCTATGTCGTGATATCTCTTAGGTGATCGTCCTTCACCTTTTGATGACCGTACCTCATCATTCATCCAATGGCCGTCCCCATCATCGATCTTCTCATCCGACATTCGTCCTATGTCGAGATAATCCCCAACAGAGCAGCCGTCCCTTGCTAGGTGATCGTCCTTCACCTTTTGATAACCGTCCCTCATCATTTATTTTGATGACTGTCCCTCATCATGTTATCCGATGGCCATCCCCATCGTTGATCTTTCTATCCGACATTCATCCTATGTCGTGATATTTTCAGCAACCGTACCCTGCTATAGTGATCGTCCTTCACCTTTTGATGACCGTCCCTCATCATTTCTTTTGATGACCGTACCTCATCATTCATCCGATGGCCGTCCCCTTCGTCGATCTTTTTATCCGACATTCGTCCTATGTCGCGATGACTCTCAGCAGCCGTACCTTGCTCGGTGATCGTCGTTCACCTTTTGATGAACGTCCCTCATCATTGATCTATTTACTATTTACCCTATGGCCGTTCCCGTCGCGGTTTCTTTATTCTTCAACCTGACGGTCGTCCCTGTTAGTGCTTTTAAATCCCCAGTAAAGTCGCCTTTCTTTACCCGATGGCCGTCCCCGTCGCGGATTCTTTATTCCCCAGCGTGATGGTTGTCCCTGTCAATGCGTTTCTCACCATTGTTATCCCCCAACAGTCATCCTCTTCTCGATGGTCATCCTCCGTCGCTACCATTTGATATTCATTCTATACTGTCTATTACAATTTATATCCCTTTTCTTCTTATAATAAAGAGTACAAATTTTGGAATGTCTTGATATTCAACCACAAGTTATCTTGTTTGTTTGTTAAGCCAGGCGCTTACATCCTACACAACTAACTCATGCTTGAATAGGGACAGCTGTAAACACCCCAAATTTTCCCTCTCTCTTTCTCACACATTGACTTGTAATCCTTCATATTGCATTACATAAGCATTCCATCTTACACTGCATAGTTTTATTTCACTGCATAACTGCATAGCTAGGGTTTGTGATCAAATAAATCTTAGAAGTGATTTGAGGAATCTCCAAGGCCTTAAAGCATGCCAAGAGGGTCCTTGAGTAGTATATGACCATTTTATGCCCCCATGGGTCATTTAAAGTCAAGAAATGCCAAAACATTGTAGAGGTATGAAAGCTAAGCTAAGGCTCCTACACAGATGACCTGGGATTAGGGTTTTGGTTTCAGAGGCCTTACACCAAAAATTGTTGGCCATTCTTGATTCTATTGGTCCATATATGTTATAAGGAGCTTGTGTATCAAATTTCATGGAAAAATTCAATGTGGAAGTCATCTGATCAAGTGGTAACTTCCTGAGCAAGAAAAGTCAGATTCTGGGCATCTGAGGCCCCCAACAAGGGTACCTATGGGTCATCATCATCAATTTGAAGTCATATGGTCTTTATTTGATCATTGGAATGCTTGGAAGTTCACAAAATTGAATAAAAATGAACAAATCCAAAATTTGCCAAAAATGGAAATGACTTGTAATGTAAACTTTCTATTTTGGGAAAGATTTTCAACTTCCTCTTTCTTGATCAAAAAGGTTTCAAATGAAATTTCTTCAAACATGAAAGTTGTAGATTGGATCCTCCCATTTTCAAAAAGTAAAAGAACTCATTCTAATTCATCCTAGAAATCAAGTTATGGCCTTGCAAAGTTGGCAAAAATCACATAAATTTCATGTTCATGTCAAAGAGGGATTTTTGCATATTGGCATTTCAAGCTTCTACAAGACCTCTAATGTGCTCAAATGTATCATAACATGTTCAAGAAACTTCTAAAGATCAGAATTGGCCTTTGAACCTAGGGTTTTGATGACTTGATTCTTAAGAAATTTCAAAGATGCCAAATTGCATAAACCATGGGAACACTTGATCAAGGCCATCCAGCTGCATAAACTTGATCCAATGGCCTTCCTTGAAGCTAGCTGAAGCAATCCAAGCACATAAATCTCCTCTTCCATGGCCCATACCTATAGTACACAATTTTTGACTTTTTGGCCAATCACCCCATACCATTCCCACAGGGCACAACCACTCCCCTGAATTGTTGGGATAGCTTCTGCATTGCCTAAAGGCCATATAACAAGCATGCCATGAGCTTAGAAGACACAGAACATCATATTTCACAAAATTTGCCAAAAAATTCTCTAACCACCATCAAACTTCAAAGATTTTTTCACCATTCAATCAGAAATCACCTCTAGAAAACAAAGCAACCATCACCATAGCCTGAAACCTCATAAACCAAAGCTTCTATTTCTGCCATATTAGAATCAAGCCACTCAAAATAGCCACTTTCAAAGCATTCTAAGCATCCCAATAGCTTCAGGAGGATCAAAGGAGCTCATTTGCACAAGTGGGAGGTTCTGAAAGCTCACCATTGAAGGTTTCCAGCTCAGGTATGGTCAAGAACATTTTTTCTCAAAGCTTTGATTTCTTATTATAGAATGAAACTGCATGCTCTAAGGATCACAATGATGTTTTTAAAATTGAAAATGGTGAAGAAATGAACATTTCATGAACTTCTGAAAATTTTCCCGTGTTTAGGTTTTGCTTCGATTCAGCTTGTTTAGGTGTTAGAAATTATGTTTGATGATTGATTTGAGTTCCTAGGAGGGTGAGAATCATTTCTGGGCAGGTTAGAGGTTGTGAAATGGCCCAGGGAAGAAGTTGATATTTTGGTTCACCGGAGAAGATGACCTGAGCAATTTTCCGGTCATCTGAAAATGTTTAGGTTTAGGGTTCACAGATTGATTGTAGGCCCTTGGATCATGATTAGATTAAGAAATGAACGCTTCAGATTGTGTCATTAATCTTTGTTTCAGATTAATTAAAATAAAACATAATTAATTTCCAGATTGAACCAGAACCCTTGGATCACGCGCGTATTAGCCATTTAAATCTGAACCCTAGGATTGACCTACTTCCCAGTCTTGCAGACTTGCGCTTTGGACCACGGATCTTGTTTCCTTGAAATCACAACCATTGATCTTGATTACTTTTCATTTTCTTTTTATTTTCTTTTTATTTAATCCATTTTCTTTTCTTTTAATCATTAAAAATACCAAAAATCATTAAAAAATTCTGAAAATTTTTGTCATCACTTGAATTAATTTTCAGAAACCAAAAACATTTTTATTTTTATTTTTTCATTAAAAAATGCATTTTTAAATATTTTAATTGTATATTTTAATTAATTAATTCCTTTTAATTAATTAAAAATACTTTAAAGTATTTAAAAATCACCAAAAAAATCAGAGAGGTTTCTTTAACATTTAGAAACATTTACAAACTCATCCCACAAATATCTTTTTGGTTTTGATCAAACTTTGCCAATTTTCTTTGAATTAGGGTTTCTAAATTTCCTATTTTTCAACCCTAACTTCAAAAATTCATAACGTTCAAACCAAGATGAGTTTGCATTTGATTCTTTTTGCAATCTTTCACACTTGACCTCTATTTCTAAATATATTTTTGTCTCATTTTTATCTTGCATTTTCAAATTAATGTGTATTTTCCCTTTGAGAAGTATCCAAAACCCTAGCCAATCTTAGGTAAACCATAACTTGAATTTGGTAAACCTTTAGACCTCCCCCTTTGGATGGTATTCTCATGAATGCTTAGGGTTCCTTTGGATGCAATTTCAATTTTTTATCATGTGATTTGCTTGTGCTTTTGAGTTTGTACATATCTTGTTTTTAAACTAACCATTTCAGATGCATTTGGTAAGTTGTTTAGGATGTGGATGTGCATCCACATCCAACCTCTCCTTATCTCTTTATTTTTATGCAATTTGTTTGTGTTTGAAGTGAATCTCATTCACTTATGTTATCTCTTGTTCTTAGGTTACTTAACTTTTTCATGAAGTAAGTAACCTAATCCTTCTCTCTCTCTCTCTCTATCTCTATCTCTCTCTTTTCATATGCTTCTCTTCCTTGGTATCCATCTGAAGACTTCTCTTGATGCCTCACAAACCACAGGAACATCCAAGCATGATAACTTTAGGGTTGTACATAGTCCCCCCCAGTTTTTACCTTTTGAGTCTCCTTGAGTCTCGCTCTCTCTCATCTCATAATCAAGGCTAAACAGTTAAAGTTTTGGGACTCTGAATTAGGGTTATGCCTATATCCTTATCTTAGGATGGAGTGTATAACTTTAATACTTAGTGTTAAACCTTTAAGTTGTTTTCACCTCTTAATCAAAACACCTAATAACCATTAAGACTTAAGCTTGTAACTTGGGCCTTATATTAGGGTTACATCTCTGCCTGTTGGTTCAGAGGGACTAACCCTAGTGTTCAATGGACAAGTCCCCCTCAGGTTTAGTCTTACAAACATAAAATCCATTTCTTAATCCCACCTTTAATTAAAATCCACTTTAATAAAGGCTTGTTATAGAATGAATTTAATTCCTAACCATGGATTAAGTTGAGGTATCTTCCTCAACTTAAGTGTCCTCATCTATCATCCTTAACTTAGGATGGTGTAATGAGTTCACTAATCCCTGATTAGAGGTTAAACTCATTACTTAACACAAAACGAAAATCCAAAAACACTTAATAATTACAAGTGGGTTAATGATCTTAATCCTGCATCATTAGGGTAATTAAGTTGAGACCTTCATCTCATACTTAAGTGCACTAATTATCCCTAATCAGGGAGGATATAATGAGTTCATAACCTTTGATTTAGGCTTAAGCTCATTAACTTATGTAAAACACCAAAAACAATAACAAAAATCAAAACACAAAAACAAACAATAAACATCTCCTCCGGGATTCTTTTCTCATCATATTCACTCTGAAAACGAGAACTTGCTTCTTCCGTCTAATGCAAGACAGTTAGCACTCGAGCCAGACGAGTCACACACTTGAGCATAGACAAGCAAGTAGTTCACATCAAAAACATCTAAGTCTCTTTGAGTCGAACTACGATGTTCTGACTTCCTCATTGCACGAGAGGATAAGTAGGCATAACTTAACGGTTATCGAACAAAAAAAGTCTCTTTGTCTTCCCCTCTCTCCTCTTTCCAGCTTTCTTTTCTTAGCCTCAGTTTTGAGCACTCACTTTCTTTTTGCACTGACACTCTGTACATCCATTCATCTCTCTCTTTTATGCACAGTTTAGCACATAAACTATCCCCTTTTAAATACAATCAGGTATGCATGGATCCCGTCAAGTACGACGGACGATCTGGGTGCTAATACCTTCCCAGTGTCGCTCCCTGAATTTCCATCCTGGTACAAACGCGAAAGTGGCACGGATAGAGGTAGAGTCGCCAGCCAGGCATTTTTATCCCGAAGGAACGGGAATGGTAATGCTGCACAAACTAGAAGAAAGAAAAGGAAGGACAAAGGTCCTACGAACCTAAGAATCTGTGTTCAAGAGTCGGTTACGACCTGGGAAGGTATTAGCACCCCAGATCGTCCGTCGTACCCGACGGGATCCACGCTTGCAAAGAAATCTTTTTCAAAGGGTGAAGAAATGAAAGCTGCTGCAAAACTGAAACTGGATAAGAAAGAAAAGAAATGGGGAAAATGTAGGGAAAATAAAAGAGTGTGCTCGAATGGGCCATACCCCGCTGCCTACGTACCTCATCTGGACATGAGGATCAGAGTCGCCGTAGTTCCCCTAACTAGGGGTGGAAAAGATTGCTTGTGAATTAAGGCTTGAACTGCCTATGTCAATGCTCAGGTGTTGCAGGCTCGGACGACGAGTGCATAACCGTCTTGCATAATGACAAGAAGAAGCAGGTTCGCGTACAGAGCGAAGGAGATGAGAAAAGAATTCCCGAAGGAAAGACGATTATTGTTTGTCCAGTGTTTTTTATGAGTTTTCTATGAGTGTGGCACAAGGAAGTGAACTCAAGCTCTTTTCCATGGAATGTGTACTTGTTACTACATTCCTAGATGGAATAATAGAACAAGCACACTCAAGTAAGGGGAAGATCCCCAAAACTTTGTTCCAGAGATTAGGGCCTAAGCTCACTAACTCGTTGAATTTATTAAGTGTTTTTGTAATTAAAATGAATAAGTGTTTTTTATGATTTTCTTGATGAAGATGGTCTCATGATCAGACTTGTACATCATGCTAGACAAACTTGTACTATCCCAAGATGGGTACAATTGCCTCATGGAATAAGGCTATTGCACATGAGACTACCTCAACCATTATTAAGTGTTTTTTAGGGTTTTTGTTTTGAGATGAGAAGGGAAAGAGAACCAAAGAGGATCTTAAAGGTAAAAAACTAAGGGGAGATACTAATCTTAGTGTTAACATGCAAAAGATACCCTAGGTTAGTGAGGCTTACCTATCCTAAAGAAGAGAAAGAAAGAAGAAGAAAGAAGAAGGAAAGAAAATAGAAAAGAAGAAAGGATGGCCTAAGCACATCTCAAACAAGATAAGAAATCATGAAAAGAAATAGAGGAAGAAGCTGAGATGAAAAAGAAATAAGAAGGAGAGGAGAATGCAGTATGGAGTAATCAAACAATGCACAAACAGAGCCTACACCAATAGGACTTCCAGATGCAGCAACATGCTCCTAACATAGCATTAGGACTAGAATGAGGCATGAGATAAAGATAGTTTCAGTGGTACCCAACGGAGAAGGTCTGTTGCCTCTTCAATGCACGCAATAGATCTCAAGAATATGTCCAAAGATTCACACCGTCAATCCAATTAGTCTTCAAGCGTCCCATGAATCATTAGGGTTAGCTCGAACTCGTCCATGCGCAAATGAAATTGAGGAAGACTTGTCAGAAACCAATCAAATAGAATGTACATCAAGATAAGTCATCATGTCCGGGAAACAAATCACTAAGCATCACAACTTGCATCAAGAGTTTCACGAAAAAAATAACATCCAGGCCATCATCAAGCAACACCCTCTATCATCAAACTCAAGCGAAAAGTCTACAAAACAACAAACACAAACTAAAACCAATATTAAACACAATTCTATTTAATTGAACTGGATTAATCAAAACAAAATATAAAACTATATTAAAAATTAATAATCAAAATTAAAATAGAATTCTAAACTAAAGCCTTAACAAAATTAACTAATTGCAATTAGAAAGAAATATCAACTAACAAAACTAATTAATTATTTAATTAACAAAAACACTAACAAAGTAAAATAAAAGGTAACCAAAAGAGGGGGTGGTCTGCTAGGAATAAAAAGAAAGGGTTTGAGAAGCAGATTTTCAACGGGCTTGGCCCATATTCAATGACAACACCAATTAGGAGAAAAAGAAGAAGAAAAATGCACAGTTAACATCCTCAAAACAAAACACGGTTTTTATATTCTGAAAAAAAATGAGGAAACAAAAGCCAGCAAGACGGTGGAACAGCTCAAGCATCACGATTTTCTTCTCGTGAAATCAACGCGGCCAACACAAACAGACTCACACTCCTCATCACCGTCGAACCACCTTCATCGCCATCAAGAAACAAAGGATAGCCGCCGCTTCGCTCCACTGTGGATCTCCTCGCTTCGGCCTCAAATCCCCGCGCCGAAAAAAAGGTCATGTCGTCCCCGTTCAGATTTCCTGATTCCCGTCAACCTCTCTCTGTTCGCTTCTCAGCTTCAATCGCGGCGACTCCTTCCCTCCGATCGCGTTTCGTTCTGCTTCACGCGAGCTTCAAAGCTCTCTTCAGTCCTCGACTTCTTTTCCTTTCTTCGTTTCTGGTTCAGATCTACGGTGAATGGTTTGAAAGCAATTTGTGCTTTTGTTTTCTCACTCCATCTTCTTCTCTTTCCAATCTGTGTGTTGTTTGATGATGGTTTGGCATTTGAAGTGATTTATGGTTGTTGTTGAGATGTTATAGAGGTTACAGATTCGAAGATTGAGGGTTGAAATGGTGGGATTTGTGAGACGTGATTGAGGAGGGGGTGAGCTCTTGTGGGCTTGTGATTTGTTTTGTTTGTTGGTGAGGTTTGGATGGAGGTCGTGTGATTGCAGAAAGATGGTGGTGGCTATGTTGGTAGAGTGAAGGTTGGTTCGGTGAAGTTTGTTGGCTTATGAAGATGGTGGTTTGGTTTTTTATAAAGAATGGTGCAGTTGGTTGTGAGTAGCAGAAAGAAGAAAGTTTGAGGGAAGAGAGGATGAAGAATCAATTTTGCTATTTTTGGTTGAAGAATCAATTCCGAGAAGTGAATTATGCGTGAGCTTTTTCTTTCTTTTGACGCGTCATGCTTTTTTTGGTTTTGTGTCCATCCAGATATTCAAAATGTTGTTGTGAAGAATAAGAATTTGTGTGTGGGTGCAGTACCAATCCGTTGCAAGGTGTGCATGCGATAGGCTGTGAGTGGAATGAGGGTGGGGCCATGTGATAGGCTGTGCGGAAAATCTTTCAATGATGTTTATTCCTTTCTTTTTCTTGATATTTTTGTGTAATTGTTCTTCTTTGTGACAAAAAATCAAGGGAAATGGGCTGACTTAATTTGTAGTGTATGGACTTTGTAATTGATAGTAATTTGGACACAGATTATTGAAAATGGTAATTAAAAAACAATGGAACTTGAACAGGAACGAATACTTGAAATTGGTTTATAAAAAATTTGTTTTAAAATGGGTAATCAAAATATGGAAATGAAGTGAATATAGAAAAAAGGATATGATAGATTAGAGGTTTAAAATGAATATGAAATGGTTTATGAAAGGAATTCGGATAAAAGTGGATTTTGGACAATACACTGATTTTTTATGAAACGAGCCAGCTAGCCAGCTCAGTGCCATGAAATAAATTGCAATAATCTTCACGCTTTTGATAATACAAAAAGTACAACTACCATTGAAATTGAAACAAATCACTTGAATCAATCAACCTCTGAGTTTCTAACCCGATGAACCCTTAATCTTTCCAAATTCGTCTGAATCATTCTCCTGGTAAAATAAATCCACAAGTGTACACAACTCAACATATAATCATGATGAATTGTGATTTTCTGAACCAGGCCTCACGTGAACTGCTGCTTCATAACCTGAAGAAGTCCACACACAACAATTCAACCTTGGACGCACACTGGCTGAGAAATAGTAAACTGAAAATGATAACTTGAAGTTGAAGTAAAATCCTGATAGTTTGACCAAGACTAGGTCAAGTATCCATCTGAACTTGATCATGACTGAACAAACACCTTTGAACTGAAACCATAACTTTTAGGATGTTGAGGAAGAAGAAATAGCCTGAGATGCCGAGAAGAGAAGAATAACCTTGTAACTTGATGAAGAAGAAACCCCTGTGACGGGCCAGATGAATCAATGAATGGTATTCATACGTGAATTCCTTGAATATCACTTAATCAGGGAAGTAAACCCTAATTCAGTGACAAAAGCATAAGATGATGCCATTGACGGTTGTATGTAAACACCCCAAATTTTCCCTCACTAAGTTCACACCATGGCTTGTGGTCTTTCATATTTGCATTAGTTCAATCAAACCATTTCATATTGCATTTTTGCTTCACTGCATTAGTTTAAGTTCATCTGCATCTAGGGTTTGTGATCTGAGCCATCCAGGATTCATCTGAGCCACTCCAAAGGTCTCCAATAATTCCAAGAGGGTCCATGTATGTTAAATCATCATATTATATCCTTCAAATATCAAGGAAGTCAAAAATCACAAGAACTGGCAAAGCATGGAAGCAGAGCTAGGGTTTAACTGCACAGATGACCTAAAATTAGGGTTTTGGTTTCAGAGGCCATAACTCCAAATTTTTTGGCCATTATTGTTTCTAATGGTCTCAATATGTTATAAGGATCATGTGTACCAAGTTTGATGAAGAAATACATTGTGGAAGTCATCTGATCACTGGGTAACTTCTTGAGCAAGTCAGAGCAAAATCAGGGCATCTGAAGCCCCCCAACATGGAACCAAAGTGGATTTTTCATCCAATTGAGGTTATATTGTCTTTATTTGATCATTTAAGTCCTTAGAAGTTCTCAAAATTGAAGAAAAGTGAGCTAAACCAAAAGTTGCCAAAGATGGAAATGACTTGTAATATAAACTTTCCATTTTGGGAAAGTATTTCAACCTCCTCTTTCTCAACCAAAAATGCTTCAAATGAAAAATTGTTGGTCATGAAAGTTGAAGATTGGATCATTCCTTTTTCAAAAAGTACAATAACAAGATCTAATTCTTTTTGGAACTCAAGATATGGCTTGTCAAGGTTGGCAAAAATCCCATAATTTCCATGAATGAACCAAAAGGGATTCTTTGCAAAACCACTTGCCAAGGCTTTTTGTGACTTCAAACACACTTCAATACATCACAAAATCATAGTACATTGCCTCTAGGTCAGAATTGCCCAAGGGATTGCAAGATCACAGGCCTTGAACATCAAGAAATCCAAAAGGGGCCAAAACTTCATGAATTAGCAAAATGGCACAAAACCGCTAATCCACTTGCTACAACTCATAAAATATGATTCACAAACATTCCTTAATCTCAGCTGAACCAGGACATGCCCAAATCCAAGCCTGCCACTTGCCCATACCTCAAGTACAAGAAATGTTGACTTTATGCAAATTCACCCATACCAATCACAAGTCCACCACCCACTGTCTGCCCAACCAGAACTCTACAAGCATGCTCTAAGGGTTCATTTTCATAGGACACACAAGCCAAGAGCTCCAAGAACTCAACATAGCCAAAAACTCTCTCTCTTGCATTTTTCTTCGAAACTCATAGCACACTTGCTCAATCTTCAAACAAACACCACCATTCATTTCTAAATCATTCACTGACCCAAAACCACCCATCAAAACAACCAAGAACACATCACAAACAAAATACGATTTCTGACCAGTTGGAGTGCAAGCTCATAAACCAGCCATCCTCAAAGTTTTCCAAGCATTTCAAACTCTTCAGGAAGGTCATTAGAAGCATTTTGCACCAAAGAAGCAGCCAGAAAGCTCAAGGGTTGAAAGCTCCATCTCAGGTAGCCATTCAAATTAATTTTTCAAGAACTTCTCTTTTATGTTACAAAATGACTAAGCATGCTTCACTGATCACACTGAACTTGGAATTATTGAAAATGGTTGAGAAATGAGAATGTATTGCTTGTCTGAAATTTTTGCCATGTTTATGTTTTTCTTCGAATCATGAGATTAAGTGAAAAGAAATGAGGTTTGAGGGTGGATTTAGGTTCAGGGAAGTGGGAGGAGTGAATCTGGAGCTTTAGAGCTCCAGAAAGTGCCTAGGGAAGAAGATTGAAATTTTCAGGTGAAGGTCTGGTCGGAGAAGATGACCGGAGGTCTTCTCCGGCCACCTGAATGTCATTAAGTATTAATTAGGGTTAGGGTTCTGTTTGAACGTGGACCATTGGATCTGTCTCTCCCGCGCATGTTGTGTGGTCCAGATTAGATCATTAGTTTTTAATTAGGATTAAATAATTAATTAAATAGGTTTAATGAAGTTTGAATGTGGGCCTTTAGATCTGGCGCGCAGTCAACCAGTCCAAACCCAGATTCAATCCCATCCCTCCATTCAGCATACTTCAGTTTATTTTAATTTTTATTTCATTTTTCTCATTTTGTTTTGTACATTTTATTTAAAATAGCTAGAAATTTCCAAAAATATTTTTATTTTGCATTTTGATTCCAAATAATTTTCTCAACCCAAAAATATTTTTATTTTTATTTTTTACATTTAAAAATCACTTTTTAAGCATTTAAATGTTTATTTTAATTAATTAATGAAAATTAATTAATTAAAATATTATTTAAGTTTCTGAAAAACCCCCAAAAATTCATATTGCATCTTCAAACATTTAGAGACATTGTCATGCCATCCACACAAATTTATTTTTGGTTTTGAACCATTTTTGACAATTTTCTTGAATTTAGGGTTCATAAAATTCATATTTTAGAACCCTAACTTCAAGAATTATTTTCTGCCTAACCAAGAATGGTATGACAATGGTTCTTTTTGCATTGATCTTAATTTGAAATGTAGTTTCTAACATAATTTTGTCATGAATTTCTTCTCCCTTTTTGAATTGATTGGCATTTTTTCCCCTTTAGGTACCTTAAAACCCTAGAAAACTTAGAAAAATCATATCTTTCATTAGGTTAGGAGTTAGGTCTTCTCCTTTGGGGTATGAAATCATATGAGGTTAGAGTTCTCTTGAGTGCATTTTCAATTTTTTATCATGTCATTTGCTTCTGTTTTTGAGTTTTGCATCTCATGTTGCATGAAAACCCTAATTTCTCATCTTCCTTTGCATACATCTTGCATAAACATTCATATAAGAACTTGCCATGACATTTAATGTATCCACATGACTTCTAAGACATCATATGACACATTAGACTCATGCTTGATCATTTCCTCATTCATTTGCCATGTTGTGCATTCATTTCATTTCATGTGCTTTCATGAACTTTCATGCTTCTTCCATGCTTCATTTGCATCCTCATTACTTGTATGGTCATTCACAACTCTTGACATGCTTTCATATCATCTCTTAGCATCATTATCCTCATGAACATGCTTCTGGTTTTGACCTTTGAATTCATTTCATTTTCATTTCATTTCATTTCTTTATGCTAACTTTTCAGGTGGGAAGTACTTTGAGAAGTGAATTTGCCTTCACTTCTCACTTCTCTTCTCATATCTTCTTTTATGCATATTTGCTGCATTTTGTATTTGCCTTAGAGTGAGCTTGCTCATTAATGTTCCTCCTTCACTTTCTTTCTTCAAGTAACTTATCTTCTTAAGTGAAGTAAGTTAACTTGTTTCTTCTGCTTCTCCTCCTTTCATCTGCTTCTTCCTTGGTGGCTCTTCTTGAAGATCTCTTGCAAGCCTCATAAACCCCAGGAACACCCAAGCATGATCATAATTAGGGTTTTATTAGTCCCCCATTTAGTTTTACCTTTGTGTCATCTTTTGTGTCTCTCATCTCATCTCATAATCAGGGACTAAACCTTTAAGGTTTTAAGGCTTTGTGATTAAGGTTATGCCTGCATCCTTCTCTTAGGATGGAGTGTATAACTTTAATCCTAAGTGTTAAACCCTTAATGTGTTTAAATCTCTTAACCAATCCACCTAATGTAACTTAATGTAACTTGGGCCTGCATCCTTCTCTTAGGATGGAGTGTATAACTTTAATCCTAAGTGTTAAACCCTTAATGTGTTTAAATCTCTTAACCAATCCACCTAATGTAACTTAATGTAACCAATCCCTTAATGTAACTTGGGCCTTGCATTAGGGTTCTAATTCTTCCGTAATTGGTTAAGAAGGACTAACCCTAGTGTTAATGGACAAGTCCCCCTCAAGTTGTCTTGCACACCATAAAATTCACTTCTTAATCTTACCATTAACTAAAATCCACTCTAATAAAGGCTTTGTTTTGTCATGAGGTTAATCCCTAATCATGGAATAAGTTGAGGAGCCTTCCTCAACTTAAATGTTCTCATCTATTATCCTTCTATTAGGATGGTGTAATGAGTCCATTAAATCTTTGATTATGGCTTAAACTCATTACTTAGCACTAAACAAAAATTCCAAAAAACATCTAAATAAATGCAAGTAGGTCAATGATCTTAATCCTACATCATGGTGATTAAGTGTGAGGGGCTTACTTCATACTTAAGGTATTCTCATTACCCCTAATCTTAATCATACGGAAGAAGATGTGATGAGCTTACTAACCCTTGGTTTAGGCTTAAGTTCATTTTCTTATGACAAACACAAAAAGCAATAAAAGATTGAAAACACAAAAACAAACAATAATCGTCTCCTCCAGGATTCTTTTCTCACCTTATTCACTCATAAACAAGAACTTGCTTCTTCTGTCTAATGCAAGACAGTTTGCACCTGAGTCAGATAGGTCATACACTTGAGCATAGATAAGTAAGCAGTTCACAAGTCAATTTATTTTCCAGTCTCTTTGAGTCGAACTACGGTGTTCTGACTTCCTCATTGCACGAGAGGATATGTAGGCATAACTTAACAGTTATCGAACAAAAGTCTCTGTCTCTTCCTGAGCAATTTCATTTCACATCTCTTTTGCACTGACATCTGTACATTCTTTTCCAGCTTTTGCACACAGATAGCACCGACACCACCCCTTTATACACAAACTTTCAAGCGTGGATCCCGTCGAGTACGACGGACAATCTGGGTGCTAATACCTTCCCAGGTTGTAACCAACCCCCTTTCTCAGTTTCTCTGGTTCACGACCGTCTTGTCCATTTATTTCTAGGTTTATGCAGCATTACCTTTCCTTCGGGATAAAATGCCTAGCTGGCGACTCTTTTCAGTTCATCTTCATATCTTCTTTCTCCGACCGTTCGCGCTTGTACCGGGATGCAAATCTTTGGGAGCGACAAATTGGCGATTCTATTGGGGACTCCTTATACTGCAACCAGGGCTTCTGGTTCTTTTTGTGGGTTCCTCCTAGCGCTTGTTTGATTTGTGTTTACAGGGGTGTTATGTGCTAATTGTGTTTTTTTTGCTTTATTTATTGCTTTGTTTACAACTTTATTTACTGCTTTCTTTTCAGTTTTTATACATCATACTGTCATTATCATTGCTGGACCCGGCTTCTGTTTTGGTGGGTGGGGTTTCACTGAGAGATTAAGGTCCTATACCTGGGACCTGAGTGACACCTAGGCTAGAGTGGTTCATGATCTTTCCCATTCCATTTCGGTCTGGTGCGGGAATATGAAACACGGTTCAGATGTGGGTTTCTTCTTGAGAACTCTGTGCAACAGATTTCCTGTAGTGCTAGGGCTATCTGGGAAGCCTTCTAAGTCTGGATGACCCTTATTACGACCTTCAGAATCTGGGGTGAATTAGAGGAGGATCCTTTATAGTTATTGTAAACACTGTACCTCCGGGTTAGAAGTGTTTACACTTCTCATAACTGATCCAAGTCTGAGGATCCTTGTTCTAGAACATTACATGTGAGGGGGTTAGGTTGTTTACAAGTTTGCAGGAACCCTTGGCCACATCATACCCTGTTACTGTATTGTTTAAGAATACTTCACTTTGAACAGTTCTTGTGATTAACCCCGGACATGTGACTCTTTATTTGAGTCCCCCACCCTGGTTACTGGATTTCTGAGCCTCCATCCGGACCTTTGAACATACATGGACTTTATACTAAGACAAATAATCAGATCCAGCTCTTGATCACAAACCCTTGCATATCATTTGCATATATCATCATTGCATCATTTAACATTTGTTTATTTGTTTTTCAGGGTATCCATCATATCTTTTTTTGGTTTGGTTTTGACCCCTTCTACTGCTTAGACCTCTGCTTCAGTTGTCTTCTTCAGCTATCTCCTTCAGCACCTCCATCAGTCTGTCAGAGACTCACCTGCATCAGTCTGTCAGAGACTTACCCCCAGCTTTTCAGTCTGTGATCTTCATCAGCATTTGATTTCAGCTTCTTTATCAGCACTCATGGATGTTCCAAGGAAAAGCAACATATCTTATCACTTCTTTGAGCCCTCCTTGACTGGTATCAGGCAGGTCCAGTCACTTATCACACTTGACCACATCCCACAGTTTAGAGAGAATTATGGGGGTATTTTGGACATGGTTATGGATCTTGATTCTTCTCAGAGAAGCATGATCCACACATGCTTGCAGTTCTATGATCCTCCACTCAGATGCTTCACTTTTCCAGATTTCTAGATGGGGCCTCTACTGGAAGAAATCTCCTTGTTGATTGGAGTGCCTATCAGAGGAGGGGTCCCCTTCAACCCAGAGATGGCTGCTCCCAGAAGTGAAGAGATAGCTAGGGCATTGCACTTGGAGCCTACCCTTATTGAGCAAAACATGACAACAAAGGTTGGGATTCCTGGTTTACATCTAGACTTCTTGATTTCTCAGGCCACCCTGAAGGCTACATTGGGAGAATGGAAGGCATTCTGTGCACTTTTAGCCCTCAGCATATATGGGGTTATATTGTTTGCATATGAGCCTAAATTTGTGAGTAAGAATGCCATCCACTTGTTCTTGTTGAGGAACCTAGTGCCTACATTGCTAGGGGATTTTTACTACTCCATCCATCAGAGAAATGAAAAGAAAATGGGAAAGCTAGTCAGATGTTGTGCCCCTCTATTCTACTCTTGGCTACTCAGACACCTACCTAAATCAGATGCTTTTTTAAACCCACACCAGCAGAATAATTGGGCTAAGAGGTTCATTGCCTTAACATCAGATGATATCAGATGGTGCACCCAGAGCACCAAAGGCAAGGATATTATTACCACCTGTGGGCAATACCTTAATGTGCCTCTAATAGGAGTAAAAGGTTGCATCAATTACAACCCTTTACTGTTTAAGAGACAATTGGGATATGCCTTGATTCATCCTCCCAGGGGACAGGATTTGGCTGAGACCCTATACTGTGAAGTTCAACCTAACTCAGCTGTTGTCAGACAAGCTGCCTGGGCTTGGGACAACATCTAGACCAAAGGGACAGCCATCCTTGGAAGGTGTAACAATGTTGCTTCAGCCCAGTATTCTGACTGGTCCCGTACTAGAGCACAGATTACCAGAATGCCTTTCACCTTGTAAGACACACCTGGACCTTCTACAGTACAGCCTGCAGCAACTGTTAGCCTGGAGGAATTTGAAAAGCTAAAAGAGAGGAATAATCAGCTATCTGAGGCCCTGAAGAAGACTCTTTGGGAAAGGAATGACGGTCGCCTGGACATTGAAAGATTGGAAAGACTCAAGACTGAGCATCTTACCAAGATTGAAAGGATAGATGACCACATAAGGAAAGCAAGAGTAGGAGAGTTGGTTTTGAAGAATGCCTGCAAGGAGGCCAAGATTCAGAAAGCTAGGGCTGAGCATTACCTGGAGGAAAGCCAGGCTAGGTGGATCAGGATCACCGAAGCCCGTGCACAAGAAGACCAGAGGACTCAGGCCAAGATTGAGTAGCTGGAGGCCAATGAGAAGAAGCAACAGGAAGCTCTGTTGGCAGATCAGAAGGAGATATCAGAATTGAAACTCCGGGCGGGGTTAAAGAGATCAAAGGATCAGGACAGGCATAAGAAGCTGACCAATGCCATTGCTACCAGGAACCTCCTCATTAGGACCATTATAGAGCACCTAGCTGGTCCAGTGACTAAGGCACTCTTGAAGGAAGTCAGGGAAGATGACTATGGATTGGATGTCTGATTCCTCTTTGCTTATGTTTCTTTTTCTTTTGATGTACTTTTTGCTTTTGATTGTTGTATTTTTGACCCACCATGGGCATGTGTTGTAAACAGACTATGTATTTTCATCATTTGTAATATATCAATTTGTTTTATTTTGGTGGGCTTCATTTCTCAACATCATCAAGCATCTCCTAGAGGTCTGGAAAGGTCAAAACCAAGAACCAAACCGGATACCTTGGAAAACAAATAAGCATATTGCATTGCATACTAAATTTCTCTTTGTTTTGTAGGTTTTTGTTTATTATTTGTTTCTAACTTTGTTGTGGTTTTAGGAAACATTGCTCGTCGCCGAGTGTTCCCTGTCAACCATACACACTGGTACCCAACGCGAAACAACCTTCCAAGCATTCAGATGGATCAGGTACAGCAGGACCTGAATGAAGTAAGAAATCAAATGGCAAACGAGAGGGTCGAAATGAGAAACCAAATGACCCAGTTTATGGCTGTGATGACTGGCTTAGCCCAGAGCCAAGAAAGGCTAAGAGAGTTGGTAGAAAGGCAGACACCTGAAGAGCCCCACCTTGGAACAGGAGGAACCAGCAATAATGAACGAGGGCAGCCCCGTATCGACCCACCAGAGTATGGGCCCCATTTGAAGCCAGATGTTAATGGCACAAGGAATGTTCAAGGTAATACTGCTGGGGGCAGAATCCTGCAAGAGGATCCCCAAGAAGAACAGTTCACAGTTATTGGGGCTGGGGATGAGGTGTATGACAGAAGGCTGGATGAGATTGCCGAAAAGCTGAGGTCTTTGGAATCCCATAATTCTTTAGGCTTTGACGTGATGGATATAGGGCTGGTAGATGGGGTGAGGATTCCACACAAATTCAAACCCCCTTGCTTTGAAAAATATAATGGTACCTTATGCCCGCGTACTCATTTTCAATCTTTCTTAGGAAGACTAAAGGCTTATACCATGGACGAGATGTTATGGATGTTCTATTTTGAGGACAACCTGACTGGAGCATCCAGAGAATGGTATTCGCATCTGACAAGAGCCACTATAAGATGTTGGAAAGACTTGGCCGAAGCCTTCATCCGACAATACCAGTACAACCTAAACATGGCCCCCAATAGAACTCTTCTAATGGGCATGTCTCAGTCTTCAAGAGAAAGCTTTCGGGATTATGCTCAGAGGCGGAGACAACTTGCTGCTGCTGTCCAGCCACCCAAGTCTGAAAGAGAAATGGCTGACATGTTTATGAGCACCTTGCAGGGAACTTATATTGACAGACTTGCTGCTTTCTCTTCCACCAGTTTTGCCGATGTAGTTATAGCTGGTGAGAGAATTGAGAGTCTTTTGAAAATGGGAAAAATCTCTGACAATGGTGCAAGTTCCTTCAACAACCCCAGAAAACCTTTTTCAGGACCTCAAAGGACAGGTGAAACAAATGATATTCATACAGGCAGGGGCAGACCCCAGTATTCTCACAGATCCATAGCAGCCGTTACCATCCCGGATCCAGCTCCACAACAACCATTATATCCTCAACAACAACAACAACATCACTATCAGCAACAATCTCATTTTCTGCAACAAAGAACGTACAACAATAACAACAACAACCAACAGCAGCGCCCCTTTCAGCAGAGGCCATCTCAGGCAAATAGAGTGATTGATCCCATCCCTATGCCTTATGCCGCTTTACTGCCACAACTCCTGAAGCTTAACCTGGTTGAGTTAAGTACGTTGGCTCCACCAGATCCTCTCAATCTCCCGAAGAATTATGATGCCAATTCCAGGTGTGCCTTCCACTCCAATGCACCTAGTCACAATACCGAGAAATGTAGAGCCTTGCAAATGAAGGTTCAAGATCTGGTCGATTCCAAAGCTCTCAATTTCACACCTCCTCCGAATGTTAACAGAAATCCTATGCCTAATCACGGTGGGCCCAAGATTAATGCCATAGAAGAGGACCAACCATCTGCACTAATTGATAATGTTGCGCAGATTAGGACACCGTTGACAGAAGTCAAGGCTCAACTCTTAAGATGCCAAGTGTTCTCGGGCTGCGAGGCCTGTTGTAAATCGTGAAAAATTGCTATCAATGGTTGTGAGAGGCTAAGGGTTGGCATAGATGGCCTTATCAAGGATGGAATTTTGCAAATTACCACAACAGTTCCTACAACATCAATAATTCTTCCTTCAGCAATGGATTCTCCTACAACAGCGATCACTCCATCCATTATTTCAACAGATCAGAGTTTAGCAACATTTACTTCTACAACATCAGCACCCATCTTATCAACGGAATCGCTTACAACACCAGCAAACACTAATGAAGATGTCTCAACGGTAACAATCTATTATGACCCGACAAATGTTCATCCCAACAACAATTTCCAACAACAAACTGCAACACCTCCTGTCAGATCTCCAGTCAGAATCTATTACGACCCGCATACCATCACAGTTCCTTCCGTTGCAATAATCAGTCCGGTCACCATTACGGTGCCTGGACCCGTTCCTTATGAAAGCAATAATGCCATACCTTCGAACTACGACTCTGATCTCTACTGCGATGGGAAGAAGATCACTCTAGATTCATCAACCTCTTCACCACAAGTTGACAATGTTGGGGGAGGCGGAGGCTTCACCAGAAGCGGATGCCTTTTTGCCTCACAAACACCAAGACCCAGTGCTGAAGCAGAAGCTGGTGCTAAAGCAAAAGGGAAGAATGTGGCACTTGAAGAGCCAACTGTTAAAGAAACTCCGAAGACGTCTTTTGAACAAGAGGTGGACGAGTTCATGAGAATAATAAAAAAAAGTGATTACAAAGTGGTGGACCAGCTTCATCAAACACCCTCCAAAATCTCTATATTATCATTGCTAATGTGTTCCGAAGCCCACAAGAATGCATTGTTGAGAGTCTTGCACGCAACATACGTGCCAGAAGAAATTACGGTTAATCAGCTGGAAACGGTGGTTGCGAATGTTAACACCAGTCATGGACTGGGCTTCACAAATTCTGATTTAACAACAGAGGGACGCAATCATAACAAGGCTTTACATATCACCTTAGAATGCAAAGGTGCGGTTCTTTCTCATGTGCTGGTAGACACTGGGTCCTCGCTCAATGTCCTCCCAAAGAAAGCCTTGGTGAAGCTGGAGTATGATGGTTTGGCTTTACGTCCAAGTAACTTGGTGGTGAGAGCGTTTGATGGCTCTAAGAGATCAGTGCTTGGAGAGATTGATCTACCTGTGTTGATTGGCCCACAAACCTTTAAAACTACCTTCTTCGTGATGGACATACAACCGGCCTACAGCTGTTTGTTGGGTAGACCCTGGATTCACGCCGCTGGCGCTGTTACATCTACCCTTCACCAGAAGTTAAAATTTGAGTGGGAAGTTCAGATCATCACAATCTGCGGGGAGGAAGATGTTTTCGTTAGCCAGCTGGCTACTTACATGTATATATAGATGGATGGGGAGATCCACAAGACTATGAGTCAGGGGTTTGAGGCCCTTAACATCAATGAAGCAACTGCTGTGTCCGGAACTTCCATCACTTCATATCAACAAGCCAGGAAGGTTGTTGAAGAGGGTACCGCTCAAGGCTGGGGCAAGCTGCTTCCAGTAGAAAAGAAAGAAGATAGATTCGAGTTGGGTTACAAACCAACTTGACAAGATCAACCAGAGGCTGCAACGGAGCCCAAATTTGTCAGTGGGGGAATGCTAACCCCGGATGCTGTGAACAGTCTGGAAGACGAGGAAGAAGACGAATGCAACCTGGAAAACTGGATACGTCCAAGGATCCCGAGGAACCAAGTCTCAAACTGGTCTTCCCAGGAAATTATAAGAGTTACTCCTGCAGAGTAATTATTATTTCCTGTCTTTAAGCATGCATAAAGTCCTGCATCTTGCCCAAGATGTCAGGATTCATTTAGTAATCAGGCCATCTTGTATTTTTTTGCAAACGATCAATTAATGAATATCACAACATCTTTTTGCAAATGAGTCTCTTTTTTCCGCTCACTGTTTTTCATTTTTCATTTTTTGTACAAAACAATAAAATGGCAATGTTTTCGAAATAATAAATTCATTTTTACTTTTTCTAAACAAGATAAAACTGATCACTAAATTGAACAAATTTAAACCCTTGCAGAGAGTGCCCTCTAGACTGCACCGACAACGACACTGCTATGACTTCATATGACTTCGACAATCCAATTAATCAAGCCGATGAAGGGGTTGAAGAAGATTATGAGCTACCCGAAGAACTAGCCAGGTTATTAAGGCAAGAGGAGAAGGTTATCACTCCTCATCGGGAGGAAGTTGAGACAGTTAATCTTGGTACCGAAGAAGACTTGAAAAAAGTTAAGATCGGGGCCCGTCTGCAAGATTCAGTGAAGGAACAACTTATTGACATGCTGCGAGAGTACGTTGATGTCTTTTCTTGGTCATACCAAGACATGCCAGGTCTGGACACCGATATTGTTATGCACAAGCTGCCTCTAAAGGAATACTGTCCTCCAGTAAAACAGAAACTGCGCCGTACTCGCCCGGATATGGCCATGAAGATAAAAGAAAAGGTGCAAAAACAGTGGGATGCCGGTTTCCTTGCTGTAACTAGTTACCCGCCGTGGGTCGCTAACATTGTACCTGTGCCTAAGAAGGATGGCAAAGTACGGATGTGTGTGGATTATCGGGATCTGAATAGAGCCAGCCCAAAAGATGACTTCCCATTACCTCACATTGATGTATTGGTTGACAGCACGGCTCAGTTCTCAGTATTCTCCTTCATGGATGGATTTTCAGGTTATAATCAGATCAAGATATCACCTGAAGACATGGAGAAGACAACTTTCATCACACCCTGGGGCATATTCTGCTATATGGTAATGCCATTTGGACTGAAGAATGCTGGTGCCACTTATCAACGGGCTATGGTAACATTATTCCACGACATGATCCACAAAGAAATTGAACGTTATGTGGATGACATGATTGCCAAGTCCCTCACAGAAGAAGACCATCTGGTAAATCTGTTGAAGCTGTTCAAGCGTCTGAGAAAGTATCAGCTAAAGCTAAACCCCAACAAATGCACATTTGGGGTACGTTCCGGTAAGCTGTTGGTGTTCATTGTAAGTAAAAAAGGAATTGAAGTTGATCCTGACAAGGTCAAAGCCATTCAAGAGATGCCTGCACCAAAGACAGAAAAGGATGTTCGGGGGTTCCTAGGTAGATTGAACTACATATCACGGTTCATATCTCATCTTACTGCAACCTGTGAGCCCCTGTTCAAATTGTTAAGAAAAGAACAAACGGTCAGGTGGAATGACGACTGCCAGAGGGCTTTTGACAAAATCAAGGAATACTTACAAGAACCTCTAATCCTTATGCCTCCCGTTGAAGGAAGACCTCTAATAATGTACTTGACAGTATTAGAAGAGTCAATGGGGTATGTGCTAGGCCAGCATGACGAGTCTGGTCGAAAAGAGTATGCAATATACTACCTAAGAAAAAAGTTTACCGACTGTGAACAACGTTATTCACTGCTCGAGAAAACTTGCTGTGATTTAGCGTGGGCTGCTCGCCGACTAAGGCAGTATATGTTGACTCACACTACCTTGTTGATCTCAAAGATGGACCCAATCAAGTACATATTTGAGAAGCCAACACTTACTGGAAGGGTTGCAAGATGGCAAATGATTCTGACAGAATATGACATTCAGTACACATCTCAAAAGGCCATCAAGGGCAGTGTATTGTCTGACTATCTGGCTGAGCAACCCATTGATGATTACCAGCCCATGAGATTTGGCTTCCCAGATGAAGACATCATGTTCCTGAAAGCAAAAGATTACGAAGAGCCTGTTCACACTGAAGGGCCTGGCCCAAAAGAAGAATGGACAATGATGTTTGATGGGGCTGTTAATATGAATGGTCGTGGAGTTGGTGCAGTACTCATCACACCTAAAGGAGTTCACATGCCTTTCTCGGCAAAAATCACCTTTAACTGCACTAACAACGAAGCTGAATATGAAGCCTGTATCATGGGTCTTCAGGAAGTCATTGACCTCAGGATCAAGACTTTAACTGTGTTTGGAGATTCAACTCTGGTAATCAATCAAACCAACGACAAATGGTACACCCACCAAGAGCATTTGATTCCATACCGGGATTACACGAGGAGATCACTGACCTTCTTCACTAAAGTCAAGCTTGAGTATATCCCTCGAGATGAAAATCAGTTTACGGATGCTCTGGCTACCATTTCTTCCATGATCAAAGTTCAAGCTGCCAACTTTGTGCCTCGGATCTCAGTATCCAGACTTGATAGACCGGCATATGTATTCTCCGTGGACATTGATAAAGATGACAAGCCTTGGTTCCATGATATCAAATGTTTCCTGGAGGATCAAACGTAGCCACCTTGGGCATCATCCAATGATAAGAAGACATTAAGAAGGCTAGCCGGTAGTTTCTTCCTGAATGATGATGGTTCCTTATACAAGAGAAACTTTGACATGGTGCTTCTCAAATGTGTTGATAAGAAAGAGGCAGACTTGTTGATGCACGAGGTGCATGAAGGATCTTTCGGTACCCATGCTGGAGGACATGCAATGGCTAAAAAGTTGTTACAATCAGGTTACTACTAGATCACAATGGATGCAGATTGTTGTGCTTATGCCAGAAAGTGCCACAAATTCCAGATCTATGCAGATAAGGTGCATGCGCCTCCGAATCCTTTGAATGTGATGTCTTCACCTTGGCCCTTTGCCATGTGGGGCATTGATATGATTGGAAAGATCGAGCCGACTGCTTCGAATGGCCACAGATTCATCCTGGTAGCCATTGATTATTTCACCAAATGGGTTGAAGCAGCATCGTATGCAAACGTCACCAGGCAAGTGGTAGCCCGATTCCTGAAGAGAGACATCATCTGTCGGTATGGAGTACCCGAGCGAATCATTACTGATAATGGTTCCAATTTGAACAACAAAATGATGGCAGAACTGTGCCAGGACTTCAAGATCCAACATCACAACTCTTCTCCTTACAGGCCAAAGATGAATGGCACTTTCGAGGCAACTAACAAGAATATCAAGAAGATTGTGCAGAAGATGGTGGTTACATACAAAGACTGGCATGAATTGCTACCATTTGCCTTGCATGGGTACCGTACTTCAATCAGAACATCCACTGGGACAACACCGTATCAGCTTGTGTATGGCATGGAGGCAGTCCTACCTGTTGAAGTTGAATTACCCTCCTTACGGGTACTGATGGATGTCAAGTTGAATGAAGCAGAGTGGGTCCGATCTTGGTACAATCAATTGAATCTGATCGAAGAAAAGAGATTGGCTGCAATATGTCATAGGCAGTTATATCAGAAAAGAATGAAGAAAGCCTTCGATCAGAAAGTCAGGCTTCGGGAATACCAAGTAGGAGATCTTGTGCTGAAAAGACTCCTTCCTCCTCATACAGACCACAGGGGCAAGTGGACTCCGAATTATGATGGTCCATTCATAGTGAAGAAAGTTTTCTCCGGTGGAGCACTGATGCTCACTACTATGGATGGTGAAGATTTCTCATCCCCTGTGAATTCAGATGCAGTTAAAAAATACTTCGCATAAATGACCCGCTGGACATAAAAACAGAATGTAAGTCCAGGCAAAAATAGGGCACCCCGGCGAGTCAAAAACAGAATAAAGGACTCGGGAAAAAATAAGGGAAAATAAATAAAAAAATGTACACCCGCTGAGTTGAAAAGTCACATTGGACAGCTCAGGAAAAATGGGTATCCCGGTGGATTGAAAACCCGAAAGGGCGGTCCACGCAAAATAAGGGAATAAGCAAACAACTGCATTCTGAATTCATCTGTATCACTTACAACACGACAAGCTTCAAAAGGTTAAAGCATCGGTCAGAATCAACCTTCTTCAGAAAGCAGGATAAGAAGAACGTCAAGGTCATACGAGTCATAGCAAAGGGAAGCTCACTAAAGCGTCGTCAACATTGCCAGCACCTTTAATTTTCTCAATTTTGTAACAATCTCCTCATTTCAGGGGATCTGTTTCTTTGACTGTATTTGCCAAATCAGGGCACCCAAATTAATAAAATCAGAGTTTTCAGCCACATTTCGTCTTGTACATTTTATTTTATTTGCAAAAATGTCTGGTATCCTCGATATAACGTTTGCATAAAAACAGATGTGCCTTTCTAATCACATGCTTGCAGGAAATATATTTTTACCTTCAGGAATGTCTAACTCCTATGACGGAATCCGATAGGGGATACCTCGAGATACTGGCGTTTCTTTGTTGTAACAGGATTGCAGGTATTCAGAGCGCAATATGGGGCATGAAGGGTTTTCCCCAGCAAAGCTGCCAAATCATTATTTCCTCAGCGCATCCTCCAAACAGCACCGGAAGTGCTTTCTCCCCATCAGAGTTGCCAGACATCACTTCTCCAGCACATTTTCTTCAGAGCAGCATCAGAAGGTGCTCATTTCCCCACCCGAGTTGTCAGATATCATCATCCTCAGCCGGATCCCCACAGGAATCTCTAGGAAGATCGTTCAGTGATTTTCCCTCCCAGCAGAGTGCAAAATCTCTCATCTCCAGCAAAGACAGGTAACCATCTCCCCACAGAGCTCCAAACTCTCCCAGAAGAGCAATGTTTGAACGTAAGCTGGACAAAGCTACTCGGAAAGACCATTTCCCCTACCTTTCATAGATCAGATGTTAGAACGATTAGCCAAACATTCCTATTTCTTCTATCTGGATGGTTACTCCAGATTTTTCCAAATCCCTATTCACCCTGATGATCAAGAGAAAACTACGTTCGCATGCCCTTATGGAACATTCGCTTACAGACGGATGCCCTTCGGATTGTGTAACGCCCCTGCAACCTTTCAAAGATGTATAATGTCAATTTTCGCAGATTTCATAGATAACATCATGTAATTGTTCATGGACGATTTCTCGGTGTGTGGAAAAAGATTTGAAGGTGCTTATCATATTTAGAAATGGTACTAGAAAGATGTGTGAAGTTAAATCTGGTGTTTAACTGGGAGAAATACCATTTCATGGTAAGATAAAGAATCATACTAGGACATTTAATTTCTGAAAAAGGAATAGAAGTTGATAAAGCTAAAATAGAAGTCATAAAAGACCTTCAACCACCTAAGATCGTACGAGAAATACGAAGTTTCTTAGGCCACGCTGATTTCTACCGGAGATTTATAAAATATTTCTCAAAAATCACTATACCTTTAACCGGTTTATTAATGAAAGACGTTGAGTTTATATTTGATGACAAGTGTTTAGAAGCGTTTGAAACTCTGAAATCAGCCCTTATCACCGCACCAATCATACAACCACCTGAGTGGAGGTTACCATTCGAAATAATGTGTGATGCGAGTGATTAAGCTATAGGCGTAGTACTAGGACAAAGAAAGGATAAGAAATTCCATGTGATTTACTATGCCAGTAGAACCTTGGATTCCGCTCAAATGAACTACGCCACAACAGAAAAAGAGCTATTAGCTGTTGTTTTCGCACTCGACAAATTCTGATCTTATCTAGTAGGAGCAAAGATAGTCATATACACAGATCATACTGCTATCAGATATCTTCTAACCAAGAAGGATGTTAAACCCAGACTTCTAAGGTGGATCCTATTGTTACAAGAATTTGATCTAGAAATTAAGGATAAGGAAGGAACCGACAATGTTGTAGCAGATCACTTATCGAGATTAGAAAATATTAGACCTGAACCAGTGCCTATTGACGATGATTTTCCTTATGAACAATTGTTAGCACAAATAAAAAGTGAAATGGCTCAACTAGCGCCAAGAATATTAAAAAACAAAGAAACCGTGGAAGCGATCAATTCAAAAGCAGGATTGTCATGGTATGCTTATATAGTCAACTACCTAGTTGCAAGTGTACTTCCACCGAATTTAACGTATCAATAGAAAAAGAAATTCTTCCACGATCTTAAATATTATTATTGGGACGAGCCATTACTATTTAAGATAGGATCCGACAGAATCTTTCGTCGATGCATACCCAAAGAAGAAATTGAAAGTGTTATTACTCAATGCCATTCATCTCCATATGGTGGACATGCGAGTACCTCGAAGACCTGTGCTAAGATCTTACAAGTCGGGTTATTCTGGCCTAATTTATGGAAATACATCCATATTGCTGTTATAAACTGTGATCGTTGTCAACGTACTGGTAACATCTCAAGACGCGACGAAATGCCTCAAAGAGGAATACTTGAAGTAGAAGTCTTTGACGTATGGGGAATTGATTTCATGGAACCTTTCCCATCTTCTTTCAGAAATAAGTACATACTCGTTACTATCGACTATGTTTCGAAATGGATTGAAGCTATAGCTTCTTCTACAAATGACACACGAGTAGTGATTAAGCTTTTCAAGAATATTATCTTTCCTATATTTGGTGTACCTAGACTTGTCATTAGTGACGGTGGCTCTCATATCATTTCAAAAATATTCGATAAATTACTATCTAAGTGTGGAGTAAGACACCGTGTAGCAACACCATATCATCCACAGACAAGTGGACAGGTCGAAGTATCAAACAGAGAGATAAAGCAAATACTCGAAAAAACTGCCGCCATATCTAGGAAAGATTGGTCATCCAAGCTTAATGAAGCTTTATGGGCTTATAGGACATCCTACAAGACACCTATAGGAAATACACCTTTCAAACTAGTTTACGGAAAATCCTATCATCTCCCTGTCGAATTATAACACAAAGCTTATTGGGCAATTAAAACGCTTAACATAAACTATACAGCTGCATGAGAGAAACGAGTCCTCTATCTTAACGAACTGTAAGAATTAAGATTAGACGCTTACGAGAACGCTAAAATATATAAAGAAAGAACCAAAAGATGCCACGATAAGCGTTTATCCAGGAAAGAATTTAGTGTGGGAGATCTCGTAATTTTATTTAATTCTAGACTTAGACTATTCCCAGGAAAATTAAAATCTAGATGGGCAAGCCCTTTTGAAATTACGAAAGTGTTTCCTAGCGGAGCAATAGAAATTAAGGGTAGAAATAGTGAACCGTTCATAGTAAATGGACAACGATTAAAGCAATACCATCACATCGAAAATAGGGATTATGCTAATAGTCTAAAACTATTTGAGTTACCCACTAATTCCCCTGACTAATTTTTTTACTAAGAACTGTGTCAGGCTTATGACGTTAAAAACAACGCTTAGTGGGAGGCAACCCACCATTACATTGTTTTTCGCACTTTAATGTTGTATTTTATTGAATTTTGTTTATTCTACTATTACTATTGTTTTCATCATTTTTATTTCTCAATTTTTGCTATGATGAGTTTGAAAACATTATATGCTACAAGAATTCTAAAAACAGTCTTTTCTACCTTAACCTTCTTTCCCCCCGATTTACTTTCTACCTCTTTAATTTTCGTTATGGAACCGCAACCACAAAATTTTATGGAAACCACCTTTAGAGGAAGAAACCAAAGGAGGAAATTTGAGGAATTATCCCAAAGAAATCTTGTTATGACCCTCTATTATGATGATGAGAAAATGGACACACTATGCATCGCAGATAATGTTTTATACATGTTTAACCAGCTGGGATGGGAAAGATCTCACATTAAGTCTAGATTTCTCACTCACCGCGAACTTACCTTTGAATTTTTGAGTTCTTTAGTGCATATACCTGATCGCCGATTCGGTGCTAGATAAGGATTTATCAGTTTCAGATTATTTGGCATCGAGTTTTCCTATAACCATAAGGAATTAGATGACATACTAGGATACCCTAGTGGACCATTTGCATTCACCACAACCCAACTAGAACTTATGGATTTTGAGCTAGACTATTTATGGGGTACATTAACCGGAAACTATCACCCTGAACCAGACAGCATGGATAACAAAGAAATACATAACCCTGCTATCCGGTATTTCCATAAGATTTTAGCAAATACCCTATTCGGAAAGGAAGAGAACCGAACTTTAGCTTCTAAGGATGAGATTTATATTTTGTACTGTATGACTCAAGGACGCTCTGTTAATGTCGTACCATTCTTAATGAATACCTTTACCCGCATTAATTAAGACCCTGATGCCCCAATCATTGTAGGAGGATTAGTTACTATGATTGTTGACGCCCTTGGACTTAGATACCAACTTAATAGGTGCATACCTTTCGGTACGTCCCATCCTATGAATTTGGATTTTTGTTTCGACAGGCGTATCATAGGAAACTAAGGAGGCGCTCCTTTTGATTACTTGATAAGGAATGAAGTCATCACCCTATTTACCCTTCCGAACCATGCTAGAGTTAGTGTCCATAATCGAGATAATTGGCTCTATGATCTTAACCCACCTAGTCCTCCATCCACACCCGATACACCACAAGGGTACCAAGTTTTCTATCAAAAGATGTCAGACACTGAAGTTGATCCCGAGAGTCCTCCTAATTACTATGAACCCAACCTTATCGATGAGGATGCTGATGTCCTTAAGAAAGAAGCAGGAGAGTATACTGAAAAGCTGAACAATATCCAAACTACTTTGGATATTTATCAAGTAGAGATCAATGGATTAAAGGATGAAGTAAAAAGTTTGCGTAAAGATATCATAGGCTTAACTAACATTATAGTAGACCACTTTTATCATTTGAATTCAGTTCTAGAGGATCTCAAGAAAAGGCTCAGATGAGGAAATCACATTGCTCAGCATTTTTATTTATTTCAGTTTTGTTTCTATGAAGTTTCAATTTTATTTCATTCTGCTTTTTACAGTTTGATTAGTTTATTTATTTCAACCAGTTTTCATTTTATGCAATTTTCATTTACTGTTCGAAGATGATTTCAATTCAATGCAAGCTCTATTCTGTTATGATTTCTAGTTATTCACTGCTAGTAATTTTGAATTTGAATTGATTCTGTTTCTTTACAATATAGTACTTATTACTACTACTGCTGTTTGATTGAAATCTGGTGTGATGTTAAAATTATAAACCAATGCTATCAATACTTAATGTGCATTATCATTGTCTCTTTGATACAATTTTTAATAATCCTGAAATAGTTTATAGCATTACTTTTAGACTCTTGCCCTTCTACTAAAGAAATTCCAAAATGCAACGCTGACGGTCGTAACATCCCCCTGACGACCGTAACGCCCTTAAATCTTACGTTACGATCGTAACGATCCTGTGACGAGCGTCATAGCTACAGAGAACACGTTCTCTGTAAGTGTCGGTGAGTTTCAAATTCCTCCCCATTCCTTTATCCTTTCATCCCCCATGATTCTTTCAACTTCCATCCATAAAATCCAATCTCCATTACCACCATTTACTCCTTTAAACTCCCATTAATCCTATAAAACTCCACCACTCTACCATCCCATTACCTTATTTACCCGAACCTCATTCTCACAACTCTTCATATTTCCAAAACACCCATCCTCTCATCAAATCTCTTTAAATGCTATGACCAATCAACAAGGACAAAACCCCACCTTCAACTTTAGAGAAGGTACCCTAGGCGAAACTCAATGTTCAAGGTTTGAAAAGTTTCAAAGCTGAGGTCTTCAACCGACTCGGTACATTGATGAAGAATGCTTGAGAACCTGGGATCTCTTTCAATCTGTTCAGAAGCTTTTACGTAAGGTCGGTTTATGGAAATTATGCATCATACCTTAGCCCACTTATGAAACTCTGACAATGGAATTTCTGAGTTTGTTCTCCTACTTTACTCCATCCGGCGCAACCAGTCATCTCATGGGCATCATTTCGTTTCGCATGTTCGATGTCGAGTACCGACTTTCTCAAGATGAGGTTGCCCAATTGCTTGGTTTCTATAAACACCCCAAATTTTCCCACACTCTTTATCACACCATGGCTTGTGATATTTCATTTTTGTTTTAACATAAGCATTACATCTCATATTGCATGTTTGTTTCACTACATAATTCAATTTCATCTGCATCTAGGGTTTGTGATCTGAGCAATCCAAGAATCAATATGAGCCATCCAAAAGGTCTTAAAACATTCCAAGAGGGTCCATGTGTGTTCCATGATCATATTATGCTCCCCAAAGTTCATGAAAGTCAAGGGATCACAAGGGTTGGCAAAGGCATGGAAGCAGAGCTAGGGTTTTCCTACACAGATGACCAAAATTAGGGTTTTGGTTTCAGAGGCCTTAACTCCATATTGTTTGGTCATTCTTGTTTCTATTGTTCTTAATATGTTATAAGGATCATGTGTACCAAGTTTGATGAATAAATTCATTGTGGAAGTCATTTGATCAATCAGTAACTTTTTGAGCAAGTTAAGTCAAAATCAGGGCATCTGAGGCCCCCAACAAGGGAACCAAAGGATCATTTTCATCAAATTGAAGTTCAATGATCTTTATTTTATCTTAGAAGTGGTTGGAAGTTCACAAGATAGATGAATTTTGAGCCAATTGCAAACTTGCCATTTTTGGAAATGACTTGAAATGCAAACTTTCCATTTTGGGAAAGATTTTCAACCTCCTCTTTCATGACAAAAATGCTTCAAATGAAAACTTCTTGGGCATTAAAGTTGTAGGTTAGGTATTTACCTTTTAAAAAAGTACAAGAAAATGTCTTGATTCATCCTAGAACTCAAGATATGGCTTTTCAAAGTTGGCAAAAATCACATAATTTTCATGTTCATGTCAAAAAGGGAATTTTGCAATTTCACTTGCCAAGCATTCTAATGACCTCTAATCAACTTCTATGCATTATAATATGTCAAAGCAACTTCTAAACATCAGAATTGGCCCAAGTTTGCATTATTTTCATGACTTGATCTTCCAGAAATCTCAAAAGGGCCAAAACTCACAAACTTTGCAAAATGCCTTGGATCCTTCCATCCACTTGTGCCAGCTGCATCAAACTCATTCTATGGCTCTCCATGAATCTTGCTGAGGCCAGACACCCCAAAAAGCCAGCTCTGCCATGGCCCATACCTCCAAGTACACAAATTTGACTTTTGAGCAAAACTCCCCATACCAATCAAGCTGAGCCACAACCACTCTTCTGACCAATCAAGACTTCACATACATGCCTCATAGACCCCATTTCATAAAATCTTGGAGTCTGAATCATCCCACAAGTCAGATTGCACAAAATCACCATAGAACTTCACTTCTTCGAATCTCCCTGCACAAGCCTCAAACTTCAATTATTTTTCCACCAATCAACTCAAAATCATCCATAGATCACAAAGCACCCACTCCCATGGCCTGAAACCCCCCAAATCCGAAATACGATTTCTGAGTTATCATAACCAAACACTTCAAAACAGCTATCATAAACTTGTTCTAAGCTTCACATCATCCTCAGGGGGTCCATTGAAGTTGATTTGCACAAGGGAGGAGGCCAGAAAGCTCAAAACTGCAAAGCTTCATCTCAGGTATACCTCAAGAGCATTTTTTCCAGAACTTGCTATTTAAGTAAAAATATCAATCTTCATGTTCCCCTGATCACTCTGATGTGTTTATTTTTGAAACTGATAAAAAAATGAGCATGTATGGTTGTTCTGAAAGTTTGCCCGAAAAATTTTGTTTGATTCAATTCTTGCTTTTGATGAAATATAAATGATATATGATGATGGATTCTTGTTTTGGGGAGGGTAGTAGATCATTTCTGGAGCTTTAGAGGTTCTAATTTGACCTAGGGAAGAAGCTGGGATTTTGGGGTTCCGGTCACCTGAATGTCATTAGGGTTTGATTAGGGTTTAATCTTGCCAGTTTAAATATTGGTCGTAGGATTAGGTTTAGCGCGTGAATGGAAGGCCTGGATCAGTTCACTTAAAACCCTAATTTTTAACTAGTTTTAATTAATTAAGATTAATTTTAAAATGCAAGATTCAATCCCATCAACCCATTAGCGCGCGCAGTCTTCCATCCTTTGAATCTCATCCCTCAGATCAGTTGACTTCATTTTTTATTCGTTTTGTTTTATTTTCTTTTCATTTCTTTTGCATATTTATTTTAAAATACCAAAACTCATCAAAAAATTATGAAACTTTGCATTCTGGTTTTAAATATTTTTCTCAACCTAAAAACGATTTTTATTTTATTTTTTGCAATTAAAAATTATTTTTAAAATATTTAAATGTTATTTTTAATTAATTAAAGTATTTTAGATAATTAAAAATGCATTTAGGTTTCTAAAAATCACCAAAACAATCATGAACCATTCCAACACATTTAGAAATATTTTCAAACTCTTCATACAAATTTCTTTTTAGGTTTGATCATAATTTCATAATTTTCTTTGAATTAGGGTTTGATGGGGCTGTCAACATGAATGGTCGTGGAGTTTGTGCCGTACTTATTACTCCTGAAGGTGTTCATTTTCCCTTCACTGCTAGGTTGACTTTTTACCGCACCAACAATGAAGCAGAGTACGAGGCTTGTATCATGGGAATAGAGGAGCCGATTAATATAAGGATTAAGAGCCTCGATATATTTGGAGATTCAACTCTCGTGATTAACCGACAAGTGGTATACTCATCAACCTCACTTAATTCCATGTCGGGATTATGCGAGAAAGCTGTTGACATTCTTTACAACAGTGAAGTTGTATTACATACCACGCGAGGAAAATCATTTTGTCGATGCATTAGTTATGTTATCTTAAATGATTAAAGTGTTGCAGTGGAATTATGTTGCCAAGATTGACGTATCTCGACTTGACATACCTGTATATGTGTTATTGTTGATATAGTGTTTGATGATAAGTTGTGGTATTATGAAATTAAGTGTTTCATGAAGAGTCAAGAATACCCAGCTGGGGCATCTTCAACAACAAGAAAACATTGAGAAGACTTGCTGCTAGTTTCTTCTTGAATTCTGATTGTGTGTTGTACAAGAGGAACTTTGACATGGCCTTGCTTAGATGTATGGACTAGAAGGAATAAAACATGTTGATACAGGAAGTGCATGAAGGATCTTTTGGTACCCATGCCGGAGGACATGCAATAGCAAATAAATTATTAAGATCGGGATATTACTGGATGCCAATGGATTCATATTTTTGCTCATAAGCCCGCAAATGCCACAAGTTCCAGATTTACGCAGATAAATTTCACGTGCCTCCAAGCCCACTGAATGTCATGTCTTCTCATTGGCCTTTTTCCATGTGGGGAATTGACATGATTGGGAATATTGAACCTACTGCTTCTAATGGCCATCGTTTCATATGTGTCTCAATTGATTACTTTACCAAATGGGTTGAGGCAGCGTCTTATGCTAATGTCACCAAGCAGGTGGTTTCCAGGTTTCTGAAGAGAGATATCATTTGCAGATATGGAGTGCCAGAGAGAATCATTATTGATAATGGTTCTAATATCATTAACAAGATGATGGCAGAGTTATATCAGGTCTTCAAAATTCAACATCACAATTCTTCTCCTTACCGTCCAAAGATGAATGGCATTGTTGAAGCGGCCAATAAGAACATTAAGAAGATTGTGCATAAAATGGTGGTGACATACAAGGATTGGCATGAGATGTTACCGTTCTCTTTGCATGGGTATAAAACATCAGTTAGGACATCTACTAGGGCAACACCTTTCTCAATTGTATATGGTATGGAAGCTCTCCTACCAATTGAAGTTGAGATTTCTTCACTGCGGGTGATGATGGATGTCAAACTTGATGAAGATGAATGGGTACATGCAAGGTACAACTAGTTGGATACATGCAAGGTACATCTATATCAAAGGATAATGGAACGAGCATTCGATTAGAGAGTGCATCCTCGAGAGTATCAAGTTGGTGAACTTATGCTCAAAAGGATCCTTCCTCCAAGTTCAGATCACATGGGAAAATGGACTCCCAACTATGAAAGTCCATATTGTAAACACCCCAAATTTTCCCTCACTCATTTCACACCATGGCTTGTGATCTTTCATGTTTGCATTAGTATAAGCATACCATCTCATATTGTATTTTTATTTCACTGCATAGTTCAAGTTCATCTACATCTAGGGTTTGTGATCGGAGCAATCCAAGGATCCATCTGAGCCACTCCAAAGGTCTCCAATTGTTTCAGGAGGGTCCATGTGTGTTCTATCATCATATTATATCCCTCAAAGTTCAAAGAAGTCAAGAAATCACAAGAACTGGCAAGGCATGGAAGCAAAGCTAGGATTTTCACTACACAGATGATCAAAATTAGGGTTTTGGTTTCAGAGGCTTTAACTCCAATTTTTTGGGCCATTCTTGTTTCTAATGTTCTTAAGATGTTATAAGGATCATATGTACCAAGTTTGATGAATAAATTCATTGTGGAAATCATCTGTTCATTAGGTAACTTCTTGAGCAAGTCAGAGCAAAATCAGGGCATCTGAGGCCCCTAACAATGGAACCAAAGTGATATTTTAATCAAATTGAAGTTATATGATCTTTATTTGATCATTTAAGTGCTTGTAAGTTCACAAAATTGAAGAAATTTGAGCTAAACCAAAAGTTGCCAAATATGGAAATGACTTGTAATGGAAACTTTCCATTTTGGGAAAGTTCTTCAACCTCCTCTTTCTTGATAAAAAATGCTTCAAATGAAAAATTGTTGGTCATGAAAGTTGTATATTAGGTCTTTCCCTTTTCAAAAAGTACAAGAACATGTTCTAATTCATTATGGAACTCAAGTTATGATCCTTCAAAGTTTGCAAAACCACTTGCCAAGCCATTTCATGATCTCTAATGCATCTCTAAACATCATACCATCATAGTGCAACTCATTTTGATCATAATTGGCCCAAGAATCATTCACTTTCATGCCTTGAAATTCAAGAAATTCCAAAAGGGCCAAAGTTCTTCAAATTTGCAAAATGGCATGAATCTTCTCATACACTTGCATCAGCACCCCAAATCAGTTTCTATGGACCTCCTTGATTCATGTTGAGGCTAGACATGCCATTGAACCACCCCTGCATGAGCCCATACCTCAAGTACACATAATGTTGACTTTTTGCAACTTAGTCCATACCAATCAGCTGCAGCCACAACAACTCTCTGGCCAATAGAGACATGTTATGTGGACAAAAAGCAAGCCATTTTCACATAACCTTGGAGCATGAATCATCCCATACACCAAGTTCACAAAAAATCCTCTCCACCTTCAAACTTTCGATTCTCTCTGCTCAGCCATTCAAACCTCAAACAAACTTCATAAACCAACTCACCATCATCCATAGATCATTTCCCAACCATCAAACAAGCCTGAAACCCCACAAACACAAAACACGATTCAGGTGCAGCAAGAGTTCATCCTCTCAATCCAGCCATTCTAAACTCATTCAAAGCCTTGCAACATCATCAGGGGATCAAGTGAGGTGGTTTAGCATCAAGAAGAGGTCCAGAAAGTGCTAAACTGAGAAGCTTCATCTCAGGTATACCTCAAGAACAAATTTTCCAGAACTTGTTTTTCATGTTATAGAAATGTTACCCATGCTTCACTGATCACACTGCACTTGGTGGTTTTGAAAATGATTGAGTATTGAGCCTGTATCGTGCTTCTGAAAGTTTTGCCATTTTTGTGTTTTGATTCGTATCGTGATCATATTGCATTAGAAATTTGTTTTGAGGGTAGATTCATGCTCAGGGAGGTTTGGGGATTTGATATGGAGCTTTAGAGCTCCTAAAACAACCTAGGGAAGAAGTTTGATTTTGGTCTCGTCGGAGAAGACGACCGGAACCACTGTTCCGGTCGTCTGAGAGTGATTAGGGTTTTGATTAGGTTTAGCGTGAGTTTGAATGTAGGCCTTTGATTTGTTTTCCCGCGCGTGTACCAACGGTCCAGATGTGCTCATTAAGCCCTAATCCATTTAATTAGGTTAATTAATTAGGTTTAATTTAAATTTAGCCAGTTTGAATTTCAGCCACAGGATAGGGCGCGCAGTCAACTCCCTCCTTTTCCTTTTAAATCATAGCCCTTGGATTTGCATACTTTCATTTAATATCATTTTTAATTCATTTTTCTTGTATTTTCTTTATCATTTTATTTAAAATACCTAGAAAAATCACAAAAATATTATTGTCTGCATTTATGTTCTAAATATTTTTCTTAACCCAAAAACAATTTTTATTTTATTTTTTTACATGTAAAAAGCATTTTTAAAATATTTAAATGTTTATTTTCATTAATTAATGGAAATTAATTAATTAAAATATCATTTAGGTTTCTAAAAATCACCAAAAAATTCATGTTGCATCTTAACACATTTAGAAACATTTCCAAACTCTTCATACAAATTACTTTTTGGTTTTGATCACAACTTGACAATTTTCTTTGAATTTAGGGTTCATAAAATCACATTTTTCTAACCCTTGCTTTAAAAAATTACTTCTGCCTAACCATGAAGAGTTTGAAGATGGTTCTTTTTTCATTGTTTTATGTATAACATGTAGTTTCTAGGATATTTTTTTCATGAATGTATCTTGCATTTTCAAATTGATTTGCATTTTCCCTTTTGAAGTACCCAAAAACCCCAGAAAACTTAGGAAAATCATAACTTTCTTTAGGTTAAGAGTTAGACCTTATCCTTTGGGTTGTGATATCATATGGGGTTAGGGTTTGTTTGAGTGTGATTTCAAATTTTTATCTTGTCATTTACTTCTGTCTTTACCATATGCATCTCATGTTGCCTTAAAACCCTAATTTTGCATCTTCATTTGCATTCATCTTGTATATGCATCAATACATGAACTTGCCATGACATTTCATGCATTTATATGTCATCTTAGCCATCTTAAGACATGTTAGAATCATGTTTGATCATTCCTTCATTCATTTGCCATGACTTGTATTCATTTCCATTCATAACTTTCATGAACTTTTAAACTTCAAAGCATGCTTCCCTTTGCATCTCATCCTTGTATGACCATTCATTGCACTTTGTATGCCTTTGCATCATGTCATAGCATACTTTACATCATGTGTATGCTTCTGGTTTTGATCTTTGTCATTGCATATGCTTCATTCTATTTCATCTCTTTCCTTATGTATCTTGTGCTAACATTTTCAGGTGGTAAGTTAATTTGAGAAGTGGATTTGCCTTCACTTCTCATTTCTCTTCATCTTCTTCGTATGCATCTTTGCTGCATTTTTAATTGTCTTTGAGTGAGCTTGCTCATTCATGTTCATCTCTCACTTTCTTTCTCTAAGTTACTTATCTTCTTCAGTGAAGTAAGTAACTTATTTCTTCTGCTTCCTCCTCCTTTCTTCTGCTTCTTCCATTGGTGGCTTCCTTGAAGATTTTTCTCAAGCCTTACAAGCCATAGGAACATCCAAGCTTGATAATAATTAGGGTTGTGATTAGTCCCCCTTAGTCTTTACCTTTGAGTCTTCTTTGTGTCTCTCTTTTTACCTCATCATTAGAGACTAAACCTTTAAGGCTTTAGGACTTTGGAATTAGGGTTATGCCTGCATCCTTCTCTTAGGATGGAGTGTATAACTTTAATCCTAAGTGTTAAACCCTTAATTTGGTTAAACCTCTTAATCAAACCATCTAATAATCACTAAGACATTAACTTGGGCCTTACATTAGGGTTCTAATTCTTCCTTTATTGGTTAAGAAGGACTAACCCTAGTGTTTAATGGACAAGTCCCCCTCAAGTTTTCTTACAAATCATAAAATCCACTTCTTAATCTTATCCTTAATTAAAATCCACTTTTAATAAAGGCTTGTCATCTAATGACTTTAATCCCTAATCATAGATTAAGTTGAGGTATCTTCCTCAGCTTAAGTGTGCTCATCTATTATCCTTATATTAGGATAGTGTAATGAGTTCACTAATCTTTGATTATGGCTTAAACTCATTACTTAACACTAAACAAAAAAACAAAAACATCTAAATAATCACAAGTAGGTTAATGATCTTAATCCTACATCATCATGGTAATTAAGTTGAGGTGCTTATCTCATACTTAAGTATTCTCATTATCCCTAATCAGGGAGGATATAATGAGTTTACAACCTTTGATTTAGGCTCAAGCTCATTAACTTATGACAAAACTCCAAAAACAATAAAAAGCTGAAAACACAAAAACAAACAATAATTGTCTCCTTCGGGATTCTTTTCTCATCATCCTCATTCATAAAAGAGAATTTGCTTCTTCCGTCTAATGCAAGACAGTTAGCACTTGAGCAAGACAAGTCATACACTTGAGCATAGACAAGCAGGCAGTTCATCAGTCAATTTATCTTTCAGTCAATTTGAGTCGAACTACGGTGTTCTGACTTCCTCATTGCACGCGAGGATATGTAGGCATAACTTAACAGTTATCGAACAAAAGTCTTTGTGTCTTCCCCCTCTTTCAGCATTCTCTTTTAATCCTCAGTTCCTGAGCATTCACCCTTTTGCACTGACACTTGTATATTCTTTTCCAGCTTTTGCACACAGACAACACATACACTACCCCTTTAAACACAATCTTGTAAGCGTGGATCCCGTCGAGTACGACGGACAATCTGGGTGCTAATACCTTCCCAGGTTGTAACCAACTCCCTTTCTCAGTTTCTCTGGTTCGCAACCGTCTTATCCATCTTTTTTCTAGGTTTATACAACATTACCTTTCCTTCGGGATAAAAATGCCTAGCTGGCGACTCTATTCATTTCATCTTCATTTCTGCTTTCGCTGACCGTTCGCGCTTGTACCGGGATGCAAATCTTCAGGAGCGACACATATGTGGTTAAAAAGGTCTTTTCATGCATGGCCTTAATGCTTACAACCATGGATGGTGAAGACTTCCCATTATCTGTTAACTCAGGCGTAGTTAAAAAATACTTCGCATAAAAGAGACCCGCTGGAAAAAAAACAGAATAAAGAGTCCATGCAAAAAAGGGCATTTTGACGAGCCAAAAACAGAATAAAAGGCTCGGGTAAAAACTAGGGATATAAAAAAAATGTACACCCGATGAGTTGAAAATTCGTATTGGACAACTCAGGCAAAAAAGGGTATCCCGGTGGATTGAAAACCCGAAAGGGCGATCCACACAAAAGAGGGAATAAGCGAATGACTGTGATCTGAGTTATCTGTACTACGTCATCGTCTCATTCAACCTTGAAATCTCTATAGTATAGGAATCAGTCTAATCCTCCTCTTCAGAAAGCAAGAGAAAAAGGAGAAATCTTGAAGACATACTGGTCATAGTAGAATTGAAACCCAGTGGAAGGCTGTTTTCACATTGCCATTACGATAGTTTCATTTCTCAATTTATAATGATCACCTCTTTCTAAGGGATTGCTTCTTGATGTACTTTGCCCATTCAGAGGCCTATAATAAAAAGAGAATTATTCAGTCAAAAAGCTTCATCTTTGTCTTTATTTTGAATGTTTTGTTTGCAAAAATGCCCTGAATTTTTTATAAAAAAACATTGCATTTAAATAAGGTGACTTTACAATAACATGCAGGAAAATAACATTTAAAATTGCTTTGAATGTTAATAATATCGGGTGGTGGATTCAAACCATGCAAGTCCCCGGGGCATGTGTGCGCATTTCTGTTGCAGGGTTTGTAGCCAAGAAATGGAAAGAATTATTTGCAGCACATAACATCGTGGAAGTATTTCCCCAATCAGAGTCTCTATAGATTCTAATGCTTTTTAGAGAAAGGTGTCAAGAAGGTGGTATTCCCTAAGCAGAGGGTATTCTTACCAAGAGATGCTTTCCATCTTTTTTCCCCAGCGAGGAACGCCTTACAACAGCTATCCCCAACAGAAGGGTGGTTCCCACACGACTTTTCCAGCGGAGTTTAAGATTTAAATCTTCCCCAACAGAGTCAGAGCATGAGGTTTCCCCAGCATAATTTTGAAGGTGTTTGAACAAGTGATAGTCCCCAAACAGAGTTATCATCATATAATCAAGTATTCCCAACAGCAGTTGAATGCTCTCAATCCCCCACAGAGTCAGAATTGTCAGAATTCTCTCCCCCATTAAAGTCTTGACAAAGTATCTCCCCATCCAAGTCAGAAGATTGTCATTTCCCTGCAGAGTTTCATGATTAAGATCGTTCCTATTGTTGAAATATTCCCCAGTGAATTCGCCAATTTATTTTTGGCAGGTATGACAAGTCGAGACAGACTGACTGAAATTTTGTCCCTACAATGATTTCTGAGATCGATTTAGCAATCATTTTCTCCCCAACAAGAGTTTAATAATTGTCAGAGTATCTTTGTTTCTTTCCTCAACAGAATGTAAATCAGGACGTTCTCGTACCCAGGGGAGTTCTGCATACAGAATCTTCTTCTACAGAGTCACTCCCTATGTGGAATCACTTTCTCAACATTTCTAAGGTCCACGTCTCTGTGGCAGGCCAGTAGTCATCGTGTTCATTATAAAAGACAAAATTGTTAAGACCCACGTCTCTGTGGTAGGCCAATAGTCATCTAGTTCATTATAAAATAAATTTCCAAGGCCCACGTCTCTGTGGTAGTCCAGTAGTCATTTGGTTCATTATAAAAGACAACATTGTTAAGGCCCACGTCTCTGCGGAAGGCCAGTAGTCATCTGGTTCATTATAAAATACATAATCCATTTTCGACGAATTAGAGCTTGAAATGCACATCTATTTGATAAATGGAATGCACACTGCAAGAATAGGATTTCATAAAGCATCTTGATCAGCGCCCGTCTATTTTACAGACTTGGTTGCATCAAGGCCCACAACTTTGTGACAGGCTAGTAGTCGTCTAGTTTCGTTTAACAGACATGATTTTCAAGGCCCACAGCATTGTGGCAGGCTAGTGGTCGTCTAGCTTCGTATAAAAGACATGATTTTCAAAGCCCACCGTCATTGTGGCAAGCCAGTAGTTACTTGGCGTCGTTCAAAAGACAGTTGCTCGCTGTTATTGTTGTCTATTTGTATCCATATCAGGGTTCTCTAAGCAGAGTTTTCTTTGGTTGGTTTTATATCCCTTTTTCTTTTTCTCCATCAGAGTGCAAATTTTCTGGTTTGGTTTGGTATTCAATCACAGTTTATCTCGAACGTCTGATAGTTGTTACTCTCATCCTTTTCATATTAACAGATGATTGAATACGGGAAACTGTAACACCCCAAAATTTTCCATCTCATTTCATAGCATTTATCATTTCATTTTCATACATAACATTGCATTCTTAACATAGGAATTAATGGATAACATTCATAACTTGAGGCATAAGGCATGTGGTTAGTGACTTGCGAGTTTGTGATCATCCAAAGCTAAGGACAAGGGTCAATTTTCTCTCAACAAGGATCAAAGGTCTCCTTGCATCCCACATAATTTCAAATGACTCCTCAAGCCATTGGAAGAGGTGGATTGATCAAGGAATTGCACCAGTGCAACATCTCCTATGCAAAAGGGCCATAAATTAGGGTTTGAGATTCAAGGGGTTTTCTGATGAGAGATTTTGGTCCAAACTTGATTTAATTTTTTTATATATGGTATCAAGTATTTGGGGATGAAAGATTGTCCATTGATTCATTTCAGAAGATTTCCATTTGGTCAGTTACTTGAAAATCAAGAAACTTGAAAAAAAGTAAATTATGCAAGGAAAAAGTCAACTCCTGAATTTTTATGGGAAAATTTGTGCAACACAAGTAAAATATGATTAATGGATGATATTTGATCAAGAAAAGTCAGAAGAATTATTGAAAAATCAAGTTTTGTTAGAAGTTTCCATTTTTGGTAATGTAGGGTTTTAACTTACTATTTTTAGTAAGTTTTCAATGAATGACATGCTACTTTCAAAGCCAAGTTTCTACATGATCAAAGCTTCATTTCAAAACATTTCAAACATGAAAGTTGTTCTACCATTCAAGAGCTTTCCAATGATTACAAGATCATTCTCATTGGATTATTTTTTAGAAAGTTATGATGGTTTAAAGTGAGGTAGTTCACATGATTATTTTCCAACACTAATTTTTTCTAAGTTCTTTGAAATCAGATTTTTGAGACAAACTTTGGAGTTATTTTTCACATACTTCTAAGGCTTGTTCTATAAAATTTCAAACACCAATGTTGTTCTCCTTCATACCAATTTTCCATTGCTCCAAGAATGGTGTTATTTGAGTTTTTCTTTGTCAAGATATGGTCCAACAAAGTGGTGCTCATGAGCTTAGGACATGGTGTGCAAAGTTGGTCTTAATGGTAAAAATAAGTGTATTTCTTTCTGCCAACTCTCATTTCACATGCATATGGCCTTGACATCAACCTCACTTGTCCAAACCAGCTAAACACACCACCTGCCATAAGAGAGAGAATTCCTAAATTGACCATTTTTGGTAAATGAAAAATGGATCATTCTGAATTCAGTAGGCTGGTACATATTCTCAGCCCAATATTACACAAATATGCACTGCATTCCAAGCCTGAATCAAAGCAAAAAACCCAAGCCAAGCACTACCCGAACCTGTCCTCATACATTTTCATTTTTGCAATTTCTTCTCTCCAAGCCTAAGGAATCATTCTCAAGACCTCAACTTCGGATATAACCTCACTCTTACCCTAAATGTTCACTATATAAGCTCAAAACACTCTAAACCTGCCTCAGAGGAGCTCATTTTCAGATCTGGTTTTTTCACTATTTTTCTCAAGTTCTCTCAATTGGTTCGTGCATTCTCTAAACTCTCACTTGACTCTTCATCATTGGAGCTCAAAGAACGTTTCTTTGGGCTTATTTTGTTGCTGGAAGTTGAAGAAGCAGTGGACTTGTGTCCAATAGGTAAACTTTTTTAAGCCTTATCTCTCTCATTCTTAGGTTATAAATTATATAGAATGCATCATGCACATGTAGCTAAGCCCAACAATAGATAGGAGATGTTTGTTTGCTTGGATATGATATTAGGTTGCCAAGTTTTTTTGTGTGAAAATCTTGTAAATCCTGAATATATGTTCCATTATCTCATTGTTCTAGTCATTATTTCATGTTGTATTTGTGATGGTTGTGATCCTCTCGTTGCATAGATCATTTTTGCTTTTTATACTTTTGATTTTCATGGAGAAATGAGAGAGATACGAGAGGATGAAGTTGACGGTTTCTTGTTGGTGCCCATCGGGTTTCATGTTTTAGTTATTGGTTTTCATAAAATTTTCATGTGCATGAGGTTGAAGATGATGTGTGTCGCACTGTGATTGGATGGGTGTTATTTTGGTTTTTTGTGACTTAAGTTGGGGATGACCGATCGATGCCAGATTACATTACTCTTTTGTTCACTTTATTTTAAAAAAAAGGAAGTGGCTGAATGTTTTATGTGTGTGTGTGTGTTGATGTTCCGCATGGGCCTAGGCCTAGTTTCCTATCCACACCCCGTGATTCAAGCCCGACCCTGTGTTTTAAGTAGCTTTAGTTCATTTTGTTTTTGCTAATGCACCCCTTCTTTTGTTCTTGTTTTATTTATTTTCTTTTTAAACATTGTCTCATTTTAATTTATTTAAATTGTTTCCAATTACTATAAAAATTAAAAAAAAATATTTTTTATGATCTTTGATCTCTCGTTTAATTTTTCATTTTTTGTATTTTTTATTTTTCATATATTTTAATATTATATTTTGGATTTACTTCGAAGGGTGTTCTAGTTTGTTAATTGCATGATTAGGGTTTAACTTTAATGCTTTATGAACCATCTCTTGAGCCACTCTTTTGCCCACATTTAGGCACATGTATATAGGGTGTTTTGATGTTTATTTGGGGTTTTGTTCATGTATTTTGGTTTTGGTTTGATTTGTTTTTTAATGCATTGCGTGATTGAATAGTAGTTGTGATGTTTTCCTCATACTTGAGACGATTTGACAGCTCTTTGAAAATATTTTTTTGGAATAGTTTGAGACATGTTAAGATACTGACTTCTTGTTTATGTGATCATTTATCCATATTTTTATCAAGTCTTTATCTATTTTCCATGTGTGAGGCATTTGTGTATGCATTGGTTCTTTGTTTGGCCATTTAGTTTTAACTTCTATGCTTTGAATTTGCTTTGATATGTGTGCACATTCTTGTAACCTTGACTTGGTGTTGGTGTTTAATTTGTGTGATTGGTATAATCTTTTTCTTATCCCCCTTAGAAACAACTTAACTTCCATCTTGGAAGTAAGTTGACTTTCTAGTTCCTCTTTATTTTCTTCTCCTCTTTTTTCTTTCTTCCTTATTCTTTAGGATAGAGATTCTCAAATCTCACTAACCTAGGACATCCAAGCATGTTAACTTCATTAGGTTTAGTCTCTCTTAGACATTTTAACTTTGAAATCCTTTTGGTGCTTTCTCTCTTCTCATCTTAAAACAACTCAAAATATCTTAATAAAGGTTAAGCTTTTTCATGTGCCAAGGGACTTTGCCATGGAAAACTTGCACATATTCCATATGGGAATAAGGTGTAGGGTATCTATCATGATGAGCAAGTCTTAGCATGATGATGCTTTACAAACATAAACTAAAAAAACACTTAATAAAAAAACAACAAAAACACTTAATAAGTACAATAGGCTAGTGTTTGAGCCTTAGTCTTTGAAACTAGGTTTGGAGGTTTTCTCCTTACCTAGGTTTGCTTTTTATCCATTCCATTTCAGGATGATGTATGAAGTACATACTCCTTTGAATGAGACATGGATACACTCTCCTATGCAAACTCACAAATAAAAAGCTTCTGAAAAACATTCAAACCAACAATAAGCGTCTTTCCTTTGAGAATTATCTTCGAAATGAGACCTGGATACACTCTCCTATGCAAACTAATGAAAGAACTCGCTTCGACTTGTCTCTTTGCAAGACGGTAAACGCACTTGTGCTAGACTCTGATTCTCATTCCCATGTGATACGTAAGCAGTGGGGTAGGACCCATTCGGGCACTCTCTTTATTTTCCCTATATTTTTTCCATTCTTTTTCTTTCTCTTATCCAGTTCCAGTATCAATTTTAGTTCAACAACAGTTTACCCTCACCCTTTGAAATAGTTCTAGCAAGCGTGGATCTCGTCAGGTACGACATACGATCTGGGGCGCTTATACCTTCTCAGTTCGTAACCGACTCCCGAACCCAGTCTCTTTGGTTTGCAAGACCTTGTTATTTCCTTTTCTTCGGTTTGTGCAGCATTACCATTCCTTCGGGATAAAAATGCATGACTAGCGACTCTTCCTTTTTTGTGCCACTTCCGCGTCTGTACCGAGATGGAAATCCTGGGAGCAACAACTGGGCATACAATCGACAAAAGGGAATTTGGTTTTTCCTTAGTCTATACGGCGCAACTAACGAATTGTACTGTTGACTAAATTAGAGTCCCCGGTAAAGGTGCCAAAAACTTGATCGCAACTTTTTTAGTCTTACGGGTACTAATTGCAAGTATATAGCCTAATCACATTGTAATAAAGATATCGATCCCACAAAGACTTGATAATCAAACTAGTACTATCGGAGTATTATTATGTTTAGCTAAGGCGAATAATGTTTTAGTTTAAGTGAAACGAGAAATTAGAAATTAAAATTAAAATTAAAATTATATTATGCTAGAATATCGATACGCAATTAATATGCCTTCATGGACTCAATAAATCATCGACTTATAAAGATGATTCAAAATATCTTTATGTAAAAAATACCAATTTAAAGAAAATAAAGAACAACATTTAGTCTTAGAATTACGTATATTAATTTGTTTAATAGTATTATTGGTGAAGAATAAAATTATTTTGACAAATTTATGATTAACAGTGAGATATCAATTTTATATTTTTATTTTAAAATATTGTTTAAAAAATAAAAAATTACTATAGTATTGCGTCAATGGATCCGCGAGTTGCAAAACTCAAACCCAATATCTGAACCATACATATTATTATGGATAGTGTTAGATATATTCATAAATAAATAAATTCAGATAATTTATTTGTTGATTTGATTTAAATAAATTTGTTTGAAGATCAACTTACACCCACCCGTAATCAAAACTAATGTTAAGATAGAATTTCTAATTTTTTATGGTATTTTATTCCATATCAACTACATGAATATTATTTGTATCAACTCTATTTTTATTATATCAAAGTGATATTACATGTCATCAAATTTAACATTTCTTTAAATTGAGATTTACTTTTAAAATAAATTATATACAACCTTATATTCTAACAAAGCAAATTGACCCGTGAAGTATCTTACAAGTTTTTTAAAGAAAAGAAGAAGGAAATTTTTCTACGGATGAAGGTAAGAGTATAAACTAATTTTTTCTACGGATGAAGGAAAGTTTTAATAAATTCAATACAACCTTATAGTTTAAATTGAACTTTACTTTCAAAATAAATTCCATACAACATTATATTATGACAAAACTAATTGACTTGTACGGTATCTTACTGGTTTTTATAAGCAAAGAGAAAGAAAAGTTTTCTACGGATAACGAAAATAAAACTAAATATATATATATATATATATATATATATATATATATATATATATATATATATATATATATATATATATATATATATATATATATATATATATATATATATATATATATATATTAGATAATTAATAACCTATTTTTTAAATAATTAAGATGGATTATATATTTCTTTTATTTCTTTTATTTTATTTAATATGACCGTTTAATCAATCAATTTAACAATTTAAATTTGATGTCAAGTCATACTTTCACACCTTGTTGTCATTTGATCTTTTATATATATATATATATATATATATATATATATATATATATATATATATATATATATATATATATATATATATTCATTTTGAAAAATATAAACAAATATCATATTTTTCTAAATATTTTACAATTTCTTAATATTAAAATAAAAATATAAAATAAAACAATTAAAATCATTAGAAACGGTTCATACTAATTAGGAGCGTTCACGACACGATTGGACGGTTTTGAAGTTAAAAAACATCCAAAACTTAAAAGAAAAAATGCACAGTTCTGTTTGGTTTGGTTGACTTTTAGAAAAAAAATATAGAACCAAACAAAATTAAACCAATACTGTTTGGGTTGGTTCAGCTGATTCAGTTTTAACAAGATTTTACTGAGTCATACATACAATTATAAAGAATAACATAATTTTTTGTTTAGTCATTCTTATATACATTCCCGTCTTAATCCCCACCCTCGAATATATTCTCCATCACTGTCTCGAATCCTTGTCACGAGAGAATTTTGTCTCTAATCCCCGACATGCGGATCCCAAGGTTTATGTCAAGATCGATAAACATAATTTTGTATTTATTATTTTTAAGCAAATTTATAGAAAAAAATTCAAAAGTTAACCACAAGAAATTAAGAAACTAATTACCTATTATAAATATATTGTTTTAACATAAGTAAATTTATACTTTTGAGAGTCATGACCACCAAACTTTCAAACATAAAAAAATTTAAAATTATCATTCAAATCTCTCTTAAACTAACATTATATATTTGTTTTAAATTTGTTTATAAAATAAGTTATATGTAATGATAAATAAATCTACATAGAAATTTAAAAGGGTTAAATACATTTAACCCCCTGTGTTTAGAGCGTGTTTTGTGTTTTCACCCCTTAAGTTTTTTTTTAAACACACTCTTATAAAACCCAGAATTAAAATTCACCACACCCTATTACCCTTAATGCTGATTGGGTGTCTGGTAAATGGGGAGGTGGCATGCTGACTATATGATTACATATAATATTATATTTATTATGTTAAATTATATTAATTAAAAATAAGATTAAATTTTTTGGAGAGGTGGTATTTTAGGCGGGGCGAAGACTCCAAGGGGCAGGGGATATATTTGTTGTCTCTGTCCCCAAAGTGCCTTCAGGGGACCTTTGCTTCCAATCCCCGTCCCCGCAGGAAAATTCCCCATCTTTGGAGCCCCAAATGGGAAAATTCCCGCGGGAATCCCCATTAATGGATGCAAGTTGACATCCCTATAAAAGTCATCATATCTAAACAAAAATTTCCCTTTCAATATACAAAAATAAGATTAGTAAAAAATGGACTAAGAAAAACATAAAATAGTAGCATTAAACAATATAAAAAATATTATGATAAAAAACAAAAAAAATGGAGACGAGAGAATAGGGATGATAAAAAAGAAAGAACATAAAAAATACGAGATTAAAAAATAAATATTCGATAAAAGCGTAATTGGAAGAGAAAACAATAACATAAAAATGTCAAGGAACTTACCTTTCCTCAACACACACACACACACACACACACACACACACACAGACACACACACACACAAAACCATTAAAAGTATCGATCCAACGATCATATCAAATGAAATAAAAAATAAAATAAAAAATATATGGTCTTTTCTTTTTCCTATAAAAGTAAGCTATTTATATTATGATCATCGTTGGATCAAATGTTATTAACAGTTGTGATTTAGTGTCAAATTAAACTTTGACATGGTGTCATTTGATCATATCCCTATATATATATATATATATATATATATATATATATATATATATATATGTGTGTGTGTGTGTGTGTGTGTGTGTGTGTGTGTGTGTGTGTGTGTGTGTGCGTGTGCGTGTATATGTGTGTGTGTGTGTGTGTGTGTGTGTGTGTGTGTGAGAGAGAGAGAGATTTTGGATCAAAATCTAATATGATCGAAGGTAGCTTCTTGGTTCGACAGTTCAACAGAGGTTTAACATGTAGTCGAAGGGTGTTAACATGTTGTTGTCGAATTAGTGTATGTTGTAGTCAAAGTAGGATCTAACATGCAGTTGTCGGAAATGCTAGGTTTGTTAGCATGTCAAATTGGGTTGTTTGTTATGTCAAATTGTTTAAGTTAGCTAGTACCCAAAGTTAGTTTGTAAGGGATAATTGTTAAAATGCCCATTAGTTTAGTATGTTAGATTTTATTATAAATAGAATACTAGTCTCTCATCATAAGTGTGATAAATCCTAATTAGAGTGATAAAGTTATTTTTGTTATTCTTAAGTACTTGTAATCTGATTCAAAAAGAAAGTAAAGAATAGCAGTTATAACCAATTCTTGTTTTACCATCTGTTCTACCATTGTTTGTTTCGTATGTCGAATTCAAAACATGTTGTAACTCCAACAAATCCTCAATTCAAGCTGAGTATAGATCAGTTTCCCAATACTGATGTTGAAAGAACTTATATGGATAGCATTTTATATGCTAATATTGTAAGTTCTTTGATGTATGTTATGGTATGTACTAGACCCGATATAGCATATGCAGTAAGTCTTGTAAGCAGGTACATGGCGAATCCTGGAAATGCTAACTAGTAAGCATTGCAGTGGATTCTAAGGTACATAAATGAGTCTCTGAGTAGAATCTTAATTTATGGTGGAGCCTTGGGTGAAGATAGTAAAGCAACAATCGAAGGATATATCGACTCTGATTATGCAGGCAGTTTGGATTCCATAAAATCTATTTTTGGATATGTTTTCACTATATTTGGCACAACAATTAGTTGGAAAGTAACACTTCAGAAGGTTGTTGCCTTATCAATCACTGAAGCAGAATATCCCTCTAACTGAAGTTGTTTAGGAAGCATTGTGGCTTGAAGGTTTTGCAAATAAGCTGAAACTTCAAGGTCGAGGTATCACTATTAAATGTGATAGTCAAAGTGCAATACATTTGTCGAAGAACTCAGCCTATCATGAGCGAACCAAGCACATTGATGTGAGACTGCATTTCGTTAGAGGGGTAATCGAGCGTGGAAAAGTCCAAGTGCTGAAGGTTTCGACATATCATAATACTGCTGATATGATCACCAAGATGTTGCACAATCGCAAGTTTTTCCACTGTATGCAGTTGATTAAGCTGCATGAAGAAAGCTAGTTTGTTTGTTGTTGGTATAGGGTGTGTTCCAATGTGGAGATTTGTGGAATATTGGAACAAACCCTAGTACGAAGAGCATGCCATCGAAGTCCGCTCACATGCTGTTGTCAAATTGAGCCTTGTGTTATGGATCCAATTGTTTAAGTTAATTTGTACCCTAGTTAGCTTGTAACGGGTAATTGTTAAAAAACCTATTATGTTAGTATGTTAGTTTTCTTATAAATAGCATACTAGTCTCTCATCTTTTGTATAAGGGAAAATAGGAAGGTAAAACCCTAATTCAATAGTGAGAGAGATTATTTATTATTTTTGTATACTTGTAATCTTGTTTCAATAGAAAGAAAAGAATAACAGTTTATAATCAATCATTGTTGTTATCTTTAATTACATTAAACCCTAATTCTTGTGGGTTTATTGACTGATAAAAAAAAATTATACTTTATTTCTAAGGTATTTTATTCACATCATCAATATTACTAATAAATGAAAGAAATGGAATGAATGCTACTATATACCACTTCATTCCAATTTTTTTTATAAATCCAAACATATACATTCCATTCTATTACGTCCCATCTATAGAAACAAACCTTAAGTAGATAATGAAACAAAACCAGACCCGAAGACATCCTTCAAATTAAATTGATGCCACTATAATTGCATTTGCGGTTCCATTTTAGAAATCCCAAAAACTATGATGCCGCTTGTCAGCTACTGTTGAAAACCATTATTCGAAAATTTAATAGTAGCACTATAATAAAACGGTACTATTTGGTTTTATTTTATCCCCTTCCCATGCAATCTCAAGTATATTTAAAACCTTGCTCATATCTAGCACTTTATAATAACCCAAGCTAGTACCTACTTTATTCTCCATGGATTCTCACACTTTTGAGTTATCAGCCCTCGTTTCCCTTTTCCTCTTCATTCTTGTGGCACTGAAAATTGGGAGGAATCTCAAGAAAACAGGCTCATCTACAAACCTCCCCCCAGGACCATGGAAGCTACCTATTATAGGACACATACACCATCTAGTTAACTCTACACCACATCGAAAATTAAGAGATTTGGCCAAAATACATGGACCCTTGATGCAACTACAACTTGGAGAAATCTTTGCAGTTGTTGTTTCCTCACCAGAGTATGCCAAGGAGGTACTTAAAACCCATGATATCATATTTGCATCTAGGCCTAAAATTGTAGCTATGGACATAATATCATATGGATGCACTGGTATTGCATTTTCACCTTATGGAAATTATTGGAGACAGCTGCGAAAAATATGCACAATGGAGCTTTTAACCCAAAAACGTGTCGGTTCATTCCAGCCCATAAGAGAAGAAGTGCTCACAAATCTCATCAAAAGCATTGATTCACAGCAAGGGTTACTCATCAACATCACTCAACTTGTGGTTTCATCAACATTTGCTATCATTACAAAGGCTGCATTTGGCAACAAATGCAAAGTTCAAGAAGGGCTTCCGTCTTTGGGAAATGGAGAAGCAGTTGCAGGAGGCTTTGACATAGCTGAACTGTTTCCTTCAGCTAAATGGCTTCACCTTGTTTCTGGTTTGAGGCCAAAACTTGAGAGGCTGCATAGACAAGTTGATGAGCTACTAGAAAAAGTCATCATTGAACATAAAGAAGCAAAGTCAAAAGCAAAACAAGGTCAAGGTGAAGCAGAAGAAGATCTAGTAAATGTTCTTCTAAATTTCCAGAGTGGTAATGATATTGACCAAGATATATGCTTAACTGACAACAATATCAAGGCTATAATTCTGGTAAGGATAAGATACTTTTTGAAGTGGAACTTAAATGAATGTTTGATACTTACTCAATGATCTATTTGATATAGAGAAATACTATAATTTTCCATATTAAAGTATGTTTTTTCTCTTTGAAATCCTTGCATTTTACATTTCAGGACATTTTTGGTGCTGGAGGTGATACATCAGCTTCTACCATAGTTTGGGCAATGTCAGAGTTGATAAGGGATCCAAGAGTGATGAAGAAAGCTCAACATGAAGTGCGAGAAATATTCAACATGAAAGGAAGTGTTAGTGAAGACTGTATAAATGAACTTGAATATTTGAAGTCTATTGTGAAAGAGACTTTAAGACTACACCCTCCAGCTCCTCTTTTACTTCCAAGAGAATGTGGTCAGGCATGTGAGATAGATGGGTATCATATACCAATCAAAACCAAAGTTATAGTTAATGCATGGGCAATCGGAAGAGATCCAAAGTATTGGACTGAACCAGAGAGATTCTATCCCGAGAGATTCATCGGTAGCTCTATTGACTACAAAGGGAGTAATTTTGAGTACATTCCTTTTGGTGCTGGAAGAAGAATGTGCCCGGGCATCACATTCGGTTTGTTAAATGTTGAGGTATTCCTCGCATTGTTGTTGTATCACTTTGATTGGAAGCTTCCCAATGGAATGGAAGGTGAGGATTTGGACATGACTGAGCAATTTGGAGCAAACATAAAAAAAAAACATGACTTGTACTTGATACCCACGTCTCCTCTTCCTTCTGTGGCAATATAAACCATATAAGCAAAAGATATAAAAAGAATATAAGTATAGTCTTGAGTTTGTTGTTCCATATTGGCTTTTGAAATAAAGCATTGTCCATCTTTCTTGGGTTTAGTAGTGGTGACAAAGTAAATTTAGTTTTCAATAAACTACATGAAGCATTTGTGAGATAAAACTGGGGAACCAATTGTAAAAGAAAGTAAATGCACAAGGGAAATGAATATTTACTTCTGTAATAATTGGTGCAAATGTCTCTTTTCTCTCCTGAATGCCCATTCTTTTTCCTTTTTAAAAACTTAAACTTGGTTCTTTATACCGGAAAAATAACATGGTCATTATGTGCCTGACTAATACAAATTCCTAAAATAAATTTAAAATTTAAAAATCATCATCAATCAGATAATCAATTGCCTTTTTCACTTGCATGGTCCATGTGAATAATGAAAAAAATTGTGTCGTGTGAAAAGGCCTCAGTTTATAGCTAGTGTGAGAAAAATGTGACCATTAATGTTTCAGGTGAAAATCAAAATCAAAATGTGAGCATAGTTTAGAGTGAAAATCAAAATCAAAATGTGTGATAATGCAGTGGTCTTTTCCTTAGTCAAAGTACCTATGCCAGCGATATTATTGTTCGAGCCGGCATGGTCTCATGCAAACCTTCCACTACTCCAGTTGACACCAAACAAAGTGTCACATTATATCATAGTCTTGCCGATGTTTTGTAGTATCTCACATTTACTCGTCCTGACATCTCTTGTATTGTCCAGTAGATGTGTCTTCACATGCATGCTCCTGTACCGAGCACATACTTGCATTGAAACACATCATGCGTTATATTCAGGACACCTAAAAGTATGGTTTACATCTCTATCTTCCTCCCATCGAGAAATTTGTTTCCTACACAGGTTTGCGTTCTTCATGTTCCTTCCCGATAACAGATTGCTGATATCGTCACCAACGGTCTCTAGAGTTTTCTTTGATGATTTCTGAATCAGTCTAACTGTTCGTCAACTGTGAGGGTGCGATAGAATCTATATTTATTTTGTATTAATTTATAATTATGATTATCTGTAATTATTATGCTAAATTCGATCGACTCTTATGTGCTATATATACACTTGATCGGTAAAGAGAAATTAGACAAAAAACCAATTATCTTAAAGACAGATGCTCCAAGGTGAAAATCTGTGTAGTAGCCAAAATGAGTGGAAATGTTTCTGATGAGGGGTGGCAATTCAAGATCTGGCACAACCTTTATGTTAAGTATACGGAGAAAAAGTGATGCAGCAATTCCATATTATTTGACTATCCGCTTGATATGTGTAGATCTCATAGGATGAATGGAATCCTTTAAATAAGTAAACAAAAAAGCACAAGAGAACAGTGGGGACTATATATCCCTAAAAGTTATAATTTTCATTTCAATATTTCTACCCTTATTTTTTCTGCTCGAAACCGTACACATGCATCAATCATCAGCTTCACCTGCAACCTCTAGCTGAGGCCCACTAACCGGCCCGTTAACAGAAATCGTGTTAGATTTGGATTTTGAATTGTCCACATCCATGTTAGTCAAATTATCATCCTCAATAATGATTTCATCAGAATCACCGCCTACATCTTCATCACCATTCACAACCTAACACAGCATTAAATGCTCAACATCAATTCAAGTGGATGACTATCTAATGTTACTCAGGACATGTGTAGTCAAGGAGAAATGCGTATCCATAAACCGAACATGCTAAATCAACAAATCTAGCAAATTGACAACTACCATCATTTAGCATTATGTTAGGAAATTAACATAAAAGTTGTACACATGAACATCAACAAAGCAGTTTTTCCCCAAAAGTTAGGACCAAATTTAGAATTACACAATGTCTATGATCATTTCCATCTAAATTTAAGGTTTAATTGTATGGATTGGTGGAACATGACAGAAATGAGCAGATAAAACATAACGGAGCAGAATTGAATGAAATAGATTATACTTCATTGTTTGGTTATTTTATTAAAAATAACACATTCCATCACATATATCCAAATTGAATGGAACAAAAAAATAAGGAATTTATTGAAATGGAATGAAATGCATTCTATCATATTTCATTTTATTACCTCCATTATTTATAAATCTAAATAATAAAATCAAATTAATTATCACTCCACTTCATTCCATTTTATCTCATACGAACAATCCAAACATATCTAAGCTGGTTTCGGGAGGGGGTGATGGCCAGGAAGTTTCGGGAGGGGATGATGGCCGGGAAATAAAAAGAAATAAAGGCCTAAAAACTGGGGTGAATGTAGCAAGTAATCTAGAATGCAGACACAAAAATCATGCATCACATCAATTAATAATTCAAAATCCTCTTCTCCTAAAACACACCCAACGTGTAGAAATTGGAAAGAAAAAAAAGAAAAACTAAATAAATTATACATATAATCCCAAAAATTTGATATTGAAAAAATTAGTTACAATGCAGTTAAGCTACATTCCAAATGCAATATAAAGGATCAATTGAGGAACAAATAATTCCTAAAACAATAAGTTGAGACCTCTTGCTAGTTGATATTAGGGATGTTCGTGGTGCGGTTTGAGCGGTTTTGACGTTAAAAATCATCCGAACCACAAGAGAAAAAAGCATGCGGTTCGGTTTGGTTCGGTTGACTTTTAAAAACAATCTGAACCAAACCAATGCAGTTTGGGTTGGTTCGATTGGTTCGGTTTTTTACAATATTTTTATTGAGTCATGTATACATATATAGAGAACAACATAACTTTGTGTTTAGTCATTCATACATTACAAACAAACAACCAAACTCATCATATTTAGACAAAATGTTCTCATATACAAAATCAATTTAAACAAAAGTAGAAAAAATAGTAGCATAAAATAATATCAAAAGTATTATAATAAATAGAAAAAAAAATAGAGGAGAAAGGGATTAGAGAAGATGAAAAATAATAAACATGTGAGATATGAGATTAGATAAAAAAAAAAGGTGCAATAACAATTGTACATAAAGAATCCAAACAGGTCTTCGCGACCTTCAGCTGGGATTGTGGTGTGTTGATGAGAGAAAATGGTGGGGTACCTACAAGGTACTCCGACGCTCAAGTAAGTTTCAAAATGAGACAACTAAAGCGTAAGAAAAAGGGGAATTAGAAGTGAATACCTGACCCTCCAAAGATGGAGGGTTTTTATAAAGGAACTTGCCCGTGAGGAGCAGACGCTTAGCCTTTGACTAAGCCTAATTGTTTCCACAAATTTGGTGGGCAGTTGACCGCGTGGAAAGCGCTATGGTGCGTGAGGGGGGAAGTCCTTAACGGCTATATGCCAACGACTCTATTTCATAACGGTCATATCCTCGCTGATTCCTTAATGGGCTTTGCCCAATCGAAGTCTGGATTGAGCCTCAATTTGGAGTAAGGCATATGCTTGGCCAATCCAGAATAGTAGCCCCCAAAGTCGCTATGCCCGAAGAGGGTAATGACTTTAAGGTGCTAAGGAGGTGATCAACATGTCTTAGGTGCAAACGTGACATAATTCCTGATTTTTTGTGTCGGGCATCTGTTCGCAAGAGGAATTTAAACAAATTTCAAAAAGATTCTCTTCTTGGGAAGATAAAACGTCTAAGGTGTTAATGACATGCGTAATTAAATGTCGTCATCTATTTATGACACCTGGGGCTAGCCCTGGGTAATAATTGCGCTGACCTTTGCGATTCCCTATGCAAGTTTGAGACACTATAAAAGGGGAGAGGACAAGCTCATTTGTTCACTTCTTACGAACTTGTTCCCTTGCCGTGAAATTCTATCTGCAACTCTCTTGCCGGATTCTTGCTGCTGCCACCGTAAAATTCCCAGAAACCTCCATCGATCCAGGTATACATTTATCTTCTACCTTTGTTTTCTGGGTTTGATTGATGAACATTCATCTGTTTCCTGTGAACTTCATAGGATCTTCATTGTTTTTTGGAGATTCCTATGAAGTTCTTGAAATTCTGATGAATGTTCATCACAGCATATGAATGTCCATAAATTTCTAGGGTTAGTGAATAGATTAGGATTAGATCCAAGTTAGGCCTTAGTATTGATAATTTAGTGTTAGTTGATCGAGCATAGGGTCATGGAGGGGCTTATCCCCTGATACTTTAAGTCGATAACGGGGAGGATTAGTTCGGTGTACCGATTTCGCTCTCGTAGTGTTTTTTCTTGACTAAAGGGTTAACCTGGGGGGACATCCACGGTCTTTAACAAAGCCCTTTCACTTGATCTGCGGTGGAAGGGTGGATTTAAGTTTGTTGAATTCACTGTGTTCCCTCTGTTTTTCAGGTGAATGTAGTCAAAAGAACGCTCGCGAGGTCGAGGAGGTCGCTGCTCCTGACGGTGCAGATGTTCCCGCACGTGATCGCTCATGGATAATGGATGAGCCACTTGAAATGCCATCCCAATTCGCGGTCGATGCTTTATATGCGTGGGGTAGGATAGAGAGGAAGAAAAAGGGGGAGGTTGCCAACTGGAGAGCATTACCTCTAGAGCCCGCTAAAAGGATATGATCGTACTTTCCCGCCCTTCAGTTCCCAACGTATGAATTAGCGTTTCGCGCGGTAGGGTATCGTCTGCCCTTTACTGATTTTCAATAGGCGGTCTTTACTCACCTCGAGCTCGCGCCCTCTCAACTGCACCCTAACACTCTAGCCTTCATCGGAGTCTTTGAGTTGGTGTGTCGCTATTTGGAGATAGGGGTGACGGTCAGCTTGTTCTTCCAGATCTTCCACCTGAAGAGGAAATCCCGGGATGGTCGACACAGCTGGGTGTCGTTAAAGTAGGTGAGCAGACTCTTTAAGGCCTACCAAGATTCTATTCAGGATTTGAAGTATCGATTCTACGTGATCCAGCCGTGCTCGCAGGCTGCCAAGGATTCCCTGTACGACTGGAAATGGTCGGGGATGAAGAGAAGATGGTGGCCCATTTCCCATTGGAGTGGGTGAACGTGCATTTCAGCCACCCTAGTGAACATTACAATACCAAGCCCGAGGAACTGAGCACCGACGACACTGCGGCTTATAACACGCTGTTCAATTATGTCGCAAACTTTCATCCCACAGAACTGGTAGATTCTGACATGCACGCTCTTCTTCAGCCTGACGGGACACCAGATACACTGTCCAGATTAATCAACGTAAAATCATTGCTCAGTTTCCCAAACGGGGAGGAAGCTATGCGACTCTTAGGTGAATTTGTAGATCAGCTTTTTGGGTTGTGGATATGATCGTCATCTAATTGTTCTTCTATTGTTTTCTTTTGCAGCGCAAATGGCCGAAATCCGAGATTGTCTGGTGAAGACGAATAAAGGAAATATGAAGAAAGGCGTGAAAAGTCGGGTGGATACTATCAAAGACCAGACTACTCTGGATGGTTTTGTTGGTTCTAGAAGCTCCACTATAGGGAGTACTCCGGTGGGTGGATCTTCGATGGGCAAGAGGCCAAGAACCGAGGAGCCCTCTCCTCCTCCATAAAGCAACATCGCAACAGCAAGCTCATTCGACCTGCCTCCCTGCGTTACTCAGAGGTCTCTGTTCGACAGGGAGTCATCTATCCGGGTACCTGACCTTGATGTTGTTGCCTTCCTTTCTGCAGATCTTAAGAGCTTGAGAGCCGAACTCTGCCAAGATGTTGTGGAGGTGTTCCGAATTCTGAAGGTTTCTCTTTCCTTTAATGACGCCGACCTTGTCCTCGCAAGCCTCTCCAAGCGGCCAAGGACAAAATCAAGCAAGTGGAAGCCGAAAATCATAAGTTGGAAAACGACTTACTCCAGGCCAAAGGGCATTATGAGAGTAAGCTCGAGCTTATGAAGGAGGTCACCAAAATTCGGGACAAAATGGCGGATCTTACTGACGACAACGAGCGTCTGAAGAAAAAGGCTACGAAAATGGAGAGCAAGGCGACTACTGGGGAGGATGAGACCGAGAAGAAGCTACCATGACGACCAGGGCTGAATTGATTTCCCAGATTCGACTGTTGGCCCGGGACAACTTGAGTATGGCTTCGTTCGGCTTTTATAATGTCGTGGAGCAACTTAAGGTAACTAATCCTGGGGTGGATCTGGTCATTGATGGAACTGGTCCCCAACACCATGTAGAAGACGGAATAGTCCTGCCTCCTGATGAAGAGTGATTATGTGGCTTGCTTGCCATTGTTATTCTAGCATGCGTGCCATTTTTATTAACTTTTTGTTTGGGGCTTAGTCCCCTTTTGATTAATGTAATGACAATGTTGGTCTTATGGCCGTAACTTTATGTTGATTTGCATTGCTTTGCATTATTACTTATGTTATATGTACACTTTTATATATATATTTTTTGTTTAGAGAACTGGTGCATGTTCGAAGAAATATGCTAAACTCGACAGTGTATGGAACTGGTCGAAGGGCGAGATCTATGCTCGCTAAAGGGGTTCGGAGACACGATTGTGCCTCTGTTCCCTAAGGCTTAGACCTTTCCCATCGCGAGCTGGGGGTCTGCCACACTGGTATGACAACGGCGGAGATCGTTTGAGGTATCCCTGTTGGGCAACTTAGTTGTCCGGAAATTGGACAAGTGATTGCGCGCGTTCTTGTTGAGGGTTGTACTTATACCATGATACATCCATGTAGCCGGGCATCTGCCCTTATTGGTGGGGTTTCTTGCTGACAGCTACTCTATGTTTTGGCTGGGTTTTAGTTGTAATATTGTTTGAGCTTTTCAGCATTCCATGGTCGAGCAAACGGTTCCCCACTTAGTTCTTCTTGGTAATACGCCCCGTACCCTTTTTTAATTTAACACGATATGGAACTTCCCGTTTGCTGCGAGCTTGCCTTCACGTGAATCCTTTTGATTTCTTCACAGGACAATGCTGTCCACCTGGAATTCTCTTTTGACGACTCTATTATCGTAGCTTAATGAGACTTTTTTCTTTAGGGATTCCTTGCGGAGAGCTGCCACTGAATAAACCTCTTCTACCAGGTTGAGCTCCTCTCTTAAATATTCATCGTTGAGTTCCTCTTCTAGAGAAGCTTTTGTGCATTAAGAGGGCTCCTTAATTTCCACGGGGATGACCGCTTCGGTCCCGTATGTCATTCGGAATGTGGTTTCCCCAATTGTTGAGTGTGGGGTGGTTCGGTAGGCCCATAGTACATTGTGGAGTTCCTCGACCCACCTGTTCTTTGCCTCGCCTAATCTTTGTCATATACCTCGAAGGATGGCCCTATTAGCAGCCTCAGCTTGCCCGTTCATCTGGGGGTGCTTGATGGATGCAAAGTTTTGTTTGGTCCCTGTCTTTGCGACGAAGTCCTAAAAATTTATATCTGTGAATTGGGTGCCATTGTCCGTTATAAGGGATTGTGGAGCTCCAAATCTAGCGAGATGTTTCTCTTATAGAATCATATGATGTTGAACGCGGTAATTCTGGCCAGGGCCTTAACCTCTATCCATTTGGTAAAGTAATCGATGACCACGATCAGGTATTTGTTTTGGAAAGAGCCCGTCGTGAAGGGTTTGAGGATGTCCATACCCCACTTTGCAAACAATCATGGTGATGACATTGTCTTTAGAGCGTCAGGGCATGCAAAGTGAATATTCATGTGATGTTGGCACTTCTCGCACCTTCTCACATGCTGTCTGGCTTCATTTTGCATGGTCGGCCAGTAATAGCCAGCTGACAATGCCTTGCTGTCGCTCCTTGGATTTCCATCCTGGTACAAACGCGAAAGTGGCACGGAAAAGAGGTAAAGTTGCTAGCCATGCATTTTTATCACGAAGGAATGGTAATACTGCACAAACCAGAAGAAAAGAAAAGAAAGGACAAAGGTCCTGCGAACCAAAGAGACTGAGTTTGGGAGTCAGTTACGACCTAGGAAGATATTAGCACACCAGATCGTTCGTCGTACCCGACGAGATCCACGCTTGCAAAGAAACTGTTTCAAAAGGTGAAGAAATGAAAGTTGTTGCAAAAAGAAAGACTAGAACTAGAGAAAAGAAAAGAAGGGGGGAAAATGTAGGGAAAATAAAGGTGTGTTCGAACGGACCCTACCCCGCTGCCTACGTACCTCATCTGGACATGGGGATCAGAGTCGTCGTAGTTCCCCTAACTAGGGGTGGAAATATTGCTTGTGTTTATTGCTTGAACTTCTTATGTCAATGCTCAGGTGTTGCAGGCTCAGGCGACGAGTGTGTTACCGTCTTGCAAAGTGACAAGTAGGAGCAAGTTCGTACGTAAGGAGTGAATGGGATGAGAAAAGAAGTCCCGAAGGAGAGACGATTATTCTTTGTTCAGTGTTTTTTATGAGTCTTTTAGGAGTGTGGCACAAGGAAGTGATGGCAAATCCTTTCCTAAGGATGTATTCCCATTACCACATCCCTGGATAGGATGAGTAACAAGTCCACCAAGAATAAAGAAGATCCTCAAACTTGTTTCCCAAGAATAAGGTTTGAATTCACTAACTTGCTTGAAAATTATTAAGTGTTTTGTGAATTAAATGAAGAAATGTTTTTAGGATTTTCTTTGTGAAAATAGTCTCATGATCGAACTTGTACATCATAGATAAACTTATACCACCACAAAGATGGGGTGAATACAAGTATCCATGGAATAAGGCCATGTATCAAAGACTACTTCAACCTTTATTAAAGTGTTTTTGTGTGTTTTCGTATGAAGATGGGAAGAGAAGAACCAAAAGGAGCAAAGGTAAAACAACTAAGGGAGACTAATCAAGACCTACTGTTATCATGCAAAGGTAAGCCTTGGTTAGTGAGGTTTGAAACTATCCTAAAGAAAGAGAAGGAAAGAAGAAAAAAAGAAGAGGAAAGGAGAAAATGTTAGACAAAAGATGGCCTAAGCACATCGCATATGCAAATAAAAGACTTAAAAGAAATTAAGAGAAGAAGTTGGGATGTGGAAGAAATAAGTGTGCAAGTGAAGCAATAGTAACAAATATGAGATAGGAATGAAACATTACGATAATCAGACAATCGCAGACAGAGCCTGCACCAGTAGGACTTCAAATACAAGCAGTGTGAAAGAGGTAAAATCGAGCCTCAGTGGCACCTAACGGAGAAGGTTCGTTGCCTCTTCAATACGCGCAAAAGAAATCAAGAAAGGCCTCATAAACTCAAAGTGTGTCAAAGTATCAAGCTCGGTATGCTATTCGTCAAATCTTCAAGCATCAAGTCTAAGGATCAAGGAAAAACATAAACACAAGCATCGGGTGTTAGAGAAATCAAAGATTAAAAATTAAGCTAACATTTAACCGAAATTAATGCATTAACAAAAAAAAAATTCTAATTAATAACTAAACGAATATCAAAATTCTAACAATTAACAAAATTTTAATTAATAGCTAACAATTAACATAGGTTAAACAAAATTAAATTAATTGAACAAACTAAGAAATATTAAATCAAAGAAAAAGAAAATAAAATAAAAGAAGGGAGGGGGTCTGGCCGTAGTAAAAGGTGGTGCTGTCAGCAACGCAATGGGCCTAGCCCAACAACATGAAGCATAGTCAGCCAAGGAGGGGTTGAGAGAAGCAGAAAGGTCTTGGGCTTATAAGCCCGAACCACAATGCAACACACATTAAAATAAACAAAAAGTAAAATAAAATAAAATAAAATAAAATATAAGGGTTTGCTTTAAAAGAGAATTGAAATAAATAAAACAAGCATCAACAAAAACACAACGTGAACCCTGTTCTTCTTCCACGTACACACAACGACCGTCAACGTCCAACGCTACCGCCGATGATGACCTTCATGGCGGACTTCACGCTCCACGGTTCTGATTTTCCTCACAATTCAACGATCTCCTTCAGCCTTTCATCTCTCTCAGCATCACTGTTCAAATCGCAACGGAAAAAAACCCTGACGCGATCTTCTTCTTCCTTTTGTGAGTCCGACTACGATCATACTTTTCAAATCTCGCAAAACTCTCGCGGTAATTCGATCCACAAAGCTCTTGTCTCTCTCAGTTCATCATGATTTTGACTCAGATTTCTCTTTTTCTAAATGTTTCTGTTTTTGGTTTGTTCACGAATCCTGATCGGTTTCGATCTTCTTCTTCTACTCTTTTTTGAGCGGTTGTTGTTGTTCGTGTTTGTAGAGGTTTTGTTGAAGGGTGATTCGGAGATTGTACGAATGGAGGTTTGAAGGATTTAATGAACAAGTTATTATGGTGTTGTTTTTTAAAGGAGTGTTGAGTTTTTGGAGGTTAAAACAATGGTGGTTGTGTCGATTTATGTGAAAAGGGTTGTGGATGTTTTGCAGTTGAATAAAGAGGAAGGTTGAGGAGAGTGAATATTGTTGTATTTTCGGTTCCTGAATTTTTGAAGATGAGGAGAGGAAATTGAAGGTTGATGAGTGAATCTCAATTCAGGTCGAAGGGCGGTGTGAGTGTTTTGTTGTGTTATGGAATGCGTGAGAGTGGAATCGTATATCAGATCACTATGCATTATGTGCGTGAATCAATTTCGTAAGCAAAATTGTTGAGTGCATATGGAAGTTGTGGCTAGAAGATCGTTGTGCGTGTTATTGGTGTGAATATTTCTTAGCTGAAAAAATCGTTGTGGGCCATATGAATTGTAGTAGAATATGAAGTTGTGGTGGGTCCATGTGGGGTCGTGAGTGGCATTTTGAACTAGCTGTGTGTGTAAATTTGAACATGCTGGCGGCAGAAATTGCCCTACTTTTCTTTTAATTTCTTATATAATATGTTTAATTGGTGCAAGACAAAATGTACAATAGGATTAAATGTATCAAAAGGTGTAGATGAACCTTGTGGTAATAGTGGTGTAGAAACTATGCAATGGTTTGGTAATAAAATTGAAAATATGGTTTATGAATCAATATGGTTAGAAATTCAAAAAGGTATAATGAATTGTTTTTTTTGGAAAAATATTGATAAAAATGGTAACTGGCGATGATTATGATTATTGAAAATGGTAATTACAAATGGAACTTGAAAATGAATGGGTATTTAAAATTGGTTATGAAAATATAGGCATGAAAGTTTGGATTACTTGAAATGATTTAAATTTGGATGAGAAAAGGAATATGCTCAACGATGGATTAATAAACGAAAATGAATATGAAAAATGGATATTGAATATTTGGGTAAAATGGATAAAGGTAATGAAATTGGTGATATGGGCATTGGATGATCAAAATAAATCTAATAATTAATTTATGTGAAATTAGACTCGACTTTGAAATCAAATGAAGATGAAAATTATCCCTCCACACACGCCTTCATTGAATTTGATCCAATAACCACATATGAAACTCTTCCACACATGTCTGATAAATGAATCTCATGAACCACTTAACAAATCTTCATTGAAACAACAAACAAACCCTCTAAAACTCTTGAACCAAATAAAATCATGAATCACTCTGAATTCGTCTGGATCAATCTCTGGGAAAATAAATCCATAGAGGAAACACAATTGAACTTGTGATGATCATGATAAAACTGATTTTTCCAAACCAAACCCCTCACAGAAAACTACCTGATAACCTGATGAATTCCACACGTGAAAAACCGACTTGAGCACACTTTGTCCGAGAAATAAGCCACTGACACAAACACCTTGCACTTGAAGAATTCTCCAGATAGTTTGACCAAGAATAAGTAAAATATCTCACTGAACTGGATCACGACTGAATGATCACACTTGAACGGAAACCATAGCTTTTGAGATTTTGGGAAAGAATAATAGCATTGTAACCTAAAGAATAGAAGAATAGCCTGAGATGCTGAGAAGAGAATAATAGCCTTGTAACCGATGAAGACGAGAATAGCTGGATGATGGGCCAGATGCATAGTGAATAGTCCTTGCAAATGTGAAAAACTTGAATACTACACAATCAGGGAAATAAACCCTAATCCAGTGACAGGAGCATAAGAAGATGATGTCATTGACTACTGCATAGCCAAAAACTTGAATTCCTGATAATCCACAAATTGGGTGTGAAACCCTAATTCCTCATATGACATTGATCCCACGTCCCAAGAGCACGATGCAAATGATATGACCTAATGGTAGATGTGTATGAATGCAGAATGAAAAGCAAAAAAAGATAGAAGAACTAGAGGGAAAATCTAGGTTGTTACAGCTGCCCCTATTCAAGAAACTGTTAATCTGAAAAGGACGAAAACATCGGTTGTCGGCTGTTCAAGATGAACTGTGGTTGAATACCAAGAATAACCATAAATTTGCACTCTACTGGAGAAGAAAAGAAATGGAAAATAAACCCAGCCAAAAAGAACTACTGCAAACCCTGATAAGGTGAAAAATAACCCCGAAGAAATCCAATATCTTGCGTAGATTCAAAACAAAGCAGACGAGCTCCCTTCAAACAAACCTGTTACGCCAGGTGAATGGTATCCAAGACGGACGAGCCCTCTTCATATATCTTGCATAGATATATGGCACTTAAGACGGACGAGTCTTCTTCGGACAACCTGTTACGCCAGAAAACTGTTATTGCACTTAAGTTTGTGGGATAGACATGCACAATCAGGATAGATGAACCCTCTCCATATACCTTGAGTAGATATATGGCTCTAGGATGGACGAGTCCTCTTCACAAATCTTGCGTAGATATGTGGTGCTCAAGACAGACGAGTCTTCTTCGGATAACCTGTACGCCAGGAAATTGGTAAATACGCATATGTTCTACTGAACTGCAACATTTTGACGTTTAATCCCACCGTCAGGACTTCAAACCTCTTCAATATAGACGAGTATTGGATGATCATCAAGGAAACACAGATGAGTGAAGGTGCGTAAAACACAAGGAAGGGGGGTTGGAATTGGGTTTTCTTTAACAACTAAAAGTTAACTTCTAATGACAAGTTGATTTATCCTGGTTCGTTTGAACTCAAACTACATCCAGTCCACCCGCCAAGGTGATTTTGCCTCTATCACTGAGGTCTTAATCCACTATTCAATAAATGAATACACACACTGACCTACAGTCAATGTCCTCTTGAGTCTTCTGACTGAAACTAGTCACTCAAGGGATATTACTTAACTTTTACAATAATAATAATAAAGTAACTATTTTGCTTCTAATAAAGCTATGATCACTAAGTGAATGTTACAATATTTTAGCACAAATGAATCAGTCTTTTTCTCGTGAGTGTGATTACTCAAATCTTCAATTTGATTCCTTTATATAGTTCTTGAATATTGTAGTCGTTGGAGACATCTTGAGCTAATTTAGGATATTAGTTAATACCATAAATTCCTTCCATAACAAGAGATACTTGTCTTTACCATTAATTAATATATTCTTTAATTAATGCCTTCATTATGAAGATCATCATCTTCTAGACGTAAATCAGAGATAATAAAGTCTTGATGCGCAGCTATTAAACCATGTCATTAAATGATGGATTCTTCAATAAGTGTATCTTCTATATACGGCTCAATGTATCTTCTAATAAAGCACGTCTTCTTTAAATAACTTCCTCTTCTACACATATAATAAAGAGAGACATTAGAACTTCTATTCTTACATAATAATATTTGTTATCATCAAAACTCTTAGAGGTTTAGAACCATAATTGTTCTAACAATCTCCCCCTTTTTGATGATGACAAAACATTTATTTAGATTTTAAGAATAGAGTTTAATAGGATTAGAAGAACTCCCTTTGATTAAATTAAATCAGATATTTCTGTTAGAGGTTTCTTCAGAAGTTTTATCCTTCAAAAGTTTCATTAGCCTTGGCTCCCCCTGAGTTGATTACTTGACCTGTTTCTATTTTAGAATCACAACTCAAATAGTTTTATTAGAATATATATGTTAGAGGAAAATCTTGATAACTGCTATAGATCAAGATATTCTACGTTTCTCCCCCTTTTTGTCATAATCAAAAAGTATAAATGCAGAAAGAATGCAAGAGTGGAGAAGCAAAATAAGTTTTCATTAAACAGAATCAAAAGCCAACAAGAAAATAACCAGTAGAACTTAAAAAGTCATGATAAATAGAAGATAAAGCAGAAAAAAAAAGTAAGCTGAAGATAAACAGAAAATCAGGGATGCATCTTAGTAACTAAAGCCTCCAGCAGAGACTTGATCTCAGAGGATGATTCCACTTGCTTTCCAATCATTGTCTTCAACTCAGCATTGGTTTCATCATGCTTATCCAGCCTTTGCTTAACCATCTCATTTTCCTTCTTCAATTCTTCTAAGGTCTTCAGAACAAGATTGGTTGGCAGAGGTTCTTCAGCTTCTGGAGCAGCTTGATTCTCAGAAAATTCTTCAGTTGCTGGTGATTGAGCAGATTCAACATCCTGACCTTCATCAGAAGGAACCAAAACCATTTGAAGTCCAGAGTTTGAATCCAGAGGTTCTGACTCTGTCCAAGGTTTGTTGTCCAGCAGAAATGGTTTATTCTTTTCAATGTTTGAAACAACTACTTTGAGATACTCACAGAAGTTCTGATGAGCAAGGTCATAGCAGATGTCTTTCAGCTTTTTGGTTTCAGCATTGAACCATTTTCTGAACTTGGCCCACAGAAAGTCAGAAGCAGCTGGATCAGGAAGCTCTAAGCAAGTAGCCTTCAGATCCTCTATCCTGAATTTCATTTCTGTTTCAAAAGCAATCAGCAGTGCAAAAATGTCTGTTTTTGTGGGTTTTGGTTTTGGTGCTGGTATGGCAGTTTTATTTGAGACAGAGGATAATTTTTGTAGAGCTTCTATATTGACAGAAGTTCTAAAGGGATTTTCTGGTTCAGCGTCTTCTAGTGGTGTGTCAGGGATGGTGATGAAAGTTGGTGAGTTAGGAGGGGTAGACTCATAGGAAGACAGGGAGCTTTCTCTTATAGGTGAAAGATTAAAAACAAGGCCATCAGAATTTAGTGGTTGGAAACTGCTATGGTGGTGTGTTTCAAAAGTTTGAGAAGATGGGATTTGTTCAGATTCAGGGGATTGGAAATCATCAATGTCAGAAAGAACATGTTAAAGGGCAGTGTGTGTTTCAGCTGATGGTGAACGGTCTATATCAGATAGAGGGGTTGTGTCAATGGGGATATCAAAGTCTGATAGGGTTTGTGGTTGATGGGGTTCATTTTTTGGTGGATAAAGTGAAGATAATATGGATGAGATAGCAGAAGTTGCAGGTATGACAGAGGGAATAGGGTTAGAAGGAGGAATAGGTTCAGAAGATGGGGTTGGTTCAGATGATGGGGTTGGTTCAGAAGGAGTTGGTGCAGAAGGAATTTGATCAGAAGGTGTTGGGTCAGAGGGTGCTTCAGACATTTCTACTGTAATTGCTTCTACTACAGAAATGAATTCAGAGTTAGAGGCAGAAGTATTACCTGTTCTTCTGGTAGTTTTAGGAGCCTTCTGAGATGTTCCTTCTCCAGCCTTTCTTTTCTTGCTCCTTGCTGATGCAACATCTGGAGTTTGTTGAGTAAGTTATGTTGCCTTGAACATTGGATCCACACCATGTTGCTTGCAGGAATCCAAGTATCTGACCACAACCTCTGGAGGTGTGTTAGAAGAAAAGAGTGGGAAGTTCAACATCTGTTTCTAGAAGCTCTATCTGCTTGACTTCAGCCAGATAGTCCACCAATTTATTCTCATGGAGGATGTCAGAGATTAAACGACCTAGAGGAATCCAATCCCTCTTAGTTTTCTCTCCTTCCCTTGTTTCCTTCACACTTTATGGTGTCAAGTCAGACGTTTCAGTTTCCTAGAATTTTAACAAATGTTCTTCTGTAGAGGACAGTTGTCCAATGCAAGTTCTGTAACTCTTCAGAATTTGGACACTTGTTCTAATTCTGATAGGATTCCTTAGAGCCTTGTTGACACTTGTTGATGTAAAGATCATCATGTTATTCCTTTGAACAGAAGTTCTCAGAATTAAACAGTTAAAAAAATATCTTTCTCATAAATGTTGAAATCCTCAAGCTGATTTTTCATCCAGAGCATCTGAGTACTGCATCCAACTGCTGCAATGTATTCAACTTCTACAGTTGATAATGCTATGGTTGACTGCCTTTTGCTAGACCAAGAAATTAGATTATCTCCCAGAAATTGACAACTTCCAGAAGTACTTTTTCTTTCTGTTTTGTCTCCAGCAAAATCAGCATCACAGTATCCTACAAGTTTGTAATCTTTGGATCTTCTGTAGTATAAACCAAGATTAGTAGAACCTTTCAGATACCTAAAAATTCTCTTAACTGCTGTTAAGTGAGTTTCTCTAGGATCTGGTTGGAATCTAGCACATAAACATACACTGTATAGAATATCTGGTCTAGAAGCAGTTAGATAGAGGAGAGAGCCAATCATACCTCTGTAGAGTTTCTGATCTACTTTCTTACTTACCTCTTCTTTCTCCAGAATACGTGTAGGATGCATAGGAGTTTTAGAGATGATACTTTCTGATAAATCAATTTTCTTCAGAAGTTATTTGACATATTTGCTTTGATGGATATATGATCCTTCTGATGTTTGATTTATTTGGATTCCCAGAAAGAACTTTAATTCTCCCATCATGCTCATTTCAAATTCTGCCTGCATAGACTTAGAAAACTCCTTTCCCAAGGCACTTTTAGTAGAACCAAATATTATATCATCTACATAAATTTGGCATATCAGAAGATCATTTTTAATGTTTTTACTGAAAAGTGTTGTATCCACTTTCCCTCTGATGAAATCATTTTCCAGAAGAAAAGTGCTTAGTCTTTCATACCAAGCTCTGGGAGCTTGCTTCAGACCATATAAAGATTTTTTGAGTTTGAAAACATGTTCTGGAAATTTTATATTTTCAAAGCCAGGGGGTTGGTGTACATACACTTCTTCATCAATATAACCATTTAAAAATGCACTCTTGACATCCATTTGATATAGAATGATATCATGGTTTACAACAAATGAAATTAGAAGTCTAATTGATTCTAACCTGGCGACTGGGGCATAGGTTTCTGTGTAGTCAATTCCTTCTTGTTGACTATAACCTTGTGCAACCAGTCTTACTTTGTTTCTGACAACTTCTCCTTGCTCATTTAGCTTGTTTCTGAATACCTATTTGGTGCCAATGATGTTGAATCCTCTGGGCCTAGGAACTAGATCCCATACATCATTTCTGGTGAATTGATTAAGTTCTTCTTGTATAGCTAGAATCCAATCATTTTCTGAGAGAGCTTCTTCTATTGAAGTTGGTTCAATCAGGGAGACTAGTCCCATTAGAGATTCTTCAGAGTTTCTGAATGATGATCTTGTTCTGATTGGTTCATCCTTCTTTCCCAAGATTTTATCTTCTGGATGATTCAGCTTGCTTCTGGATAGTTTCTTCTGAGTGGGTTCTTCAGAGTTTGTTGGAGTGATTGTCTTGTTTTGTTTTGTAGGTGATTGTTCTTGAGATGTTCTGTTTGTAGAAATTTCAACTTCTATATCTGCAAGAGATTCATTCTGCTTTGGTTTTTCAGAACCAAGCTTATCATCAAATCTGACATAAATAGATTCTATGACAATACGTGTTTCTGTGTTGTATACTCTATATCCCTTTGGACGTTTTGAGTATCCTAACATATAACACTTTTGTGCCTTAGAGTCAAATTTATTCAGAGGATCATTAGTATTCAGAATAAAACATTTGCACCCAAAAGGATGAAAATATGAAATGTTGGGCTTTCTGTTCTTCCACAATTCATAAGGAGTCTTTTCAAGAATAGGTCTTATAGAGATTCTATTCTGAATATAGCATGTTGTATTTACTGCTTCTGCCCAAAAATGTTTAGCCATGTTAGTCTCATTGATCATGGTTCTGGTCATCTCTTGCAATGATCTATTCTTACGTTCTACAACCCCATTTTGTTGTGGAGTTCTAGGACAAGAAAAATCATGAGAGATGCCATTTTCATTAAAAAATGATTCTAATTTTTTGTTTTCAAATTCTCCACCATGATCACTTCTGACTTTAATAATTTTAAATTCTTTTTCATTTTGAAATTGTTTGCAGAAGTTAGAAAATACAGCAATTGACTCATCCTTGTGTCTAAGAAACTTTACCCATGTCCATCTGCTGAAGTCATCTACGATCACCAATCCATACTTCTTGCCACTGACAGAAGCAGTTTTCACTGGTCCAAACAAGTCAATGTGCATAAGTTCTAGTGGTCTAGAGGAAGATACAACATTTTTAGCTTTAAAGGCAGGTTTTGAAAATTTGCCTTTCTGACATGCTTCACACAGAGCTTCTGAGTTGAACTTCAAGTTTGGAAGTCCTCTGACCAGATTGAGTTTGTTAAGTTGAGATAATCTTCTCATATTAACATGTCCCAATCTTTTGTGCCAGACCCATTGCTCAGTTTCCACAGACATTAGACATTTTACATTCTGATTTTTTAGTTCTGAAAGTTTTGTTTTATATATGTTGTTCTTTCTCTTTCCACTGAAGAGGATTGTTCCATCTTTCTGACTAACAACTTTACAGAACTTTTGATTAAAGATTATGTCATAGCCATTATCACTTAATTGACTTATGGATAATAGATTATGCATTAATCCTTCTACTAATAGAACATTAGAGATAGAAGGAAGGTTTCCATTACCAATAGTTCCAGAGCCAATTATTTTTCCTTTTTGGTTGCCTCCAAAACCTACGTGGCCTCCATCTTTTAATTCAAGACTTTGGAACATATGCTTTCTTCCCGTCATGTGTCGTGAGCATCCAGAGTCCAGGTACCATGATTGGTGTTTCAGTTTTGCTGTTAAAGACATCTGCAACATACACAATTTTATCTTTGGGTACCCATATTTTTCTGGGTCCATGTTTGTTAGTTTTCACAAACTTCTGATTTATTTTAGGTTTCAAATCAGAACTTGTGGAACAAGATGACTCACTAGTATATATTAAGTCATGGTTTTGACCATAGGTAAAATGAGAACTTAGAGGAGTATTAGTTTTTATGACAATGTCATCAATCTTTTTAAACTTCATAGTTTCTTTAGTTTTCACATAGCCTATGCCTCTTCTATCATTTCTTCTAACTCCATAGATCATAGATGCAATTTTGCTTCTATCTATGCTTTTAGCTAGGAATTTTTTAAAACCATAGTCATATTGTTTTATGATATTATCAGAATTGATTAGATCTTCTAATTCAGATTCCTTCTGAGCTTTAAGTTTTTCAAAAGAGGTTTTGCATTCAAAAATATTTTCTTCTAGTTCTACCGACTTACCTTTCTTCTGGGGTTCATCTTCTTCTAGTTCTATCTCATGACTTCTCAAGGAGCTGATCAGTTCTTCTAAAGATATTTCATTCAGATTTTTAGATAGCTTTAGAGCAGTGACCATGGGCCTCCAAGCCTTTGGCAAGCTTCTGATGATTTTCTTTACATGATCTGCTGTTGAGTAGCCTTTGTCCAGAACTTTCAGTCCAGCTACCAGAATTTGGAACCTTGAGAACATTTTTTCAATTGTCTCATCTTCTTCCATTTTGAAAGCTTCATACTTCTGGATGAGGGCCAGAGCTTTAGTCTCCTTGACTTGAGTGTTGCCTTCATGTGTCATCCTCAGAGAATCAAACATGTGTTTAGCTGAGTCTCTGTTTGTGATTTTCTCATATTCTGTATATGAGATAGCACTTAGAAGTATGGTTCTAGCTTTGTGATGATTTCTGAATTCCTTCTTCTATTGAGCTGTCATATTTTTTCTTTCAATCTTCTGACCATCTGCTCCAACAGGATGAATGTATCCATCTGTCACCATGTCCCAAAGATCTCCATCCAGAGCTAGAAAGAAACTTTCCAGAACATCCTTCCAGTAGTCAAAGTTGTCACCATTGAACACTGGAGGTTTTGCGTTGATCTTGTCATTTTGGTAGTCATTGTTGTTATTGCCAGCGTCTGCCATGTGTTTTAACTTCTGGATCTTTTACTGACACGGTTAAGTGTATTTCTCAGAACCTAGCGCTCTGATGCCAATTGAAGGTGCGTAAAACACAAGGAAAGGGGTTGGAATTGGGTTTTCTTTAACAACTAAAAGTTAACTTCTTATGACAAGTTGATTTATCCTGGTTCGTTTGAACTCAAACTATATCCAGTCCACCCGCCAAGGTGATTTTTCCTCTATCACTGAGGTCTTAATCCACTATTCAATAAATGAATACACACACTGACCTACAGTCAATGTCCTATTGAGTCTTCTGACTGAAAATAGTCACTCAAGGGATATTACTTAACTTTTACAATAATAATAATAAAGTAACTATTTTTCTTCTAATAAAGCTATGATCACTAAGTGAATGTTACAATATTTTAGCACAAATGAATCAGTCTTTTTCTCATGAGTGTGATTACTCAAATCTTCAATTTGATTCCTTTATATAGTTCTTGAATATTGTAGCCATTGGAGACATCTTGAGCTAATTTAGGATATTAGTTAATATCATAAATTCCTTCCATAACAAGAGATACTTGTCTTTACCATTAATTAATATATTCTTTAATTAATGCCTTCATTATGAAGATCATCATCTTCTAGACGTAAATCAGAGATAATAAAGTCTTGATGCGCAGCTATTAAACCATGTCATTAAATGATGGATTCTTCAATAAGTGTATCTTCTATATACGGCTCAATGTATCTTCTAATAAAGCACGTCTTCTTTAAATAACTTCCTCTTCTACACATATAATAAATAGAGTCATTAGAACTTCTATTCTTGCATAATAGTATTTGTTATCATCAAAACTCTTAGAGGTTTAGAACCATAATTGTTCTAACAACGAGTGCCCTAAGTCAATGATACAGACGAGCATTAGACGGTGATCTAAGAAACACAAACGAGTGCTTCAAGAAATGATACAAACGAGTATCAGCCACTGATATAGACAAGTACCAGACAATGATACAAACGAGTACCAGAAAAGTATAGGAATCCACCACAGACGAGTGAATGGAGAAATGATACAGACGAGTATCAAAGGCATCAAATCACACACAGACGAATGCTTGCATGCTTGCCAAAGTATAACACGGACGAGTGTTAAAAACGATACAGACGAGTATCGGAAAGGTATCAAACACAGACGAGTGCTTGCCAAAGATAACACTGACGAATGTTAAAGACGATACAAACGAGTATCAGAAAGGTATCAAACACAGACGAGTTCTTACCAAAAGATAACACAAACAAGTCTTAAAGACGATACAGACGAGTATCAACAAGATATCAAACACAGACGAGTGAATGAAGAATAACACAGACGAGTGTTAAAGACGATACAGACGAGTATCAAAAATACGCTTGATTTGAGTGAAGACTTTGCAGTGGAGAAAACTACTTGTAATTCTCTTAGGGACGAGAACGCTTTGATTGACATTCTGCTGGGGGATAAGATCAAGATACTCTGACAATACTTGATCTGGCTGAGGAATGAGATGTGAACAACTGTCTGCATCAACTTGTCACATTGGCCAAAAATAAATTGGAGACTTCATGGGGAATATTTCAATGATGGGAGTGAATCCCAAACATGAAACTCTGTAGGGAAACGACGATCTTCAGACTTGGTTGGGGAGATGTTGAGTCCAAATAACCCTTGCTGGGAAAATAATTCTGAACTCTGTGGGGAAGCAAGGCCTTCAGTTTCCTGCTGGGAATACTTCACTGTGGAAAGATAACTCCGCTTAGGGATGAGCACAGTTCCATTAGCCTTAAAGTTCTGCTGGGGATACCATCTATTCTAACTCAGCTGGGGAAATGTCAACCTTCTGGCCTGGCTGAGAATAAGATTTGGCAATGCTCTGCTGAGGAAATACTTTGTTGAAGAATTAGAGATCAAAATAATTCTCCTGCAAGGGAAGACCTCTGGATCTCACACATGCTGATCATGTCGAGTCAAATTATGCCCCATGTATAGTATGACAATTGTGTTGGGTAAATATACCAATGAAAATTGGACTTTGACTGAATGAGAAAGATCAATTCCTTATGAAGAAACCTTATCGGCTGAAAGAGGATTTTATATGCTCGGGGAAGAAATAAACTTCTAGTGCCCTGCTGGGAAAATAAATACCAGACATTCCTTGAGAATTAAGTCGGTGCTTCAAGCTTCTAAGCTCAAAAGTTGCATACTGATTATCAAGAGTGAACAAGCATTCCTTTACTCCTCAAATTGTGCCAGACTGCATCATCTATGATAAAGATCGTCTTTAGAGGATTTTACCAAAGACTTGGCGTCCATAATTGCCCTAGTGTCTTCAAATTCTCGCAGAAATTCATTAGATTTTGAGATAACTGCCCCAGATTACGTCTTGTAATGATATTGCCCTACACTAGAAACAGAAACCATGCAGTATGAAGGTGCAATGCAAATGATGCAAGATGCAGATGTATGCTCAGGATGCTGAGGATATGAAGATATGCAAGCAGGAGATCATGAAACAAGGATGATTGGGCGCTAGGGCCAGGTTGATAGAGATTGCTTTTTTGCTTTTTGGTTGCTAAAAAATTGGACTTTGAAGGTGAAATACCAGACAAGAACCGGTTTATTGAAGGTAGGCCAACAGACAAGAACTGTTGGGCAAAGAATAAATCGGCAGACAAGAACTGACTCCTTGGGGTTCATTGTCAAACGAGAATTGACTCTGAAAAGGAATGACTACTAGACGTGAACTGGAGTCCAATAAGGCTAAATGAAAAGGTGACCAGACGAGAAGTGGTTAAAGGATTCGCCTACCAGACGAGAACTGGTATTTGAAGTGGGTTTCCCAGACGGGAACTGGACTTTGGGTTGGTTTGCCAAACGAGAACTGGACTTTGAACGGGTTTGCCAGACGAGAACTGGACTTCGGATTATCAAGTGAAGTGGGGTTACAAGGCCCTGATGGTGCGAGATTGATGCTGTGGGGGTATGCCCAATGCATTTATGATGCGTATGCTCTAGAGAAGTGACATGAATAACGTATGCAAATGATTTATGCAATGATTATGAAAGGCTCCCGAGGTGGGAAGGAAGATCTTATGTGACAAGGCTTCTTGTTGAGAAGGGTGACAATGGCGAGGGTGGGTAACATGATTTCCCGAAACTTATCTTGAACTCGGAGATTGCTGATATAACCTACTCTGTGTAGCTAAAATTTCCCTAGTCTGGCGAATATTTAAACATATTGCCTCTGATTATCCAATTCCTGGAAAGGCGGACTTAGATGTTCTCTCGAGGAGAGTTGCACTTGGTGAGCTCTAGAAGTGTTCTGCCCTAGTATGAACGTGGAAGCGACTTGACTCATTCTGACTGAGCATTGGAAGAATTCATCCTTGGTCAACAGAAAATTCGGGTGTCCTGCCCCTGTTTGGTAGATTCAGCTCTAATCAACTGACTCTTGAATGACGTCCCTCAATCAACTGATGCTTGGGAACTTGCTTTACCTTAACAGATTCCTTGGTCGACAAAGCCACTGGATAACATGCCCCTGATTTATAGGCCTACAAGATGCTCTTAACTTTGGCCATCATTGTTGAATGATCAAATTCTCCTCTGATTGCTCTTTGTAGGAACTCCCCTGATGTCGCAAACTGACTTGCAATTAAAATTGTTCATTTACAAATGGTAATTTTAATGCGATGCTCATGCAGGTTTTGAAATTTTATTTACTTGAATGATGTGATATTTTGTGACGAATGAACCATTAGTCCAAACATAGTGATAATTTAGCAAAAATATTTTGGAGTCAGTTTACGCAACCTTATCGTAGTATGCTTTCAGAATTGACCCTGCTTCAATTAGGACTTTCAAGGGTTATGACATGGTCTGGTTCACGGTTTTAGAAGAAAATATTTATGGCTCAAGATTTATCTGTGCCCACCCATTCTTGTTGATATTCTCTAGTCCTATGTTCAACTAATTTGGCCTAAGCGCTCACCTTTCGAAAGGGTTTTGTGATGGTTGAGGAACCAAAGACACTGACGGTTTAAGCACCAATGAGGTTTTTTTAGTAACAGTCACCCCTTTTGTCTTTGTGTCTGTAGTCACGCGACTTTGTTCTTATGGAAGTTTTTTCCTTTTGATTTTTTTACTCCCTAACTTTTTCTTGGACTGCTCTTTTTTTTTTGTACAATTTAGAAGTCCAACAGAATGCCCTAACTTTTGCCTAAGTCATTTGTTTTCTTTTTTCGACTTAGCGGGCTTTATTTCTCTTTTTTTCTTTTTCTTTTGAATTTTTATAACAAAATCGTGTGACACAGGTTTATCTGACTTACTTGAGAGGGTTGTGACTGCCTCATTCCTTTGTTGGTGAGGGGTAACCATTATGGTTTTACGTCCCTTAAACTCTTGAGGTATAATGAATAAAAGGCAATGGATCCTCGGATGCCCACTCCTTTAGAAATTTGAACGCTCGGTCAAACTAACCGATGACTACCCTGCCCCGGGTTCAATGTGAGGGTTTTTTCGCTCAGAAAAGAAACTCATAATTCAAGGCTCACATGGGTTGATGAGGGTCTATCTCCTTTATATCTCTGGTGTTTGGGAATTGAAGCAATGCCTGTACATCATCAACAGGTTCTACTCTGAAAGCATACTTTCAACAATTATGGGTATTCAGTTTTCATCATCCTCCCTCAAATATATGCTAAATAACAGTGAAATAAATGGGAGGTATATGGATGCTGTAAACACCCCAAATTTGCCCTCACTCATTTCACCATGGCTTGTGGTTCTTTTCATTTGCATAAGTTCAATTATATCATCTCATATTACATTTTTGCTTCACTGCATTGGTTCTAAGTCATCTGCATCTAGGGATTGTGATCTGAGCAATCCCTAAGCCATCTGAGCCACTCCAAAGGCCTTCAATCATTCCAAAAGGGTCCATGAATGTTCAAGCATCATATTATATCCTCCCGAGATCAAGGAAGTCAAAGAATCACAAGAACTGAGAAAGGCATGGAAGCAGAGCCAAGCTTAACCCCAAATTAGGGTTTTGGTTTCAGAGGCCATAACCCCAAATTTTTTTGTCATTCTTGTTTCTATGGGTCTCTATATGTTATAAGGATCATACATACCAATTTTCATGAAGAAATTCAATGGGGAAGGCATCTGATCACAAGATGACTTCTTGAGCAAGTCAGTGCAAAATCAGGGCATCTGAGGCCCCCAATGACACAACCAAAGGGTGTTCTCCATCATTTTGAATGTGTATGATCTTTATTTGATCTTAGAAGATGTTAGAAGTTCACAAAATTGAAGAATTTCAAGCCATTTGCAAAGTTGCCTTTTTGGGAAAGTGACTTGTAATGCAAACTTGCCATTTTGGGAAAGTTTTTCAACCTCCTCTTTTTGATTCAAAAATGCTTCAAATGAAAAATCTTTGGTCATGAAAGTTGTAGATTGGATCCTCCCATTTTCAAAAAGTACAAGAACTCATTCTAATTCATTTTAGATCAAAAGTTATGGCTTGTCAAAGTTGGAAAAAATCACATAAATTTCACTTTTACACCAAAGAGGGAAACTTGCAAATTCTCATGCCAAGCATTTCTATGACTTCAAATGAACTTCTACACATCATAACATCATAACACATGACCTAAAAATCAGAATGGCCCAAAGAATCACTCATTTTCATGCCTTGATCATTAAGAAATCCAAAAGGGGCCAAAACTCCATGAATTTGCAAAATGATCCAAAGCTTCTCATCCACTTGCTGGTTTGCCTCAATCTCATTTCCATGGCTATCCTTGAATCAAGCTGCAACAGACATGCCTTTGTCCTAGGCCTGAAACAGCCCATACCTAAAAGGACACATAGCCATGACTTTTTGCAAAACAAGCCATACCAATCAGCATAGCCCACAACAACTCTCTGACCTATCACAACTTGATATGTGGACCAAATAGGACTCAAAACACACAAGAGGCAAGCCTGAAAACACAACATCACCATAGTTCACAAAAATCCCTCTCTTGCATTTTCTATCGAATCTCACAACTCAGCTACTCAAACTTAAAACTTCTTCCACCATTCATCTTAAAATCCATCACTGATCACAAACCACCCCTTACTTTGCCCTAAAAGCCACCACACACAAAATACGATTTTTCTCCCCTTTGAACTGAACTGAATCTATCTCACAAATCAGCCATAAAAAACTCCAAACAAGGTTTGCAAACTCTTAAGGGAAGTCAGTAGAGGAGATTGGAAGCAAGGAACTGGCCAGAAAGCTCCAAGAGTGAAAGTTCCAGTTCAGGTATCACCAAGAACAAATTTTCCAGAACTTGTATTTTTTGTTATAGAGTTGTTCTCCATGCTTCACTGATCATGCTGCTCTTTTTATTTTTGAAAATAATTGAGAAATGAACATGTTATGACTCTCTGAAACTTTGTCCAGTTTTCTGTTTTTTTCTTCGATTCTCCATGTATGCTTGTTATAAATTGTGTTTGGATGATGGTTTGAGTTCGTTTTGAGTGGGGGATCATTTCTGGATAGTTAATTTAGGGTGGGTTGGCTTGTAGAGAGAGTTAGGGATTTTGCCTCGCCGGAGAAGACGACCGGAACCACTGTTCCGGTCGTCTGAAAGTAATTAGGGCACAGGATTAGGGTTTAATCATAATTAGTGAGATTTGAATTTCAGCCATCCATTAGCGCGCGTAGTCAACTCCCACCCTCTAACTTTGAATCTCAGCCTCAGGATCCTCATACTTTTCCATTTTATTTGTTTTATTTCATTTTATTTCTATTTAATTTCTACGAATTTTTAAAAATAGTAAAATACATCAAAAAATTCTGAAACTTTTTATCAAATCTTTTATTGATTTTCAGAACCCAAAAATATTTTTATTTTTTGCATTAAAAATTATTTTTAAATCATTTAAATGTTTATTTTTAATTAGTTAATGGAAATTAATTAATTATAAATACATTTAGGTATTTAAAAATCACAAAAAAAATCACATTGCATTTTAATACATTTAGAAACATTATCAAACTCTTCAAACAAATTTCTTTTTGGTTCTTGACCTATTTTGACATTTTTTATTGGAATTAAAGTTCTTAAAAGGCAATATTTTTGTTCTAACTTAGAAAAATTCATTCTGCCTAACCATGAAGAGTTTGATGTTGGTTCTTTTTGCATTGCATTCCTCATGTCATGTAGTTTCTAGGGTAAAATTGGTTTGAATTTATCTTTCATTTTCAATTTGATGTGCATTTTTCCTTTTGAGGTGCCTTAAAACCCTAGCTAACTTGAGAAAATCATAACCCCCATTAGGTTAATAGTTAGGTCTCCTCCTTTGGGCAGTGAACTTATGTAGGGTTAAGATTCCTTTGATCCCATTTTCAATTTTTTATCATGTCATTTGCTTCTGATTTTGAATTTTGCATTGCATATTGTATGTAAACCCTAATTTTTGCCTTCATTTGCATCCATCCTCCATATGTTTGCATTCATGAACTTTCCTTGACATTTTGTGCATCCACATAACTTCTAAGACATCTTAGGACATATTAGACTCATATTTGATCATTTCATCATCCATTTGCCATGTTATGCATCCATTGCATTTCATAAGTTTTCATAAACTTTCATGAACTTCTGTGGTTCAAAGCATGCTTCATTTGCATCCTCATCCTGGTATGATCATCTTCATCTCTTTGTATGCCTTTGAATCATCTCATAGCATCATTTGCATCATGTTTATGCCTCTGGTTTTGGTTTGCATCATTGCATTTCATTTCATTTCCTCTTGCTAACTTTTCAGGTGGTAAGTGCTTGAGAGGTGAATTTGCCTTCACTTCTCATAATCTCTTCTCATCTCTCTTATGCATTCATTGCTGCATTTTACTTGTGTACTAGAGTGAGCTTGCTCATTCATGCTCTTTCTCACTTTCTTTCTTCAAGCAACTTGTCTTCTTAAGTGAAGCAAGTTGTCTTGCTTCTCTCTGCTTCTTCCTCCTTTCATCTGCTTCTTTCCTGGTGGCTTCTCTCTTGAAGATCTTTTGCAAGCTTCATAAACCCTAGGAACACCCAAGTATGATCACAATTAGGGTTTGATTAGTCCCCCATTAGTTTACCTTTGTGTCATCTTTGAGTCTTCTCTTCTCACCTCATAATCAAGGACTAAACCTTAAAGGTTTTAAGGCTTTGTGATTAAGCTTATGCCTGCATCCTTCTATTAGGATGGAGTGTATAACTTTAATCCTAAGTGTTAAACCCTTAATGTGTTTAATTCCTTTAATCAATCCATCTAATAATCATTAAGACATCAAGCTTGTAACTTGGGCCTTGCATTAGGGTTCTAATTCTTCCTTAATTGGTTAAGAAGAACTAACCCTAGTGTTAATGGACAGGTCCCCCTCAAGTTGTCTTACAAACCATAAAATCCTTTTCTTCATCTTATCATCCATTTAATAAAGGCCTTGTTTTTTCATGAGGTTAATCCCTAATCATGGATTAAGTTGAGGTATCTTCCTCAGCTTAAATGTTCTCATCTATTATCCTTCTATTAGGATGGTGTAATGAGTCCATTAAATCCTTGATTATGGCTTAAACTCATTACTTAACACTAAACAAAAACTCCAAAAACACCTAAATAATGGCAAGTAGGTTAATGATCTTAACCCTACATCATGGTGATTAAGTATGAGGTGCTTACTTCATACTTAAGGTATTCTCATTACCCCTAATCAGAGGGAGGATGTGATGAGTTTACTAACCCTTGGTTTAGGCTTAAGCTCATTAACTTATGACAAACTTCAAAAAGCAATAAAAGATTGAAAACACAAAAACAAACAATAATCGTCTCCTTCGGGATTCTTTTCTCATCTCATTCACTCATAAACGAGAACTTGCTTCTTCCGTCTAATGCAAGACAGTTTGCACCTGAGCCAGACAGGTCATACACTTGAGCATAGGCAAGTAAGCAGTTCATCAGTCAATTTATCTTTCAGTCTCTTTGAGTCGAACTACGGGGTTCTGACTTCCTCATTGCACGAGAGGATACGTAGGCATAACTTAACAGTTATCGAACAAAAATCTCTGTCTATTCCCCCCTCTTCCAGCTTTATTCTTTAAGCCTCATAGTCTTGAGAATTTCACTCTTGTCCTTACACTAACACTTCTCTTATACACTTCACATTTCTTTTACACTGACACTTGCATTCTTTTCCAGCTTTTGCACACAAATTACACTGACACTACCCCCTTAAAACACAAATCTTTCAAGCGTGGATCCCGTCGAGTACGGCGGACAATCTGGGTGCTAATACCTTCCCAGGTTGTAACCAACCCCCTTTCTCAGTATCTCTGGTTCGCAACCGTCTTATCCATATCTTTTCTTAGGTCTATGCAGCATTACCTTTCCTTCGGGATAAAAATGCCTAGCTGGCGACTCTTTTCTTTTGAGTTCACCCTTGTGTGTTCTTTCTCTTTCGCCGACCGCTTGGCGACTCTGTTGGGGACTCTTATACTATAACCAGGGCTTCTGGTTCTTTTTGTGGGTTCCTCCTAGCGCTTGTTTGATTTGTGTTTACTGGGGTGTTGTGTGATATATGTGCTTATTTACTTTGCTTTATTTATTGCTTTATGTATAACTTTATTTATTGCTTTCTTTACAGTTTTACATATTTCATACTGTCATTATCATTGCTGGATTTGGCTTCTGTTTTGGTGGGTGGGGTTCCATTGAGAGTTTGAGGTCCTATACCTGGGACCTGAGTGACACCTAGGCTAGAGTGTTTCATGTTCTTTCCCATTCCATTTCGGTCTGGTGCGGGAATATGAAACACGGTTCAAATGTGGGTTTCTTCTTGAGAACTCTGTGCTACAGATTTCCTGTAGTGCTAGGGCTATCTGGGAAGCCTGCTAAGTCTGGATGACCTTTATTATGACCTTCAGAAACTGAGGTGAATTAGAGGAGGATCTTTTATGGTTATTGTAAACACTGTACCTCCGGGTTAGAAGTGTTTACACTTCTCATAACTGATCCAAGTCTGAGGATCCTTGTTCTAGAACACTACCTGTGATGGGGTTGGGCTGTTTACAGGTTTGCAGGTACCCTTGGCCACATCATACCCTGTTTTTGCTTTGTTTAAGAGCACTCCACTTTGGACAGTTCTTGTGATTAACCCTGGATATGTGACTCTTTATTTGAGTCCCCCACCTTGGTTACTGGATTTCTGAACCTCCATCTGGGCTTTTTTTGAACATACATGGGCCTTATAGCAAGACAGATAATCAGATCCAGCTTGATCACAAACCCTTGCATATCATTTGCATACTCATCATTTGCATCATTTAACATTTGTTTATTTGTCTTTCAGGGTATCCACATCATATCTGGTTTGTTTTGACCCCTTCTTCTGCATAGACCCCTGCTTCATCAGTTATCTGCTTCAGTAGTCTTCATCATCACCAGCATCAGCCTGTCAGTGGCTTATTTCCAGCATCAGTCTGTGATCTTCCTCAGCACTTACCTTCAGTTTCTGCAGCAACACTTATGACTACTCCCAGGAAGAGCAACATATCCTACCATTTCTTTGAGCCTGTGTTGACTGGTATCAGGCAGGTCCAGTCACTTATCACACCTGACCACATCCCTTTGTTTAGAGAGCATTATGGAGGTATCCTGGATATGGTTATGGACCTTGACCCTTCTCAGAGGAGCATGATCCACACATGCTTGCAGTTTTATGATCCTCCATTGAGATGTTTCACATTCCCAGACTTCCAGCTAGGGCCTCTACTGGAAGAGTTTTCTTCACTGATTGGAGTACCTATCAGAGGTGGAATTCCCTTCAACCCAGAAATGCCAGCTCCCAGCAATGGAGAAGTAGTAAAAACACTGCACCTGGAACCTACCTTGATTGAGCAAAATATGACAACAAAAGCTGGGATCCCTGGTTTGCACTTGGACTTCTTGATTTCTCAGGCCATCCTGAAGGCCTCATTGGGAGAGTGGAGGGCAGTCTGTGCACTATTAGCCCTCAGCATATATGGGGTTATACTATTTGCAGATGAGCCTAAATTTGTCAGCAAGAATGCCATCCATCTGTTTCTTCTGAGGAACCCAGTGCCTACATTCCTGGGAGACTTTTACTACTCCATTCATCAGAGGAATGAGAAACAAAGGGGGAAGTTAGTGAGATGTTGTGCTCCTTTGTTTCACACCTGGCTGCTCAGACACCTACCTAAGTCAGATGCCTTCCTGAATCCTCACCAACAGAAGAATTGGGCCAAGAGGCTCATTGCTTTGACCTCAGATGATATTAGATAGTGCACCCAGAGCACCAAGGGCAAGGACATTATCACCAGCTGTGGACAATACCCAAATGTGCCTCTGATAGGAGTAAAGGGTTGCATCAACTACAATCCTTTATTGTTTAAGAGACAACTGGGTTATGCTTTGGTTCACCCTCCCAGAGGACAAGATTTAGCTGAGACCCTGTATTGTGAAGTGAAGCCTAATTCAACTGCTGTCAGACAAGCATCTTGGGCTTGGGACAACATCCAGACCAAATGGATGGCTATTCTTGGAAGGTGTAACAATGTTGCTTCAGCTCAGTACTATGACTGGTCCCGTACGAGAGCTCAGATTACTGGAATGCCTTTCACCTTGGAAGACATACCTGGACCATCTACAGTACAGCCAGCAGCAACTGTCAGCCTAGAAGAATTTGAGAAACTGAAGAAAAGGAATGAGAACTTATCTCAAGCTTTGAAGAAGACTCTTTGGGAGAGGAGTGATGGTCGTCTGGACATTGAGAGGTTGGAGAAGCTTAGGGTGGAGCATCTTGCCAAAATTGAGAAGACAGAGGACTACATCAGGAAATCAAGAGCTGGGGAACAAATACTGAAGAATGCCTGTAAAGAAGCCAAAATTCAGAAGGCTGGGACTGAGCTCTATCTGCAAGAGAGTCAGGCTAGATGGGTCAGGATCACTGAAGCCCGTACACAAGAAGACCAAAAAACTCAAGCCAAGATTGAACAGTTAGAGGCCAATGAGAAGAAGCAGCAGGAAGCTTTGTTGGCAGCCCAAAAGGAGATTTCAGAATTGAAGCTCAGAGCTGGATTGAAGAGATCAAAGGACCAGGACAGGCACAAGAAGCTGACCAATGCCATTGCTACCAGGAACCTCCTCATTAGGACCATTACAGAGCACCTAGCTGGTCCAGTGACTGAGGCACTCCTGAAGGAAGTCAGAGAGGATGAGTTTGGACTGGATGTCTGACTCTTTGTTTGTTGTTGTTTCCATTTGGTGTACTTTTTCTCTTTTTGATGTATTTTGACCCTCCATGGGCATATGTTGTAAAACAAACTATGTATTGTTCATCATTTGTAATATATTAGTTTATTTTCATTTGGGTTTTCTCTCAACAACATCAAGCATCTTCCTCGAGGTCTGGAAAGGTCAAAACCAAGAACCAAACCGGATACCTTGGAAAACAAATAAGCATACTACATTGCATACTAACTTTTGTTTTGTTTTGTAGGTTTTATTATTGTTATTTCTAACTTTGTTGCGATCTCAGGAAACATTGCTCGTCGCCGAGTGTTCCCTGTCAACCGCGCACACCGGTACTCGACTCGCAACAACCTTCCCGGTATTCAAATGGAACAAGTACAGCAGGATCTGACTGAGGTCAGAAATCAGATGGCTAATGAAAGAGTGGAGATGAGAAATCAGATGTCTCAATTCATGGCTGTGATGACTGGCTTAGCCCAAAGTCAGGAAAGGTTAAGGGAACTGGTGGAAAGACAAACTCCTGAAGAGCCTCATCTTGGAACAGGAGGAACTAGTAACAATGAACGGGGCCAGCCTCGTATTGATCCACCAGTATTTGGACCTCATCTGGATCCAGAAGCCAACATCCCGAGGAATGTACAAGGTAATACTGCTGGGGGGAGAATCTTGCAAGAGGATCCCCAAGAAGAACAATTTACTGTTATGGGAGCTGGAGATGAAGTTTATGACAGGAGATTGGACGAAATTGCTGAGAAGTTGAGATCTTTGGAGTCTCAGAATTCTTTGGGTTTCGACGTAATGGACATGGGGCTAGTGGATGGGGTGAGAATTCCCCACAAATTCAAACCCCCGTGCTTTGAAAAGTACAATGGTACCTCCTGTCCTCGCACTCATTTACAGTCTTTTCTGGGGAGACTTAAAGCTTATACTATGGATGAGAAGCTGTGGATGTTCTACTTTGAAGACAGTCTGACTGGGGCTTCAAGAGAGTGGTATTCACATTTGACTAGAGCTACTATCAAATGCTGGAAAGACTTAGCTAAAGCTTTCATCCGTCAATATCAATACAACCTGGACATGGCTCCCAACATGACCCTCCTAATGGGAATGTCCCAGTCTTCCAGAGAAAGCTTTAGGGAATACGCCCAGAGGTGGAGACAGCTTGCTGCTGCTGTCCAACCACCCATGTCAGAGAGAGAAATGGATGACATGTTCATGAATACTTTGCAAGGAACCTATATCGATAGATTGGCTGCCTTCTCCTCTACCAGCTTTGCTGATGTCGTCATAGCTGGTGAAAGGATTGAAAGTCTATTAAAAATGGGTAAGATTTCCGACAGTGGTGCAAGTTCATCCAGTAATCCCAGGAAGTCTTTTGTGGGACCCCGAAGAGCCGGTGAGACCAATTCCATTCATACAAGCAGGGGCAGACCTCAGTATGTTCACTGGCCAGTAGCAGCTGTTACCATTCCAGCTCCGATTCCTCAACAATCAGCATATCCTTAACAACAACAACCACAATATCAACAACAAGTTCAGTATCCGCAACAGAGAACCTACAACAACAATAACAACCAACAACAACGTCCTTTCCAACAAAGACCATCACAAGCAAACAGGGTAATTGACCCAATCCCAATACCGTATGCTGCACTTTTGCCACAACTCCTGAAGCTCAACCTGGTTGAGTTAAGGACATTGGCACCTCCAGATCCCCTCAATCTCCCAAAGAACTATGATGTCAATTCTAGGTGTGCATTCCACTCAAACACACCAGGGCATAATACTGAGAAATGTAGGGCCTTACAGATGAAAGTCCAAGACCTGGTGGACTCAAAAGATCTCAACTTTGCACCTCCTCCAAATGTTACAAGAAATCCAATGCCTAGTCATAATGGGCCTATGATTAATGCTATTGAGGAAGGCAAACCATCCACCTTAATCACCAGTGTTGCATAAATTCGAACACCTTTGGTTGAAATTAAAGCTCAACTTTTAGAATGCCAAGTGTTCCCCGGGTGTGAGCTCGGCTGTGGGTATTGCAACATTGTAGTCAATGGGTGTGAAAGGCTGAGAAGCGGCATAGATGGTCTTATTAAGGATGGTATCCTTCAGATTTCAACAACGGCGCCTACAAATCCAACAATTCCTCCACCAGCAATCACAGATACTCCTACAACGTCAGCAACCATTGTTCCAACGGATTCCACTACAACTCCAACAACTGCTCAATCAATTACTTCAGCGAATACAAGTTCGGTTACCATTCCTTCTATAACTTCAACACCCATTCAGTCAATAGAATCTTCTACAACTCCAGCAAAAATTAATGAAGATGTTTCAACAGTTACAATCTACTATGACCCATCAAGTGTTCCTCCCAGCAGCAATTTCCAACAACAAGCCATGGCACCTCCTGCCAGATCACCAGTCACAGTTTACTATGATCCGCATACCATTACAGTACCCTCCTCTGCAACAATCAGTCCGGTCACCATTACGGTGCCTGGACCAGTTCCTTATGAAAGCAGTAACGCCATACCTTGGCATTATGGCTCTGATCTCTACTGCAATGGGGAGAAAATCACTCTGGATTCATCGACCTCTTCTCCACAAGTTGATAATGTTGGGGGAGGCAGAGGCTTCACCAGAAGCGGACGCCTTTTTGCCTCACAAACACAAAGACCTAATGTTGAGGCAGAAGCTGCTGCCAAAGCAAAAGGAAAGAGTGTGGTATCTGAAGAGCCAACTGCCAAAGATACTCAGAAGACATCTTTTGAACAAGATGTAGACGAGTTCATGAGAATCATAAAAAGGAGTGATTACAAGGTGGTAGACCAGCTTTACCAAACACCCTCCAAAATCTCCATATTATCATTGTTGATGTGTTCCGAAGCTCACAGGAACGCATTGTTGAAAGTCCTGCACGCAGCATACGTGCCGGAGGAGATTACTGTTAATCAGCTCGAAATTGTGGTTGCAAATGTCAACACCAGTCATGGACTGGGCTTTACCAATGCTGACTTAACAACAGAGGGACGTAACCATAACAAGGCTTTGCATATCACCTTAGAATACAAGGGTGCTGTTCTATCTCTTGTACTGGTGGACACTGGGTCATCACTCAATGTTCTACCAAAGAAAGCCTTAGTGAAGCTGGAGTATGATGGCTTGGCATTACGTCCGAGTAATTTGGTGGTGAGAGCATTTGATGGCTCTAAAAGATCAGTGCTTGGGGAGATTGATCTGCCTGTGTTGATTGGCCCGCAGACCTTCAAAACTACCTTCTTTGTGATGGACATACAGCCGGCCTACAACAATCTGTTGGGTAGAACCTGGATCCACGCCGCTGGCGCTGTTACGTCTACCCTTCACCAGAAGTTAAAATTCGAGTGGGAAGGCCAAATCATAACCATCTGTGGGGAGGAGGACATCTTTGTTAGCCAGCTGGCTACGTATAAGTACATTGAAATGGATGGGGAGATCCATGAAACCATGAGTCAGGGGTTTGAGGCCCTGAATATCAATGAAACATCTGCTGTGCTTGGGACTTCCATCACATCATATCAACAAGCCCGGAAGGTTGTTGAAGAGGGTACCGCTCAAGGTTGGGGCAAGCTGCTGCCCGTGGAGAAGAAAGAAGACCGATTCGGGTTGGGTTACAGACCAACTCGACAAGATCAACCAGAGGCTGCAAAGGAGCCCAAGTTTGTCAGCGGGGGGATGCTCACCCCGGATGCTGTGAACAATTTGGAAGATGAGTCAGAAGACGAGCGCAACCTGGAAAGCTGGATATGTCCAAGGACCCCGGGGAGCCATGTCTCAAACTGGTCTTCCCAGGAAATTATAAGGGTTACTCCTGCAGAGTAATTATTATTTCCTGTATTTTAAAGCATGCATCAAGTCTTGCATCTTGCCCAAGATGTCAAGACTGATTTTGTAATCGGGCCATCTTGTATTTTGTGCAAAGATCAATTAATGAATATCAGGACATCTTTTGCAATTGAGTCTTTTCTTTTTCGCACTGTTTTTCATTTTTCTTTTTGTACAAAAATAAAATGGCAATGTTTTTAGAATAAATAACTTCATTTTCACTTTTTCTAAATAAGATAAAACTGGTCACTAAAATAAACCAATCTAAACCCTTGCAGAAAACGCCCTTCAGACTGCACCGACAACAACACTGCTATGACTTCGTATGACTTTGACAATCCAATCAATCAAGCTGATGAAGGGGTTGAAGAAGATTATGAGCTACTTGAAGAGCTAGCCAGGTTGTTGAGACAAGAGGAGAAGGTTATCACTCCTCATCAGGAAGAGGTTGAGACGGTTAATCTTGGTACAGAAGAAGACGTGAAAGAAGTTAAGATCGGGGCCTGCTTGCAAGATTCAGTGAAAGAGCAACTGATTGACATGCTCCGGGAATATGTGGATGTTTTTGCTTGGTATTATCAGGATATGCCAGGGTTGGACACCGACATTGTCATGCACAAGATGCCTCTGAAAGAAGACTGCCCACCAGTAAAACAGAAGTTGCGCCGTACTCGCCCAGATATGGCAATGAAGATAAAGGAAGAGGTACAAAAACAGTGGGACGCCGGTTTCCTTGCTGTGACTAGCTATCCGCCGTGGGTTGCTAATATTGTCCCTGTGCCTAAGAAGGATGGCAAGGTGAGGATGTGCGTGGATTACCGGGATCTGAACAGAGCCAGCCCGAAAGATGATTTCCCTCTACCTCACATTGATGTATTGGTCGACAATACAGCTCAGTTCTCGGTATTCTCCTTCATGGATGGATTTTCAGGATACAATCAGATCAAAATGTCACCTGAAGATATGGAGAAGACAACTTTCATCACGCCCTAGGGCACATTCTGTTACAAGGTGATGCCATTCGGACTGAAGAATGCTGGTGCTACTTATCAACGGGCTATGGTAACATTATTCCATGACATGATTCACAAAGAAATTGAATGTTATGTGGATGACATGATTGCCAAGTCCCTTACAGAAGAAGACCACCTGGTGAACCTACTGAAGCTATTCAAGCGTCTGAGGAAGTACCAACTGAAGTTAAACCCCAACAAGTGCACATTCGGGGTTCGATCCGGTAAGCTGCTGGGATTTATTTTAAGTGAGAAAGGGATTGAAGTTGACCCTGACAAAGTCAAAGCCATTCAAGAAATGCCTGCACCGAAGACTGAGAAAGAAGTTCGGGGGTTCTTAGGAAGATTGAACTACATTTCAAGGTTCATATCTCACCTTACTGCAACCTGTGAACCCTTATTCAAGCTATTAAGAAAAGAACAAACGGTCAGGTGGAACGAAGACTGCCAGAAGGCTTTTGACAAAATCAAGGAATATTTACAAGAGCCTCCAGTCCTTATGCCTCCAGTTGAAGGAAGACCTCTAATCATGTACTTGACAGTATTAGAAGAGTCAATGGGGTGTGTGTTGGGCCAGCATGACGAGTCTGGTCGAAAAGAGTATGCAATATACTACCTAAGAAAAAAGTTTACCGACTGTGAACAACGTTATTCATTGCTCGAGAAAACTTGATGTGCTTTAGCGTGGGCTGCTCGCCGACTGAGACAGTATATGTTGACCCGCTATAAACACCCCAAATTTGCCCTCACCCATTCACACCATGGCTTGTGATCCCCTCATATGCATAAATCCAATCATAGCATCTCATATCACATTTTTGGTTCACTGCATTGGTTCAAAGTCATCTGCATCTAGGGTTTGTGATCTGAGCAATCCAAGAGCTTCTTGAGCCACTCCAAAGGTCATCAATCACTTCAAAGGGGTCCATGTATGTTCAAACATCATATTATATCTTCTCAAAGTCAAGAATGTCAAAAAATCACAAGAACTGAGAATGGCATGGAAGCAGAGCCAGGTTTGACTGCACAGATGACCTAGAATTAGGGTTTTGGTTTCAAAGGCCATAACTCCAAATTTTTTGGTCATTATTGTTTCTATTGGTCTCTATATGGTATAGGGATCATTCATATCAATTTTCATGAAGAAATTCAATGGGGAAGTCATCTGATCAAGGGTTGACTTTCTAAGCAAGTCAGTGCAAAATCAGGGCATATGAGGCCCCCAATGACCCAACCAAAGGGTGTTCTTCATCATTTTGATTGTGTATGATCTTTATTTGATCATGGAAGATGTTGGAAGTTCACAAAATTGAAGAATTTCAAGTCATTTGCAAAGTTGACTTTTTGGGAAAGTTGACTTTTAATGAAAATTGCCATTTTGGGAAACTTTTTCAACCCTTGCTTTTTGATTCAAAAATGCTTCAAATGAAAAAACTTTGGTCATGAAAGTTGTAGAATGGATCATTCCCTTTTCAAAAAGTACAAGAACATGACCTAATTCATTTTGGATCAAAAGTTATGGTTTGTCAAAGTTGGCTAAAATCACAAAATTTGAAGTTTTCTACCAAAGAGGTATTTTGCAAAATGGCATGATCAAGTGTTCTAAAGGCCTCAAATGTGTACCAATTATTTACAAGATGATCACATGACCTCTAGAATTCAGAATGGGCCAAGGAACTTTGCATGTTGATGCCTTGAATCACAAGAATTTCCAAAGGGGCCAAGCTTTATGAAATTTGCAAAACACTACACAAACCTTGATCAAGTTGCTGAATCATCTCATAAACAATTCAATGGTTCTCCTTAAACTCAGCTGAACCAAAGCAAGGCAAAAAGCAAGTTGTACAATGGCCCATACCTCAAGTACACATCAAGTTGACATTTTGGCCAAAGACCCATACCAATCACCATAGGCCACCAACAACTTTCTGACCTATCCCCTTTTGATACATGGACCAAAGCCAGCATAACACACCATTCACTTCAAGCTGAAACACAACACAAGCCATAGTTATCAAAATCTCTCCAACTTGCAAAAGCATTCGAAACACTCAGTACAAGCCACAAACACATAAACAAACTCCACAAACAAACTCAGCACACTTCACTGATCAAAAACCACCCATCACCATAGCCTGAAACTCACTGAAACCAAAATACGATTCCTGCCCCTCATTGAGCAGAACTTGAGCTATCTTTCAAACCAACCATTGTAAACTTCAAACAAGCATTGAAAGCTTCTCAGGAGGTCCATTGGAGGTGATTGGAAGCAAGAAACCAGCCAGAAAGTGCCAGAAATCAAAGCTTCGATTCAGGTAGCCATGGAAATTCATTTTTCCAGAACTCTTATTTCTTGTTTCTAAAATGATCTACATGCTTCCCTGAGTTCACTAAACCTTTTATTTTTGAAAATGATCAAGTATTGAGTGTGTATTGCATCTCTGAAAGTTTGGCCATTTTTGCATTTTTAATTCGAATCATGGTTTTGAGTGGAAAGAAATGAGTTTTGAGGCTGGATTCTTGTTCTAGAGGGCTTGGGGATCATTTCTGGAGATTTGGGGGGTTTGATTTGACCTAGGGAGTGTTTTGGAGATTTTCAGGGAGGGAGGTCACCGGAGAAGACGACCGGAGCTCGTCTCCGGTGACCTGAAAGTAATTAGGGCTAATTAATTAGGGTTAGCCAGGTTTGAATGTGAACCCTTGATCTGGTTGACTTAGTCAATCTCTCGCGCGTATGAATGGCCCAGATTCCTCACTTAACCCTAATCTCATTTATTTAATTTAATTAATTAGGATTAGTCAGTTTGAATTCCAGCCACAGGATCTGGCGCGCAGTCAACAAACCATTTCCCAGATTCAATCCTGGCCTCTCTTTCTGCATACTTCTCATATTTTAATTTTTATTTCATTTTATTTGATTTGTTTTGTTCATTTTATTAAAAATAGTAAAACATTTTCAAAAATTCTGAAAATTTTTATACAACCTTTTATTAATTTTCAGAAACCAAAAACATTTTTATTTTTATTTTTTGCATTTAAAAATATTTTTCAATCATTTAAAAGATTATTTTTAATTAATTAATGATAATTAATTAATTAAAAATACTTTTAGGTATTTAAAAATCACCAAAAAATTCAAGAAACATTTAAAATCATTTAGAAACATTGTCCAACCTTCAAACCAAATTTCTTTTTTGATCTTGATGTCTTTTGACAATTTTCCATGGAATTAATTTTATTTCAAAGCATTATTTTGATTCAATGTTCAAAAATTCATTTCTGCCTAGTCTTTGGGAGTTGGACTTTTATTCTTTTTGCATTGCATCTTGTATAGCATGTAGTTTATAGGATTAAATTGGCATGATTTGATCTTGCTTTTTCAATTTGTTTGATATTTTTCTTGACAAGGTACCTTAAAACCCTAGCAACCTTAGGAAATTCATAACTTTCATTAGGTTAAGAATTGGATCCCCTCCTTTGGGCAGTGAGTTTGTATAGGTTTAGGGTTCCCTTGGATGCATTTTAAATTTTTTATCTTGATGTTTGCTTCTGGTTTTGGTTTTTGTTTTGTGCCTTGATCATAAACCCTAATTTGGGTTTCCTTTTGCATTCATCTTGCATTTGCTTGCATACCATGACTTGCCATGACATTTTATGCATCCATTTGATTCATAACACATCTTAGGACATATTAGAATCATGTTTGATCATTGCATCTTTCATTTTCCATGTTGTATGTCATTTGCATTCCATAACTTTTCATGTATGTTTATGGTTCTAAGCATGCTTCTCTTGCATCCATATGTTTGTATGATCATCCCCATGCCTTGCTTCATGTTTGTGTCATCTCATAGCATCATTAGCATCATACTTAGCTTCTGGTTTGGTTTGCATCATGCCATTTCATCTCATTTTGCATTGCATGGCATCTCTTTCACTAACTTTTCAGGTGGTAAGTCACTTTGAGAAGTGAATTTGCCTTCACTTCTCACAATCTCTTTCCATCTCTCTCATATTTCATTTGCTGCATTTTGTATGTGTTTGAGTTTGAGCTTGCTCTTTCTTGTTCTTCTTACTTTCTTTCTCCAAGTGACTTGCCTTCTTAAATAAAGCAAGTTACTTTGCTTTCCTTTGCTCCTTTCATCTGCTTCCTGGTGGTTCCTCTGAAGATCTTTCTTGTAAACCTCACAAACCTTAGGAACAACCAAGCATGACAATAATTAGGGTTTTGATTAGTCCCCCCATTTAGATTTTACCTTTGTGTCTCATTGAGTCTTCTCTTCTCACCTCATAATCAGGGACTAAACCCTAAAGGCTTTAAGGCTTTGTGATTAAGCTTATGCCTGCATCCTTCTGTTAGGATGGAGTGTATAACTTTAATCCTAAGTGTTAAACCCTTAATGTGTTTAAATCTTTTAATCAATTCACTTAATAATCATCAAGACATCAAGCTTGTAACTTGGGCCTTGCATTAGGGTTCTAATTCTTCCTTAATTGGTTAAGAAGGACTAACCCTAGTGTTAATGGACAAGTCCCCCTCGAGTTGTCTTACAAACCCTAAAAATCACTTCATCATCTTATCATTAACTAAAATCCACTTAATAAAGGCTTTGTTTTGTCATGAGTTTAATCCCTAATCATGGATTAAGCTGAGGAGCTTTCCTCAGCTTAAACACTCTCATCTATTATCCTTCTATTAGGACGGTGTAATGAGTCTGTCTAATCCTTGATTATGGCTTAACCTCATTACTTAACACTAAACAAAAACAACAAAAACATCTAAATAATCACAAGTAGGTTAATGATCTTAATCCTACATCAAAGGTGTTTAAGTGTGAGAAGCTGACTTCACACTTAAGGTATTCTCATTACCCCTAATCAGAGGGAAGATGTGATGATTTTACTAACCCATTGGTTTAGGCTTAAGCTCATTAACTTATGACAAACTTTCAAAAGCAATAAAAAACTGAAAACTCAAAAACAAACAATGATCGTCTCCTTCGGGATTCTTTTCTCATCTCATTCACTCATAAACGAGAACTTGCTTCTTCCGTCTAATGCAAGACAGTTAGCACCTGAGCCAGACAGGTCATACACTTGAGCATAGACAAGCAAGCAGTTCACAAGTCAATTCATCTTTCAGTCTCTTTGGGTCGAACTACGGTGTTCTGACTTCCTCATTGCACGAGAGGATACGTAGGCATAACTTAACAGTTATCGAACAAAAGTCTCTGTATATTCCCCCCCTTTCAACATTATTCTTCTAACCTCATGATCTTGAGCATCTTATTCCTGTTCTTACACTGACACTGTACATTTACACACTTCACTTCTTTTACACTGACACTTACATCCTTTCCAGCTTTGATACACAGATTACACTGACACTACCCCTTTAAAACACAAATCTTTTAAGCGTGGATCCCATCGAGTACGACGGACAATCTGGGTGCTAATACCTTCCCAGGTTGTAACCAACCCCCTTTCTCAGTCTCTCTGGTTCGCAACCGTCTTGTCCATATCTTTCTAGGTCTATGCAACATTACCTTTCCTCCGGGATAAAAATGCCTAGCTGGCGATTCTTTTCTTTTCCTGTGAGTTCACTCCTGTGTGTTCTCACACCCTCCTTTCGCCGACCGTTCGCGTCTGTACCTCATTTGAGCCAGTCTCATCTTTTGGGAGCGACACCCACACCACTTTATTGATCTCCAAAATGGACCCAGTCAAATACATATTTGAGAAGCCAACACTTACCGGACGGGTTGCAAGATGGCAAATGATCCTCACAGAATATGACATTCAATACACATCCCAGAAGGCCATCAAAGGCAGTGTATTGTCTGATTATCTTTCCGAGAAACCCATTGATGATTACCAGCCTATGAGATTTGACTTCCCAGATGAAGACATCATGTTCATAAAAGCAAAAGATCATGAAGAGCCTGTTCACACTGAAGGGCCTGACCCGGAAGAAGAATGGACTATGATGTTTGATGGGGCTGTTAATATGAATGGTCGTGGTGTTGGTGAAGTACTCATTACACCTAAGGGAGTTCACATGCCTTTCTCGGCAAAACTCACCTTTAACTGCACTAACAACGAAGCTGAATACGAAGCTTGTATTATGGGTCTTGAGGAAGCCATTGACCTCAGGATCAAGACTTTGACTGTGTTCGGAGATTCAGCTCTGGTAATTAATCAAACCAACGGTAAATGGTACACTCACCAGGATCATCTGATACCCTATCGGGATTATACAAGGAGATTATTGACTTTCTTCACTACAGTAAAGCTTGAGTATATCCCTCGAGATGAAAATCAGTTTGCAGATGCTCTGGCTACCATTTCGTCCATGATCAAAGTTCAAGCTGCCAACTTTGTGCCTCAGATTTCAGTATCCAGACTTGACAAACCAGCATATGTGTTCTCAGCAGATGTTGCCAAAGATGATAAGCCTTGGTTCCATGATATTAAGTGCTTCTTGGAGGATCAAACGTACCCACCTGGGGCATCATCCAATGATAAGAAGACATTAAGAAGGCTGGCTGGTAGTTTCTTCCTAAATGCTGATGGTTCCCTGTACAAGAGAAACTTTGATATGATACTTCTCAGATGTGTTGACAGAGCAGAAGCAGACTTGTTGATGCATGAGGTGCATGAAGGGTCCTTTGGTACCCATGCTGGAGGACATGCTATGGCTAAAACGTTGTTGAGATCGGGCTATTACTGGATCACAATGGATGCAGACTGTTGTGCCTATGCCAGAAAATGCCATAAATGCCAGATTTATGCAGATAAAGTGCATGTGCCTCCCAATCCTCTGAATGTGATGTCTTCACCTTGGCCCTTTGCCATGTGGGGAATTGATATGATTGGCAATATTGAACCGACTGCTTCAAATGGCCACAGATTCATCCTGGTAGCCATTGACTATTTTACCAAGTTGGTTGAAGCAGCCTCTTATGCAAATGTTACAAGGCAAGTGGTAGCCCGATTTCTGAAGAGAGATATCATTTGTCGATATGGAGTGCCCGAGCGAATCATTACTGATAATGGTTCCAACTTGAACAACAAAATGATGGCAGAACTATGTCGGGACTTCAAGATCCAACACCACAATTCTTCTCCTTACAGGCCAAAGATGAATGGCGCTGTAGAAGCGGCTAACAAGAATATTAAGAAAATTGTGCAGAAGATGGTGGTCACCTACAAAGACTGGCATGAAATGCTACCACTTGCTCTGCATGGGTACCGAACGTCAATCAGGACATCCACTAGGGCAACACCGTATCAGCTGGTGTATGGTATGGAGGCAGTCCTACCTGTGGAAGTTGAGTTACCATCTTTACGGGTATTGATGGATGTTAAATTGAATGAAGCAGAATGGGTCTGATCCCAGTATGAACAACTGAGTCTGATTGAAGAAAAGAGATTAGCTGCGATCTGTCATGGGCAGTTATATCAGAAAAGAATGAAGAAAGCCTTCGATCAGAAAGTCAGGCTCCGAGAATACCAAGTAGGAAATCTTGTGCTGAAAAGACTCCTCCCTCCTCATACAGACCACAGGGGCAAGTGGACTCCGAATTATGATGGTCCATTCATAGTAAAGAAAGTTTTCTCTGGTGGAGCGCTAATGCTTAGTACTATGGATGGTGAAGATTTCCCGTCCCCCGTGAATTCAGATGCAGTTAAAAAATACTTCGCATAAAATGACCCGCTGGACACAAAAACAGAATGTAAGTCCAGGCAATAATAGGGCATCCCGGCGAGTCAAAAACAGAATAAAAGACTCGGGCAAAAATAAGGGAAAATAAATAAAAAAATGTACACCCGCTGAGTTGAAAAGCCGCATTGGACAGCTCAGGCAAAAAAAGGGTATCCCGGTGGATTGAAAACCCGAAAGGGTAATCCACGCAAAATAAGGGAATAAGCGAACAACTGCATCCTGAATTCGTTTGTATCACTCGCAATGTGGTAAGCTTCGAAAGGTTCAAGCTTCGGTCAGAATCAGCCTTCTTCAAAAGCAGGAGAAGAAGAACGTCAATGTCATACAAGTCATAGCAAAAGGAAAGCTCCTTGAAGCATCATCAACATTGCCAACATCTTCTTGTTTCTCAATTTGTAACAATCTCCTCATTTCAGGGGATTTGTTTCTTTGACTGTATCTTGCCAATTCAGGGCACACAAATTAATAAAATCAGATTTTCAGTCATATTTCGTCTCGTACATTTTATTTTCATTTGCAAAATGTCCGATGTCCTTAAGATGTTGATTGCATGAGTACAGATGCGCTTTTTCTAAATTACATGCTTACAGGAAATATATTTGCTCCCGGGAGTGTCTAAACTCGTATAACGGAATCCAGTAAAGGATACCTTGGGGTACTTGTGCGTTTCTTTTTCATACAGGATTGCAGGTGTTCGAAGCGCGACATGGGGCATGAAAGCTTCTCCCCAGTAAGCTTCCAAATCATTACTTACTCGACACGTCTTCCAGAAGAGCACCAGAGATGCTTTATCCCCAGCTGAGTTACCAGTCATCATTCTTCCCCACAGAGTCTCAGCCTCTATCCAGAAGAGCAATACCTGAAGATCTCACAACAAAGTGACGAAAGCTTCCACAGACCCCAGCTGGGTCCCTCATTACCAAGATAGGTCCATCAGTGACCTATTTTCCCCAAGCAAAGTCATATATATCAGATCTACCAATGATCTCATCCCCAGCTGGGATATTCACTCCAAACAAATCAGCCGGAGATCTTCACCGCAACGGGATCCGAATCCCGGATCGGTATCTTTGCATAATCATAGCATTCGCATCATATTTTCCCCCAAAGCGTAGCATTCCGTCTAATACGGAGCATTACGGCAAAAATCAAACATATTTCATAATCATAAGCCATGTTTTGAACAGGTACCTGTGTATACCAACATTCCACACAGTGATACACAAATACCTCTCAAAATCCCCAGCAGAAAACCAAAGCGTCCCCTTTGCACTCTCAAAATACAGATACATACTCTTTGGCACTCGTCTGTGTCATCATTCCCCAGTAAAAACGCCCGAACGTTCTCTACAGACTGATACATATATACAATTCACTGGCCCCCGTCCGTGTCACCATCCCCAGCATAGTTGCCTAAACACTTTGGAAACCAAATACTTGTTTATAATACACTTCTCCCGACACCCGTCCGTGTCATACCCTCCACAGTAAGTTGGACACTCGTCCATGTCTCATTCATCACTTTTTCTCATACAGATACTCGTCCGTATCTTGTATACACCACTTAAATCCCCTCAGAGTCGACACTCGTCCGTGTTCTTTGTTAACTAGTTGGTACTCGTTCGTATCATCATCTCTGAACATGCGTCAAGCATTTGTTTCTACTGATACTCGTCCGTATCATAGTCTTAAGGATGCTCGTCCGCATCTTTAATCTATACACCGTGTCAGACACTTATGCCTTTGCTTTCTTGAAATTAGACACTCGTCTGTGTCTACCATTCCCCAGAAGAATTCCCGACAAGTCTTGATAAGCTATTTCCTTTCTATCTGACATTCGTCCTATGTCATGATACCTTCCGGCAGCCGTACCCTGCCAGGTGATCGTCCTTCACCTTTTTGATGATCGTCCTTCATCATCCCCAGCAGAGTCTCTATTCATTAGAACCCCTTCCTATCCGACATTCGTCCTATGTCATGATATTTTAGCAAGCCGTCCCTTGCTAGGTGATCGTCCTTCACCTCTTGATGATCGTCCTTCATCATTTTATCCGATGGCCGTCCCCATCGTTGATCTTGTTATCTGACATTCGTCCTATGTCATGGTAAAACCCGAGAGCAGCCGTCCCCTGTTAGGTGATCGTCCTTCACCTCTTGATGATCTTCCTTCATCATGCTTATCTGATGGCCGTCCCCATCGTCGACCTCTTTCTATCCGGCATTCGTCCTATGTCGTGATACTTTCGGCAACCGTACCTTGCCAGGTGATCGTCCTTCACCTTAGATGACCGTCCCTCATCTTATCCCCAACAAAGCAGCCGTCCCCTGCTAGGTGATCGTCCTTCACCTTTGATGTCCATCCCTCATTATTTATTTCTTCAACCTGATGGTCGTCCCCATCATTGCCTTTACCTTTAACCCCCAGAGAGTCGTATTTCTTTGCCTGATGGCCGTCCCCATCATGATACCTCTATTTCCCCAGCATGTCGGTCGTCCCCGTCATTGCTTTATCCCCAGCAGTCGTCCTCTGCTCGACGGTCGTCCTCCGTCGCCCACACTTTATAATCATACTTTACTTCCTTTTTCAACCTATATCCCTTTTCTTCTTCATTCGGCGAGTGCAAATTTTGGACTGTCTTTGGTATTCAACCACAAGTTATCTTGTTTGCCTGTTAAGCCGTTGCTTACATCCTGCACAACTAACTTATGTTTGAATAGGGGCAGCTGTAAACACCCCAAATTTGCCCTCACTCATTTCACCATGGCTTGTGGTTCTTTTCATTTGCATAAGTTCAATCATATCATCTCATATTACATTTTTGCTTCACTGCATTGGTTCTAAGTCATCTGCATCTAGGGATTGTGATCTGAGCAATCCCTGAGCCATCTGAGCCACTCCAAAGGCCTTCAATCATTCCAAAAGGGTCCATGAATGTTCAAACATCATATTATATCCTCCCAAGATCAAGGAAGTCAAAGAATCACAAGAACTGAGAAAGGCATGGAAGCAGAGCCAAGCTTAACTGCACAGATGACCTAAAATTAGGGTTTTGGTTTCAGAGGCCATAACCCCAAATTTTTTTGTCATTCTTGTTTCTATGGGTCTCTATATGTTATAAGGATCATACATACCAATTTTCATGAAGAAATTCAATGGGGAAGGCATCTGATCACAAGATGACTTCTTGAGCAAGTCAGTGCAAAATCAGGGCATCTGAGGCCCCCAATGACACAACCAAAGGGTGTTCTCCATCATTTTGAATGTGTATGATCTTTATTTGATCTTATAAGATGTTAGAAGTTCACAAAATTGAAGAATTTCAAGCCATTTGCAAAGTTGCCTTTTTGGGAAAGTGACTTGTAATGCAAACTTGCCATTTTGGGAAAGTTTTTCAACCTCCTCTTTTTGATTCAAAAATGCTTCAAATGAAAAATCTTTGGTCATGAAAGTTGTAGATTGGATCCTCCCATTTTCAAAAAGTACAAGAACTAATTCTAATTTATTTTAGATCAAAAGTTATGGCTTGTCAAAGTTGGAAAAAATCACATAAATTTCACTTTTACACCAAAGAGGGAAACTTGCAAATTCTCATGCCAAGCATTTCTATGACTTAAAATGAACTTCTACACATCATAACATCATAACACATGACCTAAAAATCAGAATGGCCCAAAGAATCACTCATTTTCATGCCTTGATCATTAAGAAATCCAAAAGGGGCCAAAACTCCATGAATTTGCAAAATGATCCAAAGCTTCTCATCCACTTGCTGGTTTGCCTCAATCTCATTTCCATGGCTATCCTTGAATCAAGCTGCAACAGACATGCCTTTGTCCTAGGCCTGAAACAGCCCATACCTCAAAGGACACATAGCCATGACTTTTTGCAAAACAAGCCATACCAATCAGCATAGCCCACAACAACTCTCTGACCTATCACAACTTGATATGTGGACCAAATGGGACTCAAAACACACAAGAGGCAATCCTGAAAACACAACATCACCATAGTTCACAAAAATCCCTCTCTTGCATTTTCTATCGAATCTCACAACTCAGCTACTCAAACTTAAAACTTCTTCCACCATTCATCTTAAAATCCATCACTGATCACAAACCACCCCTTACTTTTCCCTAAAAACCACCATACACCAAATACGATTTTTCTCCCCTTTGAACTGAACTGAATCTATCTCACAAATCAGCCATAAAAAACTCCAAACAAGTTTTGCAAACTCTTGAGGGAAGTCAGTAGAGGAGATTGGAAGCAAGGAACTGGCCAGAAAGCTCCAAGAGTGAAAGTTCCAGTTCAGGTATCACCAAGAACAATTTTTCCAGAACTTGTATTTTTTGTTATAGAGTTGTTCTCCATGCTTCACTGATCATGCTGCTCTTTTTAGTTTTGAAAATAGTTGAGAAATGAACATGTTATGACTCTCTGAAACTTTGTCCAGTTTTCTGTTTTTTTCTTCGATTCTCCATGTATGCTTGTTATAAATTGTGTTTGGATGATGGTTTGAGTTCGTTTTGAGCGGGGGATCATTTCTGGATAGTTAATTTAGGGTGGGTTGGCTTGTAGAGAGAGTTAGGGATTTTGCCTCGCCGGAGAAGACGACCGGAACCACTGTTCCGGTCGTCTGAAAGTAATTAGGGCACAGGATTAGGGTTTAATCATAATTAGTGAGATTTGAATTTCAGCCGTCCATTAGCGCGCGTAGTCAACTCCCGCCCTCTAACTTTGAATCTCAGCCTCAGGATCCTCATACTTTTCCATTTTATTTGTTTTATTTCATTTTATTTCTATTTAATTTCTACGAATTTTTAAAAATAGTAAAATACATCAAAAAATTCTGAAAATTTTTATCAAATCTTTTATTGATTTTCAGAACCCAAAAATATTTTTATTTTTATTTTTTGCATTAAAAATTATTTTTAAATCATTTAAATGTTTATTTTTAATTAGTTAATGGAAATTAATTAATTAAAAATACATTTAGTTATTTAAAAATCACAAAAAAATTCACATTGCATTTTAATACATTTAGAAACATTATAAAACTCTTCAAACAAATTTCTTTTTGGTTCTTGACCTATTTTTGACATTTTTTATTGGAATTAAAGTTCTTAAACGGCAATATTTTTGTTCTAACTTAGAAAAATTCATTCTGCCTAACCATGAAGAGTTTGATGTTGGTTCTTTTTGCATTGCATTCCTCATTTTATGTAGTTTCTAGAGTAAAATTGGTTTGAATTTATCTTTCATTTTCAATTTGATGTTCATTTTTCCTTTTGAGGTGCCTTAAAACCCTAGCTAACTTGAGAAAATCATAACCCCCATTAGGTTAAGAGGTAGGTCTCCTCCTTTGGGCAGTGAACTTATGTAGGGTTAAGATTCCTTTGATCCCATTTTCAATTTTTTATCATGTCATTTGCTTCTGATTTTGTATTTTTCATTGCATATTGTATGTAAACCCTAATTTTTGCCTTCATTTGCATCCATCCTCCATATGTTTGCATTCATGAACTTTCCTTGACATTTTGTGCATCCACATAACTTCTAAGACATCTTAGGACATATTAGACTCATGTTTGATCATTGCATAATCCATTTTCCATGTTATGCATCCATTGCATTTCATAAGTTTTCATAAACTTTCATGAACTTCTGTGGTTCAAAGCATGCTTCATTTGCATCCTCATCCTGGTATGATCATCCTCATCTCTTTGTATGCCTTTGAATCATCTCATAGCATCATTTGCATCATGTTTATGCCTATGGTTTTGGTTTGCATCATTGAATTTCATTTCATTTTCATTTCATTTCATTTCCTCTTGCTAACTTTTCAGGTGGTAAGTGCTTGAGAGGTGAATTTGCCTTCACTTCTCATAATCTCTTCTCATCTCTCTTATGCATTCATTGCTGCATTTTACTTGTGTACTAGAGTGAGCTTGCTCATTCACGCTCTTCCTCACTTTCTTTCTTCAAGCAACTTGTCTTCTTAAGTGAAGCAAGTTGTCTTGCTACTCTCTGCTTCTTCCTCCTTTCATCTGCTTCTTTCCCGGTGGCTTCTCTCTTGAAGATCTTTTGCAAGCTTCATAAAACCTAGGAACACCCAAGCATGATCACAATTAGGGTTTGATTAGTCCCCCATTAGTTTACCTTTGTGTCATCTTTGAGTCTTCTCTTCTCACCTCATAATCAAGGACTAAACCTTAAAGGTTTTAAGGCTTTGTGATTAAGCTTATGCCTGCATCCTACTATTAGGATGGAGTGTATAAATTTAATCCTAAGTGTTAAACCCTTAATGTGTTTAATTCTTTTAATCAATCCATCTAATAATCATTAAGACATCAAGCTTGTAACTTGGGCCTTGCATTAGGGTTCTAATTCTTCCTTAATTGGTTAAGAAGGACTAACCCTAGTGTTAATGGACAGGTCCCCCTCAAGTTGTCTTACAAACCATAAAATCCATTTCTTCATCTTATCATCCATTTAATAAAGGCCTTGTTTTGTCATGAGGTTAATCCCTAATCATGGATTAAGTTGAGGTATCTTCCTCAGCTTAAATGTTCTCATCTATTATCCTTCTATTAGGATGGTGTAATGAGTCCATTAAATCATTGATTATGGCTTAAACTCATTACTTAACACTAAACAAAAACTCCAAAAACACCTAAATAATGTCAAGTAGGTTAATGATCTTAACCCTACATCATGGTGATTAAGTATGAGGTGCTTACTTCAAACTTAAGGTATTCTCATTACCCCTAATCAGAGGGAGGATGTGATGAGTTTACTAACCCTTGGTTTAGGCTTAAGCTCATTAACTTATGACAAACTTCAAAAAGCAATAAAAGATTGAAAACACAAAAACAAACAATAATCGTCTCCTTAGGGATTCTTTTCTCATCTCATTCACTCATAAACGAGAACTTGCTTCTTCCGTCTAATGCAAGACAGTTTGCACCTGAGCCAGACAGGTCATACACTTGAGCATAGGCAAGTAAGCAGTTCATCAGTCAATTTATCTTTCAGTCTCTTTGAGTCGAACTACGGGGTTCTGACTTCCTCGTTGCACGAGAGGATACGTAGGCATAACTTAACGGTTATCGAACAAAAGTCTCTGTCTTTTCCCCCCTCTTCCAGCTTTATTCTTTAAGCCTCATAGTCTTGAGAATTTCACTCTTGTCCTTACACTAACACTTCTCTTATACACTTCACATTTCTTTTACACTGACACTTGCATTCTTTTCCAGCTTTTGCACACAAATTACACTGACACTACCCCCTTAAAACACAAATCTTTCAAGCGTGGATCCCGTCGAGTACGGCGGACAATCTGGGTGCTAATACCTTCCCAGGTTGTAACCAACCCCCTTTCTCAGTATCTCTGGTTCGCAACCGTCTTATCCATATCTTTTCTTAGGTCTATGCAGCATTACCTTTCCTTCGGGATAAAAATGCCTAGCTGGCGACTCTTTTCTTTTGAGTTCACCCTTGTGTGTTCTTTCTCTTTCGCCGACCGTTCGCGTCTGTACCCCTTCTGACCCGGGTGTCATTTGGTGGGAGCGACATATGCATTTTTTTGTTTTTCAATGCAAGTAAAGAAAAATGAGCGAATTCGACATAATTGAATCAAAAAGTGCATGATCACTTCATTAACATTACCATTCAAAGCCACAACGTTTAAAAGATAAGTAGCTATTGACAGGAAAGAAACTACAATGCAAATGATAGAAAGGATAAAATGATCACCAGCACTAAAATCAGGAGACGCTCCTCCAAAGTCTTTGAACTTAATCAGGTGAGAGGTTGACGTGCACAACCAAGTTTCCTTCTGGAAAGGAAATGTACCCCTTGTCGATCAACTGTTGTACTTTGGCCTGAAAAGCTTTGCAATCTTCAGTTCAATGCCCCATTGATCCACCATGATGCCCATATTTCTCATGAGGATTGTACTTTGGAGGTTACGACTCTGACAACGGCTTGAGAGGCTTAGGAACCACCAGTGAGCTCTGAATTAGATGTGGAAATAGTTGACTGTATGCCATGGGAACTGGATGAAGAGGATCATTCCTTCTTTCCAGATTGTTGCGAGGCCTAGGATGGCTCTAACATTGTTTCTTAAGTCTTCGACCATGAACTTGCAGATTTGGACGAGGGGTCCAGGGTTTCTGATATGGTGCTCTGAGCGTTGCTGATTGTCCGTAAGAGTAGCCAAACATAGGAAGTAATGATCTCTGAGAAGATGATGGTCCAAAATATTTGACATTGGCCATGAATGAACTGGCGTCATAATTTTCTTCCCCTTGGGAGCTACCCACAGATTCACTTTCACTAGCAGGGACGTTTAAAGATTCTTGAATCTTTCCACTTTTGAGTAGGCTTTCAATGCGCCCTCCAACTATTATCAAATCAGAGAAGTTTGATGTCCCAAAGCTACTCATTATTTCCAGGTACGGACCTTGCAAGGTGCCCACAAACAGGTCAACTAATTCTCTGTCTGAAAGTGGTGGTTGCACTTGGGCTGCCAATTCTCTCCACCGCTGCACATATCCTCTGAAAGATTCACCACTCCTCTGAGATAGGTCTTGCAGATGTGTGTGACTGGGTGCCATGCCCAAGTTGTACTGGTATTGCTTTACGAAAGCTCTGGATAAATCATTCCAAGATTGGATACAATTACTTTCCAAATCCATATACCAACTTAAGGATGCACCGCTTAAACTGTCCTGAAAATAGTGAATCATCAACTCATCGTTGCGGGCATAAGAAGACATTTTTCTACAAAACATCACCAAATGATGCTTCGGGCAACTGACACCAGTGTATTTCTTGAACTTAGGAGTTTTGAAATATGGAGGAATGACAAGAACAGGCACCAAACACGGGTTTAAAGCATCAAAACTAAAGGCATCAGGGTCCGCTAAGGCTTTGAGTTTCTCATCCAACATACGAAACCTTTCGACAGTCTCAATAGCTCGTGGATTCTTGGTTTTCATCACAGGGGTTTCTCCTTGGAAGTTCGGTATAGGGAAAGCAAAACTATGATAATATGTAGCATCAAAAGAAGATGAAGGTCCACATCAGACAACAGATGGTTCAAGTACACTATGATTCATGATCGGACTCCGCGCAGGCTGAGCTTGAGTAAGGTTATTCACTTGCGGAAGATCCTCATCAGGAGAAAGACCATACAAAGGATTGGTCATCAAAGTGAAACCAGGTGGAAAATCAACATTCTAAATATTATTCTTCGACATAGCGACCAACGGATTCCAATTTGACCTTTTACTCTTGACACTGCTCAGTCTAGCTTCAAACAACTTTGTCGTCTTCCAACAGTTACCACTTGTTCAAACTGAGTACCAGGAAATCAGCTGGCTGGTCATGGACAAAAGGAGGAATGAGGATCTCTGGAAAGAGGATATGCAATGCTTATGAATGCAAATGCGATATGATGATGCTAGAGATGCAAAGACATGGGATCAAAGTCTGGAAACTGTCTGGAACTATAGGATCTCTGAAGAATAACCTCGGATAGTAACTCAGAATCAAAGATCGAGAACTCCAAAATCATAATGACCGGATCAAAACATAGAACACACTGACAACCAGGGTATGTTGAGGTCAAGGGTTCCTGCAAACCTGTAAACCCCTCCCAATCTCACGGGTGTGCTTTGGGTCAAACATCATGGACTCTCAAAGCCGAATAGCAATAATACGTTCACCATTTCCGAGAAATGGCTCATGACCAAATCAGGGAATCAGTTAAGCATTATGTACTACTCAGGAAGGTCTCAGCGTGAGTCCGGGAAAAACAAGAATCCCTTATAAGTACTCAGCTTCAAGCGCTGAAATCGAGAAACAATAATACATTTAGCCCGTAGGATATAATACTATTGTCATACGACCAGATGCTATAACTGAGTTCCTATAAGAGAACCAGGTCATCCTATGCGAGTTCCAAGTGGGCCCTCGGGTGCGAATGGGTTTGCCACATAATATGGTCTGCCACTGCCACCACTGGAGAGTGATGTTCCCATAAGATTCTCAATGATCTGTTCCAGCCACACATAACTATCAAGGATGTGTAATGAAGTAGGGAAGACCCATATATCAAGACGCTTCCAAGAAGGTCGCGAATCTTGGTGTGAACGCACCAATACCCCCATGATAAGATACCATGGGGCCACAGTGATTACTCACGCTAAGTCCTAGGGTGCTTTCAGGCTGGGTGCTTGGCCAATCTCATCTCACAAATAACAAGTAACCCCCAAGTCCCGCCAAATAGAAAACCAGTCCAGACAATCCAGTATAATATATGATGCATGAAAATAAATACTGAAAACTGTAAATAAGGCTGTAAATAAACAACAGTAAAATAAACATGAAACAACAAACAATCAAACACACAATGAAACAGAAACATGCAAGCGCTAGGAGAGACTCTCAAGGGAACCAGATATTCCTCTGGTTAGGAGGGTCCCCAGCAGAGTCGCCAGCTGTCTCTCCCTAGATTTCCATCCTGGTACAAACGCGAAAGTGGTGCAGAAAAGAGGTAGAGTCGTCAGCCAGGCATTTTTATCCCGAAGGAATGGGAATGGTAATGCTGCACAAACCAGAAGAAAAGAAAAGGAAGGACAAAGGTCCTGTGAACCAAAGAGACTGAGTTCGGGAGTCTGTTACGACCTAGGAAGGTATTAGCACCTCAGATCGTCTGCCGTACCCGACGGGATCCACGCTTGCAAAGAAACAGTTTCAAAAGGTGAAGAAATGAAAGTTGTTGCAAAAAGAAAGACTGGAACTGGAGAAAAGAAAAGAAGGGTGGAAAATGTAGGGAAAATAAAAGTGTGCTCGAGAAGGCCCTACCCCGCTGCCTACGTACCTCATATGGACATGAGGATCAGAGTCGTCGTAGTTCCCATAACTAGGGGTAGAAAGATTGCTTGTGTTTTAAGCTTGAACTGCTTATGTCAATGCTCAAGTGTTGCAGGCTCGGACAACGAGTACGTTACCGTCTTGCAAAGTGACAAGTAGAAGCAAGTTCGTAGGTAAGGAGTGAATGAGATGAGAAAAGAAGTCCCGAAGGAGAGACAATTATTCTTTGTTCAGTGTTTTTTATGAGTCTTTTAGGAGTGTGGCACAAGGAAGTGAAGGAAAATCCTTTCCTATGGATGTATTCCCATTACCACATACCTAGATAGGATGAGTAACAAGTCCACTAAGAATGAAGAAGATCCTCAAACCTATTTCCCAAGAATAGGGTTTGAATTCACTAACTTGCTTGAAAATTATTAAGTGTTTTGTGAATTAAATGAAGAAATGTTTTTTAGGCTTTTCTTTGTGAAAATAGTCTCATGATCAAACAGGTACATCATAGATAAACTTATACCACCATAAAGATAGGGTGAATACAAGTATCCATGGAATAAGGCCATGTATCAAAGACTACTTCAACCTTTATTAAAGTGTTTTTTAGTGTTTTCGTATGAAGATGAGAAGAGAAGAACCAAAAGGAGAAAAGGTAAAACAACTAAGGGAGACTAATCAAGACCTAATGTTATCATGAAAATGTAAGCCTAGGTTCGTGAGGTTTGAAACTATCCTATAGAAAGAGAAGGACAAAAGAAAAGAAGAAGAGGAAAGGAGAAGAAGTTAGACGAATAATGGCCTAAGCACATTGCATACGCAAATAAAAGACTTAAAAGAAATTAAAAGAAGAAGTTGGGATGTGGAAGAAATAAGTGTGCAAGTGAAGCAATGGTAACAAATATGAGATAAGAATACAACATTACGATAATCAGATAATCGCAGACAGAGCCTACACTAGTAGGACTTAAGATGCAAGCACTATGCAAGAGATAAATTCGAGCCTCAGTGGTACTTAACGAAGAAGGTATGTTGCCTCTTCAATACATGCAAAAGAAATCAAGAAAGGCCTCAGAAACTCAAAGCGTGTCAAAGTATCAAGCTCGGTATGCTCTTCATCAAATCTTCAAGCATCAAGTCTAAGGATCAAGGCAAAGCTTAAACACAAGCATCAGGTGTTAGAGAAATCAAAGATTAAAAACTAAGCTAACATTTAACCGAAATTAAAGCATTAACAAAAAAACAAAAATAAAATAAAATTCTAACTAATAACTAAAAGAATATCCAAATTCTAACAATTAACAAAATTTTAATTAATAGCTAACAATTAACACGGGTTAAACAAAATTAAATTAATTGAACAAACTAAGAAATATTAAATCAAAGAAAAAGAAAATAAAATAAAAGAAGGGAGGGGTATGGCCGCAGTAAAAGGTGGTGCTATCAGCAACGCAATGGGCCTAGCCCAACAACATGAAGCATAGTTAGCCAATGAGGGGTTGAGAGAAGCAGAAAGATCTTGGGCTTATAAGCCTGAACCACAATGTAACACACATTAAAATAAACAAAAAGTAAAATAAAATAAAATATAAGGGTTTGCTTTAAAAGAGAATTGAAATAAATAAAACAAGCATCAACAAAAACACAACGTGAACCCTGTTCTTCTTCCGCATACACACTACAGACGTCAATGTCCAATGCCGCCGTCGACGATGACCTTCACGGCGGACGTCACGCTCCACGGTTCCGATTTTCCTCACGATTTGACGCTCTCCTTCAGCCTTTCATCTCTCTCAGCATCATTGTTCAAATCGCAACGGGGAAAAAACCCTGACGTGATCTTCTTCTTCCTTTGGTGAGTCCGGATACGATCAGACTTTTCAACCCTCGCAAAACTCTTGCGGTAATTCTATCCACAAAGCTCCTGTCTCTCTCAGTTCATTATGATTTTGACTCAGATTTCTCTTCTTCTTGTTGTTTCTGTTTTTGGTTTGTTCACGAATCTAGATCGGTTTCGATCTTCTTCTTCTACTCTTTTATGAGAGGCTGTTGGTGTTGGTGTTTGCAGAGGTTTTGTTGAAGGGTGATTCGTAGATTGTTATGAATGAGGGTTTAATGAAGATGAAGAGGGTGGATTCCGAATTTGTATGAATGGAGGTTTGAAGGATTTAATGAAAAAATTATTATGGTGTTGTTTTTGAAAGGAGTGTTGAGTTTTCAGAGGTTAAAACAATGGTGGTTGTGTCGTGTTATGTGAAGAGGGTTGTGAATGTTTTGCAGTTGAATGAAGAGGAAGGTTGAAGAGAGTATGAATATTGTTGTATTTTCGGATCCTGAATTTTTGAAGATGAGGAGAGGAAATTGAAGGTTGATGAGTGAATTTCAATTCAGGTCGAAGGGCGATGTGAGCTTTTTGTTGTGTTACGAAATGCATGAGAGTGGAATCGTATATCAGATCACTGTGCGTTATGTGTGTGAATCAATTTCGTAAGAAAATCTGTTGAGTGCGTATGGAAGTTGTGGCTAGCGGATCATTGTGCATGTTATTGGTGTGAATATTTCTTGGCTGAAAAATCGTTGTGGGCCATATGAATTATGGTAGAATATGAAGTTGTGGTGGGTCCATGTGGGGCCGTGAGTGGCATTTTGAACTAGTTATGTGTGTAAATTTGAACATGCTGACGACTGAAATTGCCCTACTTTTCTTTTAACTTCTTATATAATATGTTTAATTGGTGCAAAAAAAATGTACAATAGGATTAAATGTAACAAAAGGTGTAGATGAACCTTGTGGTAATAATGGTGTAGAAACTATACAATGGTTTGACAATAAAATAGAAAATATGGTTTATGAATCAATATGGTTAGAAATTCAAAAAGGTATAATGAATTGGTTTTTTTTGGAAAAATATTGATAAAATTGGTAACTGGCGATGATTATGATTATTGAAAATGGTAATTACAAATGGAACTTGAAAATGAATGTGTATTTAAAATTGGTCATGAAAATATTGACATGAAAGTTTGGATTACTTGAAATGATTATTTGGATGAGAAAAGGAATCTGCTCAACGATGGATTTATAAACGAAAATGAATATGAAAAATGGATATTGAATATTTGGGTAAAATGGATAAAGGTTATGAAATTGGTGATATGGGCATTGGATGATCAAAATAAATTGAATAATTAGTTTATGTGAAATTAGACTCGACTTTGAAATCAAATGATGATGAACATAATCCCTCCACACACGCCTTCATTGAATTTGATCCAACAACCACATATGAACATCAACCACACATCTCTAATAAAAATGAATCTCATGAACCACTTAACAAATCGTCATTGAAACAACAAACAAACCCTCTGAAACTCTTGAACTAAATAAAATCATGAATCACTCTGAATTCGTCTGGATCAATCTCTGGGAAAATAAATCCACATAGGAAGCACAATTGAACTTGCGATGATCCTGATAAACCTGATTTTTCTAAACTAAACCCCTCACAGAAAACTACCTGATAACTTGATGAATTCTACACGTGAAAAACCGACTTGGGCACACACCGTCCGAGAAATAAGCCACTGACACAAACACCTTGCACTTGAAGAATTCTCTAGATTGTTTGACCAAAAATAAGTAAAATATCTCACTGAACTGGATCACGACTGAATGACCGCACTTGAACGGAAACCATGGCTTTTGAGATTTTTGAGAAAGAATAATAGCGTTGTAACATGAAGAATAGAAGACTAGCCTAAGAGGCTGAGAAGAGAATAATATCCTTGTAACTAATGAAGATGAGAATAGCCTGATGATGGGCCAAATGCATTGTGAATAATCCTTGAAAATGTGAAATCCTTGAATACCACTCAATCAGGGAAATAAACCATAATCCAGTCACAGGAGCATAAGAAGATGATGTCATTGACGACTGCATAGCCAAAAACTTGAATTCCTGATAATCCACAAATAGGGTGTGAAACCCTAATTCCTCAGATGGCATTAATCCCACGTCCCAGGAGCATGATGCAAATGATATGACCTAATGGAAGATGTGTATGAATGCAGAATGAAAAGCAGAAAAAGATAGAAGAACCAGAGGAAAAATTTGGGGTGTTACACTTGTGTGCCAAAGATCTGCCACCTAGATGCTGAGCGTTAATTCCCTCATGTATTTTGTGCAAAATGTCGGACACATTTACTTCCTCGATGCATCTTAGGAGTGGGATGGAGAATCCTTGGCGATACATCTTGTTGTCCACAAGGACGTCAGACGAAGAGCGGCGTGTTGTGACGCTAGCCTCCTTTTTATCGTCGGGTAGTTCCCCGGTCGTCAGGAATTTGAACACAGGAGTCATCCAAATGCCGATGTCCCATATTGCGTTGATATCAACGGGGATTCCGACCTTTTCAATGCTGGGACGAGGAAGTATTTCTTGGATTACGGATTTGTTTCCTCCTTTCTTTCATGTACTTGCTAATTTTTACAGTATGTTTGCTCGTGAGTTGCGTTTATGTGGGATATGTTGGACGTCCCAGGTCCTAAAGTACGCGAGCATGCACTGTACTAGATCTAGGTACTCGAACATGTTTTCATTCTTTGCCTGATACTCTCCTTTTACTTGCGATGTAACTAGTTATGAATCAGTGAATATCGTAATTTCCTAGGCGCCCATGTCCCTTGCGAGGTGGATCCTGCTAGGAATGCTTCATACTCTGCTTGTTTATTAGATGTCGGAAAGGAAAAGGCTAATGATACTTCGACCACAAGACCTTCTTTGCTTTCGAGGATGATCCCCGCACCACTACCAGAAGGTCCAGATGCCATGTCGATGTAGATAATCCATTTGCGGGTGTTTTTTTGTAGAGGTTTCCACCAGGGTCATTTCGGAGACAAAATCGGCTAGGGTTTGGACTTTTAAAGCATTCCTACCCTCATATTGTATGTCAAATTCTGACAACTCCAAGAACCACTTCAACATTCTCCCCGCTATATCTGGTCGGGCCAAAAATTGTTTGATAGGTTGATCGGTTCTTACGACCACTATATGTGTTAGGAAATAATGTTGTAGTCTTCTAGCCGCGTCCACGAGCGCGAGGGTGACTTTCTCAATTTGCTGATACCTTAGCTCTGGTCCTTGTAAGGCTTTACTCGTGAAGTATACGGGTCTCTGCCCATCAGGGTCCTCTCTTATCAGCGTTGCGCTGATGGCTTCCGTATTGACAAACAAATACAAATAAAGGATCTCCCCGGCTGTTGGCCTCGACAAAACTAGAGGTTCTGATAAGGCTTGTTTGAGGTGTCATAGAGCCTTCTCGCATTCTTCTATCCATTCGAATGTGGCCTCTTTGTAGAGAAATTTGAAAAAGGGGGAGGTGTGCTGAGCGGATTTTGCGATAAATCGAGATAACGAAGCGAGCATACCGTTCAAGGTTTGAATTGACTTCTTCGAGCTAGGTGTTGGAAATTATGTGAATACGCGACATTTGTCGGGGTTCTCCTCGATACCTCTTTCTATAAGGTAGAAGCCGAGGAATTTGCCCGCCCTTACACCGAAGGTGAACTTATCAGGGTTGAAGCGCATTCTACACTTCCTGTCTTGGTCGAACACGCTTTGTAGGTAAGAGGTGTGGTCAGATTCCTGGACGAATTTAATGAACAAGTCGTCCATGTAAACTTCTAGCATGTCTCCAATTTGTGACTGGAAGATGTTGTTCATCATGCGCTGATATGTGGCGCTTGCATTTTTTAACCCGAAGGGCATTACGTTGTAGTAATAGTTTCACGTAGGGGTCATGAATGCGGTGTGCCTTTTATCTTTGTCGGACATGGGTATTTGATTGCACCCGGAATATGTGTACATGAAGGATAGCAATTCAAAACATGTAGAACTATCTACCGGCTTATCAATGTTAGGCAAAGGGTAAGAGTCTTTCGGGCAGGCCCGATTAAGATTAGTGTAGTCAATACAGAGGTGCCATTTTCCATTAGATTTTTTCACGAGTACAATGTTTGAGAGCCAGGTTGTATACATGGCCTCAGTTACAAATTTGGCCTCTATAAGGTCCTTTACTAGTTTCTCAGTAGCTAATGTTTTTTTTCCAGATTGTTTGCACATGCGCTGGGCAACTGCGCGGGCCGTTGGGTTGATGCAAGCTCATGGCATTCAATTTTTGGGGAGATGCCTGGCATATCAGTGGCGCTCCAAGCAAAAAGGTCGGCGTTGTTACGCATACATTTCTTCAATTGCTCCTTGATTTCGTCGGGAAGCCCTGCTCCAATACGTACTCCTCTGTCGGGGTTGTCTCCGAACGTTACAACTTCGAATTCATCTGCGGGTAAAGGATGTAACATAGTTGACTTATCCGCGGGGGTGTCCTCCTCGTCATCTATAGGAATACGAGGGTCGAGATCGATCGTGTTGATCTGAAGTGTTAGTTTTTTCCCTGACCGATCGTCGTCGGCAGGAGATTCTTTGTCTCTTGCGCGCTTACCATTTTTTGGTGCGGTTTCTATCATGGTCAGGCCTCTAGTTGCTGCTTAAAAGCACCTCCTTGCTGCCTCGATGTCTCCATAGATGGTGGCTACGTGGCCCTTCTCTGTATAATACTTCATTTTGAGGTGGACCATTGAAGGGACGGCGATGAGTTCGACAAGTGTGGGTCTCCCTAGGATACACTGATAGAGTGACGGACAGTCGATCACCAGGAAGTGTGTTTTATTGTCTTGGAGGCATCTCCTTATCCAAATGTGATGTTTAGCTCGACAAATCCCCAGGGCTTGGTGGTGGCTCCGTTGAATCCCTGCAAATCAGAACCCACGTACGAGGAAAGGTTTCCCTGGTCAAGCTGCAGTGCTCGAAAGAGAGAAATGTACATGATATCGACTGAGCTTCCTTGGCTGACGAGTATTGTGTGCACATCAATCTTTTCCATTTTTGCACGGATCAACAAAGGGATGTGGGAGACCCTCCGAGTAGTTCTTCCTTGTAGATAGTGATTGGCTGGGATTTCCATTTGACCCTCTCGATAGATGAAAGCTGAACCGGTGATGAATTGACTAGATGCTCGAGGTTTCTCCTAACAGACCCTACAAACATCTCGTTGTAGCATCCACCTAAAATGAGAATGGCTGAAGGGAATCATTCCCAGGGACTGCACGATGCGAAATACACCGTGTGTAGGTGTCGAGGAATGTAGAAGTCCTCGGATCTTGTGACGGATAAGGCTACCTCCATAGGGGAGGCCTCCTCGAAGACTTTATCGACTCTCTTCATCTCTTCCTGTGAAGGAGCCCTGTCTTTGACGTATTTCTTGAGATGCCCTTCTTTGATGAGGATCTCAATGGCGTTTTTGAGATGGATGCAGTCTTTGGTGATATGCTCGTGGCTGCGGTGGAATGACAATACTTGCTCTTGTTGGTATTGGACTTTGACGCAGTAGGTTTGAGGAAACAAATGCCTCCCTGTTTGAACTCAATGTTGACGCACTCATTGAGGATCTTCTCATGAGGAGATGTGAGGCCTCGTCATTGTCCTTTTTCCTATCTGGTTTCGTGCTCTCCTGATTTCGTGAATCTCTCGTTTTATATGCGGCCTCCTTCTCCTTGTACTGGATGAATGCATGTGCCTTATAGAACAGCTCAACTAGGGACTGGGGAGGCTCGAAGCCCACAACTCTACGGAATTCGCTATTGGGGCGCAACCCCATTTCCAAAATATATTGTTTCATACGGTAATTAGTATGCACTTTGAGCCTCTTTGCATGAACCGATTGATATAGTCCCTCAGGGGTTCTTCCTTTCCCTGTATGATCCTTTCGAGGGTGGCATCAGACTTGGGATAACGTCTAGATATGGTGAAGTGCCTGGTGAACTGATTCTTCAGGACCTTCCATGATGTGATGGACCTTGCAGGGAAATGCTTGTACCATGACATTACACCTTTGCGCAAGGTGATAGGGAAAATCTGCAATTGATCACACCCTCCATGTTGTGATAGTGGATCATGGCCTCAATATTTTCAATGTGGTCGTCCGGATCGGTTGTCCCGTCATAGGTGGCCAAAGGAGGAGGTTTCTCGAGTCCTTGTGATGTACGGGTTTCCATGATATCACGGCTGAGTGGTCCGCGGTTGTCCTCGTTGTCACTACTACCGGACTCAGTGTATGGGGACCTTCTTCGCCGATGTCGGCCTTCATCGTATGGGGTTTTCTTACAACGATCTTGATCTTTAGGTGAGCTCCTGGTCTTCCGAGGAGGAGATCGAGTGCGCTTTCCCGCCCTTTCTAATTGTGAATATTCAGGAGGATCTTGGTTCCTAGAAGGGGATGGGTGTATGGGATCCTTCCCTTTCTGAGCTTGTGGAGGAGATCGAGACCGACGGGGTGAACCTTTACGACAACGCCTCCTGGACGGTGAAGGGGAACGATGGTTGCGTTTGAGCGCTTGCATGCGTTCATTCTGTTGAAAGAGGGCGAGGTTTTCTTTGTTGAGGGCGGAGATGAGAACTTGAGTGCCCACATCCGCATCCACTAGGATGGGAATAGGTTCGAACACAGGATCCGCGTGAATAACGGGCGGCTGTTTCAAGTTATTTGAAGATGGGGAAGGAGGGTGTCCTTCGCTGTGATCGGTGTTGAGTTGGAATGCTCCTTGGCTTCTGGTATTGTCACCATCATTGAGAACGACGACAGAGGTATCTTTCACAGCCTCGTTCATCTGGGTAGCCATGAAGACGAAATGATAAGCTTTATCTTGCGGTGAAAGAGAATCTTGATCGCGAAAGATGGGGGAGCTGTTAGCTTCCCACAGACGGCGCTAATGTATAGAAAGAATCTAAACAGGTCTTTGCAGCCTTCAGCTGGGACTGTGGTGTGTTGATGAGGGGAAATGGTGTTGTACCTGCAAGGTACTCCGACGCTTAAGTAAGTTTCTGAATGAGACAACTAAAGCATACACAAAAGTGGAATTAGAAGTGAATACCTGACCCTCCAAAGATTGAGGGATTTTATAAGGGTATTTGCCTGTAAAAAGCGGGTACATGGCCTTTGACTAAGCCTAACTATTTCCACAAATATGGTGGGCAGTTGGCCGCGTGGAAAGCGCTATGGCGCATGAAGGGGAAGTCCTCAACGACTATATGCCAATGACTCTATCTTATAACGGTCATATCCTTGTTGATTCCTTAATGGGCTTTGCCCAGTCGAAGTCTATATTGGGCCTTAATTTAGAGTAAGGCATATGCTTGGCCAGTCCAGAACAACAATGTAATAAGAAGATAAAAAAGTAACGTTAAAAAGAGAGCATAAAAAAGAAAGAACATGTGATTTGAGAGATTAATATAGAAGAGGTGAGACATACATGCCAAAGAAGATGAAAATAATTTACAATACTATTAGAAAAAGTTTGAGAAGGTTGAAACTAAAAAGCTAAGTGTGAGTAAGAGAAAATATATTATAATTGTAAGGTTAAGGCACAATGGGTTTGTGTTTGGGCTTAGATATGGGATAAGTGAAGTTTGGGTTGTAACATAATACAGTTTGGTTTGGTTTAGTTCGGTTTGCAAAATACAAACCACAAACCAAACCAAATCGTGCGGTTTTGTTAAAAGATGGCCCAAACAAATCTGAACCAAATGCAATTTTTTGCAGTTTCGGTTTGGTTTGATTTGGTTTGCGGTTTTTTATTGGGTTGGTTTGGTTTTGAACGCCCCTAGTTGTTACCATCCTGAAAATCTAGATCGAAAGAGATCGTGGCTTTGAAGAGCATAACATCAACTCAAAATCAAGTCGATTCCTTCCTAGAAGACTTGTATAAACTATCATTACCGATTAAAAATGGTTGATTTGAAATGGAAGATTGTATGGTTGTAATCAATTTATGATTTTAATTGTAGGATTCAACTTTAGGGATGAAGAGCTTTACAATTTAGGTTGAAATGGAATGATTCAATTTTAAGGATGCCTAGATTTAGGAAATGCAGATTTTGATGGAAAATTAAATGCTAATGATAATTAACAAAGACAATTCATTTGCATTTATTTTAATTACAAAGTGGAGGTTAATAAAAAACTAAAATAGTCCCCTTGTAACAAAGAAACGACGTTCTTCCATCCGCAAAACATCCTATAGAGTCTTGTCGCTCAGTTGATATGCAGAAATAACAACACATCACCCTTTCTTTTTCATGGATTCAATTTATAACTTTTGATTTTTCACATTTTTTAGTTTTGAAATTTAACATATCTAATTGAAAATTACTATGATAATGAAATTTATTTGGTTCAGCATCTCTAATTATATTATTGTTAAATATATAATTTATTCTGGTGTTAAACATGTGTAAATGCATGATAGAGTCGAAGTTGCATTCATTCGATAAAGTCAAATAAAGTTTGTAGTAGTGGATTTTGCATATGTTGGATAAAGACGAATACAACTCGAAGTAGTCAAAATTGTATGTATTTAACAGATGCCCACATGGTTTTGGGTTCTTTAGCTTATATTAACTCTTGGATTAATGTAAAATTTGTTCTTTTGATATTGATGGGGGTTTCTTTGATATGGATCTGGGTATGAGATGAGTGTTGATTGATAGGGTGATGTTGATGTTTTTGTGTATCTGTATCATCATAATTTTCTGATGTTTTTCTTAGGTTTAGAAACCTAATTGTTGTTTTTTGTTTGGTGTGCTCGCAAATATCTTGCAACATTTTGCATACGTACCCCCAAAAATAGAATTAAGGGATCAAAGCATCTTAGTTCCTCATAAAAGGCTAGAGCTAAGAGGAAAAGGGTTTCTTTTTATCCTGGTTAAAACACAGGATGTTGATGCTCAAATGTTTGTATTTGTGTCTTGATCAAAGTATAAGATTGAAGCTGAAAAGTCTATTTGTTTCCTGATCGAAGCCCAAGATTAAAGCTAAAAACAGTTCTTTGTAACTGGTTAGTTGCTTGCTTAAATTGCATAGCTCAAGGCATAAGTTAAATGGTATCTTGATTTGCATAACTTAAGAAAGGCTGAATGGTACCCTGAATTGCATAGCTCAAGGAGGACTGAATGGTTGACCTGAATTGCATAGCTCAGGACAGCTGAATGGGTTATCTTGATTTGCATAACTCAAGAAAGGTTGGGTGTTTAGCTTAGTTAAAGTCCAATACTATGAATGTATTGTGGGAAATTAGCTTAGTTAAAGTCCAAGACTATGACTATATTGAATGTTGTTAGCTTAGTTAAAGTCCAAGAATATGATTGTAATGAAATAATTAGCATAGTTAAAGTCCAAGAATATGATTGGTGTTAGCTTAGTTAAAGTCCAAGACTATGATTAATTTTGAGTGACTGTATAGTGTTTGACTATATGTGCCTTGATTGAATCCTAAGGTTGAAGCTAAAAGGTGCTCAGTAGAGAGAATTTGTCATCTCTAAAGAGGGAAGATTTTGATTTATCTGTGCTTGGATTTAAGCCCAAGGTTGAAGCTAAACAAAGAAAATTGACTTTGTGGGAAAGTTTTATCTATATCCTGATTTGGAAGCCCATGTGTGAAACTTATTAGCGAGAGACTGACTCTTGATTATTTGTATCTTATATGAAGCCTAAGGTGGGAGGCTGAAAATTGTTGGGAGACTAACTCTGTATGAAGAATGTTTTGTCTGTTAGTTCATTTATGAAATATGTGGTCATCAGACATTCCTTTGTCTGGGGTAATTCAATTGTACAAATCCCAAGAGGAGGCTAGCTTGGTCATTCATCAAGGAGAGGGAGACTACTATATGTTTTTTTTATTCTAAGGCCTGTTCATATGCTTTTAGGAAGCCTGGGAGGGTCTTTGTGTTTAAGCCCAAGAGGAGGCTAGGATACCCGTATGAGGCCTATGGGTCCTTAGATAAAGCCCAAGAGGAGGAGGATGATGGTTTACAAAGAAGCACTTCATTGGGAAACTTCTTATCTCTGTAAACCCCTAGTAAGTTGAAAAGATCCTAAGTGTTTTGAATGGTGTATCTGTTGGATGAAGATAACGTACTACTTAGAGATTCTAGAAAGATACAAATATAAACAGTAAAAATGCATGCAGACATGAGATAAAAGGTATCAGTGAATTTGTTTAACAACTTTTAATATGTCTTTGCTATGGTTTGAATATTTTTAAGTTATTTTATTAAGAATGAAGTTGGGGGTTACAATGGGAAGATGAAGCCCAAAATCCTGAGAGAGAATGATTATATATGTGTTTTATACATTGTATTCTCTTTGTCATTAAGAAGTTTATTATAATCTTTTCTTTAGTATGAGGTGAAGAAAGATAATTTTTGGAAACAATTCTATTCTAAGAAAGCACAATAGTTTAAGAAAATAGCGAGAAGTTAGAAAGAGAAAAAATGGATCAGAAGCCAATAATAGGGCTTAAACATAAGGATTATTGTGGAATTTATTTTGTTGATTAATTATCTGATGATTTTATACACAAAGTAGGATTTGGGTGCTGAAAAGCTGCCTACAGCCTAGAAAGCAGTTCACCAGAGTGAAGCTCAGTCTAGTTGCTGATGTATTAGATCTTTAGTCATAAAGATCAAAAAAGAAAAGGAGATGATATTTGTAAACAACTGCTCATGAATCTCTATTTAGGATATTAAATTTTTTTAAAGAAGCAATTGGGAGGTTCAGGACTTATACGGAAGCCTGATGGAGTTTTAAAACAGACCGGAAAAAGTTTAAAACAAAAGAAATGAGTCCTAAACACAAAGGATTCCTCATGACATACTTTGACAATTCATTTTGGAAAAACAAATGGTTATGTGTAAAAATATTCATAGAAGAAGATTCACAGATAAAAGCTTAATGCTGTGAAGAGGACGATCACACCGAGATTTTGAAAATGGATCAGATGAACCATAATGGTTTATTTTTCAAAAAAGGATGGGTCTTACACTCTAATTGTAACGCCCTGTATAATATATACCTAGAATAATATCATACAATTTTTTATTTGGTACTGACACCATCATAAGTGCCTAATAACACAACTCACATTCTTGACCAATTCTAAAAATAATACAAACTATGGTACAAGACATGGAAATTATAGTAAAATAAAAATACTAAGTTCAATAAAATATTCATCATTGTACAAAAGATAAAGTACACAGTGGAAAAATCAATCTATGTTTCTCTTGAAACATCTCGAGCATAGCTCCACTTGTAAACTAAACCTACAAAAGAAACCTAAAAAGAAAAAACAATAGTGGGGTGAGATATCAACATCTCAGTGAGTTCCCTATCTTATGGATCCTCTCGGTTCTACAAGGTTCTAACAAACTCCTATTTAAGTCGGGGGAAACCCAAGACCTTGAGTTCACAATCTCACACTCATATGGAAACATGTCTTGAGTTCACTAACTCGAAAACTATCACTAATCGGAAAATGATAAGGTATCCCTTATTCCCATTCTCTTCTATGTTTAGAAGTCGGCACGAGTCACGAATCCTGGTATTTACTTGGCATACGAAATGGATTCGGAAAGAAGGGTCATTAACCTTACAAGCGTAACTTCACATGGGCCATAAACCACCACAAGTCTCTTTACCCGTAGGCTCCATTCGTACTACACGCGGGAATCAAACTTGCAAAGTACTGCATGCGTACATTCCAGAGGAGCCCCTGGCTCATGAAACAACATTCTTAGGGAAAACGGTTCTGATTACATGATTTCACTCAAATGGGAATGTGTATAACATTCCTAAGGCTTGTTAACCTTTTCCACAAAAATAAACACCCAAACAGGTTCTCACACATGTTCCATATAGTGTCTCACTCACCACTAGACCATTACTTGACTAAGATACTTCTTTAAGCATCAAACTTCCGAGCATTTCCATCTAGTTTCTATCAAATTCATAGTCACAACTAGGTTCTACTATTGATAGGGGTAAGTCTTCCTCACTATACTTAACTCATTTTAATTAAGCAGTCTCAAGATTATAAATGGATTAACATGCATACTCATATGACATATCACAATACATAATTAGAAATCATCCAAATATCATAAATGAAATAATTCCACATTTTTCTCAATATTTTCACTTTTCATTAGATAGAGCATTGCAAGAGCTTTCTGTAACACCCCAAATTCGATTATGAGTATTTGTGGCTTATTTGAGGATATATGAATGAATTGACAATTGGTGATTATGTGACTGATGCCGGTGGTGAAATTATTTTAGTAATATTAATAATAAGAATAATCATGTAGTATTATTCGGATTATTGGTTATTATTTAAAATAATATAAGTGGAAGTATGAATGTTATGTTGGTTATTTTGGAATATAAGAGTATTTTTATATAATAAGGATAAATAGTGTTTTATTATACTATTTTATTATTATTATTATTGAAAATATATTAAAGAAAAGGGTAAGGTGGTCCTTTGGTGAAAATTATGAGGGTAAAGTGGGAAAAGACTTAACTGGGATAATTTTACCCAAATAGGAGAACACGATCAAAGTTCTCACTTATCGTATTCTTTTTGGTGAAGAGGAGCTTTGAGGAGAGGAAAAGAGGAAGGAGAAGCTCAGAGTCAGAAAGTTGCAAGGAACCTTGGATGAAGGGTATCAAACGGAGAAATTCTCTAAGGTATGGGGAGTTTTTATAATCTATTGTAAATGTGTAGGAATTGGACTATGAATAGTTTAGGATTGTTTGAGTTTGTGAGTTTTAGGGGTTTTTGATTTAGGTGGAGTTTATGAGAGAAAGCTTGATAAATTAGAGTGATTAGAATGAGTTATAATCATATATTTGTTTGTATAATTGTTATCTTGATGTTGTTGATGTTTGATTGATGTTTTTGAATGGTTTTTGAGTGTTTTGATGTGAAACCCGTAATGGGATTTGGGGGGTTTTTGGTGTTGGAGCAGTCTGCAATTGTATAGCAGACAACTGCTGGAAAACGTGCGTTAACCGGTTAACGCTATGGATTAACCAGTTAACCATTGCAATTTTGGTGAATTTCAGGAATTTCGCAGGCGTTAACCGGTTAACGCTATGGGTTAAGCGGTTAACACTGTTTGGATGACAAATTTTAATTCTCGAAAAATCCGTAACTTTCAAACCGTAAGTCCGTTTCGCATTCCGTTTGAAGCGTCGGAAAGAGCATGAATTAAACTTTATTTTGATGGATGAAAATGAGAGAAGTGAGATAATTTTCTGAACTGAATTTTTATGAAGACGGATAAAATTACCTTATAATTTTACCGGGTTTGGGTTGAGTCTTGATGAGTTGAAGTGGTTAATGAACATGAGTTTTGGTGTATTATCTTGGGTTGTTGATGAACGAGGGTTATAGGCATACTATCATGATGATAAATATTATAAACATGACTTTATTATAAATCGATGATTAGTTATTATGGATTAAAAGGAGTGGTTTCATGTGTTGTTAAAAATTGATTTTTATGATTATAAACACAATATTATTGTGAATTGGTGTTTTGTTGTTGATGTGTTGTCATGACGAAAGATATTATTTTACGATGATTATTTGATGAACATGAAATAAATGGTGATGTCTTGATGGGTTGAGATAGCTAATGAGATGAGGTTTCGGTGTATTTTCACGATGAAATTATATGATTATTGGATGTTTGAACTGTTAGATATGAAATGAATGATGCGCATTTGACTTCTCGATGAATATTTACGGTGTAACACATCATTGCATTTCATGACATTCACGATGGGGCTTTGGCCTATTTTGTAGCTTCAATCCCATTGTGTGGATTGAAGTGTCTCGATGATTTATGATGTACTCCTTTGTGGAGGGTTGATGGCCATGTATCCATCTCACGATGAAAATGGTACCACATGCATATTGCATATCAGGATGTTAGAATTGCATATTCTGGATGAATTTCATGACTGTGTTGGTGTTGCTTGATTTCATGATCGTGTTGTTGTTATTTCTGAATTTTATAGTTGATGATGTCATGATATGTTGTACTAATTTATTTATGATTCTATATTCTGGTATGTTAATGATATATTATGATTACTCACCCTGCCTGCTTGGAAATGTTGCCTCCTCCGTGGGTAACTTGCAGATGTCGAAGAATAGTCCTGCAGTGCAATAAGAGTAATTCATGAGTCTCAGAGCGTGCTTTAGTGTTCCTTAGAAGTGGTTATGGTGTATGTGTCCTGCTCTGTGTCATGTAACACTGTGATGGATTTTATTCTGGTAAATTGTTTGCAGTTATGTTGTTATTTGGATAAATGTTTCTATTTTATGATGTTAAATTCAGGATGGTGAAAATTATGTTTATGAAGTTTTGAATTATGAAGTTAAATTCCGCTGCGAAATGATTTATGATATTCTTGATGTTGATTAATCCGTGTTACGGGACAGGACACTGTTTGTGTTGAACTATGATGATATGTGATACCCTTTTTAGATGATTACTCTGATATTATTTAAATATTTTGTTTTGGGGTAGAAGGGTGTTACATTAGTGGTATCAGAGCAGGTCGGTCCGTCCGGCCAATGTTGTCTAGTGTTGTTAATTCCTTAGTACGCGGCATGTGTGTGAAACACTGTCGGTACTTGTTGTTAGTTTCTAGTCGTTGTTGCAGGTGTTAGTTGGAATTAAGTGGGGGAGAAGCTTGACTCCCGGACTGTTGTTGGAACGTCGAAGTTGGTTCAAAGTTGATGTTGATTACAAGAGTGCAAGGTTGTTCAAGAGATGTTGTTGTGGACCAGCGAGAGCATGGATTCATGAATTTGTATCGGTCGGGTTGAGAAGTGTGTGGATTTATGGATGGTGATTGTTTATGAAAGAAGGATTTATTCAAAATAAAAAGACAAGTTAAAGAATTAAGTTGAAGGATCAAGTCGGTAGATTGCTATGCCTTGAGTGTAGTTGGATTAAAGTCGAGTAATTTTCAAAGTTGGATGTAGAGCAAGATTTTTGGTAGAACTTGGAAGTAAGACGGGGAAAGGTGGAATTTATATAAATCAATCTCAAAAATTCTGGTTTTTGCAACCTTGGAACAGCTGTCACGAGAAGTGGCATAACTTTTTAACCGTGATTCGGATTGAAGCGGTTCTAGACTTTTTGGAAAGTTTACGAAATTCCTTACAGTTCGCATATAAGATTTTCGTTTAGGAGCTTTATGATGAGGGAGATAAGCGCATTTTAATAGTTGGGGCTGTTGCTGATTTTTGGAAAATTCTGCATACGGGAATTTTTGACCAGTCTCATGGAAAGGAGGATAACTTTTTACTCGTAAGTCGGATTCGAGCGATTCTTGAAGTTCTGGAATCTGCACAAATTTCTCTTCATGTTAGAATATAATTTTGTGATTTGGAGGTCTGTATTGGAGAAGATAATTGCATTCAAAGTGGGGCGTGTGTTGCTGGAAATTTTAGAATGATGAAAATGATGGAAAAATAATAAGATGTTGGTATTAGAGGGAAGGCATAAGTATTCGGAGAATGAATAAATATGTAATGAGAATGATTAAAGTGCTAATGTCAGATGGTAGTAATATCGAGAGGAAGACGGATGTTTGAATTGTGCTGTTAAGGATTATAATTTGGATGAAGTCATGATTGGATGAGATAATTGTGTTCGAAGTTGAACGTCTATTGCTGAAAATTTGTAAAGATGAAATTGTTATTAAATAATAAAATGTGGGTATCGGAGAATGCATGGAGATATGAATTATGTCGAATGAGGACGATTAAAGTGTCGATGTTAGATGATGGTAATATTGAGAATAAGATGGATGTTTGATCAATGTTGTTAAGAATTTTAACTTGGTTGAACGTTGTATATGGAGCAAACCGACTTGGATGGTACTTGTTGTAGTGAATAAAGTGTTAGTGGGATATCGAGAGTCGTGTGGTACTATGAATGTACATAAGGGAATCGGTACTGGATTTTTTGGATGTTTTATGTCGTTGATGAAGTTGGAATTAAGGAGACTAAGGAGATGTTGGTAAGCCTTAGAGAGTTGACGGGGCATTATGCTTACGGACTCTGGGCACAAGTTGAAGTACACTATTGTGTTGGGTAATGATGATTTATGTCACCATTATGATTGTCGGATGTCTATTGACAAATTGAGGAACTGATCACCCTTAATCTATTGTTGATAGCAGACGTAATCATAATTGATGGATAGTTGTGTCATGCCAACTAGTATAGTATGTACATCGAATTGGTTGAAGTCAAGCCGAGTGCTTGAGTATTATTTGTTTTGTTGGTGCAAGTTATCATATGAGCGTATTAGTTGGAATTTAAGAGGGAAGTATGAAATTGCGCTTGGATTGAAATGTAATAAGAAAATTCATAGTTGGACTCAGAATAATTGGAATTTTGTTTAATGATGAATTAAGTAGCTTGAGACTTGAAGTTCTCTTGAGATGATTAGAAAGGAAAGTAGGTGGAAATGTGAAATGGTGATTTGATAAGAATGTCAGATATAAGGTAGTTGCAAGTATTAGAAGTGAAATTATAAGTTGGTTTATTAAATAGCGGTTTTGGTTGGAATAAGAGGAGTTGTTTGGTTGTGCCTATTCGGATAAGAATCTATAAAAGGTTGTGTCGGTATGAGTAAGAATCGAGTATTCGGTAAGTTGAATTAGTTGGAAGCGAAGGGTATGAGTTATCTAATGGAGATTCGTTGGACCCCTGTATCTTATATTGTCATAATGATGTAGTGTGTTTAAGGTAATTTTTTAGGGATGTATTATTTAAGATGGTAAAGTTGTAGTTGTGTTGAGGATAATTGGAAATTCATGAAGTATGTAAATATTTGTACAAATTTTGGGAAGTTGTCGCAGTTGTATTTATGATTGAAGGTTCGGAGGTGTTGCCTTATGAATTTAAGTTGGATGTATTCGGTAACTACGAGAGTAGAATACCTATTGAAACGAAATTCAGAAGAGTTAAGTCGAAAGTGTTATTGATGTGTTGGTTTGGTGATTGAAGAAGTTGGATATAAACTTGGTAGTCCTGGAACTTTGCAGAGTAATCAGGGTGTGCAGCGAACGTGTGATGCGGTGTAGTCTTTTGTCTGTGAATGACGACGACATTGATAGTCGATTGTTTTGATGTTGGGATTGTGTGTTTCTATGTTGTGATATTCTAACGTTTCAATCATTGAATTCTTGAGTTGGGTACTATCTTGTGTTGCGATGCTAATTGTCAAGTGTATCACTTGTGTAATGTTCGTATTGTTATTGTCGTTGATGCTATGAGTTATGGTTTGTATGATATGTGGAGCTGCCTTTCTGAGTTGAGAATTGATTAGTTGGATGGATTAAGTAGTTGAAATAGTTGAATCAAATATATTTTTGAGGGCGAAAATTCTTTAAGTGGGGGAGAGTTGTAACATCCCAAATTCGATTATGAGTATTTGTGGCTTATTTGAGGATATATGAATGAATTGACAATTGGTGATTATGTGACTGATGCCGGTGGTGAAATTATTTTAGTAATATTAATAATAAGAATAATCATGTAGTATTATTCGGATTATTGGTTATTATTTAAAATAATATAAGTGGAAGTATGAATATTATGTTGGTTATTTTGGAATATAAGAGTATTTTTATATAATAAGGATAAATAGTGTTTTATTATACTATTTTATTATTATTATTATTATTGAAAATATATTAAAGAAAAGGGTAAGGTGGTCCTTTGGTGAAAATTATGAGGGTAAAGTGGGAAAAGACTTAACTGGGATAATTTTATCCAAATAGGAGAACACGATCAAAGTTCTCACTTATCGTATTCTTTTTGGTGAAGAGGAGCTTTGAGAAGAGGAAAAGAGGAACGAGAAGCTCAGAGTCAGAAAGTTGCGAGGAACCTTGGATGAAGGGTATCAATCGGCGAAATTCTCTAAGGTATGGGGAGTTTTTATAATCTATTGTAAATGTGTAGGAATTGGACTATGAATAGATTAGGATTGTTTGAGTTTGTGAGTTTTAGGGGTTTTTAATTTAGGTGGAGTTTATGAGAGAAAGCTTGATAAATTAGAGTGATTAGAATGAGTTATAATCATATATTTGTTTGTATAATTGTTATCTTGATGTTATTGATGTTTGATTGATGTTTTTGAATGGTTTTTGAGTGTTTTGATGTGAAACTCGTAATGGGATTTGGGGGTTTTTGGTGTTGGAGCAGTCTGCAATTGTATAGCAGAGAACTGCTGGAAAACGTGCGTTAACCGGTTAACGCTATGGATTAACCGGTTAACCAATGCAATTTTGGTAAATTTCAGGAATTTCGCAGGCGTTAACCGGTTAACGCTATGGGTTAAGCGGTTAACACTGTTTGGATGACAAATTTTAATTCTCGAAAAATCCGTAACTTTCAAACCGTAAGTCCGTTTCGCATTCCGTTTGAAGCGTCGGAAAGAGCATGCATTAAACTTTATTTTGATGGATGAAAATGAGAGAAGTGAGATAATTTTCTGAACTGAATTTTTATGAAGACGGATAAAATTACCTTATAATTTTACCGGGTTTGGGTTGAGTCTTGATGAGTTGAAGTGGTTAATGAACATGAGTTTTGGTGTATTATCTTGGGTTGTTGATGAACGAGGGTTATAGGCATACTATCATGATGATAAATATTATAAACATGACTTTATTATAAATCGATGATTAGTTATTATGGATTAAAAGGAGTGGTTTCATGTGTTGTTAAAAATTGATTTTTATGATTATAAACACAATATTATTGTGAATTGGTGTTTTGTTGTTGATGTGTTGTCATGACGAAAGATATTATTTTACGATGATTATTTGATGAACATGAAATAAATGGTGATGTCTTGATGGGTTGAGATAGCTAATGAGATGAGGTTTCGGTGTATTTTCACGATGAAATTATATGATTATTGGATGTTTGAACTGTTAGATATGAAATGAATGATGCGCATTTGACTTCTCGATGAATATTTACGGTGTAACACATCATTGCATTTCATGACATTCACGATGGGGCTTTGGCCTATTTTGTAGCTTCAATCCCATTGTGTGGATTGGAGTGTCTCGATGATTTATGATGTACTCCTTTGTGGAGGGTTGATGGCCATGTATCCATCTCACGATGAAACTGGTACCACATGCATATTGCATATTAGGATGTTAGAATTGCATATTCTGGATGAATTTCATGACTGTGTTGGTGTTGCTTGATTTCATGATCGTGTTGTTGTTATTGCTGAATTTTATAGTTGATGATGTCATGATATGTTGTACTAATTTATTTATGATTCTATATTCTGGTATGTTAATGATATATTATGATTACTCACCCTGCCTGCTTGGAAATGTTGCCTCCTCCGTGGGTAACTTGCAGATGTCGAAGAATAGTCCTGCAGTGCAATAAGAGTAATTCATGAGTCTCAGAGCGTGCTTTAGTGTTCCTTAGAAGTGGTTATGGTGTATGTGTCCTGCTCTGTGTCATGTAACACTGTGATGGATTTTATTCTGGTAAATTGTTTGCAGTTATGTTGTTATTTGGATAAATGTTTCTATTTTATGATGTTAAATTCAGGATGGTGAAAATTATGTTTATGAAGTTTTGAATTATGAAGTTAAATTCCGCTGCGAAATGATTTATGATATTCTTGATGTTGATTAATCCGTGTTACGGGACAGGACACTGTTTGTGTTGAACTATGATGATATGTGATACCCTTTTTAGATGATTACTCTGATATTATTTAAATATTTTGTTTTGGGGTAGAAGGGTGTTACATTAGTGGTATCAGAGCAGGTCGGTCCGTCCGGCCAATGTTGTCTAGTGTTGTTAATTCCTTAGTACGCGGCATGTGTGTGAAACACTGTCGGTACTTGTTGTTAGTTTCTAGTCGTTGTTGCAGGTGTTAGTTGGAATTAAGTGGGGGAGAAGCTTGACTCCCGGACTGTTGTTGGAACGTCGAAGTTGGTTCAAAGTTGATGTTGATTACAAGAGTGCAAGGTTGTTCAAGAGATGTTGTTGTGGACCAGCGAGAGCATGGATTCATGAATTTGTATCGGTCGGGTTGAGAAGTGTGTGGATTTATGGATGGTGATTGTTTATGAAAGAAGGATTTATTCAAAATAAAAAGACAAGTTGAAGAATTAAGTTGAAGGATCAAGTCGGTAGATTGTTATGCCTTTAGTGTAGTTGGATTAAAGTCGAGTAATTTTCAAAGTTGGATGTAGAGCAAGATTTTTGGTAGAACTTGGAAGTAAGACGGGGAAAGGTGGAATTTATATAAATCAATCTCAAAAATTCTGGTTTTTGCAACCTTGGAACAGCTGTCACGAGAAGTGGCATAACTTTTTAACCGTGATTCGGATTGAAGCGGTTCTAGACTTTTTGGAAAGTTTACGAAATTCCTTACAGTTCGCATATAAGATTTTTGTTTAGGAGGTTTATGATGAGGGAGATAAGCGCATTTTAATAGTTGGGGCTGTTGCTGATTTTTGGAAAATTCTGCATACGGGAATTTTTGACCAGTCTCATGGAAAGGAGGATAACGTTTTACTCGTAAGTCGGATTCGAGCGATTCTTGAAGTTCTGGAATCTGCACAAATTTCTCTTCATGTTAGAATATAATTTTGTGATTTGGAGGTCTGTATTGGAGAAGATAATTGCGTTCAAAGTGGGGCGTGTGTTGCTGGAAATTTTAGAAAGATGAAAATGATGGAAAAATAATAAGATGTTGGTATTAGAGGGAAGGCATAAGTATTCGGAGAATGAATAAATATGTAATGAGAATGATTAAAGTGCTAATGTCAGATGGTAGTAATATCGAGAGGAAGACGGATGTTTGAATTGTGCTGTTAAGGATTATAATTTGGATGAAGTCATGATTGGATGAGATAATTGTGTTCGAAGTTGAATGTCTATTGCTGAAAATTTGTAAAGATGAAATTGTTATTAAATAATAAAATGTGGGTATCGGAGAATGCATGGAGATATGAATTATGTCGAATGAGGACGATTAAAGTGTCGATGTTAGATGATGGTAATATTGAGAATAAGATGGATGTTTGATCAATGTTGTTAAGAATTTTAACTTGGTTGAACGTTGTATATGGAGCAAACCGACTTGGATGGTACTTGTTGTAGTGAATAAAGTGTTAGTGGGATATCGAGAGTCGTGTGGTACTATGAATGTACATAAGGGAATCGGTACTGGATTTTTTGGATGTTTTATGTCGTTGATGAAGTTGGAATTAAGGAGACTAAGGAGATGTTGGTAAGCCTTAGAGAGTTGACGGGGCATTATGCTTACGGACTCTGGGCACAAGTTGAAGTACACTATTGTGTTGGGTAATGATGATTTATGTCACCATTATGATTGTCGGATGTCTATTGACAAATTGAGGAACTGATCACCCTTAATCTATTGTTGATAGCAGACGTAATCATAATTGATGGATAGTTGTGTCATGCCAACTAGTATAGTATGTACATCGAATTGGTTGAAGTCAAGCCGAGTGCTTGAGTATTATTTGTTTTGTTGGTGCAAGTTATCATATGAGCGTATTAGTTGGAATTTAAGAGGGAAGTATGAAATTGCGCTTGGATTGAAATGTAATAAGAAAATTCATAGTTGGACTCAGAATAATTGGAATTTTGTTTAATGATGAATTAAGTAGCTTGAGACTTGAAGTTCTCTTGAGATGATTAGAAAGGAAAGTAGGTGGAAATGTGAAATGGTGATTTGATAAGAATGTCAGATATAAGGTAGTTGCAAGTATTAGAAGTGAAATTATAAGTTGGTTTATTAAATAGCGGTTTTGGTTGGAATAAGAGGAGTTGTTTGGTTGTGCCTATTCGGATAAGAATCTATAAAAGGTTGTGTCGGTATGAGTAAGAATCGAGTATTCGGTAAGTTGAATTAGTTGGAAGCGAAGGGTATGAGTTATCTAATGGAGATTCGTTGGACCCCTGTATCTTATATTGTCATAATGATGTAGTGTGTTTAAGGTAATTTTTTAGGGATGTATTATTTAAGATGGTAAAGTTGTAGTTGTGTTGAGGATAATTGGAAATTCATGAAGTATGTAAATATTTGTACAAATTTTGGGAAGTTGTCGCAGTTGTATTTATGATTGAAGGTTCGGAGGTGTTGCCTTATGAATTTAAGTTGGATGTATTCGGTAACTACGAGAGTAGAATACCTATTGAAACGAAATTCAGAAGAGTTAAGTCGAAAGTGTTATTGATGTGTTGGTTTGGTGATTGAAGAAGTTGGATATAAACTTGGTAGTCCTGGAACTTTGCAGAGTAATCAGGGTGTGCAGCGAACGTGTGATGCGGTGTAGTCTTTTGTCTGTGAATGACGACGACATTGATAGTCGATTGTTTTGATGTTGGGATTGTGTGTTTCTATGTTGTGATATTCTAACGTTTCAATCATTGAATTCTTGAGTTGGGTACTATCTTGTGTTGCGATGCTAATTGTCAAGTGTATCACTTGTGTAATGTTCGTATTGTTATTGTCGTTGATGCTATGAGTTATGGTTTGTATGATATGTGGAGCTGCCTTTCTGAGTTGAGAATTGATTAGTTGGATGGATTAAGTAGTTGAAATAGTTGAATCAAATATATTTTTGAGGGCGAAAATTCTTTAAGTGGGGGAGAGTTGTAACACCCCAAATTCGATTATGAGTATTTGTGGCTTATTTGAGGATATATGAATGAATTGACAATTGGTGATTATGTGACTGATGCCGGTGGTGAAATTATTTTAGTAATATTAATAATAAGAATAATCATGTAGTATTATTCGGATTATTGGTTATTATTTAAAATAATATAAGTGGAAGTATGAATGTTATGTTGGTTATTTTGGAATATAAGAGTATTTTTATATAATAAGGATAAATAGTGTTTTATTATACTATTTTATTATTATTATTATTATTGAAAATATATTAAAGAAAAGGGTAAGGTGGTCCTTTGGTGAAAATTATGAGGGTAAAGTGGGAAAAGACTTAACTGGGATAATTTTATCCAAACAGGAGAACACGATCAAAGTTCTCACTTATCGTATTCTTTTTGGTGAAGAGGAGCTTTGAGAAGAGGAAAAGAGGAACGAGAAGCTCAGAGTCAGAAAGTTGCGAGGAACCTTGGATGAAGGGTATCAATCGGCGAAATTCTCTAAGGTATGGGGAGTTTTTATAATCTATTGTAAATGTGTAGGAATTGGACTATGAATAGATTAGGATTGTTTGAGTTTGTGAGTTTTAGGGGTTTTTGATTTAGGTGGAGTTTATGAGAGAAAGCTTGATAAATTAGAGTGATTAGAATGAGTTATAATCATATATTTGTTTGTATAATTGTTATCTTGATGTTGTTGATGTTTGATTGATGTTTTTGAATGGTTTTTGAGTGTTTTGATGTGAAACCCGTAATGGGATTTGGGGGTTTTTGGTGTTGGAGCAGTCTGCAATTGTATAGCAGAGAACTGCTGGAAAACGTGCGTTAACCGGTTACCGCTATGGATTAACCGGTTAACCAATGCAATTTTGGTAAATTTCAGGAATTTCGCAGGCGTTAACCGGTTAACGCTATGGGTTAAGCGGTTAACACTGTTTGGATGACAAATTTTAATTCTCGAAAAATCCGTAACTTTCAAACCGTAAGTCCGTTTCGCATTCCGTTTGAAGCGTCGGAAAGAGCATGAATTAAACTTTATTTTGATGGATGAAAATGAGAGAAGTGAGATAATTTTCTGAACTGAATTTTTATGAAGACGGATAAAATTACCTTTTAATTTTACCGGGTTTGGGTTGAGTCTTGATGAGTTGAAGTGGTTAATGAACATGAGTTTTGGTGTATTATCTTGGGTTGTTGATGAACGAGGGTTATAGGAATACTATCATGATGATAAATATTATAAACATGACTTTATTATAAATCGATGATTAGTTATTATGGATTAAAAGGAGTGGTTTCATGTGTTGTTAAAAATTGATTTTTATGATTATAAACACAATATTATTGTGAATTGGTGTTTTGTTGTTGATGTGTTGTCATGACGAAAGATATTATTTTATGATGATTATTTGATGAACATGAAATAAATGGTGATGTCTTGATGGGTTGAGATAGCTAATGAGATGAGGTTTCGGTGTACTTTCATGATGAAATTATATGATTATTGGATGTTTGAACTGTTAGATATGAAATGAATGATGCGCATTTGACTTCTCGATGAATATTTACGGTGTAACACATCATTGCATTTCATGACATTCACGATGGGGCTTTGGCCTATTTTGTAGCTTCAATCCCATTGTGTGGATTGAAGTGTCTCGATGATTTACGATGTGCTCCTTTGTGGAGGGTTGATGGTCATGTATCCATCTCACGATGAAAATGGTACCACATGCATATTGCATATCAGGATGTTAGAATTGCATATTCTGGATGAATTTCATGACTGTGTTGGTGTTGCTTGATTTCATGATCGTGTTGTTGTTATTGCTGAATTTTATAGTTCATGATGTCATGATATGTTGTACTAATTTATTTATGATTCTATATTCTTGTATGTTAATGATATATTATGATTACTCACCCTGCCTGCTTGGAAATGTTGCCTCCTCCGTGGGTAACTTGCAGATGTCGAAGAATAGTCCTGCAGTGCAATAGGAGTAATTCATGAGTCTCGGAGCGTGCTTTAGTGTTCCTTAGAAGTGGTTATGGTGTATGTGTCCTGCTCTGTGTCATGTAACACTGGGATGGGTTTTATTCTGTTAAACTGTTTGTAGTTATGTTGTTATTTGGATAAATGTTTTCTATTTTATGATGTTAAATTCAGGATGGTGAAAATTATGTTTATGAAGTTTTGAATTATGAAGTTAATTTCTGTTGCGAAATGATTTATGATATTCTTGATGTTGATTAATCCGTGTTACGGGACATGACACTGTTTATGTTGAACTATGATGATATGTGATACCCTTTTTAGATGATTACTCTTATATTATTTAAATATTTTGTTTTGGGGTAGAAGGGTGTTACACTTTCTATCAATATAAAGAACATTTCAATCGGACACCCGAGTCAAAAGTTACATATGTTTTAAGAAAAGAAAAACATTTGAAAAACTGCCAGGGGCGCCCGACGATCATCATTTCGCTCGAAGGTTCCCCAGCGCATGCTGCTTTGCCCAACGATTGCAGCGGTGCAAGCCCAATCTCAGAAAAATTTCAAGATATAGATTTTGTTCTCATCATCTCCTACTTCCGTTTGACAGTCAAGCATCATCGCCCAACGCTCAAAGCATCGCCCGAGAGTTTACACCAGAACCAAAACTTGAGTTCTGCGTTTTAGGGTTTCCAAAATACATCCAAATCTCATTTCCACCACTAAAACTCCAAATATCAGTAAAAAAAAGTCATATAGGTCTGTTACATGTGTTACCCGATAATTCTAACCGACTAATTTCACATTTTAATCGTTAAATTCAAAGATTTGCAACATTAATCATTTTCTCACAATATTATACTTTGCTCTAGAAATTGAGAAATTCTACAACTAAACTCTCTAACTAGAACTCACCTTGCAAATTAAGAGAAGATTGATGAAGAAGATTGATGATCCAAGCTTTCCCTCTTCTTAGGTTTTTTTTTCTCTTATTTCTTTCATTTTCTCTACTCTTCTCTTTTTCCTCTTCTTCTCTTACCAACTTTTCTATCTTTTTATTTCTTTTCCAAAATATCTATATATATATATATATATATATATATATATATATATATATATATAGTATAATCCAATGATATAAAATATCTTCAATTGATATTTTATTAGCCAACACCAATTGCTCAATTATTAGACTTACCTAAAATATCTCTAATATACCAATTAATAAAACCTCAGGGTCGAATAATATTAATCAATTAATTTGAGTTCAATAGTTCCTCTAATTATCTGAACAAATAATTCTCGGAGCAATACTGAAATCCAATTGAGTCCATTTAATATTATCCAGAACACTTTATTAAATACGGGGTATTACTCTAATAGAGATCCAAGAGTGATAAAAGTCAAATTGAGGGTAATTAAAATCATAACCCGAGTTTTATCCATGATAAATTTCAAACTTAATTGAAAAGAAAGTTGAAACCTTGGATCAATGTTTAAAAAGTTATGTTTTATCCATGAGACAACTTGAATATCATTCGTTTAAAAAATCAAGTGAAATAAATGAATTTTAAAATGTTTAGAAACAAATAAAATTAATTCTTTATGAAAATAATAAATATATTAAAATATATATTTGTTTGGAGGTTTTTTCATGGAATAAAATATTTAAACATTTTTGAGAATTAATGAAAAAAGAATCATTTTAAATCTCAAAATAATTAGAGAGAAATTAATTTTGGATTGAATTAAATAAAATCACAAAATTCAAATATTTGAAAATTCAAAAAAAGGGCGCCAAGAACAATGAAGAACATGCACGGTGTTTTTCATCTTGCCCAGAAATGGGGATTTTGAAAAATCCCCCATATCTCACTAAATATGTAATGAAATAAATATCAGTCTTGCTCGTTTTTAACTCATGAGCACCATGGTACCAATTAATTTCATTTATTTTTAGTGTAGAGTGAAAAATTAGTGAAGAACACTAAAGAACCCTAATTTGGCCTGAGCCTCATGAAATTCTACATGATGATGATTTTGTGAAATTGATTGAGGGGAATTACTTAAATATGATTACGCACATATTGCAAAAAAGATAGTGCGAGAAAATATGCATAGATTATGAATTAGCCAAGTTAGAGCCTTATCTAAACTTGAGCTTGCAACTGGAGTTGTGATTTCGAGATGGAGGTGTTATAGATATGTTATGATGATCTGGACAACATCCCTACACCATATGTAGTGTGTTTGAACACTTGGAATTGATTGTAAATGGCTGGATCAACTTCTAATATTCAAGTTGCAGAAACCAAGATTCTTTGAGGTTTTGAAGAGTGATTATGGGTTGGAAGTTTTCCAGAGGTGATCTAAGTGTTTGAAAACCTCATAAACATCATATGTGATGTGTTTAATCTATTGGTTTGAGTTGATAGTGGCTCGACTCAAAACCCAATATTGATTGCTCAAAATATCAAGTTTTAAGTCTTTGAGAACATAGGAGAGAAAGCTTGGAGACCATAGGATTTGGTGTGATTTTTAAGATCAAGTGAGGTCTCTATTAGGCAAAGATGTTGAGATTACTTAGCCCTTAATTATTGAAGAGATGAGGTCACAATTGTGAGTCATGCTTTATAAAATTATCTCTTACACATGAAATAATGAATTTCTCAAATAGCTCAGCTATGCAGCAACAAATTTCACATTCCTCAGAAGTTTTATGCTTGGATTGTGTCCACCTATTTCTTGTTGAACAAGAGATCCAAGAATATGCCATTTTGGAGCTTGGTGACCCTTGAATAAAAATGCATAATGTTGAAATTTATGAATATCATTTTGGTGAATTCCATGGTGTAATCATGAATTTGCAAGTTTACTCAGGTATGTAATGATTGTTTAGATGATTAAACCCATTTGATCCATCTTGCAGGTTTTCTTGATTTTGATCCATCTCACACTTAAAATCCAAAATGAATTGGATTTTTGTGTAGTTGAATTATTTGTAGTTTGTGATGAGATATTTCATTTGAGCTTTGGTTCAGCAAAATCTAATGCTTGGATCACAAGTTATGTTGCTTGGAAGTAGGCCACTTGAACACTTTTTTCCATAACTTAGAAAAATTTCTAAGTTTCAAAGGTTGCCCCTTTTACAAGTTATTTTCAAATTTCTGATTTTTTGAGATAAAATGCATTCATGGACCATATATTCTTGTAATATAGGTCATGAGGAATATTTTGGATAAAAAAAAGTCAAACTTTGACTTTTTGGTCCAAGTGGAAATTACACTAGATACCCCTAGTTTTCTGATTTTTTGACTGGACATCTTCTGAGGTATTTTGACCTTATGAATGGACTTCCATGATGCATATGAGCTATTTAAAATATTCCACTATGGTATAGGCTCTTTTCTAGATGAAATCTTGGCTTTGGGATCCTCGATTAGTCAGAAACCCTAATCTGGACATTGTGAATCCCTGATCTTGCAGTCCTTGATTTCTGCACCTTTTGTACTTGTAAATGACTTGTCAAATTCATGTCATCCTTTCTTGATGATATGTGGAGGCCTTGTCTCCTTTTCCCATGAAACATTTATCCGAAGGGCTCAGATGACTGAAACCCTAATTAGTGGTTCTGATGGTTCGGGGCCTAAATCACTGAAACTTTTATACAACCCTTGAAATATTTTCCATCATTTGAGATTCCTTAACCCTATGATGGTGATTGAAAGGTTGAAAATCATATGTATTAATGATTGTTTCTTTTCCTGAATTCACTGAGGGACATAGGAATCCTGATCCATAGCGGGGATATTGTCCAAACCAGTCTGACGCAGTTCTTTGGCCAATGGATTTCCTTTGATTAGGTATATATCTTAGGATCAAAATTTAGGGTATGATCGATGCCCTTATTTAATCTTCTTGGACCCGAAGATATGAATGGTGAAAGCATTGGGAGATTCTAGGTACAATAGGATTAAATACCTTAGAATACCCGAAATTTTGATACTAAGATGCCAGGTCGTTCATCCTATCGCTGATCTTGAGGTTCCAAAGGCTTGGTTACAGCATTGTTGTAGAGGTTCAAGTTATCCAAACTTGAAAACTGACGTTCTATCCAGGAAATAACTAGAGAGAAGACTCTTTATCACGTGGGATAAATTCTATATGATTATACAAATGTAAATGCAAACATAATGATGAATGTATGAATGAATGTCTATGCTGATAAAACAGACACGGCACATAAGTTTGACAAAACAAAATAGATAATATTGGGTCGACCCGGAGATGGAATACCACTGTTTCCGGGCTTAATTTCTCATTGTAGAAAGGAGCTCGTGCTTCTTTTGATTTCTGGAGACATAGCTATGCGGGGAGGCATAAGTTCATCCTCGTGGGATATTCCAGAAGTTTGGTTACTTTTAAAGTAACTGAGGATTTTCTTGTGTTCACAAACTAAGGAAAATTGAAATTTTATTTTGAAAAATAAAACTGAAGTAATTTCATTTTAATTTCAAGAAAAAGATAAATCCTTTTTTTAAACGTCATTTTGCAAAGCAGATAAAAAATAAGAGTTGCAAACAAAAGGGAAAAGACTCAAATTTTCATATATAGGGTGGTAATCAGCTGAAGGCGTGACTCCATAGAGTATTTACAAAATAGAAAATGGTAATTTATTGGGAAAAGGATACATTGAAACATCATAATCCTTATCCTTCTACGAATTCTGGGTTCGGAGTCTTTAGAGCTTCTGCTGATGATGACTTTGATGAGTGACTTTCTTCTGATGATCCAATCTGGTTGAAGGCAGTAACTTGCCATGAACCCCTAACATTTTGCCTATATTTCTCTAGCGGGACATATATTTTTTTTGAATGTCGCTAATTTTTTCCTGGATCACCCTTTTGGGTTTTCAATCCACTGAGACGCTCATTTTTGCCTAAGTTTCCCTTTCAAGTTTTCAACCTAGTTAGTTGTTTTTTTACTTTTAGGAAAATTATTTCTTGACTACATCAATTTTTTTAGGATAAGTGGATTCCTCACCGTCCATTGTTGCGAGTATCAGGGCATCGCCTGAGAAGGTTTTCTTGACCACATAGAGGTCTTCATAATTCAGAGTCCATTTTCCCCGAGAGTTGGTGAGAAATGCTTGGATTTTCTTGAGCACAATATCTCATTATTTGAAGACACGAGGTCGAACTTTCTTGTCGAATTATCTCTTTATCCATTGCTGATATAACTGACCGTGACAAAGGGCAGTCTTTCTCTTTTCTTCTATCAGCTTCTGTGAGTTTGGCGTCCATCAATATCCTTAATGATGGGATCTCAACTTCTACGGGGAGCATTGCTTCCATGCCATATACTAGTGAGAAAGGGGTTGCCTCTGTAAAGTGCAAACAGAAGTTCGATATCCATGAAGCGTGTAAGGGAACATTTTGTGCCAGTCCTTGTATGTCATGACCATCTTCTGGACAATTTTCTTGATATTTTTGTTGGCGGCTTCCATTGTGCCATTCATATTTGGATAATATGGAGAAGAATTAGGGTGTTCAATTTTGAATTTTACACATAAGTCCTTCATCATTTTGTTGTTCAAGTTGGACCCATTGTCAGTAATGACTTGACTTGGAATACCGTAGCGACATATGGTATTGGTTTTGATAAATCATACGACACTTGTCGGGTTACATTGGCGTAAGATGTTGCTTCGAGCCATTTGTTGAAGTAATCAATAGCTACCAGAATGAACCAATGTCTGTTTGATGCTTTGGGTTCGATCATTCCAATCATGTCAATTCTCCATATTGAAAATAACCATGGTGTAACACCCCAAAATTTGCTATCTCATTTTCATAACATCTAGCATATCATTTTCATGCATTGCATTGCATTCATACCATATAAAAATGAATCATAACATTCATTGTTTAAAGCATATGGAATATGGTCAATGATTTGCAAGGGTGTTTTTCATTCAAAGCCAAACGATAAGAGCCAAGTGACTCATATCAAGTCTTAAAGGTCTCTTACATCCCATATAATCTCAAATGGTCCCTTAAGTCTTTTCAAGAGGTGAATTCATCAAGAAGTTGGCTCAGAGGTTCAGCCCCTACACAAGTGGCCCAGACTAGGGTTTTAGATTTAAGAGGTTTCTTGATGATATTTTGGTCCCAACTTGTTCTCATGGTCTTCTATATGATATCAGGTGTTCATGGATGTGTCGCTCCCGGGATTTTCATCCTAGTGCAAATGCGAAAGTGGTGCGAAAAAGAAACAGAGTCGTCAGCCATGCATTTTTATCCCGAATGAATGAGAAGTGCAATGTTGCACAAACCGAAGAGAAGCATAAAACAAGGTCTTGCGAACCAAAGAGACTGGGTTTGGGAGTCGGTTACGAACTAGGAAGGTATTAGCACCCCAGATCGTCCGTCGTACCCGACGAAATCCACACTTGCTTAAATTGTTTCAAAGGGTGAGAAATAACTGTTGTTGAAATGAAACTGCTATTAGAACTGGAAAGATGTTGGGAAAATAAATAATATGCTCGAATGGGCCCTACCCCCACTACCAATGTATCTCATGGGAAATGAGAATCAGAGTCTTCGTAGTTCATCTAACTAGGGATGAAATTTGTTTGTGTTTTTTATGAATTGAACTGCTTATCTCTATGCTCAGGTGTTGCAGTGTAACACCCCACTTTCCTAGTTTTGAAAATAGGTTAAAATGATACAAATTTCATAGTTTTAAACAAAGTGGAATGCCACGACAACAATAATATTCAACAGAAAAACAAATCATTTTATTAAAACAACGAAAAATCTCATTTTATTCATCATACGACAACTGCCAATAATAATATGATCACCAATCCTTATATTATTATTTTCAACAAAAATATGATACGTAACTAATAACAATAACAACTAAACATCAAAATCCTTGATTCCCGTGTTACGTATCAGAGCGACTCCTAAGACTCGACCAAGCGACTTGTACTCAAAGCATACTCAAGTACCTGAATCATCTGTACTTCTAAGGAAGCACCTATCCAACAAACAACAAAGGGGTGAGAACTACATTCAATAATTAACGGTGTATAATACATGTTAACAGGTAGTATCTCACAACAACAACATAACAACACATATTCACAACAACAATCATCAATAATACAACATGATTCAACAACATCAATATGCAATGTGACCCACCATAGACATAATGCATGCGGTACTGACTCACCATAGTTCATTCAATCGAACCCGGATAATCACATACACTCATCCGACAATGATTATCCCACCATTCTCCATAACAGAGTATGGATGATCGTATTCGCCCATCCAGCCGATCATCCCAACAATAATCTACAATAATATATGAATGCATGACAATGAATATGCACACAACACCAGTACAATCATCATTATACCTCTTCACGATCCATCCGATCATATAAATATTCAACAATGGTAATCTATGCCTACAACATGTGTATAATCAGTATTATACATTAATTAGATCCTACAGAACACACCAAAATTACATACAACACATATACAACAAAACTCAATCATAGAAACAATCTTCTGATCACCCAGAATCACCTACGACACAACTACACCAATAATCGTTCATAAACACGAGTCTCCCAAAATCCTCAAGAATACGCACTTGTCATATCACACCATAATTCATCACACTTATTTCATCAATTCATTCCATACATTACTAAGGAAACACTTCACCTATCTTAATTCGTTATTCACCCGATTAATCCACTAGGTTCCCACCACCAATCCAGTTTGACCCTAATCGTAAGTATCACAATCAAAGAAACACCTCACTCGACTTCATTGATTAATCATCTGGTTAATTATTCCTAAGCCTCATCATTTATTCAATATTCAGGTTTCCACTCGATTATATACGTCTTAAGGTCCATCCTAAAGTTTCAGATCAAAGGAAGCGAAAACTGAACCGAAATCGGGGCTGAAATCGCAAAACGACATGTTTTGCCCTACATCACTGGCCATACACCTATTGGGCTAGGCCATACGCGTATTCCTTTCTTCCATGCCCACAACACGCATCTGATACACGTATTGGCTTCATGCTTCGCACATGATACGCATAATACCATCCAAGTACGCGTAATTCACACAAACAACTCCACAACTTAACACAAGAAATACAACATAAAGAACAAACCAATTATACCCCAACTACACCGCATAACTATTGTTTTACTAATTCCTACTCTACATTAATATTTTTTAGGACTATTCTAGTACTACCATTGTATATTATATGCTATTAGTCCCCTAACTGTCCTCCTAGATCATTTCTCAAAAAAATTGTCTCTGACTAGTTCGCATAATGAATAGGTAGCAAAGTGAGTTCGCGTAGCGACTAAAACTTCGCGTAGCGAATTATCGCGAACAGACCATTCCAACTTTGTTCGTATCATTTCCTCTTCCACGAATTTTCTTCTTGTTTTTCATCTCAGACCCACAGAATACAACAATAACACGGAAAATCATGATCAAACAATATAGATTAGCTCCTTTTTACAACTAATTCAACTATCATACAAGAAAACATCATCACAAAAATTAATAGCAACACCCAAAATCACCTAACCCTAGTATCAATTATCATACCCATTCATAAAAATAAAACCCACCCTTACCTCAAATCTAGAAGAAATTCCTGCGAATTCTTGATGATTGGGTGCCCTAGGTTGATTTTCTCATCCTATCCTCTTGATTCTCCACAAAAGATTATACGACTGATTCTCCTCCTAATTTTCTGATTAGGCTAATACACTCCAAAGACCTCACCAACCATTTACTGATCTGCCCTTTGATTTTAATTAAATTCCCACATTAGTCATAACTTAATAATTCTCATATTATTTTCATAATAATAATGATGATAATAATAATAATAATATTCGCATACCTGCTATTATTAAGCACACACCGATAATACCCGTCCCACTAGGACACAACACCAAAAACAACAAGATATACGTCTCAACTAAAGTCAACACAACACCAAAACTTCCCTACGATTAAATATTAAAAATAGGGTGTTACATGCAGGCTTGACTGATACGAGTGCTTTTACCGTCTTGCAAAGAGACAAGTCGAAGCGAGTTCTTTTGTTATGAGTGAAAGAGGTGAGAAGAGAATTTCCGTAGGAAAGAATTGGTTTATTGGTTTTTAGAAAAAGTGTTTTAGTTTTGTGTTTATCGTATGCACAATACTAAAGACTATGATACATGAGCGAATACTTTCCAAGGTCGCCCCTAATGGGACATTTTTAAAGCATTCTAGAAAAGCGTAGGAGACCTCCACTAATCATTTCCTATATAGCTTAAGGCTCGTGGCATACTGTGCACACTTTTATTATTAAATGTTTTTTTGACTTTTCTTTGAAGATAGAAGAGGGACTCAAAGTTGTAAAGAGAAAATCTACGAGGAGACTAAGACTCGAACCCTAATGTTAGCATGCTAATATTGATCCTAAGGTTGAGGATTGAAGGGAGAAATCTACCTAAGTTAGCATACATGGATAACTATCCTAAAGTCTATCACATCTTGGCTTTAATCGGGAATTAAATCAAAGCTATGAATCCTAAGGGAGCATGCAAGGCAAACATAAGTAAGTGGATATTAAACATGAAATTTGAACATTTAAAAAAGTAATGAACGTGGTCCTCTTATGTTATGGTTGATGAATCATATGATGAATCGCGAAAGGAATGAAGTGATGGATAGGGTGAGTCGATTGTGCTGTGGTAGACATGCGACTTATGGTTCGAATTATACAAGGTTGTGTTGTGGGTTTAATGGAGTGGAACATGTGTGAAATTGTGGGAAACCCTAATAACATGTGAAGTTTGTTCATTATTTTTGAAAATAATTCGATGTTGAATCAGATATTTCTTTTATTCTCTTTTTAAAACTTGGTTTTCTAAGAGCTTCATTTTATCTTTTTCTACCTTATTTACATGTATCATACAAGCATTATAGGTATCCTAAACTATTACATCATGGAAGCATAAAAACCATAAAAATACATCAAAGCATAACGAAAATTCGAATCTGTAAGCATCAAGTCTTCGAAAAACACCTAATAATTCAAAGAAAATCATTAGTAACAATATTATAATATGTGTGTGCAAAATATTGAGCAAATGGATCAATATGCAAAGGTGCAAAGTATTTAAAATGCATATAAAACTAATAATCGAGATTAAATGCGAAAATTCGAAAAATCGCGAATTAAAAAATACCAACTATTTTTTAATATGCTAAAATATTTATTTTTAATTTTCTGGAATATTTTATGAAGGGGATTTCTTTTTAAAAATGATTTTGAAAGTGAAAATAAAAGAAAAATAAGAAAATTTAACGAAAATGCAGGGGTTACGAAGAGTAATTTTTCTGTTAAAAATGCATGGGCCAGGATCTTTGGCAGTGCGAATAGTGATCTGTGGCTAGGCCTAAAGTTTCCTACTATGGACCCTCAGTCAAAATAGTTGACCTAGGGAGTGATTCTTGGTCGTTCGATCCTGAAATTGATGGAAATGGTTGTGATGGAAGGCTCATGACCAGAAGATGTATAGTTGTTATGGTGGGAGAAATGCATTGAAACAGAATCCAGTGGTCCTACCAGACGGTGACAAGTATCACCGCCAGAGTGGACCACCAGAAAAACAACCTTATCCTCTTATCCAAATTAAAGGATGTCTTAATTGTTCTTATAAGTCTTTCTTTTATCAATTAAAACATCAGAACTAATATATAGTACGACTAATGCTTATAAGAATTTTCACGAAAACGTGTCTAAGCATATATTTCCATGCACCTCTATTTTACATTTTAAAAAATAAAATAAAATAAATATGTAATATAATTTTAACAGAATTTAAAACCCACGTATACCACTCCCGCCACACCTGCTTACAATTTGTTTTTCTTTCCGGTAAACTAAAATTTCCATTAAAATTCCTCTATATTTTATGAAAAGTTCCATCAATAATTTCTCGTATTCATCCTTTTGTGATATTCACCCTTTTGTATTGATGAAAAGCTGCATGTTAGCTTCTCCTAATCACCTATACTTCACTTTCAATTTTAATTACTAGTAAGTATTTTATCATTACTATCTCTTCCTATTCTGTGTATCTATTTATCTGAAAGTTTTGCATGAATTTAATTATGTTTATTTACTTCCTCGTGTTAATCAATTAACATAACTTTTTATTTTGAATTTATTGCATCAGTGCAAGAAATATTTGAAATTTGTGATGAAGTGGAAAAAAATGAAGAAACTCAAAAGCTTAGTGATTGTTTAGAAGTAAATGATACTTAGGAAAAAGATATCCCTAATGTTGGTATGGTATTTGGTTCGGAAGAAGAAGTTACTGAGTATTATAAGAACTATGCTCGACATATAGGTTTTGGAATTGCTAAACTAAGTTCAAAAAATGGAGATGATGGAAATTTTTTTCTTACTTTGGCATGTAGTCGAGCAAGAAAGTATGTGAGTCAGTAAAAAAATTCATATAAGCCCAATCCTATTACAAAAACACAATGTAAGGCTAGATTGAATGCTTGTATGCATTTAAACGGGACATTTATAGTTTCAAGTGTTGTTATTGAGCATAATCATGAACAAATCCAAGCAAAGCACGATATTTTAGATCCAACAAAAATTTGGGGTCTCAAATGAAAAGAAGATTAGAACTCAATGATCAAGCTAGAATTAATGTAAACATAAATTTTCGATCTTTAGTTGTTGAAGTGAATGGGTATGAGAATCTTACATTTGGAGAAAAAGATTGTAGAAACTATATAGACAAAGTAAGACGACTACGACTTGGGATAGGAGATGCTGAAGCAATACAAAAATATTTTGTTAGAAAGCAAAAGCAAAACAATCAATTTTATTATGTAATGGACATGGATGATGAAATTCGGTTACGTAATGTGTTTTGGGATGATGCAAGATGTAGGGCTGCATATGAATAGTTTGGCAAAGTCATAACTTTTGACACAACTTACTTAACAAATAAATATGACATGCCTTTTGCTCCTTTTGTTGGAGTAAATCACCATGGTCAATCTATGTTGTTGGGTTGTGCTCTATTGTCTAATGAGGATACTAAAACTTTTACTTGGTTGTTTTCAACATGGTTAGAATGTATGCATGATTGTGCTCCAAATGCTATAATTACTGATCAAGATAAAGCAATGAAGAACGCAATTGAGATTGTCTTTCCGAAGGCTCGACACCGATGGTGCTTATGGAATTTAATGAAAAAAATTCCAGAAAAATTTGGTAGATACTCCAATTATGAGTCAATTAAAACACTTTTGCATGATATTGTATATGATTCTTTAAGCAAAAGTGATTTTATGATGAGGTGGAATCATATGGTTGTGTATTATGAACTACATGATAATGAAAGGCTGAAAGGGTTATTTGATGAGCGACATCGTTGGGCTCCTATATATGTTAGGGACACATTTTGGGCTGGAATGTCAACTACACAACAAAGTGAAAGTATGAACTCATTTTTTGATGGATATGTAAACTCAAAGACAGCATTGAAGCAATTTGTTGAACAATACGATAATGCATTGAAAGATAAAATTGAAAAGGAGAGCATGGCTGACTTTAGTGAGTCCTCCAGATTTGCAGCAACCAACACCCTTTTATAGATGATGAATTGAGGGGTGTTTTGGGTTTTTTAGGTAAAAGTTTGTTATGATTTCGGTTATGGTTTGTTATGAGTTTGTTAATTCAGTTAGGGTAGTATAAAGATGTTAGTTAGAGTTTGTTAACAGTTAATAAGATTTTGAAACAAAATATGGCTTATGTAGGGCATGGTGAAACAAGTTATGTATCCTTTGTGAAAGCAGATGCAGCTGAACAATGGGAGCTATGAAAGTCAGTTCAGTTAATGAGATTGGTAGTTTTAGCTAGTGAAAAACTGATGATATTGTTATGTTAGTCTTAAGTTATGTCAGTTTTTTTTATTCTATCGGTAAAGGATCATCGTCAATAGGATTAATTTAGTTAGTTTGTGATGGCATTCTCTCTACATCTAGTAATGGGAGTATTACATTGTGAAATAAGACCTGCGGTTTTTCTCTTTTTCCGATGCTTCTCATGTACATATGTATAGTTTAACTTAGTGACTTGTAATGAAAAAAAAATAACCTTTGAACATGATGTGTAACTTGGTTTGATAACAAATATTATCAATCTCATTTTGTAATCTCTAATTTAAAGAATAAATTAACATTTGATAATCCTTAGAAGGATCCCAATCCCATGCTTTTAGAAAGCTATTCAAAGTCTCAGTAAGATAACCTTGATGATGATTCTGAAATGTTGTTTGCAACGATAGATCGTCATCCTTTTAGATGAATGTTGGCAACTGACTGATAACATCCATTTTCTTGATTTAATTTGAGAGAAAGAGAGAAAAAGAGGTTGAAGAAATGTCTATGTGTATGATTTGTGTTTTTTTTGTTATCATTATTTTCTATCTTCTCTGCAAGAAAACATCTGAACCTCATCTTGCTTGAAATTATATATATAAACTTAAAAAAGGCTACAAACATACACATTTTTGCAGTACAACTAACATCTTTGTTTTCAATCAGCGAAAACATATAGACTCTTGTTGAAGAAGCTTGCACTAAGCTCAGTTAGCTAGATGTACAAACTACAACCATTATTTTTCTATGTCACGCCTAGTTTCTCAACACATTTAACAATATGCTGGTAATCTTATGAATAAGACTTATTGTGTTCTAGATATATAAAAAAAGTAATAACTTGTAATTAGATTTTGAACCTTGGTTTATTTTTGAATTTGATTTGAAAAAGCGGGGAAACTAATTATGGGCTCATTTGGATATGATCTAAGTTTTGGCAAAAAAATGGATATGGGTTTAAGACTTGGAATTTGAAATTTGATATGGTTTAATTTAAAAATGAGATGGACAAAGTGGATAAATGTGGATCATGAGAATGGTCTTTGAATTAAAATGTGGTTGATGGCATGACTCTTGATATCTTGAAATCACGATATATGCCTTGAAAGATTTGAAATAGACATTGGGAGGTTGGGCTCAAAACGTCCCTTAAACACTTGAATATATATTCCACCAAAATCGTCATCTTGTGGATATTTCGGATCAAACCCTAATTGGACATGCACATTTGAGTTTCCTCATTGAGTTTTCTAGACAACGATGAACCCTTGCTTGATGCCCTGATAAACAATTATCACAAGTAAACCCTTGAAACCCACACAATCGTGGAAATGAACCCTAATCATGTGATGGTGAACACCAGAGGATATTTCTCAGACAATTGAAATAGCCAGACTCAAAGGATCCATCTGATAACCACATTCTCAAAAGATAAACCCAATCCCTATGCTTGGTACTTTACACTGAAACGAACCTGCAAAAGGGTGAAGTCACAAGGTCTAACAAAACCCTAATTCTCCCAATCCACTGATCCAAATAACAAATCTTGACAATGAATATATGGGGTGTCATAACTTAATGAAATGCAGATGAATGAGAGGCATAAAGCTAATTAGTGTAATAAATAGGAGGGAAAATTTTGGGGTGAATGAATGATAGTAGTGGCTTTCATACGTTCAAGGTATGAAGGGATTGAATACCCGAATAAATCGGAAAATTTGCACTCCGTGGGAAATAAAATAAGGGATATAAACCCAACAAAGACAACTCTGCTTGGAGAAGTCTGATGCGGAGAAAAGTATCCAATGATAACAACTGAGAACTTTCTTTAGTACGAGGCCAGGTGACTACTGGCTTGAGCAAGGTAAACGATTCACTGAGCCTGAATCTTGCGTCTGAGGAACGCTGAAAAGAAATACGATTCATTGAGACTGAATCTTGCGTCTAGGGAATGCTGAAAAGAAAATATGATTCACTGAGGCTAAATCTTGTGTTTGAGGCACACTGAAAAGAAAATACGATTCACTAAGACTGAATCTTACGTCTGAGGCACGATGAAAGAAAATATGATTCAGTGAGACTAAATCTTGCATCTGAGGCACGCTAAAAGAAAATATGATTCATTGAGACTGAATCTTGCGTCTGAGGCACACTAAAAAGGTTCACTTTAGTATTGGGATAGACATGCACAGGATCCTGCATCTGAGATATGCGCTGTAAGATCCTATTAAAATATCATGTGCATCGAATAAATGGTAAAAATACACTATCATAACCCTTTGTCTGAGGAACGCGATGTAAGATTCCTTTCACATACCTTGTAATTGAATAAGTGATAACAATGCATATATTAGAACCATGCGTCTGAGGAACACGCTGTAAGATTCTCTTCACACCTCCTAAGTTGGACATGTGGTAAATTGTACGTCTAAACCCTGCATCTAAGACATGCGATGTAAGATTCTTCGTACTGCTTCGATGATAAATTCCACCGTCAGGATCTCGCGTATGAGGAATGCACTGTAAGACCCTCTTCACATACCCTAAGTTGAGTGATATGGAGACAACAAATTGATTAGAACCCTACGTCTGAGGAACACGCTGTAAAATTCTTTTTAAATAATGCATTGCCTAGAACCCGGTGTTTGAGGAACACACTGTAAGATTCTCTTCACACCTCATACTTTGGACATGTGGTAAAAATACCTTGTCAGAATCCTGCGTCTGAGGAACACGCTGTAAGATTCCGTCAGATAAGCGACAACAATGTACTAACTTAGAATCATGCGTCTGAGGAACATGCTGTAATATTCTCTTCACACCTCCTATGCGTCAGATGTATGGTAAAAAGGAAGTCTTGATTAGAACCCTGCATTTGAAGAACACGCTATAAGATTCTTTTCAAATAAAAGACATGACATCTACCAAATAGATGAGTAATCTAAGATTGGTCTACTGAGACTGGTCATTGAAATCATTCCACTAAGGTTAGAATTTGAAGTTAATCCACTGAGGTTGGATTTTGAAGTTAATCTACTGAGGATGGATTCTGAAGCTAATCCACTGAGGCTGGATTCTGAAACTAATCCACTGAGATTGGATTTTGAAATTAATCCACTGAGGTTGGATTCTGAAATTAATTCACTAAGGCTGGATTCTGAAATTAATCCACAAAGAATGGATTTTAAGAGAAAAGAGTAACAAGGTGAATGACTCTGCATAAGGATAATTCTAGTTATGAAACTCCGCTGGAAACGAGAACGTCCTGACTAACATTCTGCTGAGGAATGGGACAAAGCTATTCTGATAAATCTGACTCTTGTTGAGGAATGAATGATCGCCGAAATGATCTTAGAAATCCATAAAAGGATAAAAATCTATTGGAGAGAAGGATATGAACCAATATGCCTGCTTAGACTTGTCACTCCTTCCAAAAATAAATTGGCGAATTCACTAGGGGATAATTCAATAATGGGAGTGAATCCCAATCATGATATTTTATGGGGAATTATGAATCTTTAGACTTGGCTAGGAAGATGCTTTGTCCATACATTAGCTAGGAAAAGAATTCTGACAATTCTGGCTCTGTGGGGAAGCAAACATTCAGCTTCTACTGGGAAGACCTGACTATGTGATGATAAATCCGCTCTGGGACTATCACTTACAATCATCTCTGGAATTCTTCTGGAGAAACCACCTTGTCGCTCCCAAAGATTTGCATCCCGGTACAAGCGCGAACGGTCGGCGAGAGGAAGAAATGAAGTGAATAGAGTCGCCAGCTAGGCATTTTTATCCCGAAGGAAAGGTAATGTTGCATAAACCTAGGAAGATATGGATAAGACGGTCGCGAACCAGAGAAACTGAGAAAGGGGGTTGGTTACAACCTGGGAAGGTATTAGCACCCATATTGTCCGTCGTACTCAACGGGATCCACGCTTACAAGATTGTGTTTAAAAGGGGTAGGTGTGTGCTATCTGAGTGCAAAAGCTAAGAAAAGAATATACAAGTTTCAGTGCAAAAAGGTGAAGTGAGGTGCTCAGGAGCTGATGCTTTAAAAGAGAATGTTGAAAGAGGGGGAAGACACAGAGACTTTTGTTCGATAACAGTTAAGTTATGCCTACGTATCCTCTCGTGCAATGAGGAAGTCAGAACACCGTAGTTCGACTCAAAGAGACTGAAAGATAAATTGACTATGAACTGTCTGCTTCTCTATGCTCAAGTGTATGACTCGTCTGGCTCAAGTGCTAACTGTCTTGCATTAGACGGAAGAAGCAAGTTCTCGTTTGTGAGTGAAGATGATGAGAAAAGAATCCCGAAGGAGACGATTATTGCTTATTTTTGTGTTTTCAATCTTTTATTGCTTTTTTATGTTTGTCATAAGTTAATGAGCTTAAGCCTAAACCAAGTATTAGTAAACTCATTATATCCTCCCTTTGATTAGGGATAATGAGCATACCTTAAGTATGAGATAAACATCTCAACTTAATTACCATGATGATATAGGATTAAGATCATTAACCTACTTGTGGTTATTTAGATGTTTTTGAGTTTTTGTTTAGTGTTAAGTAATGAGTTTAAGCCATAATCAAGGGTTAGTGAACTTATTACACCATCCTAATAGAAGGATAATAGATGAGCATACTTAAGCTGAGGAAGATACCTCAACTTAATCCATGATTAGGGATTAACCTCATGACAAAACAAGCCTTTATTAAAGTGGATTTTAATTAAGGGTAAGATTAAGAAATGATTTTTATGGTTTGTAAGACAACTTGAGGGGGACTTGTCCATTAAACACTAGGGTTAGTCCTTCTTAACCAATAAAGGAAGAATTAGAACCCTAATGCAAGGCCCAAGTTACAAGTTAATGTCTTAGTGATTATTAAGATGGATTAATTAAGAGGTTTAAACAAATTAAGGGTTTAACACTTAGGATTAAAGTTATACACTCCATCCTAAGAGAAGGATGCAGGCATAACCCTAATTCCAAAGTCCTAAAGCCTTAAAGGTTTAGTCTCTAATGATGAGGTGAGAAGAAGAGACACAAAGAAGACTCAAAGGTAAATACTAAGGGGGACTAATCACAACCCTAATTATTGTCATGCTTGGATGTTCCTATGGTTTGTAAGGCTTGGAAGAGATCTTCAAAGAAGCCACCAATTGAAGAAGCAGATGAAAGGAGGAAGAAGCAGAAGAATAAGTTACTTACTTCACTGAAGAAGATAAGTAACCTAGAGAAAGAAAGTGAGAGATGAACATGAATGAGCAAGCTCACTCTAAGACAGTGAAAAATGCAGAAAGGATGCATATGAAGAAGATGAAGAGAAAGGAGAAGTGAAGGAAAATTCACTTCTCAAATTACTTACCACCTGAAAATGTTAGCATAAAGAAATAGATGAAATGAAATGAAGCATATGAAATGACAAAGAAACAAAACCAGAAGCAATCACATGATGCAAATGATGCTATGAGATGATGCAAAGGCATACCAAGTGTTATGAATGTTCATACAAAGAGAATGAATGCAAATGAAGCAAATGGGAAACATGAAAACACATGGATGTTTATGAAATGAAATGGATGTAAGGCATAGAAAATGTATGAAGAAATGACCAAGCAATGTTCAAGAAATGTCTTAAGATGTCTAAGATGGCATACAAGTGCTTAGAATGTCATGACAAGTTCATATGTTCATGCAAATGCCATGTAGGATGCAAGTATGGATGCAAAATTAGGGTTACATGAAAGGATGAGATGCAAATGATCAAAACAGAAGCAATTCACATGATAAAAATTTGCAAATGAGCTCAAACAAACCTTAACCCCATATGATATCACACCCCAAAGGAGAAGGTCCAAATCTTAACCTAAAAGAAGTTATGATTTTCCTAAGTTAACTAGGGTTTTTGGGTACCTTAAGAGGAAAAATGCAAATCAATTAGAAAATAAAAGATAAATTCATGACAAAAATACCCTAGAAACTAAATCTTATATGGAAAACAATTCAAAAAGAATCATTGTCAAAACCTTCATGGTTAGGCAGAAAATAATTTTCAAAGTTAGGGTTCCAAAAAAAAGATTTTATGAACCCTAAATTCAAGAAAAATGTCAATGTTGGATCAAAACCAAAAAGAAATTTGTATGAATAGTTTGACAATGTTTCTAAATGTCCTAAGATGCAATGTGAATTTTTTTGGAATTTTTAGAAACATAAATGGTATTTTAATTAATTAATTTCCATTAATTAATTAAAATAAACATTTAAATATTTTTAAAATGAATTTTTAATGCAAAAAATTAAAATTAAAATGTTTTTGGGTGAAGAAAAATATTTAGAATTAAAATGCAAAAGGAAATATTTTTATGATTTTTCTAGGTATTTTAAATAAAATGATAAAGAAAATTGAATTTAAATGAAATAAAAATTAAAATAAAGGGAAGTATGACAAATCAGTGGCCAGGATTCAAAGTTGGGAGAAAGCTGTTGACTGGCGCGCAGATCAAAGGTCCAGATTCAAACTGGCTTAAATCTAATTAATTAATTAAATTAATCCTGATTAATCTTTAATGACGCATCTCACCCGTCCAAACACGCGCGGGAAACCTAATCCAACGCTCCTCATTCAAACTCACACTTGTCGCTCCCCGGATTTCCATCCTGGTACAAACGCGAAAGTGGCGCGGAAAAGAATAGAGTCTCCAGCCAGGCATTTTTATCCCGAAGGAACGGGAATGGTAATGTTGCACAAACCAGAAGAAAGAAGAGGAAGGACACGGGTCCTGCGAACCAAAGAGACTGAGTTCGGGAGTCACTTACAACCTAGGAAGGTATTAGCACCCCAGATCGTCCGCCGTACCCGACGGGATCCGCGCTTGCAAAGAAATTGTTTCAAAGGATGAAGGAATGAAAGCTGTTGCGAAGGAAATGAACTGAATTGGATAAAAGAAAAGAAAAAGGAACTGAAAAAGAAATGAAAAGGAAAAAATGTAGGGAAAATAAAGATTGTGCTTGAACGGGCCCTACCCCGCTGCCTACGTACCTCATCTGGACAATGAGGATCAGAGTCGTTGTAGTTCCCCTAACTAGGGGTGGAAAAGATTGCTTGTGTCTTAAGGCTTGAACTCCCTATGTCAATGCTCAGGTGTTGCAGGCTCGGACGACGAGTGCGTTACCGTCTTGCAAAATGACACGTAGGAGCAAGTTCACGTATGGAGCGAAGGAGATGAGAAAAGAATTCTCGAAGGAAAGACGCTTATTGTTTGTTTGTGTTTTTTAGAAGCTTTTTATGAGTGTGTGACAAGGAAGTGAACTCAAGCTCTTTTCCATGGAATGTGCACTTGTCACTACATTCCAAGATGGAATAATAGAACAAGCACACTCAGGTAAGGAGAAGATCCCCAAAACTTGAATCCAGAGATTAGGGCTTAAGCTTACTAACTCATTAACTTATTAAGTGTTTTTGTTATTTACAATGAAGAAGTGTGTTTTATGCTTTTCTTGGTGAAGATGATATCTTGATCAGACTTGTGCATCACAAGACAAGCTTGTACTATCCCAAGATGGGAAGACTACAAGTGTCTCATGGGATAAGGCTATTGCTCAAGGTATCACTTCAACCTTTATTAAGTGTCTTCTTTAGGGTTTTGAGATGAGAAGAAAAGAAGAAACAAAAGGATCACAAAGGTAAGAGTCTAATGGGGGACTAATGAATCCTAATTGTTGTCATGCAATGGTAATCCTAGGTTAGTGAGGTTTACTATCCTAAAGAAGAAAAAAAGAAGAAGAGAAGAAGAAGAAAGAAGAATAGAAGATGGGGGAAGTAAGGCCTAAGCCCAACAATCACAAGGTTAGAACAAATAATAATAAGAAGAGAAAGAGATAAGATTTGGAGATGTGGGAATCACACCCACACCTCTCACTTACCAATGCCCCTGAAATGGTTAGTGACACAAGTGTAAAGGCAATACAAAATGAACAAAATGTCATACCAAAGCTACACTACCAAAAGTGAAATCATAAACCCAAATACCAAATGCAAACTCAAAGTACAAGCATGAGAAGAGAACCACATAACTCAACATGGAGCAATAAGAATCATTATGACAAAACAAAACAAACATGAGAAGATGCAAAGCAAAATAAACAAACCACAACCTCAAGGTGCAAGACCAGAACCTTAATCATGTTAGAAAAGTGCCTAAGAAGCATGGGAGATGAAGAGAAGAGGTGCATATAGCCAAGTGCTTACATTATGAGAAAGAAGAAGCAAAGGAAATGAGGTGGATATTCATAAGAGTGAATGAACTTCAAGAACACAAATTCCTCAAGGTACCAACTACAACCCACGATTAGAGAGGTATCAACATCCTAATAAGGCTCTAAACAAGTTGAATAAGTTGGCACAAGTGCCCTTCTAGGCTAAGGAGAGAACAAATGATCCAAAAGAGACAAAATGGGACAAGTCAAGAACAAAAATTCAAAACAAATCAAGTGAGCATTCAAAAATTCCACAACCTTGCACAAATGACCTTCAATCATACTATAACTACATGCCAAAAGGAGGGAATAAGAATCAGAAGCTAAACAAGTCAAATGAGGGTTCAAACATGGATTAGGGTTAGATGGCTTCACTTACAAGTTAGAGATCAAAATCAATTAAACAAAATTCTAAAAATCAGAACAAAAATCACCAATAAACTACACTTCATCATGACTTCAAAGCAAAAAGAATCAGCCAAAAATTCAAAATAATGATCAAGATAGAAAATGGACATGTCAACATGCTTCAAAATGAAATAAAATGAATTAATTAAAAGGGACAATTAATTTCCACGTGCCCAATAAAAATAAATGGAAAATAAAAATGTCAAAAATTAGAGAAAACTCAAAGAAGCATTCATGAAATTTTTTATAATTTTTGGGGACCTAAAACTATTTTTAAAAATTGAAAACCAAACTGTAAATAAAAAATGAAATAAAAATAAATAAAAATAAATGAAATAGGCTGGGGGTGCGCATAGAAACAATTCTAGTTCATATTCAATGGGCCTCAAAGTCAGGGGGTGGGAATAGCACTCAAGCCCACTCAGTCCACCGCATAACACAATAATTATAATGGAAATTCATTTAATTAAGCAAAAACAGTGGACCATTGGATCAAATGGATGCGCAGGATTAGTCAACTCATTAAACAAAGTACACAAAATGATTGGTCACAGGGAGAGGACACGTTAACAAAGGTGTGGTGAGAAACATATGGATTAATTCAGTTTATAATTTCAAACACAGAACACGTGAGAGAGAGGGTGAGGTCATTAATGTGGTGGCACAATGAGGAGCGTTCAGATCACAAATCCAATGGTCCTTGTTCATCTTCTTCAAGCAAACTCAGGCAAGGCAATTTCCAGAATCCGGTGACCGGAGCTAGGGCTCCGGCATCGACAAACTCAAACTATGAACAAATCTCAACAGAAATTCATCAAAATGTCCAGATCAAACAATTAAACTATGCTGAATCCAAAAATGATCATGAAATTCACAATGGATCAATGAATCAAGCGGATCGAAGAAAAACACATCTGATCATGAAACTTAAAATCATCATAAAACATTCGATTCTCAAGAATTTTCAAATCTAAAAGGTGCAGAATACTCAGCAATGTTCACAGATCACAATGCATACCATAAACACAAGTTTCAGATCCATGGATTCAGTAGGTTACTTGAACTTGCAGAGCATGAAATAGGTCAATACAAGCCTCCAACCACTGCAGATTTACCTCTTCTAACCTCTTCTTGCAAAATAAATGCAAGAGAGAGCTTGAATTGCTCTGGATCTTGAAGTTTGAGAGCAACTGCTCTTGAATGGCACCTCTTGAAATCTTGAGCTTCAGCTTAAATCAATGTTGGATTAATGATCCTTATGCTTCAAGGATTCAGGATATGTAATTTGTTTGTGAAGAGAGTGAGAGAGTGATGAGATTCGAAGAGAAATGCTCTTGTGCAAGAAACTTTGGAGTAGTGAATATGTGATGAATCTGTGCCAAAAGAAAACCCTAGCTGCTTTTATATCATCCCAATATGCAATGCTGAAAGAATGAATAGAATTACACGTGAGAGGAGAGTGTGAGAGTGAAATTGCAAATTTGGCAAGATTGGTGTGAAGTCATGCTTGGCTCGTGCATCCCTCTCATTCTTTGTACATGTGTGATCACAATCCTGCCCTTGATTCAAAACAGAAATCATCTTGGCCCTTGGATGTGAGGGTCATGCATTTCTCATGTTCATGCATTTTTGCACCTCATGGAATATTCTTCTTCTCATGCACGAATTTGGCAAGTTTTTTGGATCAAAAATGAACTCTTGGCAATGCTTTATAAGTATGTGACCTCATTTGGTTCATAACATCACTCAAAAATAAGTCCTATGAGATCTTGCATTTGTGGAAGGCTTGAAAATTATGCCATGCCCTAAATTTCTTGAGATTTTCGAAGGACTTTTCTCCCTAACCATGAAGGCTATGAAAATGATCTTGTACTTTTTAAAAATGGGAGGCTTTAATCTTCAACTTTCATGTTTGGTGGTGATCCATTTGAAACTTTTTTCACCAAGTTATGCTTACTTGAAAATTAGTTCAAAATGTTACTAAAAATGGAAATTTCCATGACCAAACATATGCCAAAAATGCAAAACACCTCAAAACCTCTTGATTCTTGATCTTTGACTTTGCCAAACCACTTCTAAGGTTATAAGAATATCCCTTGGCTTGAAAAATAGGATTGGACCCTTTGAAATCTCACAGTTGACTTCTAGAATGCACAGTTGACCAATTTCTTCATTTACAAGCAACTGAAGAAATATCTGACTTCCACAAGGAATTTTCTCACCAAATTTCATCCCTAGGATCCTCTTAACATATGAGAGACTTTGCCCAAATGAAATGGCCAAAGTCACAAGTTTTTCATGCTTGAAACTCAAACCCTAATTTGGGATCATTGTGTAGGAGCTTTGCCCTAACTTGAATTCCCTGATGATCCTTCAACCTCCTGGGCTTTTGTGAATGACCTTGAACTTGTGAATGCAATGTAGACTTCCCATAGGACTTGGAAAAATCCATTGGGCCTCCTGTTATAGCTTGAAAAATAGGTCATGAGAATGTTATTGTAAACACCCCAAATTTGCCCTCACCCATTCACACCATGGCTTGTGATCATTTCATATGCATAAACACAATCATACCATCTCATATTCCATTTTTGATTCACTGCATAGATTCAAAGTCATCTGCATCTAGGGTTTGTGATCTGAGCAATCCAGGAGCCTCTTGAGCCACTCCAAGGGTCATTAATCACTTCAAAGGGGTCCATGTATGTTCAAGTATCATATTATATCTTCTCAAAGTCAAGAATGCCAAAGAATCACAAGAACTGGAAAAGGTGTGGAAGCAGAGCTAGGCTTGACTGCACAGATGACCTAAAATTAGGGTTTTGGTTTCAGAGGCCATAACTTCAATTTTTTTGGTCATTCTTGTTTCTATTGGTCTCTATATGGTATAGGGAGTGTGCATATCAATTTTCATGAAGAAATTCCATGGGGAAGTCATCTGATCAAGAGTTGACTTTCTGGACAAGTCAGTGCAAAATCAAGGCATCTGAGGCCCCCAATGACCCAACCAAGGGGTGATCTTCATCATTTTGAGTGTATTTGATCTTTATTTGATCATGGAAGAAGGTTGAAGTTCACAAAATTCAAGAATTACAAGTTTTTGCAAAGTTGACTTTTTGGGGTAAGTTTGACTTTTAAGGAATTTGTCATTTTAGGCAATTTTTCAACCCTTACTTTTTGGTCCAAAAATGCTTCAAATGGAAAAACTTTGGTCATGAAAGTTGTAGAATAGATCTTTCCCTTTTCAAAAAGTACAAGAACATGACCTAATTCATTTTGGATCAAAAGTTATGGTGCATCAAAGTTGGCTAAAATCACTAAATTTTAAGTTATGCACCAAATGAGAAATTTGCAAAATCTTGTACCAAGGCAATTTGTAACTTCTAATTGATGTCTAACCATTACACAAGCATCATACAAGTCTTAAAGTTCATATTGAACCAAAGAGATCACATGTTTCATGGTTTGTGAGGCAAGATTTTTCCATGGGAACTAAAGGGAACCAACTTGCAAAAACCATCATAACATCTCATCCACTTGCTGCCTTGGATGCTGAACCACCCTAGCCCTCTCCCCTCACCATGCTGCGCAAGACAAGCCCTTGTACCAAGCTAGCAAAGTAGCCCATGCCCTTCTTACACAAAGTTGACATTTTGGCAAAAGCAACCATACCTATCACAAAAGGACATGTCACATCTTCTGACCAATCAGCATTGTTTATACAAACTAATTGCAAGCCAAACAACATAACAAGCAAGCCTGAAACCAGCAAGAACAACACATTCTCATTTTCCACTCTCAAAGCAAAAGCCTTCGAAACTCTTCATACAAGCCACAAACACTTGAACAAACTCCACAGACCTTCTCAACTCATCATTCTGATCACAAAGCACCCCTCACCCTTGCCTTAAACTGCCTGAATCCAAAAAACGATTCTCACCTGAGCTTGAGCAGAACCTGTTCAAACTCTCAAACCAGCCAACATAAACTCTTGCTAAGCATCCAGACATCATCAAGGGACCAAAGGGAGTGGTTTGCATCAAGGGAAGAGGTCAGAAAGTTGCAGAACTGAAAGCTTCAAAACTCAGGTAGCTCAAGAACTTTTTTTCCAGAAATGATTTTTAAAGTTCCTAAGTTGTTCTTTGTAGTTCACTGATCACTCTGATGCCTTTGGTTTTGAAAATGGTGAGGAAATGAGAGTTTAATCATGTTCTGAAATTTTTGCCCTAGAAACTATTTTGATTCGATTCTCTCTGATTATGAATGATAAATGATGTTTGAGTGAGGGGTTTGATTCGTTTTAGGGTGGGGATGATTTCTGGATAGTTAGTTTTCATTTTCATAACGTGTAGAATGACTTAGCATTTTGATTCGCCGGAGAAGATGACCGGAACCACTGTTCCGGTCATCTGAAAGTAATTAGGGTTTGCTTAATTAGGGTTAAGTGTAATTAAGCCAGTTTGAATTTGGTCCGTTCGTTTGCGCGCGTGGTCAGCTCCCGCGTCCCTGAGTTTGAATCTCAGCCATTAGATTGGCTGACTTTCCCTTTTTCCATTTAAATTCAGTTTTATTTTATTTATTTCATACTTAATTTCTCCAATTTATTAAAAATAGCAAAAATACTTTAAAAAATCTGAAATTTTTTATACAAGTTGTTATTTAATTTCAGAACACAAAAATATTTTTATTTTCATTTTTAGAATTAAAAAAAGCATTTTTAAATATTTAAAAGTTTCTTTTTAATTAATTAATGAGAATTAATTTATTAAAAATACTTTTAGGTATTTAAAAATCACCAAAAAATTCATGAAACATTTAAAAACATTTAGAAACATTGTCCAACCCTCAAACCAAATTTCTTTTTTGATCTTGATGCATTTTGAGAATTTTTCATGGAATTAAAATCATTTTGATGCATTATTTTGATCCAAACTTCCAAAAATCATTTCTGCCTAACCCTAAAGAGTTGGACTTTGATTCTTTTTGCATTGTGTTTAGCATATCATGTAGTTTGTGAGATTAAATGGCCATGATTTGATCTTTCATTTTCCATTTGTTTGGCATTTTTCTTGTTAAGGCACCCTAAAACCCTAGAAAACTTAGAAAAATCATAACTTGAATTAGGTTAAGAGTTGGAACTTCTCCTTTGGGCAGTGAGTTAGTATAGGATTAGGGATCCTTTGAGTGCATTTTCAATTTTTTGTATTGATGTTTGCTTCTGATTTTGGTTTGTGTTTGATGCATTGATCATAAACCCTAATTTGGGCTTCCATATGCACCTATCTTGTATTTGCCTTCATATCTTGACTTGCCATGACATTCTATGCATTCTTGTGATTCATTTGACATCATAAGACATATTGAAAGCATGTTTGATCACTGCATCTTGCATTTCCCATGTTGTATGCCATTTTCACTTCATGACTTTTCATGTATGTTCATGTGTCTTAACTTGCTTCATTTGCATTCATAAGCTTGTATGATCATCCCCATGTGTTGTTTCATGTTTGTAGCATCTCATAGCATCATTAGCATCATGTATGTGCTTCTGGTCTTGTTTCTCATCATGTCATTGCATTCCATTTGACATTGCATTGCATCTTTCTCACTAACTTTTCAGGTGGTAAGCAACTTTGAGAAGTGAATTTGCCTTCACTTCTCATAACTTCTCTTCATCTCTTTTATGCATCCTTGCTGCATTTTTGTATGTGTTTGAGTTTGATCTTGTTCATCCTTCTTCTTCTCACTTTCTTTCTTCTAGTGACTTGTCTTCTTGAATGAAGCAAGTTACTTTGCTTCTCCTGATCCTTTCATCTGCTTCCTGGTGGTTCCATTGAAGATTTCTTCTCTTGTAAACCTCACAAACCTTAGGAACAACCAAGCATGACAATGATTAGGGTTTTGTTTAGTCTCCCCTCTTAGTTTTACCTTTGTGTCTCTTTTGAGTCTTCTCTTCTCATCTCATAATCAAGGACTAAACCATAAAGGCTTTAAGGCTTTGTGATTAAGTTTATACCTGCATCCTTCTATTAGGATGGAGTGTATAACTTTAATCCTAAGTGTTAAACCCTTAATGTGTTTAACTCCTTTAATCAATCCATATAATAACCATCAAGACATCAAGCTTGTAACTTGGGCCTTGCATTAGGGTTCTAATTCTTCCTTAAATGGTTAAGAAGGACTAACCCTAGTGTTAATGGACAAGTCCCCCTCAAGTTGTCTTACAAATCATAAAAAATCATTTCTTCATCATATCACTAATTAAAATCCATCTAATAAAGGCTTTGTTTTGTCATGGGTTTAATCCCTAATCATGGATTAAGTTGAGGAGCTTTCCTCAGCTTAAACACTCTCATCTATTATCCTTCTATTAGGATGGTGTAATGAGTCTGTTTAATCCCTGATTATGGCTTAATCTCATTACTCAACACTAAACAAAAACACAAAAACATCTAAATAATCACAAGTAGTTTAATGATCTTAATCCTATATCAAAGGTGATTAAGTGTGAGAATCTGACTTCACACTTAAGGTATTCTCATTACCCCTAATCAGAGGGAAGATGTGATGAGTTTACTAACCCATTGGTTTAGGCTTAAGCTCATTAACTTATGACAAACTTTCAAAAGCAATAAAAGATTGAAAACACTCAAAACAAACAATAATCGTCTCCTTCGGGATTCTTTTTCTCATCTCATTCACTCACAAACGAGAACTCGCTTCTTCCGTCTAATGCAAGACAGTTTGCACCTGAGCCAGACAGGTCATACACTTGAGCATAGACAAGTAAGCAGTTCACAAGTCAATTCACCTTTCAGTCTCTTTGGGTCGAACTACGGTGTTCTGACTTCCTCATTGCACGAGAGGATACGTAGGCATAACTTAACGGTTATCGAACAAAAGTCTCTGTATATTCCCCCTCTTTCCAGCAATTATCCTTTAAGCCTCATGATCTTGAGCATCATCCTCCTGTTCTTACACTGACACTTTCATACTTCATATCACTTTTACACTTTACACTGACACCTGTACATTCTTTTCCAGTTATTTTATACACAGATTGCACTGACACTACCCCTTTAAAACACAAATCTTTTAAGCGTGGATCCCGTCGAGTACGACGGACAATCTGGGTGCTAATACCTTCCCAGGTTGTAACCAACCCCCTTTCTCAGTCTCTCTGGTTCGCAACCGTCTTATCCATATCTTTCCAGGTCTATGCAGCATTACCTTTCCTCCGGGATAAAAATGCCTAGCTAGCGACTCTTTTCATCTCCAGTGAGTTCACTGCTGTGTGTTCTCATTGTCCCTTTCGCCGACCGTTCGCGTCTGTACCTTTATTTGGGCCATTCCCATTTATCGGGAGCGACAGCTTGGCGACTCTGCTGGGGACCCTTATACTGCAACCAGGGCTTCTGGTTCTTTTTGTGGGTTCCTCCTAGCGCTTGATTGATTTGTGTTTACTGGGGTGTTATGTGTTATTTGTGTTTGTATATTTGTATTTATTTTTGCCTTATGTACAGTTGTCCTACTGCTTTCTGTATAGCTTTGCATTATATCATATTGTCATACTGTGCTGGCTGGATCTGTTTGTTTGCTTTGGTGGGTGGGTGTTCTATTGAGAGTTGAGGTCCTATACCTGGGACCTGAGTGACACCTAGGCTAGAGTGGTTCATATTCTTTCCCATTCCATCTCGGTCTGGTGCGGGAATATGAAGCACGGTTCAGATATGGGTTTCTTCTTGAGAACTCTGTGTTGCAGATTTCCTGCAATGCTAGGGCTATCTGGGAAGCCTGCTAAGTCTGGATGACCTTTAGTATTGACCTTCAGAAACTGAGGTGAATTAGAGGAGGAACTTTTATGGTTATTGTAAACACTGTACCTCCGGGTTAGAAGTGTTTACACTTCTCATAACTGATCCAAGTCTGAGGATCCTTGTTTTAGAACACCACCTGTGAGGGGGTTGGGCTGTTTACAGGTTTGCAGGTACCCTTGACCTCAGCATACCCTGTTACTTTGATTTGATTAAGAATACTCCATGTTGGAACAGTTCTTGTGATTCTAAACCCTGGACATGTGGCTCTTTATTTGAGTCCCCCACCTTGGTTACTGGACTTATAGACCTCCATCTGGATTTCTTGAACATACCTGGGCTTATATCAGAGCACTTGATCAGATCCAGCTCAGTCACAAACCCTTGCATATCATTTGCATACATCATCATTGCATCATTTTGACATTTGTTTATTTGTTTTTCAGGGTATCCATCTTCATTTTTTGGCTTGGTTTTGACCCCATCATCAGTATAGACCTATCTTCATCAGCATCTACTTCAGTTATCAGCTACCTGCTTCAGTCACCTGCACCAGCCAATCAGTGGCCCATCTTTCAGTGTTATCATCAGCACCTGTCTCAACTCATCCTCAACATCATGGCACCTAAAAAGAGTAACATCTCCTACCACTTCTTCCAGCCTGAGCTAGCTGACATCAGGAGGATTCAGACCCTGATTACTCCAGACCATATACCACTCTTCAGAGAACACTACGGAGACATACTTGATGTGGTTATGGATTTGGACCCTTCACAGAGGAGCCTGATTCATACTTGCCTTCAGTTTTATGATCCCCCACTGAGGTGTTTCACTTTTCAGGACTTTCAGTTGGGCCCTCTATTGGAAGAATACTCATCATTGGTTGGTATACCTATCAGGGGTGGAGTCTCTTTCAACCCTGAGATGGTCTTTCCTGGTAATGAAGAAGTAGCAAAGGCATTGCATCTGCAATCAGTTCTGATTGGGCAGCATATGACTACTAAGGCTGGAATCTCTGGCGTGCATCTGGATTTCTTGATCTCTCAAGCTACCCTGAAAGCTTCTTTGGGAGAGTGGAAAGCAGTCTGTGCTTTATTGGCCCTGAGCATATATGGGATTATGTTGTTTGCAGATGAGCCTAGATTCATTAGCAATAATGCAATCCATCTTTTCATTCTGAAGAACCCAGTGCCCACTTTATTGGGGGATTTTTACTACTCAGTGCACCAGAGGAATGAAAAGCAGAGGGGAAGATTAGTGAGGTGCTGTGCTCCTTTGTTCCATACTTGGCTTCTCAAGCATTTTCCCAAGACAGATGCATTTTTGAATCCTCATCAGCAAAGAAACTGGGCTAGAAGACTTACTGCTCTGACTTCAGCTGATATCAGGTGGTGCACTCAAAGCACAAAGGGCAGGGATATCATTACCAGTTGTGGACATTTTCCCAATGTACCCCTGATAGGAGTTAAGGGTTGCATTAATTACAACCCTCTGCTGTTCAAAAGACAACTGGGCTATGCACTGGTCCACACTCCTAAGGCACAAGACTTGGCTGAGACTCTTTACTGTGAGAACAAGCCTAATCTGGCTATTGTCAGGCAGGCAGCCTGGGCCTGGGACAATGTTCAAACTAAAGGAGTAACCATTCTAGGGAAGTGCAACAATGTGGCATCAGCACAATATTATGAGTGGTCCCATGCCAGGGCTCAATTTTCTGGAATGCCCTTTACCATGGAGGATATGCCTGGGTCATCCTCAGCACCACCTCCTGCCACTGTCAGCTTAGAGGAGTTTGAGAGCTTGAGAGAGAGAAATGAGAAGTTGACTCAGGCTTTGCAGAAGACCCTCTGGGAGAGGAGTGATGGTAGGTTGGATATTAAAAGGTTGGAAAAGTTGAGGGTGGAGCATCTGGCTAAAATTAAGAAGTCTGAGGATTACATCAAGAAGTCTAGGGCTGGAGAGCAAATTCTGAAGAATGCTTGCAAAGAAGCCCAGTTCCAGAAAGCCAGGACAGACTTATATCTGAAGGAGAGTCAAGCTAGGTGGGTCAGGATCACCGAAGCTCGTACTCTGGAAGATAAGAGGACTCAGGACCAGATAGAGCAGCTGGAAGCTAGTGCAAAAGAGCAGCAGGAAGCCCTGGCAGCAGCCCAGAGGGAGATATCAGAGCTGAAGATCAGAGCTGGAGTAAAGAGGTCAAAGGACCAAAGTCAACACAAGAAGCTAACTACAGCTGTTACTACCCGGAATCTCCTTATCAGGAATCTCACGGAACGTCCAGCTGATCCCGTGACTGAAGCACTTCTCAAGGAAGTTCAGGAGGATGAGTTTGGTCTTGGTGTTTGACTTTTTGCTTGTTGTTGCTTTCATTTTATGTATTTTGTATTTTTATTGTGATGTATTTTGACCCCTCAGAGGGCATGTTTTGTAAAAGAACAAACTATGTACCATTTGCCTTTTGTAATATATGTATCAGTTTGTTCCATCCAAGCAACATCAGCAGCATCTTCAAGGGTCTGGAAAGGTCAAAACCAAGTACCAAGCCGGATACCTTGAAAACAAATAAGCATACTGCATTGCATGCTAACCTTTTGTTTTGTTTTGCAGGTTTTTGTTTTATTGCTACTAACTCTGTTGTGATGTTCAGGAACTATTGCTCGACGTCGGGTATTTCCACTCAACCGTCCACACCGATATCCAACCCGTAACAACCTTCCGGGCATACAAATGGATCAGGTACAACAGGACCTTGCAGAGGTCAGAAACCAAATGGCCAACGAAAGATTGGAAATGAGAACTCAGATGACGCAGTTTATGGAAGTGATGAACAACATGGCTCAGAGCCAGGAAAGATTGAGAGCAATGGTAGAAAGGCAGAATCAAGAAGATCCCCATATAGGGACTGCTGGGACAAGCAACAATGAGAGGGTCCAACCTCATGTCAACCCCCCTGTATTTGGACCCCACCTTCATCCAGAGATCAACATTCCTGCTAATGTTCAAGGGACTGCCACTGCAGGTAGAGTGCTGCAAGAAGACCCCCAGGAGGATCAGTTCACAGTAATGGGTGCTGGGGAGGAGGCCTATGACAGAAGGCTGGATGAAATTGCTGAAAAATTAAGATCCTTGGAGTCTCAAAACTCTTTGGGTTTTGATGTTATGGACATGGGCTTAGTGGACGGGGTCAGGATTCCCCATAAGTTTAAGCCTCCTTGTTTTGAAAAATACAATGGGACCTCCTGCCCACGGACCCACTTACAGTCCTTTCTGGGGAGGTTGAAGGCATACACCATGGACGAGAAGCTATGGATGTTTTATTTCGAGGATAGTTTGACTGGAGCGTCAAGGGAATGGTACTCCCATCTAACTAGAGCGACCATCAGATGTTGGAAGGACTTGGCAGAGGCCTTCATCAGACAATACCAGTATAATTTGGATATGGCACCCAACAGGACCCTCCTAATGGGAATGTCACAGTCGTCTAGAGAAAGTTTCCGAGAGTATGCCCAAAGATGGAGGCAATTGGCTGCTGCTGTCCAACCACCTATGTCAGAGAGGGAGATGGCAGATATGTTTATGAATACCCTCCAGGGAACATACATTGACAGGCTGGCTGCTTTCTCTTCTACCAGCTTTGCAGATGTCGTTATAGCTGGAGAAAGAATCGAGAGCCTGTTAAAGATGGGCAAGATTTCTGACAATGGTGCCAGCTCATCCAGCAACACAAGGAAGCCTTTTGCAGGCCCAAGAAGAACTGGTGAGACCAATGCTATCCATACCAACAGGGGCAGATCCCAATATGTTCATAGATCCGTGGCAGCAGTCACCATTCCCGCTCCAATTCATCCACAACCAGCTTATCAACCACCGCAGCAAAATTACCAGCAACAGACTCAGTATCCTCCTCAGAGAAACTACAACAACACCAACAACAACAATCAGCAAAGACCGTTCCAACAGAGACCTTCTCAAGCCAATAGGGTGATCGATCCGATCCCCATGCCATATGCCACATTACTGCCACAACTCCTGAAACTCAACCTGGTTGAGCTAAGGACGCTAGCACCTCCAGATCCCACCAGTCTACCTAGGAATTATGACTCCAACGCCAGATGTGCTTTTCATTCAAATGCGCCTGGCCATAGTACAGAGAAGTGCAGAGCTTTGCACATGAAGGTACAAGACTTGGTGGACTCTAAGGCTCTGAATTTTGCACCACCACCAAATGTTAACAAGAACCCTATGCCAAACCACGGAGGTCCCAGAATCAATGCTATTGAAGAAGACAAGCCGTCTTACTTGATAACCAGTGTGGGTCAGATTCGGACGCCGTTGGTAGAGATCAAAGCTCAACTCCTTGAATGTCAAATGTTCCCGGGATGTGAGCTAGGGTGCGCTTATTGCAACATTTCAGTGAATGGTTGTGATAACTTGAGAGATGGCATAAATGGTCTCATCCAGAGTGGCCTGCTTCAAATCACCACATCAATTCCTACCAACCCAGCAACCTCATCAGCAACAATTCCCGTGTCTTCTACAAATACAACAACCATTGTTCCTAGCAACTCTTCAATTTCATCAACAAGTGCTTCATCTGTTCTTTCAACGGACCAAATATCAGCAAACATCCCTTCTACAACTTCAGCACCACTCCATTCAGAAACTCCTACAACAACAACACCCATCCTTCCAACAATGTCTCCTACAACTTCAGCAGCAAGTGTCTCCACAGTTACGATTTATTATGATCCTGAAAATGATTCTGCCTACAACTCACAAAATGCCGCTCCCATCAGAGCACCAGTCACAATATACTATGATCCACAGACTATCACAGTCCCTTCTGCAGCTGCCATCAGTCCAGTCACCATCACGGTGCCTGGGCCAGTACCTTATGAAAGCAGTAATGCACCACAAATAGACAATGTGGGAGAAGGCGGAGGCTTCACTCGAAGCGGACGTCTCTTTGCTCCACAAACTCAAAGATCCACTGCCGAAGCAGAAGCTGCTGCCAAGGCAAAAGGGAAAAGCTTGGTGCAGGAAGAGCAGATTGCTAAGGAAGCTTTGAAGACACCCTTTGATCAAGAAGTTGATGAGTTCATGAGAATCATCAAGAAAAGTGATTACAAAATAGTGGATCAGCTTCACCAGACGCCTTCCAAGATTTCAATCCTATCATTGCTCATGTGCTCCGAAGCTCATCGAAACGCACTACTAAAAGTCTTGCACGCAGCTTATGTGCCTGAAGAGATCACCGTCAATCAGTTGGAAGCTGTGGTTGGGAATGTTAATGCTAGTCATGGACTAGGGTTCACCAACACTGATTTGACTACGGAAGGCCGCAACCATAACAAGGCTTTGCACATTACCATGGAATGTAAAGGTGCAGTTCTTTCCCATGTGCTGGTAGACACAGGATCATCCCTCAATGTCTTACCTAAAAAAGCCCTTGTGAAGCTAGAGTATGACGGATTGGCATTGCGCCCCAGCAACCTGGTAGTAAGAGCCTTTGATGGTTCTAAGAGATCGGTTCTGGGAGAAATTGAGTTTCCTATAACGATTGGCCCGCAAACTTTCAAAACGACCTTCTACGTGATGGATATACAGCCTGCCTACAGCTGTCTATTGGGTAGGCCATGGATTCACGCCGCTGGCGCCGTGACCTCCACCCTTCACCAGAAGTTAAAATTCGAGTGGGAGGGTCAAGTCGTTACTATCTGTGGAGAGGAGGATATTTTTGTCAGCCACCTGGCTACCTATAAATACATTGAGATGGATGGGGAGATCCACGAAACGATGAGTCAAGGGTTTGAGGCCTTGAACATAAATGAAACTTCTGCTGTACCTGGAACCTCAATGACATCATACCAACAAGCCCGGAAGGTTGTTGAGGAAGGAAATGCCCAAGGCTGGGGCAAACTGTTACCTGTGGAGAAGAAAGAGGATAGATTTGGGTTGGGTTACAAACCAACTCAACAAGATCAAGCAGAGGCTGCTAAGGAGCCCAACTTTGTTAGTGGGGGGATGCTCACCCCTGATGCTGTCAACAATTTGGAAGACGAGGACGAAAGCGACCGCAACCTGGAGAGTTGGATCCGTCCAAAGATCCCGGGGAGCAGTATCTCGAACTGGTCTTCCCAGGAAATTATAAGAGTTACTCATGCAGAGTAATTATTATTTCCTGTATTTTTATAGCATGCATCAAAGTCTTGCATCTTGCCCAAGATGACAAGACTCATTTTGTAATCGGGCCATCTGTAATTTTTGTGCAACAAGATTAATCAATGAAATATCAGACATCTTTTGCAAACAAGTCTTTTTTTTTTCTTCTTCTTTTCCGCTCACTGTTTTCCCATTTTTTCTTTTTGTACAAAAATAAATGGCAGTGTTTTCAAAATGACAACTTTATTTCACTTTTCTAAACAAGATTAAAATCAAATCACTAAAATGAACAAACTGAACCCTTGCAGAGAGTGCCTTCCAGACCGCACCGACAACAGCACGGCTATGACTTCGTATGACTTTGACAATCCGATCAATCAAGCTGATGAAGGGGTTGAAGAAGAATATGAGCTTCCTGAAGAGCTAGCCAGGTTGTTGAGACAAGAGGAAAAGGTTATTACTCCTCACCAGGAGGAGATTGAAACGATCAATCTTGGTACAGATGAAGACGTAAAAGAAGTTAAAATCGGGGCCTGCTTACAAGACTCAGTGAAGAGACGACTGATTGACCTGCTTCAAGAGTATGTGGATGTGTTTGCTTGGTCTTATCAAGATATGCCAGGGTTGGACACCGACATTGTTGTACACAAGCTGCCTTTGAAAGAGGATTGCCCGCCAGTTAAACAGAAATTGCGCCGTACTCGCCCAGACATGGCAATGAAAATCAAGGAAGAGGTACAAAAGCAATGGGACGCCGGGTTCCATGCCGTAACTAGATATCCGCCGTGGGTTGCTAATATTGTACCTGTGCCTAAGAAAGACGGCAAGGTAAGGATGTGTGTTGACTACCGGGATCTGAACAGAGCCAGCCCGAAAGATGATTTCCCATTACCTCACATTGATGTATTGGTGGATAATACGACTCAGTTCTCGGTATTCTCCTTCATGGATGGATTTTCAGGATACAATCAGATCAAGATGTCACCTGAAGACATGGAGAAGACAACCTTCATCACACCCTGGGGCACGTTCTGCTACAAGGTAATGCCATTTGGGCTCAAGAATGCCGGTGCAACATATCAACGGGCTATGGTAACATTATTCCATGATATGATTCATAAAGAAATAGAATGTTACGTGGATGACATGATTGCCAAGTCCCTTACCGAAGAAGACCACCTGGTAAATCTGTTGAAGTTATTCAAGCGTCTGAGGAAGTACCAACTGAAGCTGAACCCCAACAAGTGCACATTCGGGGTGCGATCTGGTAAGCTGCTGGGCTTTATTGTGAGTGAGAAAGGGATTGAAGTTGACCCTGATAAAGTTAAAGCCATTCAAGAAATGCCTGCACCGAAGACAGAGAAAGAAGTCCGGGGGTTCTTAGGTAGATTGAACTACATTTCGAGGTTCATATCTCACCTCACAGCAACCTGTGAACCCTTGTTCAAACTGCTAAGAAAAGAACAGACGGTCAGGTGGAACGAAGACTGCCAGAAGGCTTTTGACAAGATCAAAGAGTACTTGTAAGAACCTCCAATACTTATGCCTCCAGTTGAAGGAAGACCTCTAATCGTGTACTTGACAGTATTAGAAGAGTCAATGGGGTGCGTGCTGGGCCAGCATGACGAGTCCGGTCGAAAAGAGTATGCAATATACTACCTAAGCAAAAAGTTTACCGACTGTGAACAACGTTATTCGCTGCTCGAGAAAACTTGTTGTGCTTTAGCGTGGGCTGCTCGCCGACTGAGACAGTATATGTTGACCCACACTACCTTGTTGATCTCAAAAATGGACCCAGTTAAGTACATATTTGAGAAGCCAGCTCTTACCGGACGGGTTGCAAGATGGCAAATGATCCTTACAGAGTATGATATCCAGTACACTTCTCAGAAAGCCATCAAGGGCAGTGTATTGTCTGAATATCTTGCTGAGCAACCCATTGATGATTACCAGCCTATGAGATTTGACTTCCGTGATGAAGACATTATGTTCATAAAAGCAAAAGATCATGAAGAGCCTATTCACACTGAAGGGCCTGACCCGGAAGAAGAGTGGACTATGATGTTTGATGGGGCTGTTAATATGAATGGTCGTGGTGTTGGTGCAGTACTCATTACACCTAAGGGAGTTCACATGCCTTTCTCGGCAAAGCTCACTTTCAACTGCACTAACAACGAAGCTGAATACGAAGCTTGCATTATGGGTCTTGAGGAAGCCATTGACCTCAGGATCAAGACATTGACTGTATTCGGGGATTCAGCTCTGGTAGTTAATCAGACCAACGACAAATGGTACACCCACCAGGATCATCTGATACCTTACAGGGATTATACGAGGAGGTTATTGACTTTCTTTACAACAGTCAAGCTTGAGTATATCCCTCGGGATGAGAACCAGTTTGCAGATGCTCTGGCTACTATTTCGTCCATGATCAAAGTCCAGGCTGCCAACTTTGTACCTCAAATTTCAGTGTCCAGACTTGACAGACCAGCGTATGTGTTCGCAGCAGATGTTGTCAAAGATGATAAGCCTTGGTTCCATGACATTAACTGTTTCTTGGAGGATCAGACATACCCACCTGGGGCATCTTCCAATGATAAGAAGACTTTGAGAAGGCTTGCTGGTAGTTTCTTCCTGAACACTGATGGTTCCCTGTATAAAAGAAACTTTGATATGGTACTCCTCAGATGCGTTGATAAGACAGAAGCAGACTTGTTAATGCATGAAGTGCACTAAGGTTCCTTTGGTACCCATGCGGGAGGGCATGCCATGGCTAAGAAGTTGCTAAGATCAGGCTATTACTGGATCACAATGGATGCCGACTGCTGTGCCTATGCCAGGAAATGCCATAAATGCCAGATTTATGCGGATAAGGTGCATGTGCCTCCCAATCCTTTGAATGTAATGTCTTCACCCTGGCCCTTTGCTATGTGGGGCATTGACATGATTGGTAAGATTGAGCCAACTGCTTCGAATGGCCACAGATTCATCCTGGTTGCCATTGACTATTTCACCAAGTGGGTCGAAGCAGCCTCCTATGCCAATGTTACAAGACAAGTGGTAGCCAGATTTCTGAAGAGAGATATCATCTGTCGGTATGGAGTGCCCGAGCGAATCATTACTGACAATGGTTCCAACTTGAATAACAAAATGATGGCAGAGCTGTGCCGGGACTTCAAAATTCAACATCACAATTCTTCTCCTTACAGGCCAAAAATGAACGGCGCTGTTGAGGCAGCAAATAAAAATATCAAGAAGATTGTGCAGAAGATGGTAGTCACCTACAAAGACTGGCATGAAATGCTACCGTTTGCCTTGCATGGGTACCGCACGTCAATCAGAACATCCACTGGGGCAACACCGTATCAGCTCGTATATGGTATGGAAGCAGTCCTACCTGTCGAAGTCGAATTACCCTCCCTACGGGTATTGATGGATGTTAAGCTGAGCGAAGCAGAATGGGTCAGGTCCCGATACGAACAACTGAGTCTGATTGAAGAGAAAAGATTGGCTGCAATCTGTCATGGACAGTTGTATCAGAAAAGAATGAAGAAAGCCTTCGATCAGAAAGTCAGGCACCGAGAGTACCAAGTAGGAGATCTTGTGCTGAAGAGAATCCTCCCTCCTCATACAGACCACAGGGGCAAGTGGACTCCAAATTATGAAGGACCATTTGTAGTAAAGAAAGTTTTCTCTGGTGGAGCACTGATGCTCAGCACCATGGATGGCGAAGATTTCCCGTCCCCTGTGAATTCAGATGCAGTTAAAAAATACTTCGCATAAAAATGACCCGCTGGACACAAAAACAGAATGTAAGTCCAGGCAAAAATAGGGCATCCCGGTGAGTCAAAAACAGAATAAAAGACTCGGGCAAAAATAAGGGAAAATAAACAAAAAAACGTACACCCGCTGAGTTGAAAAGCCGCATTGGACAGCTCAGGCAAAAATGGGTATCCCGATGGATTGAAAACCCGAAAGGGCGATCCATGCAAAATAAGGGAATAAGCGAACAACTGCATTCTGAATTCGTCTGTATAGTTTACAACTTGATAAGCTTCAAAAGGATCAAGCTTCTTTCAGAATCAGCCTTCTTCAGAAAGCAAGATGAGAAGAACGTCAAAAGTCATACGAGTCATAGTAAAGAGGAAGCTCCTTAAAGCGTCATCAACATTGCCAGCATTTTGTTTCTCAATTTGTAACGATCTCCTCATTTCAGGGGATTTGTTTCTTCGACTGTATCTCGCCAATTCAGGGCATATGAATTAATAAAATCAGATTTTCAGTCATGTCTCGTCTTGTACATTTTTCTATTTTTGCAAAAAATGTCTGATGTCTTAAGAGAAAAACTGATTGCATAAAATACAGATGCTTATCTTCAAAAATAAAAGCCGCGTGCTCGCAGGAAATATACTTACTCTCAGAAGTGTCTAAACTCCTAGAACGGAATCCAGTAAAGGATACCTCGGGATTACTTGTACGTTTCCCTATCTTTGCAGGATTGCAGGTATCCAGAACGCAACTTGGGGCATGAAAGCTTCAGCCCAGCAAGCTGGCAAATCAATGATCGCTCAGTCTTAACACTCAAAGTGCTTTCTCCCCAGCCGAGTTGCCATTTCATCCTCGGTCAAAATACAAAAGCCAAGGAGCCCATCTCCCCACAGAGTCTCAGCCTCTACCCAGAAAGAGCAGTGCATGAAGAATCACAACAGAGTAAAGAAAGCTTCTACAAACCCCAGCTGGGTCCCCAGTACAAGGATGGGTCTATCAATGACCTGTATCCACAGGCAATATCATCTCATCAGATCTACCAGTGATCTTACCCCCAGCTGGGATGTCCATTTCAACAGATCGATCGAAGATCTTCGTGGCAACGGGATTCGGATCCCGGTTTGATATCTTTGCATAATCATGGCATTCGCATCATATTCACCCATAAAGCGTAACATTCCGTCTAATACGGAGCATTACGGCAAAAATCAAACATATTGCATAATCATGAGCCATGTTTTGAATCAACACTTGTGAATAATGACAATCCATCGATATACAAAATACTTCCCCCAAAATCCCCAACGGAGATTCCCCAGCAAAATCAGTTGCCTCACATTCACAAACACCAGTATATATACTCCCTTTGGCACCCGTCCGTGTCATCGCTCCCCAGTAAAGTCGCCCGAGCACTCCTTACAAACAAAACCACCCACACTACAGATACTTTTTGACACCTGTCTGTGTCATAACTCCAGCAGAAAACCAAAGACGTCCTCTTTGCATTCACAAACACCAGTATATATAATCCTTTGACACCCGTCCGTGTCATGTCCCCAGCGCAGTCGTCTACACTTTGTATACCAGATACTTGTTCATATCACACTCTTCTCCTTTTGACACTCGTCCGTGTCGCTCTCCCCAGCTGTTAAACACTCATCTATACACCACTCACGCTTATACTGATACTCGTCCGTATCTTATATATACCACTTATATCCCCACAGATCCAACACTAGTCCTTGTTCTTTGTTAACCAGTTGGTACTCGTCCGTACCATCATCTCAGAACATGCGTCAAGAGTTTGTTTCTACATGATACTCGTCCGTATCATAGTCTTAAGGATGCTCGTCCGCATCTTTAATCCATACACTGTGTCAACCACTTTTGTCTTCTTGAATATAGATACTCGCCTGTGTCTACTATTCCCCAGGAAAGTCCCTTCAGATTCAACACTCGTCCGTGTTCCTTGTTAACCAGTTGGTACTTGTCCGTATCATCATCTCTGAACACGTGTCAGTATTTGTCTCTACCCGATACTCATCCGTATCGTAGTCTTAAGGATGCTCGTCCGCATCTTTAATCTATACACAAACACCTAAACACTTATACCTTTTGTTTCTTGGATGTAAACACTCGTCCGTGTTTACTATTCCCCAGTAGATCGCCAACAAAACAAATTACTTCTTATCTGACATTCGTCATATGTCATGATAAACTTTGAGAGCAGCCGTACACTGCTAGGTGGTCGTCCTTCACCTCTTGATGGTCGTCCTCCATCATGCTCATCCGATGGCCATCCCCATCGTTGATTTTCTATCCGACATTCGTCCTATGTCGTGATATTTAGCAGCCGTCCCCTGCTAGGTGGTCGTCCTCCACCTTTTTGATGATCGTCCTTCATCATTTTATCCAATGGCCATCCCCATTGTTGATTTTGGTTGTCTGGCATTCGTCCTATGTCATGACAAACCTTAAGAGCAGCCGTCCCCTGCTAGGTGGTCGTCCTCCACCTCTTGATGGTCGTCCTCCATCATGCTCGTCCGATGGCCGTCCCCATCGTTGACCTTTTATCCGGCACTCGTCCTATGTCGCGATATTTTCGGCAGCCGTACCCTGCCAGGTGATCGTCCTTCACCTTAGATGACCGTCCCTCATCTTATCCCAACAGAGCAGCCGTCCCCTGCTAGGTGATCGTCCTTCACCTTTGATGACCGTACCTCATCATCTGTTTATTTCATTTATTCTTTAACCCGATGGCCGTCCCCGTCGTGGTCCTTTTTTCCTTTTCCTGATGATCGTCCTTCATCAGTTTAGCCCGATGGCCGTCCCCATCGTTGTTTACATTACTTTATGAACCTGATGGCCGTCCCCATCATTTTTCATTGATCCCCAGAGAATCTTATAGCTTTACTTGATGGCCGTCCCCATCATAACTCCTTTTATCCCTAGCATGTCGGCCGTCCCCGTCATTGCTCTTTACCCAGCAGTCGTCCTCTGCTCGACGGTCGTCCTCCGTCGCCCACACTTTACAATATACTTTATTTTCTTTTACAATCTATATCCCTTTTCTTCTTCATTCGGTGAGTGCAAATTTTGGACTGTCTTTGGTATTCAACCACAAGTTATCTTGTTTGCCTGTTAAGCCTTCACTTACATCCTGCACAGCTAACTCATGTTTGAATAGGGGCAGCTGTAAACACCCCAAATTTGCCCTCACCCATTCACACCATGGCTTGTGATCATTTCATATGCATAAACACAATCATACCATCTCATATTCCATTTTTGATTCACTGCATAGATTCAAAGTCATCTGCATCTAGGGTTTGTGATCTGAGCAATCCAGGAGCCTCTTGAGCCACTCCAAGGGTCATCAATCACTTCAAAGGGGTCCATGTATGTTCAAGTATCATATTATATCTTCTCAAATTCAAGAATGCCAAATAATCACAAGAACTGGAAAAGGTGTGGAAGCAGAGCTAGGCTTGACTGCACAGATGACCTAAAATTAGGGTTTTGGTTTCAGAGGCCATAACTTCAATTTTTTTGGTCATTCTTGTTTCTATTGGTCTCTATATGGTATAGGGAGTGTGCATATCAATTTTCATGAAGAAATTCCATGGGGAAGTCATCTGATCAAGAGTTGACTTTCTGGACAAGTCAGTGCAAAATCAAGGCATCTGAGGCCCCCAATGACCCAACCAAGGGGTGATCTTCATCATTTTGAGTGTATTTGATCTTTATTTGATTATGGAAGAAGGTTGAAGTTCACAAAATTCAAGAATTACAAGTTTTTGCAAAGTTGACTTTTTGGGGTAAGTTTGACTTTTAAGGAATTTGTCATTTTAGGCAATTTTTCAACCCTTACTTTTTGGTCCAAAAATGCTTCAAATGGAAAAACTTTGGTCATGAAAGTTGTAGAATAGATCTTTCCCTTTTCAAAAAGTACAAGAACATTACCTAATTCATTTTGGATCAAAAGTTATGGTGCATCAAAGTTGGCTAAAATCACTAAATTTTAAGTTATGCACCAAATGAGAAATTTGCAAAATCTTGTACCAAGGCAATTTGTAACTTCTAATTGATGTCTAACCATTACACAAGCATCATACAAGTCTTAAAGTTCAGATTGAACCAAAGAGATCACATGTTTCATGGTTTGTGAGGCAAGATTTTTCCATGGGAACTAACGGGAACCAACTTGCAAAAACCATCATAACATCTCATCCACTTGCTGCCTTGGATGCTGAACCACCCTAGCCCTCTCCCCTCACCATGCTGCGCAAGACAAGCCCTTGTACCAAGCTAGCAAAGTAGCCCATGCCCTTCTTACACAAAGTTGACATTTTGGCAAAAGCAACCATACCTATCACAAAAGGACATGTCACATCTTCTGACCAATCAGCATTGTTTATAAAAACTAATTGCAAGCCAAACAACATAACAAGCAAGCCTGAAACCAGCAAGAACAACACATTCTCATTTTCCACTCTCAAAGCAAAAGCCTTCGAAACTCTTCATACAAGCCACAAACACTTGAACAAAGCAAAAGCCTTCTCAACTCATCATTCTGATCACAAAGCACCCGTCACCCTTGCCTTAAACTGGCTGAATCCAAAACACGATTCTCACCTGAGCTTGAGAAGAACCTGTTCAAACTCTCAAACCAGCCAACATAAACTCTTGCTAAGCATCCAGACATCATCAAGGGACTAAAGGGAGTGGTTTGCATCAAGGGAAGAGGTCAGAAAGTTGCAGAACTGAAAGCTTCAAAACTCAGGTAGCTCAAGAACTTTTTTTCCAGAAATGATTTTTAAAGTTCCTAAGTTGTTCTTTGTAGTTCACTGATCACTCTGATGCCTTTGGTTTTGAAAATGGTGAGGAAATGAGAGTTTAATCATGTTCTGAAATTTTTGCCCTAGAAACTATTTTGATTCGATTCTCTCTGATTATGAATGATAAATGATGTTTGAGTGAGGGGTTTGATTCGTTTTAGGGTGGGGATGATTTCTGGATAGTTAGTTTTCATTTTCATAACGTGTAGAATGACTTAGCATTTTGATTCGCCGGAGAAGATGACCGGAACCACTGTTCCGGTCATCTGAAAGTAATTAGGGTTTGCTTAATTAGGGTTAAGTGTAATTAAGCCAGTTTGAATTTGGTCCGTTCGTTTGCGCGCGTGGTCAGCTCCCGCGTCCCTGAGTTTGAATCTCAGCCATTAGATTGGCTGACTTTCCCTTTTTCCATTTAAATTCAGTTTTATTTTATTTATTTCATACTTAATTTCTCCAATTTATTAAAAATAGCAAAAATACTTTAAAAAATCTGAAATTTTTTATACAAGTTGTTATTTAATTTCAGAACACAAAAATATTTTTATTTTCATTTTTAGAATTAAAAAAAGCATTTTTAAATATTTAAAAGTTTCTTTTTAATTAATTAATGAGAATTAATTTATTAAAAATACTTTTAGGTATTTAAAAATCACCAAAAAATTCATGAAACATTTAAAAACATTTAGAAACATTGTCCAACCCTCAAACCAAATTTATTTTTTGATCTTGATGCATTTTGAGAATTTTTCATGGAATTAAAATCATTTTGATGCATTATTTTGATCCAAACTTCCAAAAATCATTTCTGCCTAACCCTAAAGAGTTGGACTTTGATTCTTTTTGCATTGTGTTTAGCATATCATGTAGTTTGTGAGATTAAATGGCCATGATTTGATCTTTCATTTTCCATTTGTTTGGCATTTTTCTTGTTAAGGCACCCTAAAACCCTAGAAAACATAGAAAAATCATAACTTGAATTAGGTTAAGAGTTGGAACTTCTCCTTTGGGCAGTGAGTTAGTATAGGATTAGGGATCCTTTGAGTGCATTTTCAATTTTTTGTATTAATGTTTGCTTCTGATTTTGGTTTGTGTTTGATGCATTGATCATAAACCCTAATTTGGGCTTCCATATGCACCTATCTTGTATTTGCCTTCATATCTTGACTTGCCATGACATTCTATGAATTATTGTGATTCATTTGACATCATAAGACATATTGAAAGCATGTTTGATCACTGCATCTTGCATTTCCCATGTTGTATGCCATTTGCACTTCATGACTTTTCATGTATGTTCATGTGTCTTAACTTGCTTCATTTGCATTCATAAGCTTGTATGATCATCCCCATGTGTTGTTTCATGTTTGTAGCATCTCATAGCATCATTAGCATCATGTATGTGCTTCTGGTCTTGTTTCTCATCATGTCATTGCATTCCATTTGACATTGCATTGCATCTTTCTCACTAACTTTTCAGGTGGTAAGCAACTTTGAGAAGTGAATTTGCCTTCACTTCTCATAACTTCTCTTCATCTCTTTTATGCATCCTTGCTGCATTTTTGTATGTGTTTGAGTTTGAGCTTGTTCATCCTTCTTCTTCTCACTTTCTTTCTTCTAGTGACTTGTCTTCTTGAATGAAGCAAGTTACTTTGCTTCTCCTGATCCTTTCATCTGCTTCCTGGTGGTTCCATTGAAGATTTCTTCTCTTGTAAACCTCACAAACCTTAGGAACAACCAAGCATGACAATGATTAGGGTTTTGTTTAGTCTCCCCTCTTAGTTTTACCTTTGTGTCTCTTTTGAGTCTTCTCTTCTCATCTCATAATCAAGGACTAAACCATAAAGGCTTTAAGGCTTTGTGATCACAAGTAGTTTAATGATCTTAATCCTATATCAAAGGTGATTAAGTGTGAGAATCTGACTTCACACTTAAGGTATTCTCATTACCCCTAATCAGAGGGAAGATGTGATGTGTTTACTAACCCATTGGTTTAGGCTTAAGCTCATTAACTTATGACAAACTTTCAAAAGCAATAAAAGATTGAAAACACTCAAAACAAACAATAATCGTCTCCTTCGGGATTCTTTTTCTCATCTCATTCACTCACAAACGAGAACTCGCTTCTTCCGTCTAATGCAAGACAGTTTGCACCTGAGCCAAACAGGTCATACACTTGAGCATAGACAAGTAAGCAGTTCACAAGTCAATTCACCTTTCAGTCTCTTTGGGTCGAACTACGGTGTTCTGACTTCCTCATTGCACGAGAGGATACGTAGGCATAACTTAACGGTTATCGAACAAAAGTCTCTGTATATTCCCCCTCTTTCCAGCAATTATCCTTTAAGCCTCATGATCTTGAGCATCATACTCCTGTTCTTACACTGACACTTTCATACTTCATATCACTTTTACACTTTACACTGACACCTGTACATTCTTTTCCAGTTATTTTATACACAGATTGCACTGACACTACCCCTTTAAAACACAAATCTTTTAAGCGTGGATCCCGTCGAGTACGACGGACAATCTGGGTGCTAATACCTTCCCAGGTTGTAACCAACCCCCTTTCTCAGTCTCTCTGGTTCGCAACCGTCTTATCCATATCTTTCCAGGTCTATGCAGCATTACCTTTCCTCCGGGATAAAAATGCCTAGCTGGCGACTCTTTTCATCTCCAGTGAGTTCACTGCTGTGTGTTCTCATTGTCCCTTTCGCCGACCGTTCGCGTCTGTACCTTTATTTGGGCCATTCCCATTTATCGGGAGCGACAGTTATGCCTCATCTTTCCATGCTAAGATGCCAAGAATATGATATGCTTATGATGAATATGATGTGATATGATGCTTAAAAAGAAGAGGGCAAATTTGGGGTGTTACAGCTGCCCCTATTCAAACAACTGTTAATCTGAAAAGGACGCTAGCACGGGCTATCGACCGTTCAAGATGAACTGTGGTTGAATACCAAGAAAACCTGAAATTTGCACTCTGATGGAGAATGCAAAAACTGGGAAATAAACCCAACCAAATGACACTTTGGTGGCTGAAATGGAGAGAAAGCAGACGAGCTCCTTCCAAGTTGAACTATTATTTTGGATAAGAATCCTTTGATAGACGAGTGTTCCTCAAACAACCCTGTTACGCCAGGAACTGGACATACGAGCCCCCATACACTTTACAAAAATATATGACTTGAGACAGACGAATCTCCTTCGGATACACCTGTTACGCCAGGACCGGTGATGCACTTAAGTTTGTGGGATAAACATGCATAATCAAGGTAGACGAACCCTCTTCATATATTATCCGTTGATACATGGTATAAGACAGACGAGTCTTCTTCGAGAAAAACTGTAACGCTAGGTGCAACATTAATAAGCGGTGCTTGAGACAGACGAGCCTTCCTCGGATATACCTGTTACGCCAGGACCGGTGACCATTTTGACGTTTAATCCCACCGTCAGGACTTCAAACCTCTTCAACACAGACGAGTATTGGATGATCATCAAGAGAACACATACGAGTGTCATAAGTCAATGATACAAACGAATATCAGACGATGATCTGAGAAACTTAGACGAGCGCTTCAGGCAATGATACAGACGAACATCAGTCACTGGTACAGACGAATACCAGAAATCCAACACGGACGAGCATTTGGAGTAGTGATACAGACGAGTACCATAGTAATTATCAAATCAATACATATGAATATAAGTTAACATAGACGAGTGCAGGGAATGATACAGAAGAGTATCCCAACAATGCAGACGAGATTCAAGCAGATAACAAACACAGACGAGTGCTGGAGAGTGCAGACAGGCAAACAATTACAGCCATGGGCAACTGCTGGGGAAAGCAAACGAGCAATACCAAAGTGATAACATAAACGAGTGTTGAGAAATGCAGACGAGCAATAAGCCACCATCAAACACAGACGAGTGCTGGGAAGTGCAGACGAGCAACAACAAATACCAAACACAGACGAGTGTTGGGATGTGCAGACGAACATCAGACAAATGCCTGATTGGCAACAAGAATCACAACTCTGCAGGGGAGAACCACGTCAAGAGGCTTTGACACTTAACTTTGATTAGGGGATGAATAACTGTTTGTATCATCACATTGACCAAAAATAAATTGGCGACCTCTCTGGGGAATATTTCACTGATGGGAGTGAAACCCAAATATGTACCCTGTAAGGAAATCAAGCATTCCGCTTCCGGCTGGGCATACTCTACTGGGGGAAGAATAAACTGTTGGGGATCCCCATCTATCAAGACTTAGCTGGGGAAATTTCTGCTTGGGAGAAAGTGACGCCATCCTGCAACCTGCAACAACAGAAAACACATATGTGCCCCGGGGACTTGCATGGTATGATCTATTCATCCATCGTCACCCGACACTCAAAGAGGATTTCAAATGTTTCCCTGCAATGTCATTTTCTTTCAAATTATCACCATGTTTTAAATGCAATGCTATTTTTGCCAAAAATTCAAGACATTTTTGCAAACAAAAGTAAACACAACACAACTTTTTTACTGAATATTCTTTTTATTGAAAGGCCTCTGAACAGGCAATGTTTTTACATCAGGAAGTAACCACCTGGAAAGAGGTAGTTACCATAAAATTTAGAAAATAAACTATCCTAATGGCAATGGACACGGAATCCCAATGAGTTTCCTTCTTGCTATGACCAGCATGTCTTCCAAACTCTCCATTCATGCCTTTGCTTTCTGAGAAGATGAGGGGACTGATTCCTATCCTTCTGATATTGTCAAGCTGTACAAAACAATGATTTGGTTCAGATTACTCAGATCGCAGTTGTTCGCTTATTCCCTTGTTTTACGTGGATCGCTCTTTCGGGTTTTCAATCCACCGGGATACCCTTTTTTGCCCGAGTTGTCCGATGTGGCTTTTCAACTCAGCGGATGTACATTTTTTATTTATTTTCCCTAACTTTTTCCTGAGCTTTTTATTCTGTTTTTAGCTCGCCGGGATGCCCTTTTCTTGCCTGGACTTTAATTTTGTTTTTGTGTCTAGCGGGTCTATTTATGCGAAGTATTTTTTAACTGCGTCCGAGTTAACAGGGGATTGGAAATCTTCTCCATCCATAGCGGTGAGCATCAGTGCTCCGCCTGAGAAAACTTTCTTCACTATGAATGGTCCTTCGTAGTTTGGGGTCCACTTGCCCCTGTGGCCTGAACCTGGAGGAATGATCCTCTTGAGTACAAGCTCTCCTACTTGATACTCCCGAGTACGTACTCGTTGATCGAAAGCTCGCTTCATTCTCCTCTGATAAAGCTGACCATGACAGATAGCTGCTAATATCTTTTCCTCAATTAGACATAGCTGATTATATCGAGCACGCACCCATGCAGCCTCATCAAGCTTCACATCCATCATTACACTCAGTGAAGGAATTTCTACTTCAACAGGCAAGACTGCCTCCATACCATATACCAATGAGAAGGGAGTTGCCCCGGTTGACGTCCTGACTGACATATGGTACCCATGCAACGCGAAGGGTAACATCTCATGCCAATCCTTGTAAGTGACAACCATCTTTTGCACAATCTTCATGATATTCTTATTTGCCGCCTCTACCGCACCATTCATCTTTGGTTGGTAAGGAGAAGAGTTGTGGTGTTGAATCTGGAAGTCCCGACACAATTCTGCCATCATCTTGTTGTTCAAGTTAAAACCATTGTCAGTGATGATTCTCTCGGGCACTCCATATCTGCAAATAATGTCTCTCTTCAAAAATCTGGCTACCACTTGACAAGTGACATTGGCATAAGATGCTGCTTCAACCCACTTAGTGAAGTAATCGATCGCGACCAAAATGAAGCGATGACCATTTGAAGTCGTAGGCTCTAATTTTCCAATCATATCAATGCCCCACATAGAAAAGGGGCCAAGGAGATGACATGACATTGAGCGGGCTTGGAGGAACATGTACCTTGTCTGCGTAAATTTGGCACTTGTGGCACTTACGGGCGTATGAGCAACAGTCTGCATCCATTGTCATCCAATAGTACCCTGATCTCAACAACTTCTTTGCCATAGCATGTCCTCCTGCATGAGTACCGAAGGATCCCTCGTGGACTTCCTGCATTAACAAGCTTGCTTTGTGTCTATCCACGCATCTGAGCAAGACCATGTCGAAGTTTCTCTTATACAAAACCCCATCTGTATTCAAGAAGAAACTAGCTACAAGTCGCCTTAAGGTCTTCTTGTCATTGGATGATGCCCTAGCTGGGTATTCTTGTTTTTCTAGGAATAGCTTGATATCAAAGTACCAAGGTTTTTCATTAGACACGGCGTCTACAGAGAAAGCATGAGCTGGTGCGTCAAGCCTGGAAATGTCAATCCTGGGCACATAATTCCAACACAAGACTTTGATAGACGAAGAAAGAGTAGCCAATGCATTGGCAAATTGATTCTCATCACATGGTATTTATTGAAGTTTAACCGTTGTGAAGAACGTCAACAGTTTTCTGGCATAATCCCTGTAAGGAATTAGGTGTTCTTGATGCGTATACCACTTGCCGGTAATCTGATTGATAATGAGGGCTGAATCTCCGAATATATCGAGGGTCTTAATCCGAAGATTAATAGCCTCCTCTATTCCCATTATGCATGCCTCGTATTCCGCTTCATTTTTGGTGCATCCAAAAGTAATTCTGGCAGTGAAGGGAAAGTGAACACCTTTAGGAGTGATAAGAACAGCACCAACTCCAAGTCCATTGATATTGACTGCCCCATCAAACATCAACTTCCATTTGGATTCAGGGTCTGGCCCCTCCTCTGGAAGTGGTTCCTCACAATCAGTTGTTTTGAGGTACATGATGTCCTCATCAGGGAAATCAAACTTCATTGGCTGATAGTCATCTTCAAGAGGTTGCTGTGCAAGGTAGTCCGAAAATACACTCCCCTTGATCGATTTCTGAGAAGTATACTGTATGTCATACTCTGTTAAGATCATTTGCCACCTAGCAACCCTTCCGGTTAACGCTGGTTTCTCAAAGATATACTTGACAGAATCCATTTTTGAGATTAGTAGTGTGGTATGAGTCAACGTGTATTGTCTCAGTCGGCGAGCAGCCCATACCAAAGCGCAACAAGTTTTCTCGAACAGTGAGTAACGGGATTCAGAGTCGGTAAACTTTTTGCTAAGGTAATAAATAGCGTACTCTTTTCGACCAGACTCGTCATGTTGGCCTAGAACACACCCCATTGACCCTTCTAGCACAGTCAAGTACATGATAAGCGGTCGTCCTGGAACTGGAGGCATTAGAATCGGAGGCTCCTGCAAATATTCTTTTATCTTTTCAAAGGCTCTTTGGCAGTCCTCATTCCACCTGACCGTTTTCTCTTTTCTTAGCAATTTGAATATTGGCTCACACGTGGCAGTTAGATGAGATATGAACCGTGAAATGTAGTTCAACCTCCCTAAAAACCCGCGCACTTCTTTTTCTATTTTTGGTGCAGGCATATCTTGTATTGCTTTTACCTTTGCAGGATCCACTTCGATTCCTTTCTAACTAACAATGAAATCCAGCAGTTTTCCGGAACGCACTCCGAAAGTGCACTTGTTTGGATTCAACCTCAGCTTATAATTTATCAGTCTATCAAACAACTTCTTGAGATTGACCAGATGCTCTTCTTCGTCTCGGGACTTAGCAATCATATCGTCCACATAGCATTCTATCTCCTTGTGTATCATGTCGTGGAACAATCTGACCATAGCCCGCTGATACGTTGCCCCGGCGTTCTTCAAACCAAAGGGCATCACCTTGTAGCAGAATGTACCCCACGGGGTAATGAACGTTTTTTTCTCCATGTCTTCCGGTGCCATCTTAATTTGATTATATCTGGAGAAGCCATCCATGAAGGAAAATACTGAGAATTGAGCGGTGTTGTCTACCAGCACATCAATGTGGGGTAACGGAAAGTCATCTTTTGGGCTCGCTCTATTTAAATCCCGGTAATCAACGCACATCCGGACTTTGCCGTCCTTCTTTGGTACAGGCACAATGTTAGCTACCCAAGGTGGGTAACTAGTTACGGCAAGGAATCCGACATCCTACTGCTTCTGAACCTCCTCTTTGATATTCATCGCCATGTCAGGACGAGTTCTTCTCAACTTTTGTTTCACAGGAGGACATTCTTCTCTCAATGGTAGCTTATGCACAACAATGTTGGTATCCAGCCCTGGCATATCTTGATACGACCAGGCGAAGATATCCACATATTCATGCAGCATACTAATCAACTCTTTCTTTACTTTGGCCTGCAGACTGGCCCCAATCTTGATCTCCTTCTTCACATCTTCAGTTCCGATGTTGATGATCTCTATTTCTTCCTGATGAGGCTGAATAACCCTTTCCTCTTGTTTCAACAACCTGACCAATTCTTCAGGGAGTTCACAGTCTTCCTCAACCCATTCATCAGCTTGGTAGATAGGATTGTCAAAGTCATGCGTGGTCATAGCAGGAACGTTATCACTAGAATCCGGATGATCAACACTGCACAGACGATGTGCTTATTTCAAAATCTGTTTATTTTTCAAAAGAGGCGCAAACACATAAACAAAAAAGGAAAAACACATTGCCATTCTTATTTTTTTTGTGAAAAATTTAAAACGAAAGAAAGAGAACGCAATTTGTCTGAAAAAATGTCCTTTATTTCATGGTAAAATAAATGCATTCAAAGCATGGTGGCCCTATAATGATTCCTTGCACCTTGGGCAGAGTGCAGGATTTGACAATGCAACATGATAAGAAAAGGAAACAAATAAATTACTCTGATTGCCAGGTAACTTGGACGATGTCTTCAGCAAACCAGTTCTTTAGCTCCTCTCCGTGTGCACACGGATGAATCCAGTTGTCCCAGTCACCATCATTGCCTTCTTCTTTGCTTGTTACACGGATATAGTTGCGGTCGAGCATCCCAGCGCTTGTGAAAGTAATAGCTTTACCACTTGGACCCATCAGGTTGATAACCAAGCCCAAACTTGTCATCTTTCTTCTCTAATTCCAGCAACTTTCCCCAGCCCTGGGTGCTTCCCGACTGAACCACTTCCTTAGCCTGCTTGTAGGAGTGAATGGAGGTACCTTCTTTCTCATTGTTCCTCTCTACTGGAGTCAAAATGCTGACGTTAACTGCTTCGAAGGCCTAACACAGTGTTTCATGGATCTTTCCGTCCATCTCCACATATTTTAAAGTTGATAAGTGGCTCACAAAGATGTCTTCCTCTCCGCACACAGTAATTACTTGGCCATCAACCACATACTTTAGCTTTTGATGCAGAGTGGAAGTTACTGCTCCGGCAGCATGAATCCAAGGACGTCCCAGTAAGAAACTATACGCGGGCTGAATATCCATGACGTAGAATGTGCTCTTGAATACTTGAGACCCTATTTTCACAGGTAACTCTACTTCTCCGAACACTGACCTTCTAGACCCATCGAAAGCTTTAACTATCAAATCACTGGGCCGCAGGACGATACCATCAACATTCAGCTTCATTAAGGCTTTCTTCAGGAGTACATTAAGAATAGAGCCTGTGTCCACCAGGACATGCGAAAAAATAGCACCCTTACACTCCATAGTAATATGCAGTGCTTTGTTATGGTTATGGCCCTCTGAAGTAAGGTCTTTATCTGTGAAGCCCAACCCGTGGCTTGCATTCACACTACCCACTACAACTTCCAGTTGATTAATAGTTATCTCTTGAGGAATGTATGCCATCTGCAACACTTTCAACAAGGCTTCTCTATGTGCTGGAGAACACATCAGCAAAGACAGAATCGATATTTTGGACGGCGTCTGGTTCAACTGTTCGACCACCTTATAATCACTCTTCTTAATTATTCGCATAAATTCCTCCACTTCTTTCTCAAAGGTACCCTGTCCAGCAGCAGGAGTTATCGTTTCTTCAGTCGCTGTTTGCTTTCCTTTAGCCATTGCCGAAGCTTCAGCCTTAGGATCTCATCTCAGAACTGGGGGAGCAAAAAGACGACCACTTCTCGTAAAACCTCCAACTCCTCCGACGTTCAGTAAAGTCGGGTCAATAGCTCCTGACTTACTCTTCATCTTTTGTCCTTCCATGTACACATCTGAGCCGTAATGCCATGGGATGGCTTTATCATCTGTATAAGGAACAGGCCCAGGAACAATGATAGTAACAGGACTGACTTCATGAGTATAAATAGTCACAGGTTCTCTTCTAGCAGGCATCTTAGCTGGGTCATAAAAAATGGTGATAATGGACACACAATCACTTTCATTATCAACTTTATCAAACTGCAATGATCCTTCATCAATCAGATTCTGCAACCCCATCTTCAGGTCTTCACAACCGTTCACTGAATTCAAACACTTCTCACAATCAGAACCGCATCCCGGAAACACTCGTCCTTTTAACAGCCTTTCTTTCACTACCAACAGCGGAGTCTTCACTTCTTCTATGCTCAGAACCAGACTTAACTTCTCACCTCCGTCAACATCATTTATTCTATCCCCTCCATGGTTCGGAATAGGGTTTGAAGTAACATTGGGCGGTGGTGCGAAGTTAATCGCCTTGGAATCGATCAAATCTTGAACTTTATGCTGTAGCGCCCTGCACTTCTCAGTTGAGTGCCCGGGTGCCCCTGAATGGAAAGCGCATCTAGCATTGGCATCATACCCCATTGAAAGCTCTCCAGGTGGTGGTGGTGCTAATGTCCTCAGTTGTATCAAATTCTGGTCTAGAAATCTCTACAACAATGCAGTATATGTCATGGGAATTGCTTCGAGCACCCTATTAGCCGGACGAGCTTGTCTGGGCTGATAGGTCTTTGTTGATAGTTGTTATGTTGTGGTGGTGGTTGTTGTTGTTGTTGTTGTTGAGGCTGTACCTACTGCACAGGACTGGAAGGGATAGTGACAGCTGCCACTTGTTCATATGATCTTCTATATCCTCGACCCCGTCCTCGGCCAAACACAACATTGGTCTCATCTTCCCTTCTTCTTGGGGGTCCGTTGAAAGCTTTTCTTACTCCACTCAAGCTGCTCGCACTGGTATCCTGAATCTTTCCCATCTTTAGCAAAGTCTCGACCCTCTCGCCTGCAATTACTATATCATTGAACTTGGTAGCCGAACAAGACGCCAATCTCTCGATAAACACACCTTGCAATGTCCCCATGAACATATCAGCCATCTCATTCTTCAGCAATGGTGGTTGCACTCTGGCAGCGAGCTGATGCCACCTTTGAGCATACTCTTTAAACCCCTCCTTAGCAGTTTGAGACATGTTTTGCAGTTGAGTGAGATTTGGAGCCATGTCCAAATTGTACTAGTATTGCTTCACGAACGCCTCTGTCAAGTCCTTCCAGCTCTTAATGTTGACCCTACTTAGCTTCATATACCATTCCATGGAAGCTCCAACCAGACTGTCCTGGAAATAGTACATCCATAGCTTCTCATCTTCAGTATGGGCAGCAATCCTTCCTACAAAGGACTGGAGATGAGTCTTTGGACACGTTGTACCGTTGTACTTCTCGAAAGTCGGGACCTTGAACTTGTAAGGGATTCTAACCCCTGGAACCAAGCCCAAGTCAGTAATGTCGAACCCCAAAGAGTTCTGAGATTGAATGGCCCTGATCTGTTCATCCATCTCTTCAAATTTTCTGTTCATTTCAGCCCATTGGCCTTCAGTTTCGTCCAGCAGAGTAAACTGTTCGTCTTGACCGTCCATCTGTACATTGTTCAGCCCATCATTGATAATGGTGACCCCTGGCTGTGCCATAGGGATTTCAACTTGACGGGCGCCCGCACCGTTACGATTACCTCCATCAGCAGTACCGTTGTTCCTGGCTTGATTATTTTCAACCAACTCACGAAGACGTTCCTGATTCTGACCCATTCCTGCCATACGGGTCATAAAATTGTCCATCCTCAGTCTCAAGTCAGCTAAATCAGCGTGCATTTGATCCATGACTCTCTCTCTGTTGACTCTTGTGGGATATCTGTGTATGATTGGTTGTTCTCGAACCTTCCTGTGAGCTATAGTGCCTGAAAGGACATAAACGTTAGAAACTGAAGCACTACCTGCAAAACAAACAAACGCGTTATATGCATGCAATGTAACTGCTCATGTTTCCAAGTTTTAGGCATTTATATGCCCCAGTTCTGGTATTTTCTCCATACAACCACTTTGAGTATTAGTTTTCAATTTTTCCCTTTGAAGAGTGTTCAAATCTTAGCAGTATCAGACAAACAAGCCTTACATATTCAGACATAGTAATTTTCATATTAACACTGTATATCATGGACAACCCACTGCCGGCCAAAAGTTAGAGCACAAACAAAAATATTCCCCGAAGGGTTACAAGTCATTACATGAACAAGAGAAAAAAGATAAAGCAAGACTCCTACAACAAGCCTGTATGTAGTCTGAACAACAATAAATAAAAACTAAACTAAAGACCCAGGCTCTTCTGCAGCCACCTCTGCTCTATTCTTCTTCACACTTGCTCTCAACTTGAGCTCTTCAATCTCCTTCAGTGCCTCCTCCAAGGCTATCTGGCTTTTTGCCAACTGCTGAGTCGTTTCCCTTCGTATGTTGCGGACTTGCTCCACCTCTTCCTTCTTGAAGGCCATTTGTACCTCGAAAAACTCTTCTTTTTCTTTAAACTTCTTCTGCTCCTGTTCCCTTTGGCCTTACAACCAAACAATGGACTGACGAGCTTCCTTGAGAGTCTTCAAAGTCTTTTTGCGTTCCGCTTCTCTTTTTGCCTCCATCAGACCCAACCTCTGAAAGTGAGCTTCCCTTCCAGCAAATTCTTTCTCTTTAGCTTCCAAGGAGGCTTGCATCTTCTGTAGCTTTCCATCTGCTTCATTCTTGGCCTAGTTGGCAAGATGGTACAAGTTAACCATTTCAGCATTCTCCACTCGGACTTCATGCAGCTGAGTTTCCAATTTCTTATACTCTTCAAGGGAGACAGTACTCTGACATGGCACTTCTTTAGGATATAATGGAGCTTCTACCGAGAACGGCATGAGAACTTCCTCTACACGTTTCTGCAACCATGTAGCAAAAGGAGGATACGTCTTGGGATCTACTCTGCCAAAGTCTTTCTTACCTTTCCTCACTCTGTGAACCCAAGCCTGAGATGCTTGTAGAACTAACTCCTTGTTTCCCTCCACAGGAAAATACAAAGATTCAGCAAATTCTTCCATATTTGATGAATCTCTCAGAGGATAGCCAAATTGCTTCCTGGCTAATGTTGGATGATAACTGATCACACCCTTCCTTCCTAGTAAAGGCACTCCAGCAAATCTTCCACAACTGACCAGCATTTCCTTCCCTAGCAGATCTCTGTCATATCCCCAAGCTATGTCCTCAGAAGTTAACCCCATCAGCCTTCTAGACCATCTCCACTCATCTCTCATCTCCTTGAAAGCACCTGATTTTGGCAATTGCCTAGCAAACCACTCAGCAAACAATGAAGCACAACAGCCTACTGGTCCACCTCTACCTTTCTCATTCCGGTAGTGAACGTTGTAGTAGAAATCTCCCAACAGAGTTGGCATAGGATTGCCCTTAGCAAAGATGGAGATTACTTCCAAGCTCACAAATTCTTTTTCTCCCGGGAACAGGTTAGACCCATACACCATCAAAGCCAGCACAACACCAAAATCCCCCCATTTACCCTCTTTGGCATATTCCTCAGCCTCTGGTATATGCACATTCCAAGGGAGTCCTCTGCCTTCACTGTCTTTCATAGCATTCTTGACTTTAGCAGCTGGTAAACGGCAGACTTTGGCTATGTCTTCTTCCTTAAGAACCACCTCAGACCCATAGAAAGGCAAGGTATCTCTGACTGGAACACCCAAAATGCTGGAAATCTCCTCCAAGGTAGGAGCCAAGATGTAACCTGGAAACACAAAACACCGCAGCAGGGGATCATAAAACTGAAGCAAGGTGTGCAAGCTGTCCTTCCGGTCTGCAGTAGGTTTGTCCATGTACTTCAATATCTTGCCATACCTCTTCCTGAAATTTCCCAAGACTTGGTCAAATCAAACCTGCTAATTTCTGAACACTCCTGACTTCAGGTTGAAGAAAAGTATAGTGAACATTCTTTTTCCTTGTAATTCTTTTGACTTCTGCCATCTGGAGATAAGATTACCAGAACTGGGTGCTAATTGTGAACAATAACCTGAAAAATGAAAACATAAACAATTAATGCAAGAATGATGCAATGCAAATGCAATGCAGGCATATGATCAATCTGGGACCATCTGGATACTGGACACTGAATATAAGGACCCTCTGATCAACTGCAAACCAAGATCCTCTGAGCCACAACCCTCTGATAGAAATTCTCAGAACCATAACACCAAGAAAACCAGAACACCAGCACCATAAGGACCAAATCTCCACAAGGACCACTGATAATGAGGGTATGTAGAGGCCAAGGGTTACTGCAAACCTATAAACCCCTCCCAACCTCACTGGTATGCTCCGGGTCAGACATCACGGACTCTCAAAGCCAAATAGCAATAATACTTTCACCATTTCCGAGAAATGGCTCATGACCAGATCAGGGAATCGGTTTGGCATTATATACTACGCAGGGAGGCCTCAGCCGAGTCCGGGAAAACAAGGTCATCCTATGTAAGTCCCAGGTGGGCCCTCATATGCGAATGGGTTTGCCACAAAATGTGGTCTGCCACTGTCATCACTAGAGAGGGTTGTTTCCACAAGGTTCTCAATGATCGGTCCCCAGCTGCACATAACTGTCAAGGTTATGAAATGAGAGAGGAAGATCCCCAAATCAAAAAATTTCCAAGACGGTCGCAAATCTAGGCGTGGAACTCACTACTACCTCCATGACAAGATCTCATGAGGCCAAAGTGGAACCACTCTAAGTCCTAAGGTGCACTCGAGCCGTGGTAATGAGCTCATCTCTCAGAAACAATAACACCCAAACCCACCAAATAGAAGATCCAGTCCAGACAGTCCAGTATATAATATGATGCATAAAATAAATACTGAAAAACTGTAAATAAAGCTGTAAAAAAACTGTAAATAAACAACAGTAAAATACAACAAGCAACAACACACAATCAAACACCCAAAGAAACAGAAACATGCAAGCGCTAGGAGAGATTCACAGGGGAACCAGAGATACTCTGGTTAGGAAATCCCCAGCAGAGTCGCCAGCTGTCGCTCCCCGGATTTCCATCCTGGTACAAACGCGAAAGTGGCGCGGAAAATAATAGAGTCGCCAGCCAGACATTTTTATCCCGAAGGAACGGGAATGGTAATGCTGCACAAACCAGAAGAAAGAAGAGGAAGGACACGGGTCATGCGAACCAAAAGAGACTGAGTTCGGGAGTCGGTTACAACCTGGGAAGGTATTAGCACCCCAGATCGTCCGCCGTACCCGACGGGATCCGCGCTTGCAAAGAAATTGTTTCAAAGGTTGAAGGAATGAAAGCCATTGCAAAGGAAATGAACTGAATTGGATAAAAGAAAAGAAAAAGGAACTGAAAAAGAAATGAAAAGGAAAAAAGTAGGGAAAATAAAGATTGTGCTCGAACGGGCCCTACCCCACTGCCTACATACCTCATCTGGACAATGAGGATCAGAGTCGCCGTAGTTCCCCTAACTAGGGGTGGAAAAGATTTCTTGTGTCTTAAGTCTTGAACTTCCTATGTCAATGCTCAGGTGTTGCAGGCTCGGACGACGAGTGCGTTACCGTCTTGCAAAATGACACGTAGGAGCAAGTTCGCGTACGGAGCGAAGGAGATGAGAAAAGAATTCCCGAAGGAAAGACGCTTATTGTTTGTTTGTGTTTTTTAGAAGCTTTTTATGAGTGTGTCACAAGGAAGTGAACTCAAGCTCTTTTCCATGGAATGTGCACTTGTCACTACATTCCAAGATGGAATAATAGAACAAGCACACTCAGGTAAGGAGAAGATCCCCAAAACTTGAATCCAGAGATTAGGGCTTAAGCTCACTAACTCATTAACTTAATAAATGTTTTTGTTATTTACAATGAAGAAGTGTGTTTTATGCTTTTCTTGGTGAAGATGATATCTTGATCAGACTTGTGCATCACAAGACAAGCTTGTACTATCCCAAGATGGGAAGACTACAAGTGTCTCATGGGATAAGGCTATTGCTCAAGGTATCACTTCAACCTTTATTAAGTGTCTTCTTTAGGGTTTTGAGATGAGAAGAAATGAAGAAACAAAAGCATCACAAAGGTAAGAGTCTAATGGAGGACTAATGAATCCTAATTGTTGTCATGCAATGGTAATTCTAGGTTAGTGAGGTTTACTATCCTAAAGAAGAAAGAAAGAAGAAGAGAAGAAGAAGAAAGGAGAATAGAAGATGGGGGAAGTAAGGCCTAAGCTCAACAATCACAAGGTTAGAACAAATAATAATAAGAAGAGAAAGAGATAAGATTTGGATATGTGGGAATCACACCCACACCTCTCACTTACCAAAGCCCCTGAAATGGTTAGTGACACAAGTGTAAAGGCAATACAAAATGAACAAAATGCCATACCAAAGCTACACCACCAGAAGTGAAATCATAAACCCAAATACCAAATGCCAACTCAAAGTACAAGCATGAGAAGAGAACCACATAACTCAACATGGAGCAATAAGAATCATTATGACAAAACAAAACAAACATGAGAAGATGCAAATCAAAATAAACAAACCACAACCTCAAGGTGCAAGACCAGAACCTTAATCATGTTAGAAAAGTGCCTAAGAAGCATGGGAGATGAAGAGAAGAGGTGCATATAGCCAAGTGCTTACATTATGAGAAAGAAGAAGCAAAGGAAATGAGGTGGATATTCATAAGAGTGAATGAACTTCAAGAACACAAATTCCTCAAGGTACCAACTACAACCCAAGATCAGAGAGGTATCAACATCCTAATAAGGCTCTAAACAAGTTGAAGAAGTTGGCACAAGTGCCCTTCTAGGCTAAGGAGAAAACAAATGATCCAAAAGAGACAAAATGGGACAAGTCAAGAACAAAAATTCAAAACAAAACAAGTGAGCATTCAAAAATTCCACAACCTTGCACAAATGACCTTCAATCATACTATAACTACATGCCAAAAGGAGGGAATGAGAATCAGAAGCTAAACAAGTCAAATGAGGGTTCAAACATGGATTAGGGTTAGATGGCTTCACTCACAAGTTAGAGATCAAAATCAATTAAACAAAATTCTAAAAATCAGAACAAAAATCACCAATAAACTACACTTCATCATGACTTCAAAGCAAAAAGAATCAGCCAAAAATTCAAAATAATGATCAAGATAGAAAATGGACAAGTCAACATGCTTCAAAATGAAATAAAATGAATTAATTAAAAGGGACAATTAATTTCCACGTGCCCAATAAAAATAAATGGAAAATAAAAATGTCAAAAATTAGAGAAATCTCAAAGAAGCATTCATGAAATTTTTTATAATTTTTGGGGACCTAAAACTATTTTTAAAAATTGAAAACCAAACTGTAAATAAAAAATGAAATAAAAAGAAATAAAAATAAATGAAACAGGCTAGGGGTGAGCATAGAAACAATTCTAGTTCACATTCAATGGGCCTCAAAGTCAGGGGGTGGGAATAGCACTCAAGCCCACTCAGTCCAGCGCATAACACAATAATTATAATGGAAATTCATTTAATTCAGCAAAAACAGTGGACCATTGGATCAAATGGATGCGCAGGATTAGTTAACTCATTAAACAAAGTACACAAAATGATTGGTCACAGGGAGAGGACACGTTAACAAAGGTGTGGTGAGAAACATATGGATTAATTCAGTTTATAATTTCAAACACAGAACACGTGAGAGATAGGGTGAGGTCCTTAATGTGGTGGCACAATGAGGAGCGTTCAGATCACAAATCCAATGGTCCTTGTTCATCTTCTTCAAGCAAACTCAGGCAAGGAAATTTCCAGAATCCGGTGACCGGAGCTAGGGCTTCAGCACCGGCAAACTCAAACTATGAACAAATCTCAACAGAAATTTATCAAAATGTCCAGATCAAACAATTAAACTATGATGAATCCAAAAATGATCATGAAATTCACAATGGATCAATGAATCAAGCGGATCGAAGAAAAACAGATTTGATCATGAAACTTCAAATCTTCATAAAACATTCAATTCTCAAGCATTTTCAAATCTAAAAGGTGCAGAATACTCAGCAATGTTCACAGATCACAATGCATACCATAAACACAAGTTTCAGATCCATGGATTCAGTAGGTTACCTGAACTTGCAGAGCACGAAATAGGTCAAGACAAGCCTCCAATCACTGCAGATCTACCTCTTCTAACCTCTCCTTGCAAAATAAATGCAAGAGAGAACTTGAATTGCTCTGGATCTTGATGTTTGAGAGCAACTTCTCTTGAATGGTACCTCTTGAAATCTTGAGCTTCAGCTTAAATCAATGGTGGATTAATGATCCTTATGCTTCAAGGATTCAAGATATGTAATTTGTTTGTGAAGAGAGTGAGAGAGTGATGAGATTCGAAGAGAAATGCTCTTGTGCAAGAAACTTTGGAGTAGTGAATATGTGATGAATCTGTGCCAAAAGAAAACCCTAGCTGCTTTTATATCATCCCAATATGCAATGCTGAAAGAATGAATAGAATTGCACGTGAGAGGAGAGTGTGAGAGTGAAATTGCAAATTTGGCAAGATTGGTGTGAAGTCATGCTTGACTCGTGCATCCCTCTCATTCTTTTCACATGTGTGATCACAATCATGCCCTTGATTCAAAACAAAAATCATCTTGGCCCTTGGATGTGAGGGTCATGCATTTCTCATGTTCATGCATTTTTGCACCTCATGGAATATTCTTCTTCTCATGCACGAATTTGGCAAGTTTTTTGGAACAAAATGGACTCTTGGCAATGCTTTGTAAGTATGTGACCTCATTTGGTTCATAACATCACTCAAAAATAAGTCCTATGAGATCTTGCATTTGTGGAAGGCTTGAAAATTATGCCATGCCCTAAAATTCTTGAGATTTTTGAAGGACTTTTCTCCCTAACCATGAAGGCTATGAAAATGCTCTTGTACTTTTTAAAAATGGGAGGCTTTAATCTTCAACTTTCATGTTTGGTGGTGATCCATTTGAAACTTTTTTCACCAAGTTATGCTTACTTGAAAATTAGGGCAAAATGTTACTAAAAATGGAAATTTCCATGACCAAACTTATGCCAAAAATGCAAAACACCTCAAAACCTCTTGATTCTTGATCTTTGACTTTTCCAAACCTCTTCTAAGGTTATACGAACATCCATTGGCTTGAAAAATAGGATTGGACCCTTTGAAATCTCACAGTTGACTTCTAGAATGCGCAGTTGACCAATTTCTTCATTTACAAGCAACTAAAGAAATATCTGACTTCCACAAGGAATTTTCTCACCAAATTTCATCCCTAGGATCCTCTTAACATATGAGAGACTTTGCCCAAATGAAATGGCCAAATTCACAAGGTTTTCATGCTTGAAACTCAAACCCTAATTTGGGATCATTGTGTAGGAGCTTTGCCCTAGCTTGAATTCCCTGATGATCCTTCAACCTCCTCGGCTTTTGTGAATGACCTTGAACTTGTTAATGCAATGTAGACTTCCCATAGGAATTGGACAAATCCTTGGGCCTCCTGTTATAGCTTGAAATGCTTCAAAACCCTCCACAGATGATCATATGCCTAATGTTAGGTCATGAGAATGTTATGCCTCATCTTTGCATGCTAAGATGCCAAGAATATGATATGCTAATGATGAATATGATGTGATATGATTCTTAAAAAGAAGAGGTCAAATTTGGGGTGTTACAACACTAAAACCCTAATTAAACCCTAATCACCTTCAGATGACCGGAACAGTGTTCCGGTCATCTTCTCCGGCGAGACCCCAACATCAACTTCTTCCCTAGGCCATTTCCAGAGCTCTAAAGCTCCAGATCACTCCCCCACACCTCCCTAAGCCTGAACCCAACCTCAAAACTAATTTCTAATGGCTCATGAATAAGATACGAATCAAAACTCAAAAATGGCAAAACTTTCAGAAACACGATACATGCTCAATATTCAATCATTTTCAAAACCAACAAGTGCAGTGTGATCAGTGAAGCATATAGATCATTTCTATAACATAACAAGTTCTGGAAAAAAGTTTGAAGGTGGCTACATGAGCTGAAGCTTTCACCTTTGGAACTTTTGGACCTCTTCTCTTGTGCAAATCCACTTCACTTGACCCCCTGATGATGTTGCAATGCTTTAAAAGGGTTTAGAATGGCTGGATTGAGAGGTTGCAACTCAACTGGCCTGAAATCGTGTTTTGTGTTTGTGGGGTTTCAGGCTTGTTTGATGGTTGGGAAATGTTCTATTGATGATGGTGAGTTGAATGGTGAAGTTTATTTGATGTTTGAGTGGCTGGACAGAGTGTTTCAAAAGTTTGAAGCTTGAAGGTGATTTTGTGAAACTTGGTATATCTGATGATTCAGGCTTGTGTGTCTTGTGTTATGGATTGCTTTTTGTCCACATAACATAACCCTATTGGCCAGAGAGTGGTTGTGGCTGCAGCTGATTGGTATGAGTCCATTTGCAAAAAGTCAACAAATTGTGTACTTGAGGTATGGGCTCATGTAGCAGCTATTCTATGGCATCTCCTAGCTCAGCATTGATCAAGGAGAGTCATGGGATTGAGATTATGTAGCTGGATGGCTTGGAGGGAAAGATCTCATAGGTTTTGCAAGTGTTATGTGATTTTCCCCTTTTGAGAAAACTTGTGATGCAAGCCATATAAACTTGTGATTCTTTGGGAAATTATGGTCACAATGCAATGTATTATGTTTGTATGATGCTTAGAGAGTGATTAGAGGTCACAAAATGACTTGGTATGTGAAATTGCAAAAAATCCTCTTTGGTGTGAAAGTGAAAATTATAGGATTTATCCCAACTTTGCAAGGCCATAACTTGAGTTCCATAATGAATTAGAACACGTTCTTGTACTTTTTGAAAAGGGAATGATCCAATCTAAAACTTTCATGACCAACAATTTTTCATTTGAAGCATTTTTGGTTGACAAAGAGGAGGTTGAAAAAACTTTCCCAAAATGGAAAGTTTCCATTACAAGTCATTTCCATTTTTGGCAACTTTTGGTTTAGCTCAAATTTATTCAATATTGTGAACTTCCAAGCACTTCAATGATGAAATAAAGATCATATAACTTCAATTTGATGAAAAATCCACTTTGGTTCCATTGTTGGGGGCCTTAGATGCCCTGATTTTGCTCTGACTTGTTCAAGAAAATACCTAATGAACATATGACTTCCACAATGAATTTCTTCATCAAACTTGGTACACATGATCATTATAACATATTGAGACTATTAGAAACAAGAATGACCAAAAAAATTGGAGTTATGGCCTCTGAAACCAAAACCCTAATTTCAGGTCATCTGTGCAATGAAACCCTAGCTCTACTTCCATGCTTTGCCAGTTCTTGTGATTTCTTGACTTCCTTGATCTTTGAGGGACATGATATGATGATAGAACACACATGGTCCCTCTTGGAATTATTGGAGACCTTTGGAGTGGCTCAGATGGATCCTTGGATTGCTCAAATCACAAACCCTAGATGTAGATGAACTTGAACTAATGCAGTGAAACAAAAATGCAATATGAGATGATATGCTTAAACTAATGCAATCATGAAAGATCATAAGCCAATGGGGAAATTAGTGAGGAAAAATTTGGGGTGTTTACACACCTGCTCTGACTCAGCTGGAAAAGATTTCAATCTTAAACTCTCTTGGGATGATGTATGGGAACTACCCTTATGCTGGGGATAGAAGTTGTATGGCGTCTCTCGCTGGGGAGAAAATATAGAAAGTGTCTCTTGAGTGAGAATATTGTCTACTTGGGGAACACCACCCTTTATCATCTTGCCCTGATAAGAACCATGTTGTGTGCTAAAAAAATAATGATGTCTTTCAAGCCTTTTACTATATTGTTCATGAGGAAATCGTCTCAAGAGGATTTTACAGGAGACATGGTGTCGTACCTCAAAAAATACGATCCTCGCGATGGACCTGGAAAAAACAACAGAGTCGCCACCTAATTCTATTTATTCTAACTAAAGAAAAGGGAGATATAGACACAACCTAATAAGGAAAAGAAATGCTCAACGAAACGAAATTCTAAGTTCGAGAGTCGGTTACGCAAGAGGAAGGTATTAGCACCCCTCACGTCCGTTGTACTCAACGGGAACCTCTTAGTCTAACTATGCAATTGAATGTGGATTTATGTCACTGTCTTCTAAATGGTTTGTTAAGATGTTTGTTTATAGGAAATGAATATTTTAATTATTATTATTATTATTATTATTATTATTATTATTATGGAGAAAAAATTTAATTTTTTATTAATGTTCTCGCGAAGGATTAAAATCTCTGTACCTACATATTCCCTTGTGCAATGGGAAAGTCAGAGCTTCATAGTTCGTGAAACTACGGTTTGTGATTTTTTAATGAACAATTGTTTGAAAAAACTTTCTAACTGCTAAGCGTTGGCCTATTTACTCGCGATAGGAGGTTGAAGCGCTAGCTTGTTTGCGGGGTAGAAAGATTTAAACAATGTTCGTTTAGAAAAAAGTGTTTGACCTTTGTTAAGGTGTTTTAAAATGAAAAGGCGAATGAATCACGTCCCGTGGGGCTGGCCTCAGGAATGATTCATTCAAGAACTATGTGGAATGCTAGACTCCAAAATTCAGTTCCTCCGTTTGATTAATATGAAAAAAAGATTTGAATTTGTTGGGGTATGTTTTAAGTTGTAATTTGAAAAAAAGAGACAATTCGTCATCTTTAAGGGAGATATCTCACCTATTTCACCATAAACAGTTAAGGGAGAAAATTGAAAGGGAAGAAGCTTCGAACTTGGATATATGATCAACAAGTGATTACCACATTCTTCCTTGAGAGAAATTGTTTGAGAAAATTGATTTGTTTGTGTTTGTGGGAAAAGGAGAAATATCTTTCCTATGGAGATGAATCATGTCTCATCTTTTCGAGGAAGTTGAAAGTTTTGAGTGTTTTGAATACGAAAGGGCGAATAAATCACGTCTCGTGGGGCTGGCCTCATGAATGATCCACTCAAGAACCCGTGGAATGCTAGACTCCAGAATTCAGTTCTTTCTTATAATTAATTTGTAAGAATTAGGTATTTTAGGAACGAGAGGGCGAAGAAATCACAAATTGAAGGCTAACCTCAAGAATGATTTATTCAAGAACTATGTGGAGTGCTAGACTCCAGAATTCAGTTCTTCCATTATTTGATATATGAATTAAGTATTTGCGTTTGTTTTTGATGATTTAGGGTTTATAATTTTAGAAACGAATGGGTAAATGAAACACAACTCGAAGGCTATCCTCAAGAGTGGTTCATTAAAGAACCCGAGGAATGTTAGATTCATGAGTTCAGTTCCTCGTTAATTAATTGAAAGTTTGAATGATTATTAAGTTAGAAGAGTTAGATGGCGATGCGAGGAGCAATCGACTTTCGGGTAAAATGCAAATGGAGGTTGGTTGTTTGATTAATTAAGTGGATTCGATTCCTAGTCCCTAGGGGTGTTCCTAGTAATACGAAACCCTAACCGTATGGAATGTGCAAGTGTGCGGGTGAAACTGCTCGGTATTGGACCGAGGGTTCGCGAGTGAAATAAAGTAATAAATACGGAGAAATAAATGAATTGCGTACAATGTAATCGGGAGAAGGGTACAAAACAATTACAAGGGATTGCGATGAAATAAAGGGTCTCGTTGTAATTTGCCCAAGAGAAAGTGTGTGTGCAGTGTATTAATTATTTGGTACCATTAGAACTTGAAATTAACCGGAGGCGTCAAAGTGTGGCTCTTTTACTACCTTAGAACTGATTCAATTGTTAGAATGGTTCTATAAGGAGTAGAGCATTGATATAGTATCAAAATGAGAAAATAAAATAAATATACTAAAATAAAATAAAATAAAATAGACTATGGAATAAAAATAAAATAAATGGCCTCATATTTGTCACAATTTATAGATTTATTGGATTCGATTTGATCGTACTTTTTGTTATATCATCGGCCCTCTAAAATAAGAATATATATATATATATATATATAGAGAGAGAGAGAGAGAGAGAGAGAGAGAGAGAGAAAAGACAATATTAACATATATCTCTTAGACTTTTTTTTAAAAAAAATAAAGAAGGAAATAAAAGTTGACAAAAATGATTATAGAAATTAAAATAAAATCAATAAATAAGATAAACATGAAAAAAAAATCACTAACTTTTGTGAAAATAAACAACAAAATAATAAAAATTAAAATTAAAATAGAGAAAGGGTGCAGCGTTTAGATCTGGTATGCAAAAAGAAATGCAACGGGTCATAGGCTTAGAAGCCCAGCAAAACTCACAACAAAACTATATAAAATAAAATAATAATAATAAAAAATTAAAAAAAATCGGAAAAGAGCAAGGTCAGTGAGGTGGCATGGATTTGTGTGTAGTTAGCATCAAGAAACAAGTGACGGGCCTTAAAGCTTTAAATCCAAAGAAAAAAATTAAATTAGATTTATATAGAAAATAAAAACAAAAGAAAATGAAAATAAACTACAAATCTATATACTATAACTAATGATCCAGAGAGAAAAAAAAGGTTTTTAAAGAGTGGGAGCACATGCTACGGTTTAGACGGTATAACCCAAAAACAATCAGAAAAAAAAGAAGCCAACATGTCTCTCTCAAATCTCTTCGCGGTTCACTCTATCAGATTCTCTCATATGGGTTCACATATTCACGATGGTCTCACGGTCATGGCTCTCTCAATCTCGCGATTTCACGCTCACAAACGGTTTCGGATGGTTCCGCTCAGATCTCAACTCGGTTTCTGCGTTTCTCCAAATCACAGTTCTGTCTCTCACCTCACGATCTCTCTCGCTCTTCTCACGGCGGCGTTCAGATTTATGGGTGGTTGTAAGAAGAGCGGCGGTGGCGGGTCGCCGTCTCACTCGAGATTTCCATCAGCGGAGGCTCCTGACCCTTCATCATTCTCGTAAATCTACCGACAAGGTCTCTCTCTCAGACGCGATCAGAGGCGTCAAAATGTGACTCTTTTACTACCTTAGAACCGATTCAATTGTTAGAATGGTTTTATAAGGAGTAGAGCATTGATATAGTATCAAAATGTGAAAATAAAATAAATATACTAAAATAAAATAAAATAAAATAGACTATGGAATAAAAACAAAATAAATGGCCTCATATTTGTCACAATTTATCGATTTATTGGAATCGATTTGATCGGACTTTTTGTTATATCATCGGCCCTCTAAAATAGGAATATATATATATATATATATATATATATATATATATATATATATATATATATATATATATATATATATATATATATAGAGAGAGAGAGAGAGAGAGAGAGAGAGAGAGAGAGAAAATACAATATTAACATATATCTCTTAGACTTTTTTTTAAAGAAATAAAGAAGGAAATAAAAGTTGACAAAAATGATTATAGAATTTAAAATAAAAGAAATAAATAAGATAAACATGAAAAAATAATCACTAACGTTTGTGAAAATAAATAACAAAATAATAAAAATTAAAAGTAAAATAGAGTAAGGGTGCAGCGTTTAGATCTGGTATGTAAATAGAAATGCAACGGGTCATAGGCTTAGAAGCCCAACAGAACTCACAACAAAACTATATAAAATAAAATAATATTAAAAAAAATTTTAAAAAAATCGGCAAAGAGCAAGGTCAGTGAGGTGGCATGGATTTGTGTGTAGTTAGCATCAAGAAACAAGTGATGAGCCTTAAAGCTTTAAACGGTTTCGGATGGTTCCGCAGAGATCTCAACTCGGTTTCTGCGTTTCTCCAAATCACATTTCTGTCTCTCACCTCACGATCTCTCTCACTCTTCTCACGGAGGCGTTCAGATTTATGGATGGTTGTAAGAATCGCGGCGGTGGCGGTGGCGGGTCGCCGTCTCACTCGAGATTTCCATCAGCGGAGGCTTCTGACCCTTCATCATTCTCGTAAATCTCCCAACAAGGTCTCTCTCTCAGACGCGGTCTAACGGCGTTGTTTCCAACTATTGGCTATGGACATCGAGGGTTGGGTTTTACAGTGAGTTTTGTTGGATGATTGAAGGTTCTATGAAGATGTTGCAATTGGATTCATGGTTGATATGAAGATGATGTTACGTCACACAAAAATGGTGGAACTTAAGGGTATTTTTATTTGTTTTTTGCTGTGATGGCTCTGTTGTTTGTTGATGACTTTTGGTGTTACTGAGTTTTGTGGTTCTTTGAGTAAAAAAATTTCTTGAGGTGGTTGTGTTCTTGGTGGCTAAGGTTCTTTGTGATTGGTTTTTTTTTACTGTTTTTGCGAGTAGGTCTTTTTTTCTTGATGAATGCCCCATTCTGAGTTTTTATCCCCTCCTATTATCGTTCTCTTTTTTCACAGAATTTTCCCCCTCTGTCAAAATTAGGCTCTTTTTTTATTTTCAAATATGGTCCGTTGTTGTTAAGTTGCTTTCATCTGCTTCATTTTGATGTTGCAGGTTTGTAGCATATTTTTGTATATATGGCTTCTAGCCATTTTAGTGAAATATGTAGACATAGAGGCTTGGCGTGGGAGATAGTGTGCTGGATGATGTAGGGATTTTGACTTGGTTGTAGACAAAGTCACATGTGGCTTGGGGATCAAAAATAAATAAATTAAAAGGACTAAAGTGAAAACTAGTTAAACTCATCTAATTACACTAATTAAAAGACAGATCAATTAAAAACTAAATAAAATATTGATCTAATTAAAAGTATAATAAAACTAACTAAGAAATAAACTAATTAAGAAGACTAAATAAATAAAACAACAACCTAAATTAAATATTAAAAATACTTAAACTAAATAATAAAATTAAACTGAAACAACCATTTCTACATCAACTAAATTAAAATTAAAATTAATTTAACGTTAAAACTTAAATTGGAACTAAACTTATATCTAAATTAAAATAAACAAAAATTCTGAATTAGAATTGAACTAAAATGAAATTTTTTAATTAAAACTAATTCTACAATATCTAATATAGTCTAAATTCTTATATAAAAAAAAGAATAAATATATGATTTCAAACGATAAAATGAATAGAAAATGCAATGGTTAATGATTAATGGACTAAAATGCAAAAAATGATTGACAATTGATGATGTGATGAAATGCGTTGAACAAAAAAAAATGGTCAAAATTTAGGGTGTGACAGTTTCCCCTATTCAATCATCTTGAACCCGCATGTATGAATAACAAAGTTTTTTGGACATTCGAGGTAGAAGAGGATTAAATATTAAAATACCTAAAATATTGACCGAATGTAGATGAAATGCAATGATATGCAATATTACGAATTCATGAGGTCTCTTTGTTTTGCTGGGGATATGAGGTATAAGATGCAATGAACCCTAGCATGCTAATGATGTTGAGAATGAATATGCTGGAAGTGATGGAGTTATATGTCGCTCCTTGGATTTCCATCCTAGTACAAACGCGAAAGCGGCGCGGAAAGAGGTAGAGTCGCCAGCCAGGCATTTTTATCCCGAAGGAACGGGAATGATAATGCTGCACAAACCAGAAGAAAATAAGAGGAAGGACACAGGTCCCGCGGACCAAAGAGACTGGGTTCGGGAGTCGGTTACGATCTGGAAAGGTATTAGCACCTCAGGTCGTCTGCCGTACCCGACGGGATCCACGCTTGCAAAGAAATCTGTTTCAAAGGGTGAAGAAATGAAAGCTGCTGCAAAAGAAAAGGAATTGGAACTAGAAAAGGAACTAAGAAAGAAAACAAAGGAAAAATGTAGGGAAAATAAAGATTGTGCTCGAACGGGCCCTACCCCGCTGCCTACGTACCTCACTGGACATGAGGATCAGAGTCGTCGTAGTTCCCCTAACTAGGGGTGGAAAGGATTGCTTGTGTCTTAAGGCTTGAACTGCCTATGTCAATGCTCGGGTGTTGTAGGCTCAAACGAAGAGTGTGTTACCGTCTTACAAAGTGACAAGTAGTAGCAAGTTCGTACGTAAGGAGTGAGTGGGATGAGAAAAGAAGTCCCGAAGGAGAGACGATTATTGTTTGTTTGGTGCTTTTTAGAAGTCTTTGAGGAGTGTGACACAATGAAGTGATGGTAAAGCCTTTTCTAAGGACATGTCCTTATTACCACATCCCAAGATAGAATGAGTAACAAGTCCATCAAGAATGAAGAATATCCTCAAACTTGTTTCCTAAGATTAGGATTTAAATTCACTAACTTGTTTGTATTATTAAGTGTTTTGGTGGATTAAAGTTAAGAAGTGTTTTTTATGCTTTTCTTTGAGAGGATGACAAAAGGGAGAGATCACCTCAACCATTATTAGATGTTTTTTATGGATTTTGTTTGAAGATGAGTAAGAGAAAGCACAAAAAGGATATCAAAGGTAAAACTAAAGGGGAAGTCTAATCCTAAATTTATCATGCAAAGGTGGTCCTATGGTTAATGTGGTTTGAATTCTATCCTAAGAAAAAGGAACAGAAGAAGAAAGAAGGAAGAAAGAATTAGAGAACAACTTACTCCTCTAAAGGAGGTAAGTTACTTCTAAAGGAAGAAGAAAGAAGAAAACACAAGATGGCACAAGGCACATCAATAATTGCAAAATAGAAAACAAAGTAAGAGAGGAGATAAAGAATTGAAATGTGGATAACATCCACACTTCACTCACCATGAGCTCCTGAAATGGTTAGAACTAAGCACATATGGCAAGACAAAATCAAACAAGAGCAAGTGAGGCATAAACAAGCAAAATATCAACTCCACACACCACAACTAGAAGTGATTCACCTTACTTTTCATACTAAAATGACTCAAACAAAAACCAAAGAGGAAGAAGGAGAAGCAGGGCATTTCTAGTCCACATGAACTACTTATGAAAGAATAAAGCATACATGAGATCAAACACATCATTCAAGCCTAACAATCATCATGTACCTCAAGACCAAAATCATATCACCACAAGCAAGGGCACAAACAACACAAAAGACCAAGGAAAGGGTCATACAAGTTCAAACATAATCATCACAAGAATGAGAAGTGAAGTGAACATATGCATAAGTGTAAGAATAACAAATGCTCATCAAATCAAGACATAGGCATCATTTAAAAACCAGGGGACTAAACATGTTAAAATGTTCCTAAGAAATAAGACCAAGCATGGGAAGAAGCACACAAACTCCATCATAAGAATTGAAGAGAAGGGATGGACAAATATGTGAGATGAGCATGCATTACAATTGTGAGAAACTTTAAAGGTAAGCAACAAAGAAAAATCTCAAATCATACACCCTAAACAAGGACCAGGGATCAAATCTCATACAATAGGGACCTTAAACAACCTATAGGAGTTGGCACAAGTGCCCTCCTAGCTTAAAAACTAAGCATGCCAACAAGAAGAAGCAAAACTAAAGCAATCTCATATGAAAATTCAAATCAAATCAAAAACTCATGCAAAAATTATGAAAATAAACACAAGTATTCATTAATCAAATGATATCATCATGCCAAAAAGCCAAAGTCATAATCAATAGGCAACTAGTTCAAAGGACCTCAAGAACACTCATTAGGGTTTTGAAGCTTCACACACAATTCAACAATCAAAAATATTCACACAAGCTTCTAAAAATCAGAAGAAAAATCATCCATAAACTACACTTTAATATGAATCAAATGCAAAAAAACCAAGTCAAAATTCAAATTGATGCTCAAGATATAAGTTCTACAAGTCAGCATGTATTTAAAATGAATTAAAAACAATTAATAAAAGAAGAAATTAATTCCTACGTGGAAAATAAAAATAAATGAAAAGTAAAAATATCAAAAATTAAAGAAAATTAAAAGGACCAATCTTGAATTAATTTGGAATTTTTGGATACATTTTACTATTTTTAAAAATGAAAAACCAAACTGAAATAAAAAGAAAATAAAATTAAAGGAAACAAATGAGAGGGGTGCCATCAGCAATGGAATTAGTTCAAACTAATTGGGCTTGGAAAATGAGGGGGTGAGAAAAGCACCTGAGGCCCATGGATCCTGCGCAGGCTCACAACAAATAGCTTGGAAATTCATTAAAAACTGGAAAAAAAAACAAAGGCCAATGGATTGATTTGAGGTATGAAAACAAGTCAACAGATCCACTCAGTCAACAAATCAACAAGCCAACGTGTGAGTGCATGGGAGCTATGGTGTGGTGTCACGCAAAATGTTTAATTCAGAAATAAAACACAAAGTCAGGCACGTGATAGAGAGGGTACGTTTTTAATGCGCTGGCAAGATAAGGTACATCCAGATTTGAAGATCCAAGGGCCTGGAAGTTGTCTTCCTCATTCAAACACACAAACTCCATTTCCAGAATCCGGCGACCAGAGCCCTAGCTCTGGCGCCGAAAAACTCATCCAAATGAACAAAACTTCACAGAAATTAAAACAAAACTCCAGATCAACTAATCAGAGCATGGTGAATCCAAATATGGCAATGAAAATCTCAAAAGATCAAAGACCAAGCCAGATCGAACGCAAACATTTTCAACTATCAAACTGAAATTCAACATAACTCACTCAATAGGCATGCAATTTCAATTCTAAGCACATCAGCATCATCAGTGAAACAAGTAGAACTCAATGCAAGCCTTCAATTTCATTTCTAGATCCAAGAGTTCCAGAGCTTACCTGAAGTTGAAGATCCTTCAAAACACCAAGAAAAGACTCCTCCAGCTGCAGATCCACTCCTTTTAACTTCTATTTGCAAAATAAATGCAAAAGAAGCCCTGAATCTTCCTAGATCTTAAGATTCGAACAAAACTGCACTTGAATGGCACTTGATGAAATCTGAGGATTCAACTCTAATCAATGGTTGATTTGTGATCCTTAGAGCTCAAGGATGAAGAATATGTGATTTGGTTTGGCAATGTGTGGGAGAAATGAGAGATTCGAAGGAAAGTGCAAAGAGAGTAAAAAGCTTGGAGTGAGCAAATGGTGATGGTTCTTAGCAAATGGAAACCCTAATTCTCTTTTATATCATGCCAATGATCAATGCTGAGTGAATGAAAGGGAATGCACGTGGGGTCAGGGTGAATGGAATGAATTTGCAAATTTGAAAGAGCGGTGTGATAGCATTCTTGGATCGTGCACATCCCTTTCTCCTCTCACATGCTGATCATGCTTGAACCCCCAATCCATAAGTGGCTTAATCCTGACCCTTGGATACTTGAGTCATGCATTGTGAATGATCTTGCATTTTTTCATTTTGTGAATTATCTCTAAATCCATGAACGAATTCTTGGGATTCCTTGGGCAAACTTGTTTGTTATTAGTTGTTATTGAATGTGATGACCAACATTGGTGTATTAGAAGCCCTGGAAATGCATTACAAGCCCTTTTGCAAAGAGTGGGAACTTGAAAATGTGGAAAAACCCTAAAAAGGATGAATTTCGATTGGCCATAACTTTTGAATCATGAAGGATATGAACATATACTTGTACTTTTTAAAAATGGGAGACCATACTCTACAACTTTCATGTTCAATGGAAATTAATTTGGAGTCATTTTGGCCATGTAAGAATCACTTGAAGATTAGGGCAAAACTTGCCAAAAATAGTAACTTTTCATTACAAGCCATATGCCAAAAATAGAAAGTCTCTCCAAACCTCTTGATTCTTGATCTTTGGCCTTACCAAACCTCTTATATGACCTTAAGGACATTCCTTGGCTTGAAAAATGGGATTGGAACCCTTGAATTGCCACAATTGACTTTTCAAATGATTAGTTTGACCAATTTCTTCTTGTGCAAGCAACTGATGAAGTAACTGCCTTCCTCAATGAATTTTCCCACCAAATTTCATCCATAGCATTCTCATATCATATGAAGGACTTTGCCCACATGAAATGGTCAAAGTCACAAAGAATCCCTGCTTGACAAGAAACCCTAATTTGAGGATCATTTGTGTAAGAGCTTGCCCTTCCTTGGATCATCTGATAACCTCCCAACCCTTAGGGCTCTTGTAAAGGATCTTGAGCTTGTATAAGGCATAAGAAACCCTTGTGAGACTTGTCTAAGGTCCCTTAACCTCTAGCTTTGACTTGTAAGGTTTCACATGTACCATTGATTGATCATATGCCCAATGCTAAGACATGAGAATGTTATGTTTCATTTTTCTATGCAAAGATGCTAAAAATATGCCATGCTTATGATGATTATGACATGAAGATGATGTTAGAAACAAGAGGGTAAATTTGGGGTGTTACAGTATATGCTAATGGTGATCCATAAAAAACAAAACTGAGGATGAAGACTCACTAGGGATACAATATGTTGGGGATGACGTATCGACTCGGGGTTGAAGGGATAAAGACAAGATCGATTCAGGGATTGAAAACAACCTAAAGGCAACAATAACTTGGGGGTCACACAAAAACAGATATCAACTCGGGGGTTGAACAAAAACATTGACTCGGGGTCAGACATAGTATAAAAACAAATGACTCGGGGGTCAAGAACAAATCAGCTCGACGGTTGAGAAACTGAAGGCAACAAAATTGACTCAGGGGTCAAAGCACATCAACTCGGTGATTGAGAAAACAAGTCGACTCGGCGATTGAGGAAATGATTAAAAAGACATCGACTCGGGGGTCGAGAAAACAGGTCAACTTGGCGGTTGAGGAAAATGATAACAACATTGACTCGGGGATCAAACATGATACAAAAACGGTGACTCCGGGGTCAAGAAACTGAAGGCTAACAGAATTGACTCGGGGGTCAAAAAACAAATCAACTCGGGGGTTGAAGAGGTAAAGACAAGATCGACTCAAGGATCAAAAACATAAAGGCAACAATGACTCGGGGGTCGAGGAAATGATAACAACATTGACTCGGGGGTCAAGAAACACATCAACTCGACGTTTGAGAAACTAACTAAAAGGAAATTGACTCAGGGATCGAGAAAACAAGTCAACTTGATGGTTGAGGAAAACAAATCAAGGGAAAATTCAAAGTGAATGCGCAACAAGTTCAAAACCAGTTGACACTAAAAATCAGCAACAATTGAAAATATTCAAACCGATTGAGCAGTTGCTCGATGCGACTGGTTGACAAAAACAAACAACATATTCCAAGTGAACGCGCAGTTTCTTGATGCGACCAACTAACACCAAGAACAAATATCACAAAATTTCGAAATGAAAGCGCATCAGCTCCATGCGACCAGCTGACACTACGAAGGAAAACGACAAAACACTCAAAGTGAATGCACAACTGATTCAAGGCCTGTTGATACTAAGAGTAGAAAATAATAAGAAATATCCAAAGTATCTAAAGTGATAAATCAACAGGTTCAAGTGTAACCATTGAGACTAAGGATAAAGAAGACAAACACACTGATTGGTGTAAACACCCCAAATTTGCCCTCACTAAGTTCACACCATGGCTTGTGATCTTTTCATTTACATAAGTTTAATCATACCATCTCATATTGCATTTTTTGCTTCACTGCATTGGTTCAAGTTCATCTGCATCTAGAGTTTGTGATCTAGGCAATCCAAGATCCTTCTGAGCCACTCCAAAGGTCTTCAATCATCTCAAGAGGGTCCATGTATGTTCAATCATAATATTTTATCCTCCAAAGATCAAGGAAGTCAAAGAATCACAAGAACTGGCAAAGCATGGAAGTAGAGCTAGGGTTTAACTACACAGATGACCTAAAATTAGGGTTTTGGTTTCAGAGGCCATAACTCCAAATTTTTTGGTCATTCTTGTTTCTATTGGTCTCAATAGGATATAAGGATCATACATACCAAGTTTGATGAACAAATTCATTGTGGAAGCCATCTGATCACTGGGTAACTTCTTGAGCAAGTCAGAGCAAAATCAGGGCATCTGAGACCCCCCAATATGGAACCAAAGTGGATTTTTCATCAAATTGAAGTTATATGATCTTTATTTGATCATTTAAGTGCTTAGAAGTTCACAAATTTGAAGAAAAGTGAGCAAAACCAAAAGTTGCCAAAAATGGAAATGACTTGTAATGTAAACTTTCCATTTTGGGAAAGTTTTTCAACCTTCACTATCTTAACCAAAAATGCTTCAAATGAAAAATTGTTGGTCATGAAAGGTGTAGATTGGATCATTCCCTTTTCAAAAAGTACAAGAACAAGATCTAATTCATTTTGGAACTCAAGTTATGGCTTTCCAAAGTTGGCAAAAATCACATAATTTCAAGTTTCATGCCAAAGGGGGATTTTTGCAAAACAATATACCAAGCCATTTTGTGACTTCTAATTGACTTCTAAACATCATAGCAACATCACATGATTCATTTTGATCAGAATTGCACAAGAATTCACAAGATTTCATGCCTTGGTTCACAAGAAACTTCAAAGAGGGCAAAATGCAAAACCTATGCCATCTTGCTATCCAAGCCATCCAGCTACATTCTTTTGATCCTAGGGCTCACCATAAACCATGCTGGAGCAAGACACCCCATTGAACCACTTATGTTCCAGCCCATGCTTGTAGTACACATACTTTTGACTTTTTGCAAAATAAACCATACCAATCAAGCTGTGACATTACCAACTTTCTGATCAATCACAATACATTATACAAATCAAAAGCAACTCATTTCATACCACACACAAGCTGAGAACCTCCCATAAGCCAGGATTCACAAAACTTGCCAAAAATTTCAAGTCTTCGAAATTCTCAACATAAGCATCAAACCTCAAATCTTTTTCCACCAATCATCTCCACACATCATATGGAACAAAAACCACCCTTCACTTTGCCCTGAAAGTCACTCAAACTCAAACACGATTTTCCACCTCTCAGAACTGAACCTTCAAAAGGAGGCCATTTAAACACTTGCAAAGATTCTGAATAGCATCAGGGTGATCAAAGGAGGTGTCTAGCACAAGAAGCAGGCCCTAGGGATCCACATTTGCTCAACTCTAGCTCAGGTATAGCTCAAGAACTTTTTCCTCAGAGCTTTGATTTTAAGTTACAATGTGATAAAGCATGTTTCTCTGATCATTATGCACTTTGAATAATTGAAAATGGTCAAGTATTTAGGATGTATACAACTTCTGAAAATTTGGTCAGTTTTCCGTTTGGCTTCGATTCTCTCTTTTGGTGCAAAATAAATTGTTTTTGTTTGTGGATTTTTGTTGTTTGATGTTAGAGGATGGATTCTGGAGATTTTGGCATGTTTTTATGGCCTGGGGAGGGAGATAGGAGTTTGGCCTGCCGGAGAAGATGACCGGAGCTTAGCTCCGGTCACCTGAAAGTGTTTAGCCCTAATTAGGGTTTAGTTGCCCAGATTGATTTTGGACCCTTAGATCTTGATTAGTTTAATGCGTGAACGGGCCAGATTTAGTCATTAGGTTTAATTTCTGTTTAATTAAATAAAACACAATTAATTAATCAGAATCAATCCTGACCCTTAAAAAACGCGCCAGTCAACCCTCCATCCCCAGTTTTGAATCCTGACCTTAGGATCTGTTTACTTTTCATTTTTATCATTTTATTTTATTTTTCCTTCTATTTCTTTTCACATAATTATTAAAAATAGTAAAAATCATCAAAAAATTCTGAAATTTTTTATAAAACCTTTTATTAATTTTTAGAATCCAAAATTATTTTTATTTTTATTTTTTGCTTTAAAAAAGTATTTTTAAATTATTTAAATGTTTTATTTAATTAATTAATCAAAATTAATTAATTAAAAATACATTCAAGTATTTAAAAATCACCAAAAAAATCAGAAAACATTCTTAGACATCTAGAAACATTTACAAACTCACCACACAAATTTCTTTTTGGTTTTGAATCATTTTGACATTTCTTCTTTGAATTTAGGGTTCATAAAATCCCATTTTTGAACCCTAACTTCAAAAATTCATAACTTTTAAACCAAGTTGAGTTTGTGAATGATTCTTTTTGCATTGTTCTATGCATGACTTCTAGTTTCTAAAAACAGTTTTTTTCATTTTTATCTTGCATTTTCAAATTATTTGGCATTTTACATTGAGGATCACCCAAAAAACCCTAGGAAACTTAGAAAAATCATAAGTCCCTTAGGGTTAAGAGTTAGGTCTCCTCTTTTGGGGTGTGATATCATATGGGGTTAGGGTTCTTTTGATTGCATTTTCAATTTTTTATCTTGTCATTTGCTTCTGTTTTTGAGTTTTGCATCTCATGTTGCATGTAAACCCTAATTTCTCATTTTCATTTGCATACCTCTTGCATATGCTTGCATTCATGAACTTGCCATGACATTTCTTGCATCCACATGACTCCTAAGACATCTTAGGACACATTAGACTCGTGTTTGATCATTACATCATGAATTTGACATTTTATGCATTCATTTCATTTCATGTGCATTCATGAACTTTCATGCTCCTTTCATGCTTCATTTGCATCCTCATTACTTGTATGATCATTCACATCTCTTGACATGCTTTCATATCATCTCTTAGCATCATTTTCATCATGAACATGCTTCTGGTTTTGGTTTGCATCCTTGTATTCATTTCATTTTTATTTCATTTCATTTCTTTTTACTAACTTTTCAGGTGGTAAGTTACTTTGAGAAGTGAATTTGCCTTCACTTCTCACAATCTCTTCTCATCTCTCTTATGCATTCATTGCTGCATTTTTTATTTGTTTTAGAGTGAGCTTTCTCATTCATGTCCCTTCTTCACCTTCTTTCTTCAAGCAACTTATCTTCTTAAGTGAAGTAAGTTGACTTGTTTCTTCTGCTTCTCCTCCTTTCATTTGCTTCTTCCTTGGTGGCTCTTCTTGAAGATCTCTTGCAAGCCTTATAAACCCTAGGAACACCCAAGCATGTTAACAATTAGGGTTTGAATAGTCCCCCCATTAGTTTTACCTTTGTGTCATCTTTTGTGTCTTCTCTTCTCATCTCATAATCAGGGACTAAACCTTAAAAGTTTTAAGGCTTTGTGATTAAGGTTATGCATGTATCCTTCTCTTAGGATGGAGTGTATAACTTTAATCCTAAGTGTTAAACCCTTAATGTGTTTAAATCTCTTAATCAATTCATCTAATAATCACTAAGACATCAAGCTTGTAACTTGGGCCTTGCATTAGGGTTCTAATTCTTCCTTAATTGGTTAAGAAGGACTAACCCTAGTGTTAATGGACAAGTCCCCCTCAAGTTGTCTTACAAACCATAAAATTCACTTCTTAACCTTACCATTAACTAAACTCCACTTCAATAAAGGCTTTGTTTTGTCATGAGGTTAATCCCTAATCATGGATTAAGTTGAGGAGCCTTCCTCAGCTTAAATGTTCTCATTTATTATCCTTCTATTAGGATGGTGTAATGGGTCCATTAAATCTTTGATTATGGCTTAAACTCAGTACTTAACACTAAACACAAACTCCAAAAACATATAAATAATGGCAAGTAGGTTAATCATCTTAATCATACATCATGGTGATTAAGGGTGAGGTGCTTACTTCACACTTAAGGTATGCTCATTACCCCTAATCAGAGGGAAGATGTGATGAGTTTACTAACCCTTGGTTGAGGCTTATGCTCATTTTATTATGACAAACTCCAAAAAAAAGCAATAAAAGATTGAAAACATCAAAAACAAACAATAATCGTCTCCTCCGGGATTCTCTTCTCATCTCATTCACTCATAATCGAGAACTCGCTTCTTCCGTCTAATGCAAGACAGTTTGCACCTGAGCCAGAAAGGTCATACACTTGAGCATAGACAAGTAAGCAGTTCACAAGTTAATTTATTTTCCAGCCTCTTTGAGTTGAACTACGGTGTTCTGACTTCCTCATTGCACGAGAGGATACGTAGGCATAACTTAACAGTTATCGAACAAAAGTCTCTGTATATTCCCCCTCTTCCAGCATTATTCTTTAAGCCTCATTCCTGAGCAATTCAATTCACATTTCTTTTGCACTGACACTTGCATTCTTTTCTAGCTTTTGCACACAGAATAGCACCGACAATCTGGATGCTAATACCTTCCCAAGTGTGGATCCCGTCGAGTACGACGGACAATCTGGATGCTAATACCTTCCCAGGTTGTAACCAACCCCCTTTCTCAGTCTCTCTGGTTCGCGATCGTCTTATCCATCTTTTCTTAGGTTTATGCAGCATTACCTTTCCTTCGGGATAAAAATGCCTAGCTGGCGACTCTTTTTAGTTCATCTTCATGTTCTCTCCTTTCGCCGACCGTTCGCGTCTGTACCCCTCCTGGCCTGGTGTCATTTGGTGGGAGCGATAGCTTGGCGACTCTGCTGGGGACCCTTATACTGCAACCAGGGCTTCTGATTCTTTTTGTGGGTTCCTCCTAGCGCTTGTTTGATTTGTGTTTACTGGGGTGTTATGTGCTAATTGTGTTTATTTATTTGCTTTATTTATTGCTTTATGTACAACTTTATTTATGGCTTTCTTTTACAGTCTTATGCATATTTCATACTGTCATTATCACTATGCTGGATCTGGTTTTCTTTGGTGGGTGTGGTTCCACTGAGTGATTAAGGTCCTATACCTGGGACCTGAGTGACATCTAGGCTATAGTGGTTCATGTTCTTTCCCATTCCATTTTGGTCTTGTGCGGGAATATGAAACACGGTTCAGATGTGGGTTTCTTCATGAGAACTCTGTGCTAGAGATTTCCTGTAGTGCTAGGGCTATCTGGGAAGCCTGCTAAGTCTGGATGACCTTTAGTTTTACCTTCAGAATCTGGGGTGAATTAGAGGAGGATCTTTTATGGTTATCGTAAACATTGTACCTCCGGGTTAGAAGTGTTTACACTTCTCATAATCGATCCAAGTCTGAGGATCCTTGTTCTAGAACATTACATGTGAGAGGGTTGGGTTGTTTACAGGTTTGCAGGAACCCTTGGCCACATCATACCCTGTTACTGTTTTGTTTAAGTATACTTCACTTTGGACAGTTCTTGTGATTAACCCTGGACATGTGACTCTTTTTTTGAGTCCCCCACCCTGGTTACTGGATTTCTGAGCCTCCATCCGAACCTTTGAACATACATGGACCTTATATCAAGACAGATAATCAGATCCAACTCTTGATCACAAACCCTTGCATATCATTTGCATATATCATCATCGCATCATTTAACATTTGTTTATTTGTTTTTCAGGGTATCCATCATATCATACTTGGTTTGGTTTTGACCCTTTCTACTGCTTAGACCTCAACTTCAGTTATCTTCTTCAGCATTTTCTTTAGCTATCTCCTTCAGTTTTTCAGAGACTCACCTGCATCAGTCTGTCAGAGACTTACCTCCAGCTTCTCAGTCTATGATCTTCATCAGCATTTGACTTCAGCTTCTTCAGCAGCACTCATGGATGTTCCAAGGAAAAGCAACATATCTTATCACTTCTTTGAGCCCATATTGACTGGTATCAGGCAGGTCCAATCACTCATCACACCTGACCACATCCCACTATTCAGAGAGCACTATGGGGGTATTTTGGACATGTTCATGGATCTTGATTCATCTTAGAGGAGCATGATCCACACATGCTTGCAGTTTTATGACCCTTCACTTAGATGCTTCACCTTTCCTGACTTCTAGATAGGGCCTCTATTGGAAGAGTTTTCTTTGTTGATTGGAGTGCCTATCAGAAGAGGGATCCCCTTCAAGCCAGAGATGACTGCTCCCAGAAGTGAAGAGATAGCAAGGGTATTGTATTTGGAGTCTGCCCTCATTGAGAAAAACATGACAAAAAAAGTTGGGATTCCTGGTTTACATCTGGACTTCTTGATTTCTCAAGCCATCCTGAAGGCTGCAGTGGGAGAATGGAGGGCAATTTGTGCACTTTTAGCCCTCAGCATATATGGGGCTATATTGTTTGCAAATGAGCCCAAATTTGTTAGTAAGAATGCCATCCATTTGTTCTTGCTGAGGAACCCAGTGCCTACATTGCTAGGAGATTTTTACTACTCCATCCATCAGAGAAATGAAAAGCAAAGGGGGAAGTTATTCAGATGATGTGCTCCCTTGTTCTACTCTTGGCTACTCAGAGACCTGCCTAAGTCAGATGCTTTCTTGAACCCACACCAGCAAAAGAATTGGGCCAAGAGATTCATTGCCTTAACATCAGATGATATCAGATGGTGAACCCAGAGCACTAAAGGCAAGGAGATTATTACCAGCTGTGGACAATACCCTAATGTGCCTCTAATAGGAGTAAAAGGTTGCATCAATTACAACCCTTTACTGTTTAAGAGACAATTGGGATATGCCTTAGTTCACCCTCCCAGAGGATAGGATTTAGTTGAGACCCTATACTGTGAAGTGCAACCTAATTCAGCTGTTGTCAGGCAAGCTGCCCGGGCTTGGGACAACATCCAGACCAAAGGGACAGCCATCCTTGGAAGGTGTAACAATGTTGCTCCAGCTCAGTACTCTGACTGGTCCCGTACTAGAGCTCAGATCACCAGAATGCCTTTCACCTTGGAAGACACACCTGAACCTTCTACAGTACAGCCTGCAGCAACTGTTAGCCTGGAGGAATTTGAAAAGCTGAAAGAGAAGAATAATCAGCTATCTGAGGCCCTGAAGAAGACTCTTTGGGAAAGAAATGACGGTCGTCTGGACATTGAAAGATTGGAAAGACTCAAGACTGAGCATCTGACCAAGATTGAGAGGACAGATGACTACATAAGAAAAGTAAGAGTCGGGGAACAGATATTGAAGAATGCCTGCAAGGAGGCCAAGATTCAGAAAGCTAGGGCTGAGCATTACCTGGAGGAAAGCCAGGCTAGGTGGATCAGGATCACCGAAGCCCGTGCACAAGAAGACCAGAGAACTCAGTCCAAGATTGAGCAGCTGGAGGCCAATGAGAAGAAACAACAGGAAGCTCTGTTGGCAGCTCAGAAGGAGATATCAGAATTGAAGCTTTGAGAGGGGTTAAAAAGATCAAAGGATCAGGACAAGCATAAGAAGCTGACTAATGCCATTGCTACCAGGAACCTCCTCATTAGGACCATTACAGAGCACCCAGTTGGTCCGGTGACTGAGGCACTCCTGAAGGAAGTCAGGGAAGATGACTATGGATTGGATGTCTGATTCCTCTTTGCTTGTTTTTCCTTTCTTTTGATGTACTTTTCCTTTTTGTTGTATTTTTGACCCACCATGGGTATGTATTGTAAACAGACTATGTATTTTCATTATGTGTAATATATCAGTTTGTTTTATTTTGGTGGGTTTTCTCTCAACATCATCAAGCATCTCCTCGAGGTCTGGAAAGGTCAAAACAAAAGAACCAAACCGGATACCTTGGAAAACAAATAAGCATACTGCACTGCATACTAACATTTTCTTTGTTTTGTAGGTTTTTGTTTATTATTTGTTTCTCACTTTGTTGTGCTCTCAGGACACATTGCTCGTCGCCGAGTGTTCCCTGTCAACCGCACACACCGGTACCCAACACGTAACAACCTTCTAGGCATTCAGATGGAGCAGGTACAGCAGGACCTGAATGAAGTGAGAAATCAGATGGTAAATGAAAGGGTCGAGATGAGAAACCAAATGTCTCAGTTTATGGTTGTGATGATTGGCTTAGCCCAAAGTCAGGAGAGGCTGAGAGAGCTGGTAGAAAGGAAGACACCTGAAGAGCCCCACCTTGGAACAGGGGGAACCAGCAATAATGAACGAGGACAGCCTCGTATCGACCCACCAGAGTATGGGCCCCACTTGAATCCAGATACTAATGGTACAAGGAATGTTCAAGGTAATACTGCTGGGGGCAGAATCCTGCAAGAGGATCCCCAAGAAGAACAGTTCACTGTTATTGGGGCTGGGGATGAGGTGTATGATAGAAGATTGGATGAGATTGCTGAAAAGCTGAGGTCTTTGGAATCCCAAAATTCTTTAGGCTTTGATGTAATGGATATGGGGCGGGTAGATGGGGTGAGGATTCCCCACAAATTCAAACCCCTATGCTTTGAGAAATATAATGGTACCTCATGCCCGCGTACTCATCTGTAATCCTTCCTAGGAAGAATCAAGGCTTATACCATGGATGAGAAGTTATGGATGTTATACTTTGAGGACAGCCTGACTAGAGCTTCAAGAGAATGGTATTCGCATCTGACAAGGGCCACTATAAGATGTTGGAAAGACTTGGCCGAAGCCTTCATCCCGCAATACCAGTACAACCTAGACATGGCTCCCAATAGAACTCTTCTAATGGGCATGTCTCAGTCTTCAAGGGAGAGCTTTCGGGATTATGCTCAGAGGTGGAGACAGCTTGCTGCTGCTGTCCCGCCACCCATGTCTGAAAGAGAAATGGCCGACATGTTTATGAACATCTTGCAGGGAACTTATATTGATAGACTTGCTGCTTTCTCTTCCACCAGTTTTGCCGATGTAGTTATAGTTGGTGAGAGAATTAAGAGTCTTCTGAAGATGGGAAAAATCTCTGACAACGGTGCAAGCTCCTCCAACAACCCCAGAAAACCTTTTGTAGGACCCCGAAGGGTGGGTGAAACAAATATTATCCATGCAAGCTGGGGCAGACCCCAGTACTCTCACAGATCAATAGCAGCTGTTACCATCATGGCTCCGGTTCCACAACAACCACTTTATCCTCAACAACAACAACAACACTATCAACAACAATCTCATTTTCCGCAACAAAGAACGTACAACAACAACAATAGCAACCAACAGCAGCGCCCCTTTCAACAGAGGCCATCTCAGGAAAATAGGGTGATTGACCCTATCCCGATGCCTTATGCCGCTTTACTGCCATAACTCCTGAAGCTTAACCTGGTTTAGTTAAGGACGTTATCTCCACCAGATCCTCTCAACCTCACGAAGAATTATGATGCCAATGCCAGGTGTGCCTTTCACTCCAACGCACCTGGTCACAATACCGAGAAGTGTAGAGCCTTGCAAATGAAGGTTCAAGATCTGGTCGATTCCAAAGCTCTCAATTTCGCACCTCCTCTGAATGTTAACATAAATCCTATGCCTAATCATGGTGGGCCCAGGATTAATGCCATAAAAGAGGATCAACCATCTGCACTAATTGATAATGTTGCACAAATTCAAACACCGTTGGCAGATGTCAAGACTCAACTCTTAAGATGCCAAGTGTTCCCGGGCTGTGGGGCCTGCTTCGAATCGTGCGAAACTGCTATTAATGGTTTGAGAAGCTAAGGTTTGGCATAGATGGCCTTATCAGAGATGGAATTTTGCAAATTACTACAACAGCTCCTTCAACAACTCTTGTTTCAGCAACAATGGATTCTCCTACAACATCAACAATTCTTCCTTCAGCAAATCTTCCTACAACAACAACAACTATCATTCCCACTGATTCATCCACAACACCAGCAATCACTCCATCCATTTTTTCAACAAATCAGAGTTCATCAACATTTACTTCTACAACATCAGCACCCATTTTATCAACGGAAACGCCTACAACACTAGCAAACACTAACGAAGATGTCTCAACGGTCACGATCTATTATGACCCGTCAAATGTTCATCCCAACAACAATTTCCAACAACAAACTGCAACACCTCCTGTCAGATCTCCAGTCACAATCTATTACTACCCGCATACCATCACAGTTCCTTCCACTGCAGCAATCAGTTCGGTCACCATTACGGTACCTGGACTTGTTCCTTATGAAAGCAGTAATACCATACCTTGACACTACGGCTCTGATCTCTACTGCGACGGAAAGAAGATCACTCTAGATTCAGCAACCTCTCCACCACAAGTTGACAATGTTGGGGGAGGCGGAGGCTTCACCAGAAGCGGACACCTTTTTGCCTCACAAACACCAAGACCCAATGTTGAAGAAGAAGTTGCTGCTAAAGCAAAAGGGAAAAATTTGGCACTTAAAGAGCCAGCTGTTAAAGAAGCTCCGAAGGCGTCTTTTGAACAAGAGGTGGACGAGTTCATGAGAATAATCAAAAGGAGTGATTACAAAGTGGTGGACCAGCTTCATAAGACACCCTCCAAAATCTCTATATTATCATTGTTAATGTGTTCTGAAGCCCATAGGAATGCACTTTTGAGGGTCCTGCACGCAGCCTACGTGTCGGAAGAGATTACGGTTAATCAGCTGGAAACAGTGGTTGCAAATGTTAACACCAGTCATGGACTGGGCTTCACGAATGCTGATTTAACAATGGAGGGACGCAACCATAAAAAGGCTTTACACATCACCTTAGAGTGCAAAGGTGCTGTTCTTTCTCATGTACTGGTGGACACTGGGTCTTCGCTCAATGTCCTCCCAAAGAAAGCCTTGGTGAAGCTGGAGTATGATGGTTTGGCTCTACGTCCAAGTAACCTGGTGGTGAGAGCATTTGATGGCTCTATGAGATCGGTGCTTGGAGAAATTGATCTACCTGTAATGATTGGCCCACGGACCTTTAAAACTACCTTCTTCGTGATGGACATACAGCCGGCCTACAGCTGTTTGTTGGGTAGACCCTGGATTCACGCCGCTGGCGCTGTTACATCTACCCTTCACCAGAAGTTAAAATTTGAGTGGGAAGGTCAGATCATCACAATCTTCAGGAATGAAGACATTTTTGTTAGCCAGCTGGCTACTTACAAGTACATAGAAATGGATGGGGAGATCCATGAGACTATGAGTCAGGGGTTTGAGGCCCTTAACATTAATGAAGCCACTGCTGTATCTGGGACTTCCATCACTTCGTATCAACAGGCCCGAAAGGTTGTTAAGGAGGGTACCGCTCAAGGCTGGGGCAAGCTGCTGCCAGTAGAAAAGAAAGAAGACAGATTCGGGTTGGGTTACATACCAACTCGACAAGATCAACCAGAGGCTGCAATGGAGCCCAAATTTGTCAGCGGGGGAATGCTAACCCCGGATGCTGTGAACAGTTTGGAAGACGAGGAAGAAGACGAACGCAACCTGGAAAACTGGATACGTCCAAGGATCCCGGGGAACTAAGTCTCAAACTGGTCTTCCCAGGAAATTATAAGAGTTACTCCTGCAGAGTAATTATTATTTCCTGTCTTTAAGCATGCATCAAGTCCTGCATCTTGCCCAAGATGTCAGGGCTCATTTTGTAATCGGGCCATCTTGTATTTTGTGCAAACGATCAATTAATGAATATCAGGACATCTTTTGCAAATGAGTCTCTTTTTTTCGCTCACTGTTTTTCATTTTTCATTTTTTGTAAAAAAATAAAATGGCAATGTTTTTCAAAATAATAACTTCATTTTCACTTTTTCTAAGCAAGATAAAATTGATCACTAAAATGAACCAATCTAAACCCTTGCAGAAAGTGCCCTCCAGACTGCACCGACAACGACACTGCTTTGACTTTGTATGACTTTGAAAATCCGATTAATCAAGCCGATGAAGGGGTTGAAGAAGATTATGAGCTACCTGAAGAACTAGCCAGGTTGTTAAGGCAAGAGGAGAAGGTTATCACTCCTCATCAGGAGGAAGTTGAGACAGTCAATCTTGGTACAGAAGAAGACTTGAAAGAAGTGAAAATCGGGGCCCGTCTTCAAGATTCAGTGAAGGAACAACTTATTGACATGCTTCGGGAGTATGTGGATGTTTTTGCTTGGTCTTATCAGGATATGCTAGGTCTAGACACCGACATTGTTATGCATAAGCTGCCTCTAAAAGAAGATTGTCCTCCAGTAAAACAGAAGTTGCGCCGTACTCGCCCGGATATGGCCATGAAGATAAAAGAAGAAGTACAAAAACAGTGGGACGCCGGTTTCCTTGATGTAACTAGTTACCCGCCGTGGGTTGTTAACATTGTACATGTGCCTAAAAAAGGATGGTAAAGTGAGGATGTGTGTGGATTACCGGGATCTGAACAGAGCTAGCCCGAAAGATGATTTCCCTTTACCTCACATTTATGTATTGGTCGACAATACGGCTCAGTTCTCGGTGTTCTTCTTCATGGATGGATTTTCAGGATATAATCAGATCAAGATGTCACCTGAAGACATGGAGAAGACAACTTTCATCACACCTGGGGCACATTCTGTTATAAGGTAATGCCATTTGGACTGAAGAATGTTGGTGCCACTTATCAACGGGCTATGGTAACATTATTCCAGGACATGATCCACAAAGAAATTGAATGTTATGTGTATGACATGATTTCCAAGTCCCTCACAGAAGAAGACCATCTGGTAAATCTGTTGAAGCTGTTTAAGCATCTGAGGAAGTATCAGCTGAAGCTAAACCCCAACAAATGCACATTTGGGGTGCGTTCCGGTAAGCTGATGGGATTTATTGTAAGTGAAAAAGGGAAATTAAGTTGACCCTGATAAAGTCAAAGCCATCCAAGAGATGCCTGCACCGAAGACTGTGAAAGAAGTTCGGGGGTTCCTAGGTAGATTGAACTACATTTCAAGGTTCATATCTCATCTCACTGCAACCTGTGAACCCTTGTTCAAGTTGTTAAGAAAAGAGCAAACGGTCAGGTGGAATGAAGACTGCCAGAGGGATTTTGACAAAATCAAGGAATACTTACAAGAACCTCCAATCCTCATGCCTCCAGTTGAAGGAAGACCTCTAATAATTTACTTGACCGTATTAGAAGAGTCAATGGAGTGTGTGATGGGCCAGCATGACGAGTCTGGTCGAAAAGAGTATGCAATATACTACCTAAGTAAAAAGTTCACCGACTGTGAACAATGTTATTCACTGCTCGAGAAAACTTGATGTGCTTTAGCATGGGCTGCTCGCCGACTAAGGCAGTATATGTTGACCCACACTACCTTGTTGATCTTAAAGATGGATCTAGTCAAGTATATATTTGAGAAGCCAGCACTTACCGGAAGGGTTGCAAGATGGCAAATGATTCTAACAGAATATGACATTCAGTACACATCTCAAAAGGCCATCAAGGGCAATGTACTGTCTGACTATCTTGCTGAGCAACCCATTGATGATTACCAGCCCATGAGATTTGACTTCCCTGATGAAGACATCATGTTCCTGAAAGCAAAAGATCATGAAGAACTTATTCACACTGAAGGGCCCGACCCAGAAGAAGAATGGATAATGATGTTTGATGGGGCTGTCAATATGAATGGTCGTGGAGTTGGTGCAGTACTCATTACGCCTAAGGGAGTTCACATGCCTTTCTCGGCTAAACTCGCCTTTAATTGCACTAACAACGAAGCTGAATATGAGGCTTGTATCATGGGTCTCGAGGAAGCCATTAACCTCAGGATCAAGACTTTAACTGTGTTCGGAGATTCAGCTATGGTAATCAATCAGACCAACGGTAAATGGTACACTCACCAAGAGCATCTACTTCCGTATCGTGACTACACGAGGAGATTACTGACATTATTCACTACAGTTAAACTTGAGTATATCCCTCGAGATGAAAATCAGTTTGCAGATGCTCTGGCTACCATTTCCTCCATGATCAAAGTTCAAGCTGCCAACTTTATACCTCGGATTTCGGTATCCAGACTTGACAGACCAGCATACGTATTCTCAGTAGACATTGCTAAAAATGATAGGCCTTGGTTCTATGACATCAAATGCTTTTTAGGGGATCAAACATACCCGCCCGGGGAATCATCCAATGACAAGAAGACATTAAGAAGGCTAGCTGGTAGTTTCTTCCTGAATGCTGATGGTTCCTTGTACAAGAGAAACTTTGACATGGTGCTTCTCAGATGTGTTGATAAGGCAGAGGCAGACTTACTGATGCACGAGGTACATGAAGGATCTTTCGGTACCCATGCTGGAGGACATGCAATGGCAAAGAAGTTATTACGATCAGGTTACTACTGGATCACAATGGATGCAGACTGTTGTGCCTATGCCAGAAAGTGCCACAAGTGCCCGATCTACGCAGATAAAGTGCATGTGCCTCCGAATCCTTTGAACGTGATGTCTTCACCTTGGCCCTTTGCCATGTGGGGAATTGACATGATTGGAAAGATTGAACTGACTGCTTCAAATGGCCACAGATTTATCCTGGTAGCCATTGACTATTTTACCAAGTGGGTTGAAGCAGCCTCATATGCAAATGTCACCAGGCAGGTGGTAGCCAGATTCCTGAAAAGAGACATCATCTGTCGATATGGGGTTCTCGAGCGAATCATTACTGATAATGGTTCCAATTTGAACAATAAAATGATGGCAGAACTGTGCCAGGACTTCAAAATCCAACACCACAATTCTTCTCCTTACAGGCCAACGATGAATGGCGCTGTTGAGGCATCTAACAAGAATATCAAGAAGATTGTGCAAAAGATGGTGGTCACCTATAAAGACTGGCATGAAATGCTACCATTTGCCTTGCATGGGTACCGTACCTCAATCAGAACATCCACTGGGGCAAAAATGGGTATCCCGGTGGATTGAAAACCCGAAAGGGCGATCCACACAAAATAAGGGAATAAGCGAACAACTGCATTTTGAATTCGTCTGTATCACCTACAACACGGCAAGCTTCGAAAGGTTAAAGCATCGGTCAGAATCAACCTTCTTCAGAAAGCAAGATGAGAAGAACGTCAAGGTCATACGAGTCATAGCAAGAGGAAGCTCGCTAAAGCGTCGTCAACATTGCCAGCACCTTCATATTTCACTTGCAAAAAAATGTCCGATATTTTTGATATGATGTTTGTGTTAAAACAGATGTGCCTTCCTAATCACATGCTTGCAGGAAATATATTTTTTACTTCCAGGAATGTCTAACTCCTATGACGAAATCCAGTAAGGGATACCTCGGGGTACTGGCGTTTCTTTGTCATAACAGGATTGCAGGTGTTCAGAGCGCAACATGGGGCATGAAAAGTTTTCCCCAACAAAGTTGCTAAATCATTATTTCCTCAGCATATTCTCCAAACAGCACCGGAAATGATCTCTCCCCATCAGAATTGTCGGGCATCACTTCTCCAACACATCTTTCTAATGCAGTACCAGAAGGTGCTCATATCCCCAGCTGAGTTATCAGATATCATCATCCTCAGCAGGATCCCCACAGAAATCTCTAGGAAGGTCGTTCAGTGGTCCTTCCTCTCCCAACAGAGTTCTAGACGGGGAGCCATCTTCCCACAGAGCTCCAGCCTCCCCCAAACGAGCAATGTCTGAAATTCCCACACAACAAAGTGACAAAAGCTTCCACATCCCCAGTTGGGCTCCTCATTACAAAGGTAGGTCTATCAGTGACCTGTTTCCCCAAGCATAGCCATACATCTTATCAGATCTACCAATGATCTCACCCCCAGCTGGGATATCCTTTCAAGCAGATCAATCAGAGATCTTCAAACAGCGGGATTCGAGTCCCGGATCGGTATCTTTTGCATAATCATAGCATTTACATCATATTTCCCCTCAGAGCATAGCATTCCATCTAATATGGAGCATTACGGCAAAAATCAAACATATTGCATGATCACAAGTCAGGTTCGAACCAGTCACCTATAAATACCAACAAAACTTCATCAGCAATATACCACATACCTCTCAATTTCCCCGACAAAAAGCCAAAGTGTCCTCTTTGCACTCTCAAACACAAATACATGTTTATATATACTCATTCGACACTCGTCCGTGTCATATCCCCCCTGCAGATATGAGCCACAAATATCCTTGTTGAATACATGTTTATGCATACTCTTTTGGACACCCTTCCGTGTCACCAATCCCCAGCATGGTTGCCTAATCACTTATTGTAAGCCAAACACTTCTTCATATTACACTCTTGTCGACACCCCGTCCGTGTCATCTTATCCCCACAGATCAGATTACCTTTTACACTTATACGTTCATAACTTATACGACACCCGTCCGTGTCATACACTCCCCAGCAAGTTGAACACTCGTCTGTGTCTCACTCATGTTTATTTTCTTTACTCATACAGATACTCGTCCGTATCTTGTATACACACTTATTTTCCCTCAGATTCGACTCTCGTCCGTGTTCTTTGTTAACCAGTTGATACTCGTCCGTATCATCATCTTTGAACGTGCGTCAGCGTTGTTTCTACCGATACTCGTTCGTATCATAGTCTTAAGGATGCTCGTCTGCATCTTTAATCTATACACAGTGTCAAACACTTATACCTTTTATTTCTTGGATGTAAACACTCGTCCATGTTTACTATTCCCCAGTAAGTCCCCAGCAAAACATCTTTTCTATCCGAAATTCGTCTTATGTCGCGATACTTTCGGCAGCCGTACCCTGCCTGGTGATCGTCCTTCACCTTTTGATGACCGTCCCTCATCATTCCCCCAGCGGAGTCTCCATTATTGGAACCCCTTGTTATCTGGCATTCGTCTTATGTCGTGATATTTAGCAGCCATCCCCTGCTAGGTGATCGTCCTTCACCTTTTGATGATCGACCTTCATCATTTTATCCGATGGCCGTCTCCATCGTTGATCTTATTATCTGACATTCGTCCTATGTCATGATAAACCCGAGAGCAGCCGTACCCTGCTAGGTGATCGTCCTTCACCTCTTGATGATCGTCCTTCATCATGCTTATCCGATGACAGTCCCCATCGTCTACCTTTTCTATCCGGCATTCGTCCTATGTCGTGATATTTTCGGTAGCCGTACCCAGCCAGGTGATTGTCCTTCACCTTGGATGATCGTCCCTCATCTTACCCCCAACAGAGCAGTCGTCCCCTACTAGGTGATCGTCTTTCACCTTTGATGACCGTCCCTCATCATTTATTTCTTTAAACCGATGGTCGTCCCCGTCGTTGTTTACTTTACTATGCAAACCACGGTCGTCCCCATCATTGACTTTACCTTTTAATCCCCAGAGAATCTTGTTTCCTTTACTTGATGGTCGTCCCCATCATGATCCCTTTATTTCCCCAGCATGTCGGTCGTACCCGTCACCGCTTTATCCCCAGCAGTCGTCCTCTTCTCGATGGTTGTCCTCCATCGCCCGCACTTTATAATCATATTATAATTCCTTTTACAATCTATATCCCTTTTCTTCTTCTCCCCAGTGAGTGCAAATTTTGGACTGTCTTTGGTATTCAACCACAAGTTATCTTGTTTGCCTGTTAAGCCGTCGCTTACATCCTGCACAGCTAACCCATGTTTGAATAGGGGCAGCTGTAAACACCCCAAATTTCCCTCACTAAGTTCACACCATGGCTTGTGATCTTTTCATTTACATAAGTTTAATCATACCATCTCATATTGCATTTTTTGCTTCACTGCATTGGTTCAAGTTCATCTGCATCTAGGATTTGTGATCTGGGCAATCCAAGATCCTTCTAAGCCACTCCAAAGGTCTTCAATCATCTCAAGAGGGTCCATGTATGTTCAATCATCATATTTTATCCTCCAAAGATCAAGGAAGTCAAAGAATCACAAGAACTGGCAAAGCATGGAAACAGAGCTAGGGTTTAACTACACAGATGACCTAAAATTAGGGTTTTGGTTTCAGAGGCCATAACTCCAAATTTTTTGGTCATTCTTGTTTCTATTGGTCTCAATATGATATAAGGATCATACATACCAAGTTTGATGAAGAAATTCATTGTGGAAGCCATCTGATCACTGGGTAACTTCTTGAGCAAGTCAGAGCAAAATCAGGGCATCTGAGACCCCCCAATATGGAACCAAAGTGGATTTTTCATCAAATTGAAGTTATATGATCTTTATTTGATCATTGAAGTGGTTAGAAGTTCACAAATTTGAAGAAAAGTGAGCAAAACCAAAAGTTGCCAAAAATGGAAATGACTTGTAATGTAAACTTTCCATTTTGGGAAAGTTTTCCAACCTTCACTTTCTTAACCAAAAATGCTTCAAATGAAAAATTGTTGGTCATGAAAGTTGTAGATTGGATCATTCCCTTTTCAAAACTTACAAGAACAAGATCTAATTCATTTTGGAACTCAAGTTATGGCTTTCCAAAGTTGGCAAAAATCACATAATTTCAAGTTTCATGCCAAAGGGGGATTTTTGCAAAACCACATACCAAGCCATTTTGTGACTTCTAATTGACTTCTAAACATCATAACAACATCACATGATTCATTTTGATCAGAATTGCACAAGAATTCACAAGATTTCATGCCTTGGTTCACAAGAAACTTCAAAGAGGGCAAAATGCAAAACCTATGCCATCTTGCTATCCAAGCCATCCATCTGCATTCTTTTGATCCTAGGGCTCACCATAAACCATGCTGGAGCAAGACACCCCATTGAACCACTTCTGTTCAAGCCCATGCTTGTAGTACACATACTTTTGACTTTTTTCAAAACAAGCCATACCAATCAAGCTGTGACATTACCAACTTTCTGACCAATCACAATACATTATACAAATCAAAAGCAACTCATTTCATACCACACACAAGCTGAGAACCTCCCATAAGTCAGGATTCACAAAACTTGCCAAAAACATCAAGTCTTTGAAATTCTCAGCACAAACATCAAACCTCAAATATTTTTCCACCAATCATCTCCACACATCATAGGGAACAAAAACCACCCTTCACTTTGCCCTAAAAGTCACTCAAACTCAAACACGGTTTTCCACCTCTCAGAACTGAACCTTCAAAAGGAGGCCATTTAAACACTTGCAAAGCTTCTCAATAGCATCAGGGTGATCAAAGGAGGTGTCTAGCACAAGAAGCAGGCCCTAGGGATCCACATTTACTCAACTCCAGCTCAGGAATAGCTCAAGAACTTTTTCCTAAGAGCTTTGATTTTAAGTTACAATGTGATAAAGCATGTTTCTCGGATCATTATGCACTTTGAATCATTGAAAATGGTCAAGTATTTAGGATGTATTCAACTTCTGAAAATTTGGTCAGTTTTCCGTTTGGCTTCGATTCTCTCTTTTGGTGCAAAATAAATTGTTTTTGTTTGTGGATTTTTGTTGTTTGATGTTAGAGGATGGATTCTGGAGATTTTGGCATGTTTTTATGGCCTGGGGAGGAGATAGGAGTTTGGCCTGCCGGAGAAGATGACCGGAGCTTAGCTCCGGTCACCTGAAAGTGTTTAGCCCTAATTAGGGTTTAGTTGCCCATATTGATTTTGGACCCTTAGATCTTGATTAGTTTAATGCATGAAAGGGCCAGATTTAGTCATTAGGTTTAATTTCTGTTTAATTAAATAAAACACAATTAATTAATCAGAATCAATCCTGACCCTTAAAAAACGCGCCAGTTAACCTTCCATCCCCAGTTTTGAATCCTGGCCTTAGGATCTGTTTACTTTTCATTTTTATCATTTTATTTTATTTTTCTTTCTATTTCTTTTCACATAATTATTAAAAATAGTAAAAATCATCAAAAAAATTCTGAAATATTTTATCAAACGTCTTATTAATTTTTAGAATCCAAAAATATTTTTATTTTTTTTTTTTGCATTAAAAAAGTATTTTTAAATCATTTAAATATTTTATTTAATTAATTAATGAAAATTAATTAATTAAAAATACATTCAAGTATTTAAAAATCACCAAAAAAATCAGAAAACATTCTTAGACATTTAAAAACATTTAAAAACTCACCACACAAATTTCTTTTTGGTTTTGAATCATTTTGACATTTTTTCTTTGAATTTAGGGTTCATAAAATCCCATTTTTGAACCCTAACTTCAAAAATTCATAACATTTAAACCAAGTTGAGTTTGTGAATGATTCTTTTTGCATTGTTCTATGCATGACTTCTAGTTTCTAAAAACATTTTTGTTTCATTTTTATCTTGCATTTTCAAATTATTTGGCATTTTACATTGAGGATAACCCAAAAAACCCTAGGAAACTTAGAAAAATCATAAGTCCCTTAGGGTTAAGAGTTAGGTCTCCTCTTTTGGGGTGTAATATCATATGGGGTTAGGGTTATTTTGATTGCATTTTCAATTTTTTATCTTGTCATTTGCTTCTGTTTTTGAGTTTTGCATCTCATGTTGCATGTAAACCCTAATTTCTCAGTCTCTCTGGTTCGCAATCGTCTTATCCATCTTTTCTTAGGTTTATGCAGCATTACCTTTCCTTCGGGATAAAAATGCCTAGCTGGCGACTCTTTTCAGTTCATCTTCATGTTCTCTCCTTTCGCCGACCGTTCGCGTCAGTACCCCTCCTGGCCTGGTGTCATTTGGTGGGAGAGACAATTGGTCAGCGGTTCTATGCGACCAACTGACACTGGGAGTAGAATGCAAAGTATTCAAAGATAAATCAACGGCTCTAAGCGACCGAATGAAGAAAAAGGTGAGAAATGTTGGAGGTTTCAATAAGAAAAAAAATATCCAACCTCTGGAAATTCCTTAAACGAAGAGTTCAGAGGAGACCTTCAGGAACCATCAGGAAAACACAAGTATGATTCCAAACTAAATGGACTTAGACTTCAACCGAAGGGGTTTCACGACCAGCTTAACGAATTTGTGCCAAAGTGAATTGGACTTTTAAGGAGACCTTTGTAATGACAGTAAAAAAAGCACTTCTGTAATCCTGAGACTTCTTAGGGAGACAAAAGATTACATGTTAGAAGAGGCTTGTTTTTCAAGGGATAACTCTTTTCTACTATGGGTAGATACTCGATGAATAAGGCAGTAGCAGGGTTTAACACCAAGAGTGAAGCGACATGGCTAACACATGAGAAAGATTATGCACTGACTCAAAGGTTTCCAAATATGCCCTTGTAATGGTTATTGGATGGAAAAGATATTTTTGCAGATGACCTTTTAGAAGGAGACAAAAATGACGACATGATTCCTGACACTTGTCTTGAACTTGAAGTTTGTTGTTGCATAGGGCCTTCTTAAACAACTTGAAGGTATGGAGAGGGTTTGCCCCTGTATGATTCATCTTGCCCCTGAATCAATGGTTTTGAAAATTTTCTCTTCGCAAAAAGTTTGGATCAACCTGCCATGACATGGCCTTTGAAATGGTTGCCCCAATGCTTGAATATCAAAGGTTTCCCCCTGGTCCACCAACTCTTGGGATGGGAAAACTTAGACAGACGAGTCTTCTTCAAGCAATCATTCTTCGGATAACCCGTTACACCTGGACCGGTGATGCACTTAAGTCTGTGGGATAGACATGCATAATCAGGATAGACGAATCCTCTTCATATATCTTCCGTATATATATGGTCTAAGACAAACGAGTCTTCTTAAAGAAAACCTGTTACGCCAGGTGCAACATTAGGATTGGACGAACCCTCTTCACAAATCTTGCGTAGATACGTGGTGCTTGAGGCAGACGAACCTCCTTCGGATAACCCTGTTATGCCAAGACCGGTAACCATTTTGCCGTTTAATCCCACCTTCAGGACTTTAAACCTCTTCAATACAGACGAATATTGGATGATCATCAAGAGAAACACAGACGAGTGCCATAAGTCAATGATACAAACGAATATCAGACGATGATCTAAGAAACACGGACGAGCGCTTCAGGCGATTATACAGACGAATATCAGTCACTGATACAGACGAATACCAGAAATCCAACACATACGAGCATTTGGAGTAGCAATACAAACGAGTACCAGAGTAACTGTCAAATCGACACATATGGATATAAGCTAACACAGACGGGTGTGAGGGATGATACAGGCAAGTATCCAAACAATGAAAACGAGCTTCAAACAGATAACAAACACAGACGAGCGTTGAGGAATGCAGACAGGCAACAAGAAAATATCAAACACAAATGAGTGATGAGGCGTGCATATGAGCATCGAACAAATGCCTGATTGGCAAAAATAATCACAACTATGCAGGGGAGAACCAGGTCAAGAGGCATTTACACTTAACTCTGGTTAGGGGGATGAATAACTGTTTGTATCATCACATTGACCAAAAATATATTAGTGACTTCTCTAGGGAATATTTCAATGATGGGAATGAAACCCAAACATGAACTCTGTGGGGAAATCAGGCGTTCCGCTATCTACTGGACATACTTCACTTGTGGAAAGATAATCCGCTTGGGGATTGTCGCTCACGGGATTTTCATCCTAGTACAAACTTGAAAGTGGCACGGAAAAGGTAGAGTCGCCAGCCAGGCATTTTTATCCCGAAGGAACGGGAAAGGTAATGCTGCACAAACCTGAGGAAGAAGGAAAGGACAAGGTCCTGCGAACCAAAGACCTGGGTTCGGGAGTCGGTTACGACCTGGGAAGGTATTAGCACCCCAGACCGTCCGCCGTACCCGACGGGATCCACACTTGCTTGTTGCTTCAAAGGGTGTGAAAATAAGAATGCTGCTGAATAAAAGAACTGCTACTGGCATGGAACTGGAATGGGAATGAGAAAGAGACTGGAAAAGAGAAAGGATGGGGAAAATGTAGGGAAAATAAATAATGCGCTCGAACGGGCCCTACCCCGCTGCCTACGTACCTCATCGGGAGAATGAGGATTAGAGTCGACGTAGTTCGCCTAACTAAGGCGGGAACTTTGTTTGTATTTTTTAGGATGACGTTGCCATAGCTCTAGCTCAGGTGTTACCGACTCTGACTCGAGGGTGCTTACCGTATCGCTGTTTGAACTGTCGAGGCAAGTCGCATTCGTCCGCAAAGATTAGGAGATGAGAAGAGAAGACGTGATGTCTTTGTTGATTTTCTTTTATGAGAAGTATTTTGGAGATTATTGTTTGTGAAGATAGTCTCATGATTAGACTTGTACATCATGCTAGACAAGCCCACACTATTCCAAGATGGAATGAATATGAGTGCCCCATGGAATAAGGTTATGCGCAAGAGACTATTTCAATCCTTTATTAAATATCTTTTAGATTTTGTTTGAAGATGATAGGAGAAGACTCAAATCGGAAAAAGGACAAAAAACTAAGGGGGACTAAGACCAACCCTAAGTTATTTATTATATACAAAAGGGAGATCCTAATGGTTAGTGAGGTTTTCTAATCCTAAGGAGCAAAAGGAAAAGAAAGAATAAAAAGGATGCAACTTACTTCATAAGGAAGATAAGTTGATCCTAACAAAGGGAGAATCCTACCAATCACAAATATGGAAGGAAAAAATGAATTAAATGCATAAAGGAAATGCATAAAAATAAAAAAGGATAAGGTGTAAGGAAACATACCTTTCCCTCCTTACAAAACAAAGATTAGTGTGCATTTTTATTTAAAATAATAAAGCAAACATACACTAATTAAATCCTAATAATTCTCGGACCTAACTTCTAGACTCTATCTTAATTCTAAAAGAACTAAAAAATGCTAAAACAAAAATTCAGCACCTACTACAGCCCCTAAACTAAAAGCAACTATCAAAACAATGCATAACACAAGGTAAAGCACAAACAACTTTCTACAGCCAGCATACATCATGAAAAGATAGGTGTAGAAAGTCACATACGGCATACAAACATAATAAACCACATGTATTTTACAGCACCTATATTAACAAACAGCTATGAAAACATGGGACAGATTTGATCATTTTTATTTATGTGCACAAAGTGAATGATAAACAACACATTAATGTCACTTAACATGAATCTACATGCATCACAAAATGAAATCAAACATGTGAATTTATTTACATCATTTCTTTGATTAAAAATGGCAATGATCAATCAAGAACAAACATACTTTTTCATGTTGCACAAATGAGCATTTTATCATGAGATTGAACAAGTATCACTACAAGCATCAATTGTTACACATGCATGGCATAAAAATCAGAATTGAACTCATGTTAAGGTATGATCAATTAAGCTCAAGAAACTTACATGAACATGTGAAGCATTTAATCACTTTTGGCAAAAAATCAACATGGTATTTAATCACTTTATCAATCAAGCAAGCAATGACAATAATCATGAAGCATATGTTGAATTTAAGCAAGCACTTAACATGTGAAACAAATGATTAAAGTGTAGCAAAACAACATCAAGAATAAATTATATCACATTTGCACATTTAACACAAAACATGGAAAAGTGAACGGAATCATGTCGAAACGACTCGAAACAAATGAATTGGCTACTGAAAATAGATCCAAAAATTCCCTAAAATCAATACCTAAACATACATGAATCTTAGAAGCACTAGGAAGCAAGATTGAGCAAGAAAATAAGCTAAAAAATCCAAAAATGAACAGCGTTAACTGGTTAACCAAACGGTTAACCCGTTAACGGACCCTGGACAACACTAAAAATGGCAAAAAACGCATGCGTTAACCGGTTATCCAAACTGTTAACCGGTTAACGCTGAACAGAAAGTGAAAAATGCTTTTGAAATAAGTGCTTTGGCAACAATCTTCCTTCTAAACAACCTTAACCCCCACCTAATCATGCTAACATGAATTTCTACTCAATTAGGGCTTATTAACACATGCTAGAATCTATAACAAGCTACAACCTAACTTCTAATCCATCAAAAACCACAAATCGCAAGCAAAACATAACGAAAACGTAATCAAACATAAGCAATATGAAAAGCGCTTAAAGAATGCCGAAATGGCGAGATGAAGAGAATAACTTAAAGGAGAAGTGATTTAGATCACCAACCTATGAAGCGGAGAAGTTCTTCGGTAATTGTTGCAAGAATCAGAGCTTGATCGAAGAGAAAACCAAAAACCGCAAAATAAATGTGTTCTTGATGCTTGAACTTTCGTGTGCTTCCGATAAGTCGAAACCTACACCAAAATTCAGTAGTTTCTTCTTCTACAATCCATAATCAATGGAGGTTGAAGGCTTAAGCTTTAAGATCTTCAAGTTTCAATGTGAAACTTGAAGAGCTTATTCAAAAAAAGCTTTGGTAAAAATGGAAATGGAGGAAAAGTGAGAGAGAAAAAGTGATTGTGAAAGAGTGAAAAGTTGGAAAATTATCGGAACCCCTTGCATTCAAGTAATTAATGAATATACAGAGGCTAGGCTTGGAGCTAGGTTTTTGAATGGAATTAGGTTTGGGGCCCAAAAATTAGGCTTGGGATCCAAAATTATGGTTTGGTAGTTAGTTAGGGTTAGGGTTGGAAAAGGGAATATTCCTTGGAATATATATTCCTTGGAATATTCCTTGGAATACTCTAGAATGTTGTAGAATATGGTAGAAGCATCCAAGGGAAATGGAGTGGAATTGAAGTGGAAAAACAAGAGGGAAAGAATGAAAGGAGATGTGGAAAGAAAGTGGAAGGAAAAGGGAAAGAAAAGGGAGAGAAAGGTGAATTTTTCCCTTTTTGGTTGGTTAGTTTGGAAATGGTTTGGATTATTTTTGGGATATTATTTTTCTCTTGAACTCCAATGTTTGACAAGCCTCGATCGACCATACACCTCATGTGTATGCAAAGGATGATAATTTATTTATTTTTCAAATGCAATGCAATGATATGCGGAATGAAGCGTAAATCGCTCGAGGTTGATAATAAATAAGAGGGCAAATTTGGGGTGTTACAGCTGCCCCTATTCAATCACTGTAGACTTGAATGGATGATAGCAGTAACTTTCAAACGTTTGAAGTATGCAGGGATTGAATACTAGAAACAACCAAAAAATTTGCACTCGGTGGAAGAGAAAAGGGAAATAAACCCAACCATCTGAACTCTGCTTGTGGAGATTCTTGGATGTGTAGAGTAGTAAACTGGTGAATGTTTTGGAATAACATCGGGAGATTATTGATTTGCCACGCTACAAGTAGACTTTTGCTGGGATATTAATGCCATGCCACACAACGGGTGGTTTTCCGAATGCTTTGCCATACTAAGGGGGATTCAATACTTTGCCACTCTACGGGGATACGTTGCTCGGCTACGGGAGACTTTTGATACCTCACCACCCTGAGGATGGACTTCTGATCACTGCGGGGATACTCTGCCACACTACGGGGACACATTGCTCAGCTACGGGAGACTTTGAAAATTCACCACACTACGGGGGCCCATTGCTCAACTACGGGAGACTTACAGAAAAATTTTCACACTACGGGGCCCCATTGCTCAACTACGGGAGACTTACAGAAAATTTGCCACACTACGGGGGCTGCTGCTCGCTACGGGAGACTTTGGCTCACTATAGGAGACTTTTTCTTTGCCACACTACGGGGGCTGCTGCTCGCTACGGGAGACGTTTGCTCACTACGAGAGACTTCAATGTTTTGCCACACTACGGGGGCTGCTGCTCGCTATGGGAGACTTGGGCTCACTACAGGAGACTTCTGCTCACTACGGGAGACTTTTGCACACTACGGGAGACTTCAATGTTTTGCCACACTATGGGGGTTGCTGCTCGCTACGGGAGACTTTAAAATTCGCCACCCGGAGGATGGACTTTGGCCAATCTGCGGTTGGACTTTGGAATTTGCCACGCTGCGGGTGGACTTTGGACAAATTGACACGCTGCGGGTGGACTTTGGATAAATTGCCACACTGTGGGTGGACTTTAGATAAATTGCCACACTACGGGTGGACTTTGGATAAATTTCCATGTTGCGGGTGGACTTTGGATAAATTGCCACGCTGCGGGTGGACGTTGGATAAATTGCCACGCTGCGGGTGGACTTTGGATAATTTACCACGCTGTGGGTGGACTTTGGATATCAACCTTGGACCGAACACGCATACATTGAAATGCATGACATAATGCCCCATGACACTTGGGGGATAGATACAAAGAGAATTCCTGACGCGAAAATAAAAAATCTTTGCTGACTCTGTGGGGAATACAGATGATTGTCGATATTTTTGCTGGAGAAGAGTGTGACTAGTCTGTCTCGACTTATTACCTTTTCCAAAAATAAATTGGACTTTAGATTTTAAGGCCCTTCTAGGGGATGCCTCAACTGCTGGGGATTGAATCTCTCTGATGATCGACAACTGTTTTGACATAGCTGGGGAAAGACATGTCAAGGCTTTGTTGAGGAGGACTCTCTTGTCTACCTGAATTTTCCAACCTCTGTGGGGAAGGGAACCGTTCAGCTAACTGACGGGAATTTCTGGATTCTTGTAAGAAGTTCTTCACTACGGGAAGACGATCCCTGCTAGGGATGATCCTTGTTGCTCTGCTGGGAAAGAGAAGGATTTGGTTTGAGATCTGCTGGGAAATAAAATCAAGGAAACCTACTGAAGAAAATTTTGCCGAATTTACTGGGGATAACCTCAATGTGTTTGTTGGGGATAACGAAACTGAACCGCGTCCTGCTGAGGAGGAAAGATTTCCAATAGTCTCGTGCTAGGGAACATTCGCTTTGATTCGGGCTTTACCTTAAGAGGATTTTACAAAAGACTTGGTGTCTTTAAACTCTTCAGGAGTATAATTGCCCCGGTATTCTGAACTTCCGATTATTTGTCTTCGGGAAAGAATGAATCCTCGTGTGATTGGGTGGCTTGCCCCAGTATGAGTCTTTGAAGAGATTTCTCTAAGAGAGATCTGAATCTTGAGGTAATTGCCCCGGTTTGGCTGACTCTTGAGGATATTGCTTGACATAACTGCCCCAGATTGGTTGGCTCTTACCATGACTGGTTGGGAAAGTCCTTACTCAATGGAGCTTTCTCGGAAAAGTGCACCTCGACATGACTGTCTTTCAGGAGTTTTAGACCTCTCAACTTGGCAAGCTTAAGCTTCTGGAATGAATTTCCACATGTGAGCTTTTTATGATGCCAAACAAATGTATGCAAGCAGAAAATGTTTATTCTTAGAATGAAAATTCTAATGCAGCACACATGTTAATCTTGAAGATTTGAAAAGGTGTCGCAAACCTTTGTGAACAAATCACTGGTTAAGATGCGACATTATTTTTGATTGAAAGAACGCATGCACACGCAATACCAACAAGGTCTTTTAGCACAACTCATAGGAGTCAGGAACGCCATCTCGTGGTAGTACGCTCTCAAACTAACCCTGTTTCAGTTAGGACTTTTGAGGGTTGTATCGTGGCCTGGTTCACGGTTATAGAAACAAAGGATATAGGCTCGAAATTATTTGTGCCCACCCATTCTTCGTGATGTTCTCCATTCCTATGTTCAGCTAATTTTCGCAAGCATTCACCTTTCATAAGGGTTTCGTGTCGGTTGAGGAACCATTGCTGCTATCGGTTCAAGCACCAATCAGGTTATTGTTTGGAGTCAGTCACCCCTTTGTCTTTCATGTCTGTGCCACGCGACTTTGTTCTTGCTTGAGGATATTTCTTGTGTAATCCTTTTCGTTTTTCGCTTTTGCGTTATTTTGCTTATCCCTAACTTTTTCCTGGACTGATTCTTGTGAATCTTTGATTGTGAAGTCCAGCGGGATGCCCTAACTTTTGCCTAAGTCGCTTGTTTTCAAGTTTCTACTTAGTAGGCTTTTCATTTCTTTCTTTTTTGAACAAAATCGTGTGACACCGTTTGTCTTGATTGCTTTGCGATGGCTGTGACTGCCTCATTCTTTGGTCGATGAAAGATAACCATTGTGGCTTCCAGTCTTTGGACCTCTTGATTTGGATAACCATCATGTTTTCTGGTCTTTGGACCTCTTTGATTAGCATGATGGAATGTAACGGATTCCCAAATGCGCTCCTTTATGAAAGACTGAATGCTTGGTCCAACTAGCTGACATCTACCCTGCCCCTAGGTTAAACGTAAAGGGTTTTTTTTCATGCGAAAAGAAACTCCTACCTCAAGGCTCGAAGGGGTTAGCGAGGGTTTATCTCCCTTATATCTCCGGTGTTTAGGGATTTGAAACAAAGCCTGTACATCGTCAACAAGGTCTTATTCGAGAGCACACAATTAGAGATTCTTGCGTTATTTCTTCGTCATTCTCCCTCATAGAGTTTAAGCACGATAATTGGTATTATGATGTACACATGCAAAATTAAATTGACAAATGAATTACTTCAAGAAAAACATGTGAGTTTTATTATTGATAACATTCAAAAGCAAACAAATTTTATACATGTATACAAATGTTTAGCACATAAAAGAAACTACAAATGGAAATGAAGTAAAGAAACTGAGTATTGCCGCAGTTGAGGAGGCTTGACTCCGTCTGGACCTGTCAGTCTTGGATACTTTCAGTGATCAATAGCTCTTTCACAGACTTGTAATCTTCAATTTGTAGCCGTATACTCAACCATGGCAATCATACCTCTTCTTCTAGTTATTCTGACTCTGACATGAGACATCTGAAGGAAAAAGTGAAGCTGGGGAGTAAAGTTTCCCCATAAGGTTGGTCAGAAAGACCTGACGATCTTCTGCCTACGTATCTCCATTGACTGATGACCAATGAAGAATTAGAGTGACGTAGTTCCCCTCAATAGGGATGAAAAAAGCATTGAAGAAACACAAACAAACAGTTGCCATTGCTGAGAGTATCTGGATATTGATGGCTTTATTTGCTTCCTGAAGATTCCAGCTTAACGTGGACCATCTGGTAAGACAACCGTGACATCGGCTCCGTTGTGATTAGGCATTGGATTCTGGAGTACATTTGGGTGAGGCGCAAAATTGACCGCCTTGGAGTCAATTAGGTCATGTACCTTGTTCTGAAAAGCCCAACATTTCTCAATACTGTGCCCCTAGGCACCCGAATGGAATTCGCATCTGGCATTTGCATCAAAGTTTGGAGGTAGATTATCAGGAGAAGGAGCTCTCATGGTACGAAGCTCGACCATGTTCAACTTTAGCAGCTCTGGAAGAAAAACAGCATATGGGCATGGGATGGGATCAAGTCTGCGGTTTCTCGCTCTTGTTCTTTCCTGATTTGGTCTCTATGCCTGATATTGCTGACCTTGAGGTTGTGGTTGAACCTGTGGCGTAATAGTCACTGCAGCAGTTTGGTAATAACCTTGAGAACGACCTCTGTCTCGGCCCCTATACACAACATTGGTCTCGCCTTCTCTTCGTCTTTGGCCATTACCAAAAGGTTTCTTCACACCAAAAGAACTAGTACTGCTTGCATCCTGAATCTTTCCGAATTTCAGAAAGTTTTCTATCCTTTCTCCAGCGATGACAATATCAGAAAAACCAATGGACGTGCAGGAGGCCAGACGATCCAAGTAAACACCTTGCAAGGTTCCCATAAACATATCGGCCATTTCCCGATCGAGCAATGGAGGTTGAACCTGAGCGGCCAGCTCACGCCACCTCTGGGCATACTACTTAAAACTTTCCTTAGGTCCTTGAGACAAATTCTGCAACTGAGTTCGGTTTGGAGCCATATCAATAATGTATTGATACTGCTTGAGAAAAGCTTTAGCTAAATCTTTCCAGCATCGGATAGAGACCCTGCTCAGCTTCATGTACCAGCTCAATGAAGCTACAGATAGACTATCTTGGAAGAAATGCATCCAAAGTTTCTCGTCATCAGTGTGAGCCGAGATTCTTCCAAAGTATGCATGAATGTGAGTTCTAGGGCACATGCTTCCATTGTACTTGTCAAATGATGACACCTTGAACTTGGGAGGGATTCTGACTCCTGGCACTAACCCAAGACTGGTTACATCGATGCCCAAGGAATTCTGACATTCCATGGCCTTAATCTTCTCTGCCAGCTCTTCATACCTTCGATTGTTGACCTCATTCATATTACCCATATCAGCATCCAGTATAGTGAATTGGTCTTCCTGAGTGTGTTCATTACGGGCTGCAGTCCCATTTAGATTTGGCCCTCCGTTACGGGCAGCGTTAGGATCCACATTCTCAGTCGGGGTTCCAGCATTATCATTCCCATAGGGTTGCTCAACCATCAACCTGAGACGCTCTTGATTCTGAGCAATGCCAGTCATCATGTCCATGAACTGATCCATCCTCTGTTGGAGCTCATTGAGATCAGTATGCATTCGTTCGGCCATTCTCACTCGGTTTCTTTTTGTTGGATATCGATGAACGTGTTGACCAACTATATTGCCTGAAGTTGAATAAGTTAGGAAGTCTGAATAACCTGTAAAAATGCAAAATATGCAAATCATGCAGTAAATGTGTATGATATGTTTATGAGGATGCGACATGCGACCCTGCAAATGAGTAAGCCTGTGTTAGTGATGCAAGCTTGCAGAGGATGTTATGCAATGCACTGGCATGTGATCAAAGGTCTGGCGATCACTGGTCTGACGTTGGTGTTGAGAAGACAATCATGTGCTGGTGAAGAGTCGTAATAACAGTACCACCGAAATCCCGAATTTCAAAACCAAAGGACCATGTAGAACCTGATCATAATACTAAACAATGTTGGCAAAGCGAGTATGTTGGAATTTTAGGGTTCCTGCAAACATGTAAACCCCTCCCATATCACGGGTATGTTATACCGAGTCAACATCACGGACTCTCAAAGCCGGATAGCAATAATACGTTCACCATTTCCGAGAAATGGCTTATGACCAAATCAGGGAATCGGTTTGGCATTATGTACTAACCAGGGAGGTCTCATATGAGTACGGGGAAAACAAGCATCCCTCATAAGTCCCCAGCTTCAAGCACTGAATCGAGAAACAATAGTACATTCATCCCGAAGGGTATAATACTATCATCATACGAACAGTTTGCCTTAACTGGATTCCTATGAGAGAACCAGGCCATTCTATGCAAGTTCCCTGTGGGCCCTCGGATGTGAGTGGGTTTGCCAACAAATGTGGTCTGCCACTGTCATCACTGGAGAGGGATGTTTCCACAAAGGTTCTCAATGATCGGTCCCTTGACTGCACATAACTATCAAGGTAGCGCATTAACCCAAAAAGATTCCGGTATCAATACATTCCTGAGAAGGTCGCAAGTCAAGGCGTGGAACTCACAAATACCAACATAGCAAGATGCCATGAAGCCAAAGTGGAACCACTCTAAGTCCTAGGGTGCACTCGAGCTCCGGTTACGAGCTCATCTCACAGTAACCCCATCCCGCAGAAAAAATGAAAGCCAAACAGTCCAGTAGATGATGCATGATAAATACTGAAAGCAGTAAATAAATGCTGTAAAGTAAAGCTGTAAAGTAAAATTGTATATGAAAACAGTAAAGCTAAACTAAAGCACACAACAACAAATAGATAAACACTGAAAGAAACAAAAACAGACAAGCTCTAGGATTGACTCTACAAGGGAAACCAGAGATTCTGGGTTCGTTCCCCAGCAGAGTCGCCAGCTGTCGCTCCCGGGATTTTCATCCTAGTACAAACGCGAAAGTGGTGCGGAAAAGGTAGAGTCGCCAGCCAGACATTTTTATCCCGAAGGAACGGGAAAGATAATGCTGCACAAACCTGAGGAAGAAGGAAAGGACAAGGTCCTGCGAACCAAAGATCTGGGTTCGGGAGTCGGTTACGACCTGGGAAGGTATTAGCACCCCAGACCGTCCGCCGTACCCGACGGGATCCACGCTTGCTTGTTGCTTCAAAGGGTGAGAAAATAAGAATACTGTTGAATAAAAGAACTGCTACTGGCATGGAATTGGAATAGGAATGAGAAAGGGACTGGAAAAGAGAAAGGATGGGGAAAATGTAGGGAAAATAAAGAATGCGCTCGAACGGGCCCTACCCCGCTGCCTACGTACCTCATCGGGAGAATGAGGATCAGAGTCGACGTAGTTCGCCTAACTAAGGCGGGAACTTTGTTTGTATTTTTTAGGATGACGTTGCTATAGCTCTAGCTCAGGTGTTACCGGCTCTGACTCGAGGGTGCTTACCATATCGCTGTTTGAACTGTCGAGGCAAGTCGCATTCGTCCGCAAAGATTAGGAGATGAGAAGAGAAGACATGATGTCTTTGTTGATTGTCTTTTATGAGAAGTGTTTTGAAGTTTATTGTTTGTGAAGATAGTCTCATGATTAGACTTGTACATCATGCTAAACAAGCCCACACTATTCCAAGATGGAATGAATATGAGTGCCCCATGGAATAAGGCTATGCGCAAGAGACTATTTCAATCCTTTATTAAATGTCTTTTAGATTTTGTTTGAAGATGAGAGGAGAAGACTCAAATCGGAAAAAGGACGAAAAACTAAGGGGGACTAAGACCAACCCTAAGTTATTTATTATATACAAAAGGGAGATCCTAATGGTTAGTGAGGTTTTCTAATCCTAAGGAGCAAAAGGAAAAGAATGAAGAAAAAGGATGCAACTTATTTCCTAAGGAAGATAAGTTGATCCTAACAAAGGGAGAATCCTACCAATCACAAATATGGAAGGAAAAAAAGAATAAAATGCATAAAGGAAATGCATAAAAATAAAAAAGGATAAGGTGTAAGGAAACATACCTTTCCCTCCCTACAAAACAAAGATTAGTGTGCATTTTTATTTAAAATAATAAAGCAAACATACACTAATTAAATCCTAATAATTATAGGGCCTAACTCTTAGACTCTATCTTAATTCTAAAATAACTAAAAAAATGCTAAAACAAAAATTCAGCACCTACTATAACCCCTAAACTAAAAGCAACTATCAAAACAATGCATAACACAAGGTAAAGCACAAACAACTTTCTACAACCAACATACAACATGAAAAGATAGGTGTAGAAAGTCACATACAACATACAAACATAATAAACCACATGTATTTTACAACACCTATATTAACAAACAACTATGAAAACATGGGAAAATTTGATCATTTTTATTTATGTGCACAAAGTGAATGATAAATAACACATTAATGTCACTTAACATGAATCTACATGCATCACAAAATGAACTCAAACATGTGAATTTATTTACATCATTTCTTTGATTAAAAATGGCAATGATCAATCAAGAACAAACATACTTTTTCATGTTGCACAAATGAGCATTTTATCATGAGATTGAACAAGTATCACTACAAGTATCAATTGTTACACATGCATGACATAAAAATTAGAATTGAACTCATGTTAAGGTATGATCAATTAAGCACAAGAACTTGCATGAACATGTGAAGCATTTAATCACTTTTGGCAAAAAATAAACATGGTATTTAATCACTTTATCAATCAAGCAAGCAATGACAATAATCATGAAGCATGTGTTGAATTTAAGCAAGCACTTAACATGTGAAATAAATGATTAAAGTGTAGCAAAACAACATCAAGAATCAATTATAACACATTTGCACAATTAACACAAAACATGGAAAAGTGAACGGAATCATGTCGAAATGACTCAAAACAAATGAATTGGCTACTGGAAATAGATCCAAAAATTCCCTAAAATAAATACCTAAACATACATGAACCTTAGAAGCACTAGGAAGCAAGATTGAGCAAGAAAATATGCTAAAAATCCAAAAATGAACAGCGTTAACCGGTTAACCAAACGGTTAACCCGTTAACGGACCCTGGACAACATTAAAAATGGCCAAAAACGCATGTGTTAACCGGTTAACCAAACCGTTACCCGGTTAATGCTGAACAGAAAGTGAAAAATGCTTTTGAAATAAGTGCTTTTGGCCACAATCTTCCTTCTAAACAACCATAACCCCCACCTAATCATGCTAACATGAATTTCTACTCAATTAGGGCTTATTAACACATGCTAGAATCTATAACAAGCTACAACCTAACTTCTAATCCATCAAAAACCACAAATCGCAAGCAAAACTTAACGAAAACGTAATCAAACATAAGCAGTACGAAAAGCGCTTAAAGAATGCCGAAATGGCGAAATGAAGAGAATAACTTAAAGGAGAAGTGATTTAGATCACCAACCTACGAAGCGGAGAAGTGCTTCGGTAATTGTTGCAAGAATTGGAGCTTGATCGAAGAGAAAACCAAAAACCGCAAAACCGCAAAATAAATGCGTTCTTGATGCTTGAACCTTCGTGCGCTTCCGATAAGTCAAAACCTTCACCAAAATTCAGTAGTTTCTTCTTCTACAATCCATAATCAATGGAGGTTGAAGGCTTAAGCTTTAAGATCTTCAAGTATCAATGTGAAACTTGAAGAGCTTATTCAAAAAAAGCTTTGGTGAAAATGGAAATGGAGGAAAAGTGAGAGAGAAAAAGTGATTGTGAAAGAGTGAAAAGTTGGAAAATTATCGGAACCCCTTGCATTGAAGTGATTAATGAATATATAGAGAGGCTAGGCTTGGACCTAGGTTTTGGAATGGAATTAGGTTTAGGGCCCAAAAATTAGGCTTGGGATCCAAAATTATGGTTTGGTAGTTAGTTAGGGTTAGGGTTGGAAAAGTGAATATTCCTTGGAATATTCCTTAGAATACTCTAGAATGTTGTAGAACATGGTAGAAGCATCCAAGGGAAATGGAGTGGAATTGAAGTGGAAATACCAGAGGGAAAGAATGAAAGGAGATGTAGAAAGGAAGTGGAAGGAAAAGGGAAAGAAAAGGGAGAGAAAGGTGAATTGTTCCCTTTTTGGTTGGTTAGTTTGGAAATGGTTTGGATTATTTTTGGGATATTATTTTTCTCTTGAACTCCAATGTTTGGCAAGCCTCGATCGACCACGCACCTCATGTGTATGCAAAGGATGATGATTTATTTATTTTTCAAATGCAATGCAATGATATGCAGAATGAAGCGTAAATCGCTTGAGGTTGATAATAAATAAGAGGGCAAATTTTGGGGTGTTACAGGGATGAAAGTACTTCAACTAGTCTTGGTGCTTTGCTGGGAATCTCACCTGCTCTAACTCAGCTGGGAAGCATTCTCTGCTTGAGGAGACATGACACCATCCTACAAAACCTACAACAACAGTATACACACATGTGTCCCAGGGACTTGCATGGTATGATATGTTCATCCATTGCCACCCAACATTCAAATATAATTTTAAATGTTTCCTTGCATGTCATTTCTTAGAAAATCGCCATGTTTCCAATACAATGTTCTTTTTGCCGAAAATTCAGGACATTTTTGCAAACAAAACACAACACAGCTTTTGACTGAATATTCATTTTATTGAGAGGCCTCTGAATAGGCAAAGTTTTACATTAGAAAGAAACTACCTGGAAAGAGGCAGCCACCATAAAATTGAGAAAAAGAAACTATCCTAATGGCAATGTACATGGCATTCCAATGCGTTTCCTTCCTGCTATGACCAACATGTCTTCAAGACTTTCTACTCTTGCCTTTGCTTTCTGAAGGAAAAGAGGGGACTGATTCCTACCCTTCTAGTATTGTCAGATTATCTGAAATGGTGATTTGGTTCAGATTATCCAGATCGCAGTTGTTCGCTTATTCCCTTGTTTTGCGTGGATCTCCCTCTCGGGTTTTCAATCCACCGGGATACCCTTTTTTGCCTGAGTTGTCCGATGTGGCTTTTCAACTTAGCGGGTGTACGTCTTTTCATTTATTTTCCCTAACTTTTTCCCGAGCTCTTTATTTTGTTTTTAGCTCGCCGGAATGCCCTTTTCTTTCCAGGACTTGAATTTTGTTTTTATGTCCAGCGGGTCTGTTTATGCGAAGTATTTTTTAACTGCGTCCGAGTTACCAGGAGACTAGAAATCTTCTCCATCCATAGTAGTGAGCATCAATGCCCCACCTGAGAAAACCTTATTTACTATGGATGGGCCTTCGTAGTTTGGGGTCCACTTGCCCCTGTGATCTAAACCTGGAGGAATGATCCTCTTAAGCACAAGCTCGCCTACTTGATACTCTCGAGTACGTACTCGTTGGTTGAAATCGCTTCATTCTCCTTTGATAAAGCTGACCATGACAGATAGCCGCTAATATTTTTTCCTCAATTAGACACAACTGATTATATCGAGCACGTACCCATTCAGCCTCATAAAGCTTCACATCCATCATCACACGTAAAGAAGGAATTTCTACCTCAGCAGGTAAGACTGCTTCCATGCCATACACTAAGGAGAAGGAAGTTGCCCCGGTTGACGTCCTGACCGACGTTCGGTACCCATGCAGCGCGAACGATAACATCTCATGCCAATCTTTGTAAGTGACAACCATCTTCTGCACAATCTTCTTAATATTCTTATTAGCTGCTTCTACCGCACCATTCATCTTTGGTCGACAAGGAGAAGAGTTGTGATGCTGAATTTGGAAGTCTCGACACAGTTCTGCCATCATCTTGTTATTCAAATTGGAACCATTATCAGTAATGATTCGCTCGGGTACTCCGTATCTGCAAATGATGTCTCTTTTCAGAAATCTGGCTACCACTTGATGAGTGACATTGGCATAAGATGCTGCTTCAACCCATTCAGTGAAGTAATCAATCACAACCAAGATGAAACGACGACCGTTCGAAGCAGTAGGCTCTATTTTCCCAATCATATCAATGCCCCACATAGAAAAGGGCCAAGGAGATGACATGACGTTGAGCGGGCTAGGAGGAACATGCAACTTTTCTGCATATATCTGGCACTTGTGGCACTTACGGGCATATGAACAACAATCTGCATCCATTGTTAGCCAATAATACCCTGATCTCAACAACTTCTTAGCCATTGCATGTCCTCCTGCATGAGTACCGAAGGATCCTTCATGGACCTCCTGCATTAACAGGTCTACTTCGTGTCTATCCACGCATCTAAGCAGGACCATGTCAAAGTTCCTCTTATACAGAACTCCGTCTGCATTCAAGAAGAAGCTAGCAGCGAGTCGTCTCAGGGTTTACTTGTCATTGGATGATGCCCCTACCGGGTATTCTTGTTTTTCCAGGAAAAGCTTAATATCAAAATACCAAGGTTTCTCATCAGGCACTGCATCTACAGAGAAAGCATAAGTTGGTGCGTCAAGCCTGAAAATGTCAATCCTGGGCACATAGTTCCAACACAAGACTTTGATGGACGAAGAAAGAGTAGCCAATGCATCGGCGAATTGATTCACATCTCGTGGTATATATTGCAGCTTAACTGTTGTGAAGAACGTCAACAGTCTTCTGGCATAATCCCTATAAGGAATTAAGTGCTCTTGATGTGTAAACCACTTGCCGGTAATCTGGTTAATTACGAGGGCTGAATCTCCGAATATATCGAGGGTTTTAATCCGAAGATTAATAGCCTCCTCTATCCCCATTATGCACGCCTCGTATTCTGCTTCATTGTTGGTGCAGCCAAAATTAATTCTGGCAACGAAGGGAAAATGAACACCTTCAGGAGTGATAAGAACAACACCAACTCCACATCCGTTGATATTGACTGCCCCATCAAACATCAACTTCCATTGGGATTCAGGGTCTGGCCCCTCCTCCGGAAGTGGTTCCTCACAATCTTTTGCCTTGAGGTACATGATGTCCTCATCGGGGAAATCAAACTTCATTGGCTGATAGTCGTCCTCCAGTTGTTGTCGTGCAAGATAATCTGACAATACGCTTCCTTTGATGGCTTTCTGGGAAGTATACTGTATATCATACTCTGTTAAGATCTTTTCCCACCTTGCCACCTTTCCGGTTAATGCTTGTTTCTCGAAAATATACTTAACAGGGTCCATTTTTGAGATTAGCAATGTGGTGTGAGTCAACATGTACTGTCTCAGTGGGCGAGCAGCCCATGCCAAAGCGCAACAAGTTTTCTCGAGCAGTGAATAACGGGATTCACAGTCTGTAAACTTTTTGCTAAGGTAGTAAATTGCATGCTCTTTTCGACCAGACTCGTCATGTTGGCCTAGCACACACCCCATCGACCCTTCTAACACAGTCAAGTACATGATAAGTGGCCGTCCTAGAACTGGAGGCATTAGAATCGGAGGCTCCTACAAATATTCTTTTATCTTTTCAAAGGCTCTTTGACAGTCCTCATTCCACCTGACCGTTTGTTCTTTAATCAATAGTTTGAATATTGGCTCGCACGTGGCCGTTAGATGAGATATAAACCGAGAAATGTAGTTCAACCTCCCTAAAAACCCACACACTTCTTTTTCTGATTTTGGTGCAGGAATTTCTCGTATTGTTTTTACTTTTGCAGGATCTACCTCAATTCCTTTCTGGCTAACAATAAAACCCAACAATTTATCGGAACGCACTCCGAAAGTGCACTTGTTTAGATTTAACCTTAATCTATACTTTATCAACCTGTCAAACAGCTTTTTGAGATTGACCAAATGCTCCTCTTCATCTCGGGACTTGGCAATCATATCGTCCACATAGCATTCAATTTCTTTGTGTATCATATCGTGGAATAATGTTACCATAGCCCGTTGATACGTTGCCCCTGCATTCTTCAACCCAAAGGGCATGACCTTATAACAGAATGTACTTCATGGGGTAATGAACGTTGTTTTCTCCATGTCTTTCGGTGCCATCTTGATTTGGTTGTACCCGGAGTAGCCATCCATGAAAGAAAATACCGAAAACTGAGCGGTGTTATCTACCAACACATCAATGTGAGGTAAGGGAAAATCATCCTTTGGACTCGCTCTATTCAGATCCCTATAATCGACACACATCCGGACCTTGCCGTCTTTCTTTGGTACAGGCACAATGTTAGCTACCCAAGGTGGGTAACTAGTTACAGCAAGGAACCCGGCATCCCACTATTTTTGAACTTCCTCCTTGATTTTCATTTCCATGTCAGGGCGAGTTCTTCTGAACTTTTGTTTTATCGGAGGACAGTTTTCTCTTAGTGGCAGCTTGTGTACAACAATGTTAGTATCTAATCCCGACATATCTTGATACGACCAGGCAAAGATATCCATATATTCACGTAGCATACCAATCAATTCCTTCTTCACCTCGGCTTGCAGATTAGCCCCAATCTTTATCTCTTTCTTTACATCCTCAGTCCCGATGTTAACTGTCTCTACTTCTTCCTGGTGAGGCTGAATAACCCTTTCCTCCTATTTCAACAACCTAGCCAATTCTTTCGGGAGTTCACAGTCTTCCTCAACCCCTTCTTCGGCTTGGTAGATAGGATTGTAGAAGTCATGCATAGTCATAGCAAGAACGTTATCACATGAATCCAAATGAACAACACTACACAAATGATGTGCTTATTTCAGAATCAGGATTTTTTTCGAAGGAGACACAAACACATAAAAACACAGGAAAAAGAAAAACATTGCCATTTTATCTCTGTGAAGAAATTTTTTTTTTAAAAAGAAAGAAAAAGAACACAATTGTTTTAAAAATGTCCTTTATTTCATGGAAGAAAGTAAATGCATTAAAAGCACGGTGGCCCTACAAATGGATCCATGCACCTTGGGCAGAGTGTAGGACTTGACATGCAGTATGATAAAATGAAAATAAGAAAATTACTTTGACTGCCAAGTAACTTGAACAAAATCTTCAGCGAACCAGTTCCGGAGCTCCTCCCCAGGTGCACATGGGTGAATCCAGCTATCCCAGTCGCAGTCACTGTCCCCATCTTCACTTGTTGCACAAATGTTGTTGTAATCGAGCATTCCAGCACTTGTGAATGTTATGGACTTACTACCCTGAGACCAGTTAGACCCACCAGGTTGATAACCAAGACCGAACTTGTCATCCTTCTTTTCCATTTCTAGCAACTTGCCCCAGCCTTGTGCATTTCCGGATTGGACTACCTCTTTGGCTTGCTTGTAGGAGTAAAAAGGAGTCCCTTCCTTTCCATTGCTCTGGACTACAGCCACCGGAGACAGAGTACTAACATTAACCATCTCAAAAGCCTGGCAAAGTGTTTCATGAATTTCCCCGTCCATTTCCACGTACTTGAAAGTCGACAGATGACTCACGAAAATATCTTCTTCTCCATATACAGTAACAACCTGGCCGTCTACCATATACTTCAACTTCTGATGCAACGTGGATGTTACCGCGCCAGCAGCATGAATCCAAGGACGCCCTAGCAGACAGCTATAAGAGGGTTGAATATCCATAACATAGAAAGTACTCTTGAATACTTGAGACCCAATCTTCACAGGTAGCTCTACCTCCCCGAACACAGACCTTCGGGACCCGTCAAAGGCTTTTACAATCAAATCACTGGGTCGTAAGACAATACCCTCAACATTAAACTTCATTAGGGCCTTCTTAGGAAGCACATTAAGAGAAGAGCATGTGTCTACCAAGACATGTGATAGAAAAACAACCATACACTCCATGGTGATGTGTAGAGCCTTGTTGTGATTGCGTCCTTCAGAAGTGAGATCTCTATCTGTGAATCCCAACCCATGGCTGGCGTTCACACTGGCTACCACGGCCTCCAACTGGTTAACAGTTATCTCCTATGGTACATATGCCAATTGTAAAACTTTTAGCAAAGCCTCCCGATGAGCCTGAGAACACATTAACAATGACATAATAGATATCTTGGACGGAGTTTGATTCAGCTGTTCAACCACTTTATAGTCGCTTTTCTTAATTATCCTCATGAACTCTTCAACTTCTTTTTCAAAAGTTCCTTGACTAGGAGCAGGAGTTGTCACCTCTTCAGTTACTATTTACTTACCCTTAGCTTTTGCAGCAACCTCAACTTTGGGATCACCTCTAAGAACTTGAGGAGCAAAGAGACACCCACTCCTTGTAAATCCACCAACTCCTCTGACATTCACCACAGTCGGGTCAATTGTCACTATTTCGTTCTCCACCTTCTGACCATCTACATACACGTCTGAGCCATAGTGCCAGGGAATGGCCTTGTCATCAGTATAAGGGACTGGTCCCGGAACTGAAATGGTTACAAGACTTACTTCTGGAACATAGATAGTCACAGGTACTCTCCGTGCAGGAACCTCAGCAGGATCAAAATAGATTGTTATGGTGGACACACAATCCCTTCTATCATCAACCCTATTGAACTGTAGCGACCCCTCATTAATCAAACACTGCAGTCCAACTTTCAAATCCCCACAACCATTAACCGAATTCAAACAATCCTCATAGTCATAATCACACCCTGGGAATACTTGCCCTTTCAGCAATCTATCTTTCACGACTAGCAACAAAGTCTTCACTTCATCCACATTCAAGATCAATTTTAACCTCTCACCACTATCAACAACATTTATTCTGGCCCCTCCATGAGTTGGAATGGGGTTTGATGTAACATTTGGAGGCGGTGTGAAGTTAATTGCTTTTGAGTCAATCAAGTCTTGGACCTTATGATGCAGTGCCCTGCACTTTTCCGTTGAATGCCCAGGAGATCCTGAATGAAAAGTGCATCTTGCATTAGCATCATACCCCACTAGAAGCTCTCTAGGTGGTGGTGGTGCTAATGTCCTCAACTGAACCAAGTTGAAATCTAACAATCTTTGAAGTAGTGTCGTGTATGTCATTGGGATGGCCTCAAACACCATGTTAGCTGGACGAGCTTGTCTCTGTTGATAGGGTCTTTGCTGATAGTTATTACGTTGTGGCTGTTGTTGTTGCTGTTGTTGGGTTTGTTGCACAGGACTTGATGGAATGGTGACAGCTGCAACTTGCTCATAGGGTCCTCTGTATCCACGGCCCCGACCTCGGCCGTACACAACATTAGTTTCTCCTTCTCTTCTTCTTGGAGGTCCATTAAAAGCTTTTCGAACACCACCCGAGCTACCTGCCCCTGTGTCTTGAATTTTCCCCATCTTTAGAAGAGTTTCAACCCTCTCTCCGGCTATCACGATGTCATTAAACTTTGTTGCTGAACAAGACGCCAGCCTCTCTATAAACACACCCTGCAGTGTTCCCATGAACATGTCTGCCATTTCCTTTTACAACAAGGGAGGCTGCACTCTAGCAGCAAGTTGGCGCCACCTCTGAGCATACTCTTTGAATCCTTCTTTAGCATTCTGAGACATGGTCTGCAACTGGGTACGATTTGGAGCCATATCCAAATTATACTGATACTGTTTCACAAATGCCTCAGCTAAATCCTTCCAGCTTCGAATATTAACCCTGCTCAACTTTATGTACCACTCCAAAGAGGCTCCCACAAGACTATCCTGGAAGTAATACATCCACAGCTTCTCATCGTCTGTATGCACGACAATCCTTCCCACAAAAGATTGGAGGTGAGTTTTCGGGAAAGCCGTGCCGTTATACTTATCCAAAGTAGGGACCTTGAACTTGTAGGGAATTATCACCCCTGGCACCAAGCCCAAATCAGTGATATCAAACCCTAGAGAACTCTGAGATTGAATGGCACGAATCTGCTCAGCCATTTCTTCGAACCTTCTATTCATGTCAACTCCTTGGCCTTCTGCCTCGTCCAGCAAAGTGAATTGTTCATCCTGCCCATCCATCTGCAAATTATTCACTCCATCATTGACAATAGTGACCCCTGGTTGCACCACAGGGATTTCAACGTTACGGGCGCCAGCCCCGTTGCGATTACCTCCCTCTTTTGTCCCATTATTCCTGACTTGATTGCTTTCTATCATTTCGCGCAGGCGCTCTTGAGTTTGACCCATCCCAACCATGAGGGTCATGCAGTTGTCCATTCTTGTCCTTAGGTCAGCCAGATCCGCTTGCATCTGATCCATTGCTCTCTCTCTCTCTCTCTCTGTTCACCTTGGTAGGGTATTTGTGCACCGTTGGCTGTTTCTGAACCTTCCTAGGAGCTATAGTGCATGAAATTGATATAAACGTTAGAAAACTGATGAACTACCTGTAAAACAAGCAAACACGTTATATGCAATGCAATCTTCATGTTTTCATTATCAAGCCCCTATTGCCCCTAGTTTTGGTATCTCATGAGGAATCCAAATGGCTTTGGGAATCAACCTGTTATGATCCTCTCTTTCACTATTTTCCACACCATTTCCACAACCAAGCTATAAAGAGGAAACATACAGCTCGAGGAATTTTTACAAAAGAAAGATGCAATAAGATAAAGGCCCCAAGGCACACACAACATCCCCGTAGGGTTTAAAGTTTTACATAGCACAAAAATACAATAATCAAAATAGACCCCTACAACAATTTTGTAGGTGGTCAGCAATACAACGAAAAACTAGAAAGCCAAGCTAAAAGAAGACTCTGGCTCTTCCCCCATCTCTACTCGATTTCTCTTCACATCTGCTCTTCTTCTAAGATCTGCTACCTCTTCAAGAGCCTCGTGCAGCTGCTGAGATACCTCTTTTTGCCTCCTGTAAGCCTGTTCTAACTCTTTTCCTTGAGCCACAATCTGCAGCTTGAACGTCTCTTCTTTCTTCTTGTACTCTGCTTGATCCTGCTCTCTTTGACCATACACCCAAGTAAGAGATTGCCTAGCATCCCTGAGAGCCTTTTTATTTTTCTTGAAAATTTCTTCTCTCTTGATGTCCATCAACCCTCTTCTTTGGAAGTAAGCCTCTCTTTCTGCTAACTCCTTGTCCTTAGCCTCTTGTTCTACATGTACCTTGTGCAGCTTCTCTTCTATAGTCAACTTGGAGAGTGCTAACTGATGATGCAATCTAACCATTTCTGTATGTTCCAACTTCAACTCTTTCAGCTGAGCCTCAAGCCTCTGATAGTCTTCTAAAGGAACGATGCTTGGTGCTACCGGGATCTGTGAAATTACTTCCTTTGGATAGAGGGGAAACTCCAAAGAAAAAGGCAACAAAGTAATCTTGACACGCTTCTTTAACCATGATGCAAAAGGCTCATACATATTGGGGTCTACCCTTCTAAACTCTTTTTTCCCTTTTTGAGTCCTGATATCCCAAGCTTGTAATACCTGGATGGCCATGTCAACATTCCCTTCAATAGGAAGATACAAGGATTCTCTCACATCCTCATCAAAAGGGGACTCATTCAGAGGATATCCAAACTTCCTTCTTGCCAGCACTGGATTATAACTAATCATTCCCTTCCTACCAATCAAAGGGACATTAGGAAACCAGTTACACTTTACAATCATTTTCTTTCCTAACACATCCCTATCATACCCCCTAGCTTATATCACTTGCAGTCAATCCCATCACTCTTCGGGACCATTTCCATTCTCCCCTTAAATCCTTAAAGGGTCCCACTTTAGGCAATTGTCTAGCAAACCAGTCAGCAAACAGAGGCACACAGCAACTTACATGACCTCCCTTCTTCTCATTCCTGTAGTGAATCCCATAATAAAAGTCCCCTAATAATGTAGGTGTGGGATTCCTCCTGAAGAAAATGGCAACAGCCTCCAGACTTACCATCCCTTGATCACTTGGGAAGAGACTAATTCCATAGACCATCAAAGCCAAAAGTACACTGAACTGTGCCCATTGATCATCCTGAGCAAATACCAAAGCTTCCTGAATCAGCATATTGCAAGACAATCCCTTCCCTTTGTTACTCCTCAAGCTCTGCTATACTTTTCTTAAAGGCAAGTGACACCTTTGAGCAATCTCCTCTGCCTGGAGTACTTTCCCCGAGTTGTAGTAAGGTTGTCTTCCACTAAGGGGAACATGCAGCAAACTAGCAATTTCTTCCAGTGTAGGTGCTAGGACATAATATTGGAATATAAAACAGTGAAATGGAGCATCATAGAACTGAAGTAGAGTGTGGATGCTATCCCTTTGGTCTTCTATTGGCTTGTCCATGTACCTGATAATCTGTCCAAACCTAGCCCTGAAATCTCCTAGAATCTTATCATTCATCAGTCCCTTCAGCTGGTGTAGTTTCTTCACCTCTGGTTGTGGAAATGTATAATGTGCATTATTCTTTTTGTGAGTTGTGATGATGCTTGCCATCTGGATATGATATATCAACAAATACCAGAACAAGGTGTGCAAATGTAACCTAAAAAATGAAAACATTAAGATGTTAAGGATGCTATGATATGATGCAGATGCAAATGCAAGGCAAGTATGATCAATCTGGAACTGTCTGGGTGCTGTCTGCAAGAGTCAAGTGACCATAAACTATAAGTCCTCTGGATAACAACCCATATACCCTTGAAGGAGTCACAAATATCCTTAGATCAAACAACCAAACCATATAGATCAAGAACACCACAGGTCAAAATGTCAGATCAACACATACAACTGTACTGGCAGTGGGTATGATGAGGTTAAAAAGGTTCCTGCAAACCTGTAAACCCCTCCCAATCTCACTGGTGTGCTCCGGGTCAAACATCACGGACTCTCAAAGCCGAATAGCAATAATACTTTCACCATTTCCGAGAAATGGCTCATGACCAAATCAGTGAATCGGTTTGGCATTATATACTACTCAGGGAGGCCTCAGCTGAGTCCGGGAAAAAACAAGCATCCCTTATTAGTCCCCAGCCTCGAGCGCTGAAATCGAGAAATAATAGTACATTCAGCCCGTAGGATACAGTACTATTGTCATACGACCAGATGCTTTTTGACTGAGTTCCTATAAGAGAACCATACCATCTTATGTGAGTTCCAAGTGGGCCCTCGGGTGCGAATGGGTTTGCCACAAAATGTGGTTTGCCACTGTCACCACTGGAGAGGGATGTTTCCACAAGGTTCTCAATGATGAGTCCCCAGCCGCACATGACTCTCAAGGTTATGTAATGGAGTAGGGAAGATCCCTATATCAAGACATTTCCAAGACGGTCGCGAATCTGGGTGTGAACGCACTAATACCCCCATGACAAGATGACATTGGGCCAAAGTCATTGTCCACGCTAAATCCTTAGTGCACTCAAGCCGGGTATTTGGCTATTCTCATCTCACCACACACAAGTAACACTCAAGTCCTACCAAACAGAAAACCAGTCCAGACATTCAAGTAATAATAAATGATGCATGAAAATAAATACTGAAAAAATCGTAAATAAAGCTTAAATAAAATAACAGTAAAATACACAGGCAATAACAAACAATCAACACCCAATAAAACAAGAACACGCAAGCGCTAGGAGAGACTCTCAAGGGAACCAGAGATACTCTAGTTAGGAAGTCCCCAGCAGAGTAGCCAGCTGTCGCTCCCTGGATTTCCATCCTGGTACAAACGCAAAAGTGGCACGGAAAGAGGTAGAGTCGCCAGCCAGACATTTTTATCCCGAAGGAACGGGAATGGTAATGCTGCACAAACCAGAAGAAAAGAGGAGGAAGGACACAGGTCCTGCGAACCAAAGAGACTGGGTTCGGGAGTCAGTTACGACCTGGGAAGGTATTAGCACCCCAGATCGTCCGCTTTACCCGACGGGATCCACGCTTGCAAAGAATTTTGTTTCAAAGGGTGAAGAAATGAAAGCTGCTGCAAAAGAAAAGGAACTGGAACTGGAAAAGGAACTGAGAAAGAAAACAAAGCAAAAATGTAGGGAAAATAAAGATTGTGCTTGAACGTGCCCTACCCCGCTGCCTACGTACCTCACTGGACATGAGGATCAGAGTCGTCGTAGTTCCCCTAACTAGGGGTGGAAAGGATTGCTTGTGTCTTAAGGCTTGAACTGCCTATGTCAATGCTCAGGTGTTGCAGGCTCGGACGACGAGTGCGTTACCGTCTTACAAAGTGACAAGTAGTAGCAAGTTCGTACGTAAGGAGTTAGTGGGATGAGAATAAGAAGTCCCGAAGGAGAGACGCTTATTATTTGTTTGGTGCTTTTTAGAAGTCTTTTAGGAGTGTTACACAAGGAAGTGAAGGTAAAGCATTTTCTAAGGACATGTCCTTATTACCACATCCCAAGATAGAATGAGTAACAAGTCCATCAAGAATGAAGAAGATCCTCAAACTTGTTTCCTAAGACTAGGATTTAAATTCACTAACTTGTTTGTATTATTAAGTGTTTTGGTGGATTAAAGTGAAGAAGTGTTTTTTATGTTTTTCTTTGAGAGGATGACAAAAGGGAGAGGTCACCTCAACCATTATTAGATGTTTTTATGGATTTTGTTTGAAGATGAGAAAGAGAGAGCACAAAAAGGATCTCAAAGGTAAAACTAAAGGGGAAGTCTAATCCTAAAGTTATCATGCAAAGGTGGTCCTATGGTTAATGTGGTTTGAATTCTATCCTAAGAAAAAGGAACAAAAGAAGAAAGAAGGAAGAAAGAATTAGAGAACAACTTACTCCTCTAAAGGAGGTAAGTTGCTTCTAAAGGAAGAAGAAAGAAGAAAGCACAAGATGGCACAAGACACATCAACAATTACAAAATAGAAAACAAAGTAAGATAGAAGATAAAGAATTAAAATGTGGATAACATCCACACTTCACTCACCATGAGCCCCTGAAATGGTTAGAACTAAGCACATATGGCAAAACAAAATCAAACAAGAGCAAGTGAGGCATAAACAAGCAAAATATCAACTCCACACACCACAACCAGAAGTGATTCACCTTACTTTTCATACTAAAATGACTCAAACAAAAACCAAAGAGGACGAAGGAGAAGTAGGGCATTTCAAGTCCACATGAACTACTTATGAAAGAATAAAGCATACATGAGATCAAACACACCATTCAAGCCTAACAATCATCATGTACCTCAAGAACAGAATCATATCACCACAAGCAAGGGCACAAACAACACAAAAGACCAAGGAAAGGGTCATACAAGTTCAAACATAATCATCACAAGAATGAGAAGTGAAGTGAACATGTGCATAAGTGTAAGAATAACAAATGCTCATCAAATCAAGACATAGGCATCATTTAAAAACCAGGGGCCTAAACATGTTAAAATGTGCCTAAGAAACAAGATCAATCATGGGAAGAAGCACACAAACTCCATCATAAGCATTGAAGAGAAGGGATGGACAAAGATGTGAGGTGAGCATGCATTACAATTGTGAGAAACTTTAAAGGTAAGCAACAAAGAAAAATATCAAAGCACACACCCTAAATAAGGACCAGGGATCAAATCTCATACAAAAGGGACCTTAAAAAACCTATAGGAGTTGGCACAAGTGCCCTCCTAGCTTAAGAACTAAGCATGCCAACAAGAAGAAGCAAAACTAAAGCAATCTCATATGAAAATTCAAATAAAATAAAACACTCATGCAAAAATTATGAAAATAAACACAAGTATTCATTAATCAAATGATATCATCATGCCAAAAAGCCAAAGTCATAATCAATAGGCAACTAGGTCAAAGGACCTCAAGAACACTCATTAGGGTTTTGAAGCTTCACACACAAGTCAACAATCAAAAATATTCACACAAGCTTCTAAAAATATGAAGAAAAATCATCCATAAACTAAACTTTAATATGAATCAAATGCAAAAAGAACCAAGTCAAAATTCAAATTGATGCTCAAGATATAAATTCTACAAGTCAGCATGTATTTAAAATGAATTAAAAACAATTAATAAAAGAAGAAATTAATTCCTACGTGGAAAATAAAAATAAATGAAAGTAAAAATATCAAAAATTTAAGAAAATTAAAAGGACCAATCTTGAATTAAGTTGGAATTTTTGGATACATTTTACTATTTTTAAAAATTAAAAACCAAACTGAAATAAAAAGAAAATAAAAGGAAAGGAAACAAATGAGAGGGGTGCCATCAGCAATGGAATTAGTTCAAACTAATTGGGCTTGGAAAATGAGGGGGTACGAAAAGCACCTGAGGCCCATGGATCCTGCGCAGGCCCACAACAAATAGCATGGAAATTCAGTAAAACCTGGAAAAAAACAAAGGCCAATGGATTGATCTGAGGTATGAAAACAAGTCAACGGATCCACTCAATCAACAAATCAACAAGCCAACGTGTGAATGCATGGGAGCTATGGTGTGGTGTCACGCAAAATGTTTAATTCAGAAATAAAACACAAAGTCAGGCACGTGATAGAGAGGGTATGTTTTTAATGCGCTGGCAAGATGAGGTACGTCCAGATTTGAAGATCCAAGGGCCTGGAAGTTGTCTTCCTCATTCAAACACACAAACTCCATTTCCAGAATCCGGCGACCGGAGCTAAAACTCATCCAAATGAAAAAAACTTCACATAAATTAAAATAAAACTCCAGATCAACTAATCAGAGCATGGTGAATCCAAATATGGCAATGAAAATCTCAAATGATCAAAGACCAAGCCAGATCGAACGCAAACATTTTCAACTATCAAACTGAAATTCAACATAACTCACTCAATAGGCATGCAATTTCAATTCTAAGCACATCAACATCATCAGTGAAACAAGTAGAACTCAATGCAAGCATTCAATTTCATTTCCAGATCCAAAAGTTCCAGAGCTTACCTGAAGTTGAAGATCCTTCAAAACACCAAGAAAAGACTCCTCCAGCTGCAAATCCACTCCTTTTAACTTCTATTTGCAAAATAAATGCAAAAGAAGCCCTGAATCTTCCTAGATCTTAAGATTCGAACATAACTGCACTTGAATGGCACTTGATGAAATCTGAGGATTCAACTTTAATCAATGGTTGATTTGTGATCCTTAGAGCTCAAGGATGAAGAATATGTGATTTTTTTTGGCAATGTGTGGGAGAAATGAGAGATTCGAAGGAAAGTGCAAAGAGATCAAAAAGCTTGGAGTGAGAAAATGGTGATGGTTCTCAGCAAATGGAAACCCTAATTCTCTTTTATATCATGCCAATGATCAATGCTGAGTGAATGAAAGGGAATGCACGTGAGGTCAGGGTGAATGGAATGAATTTGCAAATTTGAAAGAGTGGTGTGATAGCATGCTTAGCTCGTGCACTTCCCTCTCCCCTCTCACATGCTGATCATGCTTGATCCCCCAATACATAAGTGGCTTAATCCTGACCCTTGGATACTTGAGTCATGCATTGTGAATGATCTTGCATTTTTGCATTTTGTGAATTATCTCTTAATCCATGCACGAATTCTTGGGATTCCTTGGGCAAACTTGTTTGTTATTAGTTGTTATTGAATGTGATAACCAACATTGGTGTATTAGAAGCCCTGAAAATGCATTACAAGCCCTTTTGCAAAGAGTGGAAACTTGAAAATGTGGAAAAACCCTAAAAAAGGATGAATTTCGATTGTCCATAACTTTTGAACCATGAAGGCTATGAACATATACCTGTACTTTTTAAAAATGGGAGGCCATACTCTACAACTTTCATGTTCAATGGAAATTCATTTGGAGTCATTTTGGCCATGTAAGAATCACTTGAAGATTAGGGCAAAATGTGCCAAAAATAGTAACTTTTCATTACAAGCCATATGCCAAAAATAGAAAGTCTCTCCAAACCTCTTGATTCTTGATCTTTGGCCTTGCCAAACCTCTTATATGACCTTAAGGACATCCCTTGGCTTGAAAAATGGGATTGGAACCCTTGAATTGCCACAGTTGACTTTTCAAATGATCAGTTTGACCAATTTCTTCTTGTGCAAGCAACTGATGAAATAACTGCCTTCCCCAATGAATTTTCCCATAAAATTTAATCCATAGCATTCTCATATCATATGAAGGACTTTGCCCACATGAAATGGTCAAAGTCACTAAGAATCTCTGCTTGACAAGAAACCCTAATTTGAGGATCATTTGTGTAGGAGCTTGCCCTTCCTTGGATCATCTGATAACCTCCCAACTCTTGTAAAGGATCTTGAACTTGTATAAGGCATAAGAAACCCTTGTGAGACTTGTCTAAGGTCCCTTAACCTCTAGCTTTGACTTGTACGGCTTCACATGCACCATTGATTGATCATATGCCCAATGCTAAGACATGAGAATGTTATGCTTCATTTTTCTATGCAAAGATGCTAAAAATATGAAATGCTTATGATGATTATGACATGAAGATGATGCTAGAAATAAGAGGGAAAATTTGGGGTGTTATAGTGTATGCTAACGGTGATCCATAAAAAACAAAACTGAGGATGAAGACTCATTAGGGATACAATATATTGGGGATGACATAATGACTCGGGGGTAGAAGGGATAAAGACAAGATCGATTCAGGGATTGAAAACAACCTAAAGGCAACAATAACTTGGGGGTCACACAAAAACAGATATCAACTCGGGGGTTGAACAAAAACATTGACTCGGGGGGTCAAACAAAAACAAATATCAACTCGGGGGTTGACCAAAAACATTGACTCGGGGTCAGACATAATATAAAAACAAATGACTCGGGGGTCAAGAACAGATCAGCTTGGGGGTTGAGAAACTGAAGGCAACAAAATTGACTCAGGGGTCAAAGCACATCAACTCGGTGATTGAGAAAACAAGTCGACTCGGCGATTGAGGAAATGATTAAAAAGACATCGACTCGGGGGTCGAGAAAACAGGTCAACTTGGCGGTTGAGGAAAATGATAACAACATTGACTCGGGGATCAAACATGATACAAAAACGATGACTCTGGGGTCAAGAAACTGAAGGCTAACAAAATTGACTCGGGGGTCAAAAAACAAATCAACTCGGGGGTTGAAAGGATAAAGACAAGATCGACTCAAGGGTACAAAACATAAAGGCAGCAATGACTCGGGGGTCGAGGAAATGATAACAGCACTGACTCGGGGGTCAAGAAACACATCAACTCGGCGATTGAGAAACTAACTAAAACGAAATTGACTCAGGGATCGAGAAAACAAGTCAACTCGGCGGTTGAGGAAAACAAATCAAGGGAAAATTCAAAGTGAATGCGCAATAGGTTCAAAACCAGTTGACACTAAAAATCAGCAACAAGTGCAAATATTCAAACCGATTTAGCGGTGGCTCGATGTGACTGGTTGACAAAAATAAACAACATATTCCAAGTGAACACGCAGTTTCTTGATGCGACCAGCTGACACCAAGAACAAATATCACTAAAATATTCGAAATGAAAGCGCATCAGCTCCATGCGACCATCTGACACTACGAAGGAAAACGACAAAACACTCAAAGTGAATGCGTAACTGATTCAAGGCATATTGATACTAAGAGTAGAAAATAATAAGAAATATCCAAAGTGATAAATCAACAGGTTCAAGTGTAACCGTTGAGACTAAGGATAAAGAAGACAAACACACTGATTGGTCAGCAGTTCTATGCGACCAACTGACACTGGGAGTAGAATGCAAAGTATTCAAAGATAAATCAACGACTCTAAGTGACCGAATGAAGAAAAAGGTGAGAAATGTTGGAGGTTTCAGCAAGAAAAAAAATATCCAACCTCTGGAAATTCCTTAAACGAAGAGTTCAGAGGAGACCTTCAGGAACCATCAGGAAAAAACAAGTATGATTCCAAACTAAATGGACTTAGACTGCAACTGAAGGGGTTTCACGACCAGCTTAACGAATTCGTGCCAAAGCGAATTGTACTTTTAAGGAGACCTTTGTAATGACAGTGTAAAAAGCACTTCTGTAATCCTGAGACTTCTTAGGGAGACAAAAGATTACATGTCAGAAGAGGCTTGTTTTGCAAAGGATAACTCTTTTCTACTATGGGTAGATACTCGATGAATAAGGCAATAGCAGGGTTTAACACCAAGAGTGAAGCGACGTGGCTAACACATGAGAAAGATTATGCACTGACTCAAAGGTTTCCAAATATGCCCTTGTAATGGGTATTGGATGGAAAAGATCTTTTTGCAGATGACCTTTTAGAAGGAGACAAAAATGACGACATGATTCCTGACACTTGTCTTGAACTCGAAGTTTGTTGTTGCATAGGGCCTGCTTGAACAACTTGAAGGTATGGAGAGGGTTTTCTCCTGTATGATTCATCTTGCCCCTGAATCAATGGTTTTGAAATTTTTCTCTTCGCAAAAATTTTGGATCACCCTGCCATGACATGGCCTTTGAAATGGTTGCCCCAATGCTTGAATATCAGAGGTTTCCCCCTGGTCCACCAACTCTTGGGATGGGAAACTCTAGCTTGGCTGGCTATTGAACTCTTGAACTCTCTGTGATAGATCAAATTTAGTCTGAGTCTCGAGAATAAGTTCAACCTTTGAGTAGCTAACTCTTGAAGAGATTAATCCAGATTGACTGGTTCTTGAAGTGTTTTGCCCCTTGGATGGGCTTCTCTTACCAAGTTAAATTCCCTAATTGGCTGAATTTGTTGGGATTTCCTTGAGGCTGAATTGACTTGCAAATAAACATTATTTATTTAAGAAATTGGCACTTTTAATGCAACATTTATGCAAGTTTTGAAATCACAATTTATTGGTATGATGGTGATATACATTGGAGTTGATCGAAACAACAAAGTGGATCTAGCCATTTATGGAATGGCAGATGAAGTGATCAATACAAATGATTAGCAAAGATCGTTAGGAGTCAGGTTAACATAACCTTGCTATAATATGCTCTTGAAATAAACCCTGCCTCAATTAGGTCTTTTAAGGGTTGTAACGTGGCTTGGTTCACGGTTTATGAAACAAAGGATAAAGGCTCAAAATTTATTTGTACCCACCCAATCTTCGTGATGAACTCCAACCCTACGTTCAGTTAATTTGACATACGCACTCAGATCTCGAAATTCTTTGGCGGCGTAGGGATCAGGATTTAAAATTAGATGGTAGCCACCTTGCTTCGTCTTTGCTTTGATGACTTCTTTTTCTTGACTTCATTGATTTTCGCCTAAGTCGTCTTTTCTGGTTTTTGACTTAGCGGACTTTTTCTTTGTATTTCTTTCTTTCTCTTATTTCTTTTGTTGAATAGTTGTGACTGCCATTTTGTTGGAGGATAGAGAACAAAATACTACAAACTTTTGACCCTTCACGACTTCTTTGATGTGCAAAGTAAAGTATGTAGCTGATCCTTCTTGAATGATGGAATCTGTTGAAGATTGAATGCAAACAGATTAACTGAACCGACTACCCTGCCCCAGGTTTAAAATTAAGGGTTTTTGCACTTTTTTGAAAAAGAAAACTCCTACTTCTAGGCTTAAAGGGTTAGCAAGGGGTTATCTTCCTCATTTCACCAGTGTTTGGGAATTTGAAATAATTCCTGTACATCATTGGCAAGGATTTAATTGAGAGCATACAAATGGAGAATTCAAGTATCTGGTTTTCATCATCCTCCCTCCAATCATTCCTAAAACAAAAGTTTGATAAAGATAAATAAATGGAAGAAATTATGTTTTTGTTTTTTTTATAATAATGAAAGAAAAAAAGTGAATACGAATGGATTGATTCAAAAGATGCATAAACATTTCATTAATTTTTCCAATTCAAAAACAACAATGCTAACAAGCAAATACAAAATCAACATGCAAAGAAAATACAACAATGCTGAAACAAACAGAGGATTTCTAGCTTTAGGGAAATGAACTTCCTTCTTCAGAGTTAGAGGTCGTCATGCTCATTGGGGTCGGTGCACCAATATTCTTCACACCCATCCTATACAATTTATTCCATAGCATAGACTAATGGACCTGCCTGACCAGACGAAGGTTTGATGTTGATGTGAAGACCTTGAGGCGTAAATGAGATAGACTTGGACTCAATCAGATCCTGAACCTTGTTCTGGAGTTGTTTGCAGTCTTCAGTCGAATTTCTTGGTGCATTAGCATGGAAGTTGCATCGGGCATGATGATCAAAGCTTGGTGGGTATGGAGGAATCACTGGATTCAGTTTCTTCAGCTCTACCAATCCACTATCGATCAAACGTGGCAGTATGTGTCTATATGACATTGGCAAAGGATCAAACTGCCTCTTTGTCTTCTTAATGTACTGGTGTCGTCGCTGAGGAGCGTGTTGCCGTTGGTATGGCTGTTGTTGATGATAGACAGGAGGATACCGACCATGTGGAGGAAATGGCATCAGATATGCAGACCTAAAAGGTTTTTGACTTTGAACAGCTGACACATATGGATGTTGATAGTACGGAGCTAGAGGTGGAGATTGTGGAGCTTCCTCAATTGAAATAGCCTCATCCTCTTCTTCCTTTTGGGAATCATTAAGGGATTCACTCTCAATGCTCTGGAGACTAGAGGCACCTTGGATTCTTCCACTTTTGAGACCAAACTCAATACGTTCTCCAATTTTCACTAGGTCGGAAAAACATGTTAATGTGGTGCCTACCGTCTTTTCAAAGTATGGGCTTTGCAGAGTATCCATAAATAGGTCGACTAACTCCTTCTCTGAGAGTGGCGGTTGAACATGGTCAGCAAACTCTCTCCATCTTTGGACGTACTCTTTAAATGGCTCATTACTTTCTTGAGATATGTCCTTCAAGTGAAAGCGGCTGGGAGTTTCTTCCAAATTGTATTGGTATTGCTCCACAAAAGCATTGGTCAGGTTCAACCATGACTGAATATGACTTCTTTCCAATTCCATGTGTCGCTCCTGGGATTTTCATCCTAGTACAAACGCGAAAGTGGGGCAGAAAAGGTAGAGTCTCCAGCCAGGCATTTTTATCCCGAAGGAATAGGAAAGGTAATGTTGCACAAACTTAAGGAAGAAGGAAAGGACGAGGCCTTGCGAACCAAAGATCTGGGTCCGGAAATCGATTACAACCTGGGAATGTATTAGCATCCCAGACCGTTCGTCGTACCCGACAGGATCCACGCTTGTTTGTCTGTTTCAAAAGGTGAGAAAGAATAAAGCTGCTGAACAAAAGAATTTCTAACTGGAATGGAAGTGAAATGAGAAAAGGATCTGGAAAATAAAATGGAAAGAAAGGGGGAAAATGTAGGGAAAATAAAGAATGTGCTCGAATGGGTCCTACCCCACTACCTACGTACCTCATCAGGAAAATGAGGATCAGAGTCGTCGTAGTTCATCTAACTAAGGAGAAATATTGCTTGTGTTTTTTAGGATGACGTTGCCATAGTTCTAACTTAGGTGTTACCGGCTCTTACTCTAGGGTGTTTATCATATCGTTGTTTGAACTATCGAGGAAAGTCGTATTCGTCCGCGAAGAATGAGAGATGAGAAGAGAAGATAGAGTGTCTTTGTTGGTTTATTGTCTTTTAGAAGAAGTGTTTTGATTTTGATGTTTATCGTATGTTCAAAACTAAAGACTATGATACAGGAGCGAATACTTTCCAAGATCGCCCCCAATGGAACGTTTGTAAAGCATTCTAGACGAGTGGAGGGGGAATCCACTAATCATTTCCCACATGATTTAAGGCTCGTGGCGCCTTATACACACTTTCCTTTTAAATGTTTTTGATTTTTCTTTAAGGGTGATAAGTGAGACTCAAATTGAAAAAGGAAAATAAATATAAGGGAACTAGACATACCCTAAATGATTATGTTCAATGGTGAATCCTATGGTTAGTGAAGCTGGAAAGATTAAAACTACCAAAGCGGATATTAGACTAGAAATGTGAGTACAAAAAGTAATAGTGAATAATATGGCCCTCTTACGTCATGGTGGGTGAGAACGTGTGTAAATCGTAAATGGGATGAAACGATGGATTGGGTGGGTTGATTGTGTGGTGCTGAGACGCACGACTTATGGTTTGCGACATACAAGGCTTGCTTTTGGTATATTGGAGTGGAGCGATGATAATCGAGGGATCCTAATATCACATGAAACTTCATTTATTTATTTTTTTGAAATCATTCGACTTTGGATCGAATATCTCTTTTTATTCATATTTGAAATTTGGTTATCTAACGCTTCATTTTATCTTTTTCTATCCTAATTATAGGTATCATACATAAAATTCAACTATTACATCACAAGGCACAAAGAAAACCTAAAAAATATCAAAGCATAACGAAAAGATAATCTGAATCCGTAAGCGTAATCCGCGAATAATACCTCGCACAAAAAGAAGATGTTAGTAAATGAGATCAACATGAATATGCAACAATATGACAAAAATGAATTAATGTAAAAAAATGCAAGAATTTCTAAAGCATATAAGGCATAAAACCGAAATAATTGCGAAAATAATCGAAAAAAAGGAAATAAAAAAAACAATCTATTTTTTTATGTCTAAAAATATTATTTATATTTTCTGGAATTTTATTATGAGGAAAACTATTTTTTTATATTGATTTTCTAAAGAGATTTCAAAAGAAAACAAGAAAAAACATAAAAAGAGACAGGGAGGTGATGCATTAGCAATATTCAAGTTTAAAAAAGACATGGGCCTAGATATGGGGCGCAAATAGCAATTGTATTAGGCCCAAAACGCAGGGTGAGTCTGAGGGTGCATACTATGTTCCAGTCAACTATTTTCACTCAATAAAAACCATTTGATTACAGGACCACTAATGATGATGTGATGAAGGCACGCGATAGGTGGGTGTATGGTAGTTATGATGGGGAGAAACATACGGAAATGTGGTTCACTGGTCCTACCAGACGGTGACACTTGTCACCGCCGGAATGGACCAAAATAAACAAGAATCTTATCCTCACTCTGAATTAATGGTGGAGAGTGAAAAATGAGGTTTTAATTACACTTATTGTGGTTTATTATTGTTTTAATTTTTCAAAATCAAAATTAACACCAGTATTAAATCAGATTATACTCTAAGATGAAATCAGAACATCTCTCTCTCATAAAACACATTTCCCTCTTCATCTTCTAAAACGCACTTCTCTATCTCTCTCACTCATGTTCATTCTCCCTTCAAACCCTAATGCAGCGACGCGACTTCCTTCCGGACAACTTCTCAAAACAAACCTCCATTCATTTTCTCTACTCATCTCAAATCTGAACACGGATTATCCTAACTCACCCTCTATTTCTAGATCACAGAAAACTAATAACGGTTTGTAAATCTTTGTTGTTATGTTGTGCGGTGATAACACGTTCTTGAAAAATCTTACCTCTGAATTATGTTGCTGATGTACACCTAGGTGGATCGATGAAGGATTGTGGTCTTGAAGATGATCTGATTGCAGGAGATTGATGAGTAGTTAATGGTGTTCTGTATTTATGAAGCCATGTTGATGTTCCCACGATGTCGATACGTGAATCTTGCAGGTGTTGTTCTGATGACGATTATTGATAATGATGGTTTCAGAAGGTGATTGGAGATGAATGAATTTGAAGATGGTTAAGGTGATGAAGATTTGAGAAATTAAAGATTACTGATGGTGGTGGAATGATGAAGATATGAGAGTGATGAAGAAGAAGAAGAGTGAAGGAGATGTTTTGAAGAAGAAGCTGAATGTGGAAGAATGAAGGAGATTGAAGAGTCTTCAAGCATGAAAGAAGATGGTTGATGATGAATGAAAAATGGAATCCGAAAAAATGGGAGAATGCAGGAACCACCCTTGGAGATGAAGTTCCATGGGAGGATATTCAAAGGGTAGTCTAGAAATTTCACCATGAAAATCAGTTAGATTCAGTTGTCATTCTGTTAAGATTTTGTACTGAATTTTGTGCTTGCTTGAACTTTTCTGAGCTTTTCATTGATCTCCTCTTCTGAATTTTTCTCTGGTGAAATTATTTTTCTTTTTTGTAATATAAATTTTTTCTCTGGTCAAATTCATTTTCTGATAAATTATTTTTCTTTTTTGTAATATAAATTTTCTTTTGATGATGAGTTGAAGTGAGGATGAATGGAGATCGATCTCCTTTTCAGGACCCTGCGCATGTTTTTACTAAAAAACAATGAAAACCAAAAATCATTTTGAACAACATAGAGTTCCCTAAGAGATGGGCCCATGCGATTTTCCCTTGGTATAAATCTTGAAGGAGTAATAATATATGACGGAATCTGAATATTGTAATGTTTTGTGATGAATTTTATCTTGGACTGAAGGTGCTATTAGACATGACATGAATACTAACAAAAATCCAGAAATTGGTCTTGGAATTAATGAATTTGGTTATTGAGCATCACCTTACGAGACTTGGATAATTAAGTTTGACTTTTGTCAACCGATTGACCAAAAGTCAATTGTTGAGTAAAAAAGCCAATTATCAACAACAAATGGACTTTTCGTATAGTATTTTTTTTACTGAATTCTTTTGTATTGAACATTCGGAGATTCAACCTTTTCGAATTGTGGTAATTGTTTTTTTTAATAAGAAATCACTATTCCCACACTTTTTTCCATTTTGAATCTTGAACTTGAAATTGGATATGGATGGTTCAATTTAAACTTGAATGCTTCCGAATGACACTTGTTTTCCCTGGACTTTGAAAGCACTATGGACCTTCCTTGTTTTCACACCTTTAATTAGGCATGTCTTTCCAAACCTTTCCGGTGATTTTTCGCAAGATAGGGAACACCAGAAACAAACCCTAATAACTGGCCTTTTCTCTGAATGAACCATACCTGCAAAAGAGAAAAACAACAAGACTTCGCAAAACTAAAGACTATGATACAAGAGCGAATACTTTCCAAGATCACCCCAATGGAACGTTTGTAAAGCATTCTAGAAGAGTGGAGGGGACCTCCACTAATCATTTCCCATATGGCTTAAGGCTCGTGGCACCTTGTACACACTTTTCTTTTAAATGTTTTTGATTTTTCTTTAAGCGTGAGAAGTAAGACTCAAATTGCAAAAGGAAAAAAATCTAAGGGAACTAGACTTACCATAAATGATTATGTCCAATGGTGAATCCTATGGTTAATGAAGTTGGAAAGATTAAAGCTACCTAAACGGATATTAGACCAGAAATCCGAGTACAAAAAGTAATAGTGAATAATATTGCCCTCCTACGTCATGGTGGGTGAGAACGTGTGTAAATCGTAAATGGGATGAAACGATGGATCGGGTGGGTCGATTGCATGGTGTTGAGACGCACGACTTATTGTTTGCGACATACAAGGCTTGCTTTTGGTATATTGGAGTGGAGCGATGATAATCGAGGGATCCTAATGTCACATGAAACTTTATTTATTTATTTTTTTGAAATCATTCGACATAGGATCGAATATCTCTTTTTATTCATGTTTGAAATTTGATTATCTAACGCTTCATTTTATCTTTTTCTATTCTAATTATAGGTATCATACATAAAATTCAACTATTACATCACAATGCACAAAAAAAACCTAAAAAATATCAAAAAATAACAAAAAGATAATCTGAATCCGTAAGCATAATCCTCGAATAATACCTCGTACAAAAAAATGTTAGTGAATGAGATCAACATGAATATGCAACAATATGACAAAAATGAGTTAATGTAAAAGAAAAAGAAAAAAATGCAAGAATTTCTAAAGCATATAAGGCATAAAATCAAAATAATTGCAAAAATAATCGAAAAAAGGAAATAAAAAAAATCTATTTTTTATGTCTAAAAATATTATTTATATTTTATGGAATTTTATTATGAGGAAAACTATTTTTTTATTTTGATTTTCTAAAGAGATTTCAAAAGAAAATAAGAAAAAACATAAAAAGAGACAGGGAGGTGCGGCATTAGCAATATTCAAGTTTAAAAAAGACATGGGCCCAAAACGCAGGGTGAGTCTGAGGGTGCATACTATGTTCCAGTCAACTATTTTGACTCAATCAAAACTGTTTGATTACAGGACCACTAATGATGATGTGATGAAGGCACAAGATATGTGGGTGTATGATAGTTATGATGGGGAGAAACATACAGAAATGTGGTTCACTAGTCCTACCGGACGGTGACACTTGTCACCGCCGGAATGGACTAAAAAAAACAAGAATCTTATCCTCACTCTGAATTAATGGTGGGGAGTGATTAATGAGGTTTTAATTACACTTATTGTGGTTTATTATTGTTTTAATTTTTCAAAATCAAAATTAACACCAATATTAAATCAGATTATACCCTAAGATGAAATCAGAACATCTCTCTCTCTCTCTCATAAAACATGTTTCCCTCTTCAACTTCTCAAACGTACTTCTTTATCTCTCTCACTCATGTTCATTCTCCCTTCAAAACCCAATGCGACGACGCGGCTTTCTTTCGGCCAACTTCTCAAAACAAACCTCCATTCATTTTCTCTACTCATCTCAAATCAGAACACGGATTATCCTAACTCGCCCTCTATTTCTAGATCACAGCAAACTAAGAACGGAATACAACGAAGGAAATTGAAGCTACGCATACCTTCAATCGAAGTATTGAAGATCTTGAAACGAATTGAAGGAGCTCCTTTTACGTCCGGTATACTTTTCCTTTTTGATTCACGCTATGATTTGTTTTTGTAGCCTTTTTTTCGAGATTTGATTCTTGTTCTTTGTTGATGACGCGTTTTTGCCTTTGTTGATGATTTCTATTCGCAGATAAACTCTTGATGATGGAGATGAAGATGAGGACACGGCCGTGAAAAGATTAACAAAGTTTGTTGTAGAGTATTGGTGAAGTTGTTCTGTTTTTGAGCTCGCATGTCGCGGATTGAAGATGCATCAAAGACTCCTGGATCAAACTTCTCCACTGCAAATCTGAGTCACTATTGATGAATCGATATTTGACAAGGTTTGTAAATCTTTGTTGTTATGTTGTGTTGTGATAACACGTTCTTGACAAATATTACCTCTGAATTATGTTGCTGATGTGCACCTAGGTGGATCGATGAAGGCTTGTGGTCTTGAAGATGATTCGGTTGCAATAGATTGATGAGTAGTTGATGGTGTTCTATATTACTGAAGCCATATTGATGTTCCCGCGATGTCAATACGTGAATCTTGAAGGTGTTGTTCTGATGACGATTATTGATGATGATGGTTTCAGTAGGTGATTGAAGATGAATGAATTTGAAGATGGTTAAGGTGATGAATATCTGCGAAATTAAAGATTGTTAATGGGGGTGGAATGATGAAGAAATGAGAGTGATAAAGAAGAAGAGTGAATGAGATAAGATGAAGAAGAAACTAAATGTGGAAGAATGAAGGAGATTAAAGAGTCTTCAAGGATGGAAGAAGATGGTTGATGATGAATGAAAAATGGAATCCGAAAAAACGGGAGAATGCAGGAACCACCCTTGGAGATGAAGTTCCATGGATTTTATAGGAGGATATTCAGAGGGTAGTCTAGAAATTTCACAATGAAAATCAGTTAGATTCAGTTGTCATTCTGTTAAGATTTTGTGTAACTGAATTTTGTGATTGCTTGAACTTTTCTGAGCTTTTCATTGATCTCCTTCTTCTGAATTTTTCTCTGGTGTATGAGTTGTAAAATGAAGCATGATTTTTTTTTTGAAATTCTATTATCAGTTTCTTGTGAAAATATTGTGGAGGAATTAAAGATTTAATGAATAGAAAAGAGTTTTTTTTTCAAATTCATTTTCTGATAAATTATTTTTCTTTTTTTGTAATATAAATTTTCTTTTGATGATGAGTTGAAGTGAGGATGAATGGAGATCGATCTCCTTTTCAGGACCATATGCATGTTTTTACAAAAAAACAATGAAAACCAAAAATCATTTTGCACAACATCGAATTCCCCAAGAGATGGGCCCATGCGATTTTCCCTTGGTATAAATCTTGAAGGAGTAATAATATATGACGGAATCTGAATATTGTAATGTTTTGTGATGAATTTTATCTTGGACTGAAGGTGCTATTAGACATGACATGAATACTAACAAAAATCCAGAAATTGGTCTTGGAATTAATGAATTTGGTTATTGAGCATCACCTTACGAGACTTGGATAATTAAGTTTGACTTTTGTCAACCGATTGACCAAAAGTCAACTGCTGAGTAAAAAGGCCAATTATCAGCAACAAATGGACTTTTTGTGTAGTATTTTTTTTACTGAATTCTTTTGTATTGAACATTCGGAGATTCAACCTTTTCGCACTGTGGTAATTTTTTTTAGAAGAAATCATTATTCTCACACTTTTTTCCATTTTGAATCTTGAATTTGAAATTGGATATGGATGGTTCAATTTAACCTTGAATGGTTCCGAATGACACTTGTTTTCCCTGGACTTTGAAAGCACTATGGACCTTCCTTGATTTTCACACCTTTAATTAGGAATGTCTTTCCATACCTTTCCGATGATTTTTCGCAAGATAGGGAACACCAGAAACAAACCCTAATAACTGGCCTTTGCTCTGAATGAACCATACCTGCAAAAGAGAAAAACAACAAGACTTCACAAAACCCTAATTCTCTGCAGCCACTGATCCCATCAACCAGCCTAGTTGTTAATGAATGCATGATGTTTCGTGTGACTTAATGGAAATGTAGATGAATGCGAGGCATAAAGCCAATAAGTGGTAATAAATAAGAGGGCAAATTTTGGGGTGTTACACCATGTACCAATTCAATGGTGCCCCACTCAAACTGTCTTGAAAGCAATGAATCATCAATTTATCGTCAAAAGCATATGCAATCATTTTTCGACAAAACGTCACCAAGTGGTGCTTCGGACAACTATCCCCTTTGTATTTCTGAAAATATGGTGCTTCAAATTTCGGAGGTATAACCAAACCAGGTGTTAAGCACATGTTTAAAGCATCCAGGTCAAAAGCATTTTGCCCCTCTACAGCCTTGAGTCTTTCATTTAGCACCCGACATTTCTCAGTTATCTCAACAACTTCTGATCTATTGATCTTCCTTACTGGGATTTCCCCTTGGGAATTTGGCTCAGAGAACCCAAAGCTTTGGTACTCAATGGAATCGTGAGGTAAGGAGTTTCCATATCGAATAATGGTATGCTCTTGAATAACTGGTGCCTCAACTAGGATCCTTGCAGGCTGAGTTTTAACAAGGTTGTTCACTTGAGGTGGAAAGACATTTTCAGTTACGGCAGTCCGTTGAACATTATCCCCTATCCTCGTCAATGTTTTCACTACATCCATGAGTTGGTTCAATTGGTCCTTTATCAAATCAAAGTCTCCCCTAAACACAATCTTCTTTTTTCCTCCAGAGTCCATGATCAATCAAGAACTACTTCAAGTCCAATGTAGGTGCCAGGAAATCAGTTGCGGGTTATGGACACGAGAACGAGAATGAGCTTACTCTGAGGAAAGAAAATGATATGCAATGCAAATGCAATGGTGTGCGGATGGATGCAATGCAAGTATGCTTAAGATAACAAGCACTAACAAACTTGAAAGCTAGAATAACTCAAAACTTCCTATTTGGTAGGCTTTAAGAGATTGGTTATATATTCTGTACCCATAAAAACCACTCACGGGATAGTTTCTATGGTGATGGTTTATGATACTCAAGGTCACAGACGTTTATCATACTAACACCCCGCCGTAGGCTAGCTGCATTATGACGATAATGACGATAAGGTCTACCTTGAGTGGAGTTCTCATGCTAGGCCCTCAAGAGGCGAGCCCTTGGAGACTAACACTACACAATAACCAATATAGAAACTAGTTCTTAACAGTGGATCCTAGAACCACAGCCCTTTCATGAATCAAGTCACGCGACAGGCTAGCTGCGTTATGACAAGATCTATGAATAGGTCTACTATCTGGGGGAGCTTTCATGTTAGGCCCTCAAGAAGCAAGTTCTTGGAGACTAACACTAATAACTACCAATTCTAACCTAGGTGTTCCCTCTTCTTTTTCCACAACTCATCATTTACTCGTGATGTATCCCCAATATCCCACAGAGTAGTATAATAATAAGCAATAAGAGAAAGTGAATAAAAGAACAAATAAACAAAACATAAATAACAAACATAGAGAAGACAAAAACATAAGATCAACAAATAAACGCATAAAGCTAAGTTAGGCTTGACCCTCTCGAGCATGGAGCTAGTCCTCAGCAGAGTCGCCAACTATCGTACCTCGAAAAACACGATCCTCGCGATTGGACGTGGAAAAATAAACAACAGAGTTTCCACCTAATTCTATTTATTCTAACTAAAGAAAAGGGAGATATAGACACAACCTAATAAGGATAAGAAATGGTCAACGAAACCAAATTCTAAGTCCGGGAGTCGGTTACGCAAGGGGAAGGTATTAGCACCCCTCACGTCCGTTGTACTCAACGGGAACCTCTTAGTCTAACTATGCGATTGAATGTGGATTTATGTCATTGTCTTCTAAATGGTTTGTTAAGATGTTTGTTTATAGGAAATGAATATTTTAACTATTATTATTATTATGGAGAAAAAGATTAATTTTTTATTAATGTGCTCGTGAAGGATTAAAATTCCCGTGCCTACGTATTCCCTTGTGCAATAAGAAAGTCAGAGCTTCGTAGTTAGTGCAACTACAGTTTGTGTTTTTTAATGAACAATTGTTTGAAAACGCTTTCTAACTGCTAAGCGTTGGCTTATTTACTCGCGATAGGAGGCTGAAGCGCTAGCTTGTTTGCGAGGTAAAAAGATTTAAATAATGTTCGTTTAGAGAAAAGGGTTTGACCTTTGTTAAGGTGTTTTAAAACTAAAGGGTGAATGAATCACGTCCCATGGGGCTGGCCTCAGGAATGATTCATTCAAGAACTATGTGGAATTCTAGACTCCAGAATTCAGTTCCTCCGTTTGATTAATATGAAAAAAAGATTTGAATTTGTTGGGTATGCTTTAAGTTGTAATTTGAAAGAAAGAGACAATTTGTCATCTTTAAGGGGGATATCTCACCTATTTCACCATAAACAGTCAAGGGAGAAAATTGAAAGGGAATAAGCTTCGAACTTGGATATATGATCAACAAGTGATTGCCACATTATTCCTTGAGAGAAATTGTTTGAGAAAATTGATTTGTTTGTGTTTGTGGGAAAAGGAGAAATTTCTTTCCTATGTAGATGAATCATGTCTCATCTTTTCGAGGAAGTTGGAAGTTTTGAGTGTTTTGAATACGAAAGGGCGAATAAATCACGTCCCGTGGGGCTGGCCTCAAGAATGATCCACTCAAGAACCCGTGGAATGCTAAACTCCAAAATTAAGTTCTTTCGTATAATTAATTTGTAAGAATTAGGTATTTTAGGAACGATAGGGCGAATAAACCACAACTCGAAGGATAGCCTCAAAAATGATTTATTCAAGAACTATGTTGAGTGCTAGACTCCAGAATTCAGTTCCTCCATTATTTGATATATGAATTAAGTATCTGCGTTTATTTTTGATAATTTAGGGTTTATAATTTTAGAAACGAAGGAGTAAATGAAACAGAACTCGAAGGCTAGCCTCAAGAGTGGTTCATTAAAGAACCCGAGGAATGCTAGATTCTTGTGTTCAGTTCCTCGTTCATTAATTGAAAGTTTGAATGATTATTAAGTTAGAAGAGTTAGATGGTGATGCGCGGAGCAATCGGCTTACGGGTTAAATTAAAATAGAGGTTGGTTGTTTGATTGATTAAGTGGATTCATTTCCTAGTCCCTAGGGGTTCTCCTAGTAATACAAAATCCTAACCGTATGGAATGTGCAAGTGTGTGGGTGAAACCGCTCGGTATTGGACTGAGGGTTTGCGAGTGAAATAAAGCAATAAATACGGAGATATAAATGAATTGCATACAATGTAATCGGGAGAGGGGTACAAAATAATTACAAGGGATTGCGATGAAATAAAGGGTCTCGTTGTAATTTTCCCAAGAGAAAGCGTGTGTGCAGTGTATTAATTATTTGGAACTGTTAGAACTTGAAATTAATCGGAGGCGTCAAAGTGTGACTCTTTTGCTACCTTAGAACCGATTCAATTGTCAGAATGATTCTATAAGAAGTGGAGCATTGATATAGTATCAAATGCGAAAATAAAATAAATAAAATAAATAGACTAAAATAAAATAAAATAAAATAGACTATGGAATAAAAATAAAATAAATGACCTCATATTTGTCACAATTTATCGATTTATCGGAATCGATTTGATCGGACTTTTTTTTATATCATCGGCCCTCTAAAATAGGAATATATATATATATATATATATATATATATATATATATATATATATATATATATATATATATATATATATATATATATATATATATATATATAGAGAGAGAGAGAGAGAGAGAGAGAGAGAAAAGACAATATTAACATATATATCTTAGATTTTTTTTTTAAAATAAAGAAGGAAATAAAAGTTGACAAAAATGATTATAGAAAGTAAAATAAAAGAAATAAATAAGATAAACATGAAAAAACAATCACTGACTTTTGTGAAAATAAACAACAAAATAATAAAAATTAAAAGTAAAATAGAGAAAGGGTGCATCGTTTAGATCTGGCATGTAAATAGAAATGCAACGGGTCATAGGCTTAGAAGCCCAGCAGAACTCACAACAAAACTATATAAAATAAAAAAAATAAAAAAAAACAATTAAAAAAATTGGAAAAGAGCAAGGTCAGTGAGGTGGCATGGATTTGTGTATAGTTAGCATCAAGAAACAAGTGATGGGCCTTTAAAATTTAAATCCAAAGAAAAAAAATTAAATCAGATTTATATAGAAAATAAAAACAAAAGAAAATGAAAATAAACTACAAATATATATATATATATATATATATATATATATATATATATATATATATATATACTATACCTAAAGATCCAGAGAGAAAACAGGGTTTTTAAAGAGTGGGAGCACAAGCTACAGTTTAGACGGTATAACCCAAAAACGATCAGAAAAAAAAGAAGCCAACCTGTCTCTCTCAAATCTCTCTGTGGTTCACTCTCTCATATTCTCTCAGATTGGTTCACAGATTCACAGTGGTCTCACGGTCATGGCTCTCTCAATCTCGTGATTTCACACTCGCAAATGGTTTCGGATGGTTCCGCTCAGATCTCAACTCGGTTTCTGCATTTCTCCAAATCACAGTTCTATCTCTCACCTCACGATCTCTCCCGCTCTTCTCACGAAGGCGTTCATTTTGTTGGGTGGTTGTAAGATGCGCGGCGGTGGCAGGTCGCCGTCTCACTCGAGATTTCCATCCGCGGAGGCTTCTGACCCTTCATCATTCTCGTAAATCTCCCGACAAGGTCTCTCTCTCAGACGCGGTCTAACGACGTTGTTTCCGACTGTTGGCTATGGACAGCGAGGGTTGGGTTTTTAGGAGAGTTTTGTTGGATTATTGAAGGTTCTATGAAGATGTTGAAATTGGGTTCATGGTTGATATGAAGATGATGTTACGTCACACAAAAATGGTGGAACTTAAAGGTATTTTTCTCTGTTTTTTGTTGTGATGGCTCTGTTGTTTGTTGATGGTTTTTGGTGTTACTGAGTTTTGTGGTTCTTTGAGTAAAAACTGGTCTTAGTTGGTTGTGTTCTTGGTGACTAAGGTTCTGTGTGATTGGGTTTTTTTATGGTTTTTGCGGTTAGGTCTTTTTTCTTGATGAATGCCTCTTTCTGAGTTTTTATCCCCTCCTTTTATCGTTCTCTTTTTTCACGGAATTTCCCCCCTCTGTCAAAATTAGGATCTCTTTTTTTTTCCTTTCAAATATGGTCTGCTGTTATAAAGTTGCTTTCATCTACTTCTTTTTGATGTTGCAGGTTTGTAGCAGATTTTTGTATATTTGGCTTCTAGCCATTTTAGTGAAATATGTGGACACAGAGGCTTGGCTTGGGAGACAGTGTGCTGGATGGTGTAGGGATTTTGACTTGGTTCTAGACAAAGTCACGTGTGGTTTGGGGATAAAAAATAAATAAATTAAAAGGACTAAAGTGAAAACTAGTTAAACTCATCTAATTACACTAATTAAAAGATAGACCAATTAAAAACTAAATAAAATATTGATCTAATTAAAAGTCTAATAAAACTAACTAAGAAACAAACTAATTAAGAAGACTAAATAAATAAAACAACAACCTAAATTAAATATTAAAAATACTTAAACTAATTAAACTAAATAATAAAATTAAACTGAAACAACTATTTCTAAATCAACTAAATTAAAATTAAAATTAATTTAACGTTAAAACTTAAATTAGAACTAAACTTAATCTAAATTAAAATAAACAAAAATTCTGAATTAGAATTGAACTAAAATGAAATTTTTTAATTAAAACTAATTCTACAATATCTAATATAATCTAAATTTTTATATAAAAAAATAAATGTATGATTTCAAACGATAAAATGAATAGAAAAAGCAATGGTTAATGATTAATGGACTAAAATGCAAAAAATGATTGACAATTGATGATGTGATGAAATGCGTTGAACAAAAAAACATGGTCAAAATTTAGGGTGTGACACATGGCATCCAAAATGACTCAGTGTCTTCAAACTCTTGTAAAGATTCGTCGGATCTTAAAATAACTGCCACAGACTGAGTGGTCTATGAAAGTATTCGTTTCAAGAAGATTCATGAAAGATCCCACGTCACCATTGTGAGAAATTCTGCCCCGCTATTATGAACCCTGGATAGGTGCTTCCGACTGTCTGTCTTCGAGAAAGAGTGAATTCTCATACTATTGGGGTGGTCTGCCCCAGTACGAGTCTTTGAGTAGTTTTTCCCTTGACTGATTGATCTTTGAGGGGATACCCACACTAATTGCTCTTTGAGAGATTTGAATCTCAAAGTGATTGCGCTGGTTTGTCTAAATTGTGAGGAGATTGCTCAACATGATTGCCCTAGATTGATTGCATTTAGGCCAACTGGTTGGAAAAGCTTTTACTCAAAAGGGTTTCTTGGAAAAAGTGCACCTCGACCAGATAGTCCTTCAGAAGTTTCAGACTTCTCAACTTCGCAAGATTAAGCTTCTGGACTGAGGTTCCATATATGAACTTCTACATTGCCAAAAAAATGTATGCAAGCAGAAAATGTTTTGATTCTGAGAATGATTATTCCAATGCAACACACATGTTAATCTTAAAGTTCATTTAAAAAGATGTCACAAACCTTTGTGAACAACATAAAAGAAAACATGCACATGAAATACCAATAAATATCTTTTAGCACAACTCATAGGATTCAGGAACGTTGTCTCGTGGTAGCACGCTCTCAAAATAACCCTGTTTCAGTTAGGACTTGTGAGGGTTATAACGTGGCCTGGTTCACGATTATAAAAACAAAGGATATACGCTCGAAGTTTATTTGTTCCCACCCCTCTTCATGATGTCCTCCATTCCTATGTTCAAACTATCTTTCACATGCGCTCACCTTTCAAAAAGGGTTTCGTGTTGGTTGAGGAACCATTGCTCTAATGGTTTAAGTACCTCTGAGGTTGCTGTTGGGAGTCAATCAACACTCTTGTCATTTGTGTCTGTGTCACGCAACTTTGTTTTTGCTTAAGGATCTTTCTTGTGTAATCCTTTTCGTCTTTTGCTTTTGTATTCTTTTGCTTATCCCTAACTTTTTCCTGGACTGATTCTTGTGAATCTTAGATTGCGAAGTCCAGAGGGATGCCCTAATTTTTGCCTAAGTCGCTTGTTTTCAAGTTTCGACTTAGCGAGCTTTTTCATTTCTTCTTTTTTTTCATTCTTTTTATTGAACAACTCGTGTGAAACTGGTTATCTTGATTGCTTTGAAAAGGTCTTGACTGTCTCACTCTTCGATCAGTGAAGGATAACCATTGTGGCTTCCAGTCTTTGGACCTCTTGATTAGTATAACCATTGTGATTTCTGGTCTTTGGACCTCTTGATTGGGATATCTATTGTGGTTTTTGGTCTTTGGACCTCTTGATTAGTACAGTGAAATGTACTGGATCCTTATATACATTTTTTTATGAAAGTCTGAACGCTCGATCCAACTAGCTGACACCTACCCTGCCCCTAGGTTGTGTGTTAGGGTTTTTTCAATGCGATAAGAAAATCCTAATTCAAGGCTCAAATGGGTTAGCAAGGGTCTATCTCCCTTATATCTCCAGCGTTTGAGATTTGAAACAATTCATGTACATTGTCAACAGAGTCTTTTTTCAAAAACACAATTAGATTTTTTTTTTGCGTTTTCATTTCATCATCCTCCCTCATAGAGTTTAAGCATAACAGTTAGTATTGCAATGCACATACAAAAAATCATGAGTGAATACAAATTGATTACTTCAAGAAAAACAAGCGCATTTGACAATAATTAACATTTGAAAACAAACAAGTTTCATGCATGCATAAAAATGTTTAAACAAACACAAGAAACTACAAATGAAAATACATTATAGAAACTGAATATTACAGTAGTTGAGGAGACTTGACTCTGTCTGGACTTATCAGTCTTGGATACTTTCAGTGATCAGCTGTTTTTTGATGGAATTTGCAATCTTTAACTAAATGGACACGTACCCGGCATGGAAATCATACCTCGTCTTCTAATTATTCTGCCCTTAAGGCTCTGACATGAGACGTCTGAAGGAAGGAGTAGAGATCGGAAATAGAGTTGCCCCATAAGGTTGCTCACAAAGACCTGACGATCTTCTGCCTACGTATCTCCATTGTCCCAAGACCAATGAATCTCCATTGTCCCAAGACCAATGAAGAATCAAAGTGACGTATTTCCCCTTACTAGGGATGAAAATGTATTGAAAAACACACCATTGCCATTACTGAGAGTATTGGAATACTTATGGCTTTATTACTTCTGCGGATACCCTTGCAAATCGGGTAATTAATTTGAAGATTTCAGTTTAAAAACAGACTATCTGGTGTTACAACCTTTTCATCAAACCTTGAATGTTCATCCACGACATTCACTTCGGCCCCACCATGATTAGGCATTGGATTGTTGAGCACATTGGGGGGAGGAGAAAAATTGATGGCCTTCGATTCTATCAAATCTTGTACCTTTAGTTGCAATTCCCTACACTTCTCAGTCGTGTGCCCAGGGGCACCAGAATGGAAAGTGCATCGAGCGTTAATATCATATCCTTGAGGTAAATGTCCCACAGGAGGTGCCAAAGTCCTCAATTTCACCATGTTCACTTCCAACAATCTTTGCAACAATGTTGTATACGTCATGGGTATAAGCTCAATTACCCTATCATCCTGTCTAGCTGGGTGGTGGTATCGTCTTTGCTTCTAGTTATTCTGTTGTGGTCGCTGTTGTTGTTGCGAAACAGGTTGATTAGTTGAATATGCAATAGCGACAGTTGCAGCTTGGTGGTAAGGATTATGAATCCCTCTCTTTCTTTGGGCGTATAGGGCCCCTGCTTCCCCATCCCTTTTATTTTGCTCATTTGAAAACGACTTCTTGGTTCCTGATGTAGAAGCACAATTGTTCTAGATTTTACATTGCTTTATCCAGTTCTCAATCCTTTCTCCTATCAGAATGATGTTAGAGAAACCACTTGACGAACAACCCGCTAGGCGCTCCATGAAATGCCCAGGAGGGTATCCATGAACAAGTCCACCATTTCTCTCTCCAGCAGCGGTGGTTGAACTCTTGTAGCCAACTCACGCCACCTTTGCACATACTCTTTAAAGCTCTCAGAATTCTTCTGTGATAGACTTTGCAACTGAGTCCGAGTAGGGGCCATATCAATATTGTATTGGTATTGTTTAAGGAATTCATCTCCAAGTTCCTTCCAATTACAGACAACAGTCCGTTCCAGCTTCATATACCATTCGAGGGATCCTCTAAACAAGCTATCCTAGAAGAAGTACATCCAGAGCTTCTCGTCCTTAGTGTAAGTATGAATCTTACGGTATTAAGCTTGAAGGTAGGTCTTGGGATATGAATTCATGTTGTACTTGTCGAACCCAGGAACCTTGAACTTTGGTGGGATGATCAACCCTGCACCAACCTCATGTCTGAGACGTCAAATCCTAAGGTATCCTTTCACTCGAGAGTCCGAACCTTTTCATCCAACAACTGGAGATCATGATGATTTTCCTCAACACCAAATCCCAAGTCCTCATTCAACATAGAGAACTGGTCAGCTTGATTGTCTTCCACGTGATGAATTGGAACAGGAATACCCACGGGGTAGGAGGCCATTCAACTCCTATTGGCACACCAATGGCGTCGACAGGATTACCTTATGCATCCATATTGACTCCCATGACCAGAGTCTCCATACGAGGCACATCAAGCCTGTGAACCACATCCAGTAACTCTTGTTTACCAAAGGCAACCCCTTGCATCATGTTCATGAACTCGGACATACGTGTGTGGAGCTCATCCAACTCAGTTTAAACATCATCCATGACGTTTTGTTGATTTTTACGAGTGGCGTACCAATGAAGGTGATGGTTTGCAATCCTTCCTAAAATAACTAAATAAGTTAAGAAACCCAGATAACCTGTTAGAATGAAAGAAATGATATGCATGAATGCATGAAAAATGTCATTTTACTCATTGTAACACCCCAAATTTGCCCTCTTCTTTTTAAGCATCATATCACATCATATTCATCATAAGCATACCATATTCTTGGCATCTTAGCATGGAAAGATGAGGCATAACATTCTCATGACCTAGCATTAGGCATATGATCATCTGTGGAGGGATTTGAAGCATTACAAGCCATGACAAGGGGCCCAAGGGATTTGTTCAAGTCATATGAGAGGTCTACATTGCGTTCACAAGCTTAGGATCATTCACAAAAGCCCAGGAGGTTGGAGGATCATCAGGGAATTCAAGCTAGGGCAAAGCTCCTACACAATGATCCCAAATTAGGGTTTGAGTTTCAAGCATGAAAACCTTGTGACTTTCGCCATTTCATTTGGGCAAAGTATCTCATATGTTAAGAGGATCCTATGGATGAAATTTGGTGAGAAAATTCCTTGTGGAAGTCAGGTATTTCTTCAGTTGCTTGTAAATGAAAAAATTGGTCAACTGTGCATTCTAAAAGTCAACTGAGAGATTTCAAAGGGTCCAACCCTAGTTTTCAAGCCAAGGGATGTTCTTATAACCTTAGAAGAGGTTTGGCAAGATCAAAGATCAAGAATCATGAGGTTTTGAGGTGTTTTGCAAAATTGGCATAAGTTTGGTAATGAGAATTTCCATTTTAGTAACATTTTGCCCTAATTTTCAAGTAAGCATAACTTGGTGAAAAAAGCTTCAAATGGATCACCATCAAACATGAAAGTTGAAAATTAAAGTCTCCCATTTTTAAAAAGTACAAGAGCATTTTCATAGCCCTCATGGTTTGAGAGGAAAGCCCTTCGAAAGTTGATGGATTTTTAGGGCATGGTATGATTTTCAAGTTTTCCACAAAGGCAAAACCTCATTTAACTTCTTTCCAAGTGGTTTGATGGACAAAATAATGTCATAGTGTTCCAATGCAAGGCATGAGGAGAATTTTTGCCCAAGAAAGCAAGCAAATTCGTGCATGAGAAGAAGAATATTAAATAAGGTGCAAATTTGCATGAACATGAGAAATGCATGATCCTCACATCCAAGGGCCAAGATGATTTCTGTTTTGAATCAAGGGTAGGATTGTGATCACACATGAGCAAAGAGAGAGGAAAATGCACGAGCAAATCACCTCATCACACAAATCTTGCAAGTTTTGCAATTTGATCCTCACACTCTCTTCTCACGTGAACTTTCCCTCATTCTTTCAGCATTGCATTTTGGATTGATATAAAAGAAAACTAGGGTTTAATTTCACCCAGATTCATCACATATTCACTACTCCAAAGTTTCTTGCACAAGAGCATTTCTCTTCGAATCTCATCATTCTCTCACTCTCTTCAAAAACAAATTACATATTGTGAATCCTTGAAGCTTAAGGATCATTAATCCACCATTGGTTTAAGCTGAAGCTCAAGATTTCAAGTGGTGCCATTCAAGTACAGTTGCTCTCCAACTTCAAGATCCAGAGCAATTCAAGCTCTCTCTTGTATTTATTTTGCAAGGGGAGGTTAGAAGAGGTAGATCTGCAGTGTTTAGAGGCTTGTCTTGACCTATTTCGTGCTCTGCAAGTTCAGGTAATCTTCTGAATCCATGGATCTAGAAATGGTTTTTGATGTATGCATTATGATCTGTGAGATATGTTGATGATTCTGTGATCTTTGATTTTGAAAATGGATGAATATTGAAGTTGTATTGATGATTTGAAGTTTTATGGTTAGATCTGTTTTGCTTCGATCCGTTTGATTCATTGATCCATGGTGAATTTCATGGCCATTTTTGGATTCATCATAGTTTAATTGTTTGATCTGGAGCTTTTTATTCATTTTAGTGGAGGTTTGCTCATAGTTTAAATTTTCCGGTGCCGGAGCCCTAGCTCCGGTCACCGGATTCTGGAATTGTTTGATCTGAGTTTTGTTGAAGAAGATGATGTTATAGTCGTATGATGCAGGATCTGGACGTCTCTCACTCTACCAGCGCATAAAAAATCCACACTCCCTTTCACGTGTTTTCTAATATCTGAATAATGCCCTGTGTCTCTCACCTCACCATAAATAACATGTTCCCTCACCCCTGACCAATGAATGTGCATACTAGGTTTAATGAGTTGACCAATCTCACGTGTCCAATTGATCCTCTGGTCCTTGTTTTTTTTTCTGATTTATTGAATATCCATGTTAATTAATGTGAGCTAGGCTGACTTTTCATGGACTTGACTTGCTAATCCCAGCCCCCTGACTTTGAGGCCCAATAATTTTGAACTGAGATTGTTGCTGAATGTACCCCTTGGCCATTTCCTTTTATTTTATTTCTTTTTATTTGCATTTTATTTTCATTTTGATTTTCAATTTTTAAAAATAGTTTTAGGTCACCAAAAAATATAAAAAAATTCTTGAATGTTCTTTTTAGTTTTCTCTAATTTTTGATATTTTTATTTTCCATTTATTTGTAATTGGCACGTGGAAATTAATTGTTCCTTTTAATTAATTCATTTTATTTCATTTTGAACCTTGATGAATTGTCCATTTTCTATCTTGATCATTATTTTGAATTTTTGGTTGATTCTTTTTGCTCTAGATTCATGATAGAGTTTAGTTTATTGGTGATTTTTGTCCTAATTTTTAGAATTTTGTTTAATTGATTTTTGTCTCTAACATGTGAGTGAAGCCATCTAACCCTAATCCATGTTTGAACCCTCATTTGAATGATCAAGCTTCTGATTCTTTCTCCCTCCTTTTGGAATGTTGTTATGGTATGGTTGAAGGTCATTTGTGCAAGGTTGTGGAATTTTGGAATACTCATTTGATTTGTTTTGAATTTTTGTTCTTGACTTGTCCCAATTTGTCTCTTTTGGATCATTTGTTCTCTCTTTGTCCTAGAAGGGCACTTGTGCCAACTTCTTCAACTTTTTTAGAGCCTTATTAGGATATTGAATCCTCTCTGATCTTGGGTTGAGGCTTGTGTCTTAGGAATTTTGTGTTTGGTTGTTCTTGAAGTTCATTCACTTGTGTATATCCACCTCACTTCCTTTGCTTCTTTCTTCTCATAATGTAAATGCTTGGCTATATGTACCTCTTCTCTTCATCTCCCATGCTTCTTAGGCATTTTTCTAACATGATAGGGTTCTGGTCTTGCACCTTGAGGTTGTGCTTTGGTTATTTTGCTTGGTATCTCATCATGTTTGTTTTGATTTGCCATAAGTGATTCATGTTGCCTCATGTTGATTTGTGTGCTTATTTTCTTATTTTTGTGCCTTGAGTTTGCATTTGACATTTATGTGTATGATTTCACTTCTAGTTGTGTAGCTTTGGTATGGTATTTGTTTCATTTTGTATTGCCTTATACTTGTGTCACTAACCTTTTCAGGGGCTTAGGTAAGTGAGAGGTGTGGATGTGGTTCCCACATCTCCAAATCTTATCTTCTCTCTTATTATTATTATTTATCCTAACCTTGTGTTTGTTGGGCTTTGTAACACCCCAAATTTTCCCTCTTCATTTTAAGCATCATATCATATCATATTCATCATGAACATATCATTTTTTTAGCAGCCTAGCATGGAAAGATGAGGCATAACATTCTTCATGTCCTAGCATCAAGAATATGGTCATCTGTGGAGGTTCTTGAGGCATCACAAGCTATGACAAGGGTCCCAATGGATTTGTACAAGTCCTATGAGGGGTATATACTCCAATTACAAGTTCAAGTTCATTGGCAAAAGCTCAGAAGATTGCATGATCATCAGAGATTCCAGACAAGGCAAAGCTCCTGCATAAGGCACCTAAACTAGGGTTTGAGATTCAAGCATCAAAACCTCACAAATTTGGCCATTTCATTTGGGCAAAGTCTTCTATATGTCAATAGGATCCTAGGTGTCAATTTTCATGAGAAAATTCCATGTGGAAGTCAGAGAATTCTTTAGTTGCTTGCAGATGAAGTAATTGGTCAACTGTGGCTGTAAAAAGTCAACTGTATGATTTCAAGGGGTCCAACCCAACTTTTTGGGCCAAGGGTTGTCCTTAAAATGTTATAAGAGGTTTGGAATGATTAAAAGTTCAAGAATCATGGAGATTTGAGGCTTTTTGCAAAATTGGCACAAAGTTGGTTTTTGAGATTTTCCATATTTGGCAACTTTTGCCCTAATTTTCAAATGACCTTAACATGATCAAAAATTATTCAAATGGACCAAAGTCAAACATGAAAGTTGGAGATTAAGGGCTCCCATTTTCAAAAAGTACAAGTACTTTTTCATGGGATTTGTGGTTTGTCCTAGAAGCTCTTCGAAAATTTGGTGAAATTAGGGCAAAATCCAAAAGTTCATGCATGCACCAAAAGCAAAAGTGTTCAAAACTTAATTTCAAGACTTGGTATGGTTCAAGTTTGGTTTCAATGATAAAATACATTGCATTTGAATCATTTTGCTCCAAAGAAACTCCCACTTTCGTGCACTACAAGATTGTTGCTTACAAAGTGGATTTTTTGCAAAATCATGAGAAAAGTGTGATGACTTGATCTAAGGGCCAGGACTTGTGGGATTATGATCAAGGGTGAGATTTGGATTGCCCATGTGCTTAGAGGCCAAGAAAAGCATGAGGAGTGCATGCTTCCCTCACATTTTGCAAAATTTGCAAATTCACAAAATTCTTGTGATTCCCACGTGCAAACTTGATATTTTTTTCAGCATTGAATTGTGAGAGCATACTTAAGCATCTAGGGTTTCAGAATTGGCAACCTCTCTCTCATTCTCTCATTTCCAAGTTTATGCACAACTTGCATTTTCTCTCATTTCTCATCACACAAGTGCTCAATTCAAAAACCCGTTGTGGATTCTTGATCAGTGCAAGCTAAGGATCATTAATCACACCATCATTCAAGCTCTCTCTCTCAAGTTCAATAACATTGCCATTTCAGGGCAGGTGTGGACAAAGCCTCAGATCCAGCTACATTCAAGACTTTAGATGCATTTATTTTGCATCTAGAGTGAAGTAGGAGTGCATTGCATCCATTATTTGGTCTTCTAACACCTTGAATCAAGATCTGCAACTCAGGTATGCTTCAAAATCTTTGGATCTAAAAATGGAATTGATTATGTGTTTTTTAATCCTTGATGTACACTGAGCATTCTGCAACTTGTAGTTTTGAAAATGGTGCAATATTGAGTGAGTTATTTGAATTTCATTTTTCATGGTCAAAGTTGTTTTTGCTCGATCCGCTTGTTTCATGGACCCTTTGCTCATTTTGATCTCATTTTCAAACTCAGGGCCTATTAATTAGTGAATCTGGAGCTTTTTGTATATTTATTTTGAGTTTTGCTCTTCTGGTTTGAATTCCGGTGCCGGAGCCCTAGCTCCGGTCACCGGAAACTGCATTTGATTGTTAGGGTTTGTGAGAGGTTGAAGATGAACATCGACCCTCAGATCGTCCTTTTCCTTGGTCCAGGTCCTGCCACGTTGCCCTAGCCACAACCACCTTCTCACGTGAATTGTTTATTTCATTTTAATTCATGTTGCTGCGCACCACACCATAAGTCCTGTGTTCTCTCCACTCACATCTCACCATTAAGCCACATCAATTAATGAGGAGAGTTACCACACGCGTCTGATTGATCTAGTGGATCCTGTTTTTTCCAGCATTATTTCATAATTTCCACAGTAAGAACCATACACTTGCGCAGCCTCTGGGCCTCAGTGTTGTTATTCACACCCCCAACCAGCTAAGCCCAAACCAATTACACGTGAATTCCTTGCTACCAACACCCCCAGTCAATTTTCATATTTTATTTCTTTTCCATTTTTTTTCTTTTATTTCATTTTAGTTTCTAATTATTAAAAATACTTCTGATTATCTAAAAAAATTCCCAAAAAATTCTTGAGTATTCTTTTAAGTTTCTTTTATTTTTCTATATTTTTTATTTTTCATTTTTCTTAATTTCCACATGTCATATTAATTTCCTTATTTCAATTAATTTCTTTTTAATCCTTTCTTGAGTACACTGCTTTGTCCATTTTCTATAGACTTCATTATTTTGAGTTTTGTACTCATTCTTTTTGCTCTGGATTCCTAAGATGATGTACTTCTTGTGTGATTTTTTCCTTGATTTTTAGAAATTTATTCCTTGGGTCTTGGTCCTTTGACTTGTGTTGGAAGTTATTAACCCTAGTTTGTGTTCTTGCCTCCATTTGATCTAGTTTGCTTCTGAATTTTTCCAAACCCTTTTGGCTCATTAATATACCATGTTTGAAGATCATTTGGTTTAAATTGTGGAATTTTTGGATGCATTGTTGAATTGATGTGGATTCTTGTTCTCACCTTGTCCCATTTTGCTTCTTTTGGTCCATTAGCTCTCTCATAAGCTTAGAAGGGCACTTGTGCCAACTTTTCCTTCTCATTTGGGGTCCTTTTGGGGTTTGGGAACCTTCCTGGTCCTAGCTTAGGGTTTTTGTCTTAGAAAGTTTTGTGTTTGCTTCCCTTTTAAGTCATTTCATTTCTTAAGTGTGCTTTCACTTCTTCCTTACTTTTTTCACTCCCATTTTGTGATTATTTGGTCTTGTACTTCCATTCTCTTCATCTTTCTAGCTTCTTAAGTTTTTCCTTGACTTTTTTTGGTTCTGGTTGTGTGCATTGGGTCCATGTTTGTGCACATTTGCTTTGCATCTTTCTTAAGTTTGCATTTGTTTGTCATTTGTTTCATCTTGTCTCATAATTTGCTTGCATGCTTCTTCTCTCATTCTTTTGTCTTGCATTTGCATTGATCATTTGTACATATCATTTCACTTCTGTTTGTATGATGATGGCATTTTATTTTGTTCATTTCATTTCACTTGGATGCATGTTACTAACCTTGCAGGGGCTATGGTAAGTGTGAGGTGTGGAAGTTGAGTTCCACATCTCCAAATCTCATCTTCTTCTTATTTCGTTTTTGTACTAACTCTTTGTTTGTTGGGATTAGGCCTTTCTCATCTCATATCTTCTCTTCTTCTTTCCTTCTTCTTTAGGATAGAAACCACACTAACCTAGGATATCCATGCATGATAACACTTAGGAATCTTTAGTCCCCCTTTAGAATTTTGCCTTTGTGATCCTTTTGGTTTTTCTTCTCTTCTCATTTCAAAACCATAAAAAAAACATCTTAATAATGTTTGAAGTGATGCCTTGAGCAATAGCCTTATCCCATGAGGTGTGCTTGTAGTCTTCCCATCTTGGGATAGTACAAGTTTACTTTGTGATGCACAAGTCTGATCAAGGTATCTTCTTCACAAAGAAAAGCATAAAAAACACTTATTCACTGTAAATACCAAAAACACTTAATAAGTTAACAAGTTAGTGAGCTTAGGCCCTAATCTTTGGGTTCAAGTTTTGGGGATCTTCTCCTTACTTGAGTGTGCTTGTTCTATTATTCCATCTTGGAATGTAGTGACAAGTGCACATTCCATGGAAAAGAGCTTGAGTTCACTTCCTTGTGACACACTCATACAAGCTTCATAAAAAGCACAAACAAACAATAAGCGTCTTTCCTTCGGGAATTATTTTCTCATCTCATCCGCTCCGTACGCGAACTTGCTCCTACTTGTCATTTTGCAAGACGGTTACGCACTCGTCGCCCGAGCCTGCAACACCTGAGCAATGGCATAGGCAGTTCAAGCCTTAATTCACAAGCAATTTCCTTGCCACCCCTAGTTAGGGGAACTACGGCGTCTCTGATCCTCATTGTCCTGATGAGGTAGGTAGGCAGCGGGGTAGGGCCCGTTCGAGCACAATCTTTATTTTCCCTACATTTTTCTCTTTGTTTTCTTATCCAGTTTCTCTCTCAGTTCCTTTGACCAGTTCATTTTATTTTCTTTTGCAGCAGCTTTCATACCTTCACCCTTTGAAATAGTTTTCTTTGCAAGCGTGGATCCCGTCGGGTACGGCGGACGACCTGGGTGCTAATACCTTCCCAGGTCGTAACCGACTCCCGAACTCAGTCTCTTTGGTTCGCATGACCCATGTCCTTCCTCTTCTTTCTTCTGGTTTGTGCAGCATTACCATTCCCTTTCTCTCGAGATAAAATTTCCTGGCTGGCGACTCTATTCTTTTCCCGCGCCACTTTCGCGTTTGTACCAGGATGGAAATCCGGGGAGCGACAGCTGGCGACTCTGCTGGGGATCGAACCCAGAATCTCTGGTTCCCTTGAGAGTCTCTCCTAGCGCTTGCGTGTTTCAGTTTCTTTGTGTGTTGATTGTTTGCTGTTGCTTGTTGTATTTTACTGTTGTTTATTTACAGCTCTATTTACAGCTTTATTTACAGTTTTCAGTATTTATTTTCTGCATCATATATATATATATACTGGACTGTCTGGACTGGTTTTCTGTTTGGTGGGATGGGTGTTACTGTGTCTGAGAGATGAGCTCATTACCACGGCTCGAGTGCACCTTAGGACTTAGAGTGGTTCCACTTTGGCCTCATGAGATCTTGTCATGGGGGTAGTACTGAGTTCCACGCCCAAATTTGCAATTGTCTTGGGAATGTCTTGATTTGGGGATCTTCCTCTCACATTTCATAACCTTGACAGTTATGTGCAGCTGGGGACTGATCATTGAGAACCTTGTGGAAATATCCCTCTTTAGTGATGATAGTGGCAGACCACATTGTGTGGCAAACCCATTCGCACCCGAGGGCCCACTTGGGACTCACATAGGATGACCTTGTGTCCTGGACTCAGCTGAGGCCTCCCTGCGTAGTATATAATGCCATACCAATTCCCTGATTTGGTCATGAGCCATTTCTTGGAGATGGTAACAGTATTATTGCTATTCGGCTTTGAGAGTCTGTGATGCCTGACCCGGAGCCTACCAGTGAGATTTGGGAGGGTTTACAGGTGTGCAGGAACCCTTGGCCTCTACATATCCTCTTTATCAGTGGTCCTATGTTATGATTCCTGGTTCTATGGTTCTATGGTTCTGGAGTTCTGGTTTTCTTGGTTCTGGTTTTATTGGTAATGTGGTTCTGAGATCTTCTATCAGAGAGTGTGATTCAAAGGACTTTTGGTTTGCTAGTTGATCAGAGGGGCCCTTGTGTTCGGTGTCCAGTCCAGATGGTCCCAGTTGATCATATGCCTGCATTGCATTGCATTTGCATCATTCTTGCATTAACTGTTTATGTTTCCCATTTTTCAGTTCATTGTTCATAATCAGCTCCCAGTTCTAGTAAATCTTATCTCCATGGCAGAAATTAGAAGAGTTCCAAGGAAAAAGAATGTTCACTATACTTTTCTTCAGCCTGAAGTTAGAAGTGTTCAGAAGTTAGAGGGTCTGATGAATGACCAAGTCTTGGGCAATTTCAGGAAAAGATATGGCCAGATACTAAAGTTTGTGGACAAGCCCACTACAGACCAGAAGGACAGTTTGCATACCTTGTTGCAGTTTTATGACCCCTTGCTGTGTTGCTTTGTTTTTCCAGGTTACATCTTAGCTCCTACATTGGAAGAGATCTCCAGCATGTTGAATATTCCAGTCAGAAAGACATTGCCATTCTATGGGTCTGAGGTTGTGCTTAGAGAAGAAGACATAGCCAAAGTTTGTTGTCTGCCAGCTGCTACAGTCAAGAGGACTCTGAAAGATAGTGAAGGCAAAGGACTCCCTTGGAGTATGCTCGTACCAGAGGCAGAGAGGTATGCTACAGAGGCTAATTGGAATGACTTTGGTGCTTTGCTTGCTTTGATGGTGTATGGGTCTAGCTTGTTCCCAGGAGAGAAGGAATTTGTAAGCTTGGAAGTGATCTCAATCTTTTCCAAAGGCAATCTAGTTCCTACTCTTTTGGGTGACTTCTACTACAGTGTGCATTACAGGAATGAGAAGGGTAGTGGTGGTCCAGTAATCTGATGTGCTTCTTTGTTTGCTGAGTGGTTTTCCAGACAACTGTCAAAATCAGGTGCCTTCAAGGAGATGAGGGATGAGTGGAGATGGTCAAGAAGGTTGATGGGGTTAACTGCTGAAGATATTGCCTGGGGATATGACAGAGATCTGCTAGGTAAAGAGTTGCTGGTCAGTTGTGGAAGGTTTGCTGGAGTACCTTTGCTGGGAAGGAAGGGTGTCATCAGTTACTATCCAACACTAGCCAGAAAATAGTTTGGTTACCCTTTGAAAGATCCTCCACAGATGGAAGATTTTGCTGAGTCTTTGTACTTTCCTGTGGAAGGAAACAAGGAGTTAGTATTGCAAGCAGTCCAAGCTTGGGCTCATAGGATAAGAAAGGGTAAGAAAGACTTTGGTAGAGTTGATCCCAAGACGTATCCACCATTTGCTGCATGGTTGCAAAAGCATATAGAGGAAGTCCTCATGCCTTTCTCAGTTGAGGCTTCTCTTTATCCCAGAGAAGTTCCAAGTCAGAGTAGTACAGTCTCCGTTGAAGAGTACAAGAAGTTAGAAGCTCAGCTGCATGAAGTTAGAGTGGAGAATGCTGAAATGGTAAGCCTATACCATCTTGCCAACAGGGCCAAGAATGAAGAAGAAGGTAAGTTGCAGAAGATCCAAGCCTCTTTGGAAGCTAAGGAGAAAGACTTTACTGGTAGAGAAGCCCACTTTCACAGGTTGGGTCTGATGGAGGCAAAGAGAGAAGCTGAATGCAAAAAGACTTTGAAGACTCTCAAGGAAGCTCGACAATCCATTGTTTGGTTGCAAGGCCAAAGGGAGGAAGAGCAGAAGAAGTTCAAAGAGAAAGAAGAGTTCTTTGAAGTGCAAATGGCCTTCAAGAAGGAAGAGGTGGAGCAAGTCCACACCATCCGGAGGGAAAAGACCCAGCAGCTAGCACAAAGCCAGTTAGCCCTGGAGGAAGCAAGGAAAGAGATTGAAGAGCTCAAGCTGAGAGCGGGTGTCAAGAAGAGCAGAGCAGAGGTGGCAGAGCCTAGGTCCTTAGTTTAGTTTATTTTTCAGACTACCTACAGGCCTGTTGTAGGAGTCTTGCTTATTTTGTATTTTGTCTTTTATTCATGTAATGGCTTGTAACCCTTCGGGGAATATTTCTGTTTGTACTCTGACTTTTGGGCCGGCAGTGGTTTGTCCATGATACAGTGTTAATATGCAAATTATCATTTCTGAATGTGCAAGACTCGTTTGTCTGATACTGCTAATGTCTGAACACTCATCAAAGAGAAAGTTTGAAAGTTAATACTGAAAGTAACTGTCTGGAGTAGATGCCAGAACTGGGGCATGAAAAGGCTTAAAACTTGGAAACATGAGCAGTTACATTGCATTGCATATAACCTGTTTGTTTGTTTTGCAGGTAGTGTCTCAGTTGCTAATGTGTTTTGTGTTTCGGGCACTATAGCTCCCAGAAAAGTTCGGGAACAGCCAGTCGCACATAGATATCCAACAAAGATCAACAAAGAGAGAATCATGGACCAGATGCAAGTTGACTTAGCTGATTTGAGGCTAAGGATGGACAACTTTATGACTCTGATGGCAGGCATGGGTCAGAATCAAGAGCGTCTTCGGGAATTGGTTGAGAATCAAGCCAGGAACAACACTACTGCTGCTGATAATCGTAACGGTGCGGGCACACGTTAAGTGGAAATCCCTGTAACACAGCCAGGGGTGACTATAATCAATGATGGGTTGAATAATGTGCAAATGGATAATCAGGACGAACAGTTCACTCTGCTGGACGAAGCTGAAGGTCAGGGGACTAAGATGAACAAGAGGTTTGAGGAAATATCAGAGCAAATAAAAGCTATTCAATCCCAAAGTTCTTTGGGATTTGAGATAACAGACTTGGGCTTGGTTCCAGGGGTTAGAATCCCTTACAAGTTCAAAGTTCCAACTATTGAGAAATACAATGGCATTGCATGCCCGAAGACCCATCTTGAATCCTTTGTAGGAAGGATCGCTGCTCACACCGATGATGAAAAACTCTGGATGTACTATTTCCAAGACAGCTTGGTTGGAGCTTCTCTGGAATGGTATATGAAGCTTAGCAGAGTCAACATAAAGAGCTGGAAAGACCTAGCAGAAGCTTTTGTGAGACAATATCAGTATAATTTGGACATGGCTCCAAATCGCACGCAATTGCAACATATGTCTCAGACTGCTAAGGAGGGTTTCAAAGAATATGCTCAGAGGTGGCGTCAGCTTGCTGCCAGAGTGCAACCACCGCTGCTAGAGAACGAGATGGCTGACATGTTTATGGGGACTTTGTAGGGTGTGTTTCTTGAAAGACTAGCGTCCAGTTCTGCCACTAAATTCAATGACATTGTAATTGTGGGGGAGAGGGTTGAGACCTTGTTGAAGATGGGAAAAATCCAAGATACAAGTGCTAGCAGCTCGAATGGAGCGAGAAAAGCTTTCAATGGACCTCCAAGGAGAAGGGAGGGTGAGACAAATGTTGTATTTGGCCGAGGCCGGGGCCGAGGTTATAGAAGACCATACGAGCATGTGGCAGCAGTCACAATTCCTTCTAATCCAGTGCAACAGATGCAACCTCAACAACAACAACAGCCACAACGTACTAACTATCAACAGAGACCTTATCAGCCAAGGAAAACTCGCCCGGCTAAGAAGGTGCTTGAGGCCATCCCCATGACTTATGTTGCTTTGCTTCCAAGACTGCTGGATTTGAATCTGATTCAATTGAGAACTTTGGCACCACCACCTCCTGGAGAGCTTCCAGGGGGTTATGATGTCAATGCAAGATGCGCTTTCCACTCTGGGGCACCCGGGCACTCGACTGAGAAGTGCAGGGCACTGCATCACAAAGTTCAAGACTTGATAGACTCTAAAGCAATCAACTTTGCACCATCGCCGAATGTTAATTCAAACCCTATTCCGAATCACGGAGGGGCAAGAATCAATGCTGTTGAGGGTGGTGAAAAGTTAAGCCTGATGCTGAGTATTGAAAAAGTGAAGACTCCTTTGTTGGAAGTAAAGGAGAGGTTGCTGAATGGTCAAGTGTTTCCAGGATGCAGTGCTGTTTGTGAAGAATGTCTGAATTCAGAGAATGGATGTGAGAAGCTGAAGATGGGATTGCAGAGTTTGATGGATGATGGATCCTTGCAGTTCAACGGAGTTGGTACTGAAGCTGATGATGTGTCAATAATAACCATATTCTATGATGAAGCAGAGATGCCTTCCAGAAGAGAGCCTGTTACCATTTATGCTCCTGAGATTAGTCCTGTGACCATCACCGTGCCTGGGCCTGTTCCTTACACAGACGATAAAGCCATTCCTTGGCATTACGGCTCAGATATATATGTGGCTGGACAAAAGATTGAGAGCAAGTCTGTTGCTGTTGACCCGAATGTAGAGAATGTCGGAGGAGTTGGAGGCTTTACCAGATGTGATCGTTTATTTGCTCCCCTGTGCTGAGAGGGGATCCTGAGGCTAAAGCTTCGTCAAAAGCCAAAGGAAAGCAAGTTGTGGTTGATGAGACAAATACTCCTGTTGCTGGGCAGGGTACATTTGAAAAGGAGGTCGAGGAATTCATGCGCATTATCAAAAAGAGTGATTATAAGGTGGTCGATCAGCTGAACCAGACACCTTCCAAGATATCCATTCTCTCATTGCTGATGTGTTCTCCTGCACACAGAGAGGCCTTGTTGAAAGTGCTGCAAATGGCCTATGTTCCTCAGGAAATCATTGTCAACCAACTTGAAGCTGTAGTGGGCAGTGTTAATGCAAGCCATGTCCTAGGATTTACAGACAGAGACCTCACGTCAGAGGGCCGAAACCACAACAAAGCACTACATATCACTATAGAGTGCAAGGGTGTTGTGTTGTCACATGTTCTTGTTGATACAAGCTCTTCCCTTAATGTGCTTCCGAAGAAGGCATTAATGAAGCTCAATGTTGATGGTATAGTCCTGAGACCAAGTGATTTGGTTGTCAAAGATTTTGATGGGTCTAGAAGATCAGTTTTTGGAGAAGTTGAGTTGCCCGTGAAAATAGGTTCTCAAGTTTTCAAAAGTATCTTCTACGTCATGGACATCCAGCCTGCGTACAGCTGCTTGTTGGGACGCCCATGGATTCATGCTGCTGGAGCTGTTACCTCCACCCTGCATCAGAAGCTCAAATATGTGGTTGATGGCCAGGTAATCACAGTCTGTGGAGAGGAAGACATCTTCGTAAGCTACTTGTCGACATTCAAGTATGTGGAGATGGATGGAGAGATCCACGAGACTCTATGTCAAGCCTTCGAAGCAGTTAACGTCAGCATCTTGACTCCTGTAGAGAAGGGCAGTGAAAAAGAGGGTACCTCTATCCATTCCTACAAGCAGGCAAAGGAGGTAGTTCAATCAGGAAGTGCCCAAGGCTGGGGCAAATTGCTGGAGCTAGAAAATAAAGACGACAAGTTTGGTTTAGGGTATCAGCCTGGTGGATCTACTCCAAGTGGTAAAGCCATTACGTTTACAAGCTCTGGATTGCTCGACCGCAACCAGATTTGTGTGACAAGCCAAGATGGGGACAGTGACGGTGACTGGGACAACTGGATTCACCCGTGTGCGCCCGACGAGGAGCTAAGGAACTGGTATGCTGAAGACATTGTCCAAGTTACCTGGCACTCAAAGTAATTCATTTTGTTTCCTTTTATCATCATACTGCATTGTCAAATCCAGCATTCTGCCCAAGATGCAAGGATCCATTGTATTGGGCCACCATGTTTTGTATGCATCTTATTTTACCATGGAATAAAAGGACATTTTCAGACAAACTTTGTTCTCTTTCTTTGTTTTTAAAATTTTTCACAAAAATATAAAAATGGCAATGTGTTTTTCCTTTTTGTTTTTGTGTTAGCGTCTCTTTTTCAAATAAGCAGATTCTGAATAAGCACATCATCTGTGCAGTGTTGATCATCCGAATTCCATTGATAACGTTCCTGCTATGACTACGCACGACTTTGACAATCCTGTCTACCAAGCTGATGAAGGGGTTGAGGAAGACTGTGAACTCCCTGAAGAATTGGTCAGATTGTTGAAACAAGAGGAACGGGTTATTCAGCCTCATCAAGAAGAAATTGAGATCATCAACATCGGCACTGAAGATGTGAAGAAAGAGATCAAGATTGGGGCCAGTCTGCAGGCCGACGTCAAGAAAGAGCTGGTCAGTATGCTACGAGAGTATGTGGATATTTTTGCTTGGTCATATCAAGATATGCCAGGGTTGGATAACGACATCGTTGTGCATAAGCTACCTTTGAGAGAGGACTGTCCTCCTGTGAAACAGAAATTGAGAAGAACTCGTCCTGACATGGCGATGAAGATCAAAGAGGAGGTTTAGAAGCAATGGGATGCCGGGTTCCTTGCTGTAACTAGTTACCCACCTTGGGTAGCTAACATTGTACCTGTACCAAAGAAGGACGGCAAGGTCCGGATGTGCGTTGATTACCGTGATTTGAATAGAGCAAGCCCAAAAGATGACTTTCCGTTGCCACACATTGATGTGTTGGTAGACAATACTGCTCAATTCTCGGTATTTTCCTTCATGGATGGCTTCTCCGGATATAATCAGATTAAGATGGCGCCGGAAGACATGGAGAAGACAACGTTCATTACCCCGTGGGGTACCTTTTGCTATAAGATCATGCCCTTTGGTTTGAAGAACGCCGGGGCAACTTATCAGAGGGCGATGGTCACATTGTTTCATGACATGATACACAAGGAGATTGAGTGTTATGTGGACGATATGATTGCTAAGTCCCGAGACGAAGAAGAGCATCTGGTCAACCTGAAGAAGTTGTTTGATAGACTGATCAAATACAAGCTGAGGTTGAATCCTAACAAGTGCACTTTTGGAGTGCGTTCCAGGAAACTGCTGGGTTTCATTGTTAGTCAAAGAGGAATTGAGGTAGATCCTGCTAAAGTAAAAGCTATTCAAGATATGCCTGCACCGAGAACAGAAAAAGTAGTGTGCGGGTTTTTAGGGAGGTTGAACTACATTTCTCGGTTCATATCTCATTTAACTGCCACGTGCGAACCAATATTCAAGTTGCTAAGAAAAGAGCAAACAGTCAGGTGGAACGAAGACTTCCAAAGAGCTTTCGACAAGATAAAAGAATATTTGCATGCGCCTCCAATTTTAATGCCTCCGGTGGAAGGAAGACCTTTAATCATGTACTTGACCGTGCTAGAAGGGTCAATGGGGTGTGTTCTTGGCCAACATGACGAGTCTGGTCGAAAAGAGTACGCTATTTATTACCTTAGCAAAAAGTTTACCGACTGTGAATCCCGTTACTCACTGCTCGAGAAAACTTGTTGCGCTTTGGTATGGGTTGCTCGCCGACTGAGACAGTACATGTTGACTCATACCACCCTGCTCATTTCCAAAATGGATCCTGTCAAGTACATCTTTGAGAAACCAACGTTAACCGGAAGGGTTGCTAGGTGGCAGATGATTTTAACTGAATATGACATCCAGTATACTTCTCAGAAAGCCATCAAGGGAAGTGTATTGTCGGATTACCTTGCACAAAAACCTCTTGAAGATGATTAACAGCCAATGAAGTTTGATTGCCCTGATGAGGACATCAAGTACTTCAAAGCAAACGATTGCGAGGAACCACTTCCGGAGGAGGGGCCAGACCTTGAATCCAAATGGAAGTTGATGTTTGATGGGGCAGTCAATATCAATGGTCGTGGAGTTGGTGTCGTTCTTATCACTCCCGAAGGTGTTCACTTTCCCTTCGCTGCCAGAATTACTTTTGGCTGCACCAATAATGAAGCGGAATACGAGGCATGCATAATGGGAATAGAGGAGGCAATTAATCTTCGGATTAAGAACCTCGATATATTCGGAGATTCAGCCCTCGTCATTAACCAAGTTACCGGCAAGTGGTATACGCATCAAGAGCATCTAATTCCATACAGGGATTATGCTAGAAAACTGTTGACGTTCTTCACGACAGTTAAGCTTCAGTACATACCACGTGATGAAAATCAGTTTCCGACGCATTGGCCACTCTTTCTTCGTCAATCAAAGTCTTGTATTGGAATTATGTGCCCAGAATTGACATCTCCAGGCTTGACACTTCAGCTCATGCCTTCTCTGTAGACGTCGTGTCTGACGAGAAACCTTAGTATTTTGATATCAAGCTATTCCTGGAAAAGCAAGAATACCCAGTTGGGGATCTTCCGATGATAAGAAGACCTTGAGGTGACTTGCTGCTAACTTCTTCTTGAATACAGACGGGGTGTTGTACAAGAGAAACTTTGACATGGTCTTGCTCAGATGCGTGGATAGACACGAAGCAAGCCTGTTAATGCAGGAAGTCCACGAAGGATCTTTCAGTACCCATGCAGGAGGGCATGCTATGACCAAGAAATTGTTGAGATCAGGGTATTACTGGATGACAATGGATGCAGAATGTTGTTCATTTGCTCGTAAATGCAACAAGTGCCAAATATATGCAGACAAAGTGCATGTTCCTCCAAGCCCGCTCAACGTCATGTCATCTCCTTGGCCCTTTTCTATGTGGGGCATTGACATGATAGGGAAGATAGAGCCTACTGCCTCAAATGGTCATCGTTTTATCTTGGTCGTGATTGATTACTTTACCAAATGGGTGGAAGCGGCATCTTATGCCAATGTCACTCGTCAAGTGGTGGCAAGATTTCTGAAAAGGGATATCATATGCAGATATGGAGTGCCCGAAAGGATCATTACTGAAAATGGTTCTAATCTCAACAACAAGATGATGGCAGAGTTGTGTCGGGACTTCAAGATCCAGCATCACAATTCTTCTCCTTATAGACCAAAGATGAATGGTGCGGTAGAGGCGGCAAACAAGAATATCAAGAAGATTGTGTAGAAAATGGTTGTCACCTACAAAGATTGGCATGAGATGTTACCATTTATGCTGCATGGGTACCGAACATTGGTCAGGACGTCAACGGGGGCAACTCCCTTCTCTCTGGTATATGGTATGGAAGCAGTCCTGCCTGTGGAAGTAGAGATTCCTTCATTGCGTGTGATGATGGATGTAAAGCTTGATGAGGCTAAATGGGTGCGTGCTCGTTACAATCAGCTATGTCTAATTGAGGAGAAGAGATTAGCGGCTATCTGTCATGGTCAGCTTTATCAGAGGAGAATGAAGCGTACATTCGACCAACGAGTACGTACTCGGGAGTATCAAGTGGGAGAGCTTGTGTGGAAGAGGATCGTTCCTCCAGGTTCAGATCACAGGGGCAAGTGGACCCCAAACTACGAAGGACCATTCATAATGAAGAAAGTTTTCTCAGGAGGAGCACTGATGCTCACCACTATGGATGGAGATGACTTCCAGTCCCCTGTTAACTCGGACGCATTTAAAAAATACTTCGCATAAAGAGACCCGCTGGACACAAAAACAGAATTAAAGTCCAGGCAAAAAAAAGGCATCCCGGCGAGCTAAAAACAGAATAAAAAGCTCGGGCAAAAGTTAGGGAAATAAATAAAAAAAATGTACACCCGCTGAGTTGAAAAGCCACATTGGACAGCTCAGGCAAAAAAGGGTATCTCGGTGGATTGAAAACCCGAAAGGGCGATCCACGCAAAACAAGGGAATAAACGAACAACTGCGATCCGAGTAATCTGAACCACGTCATCGTTTCGTACAACTTGACAATATCAGAAGGATAGGAAATAGTCCTCTCATCCTCTCAGAAAGCAAAGCAGAATGGAGAGTCTTGAAGACATGTTGGTCATAGCTGAAATGGAACTCATTGGGATGCCGTGCCCATTGCCATTAGGATAGTTTCTTTTCTCAATTTTATGGTGGCTACCTCTTTCCAGGTGGTTGCTTCCTGATGTAAATCTTTGCCTATTCAGAGGCCTTTCAATAAAAAGAATATTTAGTCAAAAAGTTGTGTGTGTTTATGTTTGTTTGCAAAATGTCCTGAATTTTTGGCAAAAAAATAGCATTGCATTTAAACATGGTGATAATTTGGAAAAAATGACATGCATGGAAACATTTGAAACCCTCTTTGAGTGTCGGGTGACTATGGATGAGCAGATCATACAATGCAAGTCCCCGGGGCACACTGGTGTTTTTTGTTGTTGCAGGTCGCAGGATGGCGTCACATTCTCCCAAGCAGGTTGTTTCTCCTCAGGAGGGACACTTTGCAATTCCTATATCCAGTAGAATTCTTCCCCAACTAAGCCTTGGCAGCAGTCCAAGCAGTTTATTCTTCCCCAATGGAGTATGTCCAGCAGGAAGCTGAGTGTCTGATGTCCTCACAGAGTTAGAATTGCCAGAATTCTATCCCCAGCAAGGGTCACAACCAGAGCTTGAATCAGCAAATGCTCTCCCCAGCTAGAGTATTGATGAAGCATCTTTCCCAGCCAAGTCTGAAGATGATCTTTCCCCGCAGAGTTCATATTTGATTTTCACTTCCGTCAGTGAAATATTCCCCAGCAAAGTTGCCATACTGTTGGTCAATTTGATGATACAGTCAGGTATTCATCACTCCAGTAAAAGTTAGGTGTCAAAGCATCTCTACTTGTCTTCCCCTACAGAGTTGTAACTCTTGTGGCCAATCAGGCATTTGTTCGTTGCTCGTATGCAATCTCCAGCACTCGTCTGTGTTCATGCTTTATTGCTGCTCGTCTGCAATTTCCAACACTCGTCTGTGTTATAACTTTGGTATTGCTCGTTTTCTCTCCCCAGCAGTGGTCCATGATTACCTTGACATTGCTCGTCTGCAATTTTTCAACACTCGTCTGTGTTTGGTACCCAGTATTTGCTGATGCTCGTCTACACTCTCCAACACTCGTCTGTGTTTGGTGTTATCATCCTTGATATTGCTCGTCTGCAATTCTCAACACTCGTTTGTGTTTGATATGTAATCTCTGCTGTTTGCTCGTCTGCATTCCTCCAACGCTCGTCTGTGTTTGGTATTTGATTACTTTGTTTGAAGCTCGTCTGCTTTGTTTGGATACTCGTCTGTATCATCCCCAACGCTCGTCTGTGTTTGGTATTTGATTACTTTTTTTGAAGCTCGTCTGCTTTGTTTGGATACTCGTATGTATCATCCCCAACGCTCGTCTGTGTTTGGTATTTGATTACTTTGTTTGAAGCTCGTCTGCTTTGTTTGGATACTCGTCTGTATCATCCCCAACACTCGTCTGTGTTAGCTTATATTTGTGTGGATTTGTTGTTTATCCTGGTACTTGTCTGTGTTACTACTCCAAATGCTCATTTGTGCTTGAATTTCTGGTATTCGTCTATACCAGTGGCTGATGCTCGTTTGTATCATTGCCTGAAGCGCTCGTCTGTGTTTCTCAGATCATCGTCTGATACTCGTCTGTATCATTGACTGTTGACACCTGTCTGTGTTATCTTGATGATCATCCAATACCCGTCTGTATTGAAGAGGTTTAAAATCCTGATTGTGGGAATATATGTCAAAATGGTTACCGGTCCTGGCGTAACAGGTATATCTGAAGGAGGCTCGTCTGTCTTAGACACCAATTATTATTGTTGCACCTGGCGTAACAGGTTTGCTCAAAGAAGACTCGTCTGTCTTATACCATATATCCACGAATAATATATGAAGAAGGTTCGTCTACCTTGATTATGCATGTCTATCCCACAGACTTTAGTGCATCCCGGTCCTGGCGTAACAGGTATATCCGAAGGAGATTCGTCTATCTCAAGTCATATGTTTTTGCAAAGTGTTTGAGGACTCGTATGTCCAGCTCCTGGCGTAACAGGATTGTTCGAAGAAGACTCGTCTGTCAACGTACCCTTATTCCAAATATCAGTTTCAACTTGGAAGAAGCTCATCTGCTTTTTCTCCCCTTCAGTCACCAAAGCATCGTTTGGTTGGGTTTATTTCCCAGTGTTTTCATTCTTCGTCAGAGTGCAAATTTCTAGTCTTCTTGGTATTCAACCACGGTTTATCTTGAACGGTCGATAGCCCGTGCTACCGTCCTTTTCAGATTAACAGTTGTTTGAATAGGGGCAGCTGTAACACCCCAAATTTTCCCTCTTCATTTTAAGCATCATATGATATCATATTCATCATGAACATATCATTTTTTTAGCATCCTAGCATGGAAAGATGAGGCATAACATTCTTCATGTCCTAGCATCAAGCATATGGTCATCTATGGAGGTTTTTGAGGCATCACAAGCTATGACAAGGGTCCCAATAGATTTGTACAATTCCTATGAGGGGTCTATACTCCAATTACAAGTTCAAGTTCATTGGCAAAAGCTCAGAAGATTGCATGATCATCAGAGATTCCAGGACAAGGCAAAGCTCCTGCACAAGGCACCTAAACTAGGGTTTGAGATTCAAGCATCAAAACCTCACAACTTTGGCCATTTCATTTAGGCAAAGTCTTCTATATGTCAAGAGGATCCTAGGTGTCAATTTTCATGAGAAAATTCCATTTGGAAGTTAGAGAATTCTTTAGTTGCTTGCAGATGAAGTAATTGGTCAACTATGCCAGTAAAAAGTCAACTGTATGATTTCAAGGGGTCCAACCCAACTTTTTGGGCCAAGGGGTGTCCTTACAATGTTATAAGAGGTTTGGAATGATTAAAAGTTCAAGAATCATGGATATTTGAGGCTTTTTGCAAAATTGGCACAAAGTTGGTTTTTGAGATTTTCCATATTTGGCAACTTTTGCCCTAATTTTCAAATGACCTTAACATGATCAAAAATTCTTCAAATGGACCAAATTCAAACATGAAAGTTGGAGATTAAGGGCTCCCATTTTCAAAAAGTACAAGTACTTTTTCATGGGATTTGTGGTTTGTCCTAGAAGCTCTTCGAAAATTTGGTGAAATTAGGGCAAAATCCAAAAGTCCATGCATGCACCAAAAGCAAAAGTGTTCAAAACTTAATTTCAAGACTTTGTATGGTTCAAGTTTGGTTTCAATGATAAAATACATTGCATTTGAACCATTTTTCTCCAAAGAAACTCCCATTTTCGTGCACTACAAGATTGTTGCTTACAAAGTGGATTTTTTGCAAAATCATGAGAAAAGTGTGATGACTTGATCTAAGGGCCAGGACTTGTGGGATTATGATCAAGGGTGAGATTTGGATTGCCCATGTGCTAAGAGGTCAAGCAAAGCACGAGGAGTTCATACTTCCCTCACATTTTGCAAAATTTGCAAATTCACAAAATTCTTGTGATTCCCACGTGCAAACTTGATATTTTTTTTCAGCATTGAATTGTGAGAGCATACTTAAGCAGCTAGGGTTTCAGAATTGGAAACCTCTCTCTCATTCTCTCATTTCCAATTTTATGCACAACTTGCATTTTCTCTCATTTCTCATCACACAAGTGCTCAATTCAAAAACTAGTTGTGGATTCTTGATTAGTGCAAGCTAAGGATCATTAATCACACCATCATTCAAGCTCTCTCTCAAGTTCAACAACATTGCCATTTTAGGGCAGGTGTGGACAAAGCCTCAGATCCATCTACATTCAAGACTTTAGATGCATTTATTTTGCATCTAGAGTGAAGTAGGAGTGCATTGCATCCATTATTTGGTCTTCTAACACCTTGAATCAAGATCTGCAACTCAGGTATGCTTCAAAATCTTTGGATCTAAAAATGGAATTGATTATGTGTTTTGTAATCCTTGATGTACACTGAGCATTCTCCAACTTGAAGTTTTGAAAATGGGGCAATATTGAGTGAGTTATTTGAATTTCATTTTTCATGGTCAAAGTTGTTTTTGCTCGATCCGCTTGTTTCATCGACCCTTTGCTCATTTTGATCTCATTTTCGAACTCAGGGCCTATTAATTAGTGAATCTGGAGCTTTTTGTATATTTATTTTGAGTTTTGCTCTTCTGGTTTGAATTCCGGTGCCGGAGCCCTAGCTCGAGTCATCGGAAACTGCATTTGATTGTTAGGGTTTGTGAGATGTTGAAAATGAACCTCAACCCTCAGATCGTCCCTTTCCTTGGTCCAGGTCCTGCCACGTTGCCCTAGCCACAACCTCCTTCTCACTTGAATTGTTTATTTCATTTTAATTCATGTTGTTGCGCACCACACCATAAGTCATGTGTTCTCTCCACTCACATCTCACCATTAAGCCACGTCAATTAATGAGGAGAGTTACCACACGCGTCTGATTGATTCAGTGGATCCTGTTTTTTCCAGCATTATTTCATAATTTCCACAGCAAGAGCCATACACTTGCGCAGCCTCTGGGCCTCAGTGTTGTTATTCACACCCCCAACCAGCTAAGCCCAAACCAATTACACTTGAATTCCTTGCTACCAACACCCCCAATCAATTTTCATATTTTATTTCTTTTCCATTTTTTTTCTTTTATTTCATTTTAGTTTCTAATTATTAAAAATACTTCTGATTATCTAAAAAAACTCCCAAAAAATTCTTGAGTATTCTTTTAAGTTTCTTTTATTTTTCTATATTTTTTATTTTTCATTTTTCTTAATTTCCACGTGTCATATTAATTTCCTTATTTCAATTAATTTCTTTTTAATCCTTTCTTGAGTACACTGCTTTGTCCATTTTCTATAGACTTCATTATTTTGAGTTTTGTACTCATTCTTTTTTATCTGGATTCCTAAGATGATGTACTTCTTGTGTGATTTTTTCCTTGATTTTTAGAAATTTATTCCTTGGGTCTTGGTCCTTTGACTTGTGTTGGAAGTTATTAACCCTAGTTTGTGTTCTTGCCTCCATTTGACCTAGTTTGCTTCTGAATTTTTCCAAACCCTTTTGGCTCATTGATATACCATGTTTGAAGATCATTTGGTTTAAATTGTGGAATTTTTGGATGCATTGTTGAATTGATGTGGATTCTTGTTCTCACCTTGTCCCATTTTGCTTCTTTTGGTCCATTAGCTCTCTCATAAGCTTATAAGGGCACTTGTGCCAACTTTTCCTTCTCATTTGGGGTCCTTTTGGGGTGTGGGAACCTTCCTGGTCCTAACTTAGGGTTTGTGTCTTAGAAATATTTGTGTTTGCTTCCCTTTTAAGTCATTTCATTTCTTAAGTGTGCTTTCACTTCTTCCTTACTTCTTTCACTCCCATTTTGTGATTATTTGGTCTTGTACCTCCATTCTCTTCATCTTGCTAGCTTCTTAAGCTTTTCCTTGACTTGTTTTGGTTCTGGTTGTGTGCATTGGGTCCATGTTTGTGCACATTTGCTTTGCATCTTTCTTAAGTTTGCATTTGTTTGTCATTTGTTTCATCTTGTCTCATAATTTGCTTGCATGCTTCTTCTCTCATTCTTTTGTCTTGCATTTGCATTGAGAATTTGTACATATCATTTCACTTATGTTTGTATGATGATGGCATTTTATTTTGTTCATTTCATTTCACTTGGATGCATGTTACTAACCTTGCAGGGGCTATGGTAAGTGTGAGGTGTGGAAGTTGAGTTCCACATCTACAAATCTCATCTTCTTCTTATTTCTTTTTTGTACTAACTCTTTGCTTGTTGGGCTTAGGCCTTTCTCATCTCATCTCTTCTCTTCTTATTTCCTTCTTCTTTAGGATAGAAACCACACTAACCTAGGATATCCATGCATGATAACACTTAGGAATCTTTAGTCCCCCTTTAGAATTTTGCCTTTGTGATCCTTTTGGTTCTTCTTCTCTTCTCATTTCAAAACCATAAAAAAACATCTTAATAATGTTTGAAGTGATTCCTTGGGCAATAGCCTTATCCCATGAGGTGTGCTTGTAGTCTTCCCATCTTGGGATAGTACAAGTTTACTTTGTGATGCACAAGTCTGATCAAGGTATCTTCTTCACCAAGAAAAGCATAAAAACACTTCTTCACTGTAAATACCAAAAACACTTAATAAGTTAACAAGTTAGTGAGCTTAGGCCCTAATCTTTGGGTTCAAGTTTTGGGGATCTTCTCCTTACTTGAGTGTGCTTGTTCTATTATTCCATCTTGGAATGTAGTGACAAGTGCACATTCCATGGAAAAGAGCTTGAGTTCACTTCCTTGTGACACACTCATACAAGCTTCATAAAAAGCACAAACAAACAATAAGCGTCTTTCCTTCGGGAATTATTTTCTCATCTCATCCGCTCCGTACGCGAACTTGCTCCTACTTGTCATTTTGCAAGACGGTTACGCACTCGTCGCCCGAGCCTGCAACACCTGAGCAATGGCATAGGCAGTTCAAGCCTTAATTCACAAGCAATTTCCTTGCCACCCCTAGTTAGGGGAACTACGGCGTCTCTGATCCTCATTGTCCTGATGAGGTAGGTAGGCAGCGGGGTAGGGCCCGTTCGAGCACAATCTTTATTTTCCCTACATTTTTCTCTTTGTTTTCTTATCCAGTTTCTCTCTCAATTCCTTTGACCAGTTCATTTTATTTTGTTTTGCAGCAGCTTTCATACCCTCACCCTTCCCAGGTCGTAACTGACTCCCGAACTCAGTCTCTTTGGTTCGCAGGACCCGTGTCCTTCCTCTTCTTTCTTCTGGTTTGTGCAGCATTACCATTCCCTTTCTCTCGAGATAAAAATGCCTAGCTGGCGACTCTATTCTTTTCCCGCGCCACTTTCGCGTTTGTACCAGGATGGAAATCCGGGGAGCGACAGGCTTAGGCCTTACTTCCTCCCTCTTCCATTCTTCTTTCTTCTTATTCTCTTCTTCTTTCTTTCTTTTTTAGGATAGTAAACCTCACTAACTTAGGATTTCCATGCATGACAACAATTAGGATTCATTAGTCCCCCATTAGACTTTTACCTTTGTGATCCTTTTGTTTCTCTTCTCTTCTCATCTCAAAACCCTAAAGAAGACACTTAATAAAGTTTGAATTGATACCTTGAGCAATAGCCTTATCCCATGAGACACGTGTAGTCTTCCCATCTTGGGATAGTACAAGCTTGTCTTGTGATGCACAAGTCTGATCGGGATATCATTTTCACTAAGAAAATCATAAAACACACTTCTTCATTGTAAATACCAAAACCACTTAATAAGTTAATGAGTTAGTGAGCTTAAGCCCTAGTCTCTGGATTCAAGTTTTGGGGATCTTCTCCTTACTTGAGTGTGCTTGTTCTATTATTCCATCTTGGAATGTAGTGAAAAGTGCACATTCCATGGAAAAGAGCTTGAGTTCACTTCCTTGTGACGCACTCATAAAAAGCTTCTAAAAAACACAAACAAACAATAAGCGTCTTTCCTTCGGGAATTCTTTTCTCATCTCCTTCGCTCCGTACGCGAACTTGCTCCTACTTGTCACTTTGCAAGACGGTTACGCACTCATCGTCTAAGCCCGCAACACCTGAGCATTGACATAGGCAGTTCAAGCCTTAAGACACAAGCAATCTTTTCCACCCCTAGTTAGGGGAACTACGGAGACTCTGATCCTCATTGTCCAGATGAGGTACGTAGGCAGTGGGGTAGGGCCCGTTCGAGCACAATCTTTATTTTCCCTACATTTTTTCCTTTTCATTTCTTTTTCAATTCCCTTTTCTTTCTTTTATTTAGTTCAGTTCCTTTTCTTTACAGCAGCTTTCATTTCTTCACCCTTTGAAACAGTTTCTTTGCAAGCGTGGATCCCATAGGGTACGGCAGACGATCTGGGGTGCTAATACCTTCCCAGGTCGTAACCGACTCCCGAACTCAGTCTCTTTGGTTCGCAGGACCCGTGTCCTTCCTTTTCTTTACTTTTGGTTTGTGCAGCATTACCATTCCTGTTCCTTCGGGATAAAAATGTCTGGCTGGTGACTCTACCTCTTTCCGCGCCACTTTCGCGTTTGTACCAGGATGGAAATCCGGGGAGCGACAGCTGGCGACTCTGCTGGGGAAACCTAACCAGAGTATCTCTGGTTCCCCTGAGAGTCTCTCCTAGCGCTTGTTTGTTTCTGTTTCTTTGGGTGTTGATTGTTTGCTGTTGTGTGTTGTATTTTACTATTTTTTATTTACAGTTTCATTTACAGCTTTATTTACAGTTTTCAGTATTTATTTTCTACATCATATTATATATTGGACTGTCTGGACTGGATCTTCTGTTTGGTGGGTTTGGGTGATACTGTTTCTGAGAGATGAGCTCATTACCACAGCTCGAGTGCACCCTAGGACTTAGAGTGGTTCCACTTTGGCCTCATGAGATCTTGTCATGGGGGTAGTAGTGAGTTCCACGCCTAGATTTGCGACCGTCTTGGAAATGTCTTGATTTGGGGATCTTCCTCTCTCATTTCATAACCTTGATAGTTATGTGCAGCTGGGGACCGATCATTAAGAACCTTGTGGAAACATCCTTCTCTAGTGATGATAGTGGCAGACCAAATTTTGTGGCAAACCCATTCGCATCCGAGGGCCCACCTGGGACTTACATAGGATGACCTTGTTTTCCCGGACTCAGCTGAGGCCTCCTTGCGTAGTATATAATGCCAAACCAATTCCCTGATCTGGTCATGAGCCATTTCTCGGAAATGGTGAAAGTATTATTGCTATTCGGCTTTGAGAGTCCGTGATGTTTGACCCGGAGCATACCAGTGAGATTGGGAGGGGTTTACAGGTTTGCAGGAACCCTTGGCCTCTACATACCCTCATTATCAGTGGTCCTTGTTGAGATTTGGTCCTTATGGTTCTGGTGTTCTGGTTTTCTTGGTACTATGGTTCTGAGAATTTCTATCAGAGGGTTGTGACTCAGAGGATCTTGGTTTGCAGCTATTCAGAGGGTCCTTATATTCAGTGTCCAGTATCCAGATGGTCCCAGATTGATCATATGTCTGCATTGCATTTGCATTGCATCATTCTTGCATTAACTATTTATGTTTCCATTTTTCAGGTTATTGTTCATAGTCAACACCCAGTTCTGGTAATCTTATCTCCAGATGGCAGAAGTCAAAAGAATTACAAGGAAAAAGAATGTTCACTATACGTTTCTTCAACCTGAACTTGGGAAATTTAAAGAAGAGGTATATCCAGATATTGAAGTATGTGGACAAACCTACTGCAGACCAGAAGGACAGCTTGCATACCTTGCTTCAGTTTTATGATCCCCTGCTGCGGTGTTTCGTGTTTCCAGATTACATCTTGGCTCCTACCTTGGAGGAGATTTCCAGCATTTTGGGCGTTCTAGTCAGAGATACCTTGCCTTTCTATGGGTCTGAGGTGGTTCTTAAGGAAGAAGACATAGCCAAGGTCTATCGTTTACCAGCTGCTACAGTCAAGAAGGCTCTGAAGAGCAGTGAAGGCAGAGGACTCCCTTGGAGTGTGCTTATACCAGAGGCTGAAGAATATGCTAAAGAGAGTAAATGGGGGGATTTTGGTGATGTGATGGCTTTGATGGTGTATGGGTCTAGCCTGTTCCCGGGAGAAAAATAATTTGTGAGCTTGGAAGTGATCTCCATCTTTGCTAAAGGCAACCCTGTGCCAACTCTATTGGGAGATTTCTACTACAACGTTCACTACCGGAATGAGAAAGGTAGAGGTGGACCAGTGGGCTGTTGTGCTTCATTGTTTGCTGAGTGGTTTTCCAGGCAATTGCCAAAATCAGGTGCTTTCAAGGAGATGAGAGATGAGTGGAGATGGTCTAGAAGGCTGATGGGGCTAACTTCTGAGGATATAGCTTGGGGATATGACAGAGATCTTCTAGGGAAGGAATTGCTGGTCAGTTGTGAAAGATTTGTTGGAGTGCCTTTGCTAGGAAGGAAGGGTGTGATCAGTTATCATCCAACATTAGCCAGGAAGCAATTTGGTTATCCTTTGAGAGATCCACCACAGATGGAAGAATTTGCTGAGTCTTTGTACTTTCTTGTGGAGGGAAACAAGGATTTATTTCTACAAGCATCCCAGGCTTGGGCTCACAGAGTGAGGAAAGGTAAGAAAGACTTTGGCAGAGTAGATCCCAAGACGTATCCTCCTTTTGCTACATGGTTGCAGAAACATGTAGAGGAAGTTCTCATGCCGTTCTCAGTAGAAGCTCCATTATATCCAAAAGAAGTGCCATGTCAGAGTAATGTCTCCCTTGAAGAGTATAAGAAATTGGAAGCTCAGCTGCACGAAGTCCGAGTGGAGAATGTTGAAATGGTCAACTTATACCATCTTGCCAACCGGGCCAAAAATGAAGTAGAGGGAAAGCTGCAGAAGGTGCAATCCTCCTTGGAAGCTAAAGAGAAAGACTTTGCTGGAAGAGAAGCTCACTTTAAAAGGTTGGGTCTGATGGAGGCAAAAAGAGAAGCGGAGCGCAAAAATTCTTTGAAGACTCTCAAGGAGGCTCGCAAGTCCATTGTTTGGTTGCAAGGCCAAAGGGAACAGGAGCAGAAGAAGTTTAAAGAAAAAGAAGAGTTTTTAGAGGTACAAATGGCCTTCAAAAAGGAAGAGGTGGAGCAAGTCCACAACATACGAAGGGAAAAGACTCAGCAGTTGGCACAAAGCCAGATAGCCTTGGAGGAGGAACTGAAGGAGATTGAAGAGCTCAAGCTGAGAGCAAGTGTGAAGAAGAACAGAGCAGAGGGGGCTGCAGGAGAACCTGGGTCTTTAGTTTAGTTTTCTTTATTTTTGTTCAGACTACCTATAGACTTATTGTAGGAGTCTTGCTTTATTCTTTTGTCTTTTGTAATGACTTGTAACCCTTCGGGGAATATTTTTGTTTGTGCTCTAACTTTTGGCCGGCAGTGGGTTGTCCATGATATACAGTGTTAATATGCAAATTACCATTTCTGAATGTGCAAGACTTGTTTGCCTGATACTGCTAAGATCTGAAAACTCTTCAAAGAGAAAGTTTGAAAACTAATACTCAAAGTGGTTGTCTGGAGCAAATACCAGAACTGGGGCATACAAATGCTTAAAACTTGGAAACATGAGCAGTTACATTGCATGCATATAACGTGTTTGTTTGTTTTGCAGGTAGTGCTTCAGTTTCTAACGTTTATGTCCTTTCGGGCACTATAGCTCCCAGGAAGGTTCGAGAACAGTCGATCATACACAGATATCCCACAAGAGTCAACAGAGAAAGAGTCATGGATCAAATGCAGGCTGATTTAGCTGACTTGAGACTGAGGATGGACAATTTTATGACACTTATGGCAGGGATGGGTCAAAATCAGGAACGTCTTCGTGAGTTGGTTGAAAATAATCAAGCCAGGAACAACGGTACTGCTGATGGAGGCAATCGTAACGGTGCGGGCACCCGTCAAGTTGAAATCCCTGTGGCACAACCAGGGGTCACCATTATCAATGATGGGCTGAACAATGTACAGATGGACGGTCAAGACGAACAGTTTACTCTGCTGGACGAAACTGAAGGCCAAGGGGCTGAAATGAACAGAAAATTTGAAGAGATGGCTGAACAGATCAGGGCCATTCAATCTCATAACTCTTTGGGGTTCGACATTACTGACTTGGGCTTGGTTCCAGGGGTTAGAATCCCTTACAAGTTCAAGGTCCCGACTTTCGAGAAGTACAATGGCACAGCGTGTCCAAAGACTCACCTCCAGTCCTTTGTAGGAAGGATTGCTGCCCATACTGAAGATGAGAAGCTATGGATGTACTATTTCCAGGACAGCCTGGTTGGGGCCTCCTTGGAATGGTATATGAAGCTAAGTAGGGTCAACATTAAGAGCTGGAAGGACTTGGTAGAGGAGTTCGTGAAGCAATACCAGTACAATTTGGACATGGCTCCAAATCGCACTCAACTGCAAAACATGTCTCAAACTGCTAAGGAGGGGTTTAAAGAGTATGCTCAAAGGTGGCGTCAGCTCGCTGCCAGAGTGCAACCCCCATTGCTGGAGAATGAGATGGCTGATATGTTCATGGGGACATTGCAAGGTGTGTTTATCAAAAGATTGGCGTCTTGTTCGGCTACCAAGTTCAATGATATAGTAATAGCTGGAGAGAGGGTCAAGACTCTGTTAAAGATTGGAAAGATTCGGGATACCAGTGCGAGCAGCTCGAGTGGAGTAAGAAAAGCTTTCAACGGACCTCCAAGAAGAAGGGAAGGTGAGACCAGTGATGTGTTTGGTCGAGGACGGGGCCGAGGATATAGAAGATCATATGAGCAAGTGGCAGTTGTCACTATCCCTTCAAGTCCAATGCAACAGGTACATACTCAACCACCACAACAACAACAGCAGCCACAACGTAACAACTATCAGCAAAGGCCTTATCAGCTAAGACAAGCTCGTTCGGCTAATAGGGTGCTTGAAGCAATTCCCTTGACATACACTGCATTGCTGCAGAGATTGCTAGACCTGAACTTGATACAACTGAGAACATTGGCACCACCACCACTTGGAGAGTTTCCAGTGGGGTACAATGCAAATGCTAGATGCACTTTCCATTCAGGGGCACCCGGGCACTCAACTGAGAAGTGCAGGGCGCTACAGCATAAAGTTCAAGATTTGATCAACTCCAAGGCGATTAACTTCGCACCACCGCCCAATGTTACTTCAAACCCTATTCCGAACCATGGAGGGGCTAGAATAAATGTTGTTGATAGTGGTGAGAAGTTAAGTCTGATTATGAGCATAGAAGAAGTGAAGACTCCACTGCTGGTAGTGAAGGAGAGGCTGCTAAAAGGACAAGTGTTTCCAGGATGCAATTTTGATTGTGAAAAGTGTTTGAATTCAGTGAACGGTTGTGAAGACCTGAAGGTGGGGTTGCAAAATTTGATTGATGAAGGGTCATTGCAGTTTGATAAAGTTGATAATAAAAGTGATTGTGTGTCCACTATCACCATTTTTTATGATCCAGCTGAGATGCCTACTAGAAGAGAACCTGTGACTATTTATACTCATGAAGTCAGTCCTGTTACTATCATTGTTCCTTGTCCTGTTCCTTATACAGATGATAAGGCCATTCCATGGCATTATGGCTCAGATGTGTATGTGGAAGGATAGAAGATCGAGAGTAAGTCAGTAGCTATTGACCCGACTGTAGTGAACGTCGGAGGAGTTGGAGGTTTTACGAGAAGTGGTCGTCTTTTTGCTCCCCCGGTTCTGAGAGGAGATCCTGAGGCTGAAGCGTCGGCAAAGGCTAAAGGAAAGCAAACAGCGACTGAAGAAACGATAACTCCTGCTGCTGGACAGGGTACCTTTGAGAAAGAAGTGGAGGAATTTATGCGGATAATTAAAAAGAGTGATTATAAGGTGGTTGAACAGTTAAACCAGACACCTTCAAAAATATCAATTTTGTCTCTGCTGATGTGTTCTCCAGTACATAGAGAAGCCTTGCTGAAAGTGTTGCAGATGGCATATGTTCCTCAAGAGATAACTGTTAATCAACTGAAAGCTGTAGTGGGCAGTGTGAATGCAAGCCATGGGCTGGGCTTTACAGATAGAGACCTTACTTCAGAGGGTCGTAACCATAACAAAGCACTGCATATTACTATGGAGTGTAAGGGTGCTGTTTTGTCGCATGTCTTGGTCGACACAGGCTCTTCTCTTAACGTACTCCCGAAGAAAGCATTAATGAAGTTGAATGTTGATGGTATCGTTCTACGACCCAGTGATTTGATAGTTAAAGCTTTCGATGGGTCCAGAAGGTCAGTGTTCGGAGAAGTTAAGTTACTTGTGAAAATAGGGTCTCAAGTATTCAAGAGCACCTTCTACGTCATGGACATTCAGCCCGCGTATAGTTGCTTGCTGGGACGTCCTTGGATTCATGTTGCTGGAGCAGTAACTTCCACTATGCATCAAAAGCTAAAGTACGTGGTTGATGGCCAAGTAATCACTGTGTGCAGAGAGGAAGACATCTTTGTGATCCATTTATCAACTTTCAAATATGCGGAGATGGACGGAGAGATCCATGAAACGCTGTGTCAGGCCTTCGAATCGGTTAATGTCAGCATTTTGACTCCAGTAGAGAGGAACAATGAGAAAGAAGGTACCTACATTCACTCCTACAAACAGGCTAAGGAGGTGGTTCAGTCAGGAAGCGCCCAGGGTTGGGGCAAATTGCTGGAATTAGAGAAGAAAGACGACAAGTTTGGTTTGGGTAATCAGCCTAGTGGGTCTAATTGGTCTCCAAGTGGTAAAGTTATTACTTTCACAAGCGCTGGGATGCTCGACCGCAACCATATCTGTGCAACAAATGAAGATGGAGACAATGATGGTGACTAGGACAACTGGATTCATTCGTGTGCACCCGGAGAGGAGCTAAAGAACTGGTCTGCTGAAGACATCTTCCAAGTTACCTGGCAATCAGAGTAATTTATTTGTTTCCTTTTCTTATCATTCTGCATTGTCAAATCCTGCACTTTGCCCAAGGTGCAAGGATCCATTGTAGGGCCACCATGCTTTGAATGCATTTATTTTACCATGAAATAAAGGACATTTTTTCAGACAAATTGTGTTCTCTTTCTTTCGATTTAAATTTTTCACAAAACAAAAAAAAAATAAATGGTAATGTGTTTTTCCTTTTTGTCTGTGTGTTTGCGTCTCTTTTGAAAAATAAACAGATTCTGAAATAAGCACATTGTCTGTGCAGTGTTGATCATCCGAATTCTAGTGATAATGTTCCTGCTATGACCGCGCATGACTTTGACAATCCTATCTACCAAGCTGATGAAGGGGTTGAGGAAGACTGTGAACTCCCTGAAGAATTGGTCAGATTGTTGAAACAAGAGGAAAGGGTCATTCAGCCTCATCAGGAAGAAATAGAGATCATCAACATCGGAACTGAAGATGTGAAGAAAGAGATCAAGATTGGGGCTAGTCTGTAGGCCAAAGTAAAGAAAGAGTTGATCAGTATGTTGTGTGAGTATGTGGATATCTTCGCCTGGTCGTATCAAGATATGCCAGGGCTGGATACCGACATTGTTGTGCATACGTTACCATTGAGAGAAGATTGTCCTCTTATGAAACAAAAGTTGAGAAGAACTCGTCCTGACATGGCGATGAAGATCAAGGAGGAAGTTCAGAAACAGTGGGATGCCGGATTCCTTGCCGTAACTAGTTACCCACCTTGGGTAGCTAACATTGTACCTGTACCAAAGAAGTACGGCAAAGTCCGGGTGTGCGTTGGTTACCGGGATTTAAACAGAGCAAGCCCAAAAGATAACTTTCCATTACCTCACATTGATGTGCTGGTAGATAACACCGCTCAATTCTCGGTATTTTCCTTCATGGATGGCTTCTCCGGATATAATCAGATTAAGATGGCACCGGAAGACATGGAGAAAACAACGTTCATTACCCTGTGGGGTACATTCTGCTACAAAGTGATGCCCTTTGGTTTGAAGAACACCGGGGCAACCTATCAGTGGGCTATGGTAACATTGTTCCACGACATGATACACAAGGAGATAGAATGCTATGTGGACGATATGATTGCTAAGTTCTAAGACGAAGAGGAGCATCTGGTAAATCTCAAGAAGCTATTTGATAGACTGATAAAGTACAAGTTGAGGTTGAATCCAAACAAGTGCACTTTCGGAGTGCGTTCCGGAAAACTGCTGGGTTTCATTGTTAGTCAGAAAGGAATCGAGGTGGATCCAGCAAAGGTAAAAGCAATACAAGATATGCCTGCACCAAAAACAGAAAAATAAGTGTGCGGGTTTTTAGGGAGGTTGAACTACATTTCGCGGTTCATATCTCATCTAACTACTACGTGTGAGCCAATATTCAAATTTCTAAGAAAAGAGCAAACGGTCAGGTGGAATGAGGACTGTCAAAGAGCCTTTGATAAGATAAAAGAATATTTGCAGGAGCCTCCGATTCTAATGCCTCCAGTTCCAGGACGGCCGCTTATTATGTACTTGACTGTGCTAGAAGGGTCAATGGGGTGTGTTCTAGGCCAACATGATGAGTCTGGTCGAAAAGAGTACGCTATTTATTACCTTAGCAAAAAGTTTACCGACTGTGAATCCCGTTACTCACTGCTCAAGAAAACTTGTTGCGCTTTGGTATGGGCTGCTCGCCGACTGAGATAGTACATGTTGACCCATACCACACTGCTAATCTCTAAAATGGATCTTGTCAAGTATATCTTTGAGAAACCAGCGTTAACCAGGAGGGTTTCTAGGTGGAAAATGATTTTAACCGAGTATAACATATAATATACTTCTCAAAAAGCCATCAAAGGAAGTGTATTGTCGGATTACCTTGCACAGCAACCTCTTGAGGATGACTATCAGCCAATGAAGTTTGATTTCCCTGATGAAGACATCATGTACCTCAAAGCAAATGATTGTGAGGAACCACTTCCGGAGGAGGGGCCAGACCCTGAATCCAAATGGAAGTTGATGTTTGATGGGGCGGTCAATATCAACGGACGTGGAGTAGGTGTTGTTCTTATCACTCCTGAAGGTGTTCACCTTCCCTTCGCTTCCAGAATTACTTTTGGCTGCACCAACAATGAAGCGGAATACGAGGCATGCATAATGGGAATAGAGGAGGCTATTAATCTTCGGATTAAGACCCTCGATATATTCGGAGATTCAGCCCTCGTTATTAATCATGTTACCGGCAAGTGGTATACGCATCAAGAACACTTAATTCCTTACAAGGATTATGCTAGAAAATTGTTGACGTTCTTCACAACAGTTAAAATTCAGTACATACCACAGGATGAGAATCAATTTGCCGATGCATTGGCTACTCTTTCTTCGTCTATCAAAGTCTTGTGTTGGAATTATGTGCCCAGGATTGACATTTCCAGGCTTGACGCACCAGCTCATGCTTTCTCTGTAGACACAGTGTCTGATGAGAAACCTTGGTACTTTGATATCAAGTTATTCCTGGAAAAGCAAGACCCAGCGGGGGCATCATCCAATGACAAGAAGACCTTAAGGCGACTTGCTGCTAGTTTCTTCTTGAATACAAATGGGGTTTTGTATAAATGGAACTTCGACATGGTCTTGCTCAGATGCGTGGATAGACACGAAGCAAGCCTGTTAATGCAGGAAGTCCACGAGGGATCCTTCGGTACTCATGCAGGAGGGCATGCTATGGCTAAGAAGTTGTTGAGATCAGGGTATTATTGGATGACAATGGATGCAGACTGTTGTTCATACGCCCGTAAATGCCACAAATGCCAGATTTATGCAGACAAAGTGCATGTGCCTCCAAGCCCGCTCAATGTCATGTCATCTCCTTGGCCCTTTTCTATGTGGGGCATTGATATGATCGAAAAGATAGAGCCTACTGCTTCAAATGGTCAGTGCTTCATCTTGGTTGCGATCGATTACTTCACTAAGTGGGTTGAAGCAGCATCTTATGCCAATGTCACTCGTCAAGTGGTAGCCAGATTTTTGAAGAGAGACATTATTTGCAGATACGGAGTGCCCGAAAGGAATATTACTGACAATGGTTCTAACTTGAACAACAAGATGATGGCAGAATTGTGTCCGGACTTCCAGATTCAGCATCACAATTCTTCTCCTTATCGACCAAAGATGAATGGTGCGGTAGAGGCGGCAAATAAGAACATTAAGAAGATTGTGCAAAAGATGGTTGTCACTTACAAAGATTGGCATGAGATGTTACCATTTGCGTTGCATGGGTACCGAACGTCAGTCAGGACGTCAACTGGGGCAACTCCTTTCTCATTGGTATATAGTATGGAGGCAGTCTTGCCTGTTGAATTAGAGATTCCTTCATTGCGTGTGATGATGGACGTGAAGCTTGATGAGGCTGAATGGGTGCGTGCTCGATATAATCAGCTATGTCTAATTGAGGAAAAGAGATTAGCGGCTATCTGTCATGGTCAGCTTTATCAGAGGAGAATGAAGCGGGCATTCGACCAACGAGTACGTACTCGGGAGTATCAAGTAGGAGAGCTTGTGCTCAAGAGGATCATTCCTCCAGGTTCAGATCACAGGGGCAAGTGGACCCCAAACTACGAAGGACCATTCATAGTGAAGAATGTTTTCTCAGACGGAGCACTGATGCTCACCACTATGGATGGAGAAGATTTCCAATCCCCTGTTAACTCGGACGCAGTTAAAAAATACTTCGCATAAATAGACCCGCTGGACACAAAAACAGAATTAAAGTCCAGATAAGAAAAGGGCATCCCGACGAGCTAAAAACAAAATAAAAAGATCGGACAAAAGTTAGGGAAATAAATATAAAAAAATGTACACCCGCTGAGTTGAAAAGCCACATCGGACAGCTTAGGTAAAAAGGGTATCCCGGTGGATTGAAAACCCGAAAAGGCGATCCACGCAAAACAAGGGAATAAGCGAACAACTGCGATCCGAGTAATCTGAACCAAATCATTGTTTCGTACAGCTTGACAATATCAGAAGGATAGGAATCAGTCCCCTCATCTCCTCAGAAAGCAAAGGCAAGAATGGAGAGTTTTGAAGACATGCTGGTCATAGCAAGAAGGAAACTCATTGGGATGCCATGTCCATTGCCATTAGGATAGTTTATTTTCTCAATTTTATGGTAACTACCTCTTTCAGGTGGTTGCTTCCTGATGTAAAAACCTGGCCTATTCAGAGGCCTTTCAATAAAAGAATATTCAGTCAAAAAGTTGTGTTGTGTTTATTTTTATTTGCAAAAATGTCCCGAATTTTGGCAAAAAAAATAGCATTGCATCTAAAACATGGTGATTGTTTTATAAAAGAAAAATGGCATTGCAGGGAAACATTTGAAATCCTCTTTGAGTGTCGGGCGACGATGGATGAACAGATCATACCATGCAAATCCTCGGGGCACATATGTGTATTCTGTTGTTGCAGGTTTTGCAGGATGGCGTTGCATTCTCCCAAACAGAATATTCCCCAGCTAAGTCATGACAGATGGGGATCCCTATCAGTTTATTTCCCCACAAGTGGAGTATGCTCAGTAGGAAGCTGAATGCCTGATTTCCTCACAAGGTTCATATTTGGGTTTCAATCCCATCAATGAAATATTCCCCAGAGAAGTCACCAATTAATTTTTGGCCCAATGCGATGATACAAACAGTTATTCATCCCCCTAAACAAAGTTAGGTGTCAAAGCCTCTTGACTTGGTTCTCCCCTGCAGGGTTGTAATTATTGTTTCTCGTCTGCACCTCCCAACACTCGTCTGTGTTTGATATTTATTGCTGCTTATTTCTCATCCGCATTTCTCAACACTCGTCTGTGTTATCGCTTTGGTGTTGCTCGTTTGCTCTCCCTAGCAGTTGCCCAGGGTTGTAATTATTGTTGCTCGTCTGCATTTCTCAACACTCTTCTGTGTTTGAAGTTTGGTATTGCTCGTCTGCACTCCCCGGCACTCGTTTGTGTTTGTTATCTGTTTGAAGCTCGTCTGCATTGTTGGGATACTCGTTTGTATCATCCCTCACACTCGTATGTGTTAGCCTCTATCCATATGCATTGATTTGGTAATTACTATGGTACTCGTCTGTATTGCTACTCCAAATGCTCGTATGTGTTTGAATTTCTGGTATTCGTTTGTACCAGTGGTTGATATTCGTCTGTATCATCGCCTGAAGCGCTCGTCTGCGTTTCTCAGATCGTCGTCTGATAGTCGTTTGTATCATTGACCTTATGACACTCGTCTGTGTTCTCTTGATGATCATCCAATAATCGTTTGTGTTAAAGAGGTTTGAAATCCTGACGGTGGGATTAAACGTCAAAATGGTTACCGGTCCTGGCGTAACAGGTTTATCCGAAGGAGATTTGTCTGTCTCAGGCACCACTTTATTGTTGTTGCACCTGGCTTAACAGGTTTGCTCGAAGGAGGCTCGTCTTTCTTAGACCATATATCTACGGAGGATATATGAGGAGGGTTCGTCTATCCTGATTATGCATGTCTATCCCACAGACTTAAGTGCATCACCAATCCTGGCGTAACAGGTTTATCCGAAGGAGATTCGTCTGTCTCGAGTCATATGTTTTGCAAAGTTGTGAGGACTCGTATGTCCAGTTCCTGGCGTAACAGGATTGTTCGAGAAAGACTCGTCTGTCAAAGTATTTTGATTCCATATAACAGCTCAACTTGGAAGGAGCTCGTCTGCTTTCTCTCCACATCAATCACCAAAGCGTCATTTGGTTGGGTTTATTTCCAAGTTTTTGCATTCTCCATCAGTGTGCAAATTTCAGGTTTTCTTGGTATTCAACCACAGTTTATCTTAGGCAGTTGATAGCCCGTGCTACCGTCCTTTTTAGATTAACAGTTGTTTGAATAGGGGCAGCTGTAACACCCCAAATTTGCCCTCTTCTTTTTAAGCATCATATCACATCATATTCATCATAAGCATATCATATTCTTGGCATCTTAGCATGGAAAGATGAGGCATAACATTCTCATGACCTAGCATTAGGCATATGATCATCTTTGGAGGGATTTGAAGCATTACAAGCCATGACAAGGGGCCCAATGGATTTGTTTAAGTCCTATGAGAGGTCTACATTGCATTCACAAGCTTAGGATCATTCACAAAAGCCCAGGAGGTTGGAGGATCATCAGGGAATTCAAGCTAGGGCAAAGCTCCTACACAATGATCCCAAATTAGGGTTTGAGTTTCAAGCATGAAAACCTTGTGACTTTGGCCATTTCATTTGGGCAAAGTCTCTCATATGTTAATAGGATCCTAGGGATGAAATTTGGTGAGAAAATTCCTTGTGGAAGTCAGGTATTTCTTCAATTGCTTGTAAATGAAAAAATTGGTCAACTGTGCATTCTAAAAGTCAACTGAGAGATTTCAAAGGGTCCAACCCTAGTTTTCAAGCCAAGGGATGTTCTTATAACCTTATAAGAGGTTTGGAAAGATCAAAGATCAAGAATCATGAGGTTTTGAGGTGTTTTGCAAAATTGGCATAAGTTTGGTAATGAGAATTTCCATTTTTAGTAACATTTTGCCCTAATTTTCAAGTAAGCATAACTTGGTGAAAAAAGCTTCAAATGGATCACCATCAAACATCAAAGTTGAATATTAAAGTCTCCCATTTTTAAAAAGTACAAGAGCATTTTCATAGCCCTCATGGTTTGAGAGGAAAGCCCTTCGAAAGTTGATGGATTTTTAGGGCATGGCATGATTTTCAAGTTTTCCACAAAGGCAAAATCTCATTTAACTTCTTTCCAAGTGGTTTGATGGACAAAATAATGTCATAGTGTTCCAATGCAAGGCACGAGGAGAATTTTTGCCCAAGAAAGCAAGCAAACTCGTGCATGAGAAGAAGAATATTACATAAGGTGCAAATTTGCATGAACATGAGAAATACATAATCCTCACATCCAAGGGCCAAGATGATTTCTATTTTGAATCAAGGGCAGGATTGTGATCACACATGAGCAAAGAGAGAGGAAAATGCACGAGCAAATCACCTCATCACACAAATCTTGCAAGTTTTGCAATTTGATCCTCACACTCTCTTCTCACGTGCACTTTCCCTCATTCTTTTAGCATTGCATTTTGGATTGATATAAAAGAAAACTAGGGTTTCATTTCACCCAGATTCATCACATATTCACTACTCCAAAGTTTCTTGCACAAGATCATTTCTCTTCGAATCTCATCATTCTCTCACTCTCTTCACAAACAAATTACATATTTTGAATCCTTGAAGCTTAAGGATCATTAATTCACCATTGGTTTAAGCTGAAGCTCAAGATTTCAAGTGGTGCCATTCAAATGCAGTTGCTCTCCAACTTCAAGATCCAGAGCAATTCAAGCTCTCTCTTGCATTTATTTTGCAAGGGGAGGTTAGAAGAGGTAGATCTGGAGTGTTTAGAGGCTTGTCTTGACCTATTTCGTGCTCTGCAAGTTCAGGTAATCTTCTGAATCCATGGATCTAGAAATGGTTTTTGATGTGTGCATTATGATCTGTGAGATATGCTGATGATTCTGTGATGTTTGATTTTGAAAATGGATGAATATTGAAGTTGTATTGATGATTTGAAGTTTTATGGTTAGATCTGTTTTGCTTCGATCCGTTTGATTCATTGATCCATGGTGAATTTCATGGCCATTTTTGGATTCAGCATAGTTTAATTATTTGATCTGGAGCTTTTTATTCATTTTAGTGGAGGTTTTCTCATAATTTAAATTTTCCGGTGCCGGAGCCCTAGCTCCGGTCATCGAATTCTGGAATTATTTGATCTGAGTTTTGTTGAAGAAGATGATGTTATAGCCGTAGGATGTAGGATCTGGACGTCTCTCACTCTGCCAACGCATAAAAAATCCACACTCCCTTTCACGTGTTTTCTAATATCTGAATAATGCCATGTGTCTCTCACCTCACCATAAATAACGTGTTCCCTCACCCATGACCAATGAATGTGCATACTAGGTTTAATGAGTTGACCAATCTCACGTGTCCAATTGATCCTCTGGTCCTTGTTTTTTTTCTAATTTATTGAATATCCATGTTAATTAATGTGAGCTACACTGACTTTTCACGGGCTTGAATTGCTAATCCCACCCCCTGACTTTGAGGCCCAATAATTTTGAACTGAGATTGTTGCTGAATGCAACCCTTGGCCATTTCCTTTTATTTTATTTCTTTTTATTTTCATTTTATTTTCATTTTGATTTTCATTTTGATTTTCAATTTTTAAAAATAGTTTTAGGTCTCCAAAAATTATAAAAACATTCTTGAATGTTCTTTTTAGTTTTCTCTAATTTTTGATATTTTTATTTTCCATTTATTTTTAATTGGCACGTGGAAATTAATTGTTTCTTTTAATTAATTGATTTTATTTCATTTTGAACCTTGCTGACTTGTCCATTTTCTATCTTCATCATTATTTTGAATTTTTGGTTGATTCTTTTTGCTCTAGATTCATGATAGAGTGTAGTTTATTAGTGATTTTTGTCCTGATATTTAGAATTTTGTTTAATTGATTTTTGTCTCTAACTTGTGAGTGAAGCCATCTAACCCTAATCCATGTTTGAACCCTCATTTGAATGATCAAGCTTCTGATTATTTCTCCCTCCTTTTGGCATGTTGTTATGGTATGGTTGAAGGTCATTTGTGCAAGGTTGTGGAATTTTGGAATACTCATTTGATTTGTTTTGAATTTTTGTTCTTGACTTATCCCATTTTGCCTCTTTTGGATCATTTGTTCTCTCTTTGTCCTAGAAGGGCACTTGTGCCAACTTCTTCAACTTGTTTAGAGCCTTATTAGGATGTTGATACCTCTCTGATCTTGGGTTGTGGCTTGTATCTTAGGAATTTTGTGTTTGGTTGTTCTTGAAGTTCATTCACTTGTGTATATCCACCTCACTTCCTTTGCTTCTTTCTTCTCATAATGTAAATGCTTGGCTATATGTACCTCTTCTCTTCATCTCCCATGCTTCTTAGGCATTTTTCTAACATGATAGGGTTATGGTCTTGCACCTTGAGGTTGTGCTTTGGTTATTTTGCTTAGTATCTCATCATGTTTGTTTTGATTTGCCATAAGTGATTCATGTTGCCTCATGTTGATTTGTGTGCTTATTTTCTTATTCTTGTGCCTTGAGTTTGCATTTGACATTTATGTGTATGATTTCACTTCTGGTTGTGTAGCTTTGGTATGATATTTTGTTCATTTTGTATTGCCTTATACTTGTGTCACTAACCTTTTCAGGGGCTTAGGTAAGTGAGAGGTGTGGATGTGATTCCCACATCTCCAAATCTTATCTCTTCTCTTCTTATTATTATTTCTCCTAACCTTGTGTTTGTTGGGCTTAGGCCTTACTTCCTCCCTCTTCCATTGTTCTTTCTTCTTATTCTCTTCTTCTTTCTTTCTTCTTTAGGATAGTAAACCTCACTAACTTAGGATTTCCATGCATGACAACAATTAGGATTCATTAGTCCCCCATTAGACTTTTACCTTTGTGATCCTTTTGTTTCTCTTCTCTTCTCATCTCAAAACCCTAAAGAAGACACTTAATAAAGATTGAAGTGATACCCTGAGCAATAGCCTTATCCCATGAGACACTTGTAGTCTTCCCATCTTGGGATAGTACAAGCTTGTCTTGTGATGCACAAGTCTGATCAGGATATCATCTTCACCAAGAAAATCATAAAACACACTTTTTCATTGTAAATACCAAAAACACTTAATAAGTTAATGAGTTAGTGAGCTTAAGCCCTAGTCTCTGGATTCAAGTTTTGGGGATCTCCTCCTTACTTGAGTGTGCTTGTTCTATTATTCCATCTTGGAATGTAGTGACAACTGCACATTCCATGGAAAAGAGCTTGAGTTCACTTCCTTGTGACAAACTCATAAAAATCTTCTAAGAAACACAAACAAACAATAAGCGTCTTTTCTTCGGGAATTCTTTTCTCTTCTCCTTCGCTCAATACGCGAACTTGCTCCTACTTGTCACTTTGCAAGACGGTTACGCACTCGTCGTCCAAGCCCGCAACACTTGAGCATTGACATAGGCAGTTCAAGCCTTAAGACACAAGCAATCTTTTCCACCCCTAGTTAGGGGAACTACGGCGACTCTGATCCTCGTTGTCCAGATGAGGTACGTAGGCAGCGGGGTAGGGCCCGTTCGAGCACAATCTTTATTTTCCATACATTTTTTTCCTTTTCATTTCTTTTTCAATTCCCTTTTCTTTCTTTTATTTAGTTCAGTTCCTTTTCTTTGCAGCAGCTTTCATTTCTTCACCCTTTGAAACATTTTATTTGCAAGCGTGGATCCCGTCGGGTACGGCGGACGATCTGGGGTGCTAATACCTTCCCAGGTCGTAACCGACTCCCGAACTCAGTCTCTTTGGTTCGCAGGACCCGTGTCCTTCCTTTTCTTTACTTCTGGTTTGTGCAGCATTACCATTCCCGTTCCTTCGGGATAAAAATGCCTGGCTGGCGACTCTACCTCATTCCGCGCCACTTTCGCGTTTGTACCAGGATGGAAATCCGGGGAGCGACACTCATTTGGGGTATTTTATCCCCTGATCCTAACTTCATTCAGATGGAGAGACAGATACGCCTGCAGAATGCCAAACTATAAGGTAAAGCGCTGAGTGAGTGTGTGCGGAGAATGTGCTGATCATTGAGAGTACATTATCGAAATAATATTTCCAGAATGGAAAAGTTAAGAAAATGGTGCCCAAAAATAAACCACCATAGAGCAATAATGTGCGAATGCGTGAAAAGCCATACAACCAATGTCAATAATACCGAAGTACAAGAAAATCCACAACCAAAGATGCAAAATAGGAGATTCCATCAACAACCCTGAAGGTAATCTTAAAACATAACAAATAAATTCATGTACATCAAAGAATTCTACATCCCCTGGTTCATCAATTATTTGCATGATCAGCACCGACTTAAGCCTCTGAAGATGCATGTGCAATCTGCGTGACCAACTTGGCAAAGAGGCTTCAACTTCTGAGGATGCCTTCTAGTGTAATGACTCCTGAATCAATTAGATCTTGGACAGTGTGTTTGAACGCTTTTCACTCATCAATTGTATGTCCAAACGTTCCCGAGTGGAATTTAAACATAACATCCATATCTTAATCTAGAGGAATAGGGTACGACATTAGCAAGGCATTCCTTGGCTACATCAAAGAGTTCTTGAGCAAATGATCAAATACTTGACTGTAAGGGATAAGAATGGAGTAAACACTCTCTCAGGATCCTTGAGTATGAGTATCCCTTGTTGTTGATAGCTCTATTGTTGAAATTCAAACATCCAAATTCCTCCTGCACTTTATTTTCCATCTTTGATTGGTTAATGGACAGAGGTTGTTGGCATGATGACTTTATGACCCAAGACGGAGGGACACACCCCTGATTTGAGGTGGCCCTTGTGGAAGGGAAATGATGACTCCCTTCTTTTGCAACCACTAATATGAGATCATTTAACACATTCCCGCTGATTGGTGCAAACTCAATTGCTTTTGAGTCAATGAGCTCTTGGACCCGATATTTGAACCTCTTACAGTTTTCCATATTGTGACCAGGTGCACCAGAATGGAAATCACACCTAGCACTGACGTCAAAATCTGGAGGAAGCTTTATAGGAAGGGCTACCAAGGTGACAAGGTCAACTAGTTTGAGTTCGAGCAATCAAGGAAGCAAATGTGCATATGACACTGGGATCAAATCGAACTTAACCTTGGGCTTCTTTTGCCTTTGCTCACATTTTTTGCCCTTAAACTTCCTTTGGTGAACTGGAAGCAACTGTGTGTCGAGAGGCTTAGGAGTCCAAAATTATGGAGAATGTCGACGAAGCATTCCCTGGTCTCGGGAATATCTCATAGAACGGGGAAAAGCAACAACTTCGGTAGCAACAACGGGAACATAGTAACCTTCTTCCTTTAATACTACCATTAGAACCTCCGTGTTCTGGTTCTCCTGACTCTTCAATTGGTAAACTTTTTCTCTCATTAGATTATGATCATGAGACAATGCATGCATGTCCACCATGAATTGTCCCATTCGGATCTTGATTTCAGCCACTTCCACTCGGAGTTGATCCATGTCCATAACTTGGTGACTGCGATTCAAGTTGGCCATTCTGAAGAGAAACCAAATCTGGATAAGAATCTGTCCTTCAACACCTGTCATGAATGCAAGGATGTATGAAAATGTCATGTTTGGTTATTTCCCAGGAAGCATGATTCATGTGTGAGATCCTCGGAAATAACTGAACATGAATGCTGAAATGCCATGATGTCATATATGTAGCTGGCATGTGATCATTTTTGCATATACTGAACATTGTTGGATTGTCCCATGATTTGTCTGAGTAAAAACTATTAAGAATACCAGAATCACGAGTATGTGTCATCAGAAAACCCAATTATCAGAACAAGCTAGGTTGAAGGTCAATATTCCTGTAAACTTGTAAATAGCCCCCCCATCTCACGGGTGTTGCTAGGGTCATACATCACGGACTCTCAGGTGGAGTAGAGACAATACGTTCACCATCTCAGATAAACGTTTTAGTATTATACACTAAAAGAGGAGGTCTCAACTGAGTCCTGAAAAACAAGTATCCCTCATAAGTTCCCAGCTTCAAGCACTAAGATCGAGAAATAATAGTACATTCATCCTGAAGGCTACAATATTATTATTATACGAACAATTGTTTTGACTGAGTTCTTATGAGAGAACAAGGCCATCCTATGCGATTTCTTAGTGGGTCCTCGGATGCAAATGGGTTTGCCATTAAATATAGTCTTCCACTGTCACCACTGGAGAGGGTTGTTTCCACTAAGGTCCTCGATGATCGGTTCCCAGCGTTAGCATATCAGGTGGCAACATTCTATGGTCTACCTAGGCAGTATAGAACATCTCCCAAGAGAGCCTGATTGTAATACCATGTATTTAATTAAATTCTCTGGATAATATTAATTAAATATTAATAAGATTCCGGTGTGCTATGAGAGTTTTCAATTAAAATAATTAGAGCAACCGGCGAACTTGAATTTATTAATTAGTATTATCTGACGTAGAGACTTTATTAAATACTTGACTCATAGACATTTTTGGATACTCTTAATTTGGACCAGTTAGTGTTACTAACTGATAGATATTGTTGTATTTGTTATATATAGAGAAAAGAAGAGAAAGTTAGTAAGAAAGAAAGAAAAGAAAGGGAAGAGAAGAAGAGAAATGGAGTTTGGTTTTGAATTTTGTTGTTGATGTTGTTATGATATTGTATATGCTGATTTATTTATATTCCATGTTCTCGTATGTTTATAATGAATTATGATTACTCACCCTGCCTGCTTGGAAATGTTGCCTCTTATGTGGGTAAATTGCAAATGATAAAAAATATCTTTGCAGTGCAAGAGGAGTTTTTCAGAGTCTCGGAGAGTGTCTATTATTACCATAGGAGGGGTTTTGGAGTCTTATGTCCTGCTCTGTGTCAAGTAACACTGGGTTGGGGTTTTAGTTATTAAACTTGTTTTTGTATTATGTTATTTGAAGAGAATTTTCTTTTATTTTATGATGATAACTCTGGATGGATTGAAGTTAAATTTTTTAAGAGTATTGATGATAAATCCATATTGTTCAGGATGATGATTAACCCGTGTTACGGGACACGACATTGATTAATTGATGTTTTTGATGTTTTTGATAGATATGTGATGCCCTTCTTGTTGTTGTACTCTGATATTAATCTAAATAATTTGCTTTAGGTAGAAGGGTGTTACATTAGTGGTATCAGAGCAGGTCGGTCTGTCCGACCAAGTCTTGTTTTTGTCAATTTGTTGTCAGGTCGTTATTTATTAACAATTATTATTTTTCTGATGTGGTGAGTGTTGTGCAGAATGGCTGGAAACAACACGTGTGCTCTCGCTGACGCTATTGCAGCTCTTGCTCAAACTACTGCTTGAGACAATGCGCATAATGGGTTTCGTTCCTTGGAGAAGTTCCAGAGGAATAATTCACATGTGTTTGAAAGAACTCATGACCCGGCGAGCGCGCAGAAGTGGCTCAAGGCATTTGAGAAGATTTTCAGGGTGATGGCATGTGCTAACACGCAGAAGGTTCAATTCGGGACTCATATGTTGTCTGAGGAAGCTGAAGACTGGTGGGGGTGTTGTGGTGACTTGGACTGTGTTTAAGGCAGAGTTCCTTAAGAAGTATTTTCCTGAAGATGCTCGTGGTAAGTTGGAAGTAGAGTTACTTGAACTGAAGCAAGGAAACACGACGGTTGCAGAGTATGCTGCCAAATTTGAAAGGATGGTGAAGTTTTGTCCTCACTACAACAGGGAAGATGTTGAACTTTCCAAGTGCCTTAAGTTCGAGAATGGGCTGAGACCTTAAATCAAGCAGGGAATTGGATGCCAACAGATTCGCAGATATGCAAAGTTGGTAGATAAGAGTTATATTTATGATGAGGATAGTCGAGCTCTCTCTGCTCACTATAAGCAACTGAGTGAGAAGAAAGACAAAGGTCAATTTAGAGGAAAACCTTATGTGACTACCGGTGATAAAGGGAAACAAAAGGCATCAGATGAGAAGAAGCAAAGTATGGAAGCTACTAATGTACCATTTAAGTGTTACAAATGTGGAGAGGTAGGTCATAAGGCCGATGTGTGCACCGCCAGAGTTCTGAAATGTTATCATTATGGTAAGCTTGGGCATAAGGTTGGCGATTGTACTAATGAGGGTCCAACCTGTTACAATTGTGGTGAGAAGGGACATATCAGTGCTCAGTGCCAGAAACCAAAGAAGACTGTTGCTACTACTCATAATGCTGGGAGAGTTTTTGCTTATGCTGGTTCAGAGGCTCCAAAGGAAGACAACTTGATTAGAGGTACTTATTTTATTAATAATACTGAGTTGATTTCTATTATTGACACTGGAGCTACGCATTCATTTATCTCTCTTGAGTGTGCTAATAGATTGGGTTTAAAGTTGTCTAATATGAATGTTAGTATGATAATAGAGACTTCTGCTTATGGTTTTGTGACTACCATGGTTGTTTGTTTGAAGTGTCCTCTAACAATTTATGAGAAGAATTTTGTGATGGATTTGGTGTTCCTACCTTTGCACCAAATCGATGTAATTCTTGGTATGAACTGGTTGGAATTCGTTTATGTTCATATTAACTGTTATAGTAAGACTGTGAAGTTTCCTGAATTGTGCGAGAATGGCTAATTGATGTTCTTATCCGCTAAGCAAGTGGATGAACTTTTATTAGATGAAGCTTTAATGTTTGTGGTGTTTGCAACGTTGCAATTTGATGATAAGACCGTCAGTGCAGAGTTACCTTTGGTTTGTGAATTTCAAGATGTGTTTCCTGATGATATAAGTGACTTACCTCTCGAATGTGAAATTGATTTTTCTGTGGACTTAGTACCAAGTATGAGTCCTGTCTCGATGGCTCCTTATAGAATGTCTGCTTCAGAGTTGAATGAATTGAAGAAGCAATTAGAAGAATTGTTAGAAAAGAATTTCATTAGACCTAGTGTTTCTCCATGGGGTGCTTCGGTGTTGCTTGTTAAGAAGAAAGATGGTAGCATGAGGTTGTGTGTCAATTACCGACAGTTGAATAAAGTAACTATCAAGAATAAGTACCCACTTCCGAGGATTGATGATTTAATGGATCAGCTAGTAGTTGCTTGTGTGTTTAGCTAGATTGATTTGAGGTTTGGTTATCATCAGATTCGAGTTAAAGCTGATGATATTCTGAAGATAGCTTTCAGGACGAGATATGGGCATTATGAGTATATTGTGATGCCGTTTGGAGTTTCTAATGCGCCTGGTGTGTTTATGGAATATATGAATAGGATCTTTCATGAGTATCTTGATAAATTTTTGGTGGTTTTAATAGATAATATCTTGGTATATTCTAAATCAGATGAAGAACATGTCGAGCATTTGAAGATTGTGTTGCAGGTGTTGAGAGAAAAGAAATTGTATGCTAAATTATCCAAGTGTGAGTTCTTGTTGAAGGAAGTAAGTTTCCTCGGCCATGTGACTTCAAGTGGTGGAATTTATATGGATCCTTCAAAGATTGAAGCGGTATTATAGTGAAAGACTTTGAAGTCTTCTATGGAGATTCATAGTTTTCTTGGATTAGCTGGTTACTATCGTAAGTTCATTGAAGGTTTTTCTAAGATAGCTTTACCATTGACACAATTGACTAGGAAGGTTCAGGCGTATGTGTGTGATGTCTCTTGTGAAGAAAGTTTTGTGGAACTGAAGAAGAAGTTGACGACTGCACCAGTGTTGGTGTTACCGAATCCAGATGAGTCCTTCGTGGTTTATTGTGATGCTTCCAATATGGGTATTGGTGGAGTTTTTTTGCAAGATAATAAAGTGGTTGCTTATGCTTCTAGACAGTTAAGAGTTCATGAGAGGAACTATCCTACTCACAACTTAGAGTTGGAAGCTATGGTATTTTTGCTTAAGATTTGGAGGCACTATTTTTTTGGTTATATATTTAAAGTATTCAGTGATCACAAAAGTTTAAAGTACTTGTTTGATCAGAAAGAGTTGAATATGAGGTAGAGACTGTGGCTTGAATTATTAAAATATTTTGATTTTGATTTGAATTACCATCATGGTAAGGAAAATGTAGTGGTCGATGCTTTGAGTAGGAAGTCGTGTCATATTTCGATGCTTATGGTGAGAGAACTTGAGATGATTGAGCAATTCAGAGACATGACCTTATTGTGTGAAACTACTATGGATAGTGTGAAATTGGGTATGTTAAAGCGACTAGTGTAATTTTGGAAGAGATTCATGAGGGTCAGAAACCTGATTTGAAATTAGTTGATCATTTGATGTTGGTCGATCAAGGTAATGAGGGTGACTTCTGAATTGATGAAGATAGAGTTTTGAGATTTTGGGATAAAGTGTGTGTTCCGGATATTCCTGAAATTAAAAAGAGTATTTTAGAAGAGGGACATAAGAGTCGACTGAGTATTCATCCTGGCGCTACGAAGATGTATCAGGATTTACGCAGGTTGTTTTGGTGTCCGGGTATGAAAAGGGATATTGTTGAATTTGTTTATGCTTGTTTGACATGCCAGAAGTCAAAGATTGAACATCAGAAACCTTCAGGTATGATGCAACTGTAAACACCCCAAATTTTCCCTCTCTTTTTTTCTCACACCTTGGCTTATGATCTTTCATATTGCATTGCATAAGCATTCCATCTCTCACTGCATAGTTATCTCACTACATAAACTGCATAGCTAGGGTTTGTGATAAGATTAATCCAAGAATTGTTCTGAGCAATCTCAAAGGCCTTGAAGCATGTCAAGAGGGTCCATGAGTGTTCTATGATCATTTTATGCCTCCAAGGGTTCTTGAAAGTCAAAAGATCACAAGCGATTGCAGAGCCACCCAGGCAGGCTCAGGGCTCCTACACAAATGACCTAAAATTAGGGTTTTGGGTTTGAGGCCCTTACACTCAAAATGTTTGGCCATTCTTGATTCTATTGGTATATATATGTTATAAGGAGCATGTGTATCAAATTTGAAGCAAAAATTCCTTGTGGAAGTCATCTGATCAAATGGTAACTTCCTGAGCAAGAAAACTCAAAATCAGGGCATCTGAGGCCCCAACAAGGGTTCCAATGGGTCATCATCATCATTTTGAAGTCATATGGTTTTTATTTGATCATTTTAATGCTTGGAAGTTCAGAAAATTGAAGAAAAATGAACAAAGCCAAAACATGCCAAAAATGGAAATGACTTGTAATGTAAACTTTCTATTTTGGGAAAGATTTTCAACCTCTTCTTTCTTAATCAAAAAGGTTTCAAATTAAATTTCTTCAAACATGAAAGTTGTAGATTGGATCCTCCCATTTTCAAAAAGTACAAGAACTAATTCTAATTCATCCTAGAACTCAAGTTACGGCCTTGCAAAGTTTGCAAAAATCACATAATTTCAAAGTTCATGTCAAAGAGGGATTTTGCATATTAGCATTTTAAAGCTTCTAAATAACCTCTAATGTGCACAATTACTTCACAACATGTCAATACAACTACAAATGATCAGAATTGGCCCAAGAATTTGGCACTTTCATGGCTTGATACATGAGAAATTCAACATGACCAATTTTGCATAAAGCTTTCTATCACTTCATCTATGCATTACAACTGCATTTATTTAATCCAAGGGCCCTCCATGAAGCATGCTGAGGCAATCTATGCTCAGAATCCCTTGCTGCATTGACCCATACCTCAAGTACAAAGAAACTTGACTTTTTGCACAAAGCTCCCATACCAATCACACAGTGCCACAACCATTATCCTGACCAATGGTATGGCTTATGCAAACCCTAAGCACTATAAATGAACACCCTTCATGGCCTGAAAAAACACACAAGTTCAGAATCAAGAAAATCTTCAAAAACTTCATGCTATTTAATCTCTCAATCTAGCCAGCAAAAACCACAAATTCTTTCACCAATCAACTCCATATAACCTCAGGAACAATTCCCACCCATCACCATAGGCAAAAACTCACCACACAAGAAACACAATTTCTGCAACTTCAGTTTCAAAACTCACAAAATAGTCACTGCAAGCTTATTTCAAGCATCCCAATAGGCTCATGAGGTCAAAGGAGGTTGGATTGCACAAGAGGAGGGCCCAGAAAGCTGCATTTTGAAGCTCTTCATCTCATGTAACCTTCAAGAACATTTTTTCTAGAAGCTTGATTTTATGTTATAGAATGATTCTACATGCTTCCCTGATCATGCTGATGTGATTAGTTTTGAAAATGAGTTAGAATTAAGCATTTCATGATGATCTGAAAGTTTGACCTAAAAACTTGTTTGATTCGATTCAGCTTAAATATGCATGATAAATGTTGTTTGTTTGATGATTAGAGATGTATGATGTTAGGAGATTAATTTTGGGCAAGAAAATTGAAGTTTAGAAGCTTGTATAGGATTCTGGAAATTTTGGTGGCCGGAGAAGATGACCGGAGCTTAGCTCCGGTCACCTGAAAGTCATTAGGGTTTGTTTGCCAGTATGAATCTCAGCCCTTGGATGTTGATTTGGTTAGTGCGTGGACGGCTTAAATTAGGTCATTAAACCCTAATTTCATTTAATTAAGTTAATTTATAATTAATTAGTCAGATTAATTGGTAGCCCTTGGATAACGCGTGTAAGCCCAGTTCAAACCACAACCCTTGATCCCTCATACTTCAAGTCTTGCTGACTCTCATCCTGGGCCTTTGATCTCATCAATTTCGCATATGGACCATTGATCAAGCATACTTTTCCTTTTTTTCTTTAATTTTATTCTTTTATTTTCATTTTCTTTTCTTTATTTATTAAAAATACCAAAAACAATTTAAAAATTCTGGAAATTTTTCTCACCACTTAAAATAATTTTCAAAAACTGGTTTGCTCAATGATCCGAGAAATGAGCCTAGCATATGGAAGTCTTGTTTTGAGAGAGAGTTGTTGCTTCAAATGATACATCATTGTGAGCATCCAATTAATATTCACCTTTTTCTTGATTGCAAACAACACTTGCATCTCTAAGTCATTGATTTGAGAGTGGTTTGAATCCTTGGGCAGCAGCACATAACAAATGATATAGTGTAACAACCGATCATCAACCGTCAAATTTTTCGCATAGCATAGTGTCCTTGAAGTGCGCTGTCCCGATGTCACAACATCCTTCGGAAAACGGCAGATTGAGTAATAATACTCCATCTTATTATAGCTAGACCAAATATCATCTATGTGGTTCACGCCTTTGCGAAGAAACACACCGGAAAAAGGAATGTTCAGCGACGCAACCAGAGCACCTAAATCCTCCTTAATTTCACAATTTCTAACAAGAGTATACAGCTTATGTTTACCATGCCTATCCAAGTTGAGTGAGAAGTTATGCATGAAAGATTGGACCAAATCCGGGTAAACTTTCCCGTTGTCAGCAACAAAGTCACTCATGCCTTGAAATTCTAGCAATGCAGGAAACTTAAAAGTTGGAGGTTTGAAGGATTTCAGAAGAACATATTTACCCTTAAGCAATGGTCTGACTCTGACTTTGAAATATAGCCTCCTCTTCTTGGTGGATTCCATTGGTGTTTCTGCAACTGGAGCTTCTTCTGACACTGAGGCAGATTTCTTTCCTTTCCTTTGGGGTGCCATGAACAAATGATGGAGTTAGGGTTTGGAAGAGATGAAATTTTCGGATTTGATGTTGGGTGAGGTGAATGAGGTTTGAAGAGCGTTTATAAAGATTAGGAGATAGTGAGTTTTAATGGGAGTTTGATTTGTTGAAGGTTGGAAGTTGGAAGAAGATGATAAATAGTGTTTATTGTAGTCAATGGTTGAAGAGTCAAAGTTTGAATGTGAATGAACAAAACATGTAATGCAATGTACTTGAAGCATATATTAAAGACATAGTAAAAACAAAATAAAAAATAAATAAAAACAAGGTTCTGAATCATGCGCTGGAAATCCAAATTTTGGATGTGTTAACCGGTTAAACTATTACGTTAACCGGTTAACGGTTTAAAAAATTCAATTTTTTGAAAAATCCAGCAGCATGTTTTAGAGAAATTAGGAAAAGTTTTTCATGAAAATTTTTCATAAAGTGTTAGCACTTGTCAAAACGCAACTTTCGATCAAAACATTTTTTGAAACCGATTATTTTCGGGTATACGAAAGTGAGAAAAACGGAAATCGGCGAAATAAAAGTGCTAGCATTTTATGACACAAAAGTGAACAAACACACATATAATGCAATAGAAATATACAACAAGCAATTTTTAAGTTAAGGTTAGATGTCACCTTCATTGAGAATACCAAGTTCTCGTCGAATCTTGAAAAATTGCTCTTTAGCCAACGGTTTAGTGAATATATCGGCGAGTTGGTTGTGTGTATCCACGAATGTAACATCGACATCTCCGTTTAGAACATGATCTTGAAGGAAGTGATGTCGGATATCTATGTGCTTTGTTCTTGAATGCATGACAGGGTTCTTCGTGATATTGATGGCACTTGTGTTGTCACACCGGAGAGGGATACAACCGAGGTCTATACCGAAATCGAGGAGTTATTGTTTAAGCCACAAGATTTGGGCACAACAACTTCCTGCTGCGATGTACTCCGCTTCGGCCGTGCTAAGTGCAACGCATGCTTGCTTCTTACATGCCCACGACACTAGTGCATTCCCGAGAATGTGACAAGTACCACTTGTACTTTTTCTATCGGTCTTACATCCTGCATAATCAGCGTCAGAATAACCAATTAAAGAACATGTAATACCTTTAGGATACCATAATCCGACGTGCGTTGTTCCTTTGAGATACTTCATGATCCTCTTCTCGGCAGTGAGATGTGATTCCTTCGGATTATCTTGAAAGCGGGCACACAAACAAACACTAAACATAATGTCAGGACGGCTTGCCGTAAAATATAAAAGTGAACCGATCATACCTCGATACTTTGTAATATCTATTGAAGTGCCGGATAGATCTTGATCTACATATGTTCCGGATCCCATTGGAGTAGACATTTCTTTGCAATTGTCCATATCAAATATTTTCAATAATTCCTTGCAATACTTGGATTGGTTGATGAAGATTCCATCCTTTGTTTGCTTGATTTGTAATCCAAGGAAGTAGTTCATCTTTCCCATCATGGACATCTCGAATTCGCCTTGCATCATAAGAGAGAATTCTTCGCAAAGATCTTTGTTTGTGAAATTGTTGATGAATATGATTATACCATGTGTTTTGAAAATATATTTGGTGTTGTGTGTTTGGTATTGGGAGAAATGGCATATGAAGGTTATGGGGGATATGATGAACAGAGAAGAGGATTAAACCTCATAGATTCCCTAATTTGATCTAGGAAAGTTTATTAATAAAACTAGTTGAGGTTATATGTATAAATCGATAGTAAACATGTGAATTGGTTGGTTTTGAGTGCTAAATTCGACTTAGAATGATTGGGGTTTGTGCAGGTGAGAAAAGAGGAATAAAATGGGAAAAACATAAAAATCAGAATTTTGGGAGTCAGATGCCCTGACACGGGCCGTGTCCCATGATACGGGTGGCCGTCTCAGGCTTCGGGAAATGAGTTTTTGTGATTGGGAGGGGCGTGTCCCCAGGCCACCTGACATGGGTCGTGTCAGGGGACATGGGAGGCCGTGTCAGGCCACTGTAAATGTGATTGTTTGCCTGTTTTAAGGTGGATTTAACTCATTCTTCTAATGTAGGATTATATTAGTGAAATAAGACTTTGAGGACGTTCTAATAGTGGATATAGGACTTGACGATTAATGGAATAAGAAAGCCTAAGCGTTTAATTGAATTATATGAATATGTAGATTGTTATAATTATGAATAACATGAGATATGTGTATGCTCTGTGTGTAAATAAGATGCACTGATGGTTGGTTGATGAGATCATGATGATCGTAAAGCATGATGTGTTCATGTGTATTGTGATATGGTATGCGTTGTTGTGTCTGCATGCGCATACATTTGATGGAATAATCATGTTGTAGCTGTGATTATTCGGGATTCGTTGAGAATCGTGGTTGCAAGGATGATCGTGTCTTGTTGGAGACGTTAACGATGCATATGGGGTTCTATTTAATGAACCGTTATTGTGAGTCGGTACCGCATTTGCATTGTGCATTTGAGTCGCATTGCATTATGATTGATTGAATAATATGATTGATAATTTTGTATGATTAGGGGTGAATTACTTCTTCATATATGTCATATGTGCCGTTACATTATGAATCTATTTCTCACCCCTCTGTTTGTTTTGTTGCGTATGTGCTTCTTCGGAAGTGCAGACAATTCAGGTACATGAGAAGTACGTTGGTGTGATGTCCGTGTCCTAGGAGCTCTGATATGTAACGGGAACGGGGATTTTTGTCCACATTTACTTTTAATGTTTAGAAAAACTTATTTTTATAATTAAACTTGAATTGAAGAACCTTATTATGTGTGATTTGTTAAGCCTTTGAGCTATTGACGTTAAAGATTTGGATTCCGTTGTTTTCTTTTATTAACGATTTTGATGAACGATGATGATGTAACATTTCACTTTGGACAAGTAACTCTGATTTTATTAAAGATTTATATAAATATTTCTGTGGGAAAAGTGGGTGTTAAAATTGGTATCAAAGCAGGTCGGTCCAACCGGCCAGATTGAGTCAGTCTTAGAATAAGAGTCGTGTGTTTCCTAACCTGAGTATTTGTTGTATCAGTATGGCAGGAAGGAATGATGTTGCTCTTGCTGCGGCTATGCAAGCCATGGCGCAGATGGTTGAGAATGTTGTTCAGGTCGTTCAGGGTGGAGGAAATGCTCAGTCTCGTGTATTGGAGCAGTTCCGGAATAACAGACCGCCGACGTATGAAGGTGGAATTCTGGATCCAAAGGCTGCGCAAAAGTGGTTGAAAGCTGTTGAGAAGATCTTCAGAACAATGGGATGCTCTGATGATCAAAAGGTGAGATTTGGTACTCACATGCTGGAGTATGAAGCTGAAGTCTGGTGGGACAACAGTCGCCAAAGGTTGGAAGACGCGGGTACTGCTATCACTTGGGCAGTATTTCGCGAAGAATTCTTGGAAAAGTATTTCCCGAAAGACATTTGCAGTGCTAAGGAGGTTGAGTTCTTGGAACTCAAGCAAGGTAATATGACAGTGGCGGAGTATGTTGTCACGTTTGAAGAACTAGTGCAATATTGTACGCACTACAATACTGAAGAGGCAATGACTTCCAAATGTCTGAAGTATGAGAATGGACTGCGTCCTGAGATTAAGTTGGGTATTGCTTGCCAGAAGATCAGGAATTATCCAGAGATGGTAAGTAGAAGCAGGATTTATGATGATGACAACAGGGCGCGGATTGCACACTACAAAGTTGTGAATGATAAGAAAGGGAAGCAGAGATTTGGTGGTACTCCTTACAGTGCTCCAGCTGATAAAGGGAAGCAAAAAGCTGGTAATGAGAAGAGACCAAGTGGGGGAGGAAGTACTCCCGGTGTGCTCAAATGCTACAGATGTCACGGCACAGGACATCGTGCCAATAATTGTCCTACTGAAGAAAAGAAGTGTTTTAAGTGTGGAAAGGCGGGTCATGTGATGGCCAATTGCAGAGGGAATGTGCCTATTTGCTATAATTGTGGAGAATAGGGCCACATTAGCACTAATTGCCAGAAACCAAAGAAGCAGAAATCCGATGGGAAAGTATTTGCATTAGTGGGAGCTCAGCCTACTAGTGAAGATCGATTGGTCAAAGATACTTGCTTTATCAATAATATTCCTTTATTTGTGATTATTGATACAGGTGCAACACACTCGTTTATTTCTTTGGAATGTGTGAAAAAGTTAGAATTGGAACCTTCTCAGTTAAGTCGAGGAATGGTTATTGATACACCATCTATAGGTTCTATGACTACTACCTTGATATGTCGTGATTGTGTTTTGGCTATTTCTGATAAAGAGTTTAGAGTGGATCTTATATGTCTACCACTCAGTAATCTCCATATAATCTTGGGTATGAACTGGTTGGAATCCAACCGAGTTTATATTGATTGCTTTAGGAAGAGATTGTTATTCCTAACTCCAGAAGAGGAAATTTTGGCCAGTTTAGTTTCTACTAAAGAGCTGAGGACCTTATTGGAAGACGAAGCGAAAATGTTTGTTGTGTTTGCTTTGTTATCTATGGAAGAAAAGGTCGTTGTTGAAGAGTTGTCAGTGGTGAATGAATTTCTTGAAGTATTTCCCAATGATATTACAGAGTTACCTCTGACACGTGAAGTGGAGTTTACTATTGACTTGATTCCTGGTACCAGGCCTATTTCTATGGCACCGTACAGGATGTCTGCTACTGAGTTAGCTGAATTGAAATCGCAGATTGGTGACTTACTTGATAAGAAGTTCATTCGACCCAGTGTATCGCCATGGGGTGCTCCAGTGTTATTAGTTAAGAAGAAGGATGGTAGTATGCGCCTGTGCATTGACTACTGACAGCTGAATAAGGTTACTATTAAGAACAAGTATCCACTTCCAAGGATCGATGACTTGATGGACCAACTTGTGGGAGCTTGTGTTTTTAGCAAGATTGATTTGAGGTCAGGATATCATTAAATCAGAGTGAAAGAGGAAGATATCCAGAAGACGGCATTTAGAACTTGATATGGTCATTACGAATATGCAGTGATGCCTTTCAAAGTGTCTAATGCGTCGGGTGTGTTTATGGAATATATGAACCGGATATTTCATTCTTACTTGGATCAATTCATCGTAGTATTTATTGATGATATATTAATATACTCGAAGTCTGAAGAAGAGCATGAGAAACATTTGAGAATTGCGCTGTGTCGTACCCCGAAAAATACGACCTTACGCGATCCAGAATGGACGGAGCCGCGCGCCGGACGGACTGAAGAGTCGCCACCTAATTCTATTTATTCCCGAAGAGGGAAAGGGAAGATATAGATACAAACCGGGAAGAGAAGGATGAGGACAAAGGTCAACGGAACCATTGCCTGGGTTCGGGAGTCGGTTATGCAGGGGGGAGGTATTAGCACCCCCTACATCCATCGTACTCGATGGGAACCATCTAAGTTATCGCGCGTGAAAGGATGTCTATGCTTAAACAAATTGCTTGCTAGAGGGAAATGAGTTGAAATTATAAGTTAGATTGAACATAGGTGCTCGGCAAGGATTGAGATCCTCGTGCCTACGTACTCCCGTGTGCAATGGGAAAGTCAGAGCCTTGTAGTTCGGCCTACTAAGGGTAATGGTTATTTGATTTTATTACCTTTCTTCGACGAAAGGGTTTAGGAGTAGAATGTACTAAAGACTATGGATAGTTTATCTCGTCCAACAAGACGAGCGTCTTGCGTCGAAATAATCGGAGCGAGTAACGAGAGCTTGTTATCCTCCTTTCTACCGCTTAAGGCTCGTGGCGTACAGATCTTCTCGTTTTTATTAAAGTGTTTTGTTTCCTAAGAGCGCTTGACGTTGGATCAAGGGTTTGGATTTAATCGAAACGTTTTGGCTTTTTGAGGTTAAAAGGGTAAGTGCAAGTGGAGTTTATTTTTGTAGTTTGTTAGCGAGGCACGAAGCGCTCGGCTCGCAAAGAGAGGTGGATCCTAATAAACGAAATAAAATAAAAAGGTGCGAGTGTGCAAGTGAAATCGCTTGGCGTTGGACCAAGGATTCAGAATTAAATAAAATACGGAAAATAAATTGCGTACAAAGTAGTGGGAGAGTGACACAAAGTAAATACAGGGGATTGCGCGAAATAAAGAGGTCTCGTTGTAGTTAGCCCAAGAGGAAGCGTGTGTGCAGTGTTTTTGAACTATTCGAAGGCGTTCGGCCTGTTTAATCGGGACACAATTATTCGAAGGCGTTGGACCTTTTAATCGAGCGCAACTATTCGAAGGCGTTGGACCTTTTTGGGACGCGTCGAAATTTAGTTCGTGAACTACCTTAGAATTGATTCAAAATTGGAATCATTCTATAAGGAGTCGAAACATAATTTAAAATGCGAAAATAAATTAAATAAATTGAATTGCTAGAATTAAATAAGAATAAAATAATGAATTAAATAATTAAATGAATTAAATAATATCAAGATAAAATAAATTAAATTAATTTACATGTTTGTTTGTCGAAATAATAAAATAATAAAAAATTAATTACAAGGAGGGCCTCATATTGACCAAATATCACCGATTTAATGAAATCGGGTGAAAAATGGCCTTTTGTCAAGTCATTGGCCCATATAAAAATAAAAAGAAATTCAAAAAACAAACGAAAATATTGAAATAAAACATAATCCAATAAAATGTCCTAGAGAATTAAAGTATGAAATAACAAGAATTTTATAAAAGAAATTAAAAAGAATGAAAAGAAAAAGTGAGGAAATGGGGCGAGGCATAGCAGGCTGGGTGCAAACAAAAAGCATGTTGGGTTTTAGTGGTGATGTATGGCAATGAATATTCTGAAAATAAACTTAAACTAACCCAATATATAAAACTAATTTTATTAAAACAGAATTTAAACAAAATGAACAAAATATAATAAAAGTAAAAATGTATATGCTTCAACCAAAACATGAAGGCCAGGTGTGTGTAGGGCCTGTATTCAGTCCAAAGGCTTACAAAGCCCAACAATTTCTTCAAAAATAAATAATTAAAAACATGAAAGCAGAAGACATATAAACATAGAAGAAGAAGAACACGGTTCAGAAACAAAATAACCTTGGCTCTCTTGCTTCAAATCCCGCCTGAACATGGTCTCCTTCCACCTACAATCGCCCGAAAAAACAAAACTCTCACCATCGATTAGCTCAGTTCTTCCTTTCTTCTCACAAATGCGGTCCGAGAAAACAAACTCAGAATGGCTTTTCGCGGCGGTGGATCTCTTTTCACGCTCATTTGGCGGCCGGCGGCCTCCCCATCTCTCCCTTGCGAATCTTTCACTCGGATGCTTCAGCTCTCTCCTTCGAAGATCTCGCAGCAGATTTGGATAGCGAGTTCACGGTTTTGTTTGTGGATCTGCTTTTTACGATTTTGGTTTCTCAAGTTTTGTGGTGAGGGTTGTGAACGTCCAGAAGGTGACGGTTTTTGGTGAGTTTTTCCGTGGTTGGTTCGTGAAGAAGCTGGTGTAAAATGGTTCTGGTTTTTTTTCGTAGTGGGTTTGTGTAGCGGTTTACGGCGGATTCCGTAGAGGATGGTGGTTGGGTTTACAGTGGTTTGGTTTGAGGTGAAGGCGGCGGTGACGAATGGTGGTTGACGAAAGATGGTGGTAAGGAGGTTGAGGCCGTGAAACGGTTTTGGTTGCTGGTTGCGGGTTGCAATTTTGTGGGCTGAAGGAAGGTTTGTGAATCTCTGCGTGTTCTGAAAAATAGGTAAGGTTTATGTGTTTTGATGATGAACAAAGGTTGAGTTACGGTGGTGTGAAGGTTGAGAGGTTTGCTTTCAGCGTTGGTTTTTTCTAACCGCAGAAGATTTACTCAGGTTTCAGAGTTTTTTATTTTGGTTTTTTTTGTGATTTGGTAATGGTAGTGAATGATTTCAAAGGTGTGGTGAGGAAGATGAAGGTATATGAATGGTTATGTGAGTGAAGATTTTCGTTGAAGTTCTGTGTTTGGTTTTTAGCAGAATGGTGTAGAGGAATCACTCTGTGATTTTGTTGAAAAGGAAATAAACAAATTTTTTTTTTTTTTTTGTATTTTTGAAACTTGAATTTAGAAATTTGACATACTTTTGCTGAGATATTCCAAGCCCCCTCTTAGTGTAAAAGAATGGCAGTTTTTATAGAGAGAAAATGCAGGGGCAAAATGGAGACTTGGGAGGAATCTGAATTTACAGGCTGTAAAATGGAAGTTTGTTACCGTGTTTGCAATTTTAGTGGAAGGAATGTTGTTGCACTGCATTTTGTGCTCACTTGAAGAAGTTGTTGTGTGTGGGCAATATTGTGACTGCAGTGTGTATTGTGAAAAGTTCGTGATGCTGAAAAATATAAAAATGTACATGGTTTATGGAAAGTGGGTTATATTAAGACACTATAATGATAATAATAATGAGAATAAATAATAATAATAATTATTATTATTATAATAATAATAATAATAATAATAATAATGGAAAGTGAATTCAAGTGATAATAACATAATAAATAATAACAGGAATAATAAAAAGTGAATTATAATAAATAAATAAAAAATAATAATAATAATAATAATAATAATAAAAAGTTAATGATAATGGACTTTGAAATAAAATTAAAATGATTTTTAAAATAGAATAATGGAAAAAGAAACTAAAATATAAGTGGAATTTTTTGTTAGAATTTTTGTAATGCTTAAAATAACAAAGAACAGAATAAAGCTTGAAATAAGAAAAGAATGCCTTTTTTTTGAATTTTTCGAATAAAAGGAAACAGAACATATTTTTTTGAATTTTTATAGTATCAGACAAAAAATAAAATGGTACGCATTTTTTTGAATTTCTAAAAAATGATGAAACAGTAAAATAAAAGGTGCGGGTAGGACAAATTTGGGGTATGACAGATGCCCTTATCGAATTGGCTTAGACCGAATAAGATGAACTGGCTTGCGTTCGATCTTTCAAGGTATAAGATAATTAGATATTAACAAACTCCAAATTTGTCCGGCAAAGAAAGGGATTTGCGAAAATAACAGATGATTAAAATTGGAAATGATGGGTGACGCAGCAAGAAACAATTGACAAAATAAATCACTTATCACCAGAGGATGATAAGGCAAATGACTGAAAAATAAAATCACTTATCACCAGAGGATGATAAGGCAAATAACTGAAAAATAAAATCACTTATCAACAGAGGATGATAAGGCAAAAGACTGAAAAAATAAAATCACTTATCACCAGAGGATGATAAGGCAAAGGACTGAAAATAAACTCACTTATCAACAGAAGATGATAAGGCAACAGACATAAAAATAAACTCACTTATCAACAGAGGATGATAAGGAAAATAACTGAAAATAAACTCACTTATCAACAGAGGATGATAAGGCAACAGACAGAAAAAATAAACTCACTTATCAACAGAGGATGATAAGGCAAATAACTGAAAATAAACTCACTTATCAACAGAGGATGATAAGGCGAATAACTGAAAATAAAATCACTTATCACCAGAGGATGATAAGGCGAATAATTGAATAAATAAAATCACTTATCACCAGAGGATGATAAGGCAAAAGAAATTTAAATACGGCCATTGAATCCGCCAGGAAGATGCCTGGAATCTTTGACTGATATGATCTGGACTTCCGCTGGGGAAAGTATCGGAAACTTGTGTTGATCCTGGATCCTGAATTATGCAACTATGCTGGATTTAATATAAGGATGGAGATACGATGCAAATGTTTATGCACTGAGATATAAGTTCGATAATGTTGGGGATATGGAAAGCTGGTTTATTTAGGCATGCATATGATGCATATGTTGCAAATGATTGATGTAATGATGCTTTATGACGTTGATGATGCATAATGATGCATATGAGTGATTCGAAGGTGCCAGCTTGGTGGACTTTTGGTTAGGTAGTTGCCAATAATGATTGGACTTTGGGTGGGTAGAGGGATTGATTCCCCGACACTCGATCTTTTGACGATGTATGTGTAAACACCCCAAATTTGCCCTCACCCATTCACACCATGGCTTGTGATCATTTCATATGCATAAACTCAATCATACCATCTCATATCACATTTTTGATTCACTGCATAGACTCAAAGTCATCTGCATCTAGGGTTTGTGATCTGAGCAACCCAAGAGCTTCTTAAGCCACTCCAAAGGTCATCAATCACTTCAAAGGGGTCCATGTGTGTTCAAACATCATATTATATCTCCTCAAAGTCAAGAATGTCAAAGAATCACAAGAACTGAAAATGGTGTGGAAGCAGAGCCAGGCTTAACTGCACAGATGACCTAAAATTAGGGTTTTGGTTTCAGAGGCTATAACTCCAAAATTTTTGGTCATTCTTGTTTCTATTGGTCTCTATATGGTATAGGGAGTATGCATATCAATTTTCATGAAGAAATTCCATGGGGAAGTCATCTGATCAAGAGTTGACTTTTCAAGCAAGTCAGTGCAAAATCAGGGCATCTGAGGCCCCCAATGACCCAACCAAGGGGTGTTCTTCATCATTTTGATTGTATATGATCTTTATTTGATCATGGAAGAAGTTGGAAGTTTAAAAAATTCAAGAATTCCAAGTTTTTGCAAAGTTGACTTTTTGGGCAAGTTTGACTTTTAATGAAATTGTCATTTTAGGCATCTTTTTCAACCTTTACTTTTTGATTCAAAAAGGCTTCAAATGGAAAAACTTTGGTCATGAAAGTTGTAGAATAGATCTTTCCCTTTTCAAAAAGTACAAGAACATGACCTAATTCATTTTTGATCAAAAGTTATGGCTTGTCAAAGTTGCCTAAAATCACAAAATTTCAAAGTTTCTACCAAAGAGGTATTTTGCAAAATGACTTGATCAAGTGTTCTAAAGCTATCAAATGAACTTCTAACCCACACAACATGATCACACAACATCCAAAAATCAGAATGGGCCAAGGAATCACATGTTTTATGGCTTATGGAGCAAGACTTTTTCATAAGGATCAAAAGCAAGCCAAGTTGCAAAATCCATCATAGCCTCTCATCCACTTGCTGCCTAGTTTGCTGAACCACCCTAGCCCCTTCCTCACATCATGCTGCGCAGCACACCCTTGTTGTACTTGGCTAGAACATGACCCATGCTTCTCTTACACAAAAGTTGACATTTTGCAAAAGCAACCATACCTATCACAAAAGGACATGTCACTTCATCTGACCAATAGCATTTGTTTATACAAAGAAAATGCAAGCCAAAGCACATAACAAGCAAGCCTGAAACCAGCCATAGAACAACATTCTCATTTTCACTCCATTGAGCAAGAGCCTTCGAAACACTCTCCACAACTCACAAACACACAAACAAACTTCATAAACCTTCTCAACACATCTCCCTGAACACAAAGCAACCCTCAAAACAGCTTGAGAGCCACAGAATCAAAAACACGATTCTCACCTGACCTTGAACAGAACTCAAGCAAACCTTCAAGCCAGCCATCACAAACTTCAACCAAGCCTTGAAAGCTTCTCAAGAGGTCCAGGGGAGTTGTTTGCAAGCAAAACATCAGCCAGAAAGTGCCAGAAACTAAAGCTTCGATTCAGGTAACCTTGGAAATTCATTTTTCCAGAACCTTCATTTCTTGTGTCTAAATGATAAAGCATGCTTCCCTGAGTTCATTAAGCTTTTTACTTTTGAAAAAGATTGAGAAATGAGGTTGTATGATGTTTCTGAAATTTTTGCAGTTTTGAATGTTTGATTCGTATCTTGATTTTGTGTTGAAATAAATGGATTGTGTTGCTGGATTATTGTTTAGGGATGTTAGTTTAGTTGATCTGGAGAGTTTGGCATGATTTCATGGCGTATTGAGGGAGATTGAAGGATGAGGTAGCCGGAGAAGACGACCGGAACAGTGTTCCGGTCGCCTGAGAATCATTAAGGCTGGATTAGGGCTAATTAATTAGGGTTAGTGAGTTTGAATGTGAGTCGTCCAAACACGCGCGCAGTCAACTCCCGCCCCTGCCAGTTTGAATTTCGTCCATTGGATCTGATTACTTTCTTATTTTTCAGTTTTATTTCATTTTATTTTCCATTTAATTACATTGTCTTCTTCATTTTATTTAAAATAGTAAAACTTATTCAAAAATTCTGAAATTTTTTGTACAAGCTTTTATTTAATTTCAGAAACCAAAAATATTTTTATTTTTATTTTTTGCATTCAAAAAATATTTTTAAATATTTAAAAGTTTATTTTTAATTAATTAATGAGAATTAATTAATTAAAAATGCTTTTAGGTATTTAAAAATCACCAAAAAATTCATGAAACATTTAAAACCATTTAGAAACATTGTCCAACCCTCAAACCAAATTTCTTTTTTGATCTTGATGCATTTTGAGAATTTTCCATGGAATTAAAATCATTTTTATGCATTATTTTGATCCAAACTTCCAAAAATCATTTCTGTCTAACCATTGAGAGTTGGACCTTGATTCTTTTTGCATTGCATTGTGTTTAGCATGTAGTTTGTGAGATTAAATGGCCATGATTTGATCTTTCATTTTTCATTTGTTTGGCATTTTTCTTTTTAAAGAACCCTAAAACCCTAGAAAACTTAGGAAAATCATAACTTGAACTAGGTTAAGAGTTGGAACTTCTCCTTTGGGCAGTGGGTTAGTATAGGTTTAGGGATCCTTTGAGTGCATTTTCAATTTTTTATATTGATGTTTGCTTCTGATTTTGGTTTGTGTTTGATGCTTTGATCATAAACCCTAATTTGGGCTTCCTTTTGCATTCATCTTGCATTTGCATTCATACCTTGACTTGCCATAGCATTTTGTGCATCCATTTGATTCATGTGACATCTTAAGACATATTGAAAGCATGTTTGATAATTGCATCATGTATTTGCCATGTTGTATGTCATTTGCATTTCATAACTTTTCATATGTGTTCATGGTTCTTAACTTGTTTCATTTGCATCCATAAGCTTGTATGATCATCCCCATGTGTTGCTTCATGTTTGTAGCATCTCATAGCATCATTATCATCAAACACATGCTTCTGATTTTGGTTTGCATCATGCCATTTCATTTCATTTTGCATTGCATTGCATTTCTTTCACTAACTTTTCAGGTGGTAAGTAACTTTGAGAAAGTGAATTTGCCTTCACTTCTCACATTTTCTTTTCATCTCTCTTATGCATCATTACTGCATTTTGATATGTGTTTGAATTTGAGCTTGCTCATTCTTCTTCTTCTTACTTTCTTTCCTCAAGTGACTTGTCTTCTTAATTGAAGCAAGTTACTTTGCTTCTCCTGATCCTTTCATCTGCTTCCTGGTGGTTCCATTGAAGATTTCTCTTGTTAACCTCACAAACCTTAGGAACAACCAAGCATGGCAATGATTAGGGTTTTGTTTAGTCTCCCCTTTTAGTTTTACCTTTGTGTCTCTTTTGAGTCTTCTCTTCTCATCTCATAATCAGGGACTAAACCCTAAAGGCTTTAAGGCTTTGAGATTAAGCTTATGCCTGCATCCTTCTATTAGGATGGAGTGTATAACTTTAATCCTAAGTGTTAAACCCTTAATGTGTTTAAACCTCTTAATAAATTCACTTAATAATCATCAAGACTTCACACTTGTAACTTGGGCCTTGTATTAGGGTTCTAATTCTTCCTTAATTGGTTAAGAAGGACTAACCCTAGTGTTAATGGACAAGTCCCCCTCAAGTTGTCTTACAAACCATAAAACACACTTCTTCATCTTAGCATTAACTAAAATCCACTTAATAAAGGCTTTGTTTTGTCATAAGGTTAATCCCTAATCATGGATTAAGTCGAGGAGTCTTCCTCAGCTTAAATATTCTCATCTATTATCCTTCTATTAGGATGGTGTAATGAGTCTGTTTAATCCCTGATTGTGGCTTAATCTCATTACTCAACACTAAACAAAAACCACAAAAACATCTAATTAATCACAAGTAGGTTAATGATCTTAATCCTACACCATGATGATTAAGTGTGGGATGCTGACTTCACACTTAAAGTATTCTCATTACCCCTAATCAGAGGGAGGATGTGATGAGTTTACTAACCCATTGGTCTAGGCTTAAGCTCATTAACTTATGACAAACTTTCAAAAGCAATAAAAGACTGAAAATCATCAAAACAAACAATAATCGTCTCCTCCGGGATTCTTTTCTCATCTCATTCACTCATAAACGAGAACTCGCTTCTTCCGTCTAATGCAAGACAGTTTGCACCTGAGCCAGACAGGTCATACACTTGAGCATAGACAAATAAGCAGTTCACAAGTCAACTTACCTTTCAGTCTCTTTGGGTCGAACTACGGTGTTCTGACTTCCTCATTGCACGAGAGGATACGTAGGCATAACTTAACAGTTATCGAACAAAAAGTCTCTGTACATTCCCCCTCTTTCTAGCTTTATTATTTAAGCCTCATGATCTTGAGCATTTCACTCTTGTCCTCACACTGACACTATATATATTACACTTCACTTCTTTTACACTGACACCTGTACATCCTTTTCCAGCTCTTTACACACAAATTGCACTGACACTACCCCTTTAAAACACAAATCTTTTAAGCGTGGATCCCGTCGAGTACGGCGGACAATCTGGGTGCTAATACCTTCCCAGGTTGTAACCAACCCCCTTTCTCAGTCTCTCTGGTTTGCAACCGCCTTATCCACATCTTTCTAGGTCTATGCAGCATTACCTTTCCTCCGGGATAAAAATGCCTAGCTGGCGACTCTTTTCTTTTCCAGTGAGTTCACTCCTGTGTGTTCTCATTGTTCCCTTTCGCCGACCGTTCGCGTCTGTACCTTTATTTGGGCCATTCCCATTTATCGGGAGCGACAGTATGGTCAGAAGATGGATCTGAAAGCTCCAAGCTTGGTTATCTGCTGATGAGCGAAGCGACTTAATTGACACATAAAGATTGATTTGCTTTGAACGATTGCCAATGTCAAGCAAGGGCCGCCTGTTCAGCTGGGGAGAAAAGATAGGAAGATTTGATCCTTGTTTGCTTGCCCCTGTCTGTAGGGTATTTGAAATAAATCTGGTGGGGAAGCTTTGACAATGGCCATGACATGACCTGCCCCTGATTGAGCCTTTGAAGGTGATCTTGCCCCTGATTGAGCTGTATGAAGATAATTTGCCTTTGATTGGGTTGTTGAGAATGGTTTTGCCCCTGATTGATGGACTTTGAGATAAACTGCCCCTGATTGGGATTGTTGAAGATGATTTGATTCAAATTCCTCTTTTGATTGTCTCTTGTTGGGATTGTACTGATGTCAAGCACTGATTTGCAATTAAATTATTCATACACAAATGGTAGTGTTAATGTAAAGTTCATGTAAGTTTTTTTTTAAAAAAATCAATTTATTTGAATGCCGTGATAGTGTGACGAATGGACCATTGGCCCAAACGTGGTGCTGATTTAAAAAGTGCGTAAAAGATGCAGCAAGAATAATGTGCAAACGAGAATGAAGATTAGCAAATATATAGGAGTCAATTTACGCAACCTTGCTGGTAGCATGCTTTCGGAATAAACCCTGCCTCAATTAGGTCTTTTGAGGGTTGTAACGTGGTCTGGTTAATGGTTTGAGAAACAAAGGATATAAGGCTCAAATGATTTGTACCCATCCCTTCTTCATGATGTTCTTCAGTCCTATGTTCAGTTAACTTTACACATGCATTTGTTTTCGATTTTGCAAGAGTGGAGATGAAGCTTTGAAGTTCGCTTGGAAGTGGCAGTCATCTTATTTTGCTGGTGACCCTTTGATTTTTGATTTGGTGGTCACTGATATTTGTTTTTTTTTGCTTTTACTGAGGATTTGAGTTTCTCCTTTGATTTGTTTCTTTTTTGACTAAGTCTCCCTTCGGGTGCTCAACTTAGTGGTTTTTTCTTTTCTCTTTTTTTTTTGTTTGAATGTTGTGACTGCCAAGTCATTTGTTGATGGTCCTCCGACGGGATATCTCATCTTGCGATTCGAAGGTGTAGTCAGGTTAACTGAACAACTACCCTGCCCCGAGTTAAATGTAAGGGTTTATATCCGAAAGAAACTCCTACTTCTAGGCTCGAAGTGGTTGACTAGGGATTAACTCCTTATATCTCCAGTGTTTGGGGATTTGAAAGAATGCATGTACATCATTGACGAGGTTTTATCTGAAAGCATACCGCAACAGTTATGGGTATTTCGTTTTCATCATCCTCCCTCAAATATTTGCTAAAGTGAAGTGAGGGAAATATTTTTGTGATTTTTGTGATAAATGATAAATATGAGTGAATGCGAATAAATTGATTCAAAACATACATAAACATAACATTAACATAACCAAGTAGAAACGATAACAATGTTCAGAGCAAATAGTACTTAAACAAACATTACAAAACAACAGGAATGCATAAATAATAAATGGTGATGGCTGCCTTGATTTGAGGAATTGAACTTCTCTTGATTGAATGCTTCAAAGTTGGAGACTACTCAGCTTGGTCTTCAACAACCCCTTCAAATGTCTTTACTTGTTGGCACCGTGTGACGGCATTGGATCGTTCTGGACATTTGGATTTCTCGGAGTGAGAGTGAGGTCCTTAGAATTGATCATATCCTGAATCAAGTGCTTGAAGGCATGGCAGTTCTTAATAGTGTGACCTGGAGTGCCTTTGTGATACTCACAGCGAGAATTGGCATCATAGTTCCGGGCATTGCCAGTCTGAGGTGGCATATCTCTCAAAGTGAGAGGTCCTTTTGCCGTTAGCTGTTTAAAGATTTCGGTATATGTCATAGGCAGGGGATCAATGTGCCTATCATATCCTCTTTGCTGATATGGTGGACGCTGTTGAGGAGCGCGTTGTTGTTGTTGACCAGGCCGTGGTGGATAAGCCGGTTGCTGGTATGGATTGGGCGCATATTGCGCAGCTGCAACCATAGGATGTGGTTGATAAACCATCTGAGGCGAAAATAGAGCTTGAAAGGTCTGCTGATAAGGCATTGGAGGAACTGGCTGATATGGCATAGGAGCATATTGTGCAGCAGCAACATAGGGGTACTGGTAGTAAGGAACTGGTGCAGGTGCACTCTGTTGAAAATTCCCACTTGCAGCAGAAATGGCATTTGTGTCGCCCTTTTTATACCCGTTGAAAGGCTTCTTGGCATTGTTCTGGCTGTTAGAACCTCCTTGGATCTTTTCGCTTTTCAAACCTTCTTCGATTCTTTCTCCGACCATCACCATGTCTGAAAATCCAGAAGATACACGGCTGATCAGCTTCTCGTAATATTGCCCCTGTAGGGTACCCATGAAGATATCGATCAATTCACGGTCAACCAATGGAGGATGAACTCTGGCAACTAGCTCCCTCCAGCGTTAGGCGTACTCTTTAAAGGATTCGCTCTCCTTTTGAGACATACTCTGAAGTTAAGTACGGTTAGGAGCAAGGTCAGTGTTGTACTTGTATTGCTTTTTGAATGCGTCAGATAGATCAAGCCAAGTATGAACATTGTTGCGTTCGAGTTGCATGTACCATTCTAGAGATGCTCCAGACAGGCTGTCTTGGAAGAAATGGATCATAAGCTTATCATCTTTGGCATGAGCGGCCATTTTCCTGCAGTACATCCTCAAATGAAGCTCAGGACAACTGAGGCCTTTGTACTTCTCGAATTCTGGAAGTTTAAACTTAGCAGGGATCACAACATCTGGAACTAAGCACATGTCTGCAGCACTCAGAGAGGTTGAGTTGTGTCCTTCCATGATTCAGAGTTTTTCAGCTAACTCACGGCACATCTTCATAGCTTCAGACTCTTGAACAGCGTGAGGATTGGTGATTGGAACAGCAGTATGCATCTCATACTCAACTTGATGATTCTCTTCAGTTTGAGGAAACTGGACTTGAGTTGGAATAGGTTGAGCTTGAGGAATAGCACCAACAGTAACACCAGAAGCAGGTATTGGTTGGGAAGTGACCTCTTCAACAGCAGGAGTGAAACCTGGAGGCAGACCATAGACCAAAGGATTTGGAACTGGAACTGAAGGCATTGCTCGCGAGGTAGATCCTTGCACTTGAGCATTGTTCATTGCGGCAGCAGCTTCGCGACGTTCTTCCATTCTTGCCAAAGCTTGCAAAGTCTCATAAATCTGGTCAATCTTGCCTTTGACCGAGTCAATCTCTTCCCTCATAGCAGCTTGCTCTTCTTGAATCACGTCCATCAGTCTTCTAGTGTTGGCTCTAGTTAGATACGGTCGTCTAGCTCGATACGGGCGTCGGGAAACCAACTTGATTTACTGAAGATGAAGGAACATGCAATGAGTTTTCGGCTTTGGAATGAAATGCAATACGAACAAATAATGCAAATGAGATGATATGCAATATCAGAATCCAGGATCACAAGATCAAGGTCTCACGAGTCCAAGGTACAGATGGAGGATACTCTGATCAGGAACTCACTGGGTAGACTCTAAGGTTTTAGGGATCCCAAAGTTATCAATTCATATGGTTGTTCATCACACATGCCATAAGCATGACGGTTGATTGACTCCACCATATGAATCTATTTTGGGTGAGATTTTCGTATTGACAACCCACGAGAGCAAGTTTTCTCGGGAGTCCATACTACGTGATCATCGACACAAGGTTTAAACAAAGTCCTGGAGTTATGGAACTTTCTCAACTGTTTGATGCACGTGTCAATTTCATACATTCTTGACAGTCAATCAACTCCATTGAGTAAGTCTATTCCAAGTGAGGTTTTCGTATCGGGCCACGCGAGAGCGAACCCTGGTGCCCAATACTACGCAACCATCAACCGATGTTTTAACCAAAAGGTTCTAAAGGTCCTCAGAGTTGATGACCCTAATGAAAGCAACTGAGCACACACGTCAAGGACTTGACGGTTGTCAGAATTCTCATTAGAATCTACTCCAAGTGAGGTTTTCGTATCGACAACCCACGAGAGTGGTTCTCTCGGGAGCCCATACTACACAACCTCGCTAACTTATGTTTGTACTCGCAAGCCCGGGTATAGAGCTTTTCCCTCAAGTTTCTTTTACAAAGTATCGATCCAAATTATAGTACCAAGGAACCACAAGATATATAATATGGAATGCGATAAAGAAAGCGATAAAAATAAACAAGCAAGGCATAAAAGCAAACATCCAAACAAATGCGGGAACCTAGACTAGGCTTGACTCGCATAGGGGTGAACCATTCCCCAGCAGAGTCGCCAGCTGTCGTACCCCGAAAAATACGACCTTACGCGATCCGGAATGGATGGAGCCGCGCGCCGGATGGACTGTAGAGTCGCCACCTAATTCTATTTATTCCCGAAGAGGGAAATGGAAGATATAGATACAACCCGGGAAGAGAAGGATGAGGACAAAGGTCAACGGAACCATTGCCTGGGTTTGGGAGTCGGTTATGCAGGGGGAAGGTATTAGCACCCCCTACATCCATCGTACTCGATGGGAACCATCTAAGTTATCGCGCGTGAAAGGATGTCTATGCTTAAACGAATTGCTTGCTAAAGGGAAATGAGTTGAAATTATAAGTTAGATTGAACATAGGTGCTCGGCAAGGATTGAGATCCTCGTGCCTACGTACTCCCGTGTGCAATGGGAAAGTCAGAGCCTCGTAGTTCGGCCTACTAAGGGTAATGGTTATTTGATTTTATTACCTTTCTTCGACGAAAGGGTTTAGGAGTCGAATGTACTAAAGACTATGGATAGTTTATCTCGTCCAACAAGATGAGCGTCTTGCGTCGAAATAATCGGAGCGAGTAACGAGAGCTCGTTATCCTCCTTTCTACCGCTTAAGGCTCGTAGCGTACAAATCTTCTCGTTTTTATTAAAGTGTTTTGTTTCCTAAGACCGCTTGACGTTGGATCAAGGGTTTGGATTTAATCGAAACGTTTTGGTTTTTTGAGGTTAAAAGGGTAAGTGCAAGTGGAGTTTATTTTTGTAGTTTGTTAGCGAGGCACGAAGCGCTCGGCTCGCAAAGAGAAATGGATCCTAATAAACGAAATAAAATAAAAAGGTGTGAGTGTGCAAGTGCAATCGCTTGGCGTTGGACCAAGGATTCAGAATTAAATAAAATACGGAAAATAAATTGCGTACAAAGTAGTGGGAGAGTGACACAAAGTAAATACAGGGGATTGCGCGAAATAAAGAGGTCTCGTTGTAGTTAGCCCAAGAGGAAGCGTGTGTGCAGTGTTTTTGAACTATTCGAAGGCGTTCGGCCTGTTTAATCGGGACACAACTATTCGAAGGCGTTGGACCTTTTAATCGAGCGCAACTATTCGAAGGCGTTGGACCTTTTTGGGACGCGTCGAAATTTAGTTCGTGAACTACCTTAGAATTGATTCAAAATTGGAATCATTCTATAAGGAGTCGAAACATAATTTAAAATGCGAAAATAAATTAAATAAATTGAATTGCTAGAATTAAATAAGAATAAAATAATGAATTAAATAATCAAATGAATTAAATAATATCAAGATAAAATGAATTAAATTAATTTACATGTTTGTTTGTCGAAATAATAAAATAATAAAAAATTAATTACAAGGAGGGCCTCATATTGACCAAATATCACCGATTTAATGAAATCGGGTGAAAAATGGCCTTTTGTCAAGTCATTGGCCCATATAAAAATAAAAAGAAATTCAAAAAACAAACGAAAATATTGAAATAAAACATAATCCAATAAAATGTCCTAGAGAATTAAAGTATGAAATAACAAGAATTTTATAAAAGAAATTAAAAAGAATGAAAAGAAAAAGTGAGGAAATGGGGCGAGGCATAGCAGGCTGGGTGCAAACAAAAAGCATGTTGGGTTTTAGTGGTGATGTATGGCAATGAATATTCTGAAAATAAACTTAAAATAAACCCAATATATAAAACTAATTTTATAAAAACAGAATTTAAACAAAATGAACAAAATATAATAAAAGTAAAACTGTATATGCTTCAACCAAAACATGAAGGCCAGGTGCGTGTAGGGCCTGTATTCAGTCCAAAGGCTTACAAAGCCCAACAATTTATTCAAAAATAAATAATTAAAAACATGAAAGCAGAAGACATATAAACATAGAAGAAGAAGAACACGGTTCAGAAACAAAATAACCTTGGCTCTCTTGCTTCAAATCCCGCCTGAACATGGTCTCCTTCCACCTACAATCGCCCGAAAAAACAAAACTCTCACCATCGATTAGCTCAGTTCTTCCTTTCTTCTCACAAATGCGGTCCAAGAAAACAAACTCAGAATGGCTTTTCGCGGCGGTGGATCTCTTTTCATGCTCATTTTGCGGCCGACGGCCTCCCCATCTCTCCCTCACGAATCTTTCACTCGGATGCTTCAGCTCTCTCCTTCGAAGATCTCGCGGCAGATTTGGATAGCGAGTTCACGGTTTTGTTTGTGGATCTGCTTTTTACGGTTTTGGTTTCTCAAGTTTTGTGGTGAGGGTTGTGAACGTCCAGAAGGTGACGGTTTTTGGTGAGTTTTGCCGTGGTTGGTTCGTGAAGAAGCTGGTGTAAAATGGTTCTGGTTTTGTTTCGTAGTGGGTTTGTGTAGCGGTTTACGGCGGATTCCGTAGAGGATGGTGGTTGGGTTTACAGTGGTTTGGTTTGAGGTAAAGGCGGCGGTGACGAATGGTGGTTGATGGAAGATGGTGGTAAGGAAGTTGAGGCCGTGAAACGGTTTTGGTTGCTGGTTGCGGGTTGCGATTTTGTGGGCTGAAGGAAGGTTTGTGAATCTCTGCGTGTTCTGAAAAATAGGCAAGGTTTATGTGTTTTGATGATGAATAAAGGTTGAGTTACGGTGGTGTGAAGGTTTAGAGGTTTGCTTTCAGCGTTGGTTTTTTCTAACCGCAGAAGATTTACTCAGGTTTCAGAGTTTTTTATTTTGGTTTTTTTTGTGATTTGGTAATGGTAGTGAATGATTTCAAAGGTGTGGTGAGGAAGATGAAGGTATATGAATGGTTATGTGAGTGAAGATTTTCGTTGAAGTTCTGTGTTTGGTTTTTTAGCAGGATGGTGTAGAGGAATCACTCTGTGATTTTGTTGAAAAGGAAATAAACAAATTTTGTTTTTTTTTTGTATTTTTGAAACTTGAATTTAGAAATTTGACATACTTTTGCTGAGATATTCCAAGCCCCCTCTTAGTGTAAAAGAATGGCAGTTTTTATAGAGAGAAAATGCAGGGGCAAAATGGAGACTTGGGAGGAATCTGAATTTACAGGCTGTAAAATGGAAGTTTGTTACCGTGTTTGCAATTTTAGTGGAAGGAATGTTGTTGCACTGCATTTTGTGCTCACTTGAAGAAGTTGTTGTGTGTGGGCAATATTGTGACTGCAGTGTGTATTGTGAAAAGTTCGTGATGCTGAAAAATATAAAAATGTACATGGTTTATGGAAAGTGGGTTATATTGAGACACTATAATGATAATAATAATGAGAATAAATAATAATAATAATAATAATAATTATAATAATAATAATAATAATAATAATGGAAAGTGAATTCAAATGATAATAACATAATAAATAATAACAGGAATAATAAAAAGTGAATTATAATAAATAAATAAAAAACAATAATAATAATAATAATAATAATAATAATAATAATAATAATAATAATAATACTAATAATAATAATAATAATAAAAAGTTAATGATAATGGACTTTGAAATAAAATTAAAATGATTTTTAAAATAGAATAATGGAAAAAGAAACTAAAATATAAGTGGAATTTTTTGTTAGAATTTTTGTAATGCCTAAAATAACAAAGAACAGAATAAAGCTTGAAATAAGAAAAGAATGCCTTTTTTTTGAATTTTTCGAATAAAAGGAAACAGAACATATTTTTTTGAATTTTTATAGTATCAGACAAAAAATAAAAGGGTACGCATTTTTTTGAATTTCTAAAAAATGATGAATCAATAAAATAAAAGGTGCGGGTAGGACAAATTTGGGGTATGACACGCTGCAAGTGTTAAAAGATAACAAATTGTTTGCTAAATTCTCCAAGTGTGAATTTTGGTTGAAGACAATGAGCCTTTTGGGACATGTAATATCTGGTGAAGGTATAGCAGTAGACCCTTCGAAGGTCAGTGTTGTGCTTGATTGGGAACCTCCGAAGACGGTAACGGAAATTAGAAGTTTTCTTGGTTTAGCTGGTTATTATCAAAGGTTTATAGAAGGATTTTCTAATTTGGCGTTGCCATTGACTCAATTGACCCGGAAGGGTCAAGCCTTTATTTGGGATGTAACTTGTGAGAGAAGCTTTGAAGAATTGAAAAAGAAATTGACTTCGGCACCGGTATTGAATTTATCGAATCCGAATGAAGCTTTTGTTGTGTACTGTCATGCATCTAAAATGGGTTTAGGTGGTGTGTTAATGCAGGTTGGTAAAGTAGTAGCTTATGCTTCAAGACAGTTGAGGATACACGAGAGGAATTATCCTACTCATGATTTAGAATTGGCGGAAGTGGTTTTTGTGTTAAAAATATGGAGGCTTTATCTCTATGGGTCGCGATTTGAAGTCTTTAGTGACCATAAGAGTCTGAAATATTTATTTGATCAGAAGGAACTTAATATGAGGCAGAGGAGATGGTTAGAATTTTTGAAAGATTATGATTTTAATTTAAGTTACCATCCGGGAAAGGCAAATGTAGTAGCGGACGCATTAAGCCGGAAAACAGTTCATATGTCGGCTATGATGATGAAAGAGATGGATTTAATTGAGCAATTTAGAGACTTAAGTATGGTGTGTGAGATAACACCTGGAAGTGTCAAGTTGGGCATGTTACGAATAAATAATGAATTTCTTGATGCAATTAAGGACGGCCAACGACAAGATGTGAAATTGGTGGACTTAATGCCTACCGAAGGAAATGATCAAGGCGGTGATTTTAGTTTAGATAATAAGGGTATTTTGAGATTTCGGGAGAGAATTTGTATACCCGATAGTGTTGAACTAAAGAAAGCAATTCTAGAAGAGAGCCATCGGAGTAGCTTAGGTATTCACCCGGGAGCTACAAAGATGTACCATGACTTGAAGAAATTATTTTGGTGGCACGGTATGAAACGAGATATTGCACACTTTGTCTATGCTTGTTTAGTATGTCAGAAATCAAAAGTAGAACATCAGAAGCCTTCGGGGCTGATGCAACCTTTAGAGATCCCAGAGTGGAAGTGGGATAGTATTGCTATGGATTTTGTGACAGGTTTGCCGAATACTGCGAGAGGACTGGATACTATTTGGGTAGTGGTGGACCGGTTGACTAAGTCCGCGCATTTTATTCTGATTAACATCAGTTACCCGTTAACTAAGTTGGCGGAGATTTATATCTGAGTTGTGAAATTGCATGGTGTACCGTCAAGTATAATATCAGATAGAGATTCGCGATTTACCTCTGAGTTTTGGAAAAGTTTGCACGAGGCTTTGGGTTCTAAGTTGAAATTGAGTTTGGCTTACCACCCACAGACAGATGGACAATCCGAGAGGACTATCCAGTCATTAGAAGATTTGTTGAGAACTTGTGTGCTAGAAAAAGGTGGTGCATGGGATACACATTTGGCACTGATTGAATTTACTTATAATAATAGCTATCATTCAAGTATTGGAATGGCGCCGTTTGAAGATCTTTATGGTAGAAGATGTAGAACACCTCTGTGTTGGTATGAGATTGGTGAAAATGTTATGCTTGGGCCTGAGATTATTCAGCAGACTACTGAAACTATTCAGATGATCAAAGAGAAAATGAAAGCGTCTCAGAGTCGGCAGAAAAGTTACCATGATAATAGAAGGAAAGACTTAGAGTTCAGTAAGGATGACCATGTATTTTTGAGAGTCAACCCGATAACCGGTGTTAGACGTGCGTTGAAGTCTAAGAAGTTGGATCCTAAGTTCATTGGACCGTATCAGATTATGCAGAGAGTAGGCAAGGTTGCTTACAGAGTGGCATTACCATCGGAACTTTCAAATTTGCACAAAGTGTTTCATGTATCGCAACTCAGGAAATATGTGTCTGATCAGTCACATGTAATTCAAAGAGATGAAGTGCAAATCCGTGACAATCTTACGGTGGAGACTTTACCGTTGAGGATTGAAGATCGTAAGATGAAGCAGCTACGAGGCAAAGAGATACCTCTTGTGAGGGTAGCTTGGGGAGGAGCTGCTGGTGGAAGTGTTACCTGGGAACTAGAAAGCAAGATGCGGGAATCATATCCAGAGTTATTCCATTCAGGTATATTTTCGAGGACGAAAATAATTAAGTGGGGGAGAGTTGTAACGCCTTAATTTTTATATTTATTTTTGTGAAATAAATATTAATATTTTAATGGCATAATTGAATTAATTGGTGAAGAAAGTATTTTATGAGAATAATAATAATAATAATATAAGGTGTACTATTATAATGTTGTTATTATTTAAATAAAATAAAATAAAAGAGTTAGTTAGAGGTTTAAGGGGCAAAGGTGGAATTGTTGTTTTATGAAAAGAGGAATTAGGAAAACAAACCTCATTCATCGTATTTTGACGAAGAACAGAGAGGTCTAGAGAAAGAGGAGAAGAAGGACAAGGTCAAGGATCGTAGATCACCAAGACAAAAAGTTGTGAAGGAAAGCTTCGATTTTAAGGTAAGGGGGGAAAGGGTTTATGATTGGTGATAGGACATAGAAGGGTAATTGGGAGTTCCTTCCTCCCTTAGGTATTTTTAAGAGATTATGTTAATAATGATTGAATTGATGCAATATTGTGAAATTGTTGATGAATATGATTATACGATGTGTTTTGAAAATATATTTGGTGTTGTGTGTTTGGTATTGGGAGAAATGGCATATAAAGGTTATGGGGGATATGATGAACAAAGAAGAGGATTAAACCTCATAGATTCCCTAATTTGATCTAGGAAAGTTTATTAATAAAACTAGTTGAGGTTATATGTATAAATGGATAGTAAACATGTGAATTGGTTGGTTTTGAGTGCTAAATTCGACTTAGAATGATTGGGGTTCATGCAGGTGAGAAAAGAGGAAGAAAATGGGAAAAACATAAAAATCAGAATTTTGGGAGTCAGATGCCCTGACACGGGCCGTGTCCCATGATACGGGTGGCCGTGTCAGGCTTCGGGAAATGAGTTTTTGTAATTGGGAGGGGCGTGTCCCCAGGCCACCTGACACGGGCCGTGTTAGGGGACACGGGAGGCCGTGTCAGGCCACTGTAAATGTGATTTTTCGCCCGTTTTAAGGTGGATTTGACTCATTCTTCTAATGTAGGATTATATTAGTGAAATAAGACTTTGAGGACGTTCTAATAGTGGATATAGGACTTGACAATTAATGGCATAAGAAAGCCTAAGCGTTTAATTGAATTATATGAATATGTAGATTGTTATAATTGTGAATAACATGAGATATGTGTATGCTCTGTGTGTAAATAAGATGCACTGATGGTTGGTTGATGAGATCATGATGATCGTAAAGCATGATGTGTTCATGTGTATTGTGATATGGTATACGTTGTTGTGTCTACATGCGCATACATTTGATGGAATAATCATGTCGTGGATGTGATTATTCGGGATTCGTTGAGAATCGTGGTTACAGGGATGACCGTGTCTTGTTGGAGACGTTAATGATGCATTTGGGGTTCTATTTAATGAACTGTTATTGTGAGTTGGTATCGCATTTGCATTGTGCATTTGAGTCGCATTGCATTATGATTGATTGAATAATATGATTGATAATTTTGTATGATTAGGGGTGAATTACTTCTTCATATATGTCGTATGTGTCGTTACATTATGAATCTATTTCTCACCCCCTCTGTTTGTTTTGTTGTGTATGTACTTCTTCGGAAGTGCAGACAATTCAGGTACTTGAGAAGTACGTTGGTGTGATGTCTGTGTCCTAGGAGCTCTGATATGTAACGGGAACGGGGATCTTTGTCCACATTTACTTTTAATGTTTAGAAAAACTTATTTTTATAATTAAACTTGAATTGAAGAACCTTATTATGTGTGATTTGTTAAGCCTTTGAGCTATTGACGTTAAAGATTTGCATTCCGTTGTTTTCTTTTATTAACGATTTTGATGAACGATGATGATGTAACATTTCACTTTGGACAAGTAACTCTGATTTTATTAAAGATTTATATAAATATTTCTGTGGGAAAAGTGGGTGTTACAATATGCAAAGCCTTGTTGTGATTACGCCCCTCCGTACTCAAGTTAGCATCGGTGAAACCTAGTCCATGACTAGTATTGACATTAGCAACCACCGTTTCTAACTGATTCACTGTGATCTCCTCAGGCACATAAGCTGCATGCAAGACTTTAAGTAATGCATTCTGGTGAGCCTCAGAACACATGAGCAGAGATAGTATAGAGATCTTGGAGGGTGTTTAATGGAGTTGATCCATAACTTTATAGTCACTCCTTTTGATGATCCTCATAAACTCGTCTACATCCTGATCAAAAGGTGTCTTCTAAGTTTCTTTTACAGCTGATTCTTCTGGTACCACACTCTTGCCTTTTGCTTTGGCAGCAGCTTCTGCCTCAGCATTGACTCTTGGAAATTGTGAAGCAAAGAGACGTCTGCTTCGAGTGAAGCCTCCGCCTCTCCCAACATTGTCAACTTGTGGTATAGGTATTGAGGAGTCAAGAGTAGCCTTCTTTCCATGGCAGTAAAGATCCGAACCATAATGCCAAGGCACAACATTGTTGTTATCATAGGGAACTAGTCCAGGCATCGTGATGGTCACTGGACTAATTGCAGCAGAAGAAGGAGTTGTGATAGTCTGTGGATCATAGTAGATGGTGACAGGAGGTATGACTGAAGGATGCGTAGGTGCAGGGATTTGTTGATGTTGAGGAGGGTGTTGTTGAAAATTGTTGTTGAGAGAATCCGGAACATGAATGGTTGCTGGATCATAGTAAATGGTAATTATGGAGATGTCGTCACTGGTGGTGTTTGTTGTTGTTGTAGAAGACTCTGTTGAGATAATGTTTGCTGGTGTTATAGGAGGGATTTTTGTTGCAGTTGTAGAAGATGGAACCGTTGATGTGATCTGTAGAATGCCTTCTTTGATAAGACTGTTAATACTGTTCTTCAGATTTGCACAACCATTAGTAGAGACTTTGCAAGTTTCACAACAGGCCTCACAACCTGGAAACACTCAGCACTTCAATAGATGAGATTTTACTTTGGTCAGTGGTGTTTGAATACTTGCAATGTCGTCAATCAGAATTGTTGGTTGGTCCTCCTCAATAGCATTAATCCTCGGCCCACCATGATTCGGTATTGGATTCTTTGTGACATTTGGTGGAGGTGCAAAATTCAAAGCGTTGGAGTCAATCAGATCTTGAACTTTCATGTGCAGGGCCCTGCACTTCTCTATTGAATGACCAGGTGCATTGGAGTGAAAAGCACATCTGGCATTGACATCATAATTCCTTGGAAGATTCAAAGGATCTGGTGGAGCTAAAGTTCTCAGTTCAGTCAAGTTGAGCTTCAATAGTTGTGGGAGTAAAGTTGCATAGGGCATCGGGATGGGATCGATCACCCTGTTAGTTTGAGACAGCCTTTATTGGAAAGGACGTTGCTGCTGATTGTTGTTGTTGTAAGATCTTTGCTGTTGTGGAGGTTATTGTTGTTGTTGTTGAGGAAACTGTTGCTGAGGTGCTGGAGCAGGAATGGTGACTGCGGCCACTGATCTTTGCAAGTACTGGGGTCTTCCTCTATTGACATGTACTACATTAGTCTCTCCTGTTCTTCTAGGTCCTAAGAAGGGTTTCCTTGCATTGCTGGAGCTAGCGCCATTGTTAGAAATCTTACCCATCTTCAATAGGCTTTCAATTCTCTCTCCCTCTATAACCACATCAGCAAAGCTAGTAGAAGAGAAGGCAGCAAGTCTATCAATATAGGTTCCTTGAAAGGTGTTCATAAACATATCAGCCATTTCCCTTTTAGACATAGTTGGCTGGACAGCAGCAGTAAGTTGTCTCCACCTTTGAGCGTATTCACGGAAACTTTCTCTCGAGGACTGAGACATACCTATCAAGAGGGTCCTGTTGGGTGCCATATCCAAGTTGTACGGATATTGGCGTATAAAGGCCTCAGCTAAGTCTTTCCAGTTCCTGACAGTAGCCCTTGATAGGTGTGAATACCACTCTCTGGATGCCCCAGTCAAGCTATTTTCAAAGTAAGACATCCACAGCTTCTCATCCATGGTGTATGCTTTCAATCTTCCCATAAAAGATTGCAAATGGGTACGAGGACAGGAAGTACCATTATACTTTTTAAAGCATGGAGGTTTGAACTTGTGAGGAATCCTTACCCCTTCAACTAGGCCCATATCCATCACATCAAACCCCAAAGAATTTTTTGATTCCAGGGATCTCAGCTTCTCATATATCTCGTCCAGACGACGGTCAAAAACTTCATCAGCCCCAGCACCTAACATTGTAAACTGCTCGTCTTGAGGATCTTCCTGTAGAACACGATCTCCAGTGTTTCTATGGGTATTTCCAATAACATTAACTTCAGGGTTGTTGTGGGGCCCAAACTCAGGTGGATTTGTTTGTGGCTGATCACGCGTGTTGTTACTTGTACCCCCAGTGCCTGCATGGTTATCTTCTGGAGGTTGCCACTCGACTAACTCCCTCAATCTTTCTTGGGTTTGTGCTAGCCCAATCATCACAGCCATGAATTGATTCATTTGAGTCCTTACATTTGTCCTCACATCAGTCATCTGAGTCCTCACATCTGTTAGTTCTTGTTGTAGCTGATCCATTTGTAGACTCGGAAGGTTGTTGTGAGTCGGATATCTGAGGATGCGATTGACTGGAAAGACCCTCCTGCGAGCAATATTTCCTGAAACAATAAACAAAGTGAGAAAACAACAACAAAACTCCTGCAACACAAAGAATATGAAGTTAGCATGCAATGCAATATGTTTATTTGTCTTCAGAGGGTATCCGGTTTGGTTCTTGGTTTTGACCTTCCAGACCTCTGGGGAATAAATATGTTGAAGCAAACAAAGTCCATGAGAAAATCCAATACATAATCATAAAAGTACAAGTGGTATTGCCAAATAGTTCATGAATTACAACAAAACAAACTCCCATGGTGAATCAAAATACAATTAAATTCAAGAATACAACAAACAAAATCACCATGGTGAGCTACAACATAAATAAATAGGTACAAGCAAAGAAAATCAAACATCCAGCCCAAAAGCATCCTCCTTGACTTCCTTCAGGGGAGTATGAGTTACTGGCCCAACTTGATGCTTTGTGATGGTTCTAATGAGAAGGTTTTTGGCTGCAATGGAATTTGTCATCTTCTGATACCTGTCTTGTTCTTTGGATATCTTCAACCCCGCCCGGAGTTTCAACTCTGAGATCTCCTTATGAACTGCTAACAGTGCCTTTTGGCTTCTTTTCTCATTGGCTTCCAACTGCTCTATTTTGGCTTGCATCTTCTGGTCTTCTATCATGCGAGCCTCAGTTATCCTAACCCATCTATCCTGACTCTCTTCCAGGTAATGCTCAGCTCTTGCCTTTTGAATCTTTGCCTCCTTGCATGCATTCTTCAACACAAGTTCCCCTGCTCGGGCTTTCCTGATGTAGTCGTCAGTCTTCTCAATCTTGGTCACATGCTCTATGCGTAGCTTCTCAAACCTTTCAATGTCTAAACGTCCATCATTCCTCTCCCAAAGGGTCTTCTTCAAAGCTTCAGCTAGCTGGGCATTTCTTTCCTTCATCTTTTCAAACTCTTCCAGACTGACTGTGGCTATAGGCTCAACTGCTGATGGCCCTGGCACATCCTCTAGGGTGAATGGCATACGAGTAACCTGTCCTCTGATGTGAGACCATTCAGTGTACTAAGCAGAAGCTATGTTGTTGCACTTCCCCAAAATGGCAATCCCTTTAGTCTGTATGTTGTCCCAAGCCCAGGCTGCTTGTCGGACAATGGCATGATTGTTTTGAAAGGCACAATAAAGAGACTCTGCTAAGTCCTGCTCCCTTGGTGGATGTATCAATGCATATCCCAACTGTCTTTTGAAAAGTAAAGGATTGTCGTTGATGCAACCCTTCACTCCAATAAGTGGCACATTTGGGTATTTCCCACAGCTTGTTATTATGTCTCGGCCCTTGGTGTTCTGAGTACACCACCTGATATCTTCTGAAGTAAGGGCAATCATCCTCTTAGCCCAATTCCTTGACTGATGTGGATTCAAGAAAGCTTCCGTCTTTGGCATATGTCTTATCAACCAGCTGTATAAGAGAGGTGCACAACATCTTACCAGTCTTCCTCTCTGTTTCTCATTCCTCTGATGAACTGAGTAGTAAAAGTCTCCTAATAAGGTGGGAACTGGGTTCTTTAGCATAAAGATGTGGATAGCATTCTTGCTTACAAACTTGGGCTCGTCTGCAAACAAGATGATACCATAAATATTGAGGGCTAGGAGAGCACAAACAGTTTCCCAATTCCCTACTGCAGCATGCTTTGTAGCCTGAGTAATCAAGAAATCCAGATGAAGGCCTGGGATTCCAGCCTTGGAAGTCATATGCCCATCAATGGTGGCTACTTCTAGATGTAATGCCTTGGCTATGTCTTCATTCTTTGGAGGAGTCATTTCAGGGTTGAAAGGAATTCCTCTTCTGATAGGGACACCCAATAACATAGAGTACTCTTCCAGTAAAGGCCCTATCTGAAAATCTGGGAAAGTGAAGCAACAGAGATGAGGGTCATAAAACTGCATGTAGGTATGAATCATACTCCTCTGTGATGTGTCCAAATCCATGATCATGTCCAGGATCCCACCATAATACTCTTTGAATAAGGGAACATGATTAGGGGTAATAAGGGCATGTATCTTCCTGATGCCTGCCAGAGGATACTCAAAGAAGTGGTAGGTGATGTTGATTTTCCTGGTTGAATCCATGCTGAAGATGGGTGCTAAATAATAAAACTGAAGCAAATAGCTGAAGAAGATAGTTGAAGAAGTGCTGAAGCATATAAGCTGAGCAGAAGAACAGTCAAAACCAAACCAAGAAGAGATGGATACCCTGTAAAATAAATAGACAAGATGTTAAATGATGCAATATGATGTATGTTTATGATATGCAAGGGTTTGTGATCATGTGCTGGATATTGAGTTGCCTTTGGTAGGATCCATGAGTGTTCAGAGTTTCGGATGGAGGTCTGAGAACCAGTAACTAGGTGGGGGACTCAAATAAAGAGTCAATAATTCAGGGTTTCAAAGGATCAGTCCAAAATGGTACAACCTTAAAACAAATTCTAGTAGCAAGGTGTAAACACCCCAAATTTTCCCTCACTCATATCACACTATGGCTTGTGATCTTTCATTTTTGCATAAGCATAAGCATACCACCTCATATTGCATTTTTATTTCACTGCATAAGTTCAAGTTCATCTACATCTAGGGTTTGTGATCTGGGCAATCCAAGAATCCATCTGAGCCATCCCAAAGGCCTCAAAGTGTTCCAAGAAGGGTCCATGTGTGTTCTATCATCATATTATGTCCCTCAAAGTTCATAGAAGTCAAGAGATCACAAGAACTGGCAAAGGCATGGAAGTAGAGCTAGGGTTTCACTACACAGATGACCAAAATTAGGGTTTTGGTTTCAGAGACCTTAACTCCAAATTTTTGGGCCATTCTTGTTTCTAATGTTCTTAAGATGTCATAAGGATCATGTGTACCAAGTTTTATGAAGAAATTCATTGTGGAAGTCATTTGTTCACTAGGTAACTTCCTGAGCAAGTTAAGTCAAAATCAGGGCATCTGAGGCCCCCAACAATGGAACCAAAGGGGTATTTATCAAATTGAAGTTCTATGATCTTTATTTGATCTTATAAGTGGTTGGAAGTTCACAAGATTGAAGAATTTTGAGCCATTTGCAAACTTGCCAAAAATGGAAATGACTTGTAATGGAAACTTTCCATTTTGGGAAAGTTTTTCAACCTCCTCTTTCTCAACCAAAAATGCTTCAAATGAAAAATTCTTGTTCATGAAAGTTGTATATTAGGTCTTTCCCTTTTCAAAAAGTACAAGAATATGTCTTGAATCATCCTAGAACTCAAGATATGGCCTTTCAAAGTTGGCAAAAATCCTAAAATTTCAAGTTTCATGTCAAAGAGGGATTTTGCAAATAGGCATATTCAAGCATTTTAATGACCTCTAATCAACTTCTACATTTCATAACATGCCTATGTGACTTCTAAACATTAGAATTGGCCCAAGAATTTGGCATTTCCATGACTTGATTCACAAGAAACATCAAAGTTGGAAAATTGCATAAAGCATGATATCTCTTCATCCAAGCCATCCAGCTGCAATCTTTTGATCCAAGGGCCTTCCACAAATCCAGCTGAGGCCAGACATGCCTTGGAACCACTCCTGCCATGACCCATGCCCATAGTACAACCAATGTTGACTTTGTGCAAAAACAACCATACCAATCACACTATGCCACCACCAACTTCCTGACCAATCAAGACCTCTTATGCAAACCCCAAGGGACTCATTTCAGTGATCACACAAGCTTGCAAGCATCCATAGACTCAGAATCACAAAATCCTCCATAAAACCTCCCCTCTTCGAATTTCATCATACAGCCACTAAAAATCAAAACTTTCTTCACCATTAAACTCAGCATCACCTAAGGAACAAATCCCAACCATCAAAATGGCCTGAAAAACATCACACACAAAATACGATTTTTCATCCTTCAGAACTGAACTTCAAAAGGAGGCCAAATAAACTCACTCCAAGCATCAAAGCATTCTCAGGAAGCTCATTGGGGTTGGTTTGCACTAAAGAAAGGTCCAGAAAGCTCAAGAACTGAAAGCTCAACCTCAGGTAACCTCAAGAACTTTTTTTCCAGAAATGCGTTTTCATGTTATAGAATGATTCCTCATGCTTCACTGATCATGTTGATGCCTTTATTTTTGAAAATGGTTGAGTTTTAAGCATTTCATGATGTTCTAAAAAAATTTCCTTTTTGATGTTTTGATTCGAATCTTGATGCTGATGAATGATAAATAATTTTTGAGGCTGGATTATTATTTAGGATAGTTAGTCGATCATTTTTGGAGATTTTGGATTTTGGGGGCTTGGGGTGATGATTTGAGCAAAGTCAGGTGAAGAGCTGGCCGGAGAAGATGACCAAAGGTCTTCTCCGGCCACCTGAAAGTCATTAGGGCTTATCCACGTTTTAATTCCCAGTTTGAATCTTGGTCGTTAGATGAGGATTAGGGTTAGCGTATGAGTGGTCAGGATTAGTTCATTAGGATAATTTCAGATTAATTAAATTAAAACTCAATTAATTAGCCAGGAGTGATCCCAGCCATTGATTCACGTGCGCAGTCAACATCCCCCTCATAGGTTTGAATCTGGACCACTGGATGCGTTTACTTTCTCATTTTATTCATTTTATTTTATTTTCTTTCTATTTCTTTTGCATAATTAATTAAAAATACCAAAAAGCTTTCAAAAAATGTTTCCTTTTACATTTTTGTTTCAAATATTTTTCTTAATCAGAAAATGATTTTTATTTTATTTTTTGCATATAAAAAGTATTTTTAAAATATTTAAATGTTATTTTTAATTAATTAAAAATACATTTAGGTTTCTAAAAATCACCAAAAAAATCATGAATCATCCCTTTGCATTTAGAAACATTTTCAAACTCTCCACACAAATTTCTTTTTAGTTTTGATCATAACTTGAGAATTTTCTTTGAATTAAGGGTCATTTAGATCATATTTTTGAACCCTAACTTGAAAAAAAAAATTCTGCCTAACCAAGAAGAGTTTGAAGAGGATTCTTTTTGCATTGTCTTGTGCATGGCATGTAGTTTATAGGTCATTTATCTCATGAATTTATCTTGCATTTTTAAATTGATTTGCATTTTCCTTTGAGAATCATCCAAAAAACCCTAGGAACTTGGGAAATTCATAACTTTTGAGTGGTAAGGCTTCTGACCTTCTCCTTTGGGGTGTGACCTAGTATAGGATTAGGGTTTGTTTGAGTGTGATTTCAAATTTTTATCATGTCATATGCTTCTGTTTTGTTCATGTGCATCTCATACTTCCATATAACCCTAATTTCTCATGTTCATTTGCATTCATCTTGCATATGCATCCATACATGAACTTGCCATGACATTTCTTGCATTCATATGTAATCTTAGACATCTTAGGACATGTTAGAACCATGCTTGATCATTTCTTCATTCATTTTCTATGATTTGCATTCATTTCATTTCATTAACTTTCATGTGTTTTCAAACTTCAAAGCATGCTTACATGACATCTCATTCTTGTATGATCATACATATGCACTTTGTATGCCTTTGCATCATCTTACATGACATTTGCATCACATAAGCACTTCTGACTTTGCTCATTTCATCTCATTTCATTTCATTTCTTTATACTTTACATCTTATGCATTCATGCTAACACTTTCAGGTGGTAAGTTACTTTGAGAAGTGGATTTTCCTTCACTTCTCACTTCTCTTATCTCTTTCATTTGCATTATCATTTTTCATTTAAGTTAACTTGTTCACTTGTGTTCCATCTCTCTCACTTTCTTTCTTTAAGTTACTTATCTTCTTCAATGAAGTAAGTAACTTATTTTTCTGTTTCTTCTTCCTTTCATCTACTTCTTCCATTGGTGACTTCCTTGAAGATCCTTCTTAAGCCTTACAAACCATAGGAACATCCAAGCATGACAATAATTAGGGTTGTGATTAGTCCCCCCTAGCTTTTACCTTTGAGTCTCTCTTCTCATCTCAATAATCAGAGACTAAACTCTTAAAGTTTTAGGACTTTAGAATTAGGGTTATGCATGCATCCTTCTCTTAGGATGGAGTGTATAACTTTAATCCTAAGTGTTAAACCTTTAATTTGTTTAAACCTCTTAATCAAATCACCTTAATAATCACTAATACTTCATCTTGTAACTTGGGCCTTACATTAGGTTCTAATTCTTCCTTCATGGTTAAGAAGGACTAACCCTAGTGTTTAATGGACAAGTCCTCCTCAAGTTGTCTTACAAACCATAAATTTCATTTCTTAATCTCATCCCTTAATTAAAATCCACTTAATAAAGGCTTGTTATCTAATGAATTTAGTCCCTAACCATGGATTAAGTTGAGGTATCTTCCTCAGCTTAAGTGTTCTCAACTATTATCCTTCTATTAGGATGGTGTAATGAGCCCACTAATTTGTGATTAGAGATTAAACTCATTACTTAACACTAAACAAAAATCCAAAAAACATCTAATTAATCACCAGTAGGTTAATGACCTTAATCCTACATCATCATGGCAATTAAGTTCATATGCTTATCTCACACTTAAGTATGCTCATTATCCCTAATCAAGGGGGAGGATATAATGAGTTTACAAGCCCTTGATTTAGGCTTAAGCTCATTAACTTATGCAAAACGCCAAAAGCAATAACAAAACTAAAAACACAAAAACAAACAATAACCTTCTCCTCCGGGATTCTTTTCTCATCACACTCATTCACAAACGAGAACTTGCTTCTTTCGTCTAATGCAAGACAGTTAGCACTCGTGCCAGACGAGTCACACACTTGAGCATAGACAAGTAAGAAGTTCATCAGCCAATTTATTCTTCAGTCTCTTTGAGTCGAGCTACAGTGTTCTGACTTCCTCATTGCACAAGAGGATACGTAGGCATAACTTAACTGTTATCAAACAAAAGTCTCTTTGTCATCCCCCTCTTTCAGCATTCTTTTCTAAGCCTCGGTTCCTGAGCAATTCACCTTTTGCACTGACACCTGTACTTTCTTTTCCAACTTTTGCACACAGATAGCACATTCACTACCCCTTTAAACACAATCTTGTAAGCGTGGATCCCTTCGAGTACGACGGACAATTTGGGTGCTAATACCTTCCCAGGATGTAACCAACCTCCTTTCTCAGTTTCTCTGGTTCGCAACCGTCTTATCCATCTTTTTCTAGGTTTATGCAGCATTACCTTTCCTTCGGGATAAAAATGCCTAGCTGGCAACTCTATTCAATTCACCTTCATTTTCTCCGACCGTTCGCGCTTGTACCGGGATGCAAATCTTCGGGAGCGACACAAGGTATGATGAGTTCAAGGGTTCCTACAAACCTGTAAACAACCCAACCCAATCACATGTATTGTTCTAGAACAAGGATCCTCAGATTCTGATCTATTATGAGAAGTGTAAACACTTCTATCCCGGAGGTACAGTGTTTACATTAATCATAAAGAACCCTCCTCTAATTCACCTCAGATGTTGAAGGTCATCTAAAAAGGTCATCCAGACTTAGCAGGCTTCCTAGATAGCCCTAGTACTACAGGAAATCCGTAGCATAGAGTTCTCAAGAAGAAACCCATGTCTGAACTGTGTTTTCATATTCCCGCACCAGATCGGAATGGAATGGGAAAGAATACAAAACCACTCTAATCCTAGGTGTCACTCAATCCTTTGTGTTAAGCCTTTCTCATTGGAATACCCCTCCCACCAAGGTAAACATCAAATCCAGCACAAATGATATAATAATAATAAATGAAATGCAGAAAGCTGTAAATGAAAGCGATAAAGTAAATGCAATAAGTAAAGATGTACAAAAAGAAATAAATAAAACAAAAACATAAACACATATAGCACATAACACCCCCATAAACACAAATCAAACAAGCGCTAGGAGAAACCCACAAGAGAACCAGAAACCCACAAGAGAACCAGAGTCGCCAAGTTGTTGCTCCCCGGATTTCATCCCGGTGCGAACGCGAACTGTCGGCGATGTTGGAGGTTGAGGTTGAATAGAGTCTCCAGCTAGGCATTTTTATCCCGGAGGAAAGGTAATGCTGCATAAACCTGGAAGGGTATGGATAAGATGGTTGCGAACCAAAGAACTGAGAAAGGGGGTTGGTTACTACCTGGGAAGGTATTAGCGCCAAGATCGCCTGTCGTACTCGACGGGATCCACGCTTACTTGATTGTGTTTAAAGGGGGTAGACATGGGGACTTTTGTTCGATAACTGTTAAGTTATGCTTACGTATCCTCTCGTGCAATGAGGAAGTCATAACACCGTAGTTCGACTCAAAGAGACTATGATGATTTTGCTGTGAACTGCTTACTTCTCTATGCTCAAGTGTATGACTCGTCTGGATCGGGTGCTAACTGTCTTGCATTAGACAGAAGAAGCGAGTTCTCGTTTTTAGAGTGAGTGTGATGAGAAAAGAATCCCGGAGGAGACGTTTATTGTTTGTTTTTGTGTTTTCAGTTTTTTATTGTTTTTGGTGTTTTGCATAGGATAATGAGCTTAAGCCTTAATCAAGGATTTGTAAACTCATTATATCACCCCTGATTAGGGATAATGAGTCTACTTAAGTATGAGATGAAAATCTCAACTTAATTACCCTAATGATGCAGGATTAAGATCATTAACCTACTTGTGATCATTAAGTGTCTTTGGATTTTGTTTTGTGTTAAGTAATGAGTTTAATCTCTAATCAGGGATTAGTGAACTCATTACACCATCCTAAGAGAAAGATGATAGATGAGAACACTTAAGCTGAGGAAGATACCTCAACTTAATCCATGGTTAGGGATTAAATTCATTATATAACAAGCATTTGTTAAGTGGATTTTAATTAAAGATGAGATAAAGAAGTGTTTTTTATGTTTGCAAGACTTTAGCATGAGGGGGACTTGTCCATTGAACACTAGGGTTAGTACCTCTGAATCATCAAGCAGAGATGTAACCCTAATATAAGGCCCAAGTTACAAGCTTAAGTCTTTAATGATTATTCGGTGTTTTTTGATTGAAGGTGAAAACAACTTAAAGGTTTAGAATTAAGGATCAAAGTTACACACTCCATCCTAAGATAAGGATACAAGCATAATCCTAATTCAGAGTCCCAAAACATTAACTATTTAGCCTTGATTATGAGATGAGAGAGAGAGAGAGAGACTCAAGGAGACTCAAAAGGTAAAAACTAGGGGGGACTATTTACAACCCTGAAATTATCATGCTTGGATATTCCTAAGGTTTGTGAGGCATCAAGAGAAGTCTTCAAGTTAGCCACCAAAGGAAGAGAAGGAGATGAAAAGAGAGAGAGGGAGAGGGATTAGGTTACTTACTTCATGAAGAAGTTAAGTAACCTAAGAACAAGAGAGAACATAAGTGAATGAGATTCACTTCAAACACAAACAAAAATGCATAAAAATAAAGAGAGAAAGAGAGGTTGGATGTGGATGCACATCCACATCCTGATTAACTTACCAAATGCACCTGAAATGGTTAATTTTGAAAGCAAGATATGTACAAATTCAAAATCATAAGCAAATCAAGAGATAAAAAATTGAAAATGTATCCAAGGGGACCCTAAGAACTCATGAAGTCACCATCCAAAGGGGGAGGTCTAAAGGTTTACCAATTTCAAGTTATGGTTATCCTAAGATTGGCTAGGGTTTTGGATATTTCTCAAAGGGAAAATGCACATTAATTTGAAAATGTAAGATAAAAGTCTGACAAAAATATATTTAGAAACTAGAGGCCAAATGTGAAAGATTGCCAAAAGAATCAAATGCAAACTCATCTTGGTTTGAGAGAAATGAATTTTTGAAGTTAAGGTTGAAAAATATGAAATTTAGGAACCCTAATTCAAAGGAAAATGGCAAAGTTTGATCAAAACCAAAAAGAAATTTGTGGGATGAGTTTGAAAATGTTTCTAAATGTTTAAGAAACCTCTCTGATTTTTTTTGTGATTTTTAAATACTTTAAAGTATTTTTAATTAATTAAATGGAATTAATTAATTAAAATATACAATTAAATTATTTAAAAATGCATTTTTTAATGGAAAAATAAAAATAAAAATATTTTTGGTTTCTAAAAATTAATTAAAGTGGTGGTAAGAAAATTCAGAATTTTTAAATCATTTTTACTATTTTAAATAAATAAAACAAAAGAAATGAAATAAAAATAAAAAGAAAATGAAAAGTATGCAAAATGGAAGGCTGGGATCAAAGGGGGGAGGGATCAACGTGCCAGATTCAAAGTCACATTGACTTGGGGTATGAAAGATCCAAGGCCCACATTCAAATGGAAAACGCGCGCAGAATCCAATGGCCCATATTAATCTGGCAATTAATTATTATTTATTTTAATTAATCAGGATTTAAAATTAATGACACAATCTGAAGCGTTCATTCCTTAACCTAATCATGATCCAAGGGCCTACAATCAATCTGGGAACCCTAACCCTAAACACTTTCAGATGACCGGAAAATTGCTCCGGTCATCTTCTCCGGTGGACCAAAACCCTAAAATCTTCCCTAGGCAAAATCAAAACCTCTAACCTGCCCAGAAATGATCCCCATACTTCTAGCAACTCAAATCAAACATCAAACAACATTTATCAATCATGAACAAGCTGAATCGAATTAAAACATGAACACGGGAAAATTTTCAGAAGTTCATAAAATGTTCATTTCTTCACCATTTTCAATTCTAAAAACATCATTGTTATCCTTAGAGCATGCAGTTTCATTTTATAACAAGAAATCAAAGCTTTGAGAAAAAATGTTCTTGAGTATACCTGAGCTGGAAACCTTCAAATGTGAGCTTTCAGAACCTCCCACTTGTGCAAGTGAACTCCTTTGATCTTCCTGAAGCTATTGGGATGCTTAGAATGCTTTGAAAGTGGCTATTTTGAGTGGCTCGATTCTGATATGGCAGAAATGGAGGCTTTGGTTTATGAGGTTTCAGGCCATGGTAATGGTTGCTTTATATTCTATGGATGATTTCTGAATGAATGGTGAAAGAATTTTTGAGGTTTGATGGATTGTTTGAGAGAATCGAAGAAGAGAAGTTTTTGGCAATTTTTGTGAAAACTGATGTTGTGTCTGTTCTGAGTTCATGGCATGCTTCTCTTATGATCTTGAGGCAATCCATAAACTATTGGAATGAGTTAGAAGATTAGGTATGCACTGTGGGAATGGTATGGCTCCATTGGCCAAAAAAGTCAAGATTGGTGTACTATAGGTATGGGCCATGGTAGAGCTTGTTTCTGTGGCTAGATTGCTTCAACATGGTTCATGGAGAGCCTTTGGATCATCTTTATGCAGTTGGATGGCCTTGATCAAGAGTTCTCATAGTTTATGCAATTTGGCAACTTTGAAGTTTCTTGATAAATAAGTCATGGAAATGCTTGGTACAAAGGCCAATTCTGGTCTTTGGAAGTTGCATTGACATGGTGTGATACATTTTAGTGCATTAGAGGTCACTTGAATGCTTAGAAACCAAAAATGCACATTTCCCTCTTTGACATGTATGTGAAAATTATGTGATTTTTGCCAACTTTGCAAGGCCATAACTTGAGTTCTATGAAGAATTAGAATGCTTTCTTGTACTTTTTGAAAATGGGAGGATCCAATATACAACTTTCATGTTTGAAGAAATTTCATTTGAAACCTTTTTGATCAAGAAAGAGGAGGTTGAAGATCTTTCCCAGAATAGAAAGTTTACATTACAAGTCATTTCCATTTTTGGCAAGTTTTGGCTTTGTTCATTTTTATTCAATTTTGTGAACTTCCAAGTATCCAATGATCAAATAAAGACCATATTACTTCAAATTGATGATGATGACCCATTGGAACCATTGTTGGGGGCCTCAGATGCCCAGAATCTGACTTTTCTTGCTCAAGAAGTTACCATTTGATCAGATGACTTCCACGTTGAATTTTTCCATGAAAATTGATACACATGCTCCTTATAACATATATGGACCAATAGCAACAGGAATGACCAAACATTTTGGGTATAAGGCCTTTGAAACCAAAACCCTAATTTCAAGTCATCTGTATGGGAATCCTCAGCTTAGCTTCAATACCTCTACAATGCTTTGACATTTCTTGATTTCAATGGACCCATGGGGGCATAAGATGATCATAGAACACTCATGGACCCTCTTGGAATGCTTCAAGACCTTTGAGATAGCTCAGAACAATCTTTGGATTCATCTGATCACAAACCCTAGCTATGTAGTTATGCAGTGAAATAAAAATATGCAGTGTAAGATGGAATGCTTATGCAATGCAATATGAAGGATCACAAGCCAAGGTGTGAGAAAAAGAGAGGTAAAATTTGTGGTGTTTACAACCATAAATGCATAAAATACAATAATAGCATTTACTAAGAACGAACGGAGGTAGGAGTTCAACAAATCTTCGTTGGTTCATCCCCCACAGATTAATCTTTACGGATATTCGTACGGAGTACTTCAAGTAATATCTTATACTTCCAACTCGACGAAGTCTTCAAGCAGTTTCATATCCTCCAAAGAATTTATACTTAACCGAATAAGTCTCTCGGATCTATGTCCATCTCTTTTATCCTCAGTCATGATATCCAGGAACTAAATCCTTCAATAAGAGGTACGAATAACGAAAAATAGGAGTTTCTAAGTACGATGTTCTTAAACAAGATGGGAACGAAGTCTTCATATTCCTCAATAACGAATCGGGATTTATTTTCCCCAGCCAGCAGTTGTTCTACGAAGCTATTCATGCGCTTCAACAACATAATTCATATATCATATCATATCATACGCATTCTCATAAAATATTATCTTGCAGAATGTTATATACATCATGATATTTGCACCGAACTAACCTTGTTTTTCATGATTAATTCTCCAACAGACAAACTTTATCAATAAATTGTTACCTTGGGCCGTCGTTTATCCACCCGAAGGTTATCTCATTATCTTGGGACGTCGTTTATCTTCCCGGAGGCTATTTTGAGACGTCGTTTATTCTTCTCAAAAGCCATATTGTTACCTTGGGTCATCGTTTATCCACCCGAAGGTTATCTCATTATTTTGGGACGTCGTTTATTCTTCCCAAAGGCTATCTTGAGACGTTGTTTATTCTTCTCAAAAGCCATATTGTTACCTTGGGCCATCGTTTATCCACCCGAAGGTTATCTCATTATTTTGGGACGTCGTTTATTATTCCCGAAGGCTATTTTGAGACGTCGTTTATTCTTCTCAAAAGCCATATCGTTACCTTGGGCCGTCGTTTATCCACCCGAAGGTTATCTCATTATTTTGGGACGTTGTTTATTCTTCCCAAAGGCTATTTTGAGACGTCGTTTATTCTTCTTAAAAGCCATATTGTTACCTTGGGTCGTCGTTTATCCACCCGAAGGTTATCTCATTATTTTGGGACGTCATTTATTTTTCCCAAAGGCTATTTTGAGACGTCGTTTATTCTTCTCAAAAGCCATATTGTTACCTTGGGCCATCGTTTATCCACCCGAAGGTTATCTCATTATTTTGGGACGTCGTTTATTCTTACCAAAGGCTATTTTGAGACGTCATTTATTCTTCTCAAAAGCCATATTGTTACCTTGGGCCGTCGTTTATCCATCCGAAGGTTATCTCATTATCTTGGGACGTCGTTTATTCTTCTCGAAGGCTATTTTGAGACATCGTTTATTCTTCTCAAAAGCCATATTGTTACCTTGGGTCGTCGTTTATCTACCCGAAGGTTATCTCATTATTTTGGGACGTCGTTTATTCTTCTCAAAAGCCATATTGTTACCTTGGGCCGTCGTTTATCTACCCGAAGGTTATCTCATTATTTTGGGACGTCGTTTATTCTTCCCGAAGGCTATCTTGAGACGTTGTTTATCTTCTCAAAAGCCATATTGTTACCTTGGGCCATCATTTATCTACTCAAAGGTTATCTCATTATCTTGGGACGTCGTTTATCTTCCCGAAGGTTATCTTGAGACGTCATTTATCTTCTCAAAAGCCATATCATTATCTTGGGATGTTGTTTATCTTCCCGAAGGCTATCTTGAGACGTCGTTTATCTTCTCAAAAGTCATATTGTTACCTTGGGCCGCCGTTTATCTACCCAAAGGTTATCTCATTATCTTGGGACGTCGTTTATCTACCCGAAGGTTATCTCATTATCTTGGGACGTTGTTTATCTTCCAGAAGGCTATTTTGGGACGTTGTTTATCTTCTCAAAAGACATATCATTACCTTGGGTCATTATTTATCCACTCAAAGGCTAGATCTTCATATTTGGGATTGCTTTCCTCTCAAAGAAATATATCTGAAGAATTTTTCTCTGAATGGCATCTTTAAGCTCATTCAAGCAATACAACCAACCAATGGTATCATTCTACGCACCGGCGAGTGCAAATTTTTGGGCTTTTATGTTCAATCCTCTTCAACCTTCAAGTCACGAATGGCATACATGTCAATCTAACTCCTCACATTTCAGAAAATTGAACAGGGGCAGCTGTTGTACCCCAAAATTTGCCCTCACATATTTGAGACAAATTGATTCAAAAGGTCTTCTCACACTCATGGGAATCTCAAAAGTTCAAGGCAATTCAAAAAAAATGATCATAAGGGTCCTCCAATTATGGTTTTGCTTTCTTTAAAGAAATTGGGATTTCCAAGGCCTCAAATGGACTTCATGGTGTTTCATTGTCACACCCCAATTTCGTCCAGACATTTTACCTTCATATTTTTCCTTATGCCAATTTATTTCAAATAGATGACATGGCACAGTTGACAAGAGAGCATGTTCAAGGATTTATGGATGCAAGAGGTCATGAGTTTGAATCCCACCTTCCTCACTTTTATGGTTTTTTTTCTCTTCTCTTTCATTTGTTTGTCATTTATTTCTAACATTTTTTTTACATTACTTTCAAATAAAAAATAAATAAATAAATAAAAATCATATTTTTCTTTTATTTTTAATTAATTTTCGTATTTTAAAATTAGGCATTTTTTAAAATAATTAATTTTTATTTTTTTTTCACTTTTCATTCAAAAAATAACCAAATAATAATAAATAAATAAAAATATAACAAAAAGTAATAAACATTCTTATTAGTGTGAAATACAAACATTCCCAAAATAAAAGAATATGTTCCCTCGGTTCATCAACATCCTTCCCAAATTGGTACCACCAAATCAACCGATTTATTTTCTTTCCCAAATCCAAATAGAAACAAATCATGATGTTTTAATTTTTTTCCATTCTCAATACTCCAAGAATCACTATAAAAAGGAGCATACCCATGAGATAGGGAAGGGGAACCAAAAAAAAAATAAGAACATTAAAAGGCGGATCATACATGTGCCAAAATATATTTTTCTTTTGTTTTGTTAATATATACTCTCTTTTTTTTCTTCTTGTGTACTACATGAACTACGCGTTACATGTTTTATTCTTCTTTCTACATGAAGTGTCTAACCATACTTTTTTTTTCTTTCTACAGGATTTTTTCTTCTTTCGCTTATATATATATATATATATATATATATATATATATATATATATATATATATATATATATATATATATATATATATATATATATATATATATATATATATATATATAGTTTTATTTTTATAGTTTTGCTTTGATATTGTCAATTCTTATTTTTTTTAATTACTTTGTTTAATTTGGATCGTGTCGATACGCTGTTCGCATATTTATGTGCATGAGGCGTGACATTTGTGTTGATCCGGTCTAGTTGCGATGATCGCAATTTTGCGTTAGCAACATTATTTTTTAATCTTTTGTTTTATTCTTGATAAATTTATATCTGCACATTTTAGATAACTAACTACCCTGATTTCTTGCCTCGAACCCTTAAACTTTCTCTAAACCCTAAAAAATTTTCATTTTCATAAACCTTAATTTTTCGTGTAAACCTTACAAATTTCTTATAAACTTTAGCCGTGTTATTTTCTCTAAACCATAAACTTTTTTTTCCATTAAACTTTTAACCCTGTTTTTTTCCCAAACCTTAAATTTTTTTATATAAACCTTAATTGCTTCTCTAAAACTGATTATATATTTTCTTTATGGATTTTAACGTCTTTAACCTTAACTTTTTTCACTAACCCAAAAAATATATTTTTTTTAATCCTAATGATTTTCTCTATAAACCTTGAACTATAATTTTCACTCTAACTCTAACTCATTTTTATGTTATTCATTTACTGTTTATCATATTATGTAACTATTTCATATTTGTAATAATTTAGTTTTTATTTTTCGCCCTATAATTATGTAACTGTCTCCTTGATGTAATAATTTAGTGTTATTTCCGCCTAATTATTATGTAAATGTCCCGAAGCCATGTAATAGTGTAGGAATTTTTATTTTCTGCCTTTAAATTTCTGCCCTTTTTTATTTTTATTCCCTACGTGGTTAGTAATTTAGAGCGTGCCGAGAACTGAATGAAAATCAATATGGACTTAGATCATTAATTAAAAAAAAAGACTATTTAATCAATAAACTTTTTCTTATAATAATGATAGTAATAATCATATTTTGTAAATAAATACTAATTATTTTTATAACTTTATTTTTTTTTATTATTTACTTATAATAATAAACTTTTTATATATTTTGTAAATAATAAAAGAAACTTAATTAATAATTTTATTAAAAATTCTAATGTTGTACATAATTAGTTATTTTTATAAATTAATTAATGTAAATAATTAAAATTAATTAAAGTTGTATTTTCCTAATAATCTTTAATTGTTTATTCTTTTTTTCTAAATCTAATTTCTTTTTTTACTAATTCTAATAACTTCTAATCTTGTTTATTATTTATTTTGCTTTAATCTTGTTATTATTGCTTTATTATTCTTGCTATTATTATTATTATATCTATATTCTTGTTTTATTTTCATTTGATTATATTGTATCTATCCTAAAGCTTTGTAATAGCTTAGAGATTTATTTTTTCCATCTTTATTTTCTTTGTAAATATTTAACTGCGTGGTTAGTAATTTAGGGAGTGAGAACTAATTGAATATTAATACGGACTTAGATAATTTAATTAAATAAGATAAATATATCAAATAAACCACTCACACGCGTAAGTCGATCTATGATCGCCATCTGCACCTCCTAGGGTATTCCTCTTGGTTGCCTTATTTCAATGGTCAAGTCCCTCGAAAATAGGGGTGTCTTAAGCAAAGTCCATTCAAACAGAAAAATCATCAAGTCCCTATAAACTTAAAAGATCAAGTCCCTTCGAGGTTGACTACGATATAATGATCTTGTCCCTTCGGTAAATATGAAGATAGTCCCTTCAAATTGCTAAAGACACCCCTATATGTTGCCTTCATTGACCATACGATGACCCTACGCCCGTCCCTTAATAAAATCCAAAGTAATGACTACCTATTCCTTAATAATAGGAATAGTCTTACTCTTGAAGAAACATAAAAGAACTTGAATGACTTAGCTTAGGGTAGGTACCTCATAGTTACTTGCTCACACTTTAAAATTACTTTTCACAAATCACTTTTCTTAAACATTTTTCAACTTAAAGGCTTTTTATACATCCATATGAGGATCATTACAAAGTACTTAGAAAAATTTCTAAACACACACTACATTTTCTTTTCAAAAACAAGTTAAGTGAGCTAAGTAACTAAGAGCCCATGGATAACCATGGATATAAAGGGTGCTAACACCTTCCCTTTATATAACCTACCCCCCGAACCTAAGTCTTTTCAAAACGGTATTTCCTGTTCTTTTATGTCCCTTCCATATGGATAAAATAAAAGACGGTGGCGACTCTTGCTATCCGCAACATGACTAAAAGTCTGTTCTCCCACTGTGTTACAGAATTGGCGACTCTGTTGGGGAGTTACTAAGTAAAAGAGGGGTACCCTTAGGAATTAGATCACTTAAACTGTTTGCTTTGTTTGCTTTATATTACTTGTTGGGCTTATGTGTGAAATATCCTAACCCAGATCTAGTGTACCCTAGGTAAATGGCAATAGACCAAGGAAAATGTACGACGTATACCGATATGGTTGATCTGGTAGCCATAGTTAGTGTGACTTCTTGGTTGGTGCTTATGTTCCTTAAGTAAGTTAAGGATAATATGGGGCTGCCATATGTTATCAATACACTAACTAATCTTTAGAACCCTGGTTATCCCATCTTGGCTTTTAGAAAGTAGTGAGATAGTCGGCTTTGGTAAAGACTGAAGTTGGTTGATACTCGATGCTACGCTAATTGAGATCCTAAACTTGGAGGGTTTTGGTCGGCAAGTAAGTTGCCTACTGAACAACCACCCTTGTGAAGGATCAGTGATATTGAGATCCCTTAGAAACTGGTTACTTTTGTAAGACAAGATGAACCAACTAAACTTCAGGGGAGGGTACTTACCTTTAAATCTCATGCAAGCCTTCAAACCTAGGGCTATTGTGTGACTTGTTTGTGTGTGCCACATGTTTGTGATTGAGCATAACATCATGACATCATAACATCATAAGCATAGCCTTTTCACCAACCATTTCAAGGACCAAAGGATTTATCTTTGTTCCTTTTTGCAGGTCATGGCTTCTGCTCGTAGGAATACTATCTGGATCAGCTTTGTAGGGATACCTTCTAAGCTTAAGAAATTGGTCTCTCAAGTTTCTGAAAACTCCCAATTCATCAAGAAGCATGGTTATCTACTGGATCTAGTTACTTCAGGGATCAATGAAGACATGATGAGTGTCTTATTTCAGTTCTTTGATCCTAAACATCATTGCTTCACATTTCCCGACTATCAGCTGGTTCCTACAATGGAAGAGTTCTCCAAACTACTGGGTATACCTATCCTTGATCAGAGACTTTTGATGGGCTTAGAGAATGAGCCTAAACCTGAAGTCATTGTTGCAGCCATTCATTTGAAGAAATCAGACATTGTCCTAGAAATGAGAAGCGGAGTTAAGGGCATTCTTGCTAAGGTACTGATGGAGAAAGATCAGGTGTTCTTGAAGGCTATGAGCTATGATGCTTTTGAGGAGATCTTAGCCTTGCTGATTTATGGCTTGGTACTATTCCCTAATCCATACCAATTCATAGACGTACATGTCATCAACATATTTCTGACTCATAATCCAGTGCCTACCCTACTTGGAGACATCTTACATTCTCTTCACACTCGTACTACGAAGGCGAGAGGAACTCTGATGTGCTGCATACCTTTATTGGCTAGGTGTTTTATTTCTCACCTTCCTCGATCAATGATGAAGAATGAACAAGGGTTAAGGTGGTCTAAGAGGATTATGTCACTTTCTCATTCAGATATTCATTGGTGCTCTCGATCTATGGAGAATGTTACTATCATTGACCGTTGTGGGGAGTTACCTAATGTGCCACTCCTTGGCATAAGAGGAGGCATTACCTACAACCCTTCTTTTGTTGTACGTTAGTTTGGTTATGCTCGGAGTAATGGTCCTCATGACATGCTTATTCAGGGTATTGTATTTGATTATGACAACGATCTTCAAGGTTACAGTCAGAGGTTCATACGAGCTTGGAACAAGGTGAATAAGATTGATAGCAAGACTCTGGAGCCAAAGTACTTCATTCTTATGGAACCTTATCTCAGATGGGTGCAATCTCGTGCTCAGATTCTTATGATGCCATATCCTGCTGTTCTACCAATCACTATGGAGCTTGTTGCTGAAGGAGATGTTCCTTATACCATCCTTCATCCAGACATGCCCACTGATTTGGAAGAATTGCAGAAGTCCTGGATTCAGTTGAAGGAGTAGAGAGATACCTTTGAGACTCATTTCAGAGTTGGTTAAGAAATAATTCTGGAGCTAACAAGGTAACTTCACGAGGAGCGGAACCTCAACACATACCTCAACCCAAAGAGGAAGCATCCATGGGAGACTTAAAACCCCATATATTTATTTTTGTACTTTATTGTTATTTCCTTTCATTATAAGCCCAAGGGGCAAATTTATATTAAACACTTACTAATAATATTTTGTTTTTGTTTTCTTTAAACAAATTTAAATCATACGGTCCTTGAAAACATTGCATATGCATCTACATACCATATCATTGCATGACAGGTTTCCATAGCAGGTTTCTCAATCTTCTCGCTATTTATTTCAGCAGAAATGACTCTCGAACAATCTGTCAAAGACCTCCAAGCTCAGAATGCTCAGTTTCAAGAAGTGATCCTAAATTTGTCCAAGGGGCAAGAAGAGTTGAAAGCACTCCTCTCTGAAAATCATGAAGATAACAAGAATGGTCAGTTGGAACAATTGCAAGCTGAGATGGCAAAAATGAGGATCCAGATGAATGGCCAGGTAGCTCTTATCCAAAGTTTAGCTCAAGGGCAAGAAGAGCTGAGAACCTTTATCCACAAACTTCAAAGTAATGGAGTCGGGAATCTAATCGTCAGTCAACTTCCGATAAAACAAGCTGACTTGGTCGAAAAAAAGATAAGAATAAGAGAAGAAAAGAGACAGGCTACCACTGATTGTTCTTCAGTTGAAGAAAAAAGACCTTGTAAGATTAATCCACTTCGACATTGTCGCTCCCGGGATTTTCATCCTAACAAGCATGTCATTATGCCCCAGGATAGACACAAGGCTTAAAAGTTTTAACTGTTCAAATTAAAAAACCAAAATAAGAAAAAACAAAAAATAGCATTTACTCCTGACTAAAGGAGATAGGAATAATGTCTTCGGCTTTCCAATTGTCGAGCCTATTGCTAATGGTAGGAAAGATTCGACTGTCTATGCCGCAGTCTTCATCAGAGTCTTCCACAATATTAACTTAATCTTTCTAAACTCCTTTATTGGTGATATGAATAGCCCGATCACGACGAACAACCTTCTGAGCCTCTGTAGTGAAACCCAAACCAAATTTGTCAGACTTGTAAAGAATATCCGGAAGCTGACCCCAAATAGTACAACCACTTTTTTCAACCACAGCATTAGCATCTCTTAGAGAGGCCATTGCAGGATTTGCTCCAGAAATAGTAGGAACTAGCTTAACAACTGGAATAGTCTGAGGAACCACTTCAAATGTCTAACAGGGAGTCTCAACGAATTCACCATCCATCTCAACATACTTGAAAGTACTCACACGACTGACCATGTAATTTTCTTCAGCATAGAGAGTGACAATCTTGCTCTTCATTGGTGTCGCTCCCTGGATTTCCATCCTGGTACAAACGCGAAAGTGGCGCGAAAGAAGGTAGAGTCGCCAGCCAGGCATTTTTATCCTGAAGGAACAGGAATGGTAATACTGCACAAACCAGGGAAATCAAGAAAGGACAAAGGTCTTGCGAACCAAAGAAACTGGCTTCGGGAGTCGGTTATGACCTGGGAAGGTATTAGCACCCCAGATCGTCCGTCGTACCCGACGGGATCCACGCTTGCAAATAAACTCTTTCAAAGGGTGTAAGAATGAAAGTTGTTGCAAAGAAAAGGAAATGGATTGGAGAAAAGGAAAGAAAGGGGGAAAATGTAGGGAAAATAAAAGAGTGCTCGAACGGGCCCTACCCCGCTGCCTACGTACCTCATCTGGACATGAGGATCAAAGTCGCCTTAGTTCCCCTAACTAGGGGTGGAAAAGATTGCTTGTGTCTTAAGGCTTGCACTGCCTATGTCAATGCTCAGGTGTTGCAGGCTCGAACGACGAGTGTGTTACCGTCTTGCAAAAAATGACAAGTAGGAGCAAGTTCTTACGTAATTAGTGAAGGTGATGAAAAAAGAAGTCTCGAAGAAGAGACGTTTATTCTTTGTCCAGTGTTTTTTGATGAGTTCTTTTAGGAGTGTGGCACAAGGAAGTGAACTCAAGCTTTTTTCCATGGAATGTGTACTTGCTACTACATTCCAAGATGGAATAATAGAACAGGCACACCGAGTAAGGAGAATTTATCCAAGACTCGTTTCCAAGTGCTAGGGCCTAAGCTCACTAACTTGTTGAACTTATTAGATGTTTTAGTGATTAAGAATGAAGAAGTATTTTTTATGGTTTTCTTGATGAAGATGACCTTATGATCAGACTTGTGCCTCATGCTAGACAAATGCACTATTCCAAGATGGAATGAATACATATGCCTCGTGGAATAAGGATATTGCACAAGAAGTCACTTCTTTCTTTATTAAGGTGTTTTTTATGGTTTGTGTTTTGAGATGAGAAGAGAAAGAAACCAAAGGAGAAAAAAGGCAAAAGTATAATGGGGAAAGACTAAACCTAAAGTTATCATGCAAAAGTGGTCATAAGGTTAGTGCGGCTTGAAGCTATCCTAAGATAAAAGAAGAGCAAAGAAGAAGAAAAGAAGAGGAGAAGAAAGCCAGAGAACAACTTACTCCTCTAAACGAGATAAGTTGCTTCTAAGGGGGAAAGATGAAGAGTTGAATCACATGATGGCATAAGGCACATCAACAATCACAAAATAAAAAGCAAAGTAAGAAGAAGAGATGAAGAGTTGAAATGTGGATAAACACCCACACTTCACTTACCATTGCACCTACAAGTGTTAGCAAAATTTCCAGCACATATTCAGCACATCAATCAATACTAACACATCAACACAATTCATGGAATTAACATGCTCAAAGTTTCAAGAAAAAAAAGTCATCAAACATGCCAAACTTTAGAAATATATGAATTCGCGTGTTGAGAAAATGAAAGCATACATCAACCAGCAAGCAAACCATCCTAAATAAGCATACAAAATGATCATACAATGATCCATGATGATTAAGGCAAGTAAGGGAAGCAAACAAGCTCAAAACAACCCAAAAATGTCACTCTGCTTCAGTGTTAACCGGTTAACCAATTTAAACTTGCAGCAAATAACACTGAAAACAGATGCGTTAACCGGTTAACCAAAGCGTTAACCGGTTAACACTGTGCGAATAACAATAAATTCCTGCAGAAAAATCAGTCCAAACCAGCTTATTTCAAATAATCCACCAACAGTCCAGCAATCAATTATGCATGAAATAGTAAAATCAATTCACATTGGTCAAACACAATTAGGCTCATGAACATTAACACATAGATCCGATTACAAATCAACCAAACAATTCAAGCAAGACAAGCAAATAGACAAACACGTGGTGGATCTAAGCACAAGCATGCAAATAAGCTAAAAACAGAGATAGATCTGAACTTAACCAACCTACAAAGCTGAGATATGCTTTGGTAAATGTTGTTCGAGCTGGAAATGAGGAATCTCGCGGAAACTTCGAAGATCCGGTGCTAATCTTCCCACACAATGCAAAATAAATGCAAGTAAAGGATCTTGATGCAAGAACTTGGCCCCAAAAGCACTTCTAACCACCAAATCTGATCTGAACCAAGTAGTGAAACCAGTAAATTGATGCAAAGAAGCTAAGGATAAAGGTTTATTTCCAAGATCCACAAACTTTAATGCAAAGTTTTGTGATCTTCAAAGAGGAACTTTGAGTGATTTGGAAATTGGGAGAGAAAAATGAGAGAATGGTGAGAGAGTAGTGAAAATTCATAAATGAGAAGTGTGAATTATGAGAGAGTTCTTTTGGTTTGGAGGGAAATGGAATAAATATCCTCTAGGTTTGGGGCCCAAAATTTGGTTTGGAGTCCAAAAAAATGGTTTGGAATTAGCTTAGAAAGGTGATTAGGATCTAGCTTTGGGATTATGCTTGGTAAACTCTCTAGATCCTTCTCCATAATTCCCAATTAATTCAAAATGAATAAAATCAGAAATAATGAAAAAATGGAGCCAAAACACATGTTGAACCTGCTGCTGGAATTCAAAATTCGCCGTTAACCGGTTAACCAAAGCGTTAACCGGTTAACGCAGGAAAATTTTGAATTTTCCCTCCTTTTGGTGGGAAACTCCAAGAATACACCGGCGCCAACCATTTCAATCTGATATTGATTCTTAATCCTTTTAGGGCTTTGACCATGATACCATACTTGTACAAAAAATCTTGTGAGCTTCCTTCCAGGTCACCTTGCTCTTGACTTTGACTTGTAAGATCACGAATTCTCAGATGATTGATCATATGCCTTATGCTGGGACATGTGAGTGATATGCTTCATTTTTCTATGCAAAATGCTAAGGATATGACATGGTGATGATGATTATGATATGATGATGATGCTAAAAAGAAGAGGGAAAATTTGGGGTGTTACAGTTGTCCCTATTCAAGCAACTGTTAATCTGAAAAGGATGATAGCATGGGCCATCGACCGTTCAAGATAAACTGTGGTTGAATACCAAGAAGACCTGAAATTTGCAATCTGTTGGAGAATGCAGAAATGGGAAATAAACCCAACCAAATAACGCTTTGGGTGACTGAAGTAAAGACAAAGCATACGAGCTCCTTCCAAATTGAATTGTTACGCCAGATAAGAAAAATTTAGACAGAAGAGTCTCTCTTCATGCAAACTTGTTACGCCTGGAAATGGACATACGAGCTCTCTTTAAGTAAACCTGTTACGCCAAGAGTGGACATACGAGCCCTCTTCAACTAAACATGTTACGCCAAGAACGGACATACGAGTCCTCTTCATACATTTTACAAAAATATATGACTTGAGACAGACGAACCTCCTTCAGATAAACCTGTTACGCCAGGACCGGTGATGCACTTAAGTCTGTGGGATAGACATGCATAATCAGGATAGACGAACCCTCTTCATATATCCTCCGTAGATATATGGTCTGAGACAAACGAGTCTTCTTGAGATAACCTGTTACGCCAGGTGCGACATCAGGATTGGACAAACCCTTTTCATAAATCTTACGTAGATAAGTGGTGTTTGAGGCAGACGAACCTTCTTTGGATAAACATGTTACGCCCAGGACCAATAACCATTTTGATGTTTAATCCCACCGTCAGGACTTCAAACCTCTTCAACACAGACGAGTATTGGATGATCATCAAGAGAACACAGACGAGTGCCATAAGTCAATGATACAAACGAATATCAGAAAATAATCTATGAAACACAGATGAGCGCTTCAGGCAATGATACAGACAAATATCAACCACTGATATAGACGAATACCAGAAATCCAACACAGACGAGCACTTGGAGTAGCAATACAGACGAGTATCAGAAATCCAACACAGACGAGCACTTGGAGTAGCAATACAGACGAGCACCAGAGAGATTATCAAATCAGCATATATGGATATAAATCAACATATACGAGTATGGAGGATGATACAGACGAGTATCCAAGCAATGCGAGCAAGCTTCAAACAGATAACAAACAACAGACGAGCGTTGGGAAATGCAGACGAGCATCAAACAGATATCAAACACAGACGAGTATTGGGGAGTGCGTACGAGCAAAAGCAACTATCAAACACCGACGAGTGCTGGGGAGTGCATACTGTAAACACCCCAAATATGCCCTCACTTATTCACACCATGGCTTGTGATCTTTTCATGTGCATAAGTTCAATCATAGCATCCCATATTGCATTTTTTGTTTCACTGCATTGTTTCAAAGTCATCTGCATCTAGGGTTTGTGGTCTGAGCCATCCCTGAGCCATTTGGGCCACTCCAAAGGTCATCAATCACTTAAAAGGGGTCCATGTATGTTCAAGCATCATATTACATCCTCACAAAGTCAAGAAAGTCAAAGAATCACAAGAACTGAGAAAGGCATGGAAGCAGAGCCAGGTTTAACTGCACAGATGACCTAGAATTAGGGTTTTGGGTTCAGAGGCCATAACTCCAAAATTTTTGGTCATTCTTGTTTCTATTGGTCTCTATATGTTATAGGGATCATGCATATCAATTTTCATGAAGAAATTCCACTGGGAAGGCATCTGATCAAGAGTTGACTTCTTGGGCAAGGCAGTGTAAAATCAGGGCATCTGAGGCCCCCAATGACCCAACCAAAGGGTGTTCTTCATCATTTTGAATGTGTATGATCTTTATTTGATCATAGAAGGTGTTAGAAGTTCACAAAATTGCAAAACTTCAAGCCATTTGCAAAGTTGCCATTTTGGGAAAATGACTTGTAATGAAAACTTGCCATTTTGGGAAAGTTTTTCAACCCTTTCTTTTTGATTCAAAAATGCCTCAAATGAGAAAATTTTGGTCATGAAAGTTGTAGAATGGATCATTCCCTTTTCAAAAAGTACAAGAACTCATTCTAATTCATTTTGGATCAAAAGTTATGGCTTGTCAAAGTTGAAGAAAATCACATAATTTCAAGTTTGTACCAAAGAGGCAAAGTTGCAAAATCTCTTGCCAAGGCAAATTGTAACATCAAATGGACTTCTAATCTTTGCACAAACATAAACCAATGCCTAAAAGTCAGAATGCACCAAGGGTTTGCCCATTTTCATGACTTATGGATCAAGAAATCACAAAGGGGCCAAAGATGTACCAACTTGCAAAAACTCATGAAGCCATGCCTCTACTTGTTACAGCTCATAGAATCTGATCCACATGAACTCCATGATCTCAACTGAGCCAAACCATGCCCCTATCACAACCTCACACTTGCCCATACCTCAAGTACACCTAACTTGGACTTTATGCAAAAACACCCATACCAATCCCACAGTGCCACACCAACTATTCTGACCAATCAAGACTTTACAAACACACTTCAAGCAAGCCATTTCATAACATCTTGGAGCCTGAAACACCCCACAAGCCAGCATTCTCAAAAAACCTCCCCTTATGCACTTTCCTTCGAAACTCACACCACAAGCATCAAACACCAAAACAAACTTCATAGCATCACTCAGCATGTTCCCCTGATCATTTCCTTGCCCTCATTTGTCCCTGAAACCACCTCAATCAGAAATACGATCCTCCCCCCTCTCTGAGCAGAACTCCATCAATCTCACAAACCAGCCAATCTAAACTCCAACCAAGCCTTGCAAGCTTCTCAGGGGGACCATTGGAGGTGATTGGAAGCAAAGGGCTGGCCAGAAAGTTGCGAACTGAGAAAGCTCAAGCTCAGGTACCTCAAGAACTTTTTTTTCCAGAAATGAAAATTTAAGTTCCTAGATTGTTCCTTATGCCTTGCTGATCATCCTGATGTTTTTATTTTTTGAAATGGTTAAGATTTGAGTGTGTACTGGTTGCCTAAAACTTTTGCCATTTTTGAGTTTTGATTCAAATCTTGTTTTGTAGGTCATAGAAATTTGTTTTGAGGGTAGGTTTAGATTCAGGGAGGTTAGAAGGTTTGATCCGGAGCTTTAGAGCTCCAGAAATAACCTAGGGAAGAAGTTGGCCATTTTCAGGTGAGGGGGTCACCGGAGAAGACGACCGGAGCTCGTCTCCGGTGACCTGAGAGTGATTAAATGCTAATTAGGGTTAGGGCACCAGGTTTGAATATAGGCCTTTGGATGAGTGTTCCCGTGCGCATTTGAGTGGTCTGGATCTTGTGTTTAATTTTAATTATGTGATTAATATTTAATTAAGTCAGATTAAGGGAGTTTGAACTTGGGCCATTGGATGTGGCGCCAAGTCAAACTTTTCCAGCCAAGAATGAATCCTGGCCCCTCCTTTTGCATACTTCTTCCATTTTAATTTTAATTTCATTTATTTTGTATTTTATTTGCACGAATTATTTAAAATAGCTAAAATCATTTAAAAATTATGAAATTTTTTGTCAAAGATTTCATTAATTTTTAAAACCCAAAAATATTTTTATTTTTATTTTTTGCACTGAAAATTATTTTTAAATCATTTAAATGTTTATTTTTAATTAGTTAATGAAAATTAATTAATTAAAAATGCATTTAGGTATTTAAAAATCACAAAAAAATTCACATTGCACTTAGAAACATTTAGAAGCATTGTCCAACTCTCAAACCAAATTTCTTTTTTGTTCTTGATGCCTTTTGATCATTTTCATTGGAATTAATTTCATTTTAAGGCAATATTTTGGTTCAATCTTTAAAAATTTCATTCTGCCTAACCATTGAGAATTGGATGGTGATTCTTTTTGCATTACACTCTTCATAGCATGTAGTTTATAGGATAAATTTGGTTTGATTTGATCTTGCATTTTCAATTTGTTTAGCATTTTTCTTGATGAAGTCCCCCAAAACCCTAGCAATCTTAGGAAATTCATAACTTTCACTAGGTTAAGAGTTGGATCCCCTCCTTTGGGCAGTGAGATTGTATAGGTTTAGGGTATCTTTGATTGCATTTTCAAATTTTTATCATGTCATTTGCTTCTGGTTTTGGATTTTTGCTTTGTATGATGCATATAACCCTAATTTGTGCCTTCCTTTGCATCCTCCTTTCATTTGCTTGCATTCAATGACTTGCCATGACATTTTGTGCATCCACATGATTCATAATACATCTTAGGACATATTAGAATCATGTTTGATCATTTCATTTTCCATTTGCCATGTTATATGTCCATTGCATCTCATAACTTTTCATGTACTTTCATGGTTCAAAACATGCTTCATCTGCACCCATTGCCTTGTATGATCATTCCCATGTCTTGCCTCATGTTTGTATCATCTCTTAGCATCATTCACATCATGTAAATGCTTCTGACTTTGGTTTGCATCATGACATTTCATCTCATTTGCATTGCATTGCATTCCTTTTGCTAACTTTTTAGGTGGTAAGTTGTTTTGAGAAGTGAATTTGCCTTCATTTCTCACAATCTCTTCTCATCTCTCTTGCATCATTGCTGCATTTTAACTTTGCTTTGGAGTGAGCTTGCTCATTCATGTTCATCTCTTACTTTCTTTCTTCAAGTAACTTGTCTTCTTAAGTGAAGCAAGTTGTTTTGCTCCTCATTGCTTCTTGTTCCTTTCATCTGCTTCCTTCCTGGTGGTTTCTCTGAAGATCTTCTTGCAAACCTGATAAACCCTAGGATCTCCAAGCATGATAACAATTAGGGTTTGATTAGTCCCCCATTTAGCTTTTACCTTTGTGTCATCTTTGAGTCTTCTCTTCTCATCTCATAATCAGGGACTAAACCCTAAAGGTTTTAAGGCTTTGTGATTAAGCTTATGCCTGCATCCTTCTATTAGGATGGAGTGTATAACTTTAATCCTAAGTGTTAAACCCTTAATGTGTTTAAATCCTTTAATTAATTCACTTAATAATCACTAAGACATCAAGCTTGTAACTTGGGCCTTGCATTAGGGTTCTAATTCTTCCTTAATAGGTTAAGAAGGACTAACCCTAGTGTTAATGGACAAGTCCCCCTCAAGTTGTCTTACAAACCATAAAATTCACTTCTTAATCTCATAATTAATTAAAATCCACTCTAATAAAGGCTTTGTTTTGTCATGAGGTTAATCCCTAATCATGGATTAAGTTGAGGAGTCTTTCTCAGCTTAAATGTTCTCATCTATTATCCTTCTATTAGGATGGTGTAATGAGTCCATTAAATCCTTGATTATGGCTTAAACTCATTACTTAACACTAAACAAAAACTCCAAAAACATCTAAATAATGGCAAGTAGGTTAATGATCTTAATCCTACATCATGGTGATTAAGTGTGAGGTGTTTACTTCATACTTAAGGTTCTCTCATTACCCCTAATCAGAGGGAGGGTGTGATGAGTTTACTAACCCATTGGTTTAGGCTTAAGCTCATTAACTTATGACAAACTTTCAAAAGCAATAAAAGACTGAAAACATAAAAAAACAAACAATAATCGTCTCCTCCGGGATTCTTTTCTCATCTCATTCACTCACAAACGAGAACTCGCTTCTTCCGTCTAATGCAAGACAGTTTGCACCTGAGCCAGACAGGTCATACACTTGAGCATAGACAAGTAAGAAGTTCACAAGTCAATTTATCTTTCAGTCTCTTTGAGTCGAACTACGGTGTTCTGACTTCCTCATTGCACGAGAGGATACGTAGGCATAACTTAACGGTTATCGAACAAAAGTCTCTGTATATTCCCCCCTCTTCCAGTTTTATTCTTTTAAGCCTCAAAGTCTTGAGCTTCACTCTTGTTCTTACACTGACACTTCTCTTATACACTTCACACTTATTTTACACTGACACTTGCATTCTTTTCCAGCTTTTTCGCACACAAATAACACTGACACTACCCCTTTAAAACACAAATCTTTTAAGCGTGGATCCCGTCGAGTACGGCGGACAATCTGGGTGCTAATACCTTCCCAGGTTGTAACCAACCCCCTTTCTCAGTCTCTCTGGTTCGCAACCGTCTTATCCATATCTTTCTAGGTCTATGCAGCATTACCTTTCCTCTGGGATAAAAATGCCTAGCTGGCGACTCTTGTCCTCTAAGTTCACCCCTGTGTGTTCTCCCTTCTTCCGCCGACCGTTCGCGTCTGTACCCCTTCTGACCAGGTGTCATTTGGTGGGAGCGACACATACGAGCAAAAGCAACTATCAAACACCGACGAGTTTTGGGGAGTGCATACGAGCAAAAGCAACTATCAAACACAGACGAGTGCTAGGGAGTGCAGACGAGCATCAAACAGATATCAAACACAGACGAGTGCTGGCGAATGCAGACGAGCAAAAGCAAAGTGCCAATGTTGGCAGTAAGAACCACAACCCTGCAGGGGAGGACCAGGTCTAGAGGCTTTGACCCTTAACTCTGGTTAGGGAGATGAACAACTGTCTGTATCCATCACATTGACCAAAAATAAATTGGCGACTTCTCTGGGGAATATTTCAACTATGGAAGTAAATTCCAATCATGACTCTGCGGGGGATGACCATCTTCAGACTTGGCTGGGAAAGATGCTTGATTAAATAACCCTTGCAGGGAAACGAATTCTGACATTTTGAACTCTATGGGGAAATTAGGCGTACAACCGCCTGTTGGGAATACTTCATTGTATAAAGATAATTCACTTGGGGATGAAAGCTCTTCCGTTAGCCTTGAAGTTCTGTTGGGGATTCCACTTGCTCTGGCTCAGCTGGGGAATATTCTCTGCTTGGGGAGATATGTTACCATCCTGCAACACCTGCAACAACAGTATACACACATGTGCCCCGGGGATTTACATGGTATGACCGGTTCATCCATTGTCACCGACACTCAAAGATAATTTTAATTGTTTCCCTGCAATGTCATTTTTCTTAGAAAAATAAACATGTTTCAAATGCAATGTTCTTTTTGCCAAAAATTCAGGACATTTTTTGCAAACAACGTAAACAAACACAACACCACTTTTGACTGAATATTCATTTATTGAGAAAGCCTCTGAATAGGCAAAGTTTTACATCAGGAAGAAACTACCTGGAAAGAGGTAGCTACCATAAGATTGAGAAAAGAAACTATCCTAATGGCAATGTACACGGCATTCCAATGAGTTTCCTTCCTGCTATGACCAGCATGTTTTCAAAACTTTACGTTCTTGCCTTTGCTTTCTGAAGAGGATGAAGGGACTGATTCCTACCCTTCTGATATTGCTAGACTGCATGAAACGATGATTTGGTTCAGATTACCCGGATCGCAGTTGTTCGCTTATTCCCTTGTTTTGCGTGGATCGCCCTTTCAAGTTTTCAATCCACCGGGATACCTTTTTTTGCCTGAGCTGTCCGATGTGGCTTTTCAACTCAGCGGGTGTACACATTTTTTTATTTATTTTCCCTAACTTTTGCCCGTGCTTTTTATTCTATTTTTAGCTCGCCAGGATGCCCTTTTCTTGCCTGGACTTTAATTTTGTTTTTGTATCCAGCGGGTCTTTTTATGCGAAGTATTTTTTAACTGCGTCCGAGTTAACAGGGGATTAGAAATCGTCTCCATCCATAGTAGTGAGCATCAACGCCCCACCTGAGAACACTTTCTTCACTATGAATGGGCCTTCGTAGTTTGGGGTCCAGTTTCCCTTGTGATCTGAACCTGGAGGAATGATCCTTTTGAGTACAAGCTCACCTACTTGATACTCTCGAGTACGTACTCGTTAGTTGAATGCTCGTTTCATTCTCCTCTGATAAAGCTAACCATGACAGATATCCGCTAATCTCTTTTCCTCAATTAGATACAACTGGTTATATCGAGCACGTACCCACTCAGCCTCATCAAGCTTTACATCCATCATCACACGTAAAGAAGGAATTTCTACCTCAACAGGCAAGACTGCCTCCATGCCATATACCAGGGAGAATGAAGTTGCCCCAGTTGACGTCCTGACTGACGTTCGGTACCCATGCAATGCGAATGGTAACATCTAATGCCAATCTTTGTAAGTGACAACCATCTTTTGCACAATCTTCTTTATGTTCTTGTTAGCTGCCTCTACTGCGCCATTCATCTTTGGCCGATAAGGAGAAGAATTGTGATTTTGAATCTTAAAGTCTCAACACAATTATGCCATCATCTTGTTGTTTAAGTTGGAACCATTATCAGTAATGATTCGCTCGGGCACTCTGTATCTGCAAATGATGTCTCTTTTCAGAAACCTGGCTACCACTTGGCGAGTGACATTGGCATAAGATTCTGCTTCAACCCATTTGGTAAAATAATCAATCGCAACCAAGATGAAATGATGATCATTTGAAGCAGTAGGTTATATCTTCCCGATTATATCAATTCCCCACATAGGAAAGGGCCAAGGAGATGACATGACGTTGAGCGGGCTAGGAGGAACATGCACCTTGTCTGCATATATCTGGCATTTGTGACACTTGAGGGCATACGAACAACAGTATGCATCCATTGTTAGCCAATAGTACCCTGATCTCAATAACTTCTTTGCCATTACATGTCCTCCTGCATGAGTACCGAAGGATCCCTCGTGGACTTCCTGCATTAACAAGTCTGCTTTGTGTCTATCCACGCATATGAGCAAGACCATGTCAAAGTTCCTCTTATACAGAACTCTGTCTGCATTCAAGAAGAAGCTAGCCACAAGTCGTCTCAAGGTCTTCTTGTCATTGGATGATGCCCCAGTTGGGTATTCTTGTATTTCCAGGAAAAGCTTAATATCAAAGTACCAAGGTTTCTCATTAGACACTGCGTCTACAGAGAAAGCATAAGTTGGTGCGTCAAGCCTGGAAATGTCAATCCTGGGCACATAGTTCCAACACAAGACTTTGATGGACGAAGAAAGAGTGGCCAATGCATCGGCAAATATTCCCATCTCGTGGTATATATTGAAGCTTAACTATTGTGAAGAACGTCAATAGTCTTCTGGCATAATCCCTATAAGGAATTAAGTGTTCTTAATGTGTATACCACTTGCCAGTAATCTGGTTGATAACGAGGGATGAATCTCCAAATATATCGAGGGACTTAATCCGAAGATTAATAGCCTCCTCTATCCCCATTATGCATGCCTCGTATTCCGCTTCATTGTTGGTACAACCAAAAGTGATTCTGGCAGCGAAGGGAACGTGAACACCTTTGGGAGTGATAAGAACAACACCAACTCCACGTCTATTGATATTGACTACCCCATCAAACATCAACTTCCATTTAGATTCAGGGCCAGTCCCCTCCTCCGGAAGTGGTTCCTCACAATATCTTTCCTTGAGGTACATGATGTCCTCATCAGGGAAATCAAACTTCATTGGTTGATAGTCGTCTTCAAGTGGTTGTTGTGCAAGATAATCTGACAACACACTTCCTTTGATGGCTTTCTGGGAAGTATATTGTATGTCATACTCTGTTAAGATCATTTTCCACCTTGCAACCCTTCCGATTAATGCTGGTTTCTCGAAAATATACTTGACGGGGTCCATTTTTTAGATTAGCAATGTGGTATGGGTCAACATGTATTGTCTCAGTCGGCGAGCAGCCCATGCCAAAGCGCAACAAGTTTTCTCGAGCAGTGAGTAATGGGATTCACAGTCGGTAAACTTTTTGCTAAGGTAATAAATAGCATGCTCTTTTCGACTAGACTCGTCATATTGGCCTAGCACACACCCCATCGACCCTTCTAACACAGTCAAGTACATGATAAGTGGTCGTCCTGGAACCGAAGGCATTAGAATCGGAGGCTCCTGCAAATATTCTTTTATCTTTTCAAAGGCTCTTTGACAGTCCTCATTCCACCTGACCGTTTGTTCTTTTCTTAACAATTTGAAGATTGGCTCGCATGTGGCAGTTAGATGAGATATAAACCGTGAAATGTAGTTCAATCTCCCTAAAATTCCATGCACTTATTTTTCTATTTTCGGTTCAGGCATGTCTTGTATTGCTTTTACTTTTGCAGGATCTACCTCAATCCCCCTCTAGCTAACAATGAAACCCAACAATTTAACGGAACGCACTCCGAAAGTGCACTTGTTTGGATTCAACCTCAATCTGTACTTTATCAATCTATCAAACAGCTTTTTGAGATTGACCAAGTGTTCTTCTTCGTCCTGGGACTTGGCAATCATATCGTCCACATAGCACTCAATTTCCTTGTGTATCATGTCATGGAACAAAGTTACCATAGCCCGTTGATACGGTGCCCCGACATTCTTCAACCCAAAGAGCATAACCTTATAACAAAATGTACCCCACGGGGTAATGAACGTCGTTTTATCCATGTCTTCCGGTGCCATCTTAATCTGATTGTACCCGGAGAAGCCATCCATGAAATAAAATACCGAGAACTGAGCGGTGTTATATACCAGCACATCAATGTGAGGTAATGGAAAATCATCCTTTGGACTTGATCTATTTAGATCCCAATAATTGACGCACATCCGGACCTTGCCATCCTTCTTTGGTACAAGCACAATGTTAGCTACCCAAGGTGGGTAACTAGTTACGGAAAGGAACTCGGCATCCCACTGCTTTTGAACTTCCTCCTTGATCTTCATTGCCATATCAGGGTGAGTTCTTCTCAGCTTTTGCTTTACAGGAGGACAGTCCTCCTTTAGTGGCAGCTTGTGTACAACGATGTCAGTATCCAACCCCGACATATCTTGATACGACCAGGCAAAGATATCCACATATTCACGTAGCATACTAATCAACTCCTTCTTTACCTTGGCCTGCAGATTGGCCCCAATATTTATCTCTTTCTTTGCATCCTCAGACCCAATGGTGATCTCTATTTCTTCCTAATGAGGCTGAATGACCCTTTCCTCTTGTTTCAACAACCTAGCCAATTCTTCCGGGAGTTCACAGTCTTCCTCAACCCCTTCATCAGCTTGGTAGGTAGGATTGTCGAAGTCATGCATAGTCATAGCAAGAACGTTATCACAAGAATCTGAATGATCAACACTGCACAAATGATGTGCTTATTTCAGAATTTGTTCTTTTTACAAGGGACGCAAACACACAAAAACACTGAAAAAAGAAAACATTGCCATTTTATTTGTTTTTTGTGAAAAAATTTAAAACGAAAGAAAGAGAACACAATTTGCTTGAAAAATGTCCTTTATTTCATGGAAAAAGTAAATGCATTAAAAGCATGGTGGCCCTACAGATGGATCCATGCACCTTGGACAGAGTGCAGGATTTTACATGCAGTATGATAAAAATGAAAACAAAGAAAATTACTTTGACTGTCAAGTAACTAGAACAAAATCTTCAGCAAACCAGTTTCGGAGCTCCTCCCCAGGTGCACATGGGTGAATCCAGTTATCTAAGTCGCAGTCACTATCCCCCTCTTCATATGTTGCACAAATGTTGTTGTAGTCGAGCATTCCAGCACTTGTGAACATTATGGACTTACTGCCCTGAGACCAGCTAGACCCTCCAGGTTGATATCCAAGCCCAAACTTGTCATCCTTCTTTTCCCCTTCAAACAACTTGCCCCATCCCTGGGCCTTTCCGGATTGGACTACTTCCTTAGCTTGCTTGTAGGAGTAGATAGGAGTCCATTCCTTCTCATGGCTTTGAACTGCAGCAACCGGAGACAAAGTACTAACATTAACTGCCTCGAAAGCCTGGCAAAGTGTTTCATGGATCTCCCCGTCCATTTCCACATACTTGAAGGTCGACAAATGGCTTACGATCTTCTTCCCCGCATACAGTAACAACTTGGCTGTCTACCACATACTTTAACTTTTGATGCAACGTGGATGTTACTACGCCAGTAACATGAATCCAGGGACGTCCCAGCTAACAGCTATAAGCGGGTTGGATATCCATAACATAGAACGTGCTCTTGAATACCTGAGACCCAATCTTTACTGGTAGCTCCACCTCCCCAAACACAGACCTCCATGACCCATCAAAGGCTTTCACAATCAAATCATCGGGTCGCAAAACAATGCCATCAACATTCAGCTTAATGAGGGCCTTCTTAGGGAGCACATTGAGAGAAGAGCCGGTAACTACCAAGACATGTGATAGAACAAATCCCTTACACTCCATTATGATGTGTAAGGCCTTGTTTTGATTACGTCCCTCGGAAGTGAGATCTCTATTTGTGAATCCCAACCCATGGTTGGCGTTCACACTGGCTACCACAGCCTCCAACTAGTTAACAGTTATCTCTTGTGGTACATATGCCATTTGCAAAACTTTTAGCAAAGCCTCCTGGTGAGCTTGAGAACACATTAACAACGACAAAATGGATATCTTGGACGGGGTCTGATTCAACTGTTCAACCACTTTATAGTCACTTTTCTTAATTATTCTCATGAATTCCTTGACTTCTTTTTCAAAAGTGCCCTGACTAGCAGCAGAAGTTGTGACCTCTTCGGTCACTATTTGCTTACCCTTAGCCTTTGCAGCAGCTTCAGCTTCTGGATCACCTTTAAGAACTTGAGGAGCAAAGAGACGCCCACTCCGAGTAAACCCACCAACTCCTCTGACATTCACAACAGTCGGGTCAATTGTCACTGCTTTACTTTCCACATTCTGACCTTCTACGTACACGTCTAAGCCATAGTGCCAAGGAATGGCCTTGTCATCAACATAGGGAATTGGTCCCGGAACGGTAATGATAACTGGACTCACTTCTAGGACATAGATAGTCACAGGCTCTCTACGGGCAGGAACCTCAGCAGGATCAAAATAAATTGTTACTATATACACACAATCACTTCTATTGTCAACCCTGTCGAACTGTAGGGACCCCTCGTCAATTAAACACTGTAACCCAGCTTTCAAATCCCCACAACCATTAACTGAATTCAAACAACCCTCACAGTCAAAATCACAACCTGGAAAAACCTGCCCTTTCAACAATTTGTCTGTCACCACTAACAACGAAGTCTTCACTTCATCCACGCTCAAAATCAAGTTCAACCTCTTTCCACCATCAACAACGTTTATCCTGGCCCCTCCATGATTTGGAATGGGGTTTGATGTAACATTTGGAGGCGGTGAGAAGTTAATTGCTTTCGAGTCAATCAAGTCTTGGACCTTATGTTGTAATGCCCTGCACTTCTTGTTGAGTGCTTGGGGGCTCCTGAATGAAATGCGCATATTGCATTAGTTTCATACCCCACTAGAAGCTCTCCAGGTGGTGGTGGTGCTAATGTCCTCAACTGAACCAGATTCAAATCTAGCAATCTCTGGAGTAGTGTTGTGTACGTCATAGGGACAGTCTCAAGCACCCTGTTAGCTGGACGAGCTTGTCTCTGTTGATAAGGTATTTGTTGATAGTTACTGCGCTGCGGCTATTGTTGTTGCTGATATTGTGGTTGTTGCACAAGACTTGATGGAATGGTGACAGCTGCCACCTGCTCGTAAGATCCCCTGTATCCACGGCCCCGGCCTCGGCCATACATATCATTATTTTCTCTCTCCCTTCTTCTTGGAGGTCCATTGAAAGCTTTTCTAACACCGCTTGAGCTACTTGCACCATTGTCTTGGATCTTCCCCATTTTCAACAGAGTTTCAACCCTTTTTCCATCTATCACGATATCATTAAACTTTATTGTTGAACAAGATGCCAGTCTCTCAATAAACACCCCTTGTAGTGTTCCCATAAACATGTCTACCATTTCATTCTCCAACAAAGGAGGTTGCACTCGAGCAGCAAGCTGACGCCACCTCTGGGCGTACTCTTTGAACCCTTCTTTAGCACTCTGAGACATTGTCTACAACTGGGTATGATTTGGAGCCATATCCAAATTATACTGATACTGCTTCACGAACGCCTCAGCTAAATCCTTCCAGCTTCGAATATTGACCCGGCTCAGCTTAATGTACCATTCCAAGGAAGCCCCTACAAGACTATCCTGGAAGTAATACATCCACAGCTTTTCATCATCTGTATGCACAACAATCCTTCCCACAAAAGACTGAAGGTGAGTTTTCGGGCAAGCCATGCCGTTGTACTTATAAAAAGTAGGGATCTTGAACTTGTAGGGAATTCTCACCCCTGGCACTAAGCCTAGATCAGTGATGTCAAACCCTAGAGAACTCTGAGATTGAATGGCGCGAATTTGCTCAGCCATTTCTTCAAACCTCCTATTCATGTCAATTCCCTGGCCTTCCACCTCATCCAGCAAAGTGAACTGTTCATCCTGCCCATCCATCTGCATGTTATACACTCCATCATTGATACTAGTGACCCCTGGTTGCACCACTAGGATTTCAACGTGACGGGCGCCAACCCCATGACGATTACCTCCATCTGTTGTCCCATTGTTCCTGGCTTGATTATTCTCCACCATTTCACGCAAGCGTTCCTGAGTTTGACCCATCCCAGCCATGAGGGTCATGAAGTTGTCCATTCTTGTCCTCAAGTCAGCCAGATCTGCTTGCATCTGATCCATTGCTCTCTCTGTTCACCTTTGTAGGGTATATGTGCATAGTTGGCTGTCTCTGAACCTTCTTGGGAGCTATAGTGCCTACAAGCGACACAAGCGTTAGAAAACTGATGAATTACCTGGAAAACAACAAACACGTTATATGCATGCAATGTAACTATTCATGTTTCCACGTTCGGGCATTAATATGCCCAAGTTCTGGTATTTCTTTTATAGAGAATACTCCAGATGTCTTTTTGGAAACTAGCTTTTCAAACTCTTTTGAGGAATATTCAGACCCTGATGGCTTCGGACAAACAACTTTGCTCATTTAGAAATGGTAACTAGAAAGTATCATTGTATAATATGAACAAACTACCAACAACCAGAGTCATAGACCTACACACAATTCCCAAAGGGTTACAACTCAATACAAAAAACAAAAAGCTAAAGTAGACTCCTATAACAAGCATGTAGGTAGTCTAGATACAAACAACAATAAACTAAAACTCTAGGCCAAAAGAATATTCAGGCCCTTCTTCTGCAGTCACCACCCCTGTCCGGTTCTTCTTGACGCATGCTCTCAGCTTAAGATCTGCAATCTCCTTCATTGCCTCCTACAATGCTAGCTGGCTCTGTACCAAATGTTGAGTCTTTTCCCTTCGTATTTTGTGAACTTGTTCTACTTCTTCTTTCTTGAATGCCATCTGCACCTCAAATAACTCTTCCTTTTCTTTGTACTTTTTCTTCTCCTGTTCTCTTTGGCCCTATAACCAAGTAATGGATTGACGAGCTTGTCTAAGAGTCTTCAAAATATTCTTACGCTCCGCTTCTCTTTTTGACTCTGTTAAACCCAATCTCTAAAAATGAGCTTCTCTCCCAGCAAACTCCTTTTCTTTAGCTTCTAAGGTAGCCAGCATCCTCTGTAGCTTTTCTTCTGCTTCTTGCTTAGCATGATTGGCACGGTGATACAAGCTAGCCATTTCAGAATTCTCTACCTGAGCCTCGTGCAACTGAGCTTCGAATTTCTTGTAATCTTCAAGAGAAACAGTGGTTTGTACCGGTACTTCTTTTGGATATAGTGGAGCCTCAACTGAAAATGGAAGGAAGAAGGTGTCAACCCTACCTTATATCCAAGCAGCAAAAGGGGGATAAGTCTTGGGGTTCACCTTCCCAAATTCTTTTTTACCCTCCCTAACCTTTGTTTCCCAAGCTTGAGATACTTGGATAACCAACTGCTCATTATCTTCAGTTGGAAAATACAGAGTCTTAGCTATTTCTTCATCTGATGGAGGATCCCTCAGTGGATAGCCAAACTATTTTCTAGACAGCACGGGGTTATGACTTATCACTCCTTTCCTACCTAACAAAGGCACATAAGGAAACTCACCACACCTTGTAATAAGCTCATTCCCCACTAAGCTTCTGCTACATCCCCAAGCTATGTCATCAGATGTTAACCCCATCAATCTTCTAGCCCACTTCCAACCTTGCCTAAGATCTTTGAACGGTCCTGACTTTGGAAGCTTCTTAGAAAACCACTCAGCAAACAATGGAGCATAACAATTTACGTACCCTTTCCTTTTCTCATTTTTGTGATGTACACCAAAGTAAAAGTCTCCCAACAATGTAGGCACAGGGTTTCCTTTAATGAAAAGGGTGATAGCCTCCAAGCTCACCCATCCTTTCTCTCCTGGGAAAAGACTTATCCCATATACCAATAATTCTAACAGCGCACTGAATTCTAACCACTTCCCTCCCAAAGCAAACACATAAGCTTCTGTGATGAGAAAATCCAGAGTAAATCCTTTCCCCTTGCTAACTCCAAGTCCATCTTTACTCTAAGCATACTCAAACGACAGGCACCTGCAATGTCCTTGTACGGGGGACACTTCTCTGCAGCATAATAGGGAACACCATTCCTGATGGGAATCTTCAGGATGTCAGAAATCTCTTCCATAGTTGGAGCCAAGACATAGTCACCAAACACAAAAATTCTCAACTGGGGATCATAAAACTGCAACAAAGAGTGAAGGCGATCTCTCTGATCAACAGTAGGCTTGTTCATGTAACCCAAGATCTTCCCATATTGGCTTCTGAAATCATCTGAAACCTTGTCACTCATCAAGCCTACCAGTTTCTGAATACCCTCAATTTCTGGTTGCGGGAAAGTGTAACGAGCATTCCTTTTTCTGGGTATCTCTTGGACTTCTGTCATCTGGAGAAACAATGAATACCAGAACTGGGTACAATGGATAAAGGATAACCTGAAATGGAAACACAAACAGTTAATGCAAGTATGATGCGATGCAAATGTAATGCGGGCATATGATCAACAACTGGGACTGTCTGGATATGGAATACTTGACCCAAGTGACCAAGAACCAAGATCCTCTTAAAAAAGCGCTATGAACAAGAACTCAGTCTCCAATAAGCTCCAAATTAGATATCAGATGACTTAAGAACTCCAAAATCCATGTAGCCATATCAAATCATAGAACTGTACTGGTAATGAGGTATGATGAGGTCAAGGGTTCCTGTAAATCTGTACGCCCCTCCCAATCTCACAGGTGTGCTCCGGGTCAAACATCACAGACTCTAAAAGCCAAATACCAATAATACGTTCACCATTTCCGAGAAATGGCTCATGACCAAATCAGGGAATTGGTTTGGCATTATGTACTACTCAGGGAGGTCTCAGCGTGAGTCAGAGAAAAACAAGCATCCTTTATAAGTTTCCAGCTTCAAGCGCTGGAATCGAGAAACAATAGTACATTCATCCTGAAGGCTACAATACTATCGTCATACGACCAGATGCTTTGACTGAGTTCCTATAAGAGAACCAGGTCATCCTATGCAAGTTCCCAGTGGGCCCTCGGGTGCGAATGGGTTTGCCATAAAATGTGGTCTGCCACTGTCACCACTGGAGAGGGATGTTTCCACAAAGGTCCTCAATTATCGGTCCCTAGATGCACATAACTATCGAGGTCGTGTAATGATCCAGGAAAGATTCTTGCATCAAAACATTTCCAAGACGGTCGCAAGTTTGGGTGTGGAACTCACTACTACCAACATAGCAAGATGCCATGAAGCCAAAGTGACTGTCCACGCTAAGTCCTAGGGTGCACTTGAGCCCCGGTTACGAGCTCATCTCTCAGCAATAGTTCCCAATCCCACCAAACAGAAAACCAATACAGCCAGACAGTCCAGTATAATATATGATGCATGAAAATAAATATTGAAAACTGTAAATAAAGTTGTAAATAAAACTGTAAATAAACAACAGTAAAATAAACACGCAACAACAAACAATCAACACCCAAAGAAACAGAAACACGCAAGCGCTAGGAGAGACTCTCAAGGGGAAACCAGAGATTCTGGGTCCTCCCTAGCAGAGTCGCCAGCTGTCGCTCCCTGGATTTCCATCCTGGTACAAACGCGAAAGTGGCGCGTAAGAAGGTAGAGTCGCCAGCCAGGCATTTTTATCCCAAAGGAACGGGAATGGTAATGCTGCACAAACCAGGGAAATCAAGGAAGGACAAAGGTTCTGCGAACCAAAGAAACTGGGTTCGGGAGTCGGTTACGACCTGGGAAGGTATTAGCACCCCAGATCATCTGCCGTACCCGACGGGATCCACGCTTGCAAGGAAATTGTTTCAAAGGGTGTAAGAATGAAAGTTGTTGCAAAGAAAAGGAAATGGAACTAGAGAAAAGTAAAGAAAGGGGGGAAATGTAGGGAAAATAAAAGAGTGCTCGAACGGGCCCTACCCCGCTGCCTACATACCTCATATGGGCATGAGGATCAGAGTCGCCATAGTTCCCCTAACTAGGGGTGGAAAAGATTGCTTGTGTCTTAAGGCTTGAAATGCCTATGTCAATGCTCAGGTGTTGTAGGTTTGAACGACGAGTGCGTTACCGTCTTGCAAAATGACAAGTAGGAGCAAGTTCTTACGTAATAAGTGAATGTGATGAGAAAAGAAGTCCCGAAGGAGAGACGTTTATTCTTTGTCCAGTGTTTTTTTATGAGTTCTTTTAGGAGTGTGGCACAAGGAAATGAACTCAAGCTCTTTTCCATAGAATGTGTACTTGCTACTACATTCCAAGATGGAATAATAGAACAGGCACACCTGTAACACCCCAAATTTGCCCTCTTCTTTTTAAGCATCATCACCATATCATATTGTAACACGGTGGGAGAACTGACTTTAGTTATGTTGCGGATAGCAAGAGTCGCCACCGACTTTTATTTTATCCAAAGGAAAGGCATAAAAGAACAGGAAAGACCTTTTTAAAAGATTTTTGGGTCCGGGGGTAGGTTATGTAAAGGGAAGGTATTAGCACCCTTTACATCCATGGTTATCCATGGGCTCTTAGTTACTTAGCTCACTTTGAATGGTTTTTGATATGTGAAGTGTGTGAATAGAAATTTTCATAAGAGTTTGATAATGATCCATGTACGGATGCGTAAAAAACTTGTGTTTGAAAATTGTTTGAAATTGTGAAATGTTTGAAATTATTTTGAAGTATTTTTAAAATGTGAGCAAGTAACTATGAGGAACCTACCCTAAAGTTTAAGTCTTTCTGTTCTTGAATCCTTTAAATGGTAAGACTATCCCTATTATTAAGGAATAGGTAGTCATTACTGAAATTCTGTGATCAGGTATGAGATGTCCTAAGAGATGTCCCAACACTTGACAGATTTAACCAAAACTTAAATAGCAAGAAAAGTAAACAACACAGAAGTTTGTTAACCTAGTTCAGTGTATAACCACACTTACATCTGGAGGCTACCAAGCCAGGAGGAAATCCACTATAAGTAATATTAATTCTAGACTTAAACCACCCTGTTTAATCTATCACTTAATAACTACCCAATGCAATTTCTACCTAAGACACAACTTAGATAAGAGTATCCTACTCACTCCCCCTCAATCACACAGTGATCAAGTTTACAAGTTTAATAAAATTGAAGACATTCTTCAAACAAAAACAGCTTGATCTTACTTCACAGTTTCAATCAAGTCACAAATGCACTTTTGCTTAAAAGCTCATAAAGTGGTACAATTAAAAACACCTGCTATTAAAAACACTAGACACCCTATTTGGTCTTATGAAATTCGTACTCAATTCTATGAGTTTCTGTTGATTAAATAGGTATCTGTAATTTGGGCTTTCTGTAGAATGATCCAGCCCTAATGCGCATGCAGCTTCCACCTTGAATTTAGGGTTTGTTACTTCCTAGATTCTAGGTGATTTAGGTCTTCTGTTTTAATCTGAATCTTCAATATAAAACTCCCTACAGATGCGCCTTGTTCTGTTTTTATCCATCATTAATTAATTCCAGATAACTCTCCTTAAATATCTCTTATCAGTTATTCAAAAATTAATTCTGGTAGCAGGTTTGAGATGTCTCAACATCTGTTGGGACATCCTGAAAAACTGAACTTAAGTCATTTACACAATGTCCCAACATCTGATAAGACATCCTGAAATAAGTTCATATACTCTGTTTGATAATGTCCCAACATTTGATAGGACATTCTGAACTGAATTCAATAATTCTTGTTGGTCAAAAATTCTGCCAATTCAAGACATCTACAAACTCCCCCTTTGGCTAATTTTTGGCTAACATCTTTTCTTGTTTTCAGAGTGCAGCAGAAGTTCTTTTTATCAGAGTATAGCATTACTTTTCTGTTGATTCTTATTTGAGATTACTCCCCCTCAAACATATATGTATCCAATCTTGTTGCAACAGAAAAAAACTTATTCAGTTCAGAAGCAAACAAACAGATTTTTTCATTCATACTTAAACAGCAATACAATTTGTTGTTGTTCTCCCCCTTGGTAGACACAAAATTTAGGGCCAAAGACACTATTCCAGAAATACATTGCTGTCATTACATTTGCCTCACATACATTGATCACTCAGATTCATCACTCTCAGTTTCTTCCTCAACTTCTGTTTCTTCATCAGCTTCACTTTCTTCATCAGAGGCAGCTTTCTGATCTTCTCCACTCTCCAGCCTTTGGATGATTTCTTCAAGTTTCAGCTTCCTTGCTTCAAGTTCTTTGCATGTGCTTTTAAGCTCAGCAATTAGAGCCTTCTTGGAGATTGGAGTCTTAGCAGTTGAAGGACCTGCAGATGTCCCAGAAGGTGCTTCAACATCTACAGCATGATGACTGAGGAATAATTTGTAGTGAAAAGCCAGGGGGCTTTCTCTTTTGCAGGCTGTATCCTTGTCAGTGAGAATTCCAGGGTATTGATTGAGCACTATACCACACAGCAATGAGGGAAAAGCTATTGGCAGCTTTGTTGCAGAAGAGCTGGCATGCTTCAAGGTCTGATCAAAAATGTAAGCTCCATAGTCCAGCTTGGTCTGAGTTCCCACAGCATAGATAAACCTGGCCAGGCCAGTGGAGATTGAAGATGTGTGGTTGGTAGGCACCCAGTTTGCTGTACCAATTCTGTTCAACATAGCATATTTTCTTGTTAGCATGCTCACTGAGAGCTTTCCCTTCACTGGCCATGCCTTGACCTGGTTTGCAGTGATCACCTTGCAGACTTGATTATCTGTCTTACCTAGCTCATTTGGTCCATCTGTTTCTCTTCCTAGGTATTGGTTGATGATCTGAGGAGAGAACTCAACACACCTACCTCTAACAAAGACTTTTCTAAATTCAGAGGACTTACCATTGCCACAATCCTCCTGAAGATTAATAATGAACTCTTTGACAAGAAGTTCATAGCAGGGAGAGAGATCTGAGACTGTTTTGAAGAGGCCTGCAGCAGAGATGACGTCAATCAGTTCAGTGCACTCAAGTGCATTGCTGCTCAGCTCTCTTTCTAGGGCAACCCTTCTTTGGTACACAAACTTCCATCTGTTTACACTTGAAACATGATGGAATGAAATGTTGTCCAAGGGGGCCTCTGGAATAGCAGTTGAAGCCCTAGATGGTGCTGATTTCTTCTTGGGAGGAGATGTTGGGACATCTGATTCAACATCTGAGTCTGATGGGGTAACAGCTTTCCTCTTCTGGGTTTGGACTTTACTCCATTGTTTTGTTGGACCAAAGGCAGCTTTAGCTTTGCCTTTCTTTGGTGAAGCTTTCTTCTTCTCAGGAATTTCAGGTTCAGCTTGCATCTTTCCTTTCCTGGACCTGAGCCTTTTGGCTATGCTAGGTCTAACAGAGGCTATGATCTCTGTATCAGAGTCCTGTTCTAGGTTCACCACTGGAGGAGATTGAGCAGTCTCCTCTTCAGCTTGTTGTTCAGCATGGATTTGATCTTCATTTGAGGCTTTGGGCTGATCCTCAGAGACTTCTTCATCACATTCATCTGAGGCCTTTTTCTGGTCCTCAGTTTGTTCAGCATCAGATGAGTTCTTTTTCTCATCTTCAGATGTTCCAACATCTATTGGGACATCCTGTTGTGCAGGAGTGTCCTTTGCAGCTTGAGATTGTTCTTCTTGAGGTGCAGGCATGGTGTTCAAAGGAACAGAAATCCCACTAACCACTCTTTGTTCAAATAGAATCTTGTTGACTATCTCCTTGATGGAAGCATCAACATAGTCAGAAGATTTTTGAGGCATGTTTGCTGGAGAAGGAATACCTCCTTTGGCTTTGCTGCAGACTTGATCTTTAGCTCTCTTTGGAGTTCTTGGCTTTTTAGTGTGAGAAGCACTTCCTCTGAGTTCGTCCAATGGAGTTGATTTCATTGGTACCACAGAGATGGGAGTGGCATGAACTACGTCTTCTTTGTTGAGAACTTCTTCAGTTGTGTTAGGGTTTTGAGACATTGTTGAGGAAGATGGATGAAAAGCTTTAGGGTTTATGATTTCTGAAGAATAGCTAGTTAATGTGATTCGCTTGTGATAGTATGATGAGAATCTTGATAGCTGATTATAAACAGTTACTAAATAAGTAGCCGTTACAGTGCAAATGATTAGAGATGGAATTCCCAAGGATCTTGTCCAGACTGGTTTTGCCATCTGGAACTTATGCCATACAATGTCATATGACATGTTGGCACATCTCATTAACTGCTAAATATCACATAAACAGATTCCAAATTTGCCCCTTAGGTTCTCAAATTGTGTAGCATCCAATGCTTTGGTAAATATATCAGCTAACTGCAGATTTGTAGCTATATGTTCCAATGAAATCACCTTTTCTTCTACAAGATCTCTGATGAAATGATGTCTGATATCAATATGCTTGGTCCTGCTATGTTGGATAGGATTCTTTGATATGTTGATTGCACTTAAGTTGTCACAGTACAATGTCATGACATCCTGTGGGACATTGTACTCAGTGAGCATTTGCTTCATCCAAAACCAACTGAGAACAACTGCTTCCAGCTGCTATATATTCAGCTTCAGCTGTAGATAGGGATACACAATTTTGTTTCTTACTGAACCAAGAAATCAAATTGTTTCCTAGAAAGAAGCATCCTCCTGAAGTGCTTTTTCTGTCATCAGCACTTCCAGCCCAATCAGCATCACAAAAGCCAGTGAGAATTGGTTTACATCCATGAAAGTACATTATGCCATAGTCACAAGTACCATTAACATATTTAAGAATTCTCTTGACTTGATTGAGATGACTGACTTTTGGATCAGCTTGATATCTTGCACATACACCTACTGCAAATGCTATGTCAGGTCTGCTAGCAGTCAAGTATAACAAGCTTCCAATCATGCTTCTGTATAAGCTTTGATCTATATTCTCACCCTTTTCATCTTTAGTCAGCTTTAAATGTGTGGGGGCAGGAGTTCTCTTATGAGTAGCATTGTCCATTCCAAATTTCTTGACTATGTTTTTGGTATACTTACTTTGGGAGATGAACATTGAGTCTTCCATTTGCTTTATTTGCAGACCAAGAAAGTAGGTTAATTCTCCTAGTAGGCTCATTTCAAATTCAGATTCCATCTGCTTGACAAAATGTTTGACCATCCTTTCAGACATCCCACCAAAGACAATATCATCAACATATATTTGAGCAATCATGACATTTCCTTCTTCATCTTTAACAAACAGGGTTTTGTCAATTCCACCTTTTCTGTACCCTTGCTTGACAAGAAATGTGGTCAGTCTTTCATACCATGCCCTTGGAGCTTGCTTCAAACCATAAAGTGCCTTCTTTAGTTTGTATACATGATTTGGACAGCTTGGATCAACAAATCCTTTAGGCTGTTCTACATATACCTCTTCATTAAGATAGCCATTTAAAAAGGCACTTTTCACATCCATTTGAAATAGCTTGAACTTTAAGATACAAGCAATTCCCAAAAGTAGTCTGATTGATTCAAGCCTTGCTACTGGTGCAAAGGTTTCATCAAAGTCTACTCCTTCAATTTGAGTGTATCCTTGAGCTACAAGTCTAGCTTTGTTCTTTGTAACAACTCCTTGTTCATTTGACTTGTTCTTATACACCCATTTTGTTCCAATCACATTTATGTCATCAGGTCTAGGAACAAGATTCCACACTTCATTCCTTGTGAATTGACCTAATTCCTCTTGCATAGCACAAATCCAGTATTCATCAGTAAGAGCTTCCTTGATGTTTTTAGGTTCTATTTTGGAAACAAAACAAGAACCTGAAATCACTTCTCTTGATCTAGTGCTCACACCTCTGTTGGGATCACCAATTATCAAATCTTTGGGATGATCCTTCTGTATTCTGATGGAGGGAGGTTTGCTGGATTCTTCTGTCCTTGTATCAGTTTGAGTGAAGTTATAATGATCATTCTTTTCTTCAGCTTCAATCTTGATATCAGCAGATGTTCCAACATCTTCTGGGACATCTGTAGGAGCATCATCAATTATCACATTTATGGACTCCATGATAACCTTGGTTCTAGAATTAAATACTCTATATGCTCTGCTGTTTATGGAGTATCCAAGGAAAATCCCTTCATCACTTTTAGGATCCATTTTTCTTCTTTGTTCCCTATCTGCCAGAATATAACAGTTACTTCCAAATACATGGAAGTACTTAACTGTGGGTTTTCTGCCCTTCCAGACTTCATATATTGTGGACAAAGTTCCTTTCCTTAAAGTAACTCTGTTATTGATGTAACAGGCAGTGTTCATAGCTTCAGCCCAGAAGTACAGAGGTAACTTTTTAGCATGGATCATAGCTCTTGCTGATTCTTGAATAGTTCTATTCTTTCTTTCAACAATTCCATTCTGTTGAGGAGTGATTGGTGAAGAATATTCATGATTGATTCCTTCTGAAGAGCAGAAATCTAAGAACTTTTGGTTCTCAAATTCTTTTCCATGATCACTTCTTATTCTGATCACACAGCTGGATTTTTCCCTTTGTAATCTTTGACATAATTCTTTGAATACATCAAATACATCAGACTTTTCTTTGATGAAATTTATCCATGTATATCTTGAAAAGTCATCAACCACAACATAGGCATACCTCTTACCACCAAGGCTTTCAACCTGCATAGGTCCCATCAGATCCATATGCAAAAGTTCCAAAACTTTGGAAGTTGTCAGATGTTGGAGCTTTGGATGGGACATCTTGGTTTGCTTGCCTATTTGACATTCACCACATATTTTGCCATCATCAATCTTCAGTTTAGGAATACCTCTTACAGCATCCATAGATATTATCTTCTTTATGCCTCTGAAATGAAGATGACCTAGTCTTTGGTGCCATAGTTTCACTTCTTCTTCTTTAGCTAAAGAACAAGTTGAAGTGAGACTGAGATTTTGGGATTCCCACATGTAACAGTTGTCTTTAGATCTGGCTCCTTTCATGACAATCTCTTGTTCTTTGTTAGTCACTATGCATTCAGTTTTGGTAAAGTTTACACTGTACCCTTGATCACATAATTGACTTATGCTGATCAGGTTAGCAGTTAAACCTTTTACTAACAGCACATCATCTAGTCTTGGAACATCTTGACAATCCAAGGTTCCAACTCCCTTGATTTCTCCTTTAGCTCCATCTCCAAAGGTCACATACCTGGATGAATGTGATTTTAAGTTTACTAGCAGATTCTTCAATCCAGTCATGTGTCTTGAACAACCACTGTCAAAGTACCAGTCTTCTTTAGCTGATACTCTTAGTGATGTATGTGCTATATATGCAGTACTTTTCTTTGACCATTTGAGTTGAGATTTCTTTTGATGCCTCTGCGCTGTGTGTTGTTCATCAGCTGATCTCCAAGCTTGATTGTTGATCTTGTTCTTGTAGCTTTGATCAGCTTCAGTGCTAGCTTTTGGTTTCCATCCCTTCTTGATGTTTTCTGTCTTCTGCTTAGGAGGTTTCTGATTTCTTTGATGTTTATGCAGCACTTTCTTGGTAACTTCTATTTTCTTCTTGGAAGGTTGCTGATACATCTGATTTGGATATCCATGCAGCTTATAACAATGAGGTTTGATATGTCCAAATCTTCCACAGTGATGGCATCTCCATCTTTGATACTTCTTCTTCATTTTGTTCTTTTCAGAATGTTGAGACATCTGTTGGAACATTATGTTTGACTTTGTGTTCTTTTCCTGATGTTGAAGCATCTGTTGGGACATCTTGTTTGACTGTATGGAGTTTGAAGTTGTTTTGCTAGAGCTAGCTTCATCTTTATTTACTCTGTTAAATCCCAGTCCACTTTTATCCCCTGAGTGCTTATTGTTGTTGAGAATAACATCCAGTGTATTTGAGCTGCTGTTCAACATTCTAACAGATTTGGACATATGTTCCAACTTGGAGTTGAGAAGACTTACTTCACTTTTTAAGGTGTCAATGATCTCTTGATCACTTGCTTTTTCATCTTCTAATGCCTCATTCTGCTTCTTTAGCTTTATAACCTCACTGCATATTTCAGAGCTTCTTTTGTATAGATCTTTGAATGCTTGCTCAAGTGCTTCATAAGTAAGTTCTCCATCACTGGATTCACTTTCAGACTCACATAATCCAGCTAAAGCAGTGATATGCTTAGTTGATTCTTCTTCTGAATCACCTCCTGAGTCTTCATCAGACCAGGTCACAGAGAGTCCTTTCTTTTGTCTTTTTAAGTAGGTAGGACATTCATTCCTGATGTGTCCATATCCTTCACATCCATGGCATTTGACTTCTTTTTCTTGACTGGTCTTTTCAGCATAATTTGACCTTTTGTTAGCATTATAAGGTCTCCTGTTCTCAGAAGAGTTTGTGTATCTTCCACTGGGTTTGGATTTGCCTTCCATTCCTCTGAGAATCTGTTTGAATTGTCTTCCAAGCATAGCAAGGTTGTCTGATAAGCTTTTATTATTTTCTGATTCATCATCTTCTTCTTCATCAGTATTTGACACCAAGGCTATGCTTTTGTTCTTTTTAACATTTGTGTCATTCATTCCCATCTCAAAAGTTTGAAGGGAACCAATGAGTTCTTCAACCTTCATAGAACATATGTCTTGAGCTTCTTCTATTGCTGTGACTTTCATGTCAAATCTTTTTGGCAAAGATCTGAGGATTTTTCTTACAAGCTTTTCATCAGTCATCTTTTCTCCCAAAGCTCCAGAAGTATTAGCTACTTCTAAAATGTTCATGTAGAATTCATGAACTGTTTCATCTTCCTTCATTCTCAAGTTTTCAAACTTGGTGGTGAGAAGTTGAAGTCTTGACATCTTTACTTTTGATGTTCCTTCATGAGTTGTTTTGAGAGTGTCCCACACATATTTGGCTAGCTCACAATGATGTACAAGTCTGAAGATGTTTCTATCAATGCCATTGAATAAAGCATTTAGAGCCTTTGAGTTACCTAGTGCTGAATCTTCTTCTTCCTTACTCCATTCTTCTTCAGGTTTCAGCACTTTTGATCCATCTTTGGTATCTTGAACAGGATAATCCCATCCAATATTGACTGCTCTCCATGCCCTGTTGTCAAGTGATCTTAAGAATGCAATCATCCTTGGCTTCCAGTAGTCATAATTAGATCCATCCAGAATAGGTGGTCTATTTACTGACCCTATATCTCTGTCCATGTTACAGAATTTGTATTCCCTAGATCTCACCCAGTATAAACAGGCAGGGTGCCTGCTCTGATGCCAATTGAAATTCTGTGATCAGGTATGAGATGTCCTAAGAGATGTCCCAACACTTGACAGATTTAACCAAAACTTAAATAGCAAGAAAAGTAAACAACACAGAAGTTTGTTAACCCAGTTCAGTGTATAACCACACTTACATCTGGAGGCTACCAAGCCAGGAGGAAATCCACTATAAGTAATATTAATTCTAGACTTAAACCACCCTGTTTAATCTATCACTTAATAACTACCCAATGCAATTTCTACCTAAGACACAACTTAGATAAGAGTATCCTACTCACTCCCCCTCAATCACACAGTGATCAAGTTTACAAGTTTAATAAAATTGAAGACATTCTTCAAACAAAAACAGCTTGATCTTACTTCACAGTTTCAATCAAGTCACAAATGCACTTTTGCTTAAAAGCTCATAAAGTGGTACAATTAAAAACACCTGCTATTAAAAACACTAGACACCCTATTTGGTCTTATGAAATTCGTACTCAATTCTATGAGTTTCTGTTGATTAAATAGGTATCTGTAATTTGGGCTTTCTGTAGAATGATCCAGCCCTAATGCGCATGCAGCTTCCACCTTGAATTTAGGGTTTGTTACTTCCTAGATTCTAGGTGATTTAGGTCTTCTGTTTTAATCTGAATCTTCAATATAAAACTCCTTACAGATGCGCCTTGTTCTGTTTTTATCCATCATTAATTAATTCTAGATAACTCTCCTTAAATATCTCTGATCAGTTATTCAAAAATTAATTCTGGTAGCAGGTTTGAGATGTCTCAACATCTGTTGGGACATCCTGAAAAACTGAACTTAAGTCATTTACACAATGTCCCAACATCTGATAAGACATCCTGAAATAAGTTCATATACTCTGTTTGATAATGTCCCAACATTTGATAGGACATTCTGAACTGAATTCAATAATTCTTGTTGGTCAAAAATTCTGCCAATTCAAGACATCTACAATTACCTTGGATGTATGGGACAAGTAAAGGGACATCTGTTTATGTAGGCAACTGTGGGGTGTATTAAGCAATTTTGGAGGGACTATCATCTTTATTCGAAAGGGACAAGATCATTATGAAGGCAATATTCGAAAGGGACTTGATCTTTTATTTGTTAAGGGACTAGATGACTTTATTTTGAGGGACTTTTGCTTTATACACCCTACTTGACCTTTTTGATTAGGCAACATGAGAGGTATCCCTAAGGAAGTGAGATGGCGATCAAAGATCGACTTACGTGTGTGAGTGTACAATTTTAATATTTATCTTTTAAATTTAAGTGATCTAAATCAATTTTAAATGACATACATGTTTACACTCCCTATTTTTACTAACCATGGCATAAAATAGATAATTTAAACATTTAAAAAAATATTACATCCAGGAGCAATTACAATAATAATAATAAAAGCAAAATAAGCAAAAATAAATAATAATAATAATAATTGGGTTAGTGAAATAATAATAATAATAATAATAATAATAATAATAATAATAAATCACAATGGGGTTAGTAATAATGATAATAATAAATCACAATATATCTAAATGGGGTTAGTAATAATAAAATAGATATGAAAATAAATAGCATTAATGATAAAATAAATAAGAATATTAGCATAATAATTAAAAGATCAAATTTTTATGAACAATTATTATTTAAGATTAAGAAGAAAATATAAACAATTAATTATCATAAAGTCTTAAATGCTATAAAAATTAAGTTAATTATAAACATATTATGAAAATAAATTATATTAAATTAACAAGTTTTAATTATTTTTTTAAACATGTATTGAAAATTATTTATATACAAGAATTAAATAATAATTATAAACAAATTATAAGATACATACATAGTACAAAGATAAGGTTAATTATAATTAAATAATCATATTATTATATTTTTAGAATCTTATTGTTTTAAACATGATTTAAAATTATTTACATTATTTAGATAAGATTACATATAATGATAATATAAATAAATGATAATAATAAAAATAGAGAAACATAATTAACATTTATATGAAAATAATTAGGGTTTAAGAAGTATTATTAGGGTTTATATAAAAAATAGGTTTTTTACATATAAAATTTTTAGGGTTAATTAATTTATTTATTTATACAAAATATATAATATTAATAATTTACAATAGAATAAATATTAAATATAATAAATATTAAATAATTTTAGTGATAAAGTTTAATTTTGAAAAAAAAATGAATTTTGAATTATAGAAAAGAAAAGAATATGAACAATTTATTATTTTTTTTATCATTTTTATAATTTATTAAACTAATTATAATATAAACAAAATTAAATAGAATAAGAAAAAGTGACAAAAATACTTACCTGGGGCTGGGATCGAACCCATGTCCTGAGCTTTGCCACCCTTAGACGTACAGAGTTACCACTGGGCTGCCTGCGCGTTGTGAACATGATCCCAACAACAATCCTTTTATTATATGCCCTGCAAAAATCATAAAAACAAAATAACACAAAAAATGGCCTAATGGGAATCGAACCCAGGCCAGAGAGCTTTTACACGCACACATTCACCATCTGAGCTACGCATGCGTTGTGAAACAAACTTCAAACAATTACATAAAATATTAAAACAAATTTTCAAATTAGAAATTGGCGCCTCTGGACTTCATCTTCTCCAAATTACCTGCGAATTTACTTATAATTTTTCCTGCGAAATTACATACGATTTTTGTTTTACAGGTTTTCCTAGGTTCTTCCCAACGATCACCAAACCTGCAATGATTCATCAAATTGGAGACGCCATTGTATTCCCCATAACAAAACAAACTTATTTGCGTGTTCAGAAATTATTTATATGGCTTATTGCACGAAACCCCAATTTTAGAGGATGAACCCTAACAATGGCATCTCACGGATTCCTCCATGAAAACTTCCTGTTTTTGTCCAGAAACACTCTATGGTCCATCACAAACATCATCAAACAGTCAAAAACGAATTAGAACAAGCAATTCAATGAAATATAAAAAAAAAACTTGAAGAACATGATTCGGTTTATGCCATTCATGGAGTTTTGGATGATGATAAGTGTTGCTATGCATTCAGTGAACATCAAGGAACATGTTGAAACCTTTGGTTTGTCTTGAAAAGGGCTCTAAGTGCCAAACCGAATTGGAGTTTTTTGTGTGAATTTTGGAACTTTGCTCTTACCTTTGGAGGCTCAAATTTTTTTTGCTTTTGATTGCTAAATGTTCTATATATATGAATGAATGAATTAGGTCAAAAACATTGCTTAAGACTTTGGATTTTTTGGTAGTTTGAGATTGAAAAAGATTGGCCTTTAAAATTTGAATATTCTTGATACAAGCTTGCTATTTTGGGATGATTTTCATAACTCTTGTATCAATTAGATCAAAATATCATTTATGACATTCTAGAAGCAAAATAATTTTAAATCTTCACTATTTTATATTTTATTTGAATTTAAAATGATTTTTAATATAAAAAATCATAATAAATAAAAATAAAATAATGAAAATAATGAAAATATTAAGTTAATTTCGTGCAAGATGTCTTGGTGTGGATTGGGTCATCATATGGCAAGCCCAATTAGAAAAAATTAGTTTTAAACCTCCATTTTCTTCATAAACCAACCAAAAATTTCCCAATTTTGCAAGGGCACACATCCTTAAATTTTAATGCTATGAGGGTGTTCTTGGACATTTTGGAAAGCTTGAAGAGTCCTCTAACCAACCCCACTGGTTTCATGTCCATATCATTTACCAATCTCAAGTTATGCCCTTTTGAAGTTGTTGACTTTCAAAAGGACCTATAATGTCTTAGCTCATACCTTCCAAACGAAGCATTTTTGGGCTTGGATTGTGAGACACAAAGTTGTAGAGAATTCAATTTCCTTAAAAATGAGCTTTGGATGGAGACTTGGTGATGAAGCATGTGAAAGTTATGGCTGGTCAAAGTTCAGTTGACTTTTACTGAGGAAACCCTAATTTAGAAACTCCTGATTCTTGATGATCTGAAATCTCCTTGATGAATCATGATCAACCCTTGATCAAATGATGAATTTTACTTCATATACTTGATGTTGGCAAAAAATCATGAAGTTTGACTTTGGTTTGACCACAGTTGACCTCAGTTTGACTTTTTAACTGCTTTGACTGATTTTGACTTATCTGATCATCTGACTGAGCAAACTTTTGAGAAAAGTCTTGAAACTTGTAATGGGGGTTCTTACACACATATAAGATGTTATGAAGCTCACTTGAAGCCTTGGAAATTCATTTAGCCTGATTAAAGTCAAAACCCTAGTTTTGGATGCACTGCTTAGGAGGTGCATTGTCTGAGGGAGTTGTCAAATCTTCTGACTATTTGTGGACTTTGTGAACCTTGTGAACAATCATAAGATGTCTTGTGAACCTTATGAACCTCATGGGAGGTCTTGTGAACCTTGTGAACCTCATAAAGTGACTTGTAGACTTCATGAACCTCATGAAAGGTTTTGTAAGCATTGTGAATCTTGTGAACCTTGTGAACCTCATAAAGTGACTTGTAAACTTCATGAACCTCATGAAAGGTCTTGTAAGTGTTGTGAATCTTGTGAACCTTCTTAGTACACAAAGTCTTGTATTGTGAGGGCAAATTTTGGGGTGCAACAGCTGCCCCTGTTCAATTTTCTGAAACCTGAGGGGTTAGATTGGTATATGTGCCAGTCGTGACCGGGAAGGTTGAAGGGGATTGAACACAAAAGCCCAAAATTTTGCACTCACCGGTGCGTAAACTGATACAGAGGGTTGGTTGTATATGCTTGAGTGGGCTTAAAGATGCCACTTGGAAGAACTGGAGATGGGCTTAGAGATGCCATCTAAAGAACTGGATGTGATGATAGCTTTGTGTTGATACTGGATCTCAGTACTAGGTCTTCGTATAGGCCGTCTCTGAATTGTTTATAATTTGAATTTGTTGAATAGACCAGTAGAAATAAATCTTCGTGACGATTATCTCTTCTGGAAATATCTTGGATTAGGGAATAGATCTTTTTACAGACCGTTTGCCTACTCTCCAAGGTCAAAAGAACGTCAGGATTTGTTCTTCTGAAAAATATCTTGAACCAGGGAATGGATCTTTGTATAGACCGTTTTCCTGCTATTCAAGGTCAAAAGAACGTCAGGATTAGTTCTTCTGAAAAATATTTTGAACCAGGGAATGGATCTTTGTATAGACCGTTTTCCTGCTATTCAAGGTCAAAATAACGTCAGGATTAGTTCTTCTGAAAAATATCTTGAACCAGGGAATGGATCTTTTTACAGATCGTTTGCCTGCTATTCAAGGGCAGATAGATGAAATCTTCTGGAAATATCCTGGATTAGGGAATGGATCTTTTTACAGACCGTTTGCCTACTCTCCGAGGACAAAAAAGTGTCAGGATTAACTCCTGAAAGTATCCTGGATTAGGGAATGGATCTTCTTACAGACTGTTTGCCTACTCTCCGAGGAAATAGATTAAATCTTCTGAAAATATCTTGAACCAGGGAATGGATCTTTGTACAGACCGTTTGCCTGCTATTCAAGACCAGATAGATGAAATCTTCTGGAAATATCCTGGATTAGGGAATGGATCTTTTTACAGATCGTTTGCCTGCTATTCAAGGGCAGATAGATGAAATCTTTTGAAAATATCCTGGATTAGGGAATGGATCTTTTTACAGACCGTTTGCCTACTCTCCGAGGACAAAAAAGTGTTAGGATTAACTCCTGAAAATATCCTAGATTAGGGAATGGATCTTCTTACAGACCGTTTGCCTACTCTCCGAGGAAATAGATTAAATCTTCTGAAAATATCTTGAACCAGGGAATGGATCTTTGTACAGACCGTTTGCCTGCTATTCAAGACCAGATAGATGAAATCTTCTGGAAATATCCTGGATTAGGGAATGGATCTTTTTACAGACCGTTTGCCTACTCTCCGAGGACAAAAAAGTGTCAGGATTAACTCCTGAAAATATCCTGGATTATGGAATGGATCTTCTTACAGACCGTTTGCCTACTCTCCGAGGAAATAAATTAAATCTTCTGAAAATATCTTGAACCAGGGAATGGATCTTTGTACAGACCGTTTGCCTGCTATTCAAGACCAGATAGATGAAATCTTCTGGAAATATCCTGGATTAGGGAATGGATCTTCTTACAGACCGTTTGCCTACTCTCCGAGGACATCTTGAGTAATGTACGGATCATTTCTGACTTGTTGTGAATTGTTGATGCTGTTTTATCTGCATATAACTATCCTGCAAGGAGAATGTTAGTTTATGCAATATGTATGCATGCATAGTATGATGCACCTAAGTAAATGTATTATGCATTTATGGATATGTATGTTATGGTATGATATAAATGATGTATGTATGATATGATGCTGCCGGAAGAGTCTGGATGTCTTCGTATAACAACTGCTGGCCAGGGAAAATAAATCCCGATTCGTTGTTGAGGAATATGAGGATCTTGTTCCCGTCTTGTTTGATAATAAGGTATACATAACCTTCCGTATGCTGGGGATAACAAGGTATATATAACCTTCGTCTTCGTTTGATAGTAGGGTAGATATAACCTCCCGTCTTCGTTTGATAGTAGGATAGATATAACCTCCCGTCTTCGTTCGTCGTACTCTTATTGGAAAGTAAATTCCCGAATATCCGTATGAGGATAAAATAGATGGATATAAATTCCAAGGGAGACATGACTTTATGAAGATGGATTTGTCCTACTGAGAGTTTTGTAACTGTCTTGTAGAGATGAACCGGCGAAGCTTCGTTGAAATCCTTCCCTCGTTCGTCCTTAGTAAATACTATTACTGCATTTTCATGCATTTCTGGTAAACATCAATCATATTAAGCACACATGCATTCAAGCCCAACTAATGGACGTTTCGCTTATGTAAAATAGGGTAAAAGTAAATCTGGATTCAGAGGGAAAAGTAAAGCTGAACTTGAGAACATAAACGTTTCAACTTCGAGAGTGTATAACCAATTGGATTTGGAGCTCCTGAAATTTTTAACTTTCCTGAATACCTTCCCCGAAATCCTCATAGCTGGATCTGAAGACATGATACTGACACCATCTGATACTACTGGCGTAGACAATTAATTTCCATCATGGTTTCAGTTGAGAATCCAATATCAAGGTAATACAACGAGAGGAATGTGTCTTCAAATTGTGATGGACCATATACGCTCCGGCCACTAGATTTGAAAAGAAAGCATTGCCCCTTGATTGAGGATGAATTGTCCCAAAAGGGAAGTATCTGAATGTAGTTACCTCAGGAGAACTAAGCAGAATGCCCTATAATAATATGCCCTTGACATCATGAACTTTGCAGTGTTACCCTTGGTAATTCAAATATATGAGAAGAGCTGCCCCTGGCTATTAAGCGCTGTTGGATCTGGAACTGATTGCCCCGAATGATTTGAACAGTAACTTGGTATGCCCCCTTGATTAGGAAACAATGACCATGCCCCTGGCATTATGACTTCTGTAATGTTACCCTTGGCACTTCAGATAGATGAGGAGATCTGCCTCTGGCTGCTTAAACATAGTTGAATCTTGTCCTGATTGCCCCAAATGAGTTAGGCAGTATCATGGTCTGCCCCCTTGATTGGGAGATAATGATTATGCCCCTTTGTATACATGGACTTTGATCCAGGAAGCAACTTTGTTCATCGGAAGGACTTTGGTTCATTGAACATTCATCCTGTAAGTTTCTTCATTTATCCAACACTCAGGTATATGCAAACAAATATATTCAAAAATGCAATGCTTATGTCTGTCTTGAAGTTTTCGAAAAAAGTTATTTTAGAAAAACAGTTTTTTTGTGAAAACTGTGATATTAACTCAAGTTTTATAATAAGCCCTAAAGGAGTCAGGATACCTTTTTGTAACAGTACGCTTTCAAACTAACCATGCTTCAGTTAGGACTTTTAAAGGGTTATAACGTGGCCTGGTTCATGGTTTAAGAAACAAAGGATAAAGGCTCAAATTTTATTTGTACCCAACCCAATCTTCATGATGTTCTTCAGTCCTATACTCAGTTAACTTATGCATTGAGGCTCAAAGGAGTTTGGAATTGTAGCACTGACATTTGTGATGGTTCAGGAATCAAATATTTATTTGAATACTCAGTCATCCTTCTTTGTTGAGGATTCATAATGACCTCTTTTTTTTTCTCTTTTTGACTTTATTATCCCTTCTTTTTGCCTGACTTGCTTATTTCAAGGTTACAGTCAGCAGGATGTCTTAATGTTTTACTAAGTCTCCTTCATAGGTTTTGACTTAGTAAGCTTTTCTTTTGCTGGATATTGATTGTCAGGTTTAATGATTACAGAGAACCATCGTTAGTTGTGTACAACACAAATAATTGACATATTTGAGTTAACCGAGTAACTACCCTGCCCCAGGTTATGAATAAGGGTTTTAATTTGTGCGAGAATAAAAACTCCTACTTCATAGGCTCAAAAGGGTTGACTAGGGATTAACTTCCTTATATCTCCACTATTTAGGAATTGAAACAATGCCTGTACATCGTCAGCATAGTCTGTTCAAAAGCATACTGCCTAATATTATGGTATTGTTTTCGTCATCCTCCCTCTACAGGCTTATAGCTTTATCAGGAGTTAAATATCACAAAAAAGAAATATGAAGCATAGTTCAAAATATAGTGAAACGAATGGATTAATTCAAGACAAACATATGCAATGCATTAATGAAAACAAAAGTTTGACATAATAGTAAGTGTTTAAACAAAACAAAAGAAATTACAAATGAAAATTCAAATGTTCTCAAAGTCTCTTCCTCTAAACTTGTCACTCCAGTTATCTGGAAACTTTAATGCTTGATGGACGATAGAAGAACTCAACCTGGCCTTCTGGAGTAACCTCAAGTATTCCTTCGTCGATTAGGTCTTGAATCTTATTCTTCAATGCCCAACAGTTATTAGTGTCATGACCAGGACAGTCGGAGTGATATATACACCTTGCCTTGGGATTATAGCGAGGAGAAGAGGTGTTAGGATTTTTAGGAGAATTTTCCAAGGAAATCAACTTCATCTCCAACAGGCATTGCAAAACTTGTGACATTGGTGTGCTGGACCGGATGAACTGTCTTCTACATTCCTTGTATAGAAGTGGATTAACCTTACCAGGCCTTCTTTCTTCCATTGAAGGATGATCAGTAGTAGCATGTCTCTTTCCTTCTCTTATCCTTAATTTCCTTTCAGCCAAGTCAGCTTGTTTCAACGGAGGTTGACTGATGATTAGATTCCCAACTCTGTTATGCCGAAACTCATTGACAAAGCTTCTCAGCTCTTCTTGCCCCTGGGCCAAACTCTGGATAAGAGCCATTTGGCCATTCATCTGGATCCTCATCTCTACCATCTCAGCTTGTAGTTGTTTCAGCTGATCTTCCTTGTTGTCCTCAGGATTCTTCTTCTTAGCCAGCAGTGTCTTCAATTCATCCTGCCCCTTGGTCAGGTTCAGGATCAGCTCTTGGAATCGGGCATTCTGAGCCTGGAGATCTTTGACTGTTTGTTCAAGAGCCATTGCTGAAATAAACAGCGAGAAGATGAGAAACCTGTACACAATAAACCTGTGATGAAATGATATGATATGTAAATGCATATGCAATGTTTTTCAAGGACCGCAGGATTTAAATTTGCTTAAACAATTAAGAGAGTAAACTTTTATTAGTAATAAATTTGTTTGCCCCTTGGGCTTACAAAATGAAATGAAATAAATACAAGAGATGGGGTTTTAAGTCTCCCATGGACGCTTCCTCTTTGTGTTGAGGTATGAATTGAGATTCCGTTCCTCGTGAAGTTGCTTTGTTAGTTCTAGGATTCTTTCTTGGCTTGCTTTGTAATGAGCCTCGAAAGTATCCCTTTGCTCCTTCAACTGGATCCAGGATCTCTGTAAGTCTTCCATGTCAGTAGGCATGTCTGGGTGAAGGATGGTATAAGCAGTGTCTCCTTCAGCAACAGGTTCCATAGTAACTGGCAGGATGGCAGAATATGGCATCATGAGAGTCTGAGCACGAGATCGCACACATCTGAGATAAGCCTCCATAGGAATAGTGTACTTAGGCTCTAGTGTCTTGCTGTCAACCCTGTTTACTTTTCCCCAAGCTCGTATGAATCTCTGACGGTAACCTTGAAGATCGTTGTCGTAATCAAACACAATGCCCTGAATCAACACGTCATATGGTCCATCACTCCGAGCGTAACCAAACTGTCGTAAAGCTAAAGAGGGGTTGTAGGTGACGCCTCCTCTTATGCCTAGAAGTGGCACATTAGGAAACTCCCCACAACGGTCAATGATAGTGACATTCTCCATGGATCTGGAGCACCAATGAATATCTTAATGCGAGAGTGACATGATCCTTTTGGACCATCTGAACCCTTGCTCATTCTTCATTATTGAGCGAGGAAGGTGAGAAATAAACCACCTAGAAAGCAAAGGTATGCAGCACATCAAAGTTCCTCTTGCCCTTGTAGTACGAGCATGAAGAGAATGTAGGATGTCTCCAAGCAATGTAGGTACTGGATTGTGACTCAGGAATATGTTGATGGCATGAACGTCTATGAACTGATCTGGATTGGGGAACAATACTAAGCCATAAATCAGCAAGGCTAAGATCTCCTCAAAAGCATCATAGCTCATGCCCTTCAAGAGCACCTGAGCCTTATCCATTAACACCTTAGCAAGAATACCCTTAACTCCGTTTCTCGTTTCTAGAACAATGTCAGACTTCTTCAGATGTAGGGCTGCAACAATAACCTTAGGTTTAGGCTCTTTTTCCAAGCCTGTGAAGGGTCTTTGATCAAGAACAGGTATACCCAGAAGTTTAGAGAACTCTTCCATTGTAGGAACCAGCTGATAGTCAGGGAATGTAAAGCAGTGGTGCTTAGGGTCAAAGAACTGAAACAGAACACTCATCATGTCTTCATTGAACCCTGAAGTGACTAGATCCAATAGGTGACCATGTCTCTTGATGAACTGGGAGTGATCAGACACTTGAGAAACCAACTCTTTAAGCTTAGCAGGTATGCCCACAAAGTTGATCCTGATGGTGTTTCTACGAGAAGAAGCCATGACCTGCAACAAAGAACAAAGATAAATCCTTTGGTCCTTGAAATGGTTAGTGAAAATGCTATGCTTATGATGCATGATGATGTCATGATGTTATGTTCAATCACAAACATGTGGCACAAACAAGTCACACAATAGCCCTAGGTTTAAAGGCTTGCATGAGGTTTAAAGGTAAGTACCCTCCCCTGAAGTTAGTTGGTTCATCCTGTCCTACAAAAGTAACCATGTTCTAAGGGATCTCAATATCATTGATCCTTCACAAGGGTGGTTGTTCAGTAGGCAACTTACTTGCCAACCAAAACCCTCCAAGTTTAGAATCTCAATGAGTGTAGCATCGAGTGTCAACCAACTTCAGTCTGCACCAAAGCCGGTTACCTCACTACTTTTCTAAAGGCCAAGATGGGATAACTAGGGTTCTAAAAGTTAGTTAGTGCATTGACAACATATGGCAGCCTCATATTATCCTCAACTTTACTTAAGGAACATAAGCACCAACCAAGAAGTCACACTAACTATGGCCACCAGATCAACCATATCGGTATACGCCGTACAGTTTCCTTGGTCTATTGCCATTTACCTACGGTACACTAGATCCGGGTTAGGATCTTTCACACATAAGAGCCCAACAAGATAATATAAAGCAAACAAGGCAAACAATTTAAAGTGATCTAATTCCTAAGGGTACCCCTCTTTTATTAAATCCCCAACAGAGTCGCCAGTTCTGTAACACGGTGGGAGAACTGACTTTAGTTATGTTGCGGATAGCAAGAGTCGCCACCGACTTTTATTTTATCCAAAGGAAAGGCATAAAAGAACAGGAAAGACCTTTTTAAAAGATTTTTGGGTCCGGGGGTAGGTTATGTAAAGGGAAGGTATTAGCACCCTTTACATCCATGGTTATCCATGGGCTCTTAGTTACTTAGCTCACTTTGAATGGTTTTTGATATGTGAAGTGTGTGAATAGAAATTTTCATAAGAGTTTGATAATGATCCATGTACGGATGCGTAAAAAACTTGTGTTTGAAAATTGTTTGAAATTGTGAAATGTTTGAAATTATTTTGAAGTATTTTTAAAATGTGAGCAAGTAACTATGAGGAACCTACCCTAAAGTTTAAGTCTTTCTGTTCTTGAATCCTTTAAATGGTAAGACTATCCCTATTATTAAGGAATAGGTAGTCATTACCTTGGATGTATGGGACAAGTAAAGGGACATCTGTTTATGTAGGCAACTGTGGGGTGTATTAAGCAATTTTGGAGGGACTATCATCTTTATTCGAAAGGGACAAGATCATTATGAAGGCAATATTCGAAAGGGACTTGATCTTTTATTTGTTAAGGGACTAGATGACTTTATTTTGAGGGACTTTTGCTTTATACACCCTACTTGACCTTTTTGATTAGGCAACATGAGAGGTATCCCTAAGGAAGTGAGATGGCGATCAAAGATCGACTTACGTGTGTGAGTGTACAATTTTAATATTTATCTTTTAAATTTAAGTGATCTAAATCAATTTTAAATGACATACATGTTTACACTCCCTATTTTTACTAACCATGGCATAAAATAGATAATTTAAACATTTAAAAAAATATTACATCCAGGAGCAATTACAATAATAATAATAAAAGCAAAATAAGCAAAAATAAATAATAATAATAATTGGGTTAGTGAAATAATAATAATAATAATAATAAATCACAATGGGGTTAGTAATAATGATAATAATAAATCACAATATATCTAAATGGGGTTAGTAATAATAAAATAGATATGAAAATAAATAGCATTAATGATAAAATAAATAAGAATATTAGCATAATAATTAAAAGATCAAATTTTTATGAACAATTATTATTTAAGATTAAGAAGAAAATATAAACAATTAATTATCATAAAGTCTTAAATGCTATAAAAATAAAGTTAATTATAAACATATTATGAAAATAAATTATATTAAATTAACAAGTTTTAATTATTTTTTTAAACATGTATTGAAAATTATTTATATACAAGAATTAAATAATAATTATAAACAAATTATAAGATACATACATAGTACAAAGATAAGGTTAATTATAATTAAATAATCATATTATTATATTTTTAGAATCTTATTGTTTTAAACATGATTTAAAATTATTTACATTATTTAGATAAGATTACATATAATGATAATATAAATAAATGATAATAATAAAAATAGAGAAACATAATTAACATTTATATGAAAATAATTAGGGTTTAAGAAGTATTATTAGGGTTTATATAAAAAATAGGTTTTTTACATATAAAATTTTTAGGGTTAATTAATTAATTTATTTATACAAAATATATAATATTAATAATTTACAATAGAATAAATATTAAATATAATAAATATTAAATAATTTTAGTGATAAAGTTTAATTTTGAAAAAAAAATGAATTTTGAATTATAGAAAAGAAAAGAATATGAACAATTTATTATTTTTTTTTATCATTTTTATAATTTATTAAACTATTATAATATAAACAAAATTAAATAGAATAAGAAAAAGTGACAAAAATACTTACCTGGGGCTGGGATCGAACCCATGTCCTGAGCTTTGCCACCCTTAGACGTACAGAGTTACCACTGGGCTGCCTGCGCGTTGTGAACATGATCCCAACAACAACCCTTTTATTATATGCCCTGCAAAAATCATAAAAACAAAATAACACAAAAAATAGCCTAATGGGAATCGAACCCAGGCCAGAGAGCTTTTACACGCACACATTCACCATCTGAGCTACGCATGCGTTGTGAAACAAACTTCAAACAATTACATAAAATATTAAAACAAATTTTCAAATTAGAAATTGGCGCCTCTGGACTTCATCTTCTCCAAATTACCTGCGAATTTACTTATAATTTTTCCTGCGAAATTACATACGATTTTTGTTTTACAGGTTTTCCTAGGTTCTTCCCAACGATCACCAAACCTGCAATGATTCATCAAATTGGAAACACCATTGTATTCCCCATAACAAAACAAACTTATTTGCGTGTTCAGAAATTATTTATATGGCTTATTGCACGAAACCCCAATTTTAGAGGATGAACCCTAACAATGGCATCTCACGGATTCCTCCATGAAAACTTCCTGTTTTTGTCCAGAAACACTCTATGGTCCATCACAAACATCATCAAACAGTCAAAAACGAATTAGAACAAGCAATTCAATGAAATATAAAAAAAAATAAACTTGAAGAACATGATTCGGTTTATGCCATTCATGGAGTTTTGGATGATGATAAGTGTTGCTATGCATTCAGTGAACATCAAGGAACATGTAGAAACCTTTGGTTTGTCTTGAAAAGGGCTCTAAGTGCCAAACCGAATTGGAGTTTTTTGTGTGAATTTTGGAACTTTGCTCTTACCTTTGGAGGCTCAAATTTTTTTTGCTTTTGATTGCTAAATGTTCTATATATATGAATGAATTAGGTCAAAAACATTGCTTAAGACTTTGGATTTTTTGGTAGTTTGAGATTGAAAAAGATTGGCCTTTAAAATTTGAATATTCTTGATACAAGCTTGCTATTTTGGGATGATTTTCATAACTCTTGTATCAATTAGATCAAAATATCATTTATGACATTCTAGAAGCAAAATAATTTTAAATCTTCACTATTTTATATTTTATTTGAATTTAAAATGATTTTTAATATAAAAAATCATAATAAATAAAAATAAAATAATGAAAATAATGAAAATATTAAGTTAATTTCGTGCAAGATGTCTTGGTGTGGATTGGGTCATCATATGGCAAGCCCAATTAGAAAAAATTAGTTTTAAACCTCCATTTTCTTCATAAACCAACCAAAAATTTCCCAATTTTGCAAGGGCACACATCCTTCAATTTTAATGCTATGAGGGTGTTCTTGGACATTTTGGAAAGCTTGAAGAGTACTCTAACCAACCCCACTGGTTTCATGTCCATATCATTTACCAATCTCAAGTTATGCCCTTTTGAAGTTGTTGACTTTTTGTTGACTTTCAAAAGGACCTATAATGTCTTAGCTCATACCTTCCAAACGAAGCATTTTTGGGCTTGGCTTGTGAGACACAAAGTTGTAGAGAATTCAATTTCCTTCAAAATGAGCTTTGGATGGAGACTTGGTGATGAAGCATGTGAAAGTTATGGCTGGTCAAAGTTCAGTTGACTTTTACTGAGGAAACCCTAATTTAGAAACTCCTGATTCTTGATGATCTGAAATCTCCTTGATGAATCATGATCAACCCTTGATCAAATGATTAATTTTACTTCATATACTTGATGTTGGCAAAAAATCATGAAATTTGACTTTGGTTTGACCACAGTTGACCTCAGTTTGACTTTTTAACTGCTTTGACTGATTTTGACTTATCTGATCATCTGACTGAGCAAACTTTTGAGAAAAGTCTTGAAACTTGTCATGGGGGTTCTTACACACATATAAGATGTTATGAAGCTCACTTGAAGCCTTGGAAATTCATTTAGCCTGATTAAAGTCAAAACCCTAGTTTTGGATGCACTGCTTAGGAGGTGCATTGTCTGAGGGAGTTGTCAAATCTTCTGACTATTTGTGGACTTTGTGAACCTTGTGAACCATCATAAGATGTCTTGTGAACCTTATGAACCTCATGGGAGGTCTTGTGAACCTTGTGAACCTCATAAAGTGACTTGTAGACTTCATGAACCTCATGAAAGGTTTTGTAAGCATTGTGAATCTTGTGAACCTTGTGAACCTCATAAAGTGACTTGTAAACTTCATGAACCTCATGAAAGGTCTTGTAAGTGTTGTGAATCTTGTGAACCTTGTGAACCTTCTTAGTACACAAAGTCTTGTATTGTGAGGGCAAATTTTGGGGTGCAACACATATTCATCATAATCATACCATATCCTTGGCATCTTTGCATGGAAAGATGAGGCATAACATTCTCATGACCTAGCATTAGGCATATGATCATCTGTGGAGGGATTTGAGGCATTGCAAGCTGTAACAAGAGGCCCAGTGGACTTGTCCAAGTCTTATGAGGAGTCTACATTGCATTCACAAGTTCAAGATCATTCAGAAAAGCCCAGGAGGTTGGGAGATCACCAGTGAATTCAGGCTAGGGCAAGCTCCTACACAATGATCCCAAATTAGGGTTTCACTTTCAAGCATGAAAACTTTGTGACTTTGGCCATTTCATCTGGGCAAAGTCTCTCATATGACAATAGGATCCTAGGGATGAAGTTTGATGAGAAAATTCCTTAGGGAAGTCAGTTATTTCATCAGAAGTTCCAAAATGCAACTTTTCTCCTGTATGAGGGAAATCCTGATTAGGGTTTTGGGCCAGATCCTCATATCTTCTTAATTTTGACTTTTTCTTGTGGGCAAAGGCTTTTATTTGGTCTGCATGGCTCATGTGTGAAGTTTGAGGCAAAAATTCACTGAAGAAGTCAAGATTTGGTTCAGTTGCTTGAAGGTGAAGCAAGAAAGTCAATTGTGCAGTCAGAGAAGTCAACATGAAGTTTTCAGAGTTTTTTAATCAGGATTATCATTTTTGAGTTCATATCATGTCAAGAAATAATTCAGTTGAACTTACATATCAAAAATCGGGAGTATGCAAAAAGTTACTAAATTTGGAAGTTTGCATTTTTGGAAATTATTTGTCCCTAAACTTCAGGCTATTATTTCATGTGCGAAAAAGCTCCGAATTATTTTCTGGTGAACATGGAAGTCATAGAGCACAATTTTCCCTTTTCGAAAAGTCGTAGAACACTTTCATAGCATTTTTAGATTGCAAGATATGAATTTTTGAAGTTTATTATATTTTAGGGTTTTGTGAACCACTTGTCATATTGTCATTGGTATATTTTCTCCTATTTTATTCATGTGTCACGTTTTATTGTTGCTACACAATTTGCATGTCCACTTTGATCTCCCATGTGACCGCATGCGTGTACAAAAATTGTTGGTTGTTGTCATTCTTTTGTTTTATTAAAAAAAAGAAGGTGAATAAAAAAGATGGTATAAGAGGTGCCCATGTGATCAGCAAAGCACATCCCATTTTCGTGATTATTTCATTCACAATTCCTCCAATCACCACCCGACACATGCATTTGTTATTTTCTTTTCATTTTCCTGAATGCCACATACCCACACCTTGCTTTTTCTCATTACCATAAAGAATGTTGTACACACGTGCCCGTCTCCACCTGCTTTCCTACGAGTGACAGCACACACACCTTCACCTCACATGCTTTCTTTCTTCCATGTTGAAGCCACACGCATTTTGCTTCATTCAGCAAAAAGGCATCTTTGCCATCACCCCCACTCACGCATAAGGTGCCAAGAGAAGATAGGTATCACGTGGGTTCCATTCAGCATGTACATCATGCATTTCACTAGCTCCAACCAATCTCTACCCTTTATCTCTATCAGTTTGTTATCATCCGAGTACTATATGCCAGCTCATGAAATACACCATAATAATTGTGGGTTGGCATTGCATAAGATTTTTCTCAAAAGATTGAAAAAAAGAAAAAAGCAAACAAGCACGGGCTCTGCATTAGAGAGCGTAACAAACTCATACTGGGCATTTTCTATGAGGCACTCAATCCACCCTCACCATTTTTTTTATCTCACAATTTTTGAAGACATTTTTTTAACAACACACATTTCACCCTCAGCTTCTCTCACACTCTCTCTCTCTCTCTCTCGCAAGTTGATTGTTCTAATTTCTCCAATGTTAAAGCAAATCTGAGTTTTGATCTAAAACACTGCATCTCATCTCTGAAGTGAAACAACCTCATCCTCCCTTCACATCATCAACATCATTCTCTTCATTTGCCTTGTTTTGGTGAATTTGTTGATCACTTGAAGACGGACAACACTTTCGGATCTCCCATATTTCAACTCAAATCAAGATCTCCAGCTTTTATTTAGCTTCAAAAGGTGTAAAGAGGTACAAGGCAGTTCTCACAATCTCCGTATTTCTTTAAGCTTCAAGAAAAGCTCAAAACCAGGTTTGAATATTACTCCATTTTTGCCATGGCTTGGCCTTATTTTTATTTGTTCCATGTTATACATGTCTGATATGTGATGTTTAAAGTAAGTAGAAGCTATTAGAGTGTTTAGTTTTTGGATTTGCAGCTTTGAGGTTTAAGCTTGTTGGTTTCGTTCCTCCGTGAATGTTGAGTATTTGTGACAATTAAATGCATGGTTATGATCCTCTCATTTTGTACTTCAACTTTGGTCTTTGTATTTTGTGATTTCGTTGAGAATTAATGGAGTTATGAAGGCTTGATGTTGATGTATTCATGTTGTGTTTCGTTGTTCATGTTCTGTTTCTTCTTGAGTTTTTTTCAAATTTCTTCATGGCATGGTGAAGAAGATGATGCCGTGGTGGCTTTTGATTGGCCCGTGTTATTGTTTATTATTTGGTTTTTTATTTTTATTCATTCGTTTCACTTAAATGATTGTTGTCCGGTTGATATATGTGCTACATAACTTTTGTTTTTCATTTTAATAAAATAAAGTAAATATGTGACAAGTAATTAAGCTGATTATTGGTGGATTTTGGAGAAATTTGAGTGGGCCTTGCCCAGATTCGCTAGTCGCACCCCCGCTGTCCTGGGTCCAACTGGTTTTGAACTAATTTGATTGTTATTTTCACCCCCTGGTCTCATTTGTTCCTTTTCTTATTTCATTTTTATTTTTCAGTTTGGTTTTTAATTTTCTAAAATAGTAATAGGTCATTAAAAATTATAAAAAATTTCATGAGTGATTCTTTTAGTTTTCTCTAATTTTTTGTATTTTTATTTTTCATTTATTTTTAATTGCCACGCTGGAATTAATTGTTTCTTTTAATTAATTTTTTTATTTCCTTTTGAAGCATGTTGGTTTGTTCATTTTCTATCTTGGTCATTAATTTGAATTTGGAACTGATTCTTTTTGCTCTGGATTCATGATGAGATGTAGTTTGTTGATGATTTTTATTCTGATTTTTAGAAGTTTGCTTAATTGATTTTGGTCTCTAACTTGTGCATGAAGCCTTCTAACCCTAATCCATGTTTGAACCTTTATTTGAATGGCTAAGCTTCTGATTTTGATCCTCTCCTTTTGGCATGTTGGTATTGTATGATTAAGAATTCTTTGTGCAAGTTTGTGGAATTTTTGGATGTATACTTGAATTGATTTGAATTTTTGTTCCTTACTTGTTCCCTTTTGCTTTCTTTTGGGTCATATGGTCACTCCTTAGGTTAGAAGGGCACTTGTGCCAACTTCTTTAAGTTGTTTAGAGCCTTCTTAGGTTGTTGATACCCCTCTGGTCTTGAGTTGATGTTTGTGCCTTAAGAAATTTTGTGTTTGTTTGCTTTTGAAGCTCATCCACTTTTATGCATGTTCACCTCACTTCTTTTGCTCCTTTGTTTCTCATAATGTTAATACTTGACTTTGTGTGCTTCTTCTCTTCATCTCATGTGATCCTTAGGCACTTTCTTAACATGTTAGGGTTCTGGTCTTGAGCTTTGTGATGTTGCTTTGTCTAGTTTGCTTGGTTTCATCTTATGTTCACTTTGTTTTGTCATGGTGATTCCCAATGCTTCATGTTGAGTTGTATAGTTTCCACCTCATTCTTATTTGTATTTGCATTTGGCATTTGTGATTAAGACTTCACTTCTGGTTTTGTGGATTTAGTTTGACATTATGGGCTTTTTGTGTTGCATTTATTCTTATGTCACTAACCATTTCAGGAACTTTGGTAAGTGAGAGGTGTGGATGTGATTCCCACATCTCCAAATCTTATCTCTTCTCTTTTCCTTCTTGATACTATTATTGTGATTGTTGGGGCTTAGGCCTTACTTCCTCCCTCTTCTATTCTTCTTTCTTTTCTTTCTCTTCTTCTTTCTTCTCTTCCTTTAGGATAGCAAACCTCACTAACCTAGGATTTTCTATGCATGATAACCATTAGGATTCTTTAGTCTCCCCTTAGATTTTTACCTTTGAGATCCTTTTGGTGCTTTCTCTTCCCATCTTCAAACTTAACTTTAAATCACTTTAATAAATGACGAGTCTTCTCATGTGACACGAGACTTTGCTATGAGATACTTGCACGCGTTCCGTTTCGGGGCGAGGTGTAGGATATCCCTCGTGGTGGATAGGTCTTAGCATGAGATTTCTTCACAAAGAAAATGTAAAAAACATTTCTTAACCAAAAATCACAAAAACACTTAATAAATGCCAGTAGGTCAGTGTGTCTGAGCCTTCACTTGTGGGACTAAATTTGGGGATTTCCTCCATAGATAGGTGTGCTTCTTGCGCATTCCATTTCGGGATGATGTAAGAAGTACACATCCCAGTGAGTAAGACTTAGGTACACTTACCTATGCAAACTTCAAAACAGAAAACTCATAAAAAACACAAACCAACAATAAGCGTCTCTCCTTCGGGAGTTCTTTTCTCATCTCCTTCGCTCCGTCCGCGAACTTGCTCCTACTTGTCACTTTGCAAGACGGTTACGCACTCGTCGTCCGAGCCTGCAACATCTGAGCATTGACATAGGCAGTTCAAGCCTTAAGACACAAGCAATCTTTTCCACCCCTAGTTAGGGGAACTACGGCGACTCTGATCCTCATTGTCCAGATGAGGTACGTAGGCAGCGGGGTAAGGCCCGTTCGAGCACACTATTTTATTTTCCCTACATTTCCCCCTTTCTTTTCTTTTATGCAGTTTCAGTCTTTCTTTTTGCAGCAACTTTCATTGCTTCACCCTTTGAAACATATTTCTTTGCAAGTGTGGATCCCGTCGGGTACGGCGGACGATCTGGGGTGCTAATACCTTCCCAGGTCGTAACCGACACCCGAACTCAGTCTCTTTGGTTCGCGGGACCCGTGTCCTTCCTCTTCTTTTCTTCTGGTTTGTGCAGCATTACCATTCCCGTTTCTTCGGGATAAAAATGCAGGGTTGGCGACTCTACCTCTTTCCGCGCCACTTTCGCGTTTCTACCAGGATGGAAATCCAGGGAGCGACAGCTGGCGACTCTGTTGGGGATCGAACCCAGAATCTCTGGTTCCCTTGAGAGTCTCTCCTAGCGCTTGCGTGTTTCTGTTTCTTTGTGTGTTGATTGTTTGATGTTGCATGTTTACTTTAGTGTTGTTTATTTACCGTTTTATTTACAGCTTTATTTACAGTTTTCAATATTTTATTTTCATGCATCATATGTTATTACTGGACTGTCTGGACTGGATTTCTTCTGTTTGGTGGGATTCGGGTGATACTGTTACTGAGAGATAAGCCAAATACCCGGCTTGAGTGCACCCTAGGATTAGCGTGGACACATTGTACTCGCATGTGACATGATGAGTGGCGATGTGTTTCACACCCAGACTGCGACCGCCTTGGAAATATCTTGTGTGGGGATTTCCTCCACTTCGGGATAGGACCTTGATAGTTATGTGCATCTGGGGACCGATCATTGAGAACATTTGTGGAAACAACCCTCTCCAGTGGTGACAGTGGAAGACCACATTCTGTGGCAAACCCATTCGCACCCGAGGGTCCACTGGGGGCTCGCATAGGAAGGCCTGGTTCTCTTATAGGAACTGAGTCAAAGCATCTGGTCGTATGACATTAGTACTGTATCCTACGGGCTGAATGTACTATCGATTCTTGATTCCAACGCTCGAAGCTGGGGACTTATAAGGGATGCTTGTTTTTTCCCGGACTCAGTTGAGGCCTCCCTGCGTAGTACATAATGCCAAACCGATTCTCTGATTTGGTCATGAGCCATTTCTCGGAAATGGTGAAAGTATTATTGTTATTCGGCTTTGAGAGTCTGTGATGTTTGACCCGGAGCACACTCGTAAGATTGGGAGGGGTTTACAAGTTTGCAGGAACCCTTGACCTCATCATACCTTTGTTACCAGAACAGTCTTATGATCTGATATGGTTACTTTGATTCCGGAGTTCTTGAGTTTATCTGGTTCTTGATTGGGTTTATCTGAGATTATCTGAGTGTTTATGGGTTATTATTCAGAGGATTCGGGTTTCTGATCACTTGGCTCTGACATCCAATATCCAGACAGTCCCAGATTGATCATGTGTCTTTGCATTTGCATTGCATCATTTCATCATTAATCATGTTTTGTTTTCATTCACAGGTTCATATCCTTGCTTCCGGCTCTGGTATCCTACTCAGAGATGGAAGATTCTCGCAAGCAGAACATTCATTTCAAGTTTTTCGACACTAAGGTTGGCCTATTAAAGAAGATGGTGAAGTTGATCACGCCCAATCATGTGGAGAGGTTCAGGAAGGCTTATGGGAGCATTCTAGATATGGCGGTAGAGTTAGATCCCTCTGAAAGAAGTGTCATTCACACTCTACTTCAGTACTATGATCCTCAGCTTCGATGTTTCACTTTTCCTGATTTTCAGTTAGGTCCTTTGTTGGAGGAGTATGCTTTGATCTTGGGAGTTCCTGTTCGAGACCAGATTCCATTCAATGCTGAGATGGTTAGACCTGCACCTGAAGCGATTGCCAAGGCTCTTTATTTGAGCACTTCTGTTGTGAATTCCCTGACTATTATTAAAGGAGGTGTATCTGGTTTCTCTTTGGAGGCTTTAGTGAAGAAGGTTGAAGAGCTGGCTGTCAAAGAAGAGTGGGATTCTGTGTGTGCCATTATGGCTCTCTCTATTTATGGCATCATTTTGTTTGCAGACATGGAGAAGTTCATAGACATGAATGCCATCCATCTATTTTTGCTGAAGAATCATGTGCCTATGTTGCTCGGAGATTTGTATTACTCGGTGGACTATAAGACTGAAAAGAAAAGGGGAGGTTTAGTTCGATGTTGTGCTCCTTTGTTCCATATGTGGTTCATGAGGCACTTGCCTAGTACTGGGGTGTTTAGTGACCATACCTTGGTGTGGGCTCAGAAGCTGGAGAAGTTGTTTGCTAAGGATGTTAGATGGATTACTCAGAGGCTTCAGGGTGCACGTTTTATCACCAGTTGTGGGAGTTACCTTAGTGTACCTCTGTTGGGAGTGACTGGGAGAATCAATTACAACCCGATCTTGTTGAGGAGACAGTTGGGGTATGCCTTGAGAGAGGTACCAGAAAAGTTGAAATTGGTCCCTATTTTCTATTTCCCGGTGAAGGACAATATGCCTTTAGTGAGAAAAGCTGCTGGAGCTTGGAATTGCATCAATGGAGAAGGAGTGGCTAGCTTTGGAAAGTGTAACAATCAAACTTTCCCGGAGTACGAGGCTTTGCTGAAGGATAGAGCCAAGATGGTGTTGCTGCCATTCTCACCTCCAGTTCCTCCAACTACTGAGTCTAATACCACTGTTCCCTTAGAAGAATACAAGAAGTTGGAAATATAGCTGCACGAGGTCAGGGTAGAGAATGCTGAAATGGTTAACTTGTACCACCTTGCCAATCGTGCTAAGAACGAAGCCGAAGAAAAATTACAGAAGATGCAGATCACCTTGGAGGCTAAGGAAAAAGAGTTCGCTGGAAGAGAAGCTCACTTTCATAGATTGGGCCTAATGGAATCAAAAAGAGAAGCGGAACATAAGAAGACATCAAATACTCTTAAGGAAGCTCGTCAGTCCATTGTTTGGTTACAGGGCCAAAGGGAACAGGAGCAGAAGAGGTATAAAGAAAAGGAAGAGTTTTTCGAGGTACAGATGACCTTTAAGAAAGAAGAAGTGGAACAAGCCCACCAGATCCGAAGAGAGAAGACTCAGCAATTGGCAAAGAGTCAGCAAGCCTTAGAAGAAGCACTTAAGGAAATTGAAGATCTCAAGTTGATGGCTGGAGTCAAGAAGGCTAGGTCTGAGCTGGGACTTAGTGAGGGAGAATCAGAGTCTTCGAGCAGTAGTCTTGCATTTTAGTTTGTTTTCTTAGTATTTGGATTACCTATAGGAATGTTGTAGGAATCTTAGTGGTATGTTTTTCTTTTTAAAACTTGTACCCTACGGGGAATTCTGTTACTTTTGCCTGGTAGGCTGATTTATGTTATGCAGTTTATTCATTTCTCTATTTTCTGTGCATGCTGTTACGGTGATCTGAATTTGATTTCTATGCAAAGGTTTCTGAAGGTCGAGGGTCAACATCCATCTGGATTTCTTTGTTAAATACCGGAACCAGGGCATGAATGACCTGGAGTTTGAAAGCATAAACAATTGCATTGCATACATATCACCATTCTTCTTATTTTGCAGGTATGACCGCAGGTTCCTAATGTCTTTTCTGTTTCAGGCACTATAACTCCCAGGAAGGTTCGAGAACAGCCAATCGTACACAGATATCCCACAAGAGTCAACAGAGAAAGAGTGATGGATCAAATGCAGACTGATTTAGCTGACTTGAGATTGAGAATGGACAATTTCATGACCCTTATGGCAGGGATGGGTCAGAATCAGGAACGTTTACGTGAGATGGTGGAAAATAGTCAAGCCAGGAACAATGGGGCTGCTGATGGAGGAAATCGCAACGGTGCTGGCGCCCGTCAAGTTGAAATCCCTGTGGCACAGCTAGGGGTCACTATTATCAATGATGGACTGAACAACGTACAGATGGATGGTCAAGACGAACAGTTTACTTTGCTGGACGAAGCAGAAGGCCAAGGGGCTGAAATGAATAGAAAGTTTGAAGAGATGGCTGAGCAGATTCGGCCATTCAGTCTCAGAGCTCCCTGGGGTTCGATATTACTGACTTGGGCTTAGTTCCAGGGGTTAGAATCCCTTACAAGTTCAAGGTTCCTACTTTCGAGAAGTACAATGGCACGGCTTGCCCGAAGACTCACCTCCAGTCTTTTGTAGGAAGAGTTGCTGCCCATACTGACGACGAAAAGCTATGGATGTATTACTTCTAGGATAGCCTGGTGGGGGTTTCCTTGGAGTGGTATATGAGGCTGAGTAAAGTTAACGTTAAGAGTTGGAAGGACTTAGCAGAAGCGTTCGTAACGCAATACCAGTACAATTTGGACATGGCTCCAAATCGCACTCAATTACAGACCATGTCTCAAAATGCTAAGGAGGGATTCAAGGAGTATGCTCAAAGGTGGCGTCAGCTTGCTGCCAGGGTACAACCACCATTGCTAGAGAATGAGATGGCTGATATGTTCATGGGAACATTGCAAGGGGTGTTTATCGAGAGGTTGACGTCTTGTTCGGCAACCAAGTTCAATGATATAGTAATAGCAGGCGAGAGGGTCGAAACTCTGTTAAAGATGGGGAAGATTCAGGACCCTGGTGCGAGTAGCTCGAGCGGTGTAAGAAAAACTTTTAATGGACCTCCAAGAAGGAGAGAAGGTGAAACCAATGTTGTGTATGGCCGAGGACGGGGCCGAGGATATAGAAGATCATATGAGCAAGTGGCAGATGTCATTATCCCTTCAAGTCCTGTGCAGCAGGTACAGACTCAACCACAACATCAACGACAGCAACAGCCACAACGTAGCAATTATCAACAGAGACCTTATCAACCGAGACAAGCTCGTCCGGCTAATAGGGTGCTTGAAGTCATTCCCATGACATATACTGCACTGTTGCAGAGGTTGTTAGACTTGAACTTGATACAACTGAGGACATTAGCACCACCTCCACCTAGAGAGCTTCCAGTGGGGTACGATGCTAATGCTAGATGCGCATTCCATTCAGGGGCACCCGGGCACTCAACTGAGAAGTGCAGGGCGCTATAGCATAAAGTTCAAGATTTGATCGACTCAAAGGCGATTAACTTCGCACCACCGCCTAATGTTACATCAAACCCTATTCCAAACCATGGAGGGGCGAGAATAAATGATTTTGACGGTGGTAAAAAGTTAAGTTTGATTATGAACGTAGAAGAAGTGAAGACTTCCTTGCTGGTAGTAAAAGAAAGGTTGTTGAAAGGACAAGTGTTTCTGGGATGTGGTTCTGATTGTGAAAAGTGTTTGAGTTCAGTGAACGGTTGTGAAGACCTGAAGGTGGGGTTGCAGTATCTGATTGATGAGGGGTCGTTGCAGTTTGATAAAGTTGATAATGGAAGTGATTATATGTCTACCATAACAATCTACTATGATGCAGCTGAAGTGCCTGCCAGGAGGGAGCCTGTGACTATATATGCTCCAGAAGTCAGTCCTGTTACTATTACTGTTCCCGGGCCTGTTCCTTATACTGATGATAAAGCCATCCCATGGCATTATGGCTCAGATGTGTATGTGGAAGGACAAAAGGGTGGAGAGTAAGTCAGTAACAATTGACCCGACTGTGGTGAACGTCGGAGGAGTTGGTGGTTTTACAAGAAGTGGACGTCTTTTTGCTCCTCAAGTTCTGAGAGGAGATCCTGAAGCTAAAGTTGTTGCAAAGGCTAAAGGAAAGCAAATAGCGACCAAAGAAACGACAACTCTTGTTGCTGGACAAGGTACCTTTGAGAAAAAAATGGAGGAATTTATGCGGATAATAAAGAAGAGTGATTATAAGGTGGTTGAGCAGTTGAATCAGACGCCGTCCAAAATATCAATTTTGTCTTTGTTGATGTGTTCTCCAGCTCACAGAGAAGCCTTGCTGAAAGTGTTGCAGATGGCGTACGTTCCACAGGAGATAACTGTTAATCAACTGGAGGTTGTAGTGGGCAGTGTGAATGCAAGCAATGGATTGGGCTTCACAGATAGAGACCTTACTTCAGAAGGCCGCAATCACAACAAGGCTCTGCATATTACCATGGAATGTAAGGGTGTTGTTTTATCACATGTCCTGGTTGACACAGGCTCTTCTCTTAATGTACTCCCTAAGAAAGCCTTAATGAAGTTGAATGTCGATGGCATCGTCTTGCGACCTAGTGATTTGATAGTTAAAGCCTTTGATGGGTCCCGAAGGTCTGTGTTCGGAGAAGTTGAGTTACCTGTGAAGATAGGATCTCAGGTGTTCAAGAGCACATTCTATGTCATGGATATTCAACCTGCATATAGTTGCTTGCTGGGACGTCCTTGGATTCATGCTGCAGGAGCAGTAACTTCCACTTTGCATCAGAAGTTGAAGTACGTGGTTGATGGCCAAGTGATCAATGTGTGTGGGGAAGAAGATATCTTTGTGAGCCACCTATCAACTTTCAAATATGTGGAGATGGACTGAGAGATCCATGAAACGCTGTGCCAGGCCTTCGAAGCAGTTAATGTCAGCATTTTGGCTCCGGTAGAGAAGAACAATGAGAAAGAAGGTACCTATATTCACTCCTACAAGCAGGCCAAGGAAGTGGTTCAATCGGGAAGCGCCCAGGGCTGGGGCAAGTTGCTGGAATTAGAGAAGAAAGATGACAAGTTTGGTTTTGGTTATCAGCCTGGTGGGTCTAACTGGCCTCAGGATGGTAAAGCCATAACTTTCACAAGCGCCGGATTGCTCGATCGCAACCACGTCTGTGCAACAAGTGAAGAAGGAGACAGTGACTGCGACTGGGATAGCTGGATTCATCAGTGTGCACCAAGGGAGGAGCTCAAGAACTGGTCTGCTGAGGACATCGTTCAAGTTACCTGGCAACCAAAGTAATTTACTTGTTTCCTTTTTTATCAAGCTGCATGTCAATCCTGCACTCTGCCCAAGGTGCACGGATCCATTTGTAGGGCCACCATGCTTTTAATGCATTCTTATTTTACCAAGAAATAAAGGACATTTTTTTCAAGCAAATGGTGTTCTCTTTATTTCGTTTTAAATTTTTCAAAAAAAAATGGCAATGTGTTTTTCCTTCTTCTTTTGTTTGTGTGTTTGCGTCTCTTTTGAAAGAAAAAAAAAACAGATTCTGAAATAAGCACATCATCTGTGCAGTGTTGATCATCCGGATTCTAGTGATAACGTTCCTGCTATGACCACGCATGACTTCGACAATCCTATCTACCAAGTTGATGAAGGGGTTGAGGAAGACTGTGAACTCCCCGAAGAATTGGTCAGGTTGTTGAAACAAGAGGAAAGAGTCATTCAACCTCATCAGGAAGAGATAGAGATCATCAACATTGGGACTGAAGATGTAAAGAAAGAGATAAAGATTGGGGCCAGTCTGCAGGCCGAGGTGAAAAAAGAATTGATTGGTATGCTGCGTGAATATGTGGATATCTTCGCCTGGTCGTATCAAGATATGCCAGGACTGGATACTGACATCGTTGTACATAAGCTACCATTGAGAGAAGATTGTCCTCCGGTAAAACAAAAGTTGAGAAGAACTCGTCCTGACATGGCGATGAAGATCAAGGAGGAAGTTCAGAAGCAGTGGGATGCTGGATTCCTTGCCGTAACTAGTTACCCACCTTGGGTAGCTAATATTGTGCCTGTACCAAAGAAAGACGGCAAAGTTCGGATGTGCTTTGACTATCGAGACCTAAACAGAGCAAGTCCAAATGATGACTTTCCATTACCTCACTGTCGCTCCCGAGATTTTCATCCTAGTACAAACGCGAAAGTGGCGCGGAAAAGTTAGAGTCGCCAGCCAGACATTTTTATCCCGAAAGAATGGGAAAGGTAATGTTGCACAAACCTGAGGAAGAAGGAAAGGACAAGGCCTTGCGAACCAAAGATCTGAGTTCGGGAGTCGGTTACGAATTGGGAAGGTATTAGCACCCCAATCCGTCCGTCGTACCCGACGGGATCCACGCTTGCTTGTTTTGTTTCAAAGGGTGAGAAATAAAGAATGCTGCTGAATAAAACCGCTAACTGGAATGGGAATGAGAAATGAGAAAAGAACTGAAATAAGAGAATGAGAATAAAAAGGGGAAAATGTAGGGAAAATAAAGAGTGTGCTCGAACGGGCCCTACCCCGCTGCCTACGTACCTCATCGGGATAATGAGGATCAGAGTCGACGTAGTTCGCCTAACTAAGGCAGGAACTATTTGTTTGTGTTTTTTACAGCTGGAACTGCGTATGTCTATGCTCAGGTGTTGCAGGCTCGTCTGGTACGAGTGCGTTTACCGTCTTGCAAATGAGACAAGTCGTCGCAAGTTCGCGTTGTGAGTGAATGATATGAGAAAGAGAAGTTCCCGCAGGATAGTCGCTTGTTATTTGTTTTTGTCTTTTAAAAGAAGTGTTTTGAATTTGTTTGTGAACGGTCTTGTACTAAGACCTATCCATCGCGGTGAATATTTATACCTCGCCCCGAAACAGGACGCATATAAACACTCCGCAACAAAGTCTCGTGTCGTACAAGAAAGTTCAATTTTTATTAAGTGTTTTATTGCTTTTCTTTATGAGATGAGAAAGAAAGACTCAAGTTGCAAAAAGGACAAACTAAGGGGACTAAGACACAACCCTAATTTTATTTGTTTATTTACAAGAGAGGTCCTATGGTTAATGAGGTATTCTAATCCTAAGGAAGAAAAGGAAAAGAAGAAAAGAGAGCTTAGAAACTAACTTACTTCCTAAGGAAGTTAAGTTGTCTCTAAAGAAAGGGAAAGCCTAAAAGCAAAGCACAAAGTGCTAAGGCAAACACAATTAAAATGCATAAGAGATAGGAATGAAGTAATGCTTACCTCGATCTTCCCCCCTACAAAACAAAAGTTAGCATGACAATGCATATTGAAAGTAAAATCAAAGCATAAAAGCGATTAAGTACCATAAACGTCCTAGAATGGAACTAGGGTTCAAAATAAGACCTAAGTCTAAAGGTGAATGTACCTAAAGGTTACATGACTTCTAAAGTCAGTAGCTACATGATATAGGTCCCTAAGTATGCTAGGATATCTCACAAGATCAAACTATGTCAAACTATGTACAAAAAGTTCACCTAAGTTCACATAAATGCAAATTAGGACTCATGGATGAAATATGAATGCATATGGCTTACAAAAATGGATTAATGCATAAAATGAACATCAAAGTCAGTAATGAATGCTTATGAAGATGGATGAATGAATATACAATCATGGATGCAATGGATTAGGCATATGGAGCAATGAGAAGAAGATATGAGAAGAAACGAGCAAAAATCGCATAAGATCGCAAATGATGCAAACTAAGGAAGAATAGCATGTGAATATGAATGAAATGATTATGGGTCAGTAGCATACAAGGTATGAGATGAAATTAGAATGCATGAATAGCCATTAATTATTTCCACATAATTCAAGTTAACAATTAGAGGAGAAGAGAAATGAGTTTAGGTTAAAATTAGTTCACATAAGTATGCACTTTGAAGCACCAAAACAAACCAAATGATTATGGTTCAAAAAATGACCTATGACTGGAATTAAAGACATACAAATGACCTATAATCAACTCCTAAAAGCTACCAAAAATCCCCTCAAGAAAATGGCATGAATGCCTTCTTAACATTTAGGTTATGCGACATATAAACACATGAATCAACCTAGGATCTAGGTGACATGGAAAAATAGAAAAAAGCCTTACAAAATTATGAAATTAAATCCCTGGAATAATAAAGTCATTATATCACATGGTACAAAAGGATTCCTTAAAATTATGCACCAAAATACCAAAACAATTACTTGACTAGCAAGGTAGCAATGAATGATCACCCAAAAAACGACTCCACAAAGTGGATCAAAAAGGGCATCTAAAATTATGAAAAAAATGCCTAAGGAGCATCAAAATGTCACAAATTACAGTAATTAATCATACACAAAAAATAGGTCTCACACCTATGGGGAAAAATCGATTTCGGTCCCTTATGCCAAAACCTTCCTTTTTGGGACAGCTTGTGATCTAAAATCCAAATAAAATATTGAAACCACCCAAATCTGGAAACAAAAAATATGACAAATTAATTAAGAGGATGAAGATCACTCATGAATTTTTCCAGAATTTTATCACACCTAAAACTATTTTTAATAATTGCGACGAAACGGGCAAAAACGATATTTTAAGGGAAAGTGAAAGGAATCGAATTCTCTAATCCGTAACCTAATCCCTAAACTCCGAAATCGACACATATCAATATATATCAAAAATAAATCCAATGCCTCAGGTGGGAGGGCTCAATATGCACCTTAAGTTATATGATCCTAAGTCGCATACAACTAGAATGATGCATTAAAGTAGAGAATCGAGATTACTTACTTGGTCGAAGTGCCGATTCTTTCACATAAAAGAAAATCCAAAAAAACTTCAAGCCAAGCCTTGTAATCTCCCATGAGCAAAATAAATGCTCATCTTCCATAATTACTTTGTGAAGATTCCCCATAATCGAAACAAAAACAACGGCACAAAATATCATTTGAATCCAAAGGTATCCCACAAATAAAGTGGAATACCAACCAAACGACCGTCGTTAAGATCTTTGCGAGAACCTTGCATGAACTCAACAAACGCATTAGAAACCAAAAAGAGGTGCAACCGGAAGTTGCACCTATGCCTCACAACTCCAAATCAAGTAGAAATATGAATATACGAGTCATGGACATGGATTGAAATTTACGTTTCAAAACGGGACAGCACTTATGCTCTAACATAAACAACATGCAAACTCAAACCGGAATCAAACAAATTTACATGCAATGAATGGCAAATGATCAACAAACATATATACAAGTCAAAACACGATCAATGCATCAAAATTGCGCCAAACCGAACTTAAAAAGCCTTAAAACGAAAAAAACGCGTCAAAAATCACCGACTCGGAATTGAACGAAAATCGCATGGTAACTTGCAAACGTGCCAACGGATTCAAATATGCAATCGGATTTTGAAAATTCCGCTCGGAAGTGATACTTTTAGGCCAATTTCGTCGGCTGGCAGTAGTGAAATAGTCGGAAAAAATTGTTCGAAATTGACTAAAAAGTTCACCAATGGCTCCGGAATAATCAACAAAGTCAATTTACACTATTCGCATTCGCGAAAACGCGCTACGGTTAGGAAGTTATGACCAAAACATATTCTCGACACGCGACACATGAACAACATCAACAATTAAGCTTCAACCTATCCTATTTCAAATTTGCACATTGAAACAAGCATGAATTTAAAAGTCAAGCACTTCAATCAATATCAAGTTATAATAATTAGCTCTCAGGAATTTTGTCAAACACCTAACATTCACCGATTATTCTATGTCAACTTTACCAAGCCTTTTCAATCATGCACCACAACAATTATTAGGATAAATTAATCAAGAATCAATCAATAATCAAATCATGAATCAATGCACATAATCTCCACAAGATTAATTCAACTTCAAAATTCAATTCAAGAAACAATTCAACAATTATTCATGAATTAAAGTTTAAGAAGCTTACCGAATGAAGAATCGACGAAGAAATTGCGAATCCGAAGGAAGTGAGACGCGATCATGAACGGAGGAGAGGAGGAGAGGCCGCGCGGCTGCCGGTGGCGGAAGATGGTGGTCTTACGGTGGTGAAGTTGACCGGAGGTGGTGGTTCGTGGCGGCTCGGCTACCGGAAGCTTGATCGGAATTGTTGTGTTCTTGAGTTCTTGATGAAGTTTTTGTTGTGTTCTTGAGAAAGAATTGAGAGAATGAACTTTGATCCTTTAGAGAGAGTTTGTGAGAGTTTTTTGGTGTTTGTAAATTATGATTGAAGTTATGAGACAAATTGTGGGTCAAAAGAATATATAGTGGAGTGTAAAATGAAAGGCAAAAGGTGGAATTTCGGCTTAAGTGAAAATAACAATATCTTCGGCAAGAAATTTCGACTCGGAGCCTTCCACAACATCGTCCGCCTATGAATCATGGTTGAAATGCAAAAAGAACGAACATCATATGATCAAAATCGAGTGCGATCGATACGTTTAAGCTGCAAGACGTTACTGAATAAGTTGTTTTTTCGGCTTATTTGGTGTCCGCTACTCGAAAATGTGATTAGGTCAACCTCTTCGGAGCATAATCTCGACTCAACTTTGTCAGCAAAGTTGTAGATCTATGAGTCAGTGACCTGGTGTTAAAATCTAAGCTCAACCGGACAAACGACGAGGGAGATATGAATTTTCTCGTGAAACCACTTTCAGCCTTTTTCTTCGGTTCAACACTTCAGTTTTGTGAAATAAACCAAAACGATAATCTTTGGAGCACCGTTCAAACTCGCATTTGTCTTTGAACTTGAAGAGGATAAATTTTTTGAACCAACGCTTCAAGAACGGGTGCAATCCGATGAAAATTGACCGAGTTATGAATTTTACAAAATCTGACAGACAATGCAGTGCATCAAAGAACCTTATTGGTAATTCGCATTTTCGAGATCCTTCCGCTTGGACCAAACCCAAACTGAATTCACATAATGAAGATAACATCTAAACGGAATTTTAGGCACCGAAACAACATCAATTCGATGAACGAGCCAAGAGTTATGAATTTTTTAGTGTTCAAAACTCACCGGTTCAGCACTGTTTTTCACTATGTCGACTCTAAAGACTCGCACATTCTGAGATCTTCTTCAAAGAATTAGTTCTCGGCCAAAACCCAAAAGTTGGAAAGGATATCAAGATGGAACTTTTGGCATATGAATCTCTCAGACATGTTGACCCAATAAGAAGTTACAAACTCTTGAGTACCGCTAGCACAGTTAATCGGCGAAACCGAAATTTCAGAAACAAATAAATCCCGCCATTTTCCTTGATGAATTGGCCTCCGAGCCGAACACAAAAGTTGTAGAGAATAATGAAACGGTATAAACTATTGAGTTTCAAGCCAAAATGAGTTTCCGAGCATAAGTTACAACTTTTGCAAACTGCACCATAAAACTGATATTCAGCTTAAACTCCTCTGAATCAACCGAGAACTTTTGGCTTCTTCTGAGATTATTGTGCACGTGCCGCATGAAGAAATAAATGCCAGTCGCAACCTGTGAAAGCTCAAATGGAGATGTATGTTCATGTATGTTTATGATGCAATTGTGATCTAAATGCAATGCAATGTATGAAAGGATATGCTAAATGGCATGAAAATGAGAGGGCAAATTTTGAGGTATTACAGCTGCCCCTATTCAATCATTTGTTAATCTGAAAAGGAAGGTTGCACGAGCTATCGACCATTCAAGATAAACTGTGATTGAATACCAAGAAGACCAGAAATTTGCACTCTGACGAAGAATGCAACACCGGGAAATAAACCCGACCAAATGACGCTTTGGTGACTGAAGGGGAGAAAAAGCATACGAGCTTCTTCCAAGTTGAAACTGATATCTGGAATAAGAGTGCTAAGACAGACGAGTCTTCAAACAATCCTGTGACGCCAGGTGCCGGACAAACGAGTCCTCAGACATTGCAAGAACTTGTAACTGAGATAGACGAGCTTTCAAAAAAATCCTGTGACGCCAAGAGCTGGACATACGAGTCCTTAAACACTTCAAGCATATAAACTGAGACAGACGAGTCTTAAAAAAAAATCCTGTGACGCCAGGAGCTGGACAGACGAGTCCTTAAACACTTCAAGCATATAAACTGAGACAGACGAGTCTTCAAAAAAAATCCTGTGACGCCAGGAGCTGGACAGACGAGTCCTTAAACACTTCAAGCATATAAACTGAGACAGACGAGTCTTCAAAAAAAAAAATCCTGTGACGCCAGGAGCTGGACAGACGAGTCCTTAAACACTTCAAGCATATAAACTGAGACAGACGAGTCTTCAAAAAAAAATCCTGTGACGCCAGGAGCTGGACAGACGAGTCCTTAACACATGAGACAGACGAGTCTCCCTCGGATTTACCTGTTACGCCAGGACCGGAAATGCATTTAAGTCTGTGGGATAGACATGCAATCAAGGTAGACGAACCTTCTTCATATATTATCCGCGGATATATGGTATAAGACAGACGAGTCTTCTTAACAAACCTGTTACGCCAGGTGCAGCAACAACAATAATTGGTGCCTGAGACAGACGAGTCTCCTTCGGATTTACCTGTTACGCCAGGACCGGTAACCATTTCGACATTTAATTCCCACTGTCAGGATTCGAAACCTCTTCAATACAGACGAGTATTGGATGATCATCAAGATAACACAGACGAGTGTTATAGGTCAATGATACAGACGAGTATCAGACGATGATCTGAGAAACACAGACGAGTGTCTCAGGCAATGATACAGACGAGTATCAGCCACTGGTATAGACGAATACCAGAAATTCAAACACAGACGAGCATTTGAAGTAGTCACAGAAATATCAGGGTAAGCAGCAACTCTTCACATACAGATGTAAGCTAGCACAGACGAGTGCTGAGGATGATATAGACGAGTATCCAAGCAAAGCAGACGAGCTTTAGAACACAGACGACTCCTGGGGAATAAAAGCAGACGAGCTTCAAACAAACACAGACGAGTGCTGGACAGTTACAGACGAGTAACAACAGAGACTATATATCTAGGCACAGACGAGTGCAGCGAAGGATCCAATACCAAACACAGACGAGTGTTGGGAGGTTGCAGACGAGCAACAACAAATATCATATCAGAACACGGACGAGTGTTGAGGAATTGCGGACGAGCAACAACAACCAAACACAGACGAGTGTTAGAAAATTGTAGACGAACAACATCAAGGTAATCATAAGCCAATGTTGGGGAAAAGCAGACGAGCAAACCACAAAGCCAACACAGACGGGTGTTGAAAGATGCAGACGAGCAACAATAAAGCAGTAATACCAATGTTTGGGAAAACTCCGTTTAGGGATAACACAAACGAGTGTTGACAAACGCAGACGAGCGGTAGACAAATGCCTGATTGGCAGCAAGAGATACAACTCTGCAGGGGAAGACAAGTCAAGAGGTTTGGACACTCAACTCTGACTGAGGTGATGAATATCTGGTTGTATCATCAAATACCTAAAAGTATGGCAACTTGGCTGGGAAATATTTCACGGACGGAGGTGAAAATCAAATATGAACTCTGTGGGGACAAGATCATCTTCGGACTTGGCTGGGGAATCAAAGGCATGGCACCGCTGAGGGAGCAAACTGCTGGGGAGGAATGACACCCCTTATACTGCTGAGAATTGCCCCTGTCTGAAGGGAAACTTCTGCTTGGGGATGATACCCACCTTCTGCTACCTTGCTGGGAGAAATTTCAGCTTCCACTTTACTGGGGATGATAGATAATGTCAATGATAAAGCTTCCCGCTGAAGATAAGAGCTCAAGTTGCCACTTGCTGGGATAAGAGATAAATCCTCTCATGTTGGGAATGAGAGATGTAAGGCGTCTCATGCTAGGGATGAGAGACGATGATATCTTTCTGCTCAAGAAGTAACCTTCCATTTGTCGCACTACTGGAGAAGGAATTGTCTAATGAGACTTGCTAAGGAATTCTGATCAATGAAGTCCGCCGACGAAACAACTCTTGAAGTACTGTGCCGACAATGGCTTTGCCCCCCAGCCCTGGGTGGATAGGTTGCCAACTAATCATGAGTGAACAATGGTTCTTTGCAATTTTCAACTCACCTTAGATTAAGGTTCATCGGAAGAAAATGTCTCAAGAGGATTTCACAGAAAACATAACATACGAAATGCCTCGGTGTCTTCAAACTCTTGGAGAGATTCGTCGGATCTCAAAATAATTGCCCCAGACTGCATGGTCTATGAAAGAAATTTGCCTCACGAGGATTAATGAAAAACCTCATATCACCGTGAAATATTATGCCCCAGTATTTTGACCTTTGGATAGGTGCTTTGGATTTACCGTCTTAGGGAGAAAGTACTTCTCATTAGGATAGCCTGCCCCGGTACAAGTCTTGAAGTGATCACCCCTGAATGACTGTGTTTTGAAGAAAACACCCATGCCAATTGTTCTTTGAGAGATTGGATCTCGAAGTAATTGCCCCAGTTTGGTTGAAATTTGAATACATGCCTCAGACTAATGGCTCTTTGAGAGATTTGAATCTCGAAGTGATTGCCCCAGCTTGGTTGAACTTTGAAGAGATTGCTCGACATGATTTCCCCAAATTAGTTGGCTCTTACCACGACTGTTGGGAAAGTCCCTACTCAATGGAGTTTTCTTGAAAAGTGCACCTCGATAGATTGTCCTTCGGAAGTTTCAGACTTCTCAACTTGGCAAGATTAAGCTTCTGGACTGAGATTCCATATGTAAACTTTTATGATGCCAAACAAATGTATGTAAGCAGAAAATGTTTATTTTAAGAATGAAAATTCTAATGCAACACACATGTTAATCTTGAAGTTTTACTGTAAAAAGATGTCGCCAACCTTTGTGAGTGAATCACTGGTTAAATACGACATTGGTTTTTGATGAATGAAAGCACGCACATGCAACACCAACAAAGAACTTTTAGCACAACTCATAGGAGTCAGGAACGCGATCTTGTGGTATTACGCTCTCAAGATAACCCTGTTTCAGTTAGGACTTTTGAGGGTTGTATCGTGGTCTGGTTCACGGTTATAAAAATAAAGGATATACGCTCGAAGTTTATTTGTGCCCACCCATCTTCGTGATGTTCTCCATTCCTATGTTCAGCTAGCTTTCACAAGCGCTCACTTCTTAAAACGGGTTTTGTGATGGTTGAGGAACCAATTACACTAACGGTTTAAGCACCAATCAAGTTATTGTTTGGAGTCAGTCATCCCTTCGTCTTTCGTGTCTGTATCACACGACTTTGTTCTTGTTCAAGGATCTTTCTTGTGTAATCCTTTTCGTCTTTCGCTTTTGCATTATTTTGCTTATCCCTAACTTTTGCCTGGACTGATTCTTGTGAATCTTTGATTGTGAAGTCCAGCAGGATGCCCTAATTTTTGCCTAAGTCGCTTGTTTTCAAGTTTCGACTTAGCGGGCTTTCTCATTCATCATTTTTTCAATTCTTTTTTTTCGAACAAATCGTGTGACACTGTTTGTCTTGATTGCTTTGAAAGGGTCGTGACTGCCTCATTCTCTGGTCAATGATTAATAACCAATGTGGTTTCCGGTCTTTGGACTCTTGATTGGGATAACCATTGTGGTTTCTGGTCTTTGGACCTCTTGATTTGGTACAACGAAAGGTAATGGATCCTCAGATTTGCACTCCTTTTCGAAATTTGAACGATCGGTCCAGCTAGCTGACACCTACCCTGCCCCTGGGTTAAATGCAAGGGTTTTTTCATGCGAAAATAAACTCCTACTTCAAGGCTCAAATGGGTTGGCGAGGGTCTATCTCCCTTATATCTCCGGTGTTTAGGACTTGAAACAATGCATGTACATCATCAACAGGGTCTTTCTCAAAAGCACACAGTTAGAGATTTTTGCGTTTTCATTTCGTCATCCTCCCTGATAGAGTTTAATCACAACAGTTGGTATTGCAATGCACATACACAAAATCATGAGTGAATACGAATGGATTACTTCAAGAAAAACATGTGCATTTTATTATGGCTATCATTCAAAAACAAATAAGTTTCATGCATGCATACAAATGTTTAAACAAACAATATAAACTACAAATGAAAATGCAGTAAAGAAGCTGAACATTGCCGTCATTGAGGAGACTTGACTCCGTCTGGACTTATCGCTTCTGAAGATGTCTTTGCAAATTGGGAGACCCATTTGATGAGGAGACTTCAATATGTGAGCAGACTTTCTGGCATGATGACCTTTGAGTCGATTAAATTCGGGACCTTATCTTCACCTTTACCTCTAAAAGACTTGCAACCTTCAATTAAAAGGCCAGGTGCCCCAGAATGGTAATCATACTTGGCATTGAAACCCCAAAGGAAACTTTGTCGGAGATGATCCTGATGCAATTAGCTCAACCACTCCGAATTTGCGTAAATGAGGAAACTTGTTGCATGTACAACATCAGAATACGATAAAACTTCTTCTCGAGTTGTTCTAGCCTTTACCCATATGCTTTGCACCTAGGACACTCTTGGGAAGCTTAGGTTGGATGCTGACAACGACATCTGGAGGGAAGAGGTTGATAAATGAAGTTGATAAATAAGGTTGCTCGGAAAGATCTTGCACGATCTCCTGCCTACGTATCTCCATTGACCAATGGAGAATCAGAGCAGCGTAGTTCCCCTCAATAGGGATGAAAATAGCTTTGTTCAGAATTTCCATAACCAAGCTCATCTGAGTCTTCATCTGGTTGACTTCCTGTTTCAGCAGTTTCTGGTTTTGAAATAAAGCTTATACCTCTGCCCTGAATGGCCTCAGCTGGGTCTTCCTTCGATTACCTCCGCCCGGAGTTGCTTCAAATATATACCTTGATGATTGTGATTCAAGTTGTCCATTCTGATGAGAAATCAAGTCAGGAAAAGAATTTGTCTCTGAACACCTGTCAAGAATGCAAGGATGTATGCAAATGCCATGTTCAATTATTTCTGAGGAATCTATCTGCTTTAATTCAAGTTTTGATACAGAAAAATCCAACAACATGATTCAGATATGTGATCCTCGGAAATAACTGAACATGTATGCAGAAATGCTATGATGTCATGTATGCAACAGACGTGTGATCAACAATCTGATGTTGGTGTTGAACAGTGAACCAACTGTCTGTATAGAATCACAATAGCGGCACCATCTCTGTATAGAACCCCATAACTGAGAACCCAATAACTGTAAAACTGGATCACATAATAGCATAGTCACTGATGGTGTTGAAGTTGAACAACGAGCCAAGTGTCTGTGGAGAGTCATAATAACAGTCACAATATCAGGGTCACCATGGTAATCACAGTAACAATCTCTCTGAATAGAAATCCCGGATCTCAGAATCAAAGAACCATAGAACACTGAACAATACTGGCAAAGTGGGTATGTTGAAGTTTAGGGTTCCTGCAAACCTGTAAACCCCTTCCAATCTCACGGGTGTGCTACTCGGGTCAACATCACGGACTCTCAAAGCCGAATAGCAATAATACGTTCACCATTTCCAAGAAATGGCTCATGACCAAATCAGGGAATCGGTTTGGCATTATGTACTACTCAGGGAGGCCTCAGCTGAGTCCAAGGAAACAAGCATCCCTCATTGGTCCCCAGCTTCAAGCACTGAATCGAGAAACAATAGTACATTCATCCCGAAGGGTACAATACTACCGTCATACGAACAGTTTGCCTTGACTGGATTCCTATGAGAGAACCAGGCCATCCTATGTGAGTTCCCAGTGGACCCTCGGATGCGAGTGGGTTTGCCAACAAATGTGGTCTGCCACTGTCATCACTAGAGAGGGTTGTTTCCACAAAGGTTCTCAATGATCGGTCCCCAGATGCACATAACTATCAAGGTCCTATCCCGAAGTGGAGGAAATCCCCACACAAGATATTTCCAAGACAGTCGCAATCTGGGCGTGAAACACATCGCCACTCATCATGTCACATGCGAGTACAATATGTCCACTCTAATCCTAGGGTGCACTCAAGCCGGGTACTTGGCTTATCTCTCAGAAACAATATCACCCGAACCCACCAAACAGAAAACCAGTCCAGACAGTCCAGTATGATATACATGATGCAAAAAATAAATACTGAAAATTGTAAATAAAGCTGTAAACAAAAGCGGTAAACAAACAACAATACGATATAACAAGCCACAACAAACAAACATCACTCAAAGAAACAGAAACAAACAAGCGCTAGGAGAGACTCACAAGGGAACCATAGATCATCTGGTGTGCAGTCCCCAGCAGAGTCGCCAGTTGTCGCTCCCGGGATTTTCATCCTAGTACAAACGCGAAAGTGGCGCGGAAAAGTTAGAGTCGCCAGCCAGACATTTTTATCCCGAAAGAATGGGAAAGGTAATGTTGCACAAACCTGAGGAAGAAGGAAAGGACAAGGCCTTGCGAACCAAAGATCTGAGTTCGGGAGTCGGTTACGAATTGGGAAGGTATTAGCACCCCAATCTGTCCGTCGTACCCGACGGGATCCACGCTTGCTTGTTTTGTTTCAAAGGGTGAGAAATAAAGAATGCTGCTGAATAAAACCGCTAACTGGAATGGGAATGAGAAATGAGAAAAGAACTGAAATAAGAGAATGAGAATAAAAAGGGGAAAATGTAGGGAAAATAAAGAGTGTGCTCGAACGGGCCCTACCCCGCTGCCTACGTACCTCATCGGGATAATGAGGATCAGAGTCGACGTAGTTCGCCTAACTAAGGCAGGAACTATTTGTTTGTGTTTTTTACAGCTGGAACTGCGTATGTCTATGCTCAGGTGTTGCAGGCTCGTCTGGTACGAGTGCGTTTACCGTCTTGCAAATGAGACAAGTCGTCGCAAGTTCGCGTTGTGAGTGAATGATATGAGAAAGAGAAGTTCCCGCAGGATAGTCGCTTGTTATTTGTTTTTGTCTTTTAAAAGAAGTGTTTTGAATTTGTTTGTGAACGGTCTTGTACTAAGACCTATCCATCGCGGTGAATATTTATACCTCGCCCCGAAACAGGACGCATATAAACACTCCGCAACAAAGTCTCGTGTCGTACAAGAAAGTTCAATTTTTATTAAGTGTTTTATTGCTTTTCTTTATGAGATGAGAAAGAAAGACTCAAGTTGCAAAAAGGACAAACTAAGGGGACTAAGACACAAACCTAATTTTATTTGTTTATTTACAAGAGAGGTCCTATGGTTAATGAGGTATTCTAATCCTAAGGAAGAAAAGGAAAAGAAGAAAAGAGAGCTTAGAAACTAACTTACTTCCTAAGGAAGTTAAGTTGTCTCTAAAGAAAGGGAAAGCCTAAAAGCAAAGCACAAAGTGCTAAGGCAAACACAATTAAAATGCATAAGAGATAGGAATGAAGTAATGCTTACATCGATCTTCCCCCCTACAAAACAAAAGTTAGCATGACAATGCATATTGAAAGTAAAATCAAAGCATAAAAGCGATTAAGTACCATAAACGTCCTAGAATGGAACTAGGGTTCAAAATAAGACCTAAGTCTAAAGGTGAATGTACCTAAAGGTTACATGACTTCTAAAGTCAGTAGCTACATGATATAGGTCCCTAAGTATGCTAGGATATCTCACAAGATCAAACTATGTCAAACTATGTACAAAAAGTTCACCTAAGTTCACATAAATGCAAATTAGGACTCATGGATGAAATATGAATGCATATGGCTTACAAAAATGGATTAATGCATAAAATGAACATCAAAGTCAGTAATGAATGCTTATGAAGATGGATGAATGAATATACAATCATGGATGCAATGGATTAGGCATATGGAGCAATGAGAAGAAGATATGAGAAGAAACGAGCAAAAATCGCATAAGATCGCAAATGATGCAAACTAAGGAAGAATAGCATGTGAATATGAATGAAATGATTATGGGTCAGTAGCATACAAGGTATGAGATGAAATTAGAATGCATGAATAGGCATTAATTATTTCCACATAATTCAAGTTAACAATTAGAGGAGAAGAGAAATGAGTTTAGGTTAAAATTAGTTCACATAAGTATGCACTTTGAAGCACCAAAACAAACCAAATGATTATGGTTCAAAAAATGACCTATGAATGGAATTAAAGACATACAAATGACCTATAATCAACTCCTAAAAGCTACCAAAAATCCCCTCAAGAAAATGGCATGAATGCCTTCTTAACATTTAGGTTATGCGACATATAAACACATGAATCAACCTAGGATCTAGGTGACATGGAAAAATAGAAAAAAGCCTTACAAAATTATGAAATTAAATCCCTGGAATAATAAAGTCATTATATCACATGGTACAAAAGGATTCCTTAAAATTATGCACCAAAATACCAAAACAATTACTTGACTAGCAAGGTAGCAATGAATGATCACCCAAAAAACGACTCCACAAAGTGGATCAAAAAGGGCATCTAAAATTATGAAAAAAATGCCTAAGGAGCATCAAAATGTCACAAATTACAGTAATTAATCATACACAAAAAATAGGTCTCACACCTATGGGGAAAAATCGATTTCGGTCCCTTATGCCAAAACCTTCCTTTTTGGGACAGCTTGTGATCTAAAATCCAAATAAAATATTGAAACCACCCAAATCTGGAAACAAAAAATATGACAAATTAATTAAGAGGATGAAGATCACTCATGAATTTTTCCAGAATTTTATCACACCTAAAACTATTTTTAATAATTGCGACGAAACGGGCAAAAACGATATTTTAAGGGAAAGTGAAAGGAATCGAATTCTCTAATCCGTAACCTAATCCCTAAACTCCGAAATCGACACATATCAATATATATCACAAATAAATCCAATGCCTCAGGTGGGAGGGCTCAATATGCACCTTAAGTTATATGATCCTAAGTCGCATACAACTAGAATGATGCATTAAAGTAGAGAATCGAGATTACTTACTTGGTCGAAGTGCCGATTCTTTCACATAAAAGAAAATCCAAAAAAACTTCAAGCCAAGCCTTGTAATCTCCCATGAGCAAAATAAATGCTCATCTTCCATAATTACTTTGTGAAGATTCCCCATAATCGAAACAAAAACAACGGCACAAAATATCATTTGAATCCAAAGGTATCCCACAAATAAAGTGGAATACCAACCAAACGACCGTCGTTAAGATCTTTGCGAGAACCTTGCATGAACTCAACAAACGCATTAGAAACCAAAAAGAGGTGCAACCGGAAGTTGCACCTATGCCTCACAACTCCAAATCAAGTAGAAATATGAATATACGAGTCATGGACATGGATTGAAATTTACGTTTCAAAACGGGACAGCACTTATGCTCTAACATAAACAACATGCAAACTCAAACCGGAATCAAACAAATTTACATGCAATGAATGGCAAATGATCAACAAACATATATACAAGTCAAAACACGATCAATGCATCAAAATTGCGCCAAACCGAACTTAAAAAGCCTTAAAACGAAAAAACGCGTCAAAAATCACCGACTCGGAATTGAACGAAAATCGCATGGTAACTTGCAAACGTGCCAACGGATTCAAATATGCAATCGGATTTTGAAAATTCCGCTCGGAAGTGATACTTTTAGGCCAATTTCGTCGGCTGGCAGTAGTGAAATAGTCGGAAAAAATTGTCCGAAATTGACTAAAAAGTTCACCAATGGCTCCGGAATAATCAACAAAGTCAATTTACACTATTCGCATTCGCGAAAACGCGCTACGGTTAGGAAGTTATGACCAAAACATATTCTCGACACGCGACACATGAACAACATCAACAATTAAGCTTCAACCTATCCTATTTCAAATTTGCACATTGAAACAAGCATGAATTTAAAAGTCAAGCACTTCAATCAATATCAAGTTATAATAATTAGCTCTCAGAAATTTTGTCAAACACCTAACATTCACCGATTATTCTATGTCAACTTTACCAAGCCTTTTCAATCATGCACCACAATAATTATTAGGATAAATTAATCAAGAATCAATCAATAATCAAATCATGAATCAATGCACATAATCTCCACAAGATTAATTCAACTTCAAAATTCAATTCAAGAAACAATTCAACAATTATTCATGAATTAAAGTTTAAGAAGCTTACCGAATGAAGAATCGACGAAGAAATTGCGAATCCGAAGGAAGTGAGACGCGATCATGAACGGAGGAGAGGAGGAGAGGCCGCGCGGCTGCCGGTGGCGGAAGATGGTGGTCTTACGGTGGTGAAGTTGACCGGAGGTGGTGGTTCGTGGCGGCTCGGCTACCGGAAGCTTGATCGGAATTGTTGTGTTCTTGAGTTCTTGATGAAGTTTTTGTTGTGTTCTTGAGAAAGAATTGAGAGAATGAACTTTGATCCTTTAGAGAGAGTTTGTGAGAGTTTTTTGGTGTTTGTAAATTATGATTGAAGTTATGAGACAAATTGTGGGTCAAAAGAATATATAGTGGAGTGTAAAATGAAAGGCAAAAGGTGGAATTTCGGCTTAAGTGAAAATAACAATATCTTCGGCAAGAAATTTCGACTCGGAGCCTTCCACAACATCGTCCGCCTATGAATCATGGTTGAAATGCAAAAAGAACGAACATCATACGATCAAAATCGAGTGCGATCGATACGTTTAAGCTGCAAGACGTTACTGAATAAGTTGTTTTTTCGGCTTATTTGGTGTCCGCTACTCGAAAATGTGATTAGGTCAACCTCTTCGGAGCATAATCTCGACTCGACTTTGTCAGCAAAGTTGTAGATCTATGAGTCAGTGACCTGGTGTTAAAATCTAAGCTCAACCGGACAAATGACGAGGGAGATATGAATTTTCTCGTGAAACCACTTTCAGCCTTTTTCTTCGGTTCAACACTTCAGTTTTGTGAAATAAACCAAAACGATAATCTTTGGAGCACCGTTCAAACTCGCATTTGTCTTTGAACTTGAAGAGGATAAATTTTTTGAACCAACGCTTCAAGAACGGGTGCAATCCGATGAAAATTGACCGAGTTATGAATTTTACAAAATCTGACAGACAATGCAGTGCATCAAAGAACCTTATTGGTAATTCGCATTTTCGAGATCCTTCCGCTTGGACCAAACCCAAACTGAATTCACATAATGAAGATAACATCTAAACGGAATTTTAGGCACCGAAACAACATCAATTCGATGAACGAGCCAAGAGTTATGAATTTTTTAGTGTTCAAAACTCACCGGTTCAGCACTGTTTTTCACTATGTCGACTCTAAAGACTCGCACATTCTGAGATCTTCTTCAAAGAATTAGTTCTCGGCCAAAACCCAAAAGTTGGAAAGGATATCAAGATGGAACTTTTGGCATATGAATCTCTCAGACATGTTGACCCAATAAGAAGTTACAAACTCTTGAGTACCGCTAGCACAGTTAATCGGCGAAACCGAAATTTCAGAAACAAATAAATCCCGCCATTTTCCTTGATGAATTGGCCTCCGAGCCGAACACAAAAGTTGTAGAGAATAATGAAACGGTATAAACTATTGAGTTTCAAGCCAAAATGAGTTTCCGAGCATAAGTTACAACTTTTGCAAACTGCACCATAAAACTGATATTCAGCTTAAACTCCTCTGAATCAACCGAGAACTTTTGGCTTCTTCTGAGATTATTGTGCACGTGCCGCATGAAGAAATAAAGGCCAGTCGCAACCTGTGAAAGCTCAAATGGAGATGTATGTTCATGTATGTTTATGATGCAATTGTGATCTAAATGCAATGCAATGTATGAAAGGATATGCTAAATGGCATGAAAATGAGAGGGCAAATTTTGAGGTATTACACTCACATTGATGTGCTGGTAGATAACACCGCTCAATTCTCGGTATTTTCTTTCATGGATGGCTTCTCCGGGTATAATCAGATTAAGATGGCACCGAAAGACATGGAGAAAACAACGTTCATTACCCCATGGGGTACATTCTGCTACAAGGTGATGCCCTTTGGTTTGAAGAACGTCGGGGCAACGTATCAGCGGGCTATGGTCACATTGTTCCTCGACATGATACACAAAGAGATTGAGTGATATGTGGACGACATGATTGCCAAGTCCCGAGACGAGGAAGAGCATCTGGTCAATCTCAAGAAGCTGTTTGATAGACTGATAAAGTATAAGCTGAGGTTGAATCCAAACAAGTGCACTTTTGGAGTGCGTTCCGGAAAATTGCTGGGTTTTATTGTTAGCCAGAAAGGAATCGAGGTGGATCCTGCAAAAGTAAAAGCAATACAAGATATGCCTGCATCGAAAACAGAAAAAGAAGTGCGTGGGTTTTTAGGGAGATTGAACTACATTTCACGGTTCATAACTCATCTAACTGCCACGTGTGAGCCAATATTCAAATTGCTAAGAAAGGAGAAAACGGTCAGGTGGAATGAGGACTGTCAAAGAGCCTTTGAAAAGATAAAAGAATATTTGCAGACACCTCCGATTCTAATGCCTCCAGTTCCAGGACGGCCGTTTATCATGTACTTGATTGTGCTAGAAGGGTCAATGGGGTGTGTTCTAGGCCAACATGAAAAGTCTGGTCGAAAAGAGTATGCTATTTATTACCTTAGAAAAAAGTTTACCGACTGTGAATCTCGTTACTCACTGCTCGAGAAAACTTGCTGCGCTTTGGTATGGGCTGCTCGCCGACTGAGACAGTACATGTTGACCCATAATACACTGCTAATTTCCAAAATGGATCCTGTCAAGTATATCTTTGAGAAACCAGCATTAACCGGAAGGGTTTCCAGGTGGCAGATGATCTTAACAGAGTACGATATACAGTATACTTCCCAGAAAGCCATCAAAGGAAGTGTGTTGTCAAATTACCTTGCACAGCAACCTCTGGAAGATGACTATCAGCCAATGAAGTTTGATTTCCCTGATGAGGACATCATGTACCTCAAAGCAAATGATTGTGAGGAACCACTTCCGGAGGAGTGGCCAGACCCTGAATCCAAATGGAAGTTGATGTTTGATGGGGCAGTCAATATCAACGGACGTGGAGTTGGTGTTGTTCTTAGCACTCCTGGAGGTGTTCACTTTCCCTTCGCTGCCAAAATTACTTTTGGTTGCACCAACAATGAAGCGGAATACGAGGCATGCATAATGGGAATAGAGGAGGCTATTAATCTTCGGATTAAGACCCTCGATATATTCGGAGATTCAGCCCTCATTATCAATCAGGTTACCGGCAAGTGGTATACACATCAAGAACATGTAATTCCTTATAGGGATTATGCCAGAAAACTGTTGACGTTCTTCACAACGGTTAAGCTTAAGTACATACCACGAGATGAGAATCAATTTGCCGATGCATTGGCTACTCTTTCTTCGTCCATCAAAGTCTTGTGTAGGAACTATGTGCCCAGGATTGACATTTCCAGGCTTGACGCACCAGCTTATGTTTTCTCTGTAGACGCAGTGTCTGATGAGAAACCTTGGTACTTTAATATCAAGCTCTTCCTGGAAAAGCAAGAATACCCAGCAGGGGCATCATCAACAACAGGAAGACCTTGAGACGACTTGCTGCTAGTTTCTTCTTGAATATAGACGGGGTCTTGTATAAGAGGAACTTTGACATGGTTTTGCTCAGATGCGTGGATAGACACGAAGCAAGCCTGTTAATGCAGGAAGTCCACGAGGGATCTTTCGGTACTCATGCAGGAGGACATGCAATGGCTAAGAAGTTGTTGAGATCGTGGTACTATTGGATGACGATGGACGCAGACTCTTGTTTGTACGCCTGTAGGTGCCATAAGTGCCAAATTTATGCAGACAAGGTGCATGTTCCTCCTAGCCCGCCCAATGTCATGTCATCTCCTTGGCCCTTTTCTATGTGAGGCATTGACATGATCAGGAAAATAGAGCCTACTGCTTCAAATGGTCATCGTTTCATCTTGGTTGCGATCGATTACTTCACTAAGTGGGTGGAGGCAGCATCTTATGCCAATGTCACTCGTCAAGTGGTAGCCAGATTTTTGAAAAGGGACATCATTTGCAGATACGGAGTGCCCGAGAGAATCATTACTGACAATGGTTCCAATTTGAACAACAAGATGATGGCATAATTGTGTCGGGACTTCCAGATTCAACATCACAATTCTTCTCCTTATCGACCAAAGATGAATGGTGCGGTGGAGGTAGCAAATAAGAATATTAAGAAGATTGTGAAGAAGATGGTTGTCACTTACAAAGATTGGCATGAGATGTTACCATTTGCGCTGCATGGGTACCGAACGTCAGTCAGGACGTCAACCGGGGCAACTCCTTTCTCATTGGTATATGGCATGGAGGCAGTCTTGCCGGTTGAGGTAGAAATTCCTTCATTGCGTGTGATGATGGATGTGAAGCTTGATGAGGCTGAATGGGTACGTGCTCGATACAATCAGTTATATCTATATGAGGAAAAGAGATTAGCGGCTATCTGTCATGGTCATCTCTATCAGAGGAGAATGAAGCGAGCATTCGACCAACGAGTACGTACTCGGGAGTATCAAGTAGGAGAGCTTGTACTCAAGAGGATCATTCCTCCAGGTTCAGATCACAAGGGAAAGTGGACCCCAAATTACGAAGGACCATTCATAGTGAAGAAAGTTTTCTCAGGAGGAGCACTGATACTCACCACTATGGATGGAGAATATTTCCAATCCCCTGTTAACTCGGACGCAGTTAAAAAATACTTCGCATAAATGGACCCGTTGGACACAAAAACAGAATTAAAGTCCATGCAAGAAAAGGGCATCCCGTAGAGCTAAAAACAGAATAAAAAGCTCGGGCAAAAGTTAGGGAAAATAAATGAAAAAATATGTACACCCGCTGAGTTGAAAAGCCACATCGGACAACTTAGGCAAAAAAGGGTATCCCGGTGGATTGAAAACCTGAAAGGGCGATCCACCCAAAACAAGGGAATAAGTGAACAACTGCGATCCGAGTAATCTGAACCAAATCATTGTTTCGTACAGCCTGACAATATCAGAAGGATAGGAATCAGTCCCCTCATCTTTTTCAGAAATCAAAGGCAAGAATGGAGAGTTTTGAAGACATGTTGGTCATAGCAAGAAGGAAACTCATTGGGATGTTGTGTCCATTGCCATTAGGATAGTTTATTTTCTCAATTTTATGGTAGCTACCTCTTTCCAGGTGGTTGCTTCCTGATGTAAAAACTCTGCTTATTCAGAGGCCTTTCAATAAAGGAATATTCAGTCAAAAAGTTGTGTTGTGTTTATCTTTTGTTTGCAAAAATGTCCTGAATTTTTGGCAAAAGAAAATAGCATTGCATTTAAAGCATGGTGATTTGTTTTCTAAAAGAAAAAATGACATTGCAGGGAAACATTTGAAATCCTCTTTGAGTGTCGGGTGATGATGAATGAACAGATCATACCATGCAAGTCCCTGGGGCACATATGTGTCTTCTGTTGTTGCAGGTTTTGCAGGATGGCGTCACATTCTCCCAAACAGAATTTTCCCCAGCTAAGTCATGGCAGGTGGGATCACCAAGCAGTTTATTTTCCCATGAGTGGAGTATGCCCAGCGAGCAGTGGGAGGCCTATTTACCACAGAGTTTAACTGTCAAACTTTTCTTCCCAGGCACGGGACATTTGAGGAAGCATCTCCCCAGTCGTGTTGGAAGATCATCATTTCCCCGCAGAGTTCCATGATTAAGATACAACCATCATGGAAGTATTCTCCAGCACTCGTCTGTGTTCATACTTTATTGCTGCTCGTCTACATTTCTCAACACTCGTCTGTGTTCTCACTTTGGTACTGCTCGTTTGCCTTCCCCAACAGTTGCCCATGGTTGTAATTGTTGTTGCTCGTCTGCACTTCCCAACACTCATCTGTGTTTGATATTTGCGGTTGCTCGTCTGCACTTCCCAACACTCGTCTGTGTTTGATATTTGCTTGTTGCTCGTCTGCATTCCCCAGCACTCGTTTGTGTTTGTTATCTATTTGAAGTTCGTCTGCATGGTTTGAATACTCGCTTGTATCATCCCTCACACTCGTCTGTGTTAGCCTATATCCATATGTGTTGATTTGATGATCACACTGGTACTCGTCTGTATTGCTATTCCAATTGCTCGTCTGTGTTGGATTATTTCTATTCCAATTGCTCGTCTGGGTTGGATTTTTGGTGTTTCAAATGCCCGTCAGTGTTGGGTTTTTGGTATTCGTCTGTACCAATGGCTGATATTCATCTGTATCATCGCCTGAAGCGCTCGTCTGTGTTTCTTAGATCATCGTCTGATATTCGTTTGTATCATTGACTTATGGCACTCGTCTGTGTTTCTCTTGATGATCATCCAATACTCGTCTATGTTGAAGAGGTTTGAAGTCCTGACGGTAGGATTAAACGTCAAAATGGTTACTGGTCCTGGCGTAATAGGTTTATCCGAAGGAGGTTCGTCTGTCTCAAGCACCGCTTATTATTGTTGCACCTGGCGTAACAAGTTTGCTCGAAGAAGGCTCGTCTGTCTTAGACCATATATCCACGGAGAATATATGGAGAGGGTTCGTATATCCTGATTATGCATGTCTATCCCACAGACTTAAGTGCATCACCGGTCCTGGCATAACAGGTTTATTTGAGGAGGGCTCGTATGTCCAGTTCTTGGCGTAACAGGATTGTTCGAAGAAGACTCGTCTGTCAAAGTATTCTTATCCAAAATAGCAGTTCAACTTGGAAGGAGCTCATTTGCTTTCTCCACACTTCAGTCACCAAAGCATCATTTGGTTGGGTTTATTTCCCAGTGTGTGCATTCTCCAGCAGAGTGCAAATTTCAGGTTTTCTTGGTATTCAACTACAGTTTATCTTGAACGGTCGATAGCCCGTGCTATCGTCCTTTTCAGATTAACAGTTGCTTGAATAGGGGCAGCTGTAACACCCAAAATTTGCCCTCTTCTTTTTAAGCATCATCACCATATCATATTCATCATAAGCATACCATATCCTTGGCATCTTTGCATAGAAAGATGAGGCATAACATTCTCATGACCTATCATTAGGCATATGATCATCTGTGGAGGGATTTGAGGCATTGCAAGCTGTAACAAGAAGCCCAGTGGACTTGTCCAAGTCTTATAAGGAGTCTACATTGCATTCACAAGTTCAAGATCATTCACAAAATCCCAGGAGGTTGGGAGATCACCAGTGAATTCAGGCTAGGGCAAGCTCCTACACAATGATCCCAAATTAGGGTTTCACTCTCAAGTATGAAAACTTTGTGACTTTGGCCATTTCATCTGGGCAAAGTCTCTCATATGACAAGAGGATCCTAGGGATGAAGTTTGATGAGAAAATTCCTTAGGGAAGTCAGTTATTTCATCAGAAGTTCCAAAATGCAACTTTTCTCCTGTATGAGGGAAATCCTGATTAGGGTTTTGGGCCAGATCCTCATATCTTCTTAATTTTGACTTTTTCTTGTGGGCAAAGGCTTTTATTTGGTTTGCATGGGTCATGTATGAAGTTTGAGGCAAACATTCACTGAAGAAGTCAAGATTTGGTTCAGTTGCTTGAAGGTGAAGCAAGAAAGTCAACTGTGCAGCCAGAGAAGTCAATATGAAGTTTTCAGAGTTTCTTAATCAGAATTATCATTTTTGAGTTCATATCATGTCAAGAAATAATTCAGTTGAACTTACATATCAAAAATCGGGAGTATGCAAAAAGTTACTAAATTTGGAAGTTTCCATTTTTGGAAATTATTTGTCCCTAAACTTCAGGCTATTATTTCATGTGCGAAAAAGCTCCGAATGATTTTCTGGTGAACACGAAAGTCGTAGAGCATGATTTTCCCTTTTCGAAAAGTCGTAGAACACTTTCATAGCATTTTTAGATTGCAAGATATGAATTTTTGAAGTTTATTATATTTTAGGGTTTTGTGAACCACTTGTCATATTGTCATTGGTATATTTTCACCTATTTTATTCATGTGTCATGTTTTATTGTTGCTACACAATTTGCATGTCCGCTTTGATCTCCCATGTGACCGCATGCGTGTACAAAAATTGTTGGTTGTTGTCATTCTTTTTGTTTTATTAAAAAAAAGAAGGTGAATAAAAGATGGTATAAGAGGTGCCCATGTGATCAGCAAAGCACATCCCATTTTCGTGACTATTTCATTCACAATTCCTCCAATCACCACCCGACACATGCATTTGTTATTTTCTTTTCATTTTCCTGAATGCCACATACCCACACCTTGCTTTTTCTCATTACCATAAAGAATGTTGTACACACGTGCCCGTCTCCACCTACTTTCCTACGAGTGACAACACACACACCTTCACCTCACATGCTTTCCTTCTTCCATGTTGAAGCCACACGCATTTTTCTTCATTCAGCAAAAAGGCATCTTTGCCATCACCCCACTCACGCATAAGGTTCCAAGAGAAGAGAGGTATCACGTGGGTTCCATTCAGCATGTACATCATGCATTTCACTAGCTCCAACCAATCTCTACCCTTTATCTCTATCAGTTTGTTATCATCCGAGTACCATTATGCAAGCTCATGAAATACACCATAATAATTGTGGGTTGACATTGCATAATATTTTTCTCAAAAGATTGAAAAAAATAAAAAAGCAAACAAGCACGGGCTCTGCATTAGAGAGCGTAACAAACTCATACTGGGCATTTTCTATGAGGGACTCAATCCACCCTCACCATTTTTTTCATCTCACGATTTTTGAAGACATTTTTTTAACAACACACATTTCACCCTCAGCTTCTTTCACACTCTCTCTCTCGCAAGTTGATTGTTCTAATTTCTCCAATGTTAAAGCAAATCTGAGTTTTGATCTAAAACACTGCATCTCATCTCTGAAGTGAAACAACCTCATCCTCCCTTCACATCATCAACATCATTCTCTTCATTTGCCTTGTTTTGGTGAATTTGTTGATCACTTGAAGACGAACAACACATTCGGATCTCCCATTTTTCAACTCAAATCAAGATCTCCAGCTTTTATTTAGCTTCAAAAGGTGTAAAGAGGTACAAGGCAGTTCTAACAATCTCCGGATTTCTTTAAGCTTCAAGAAAAGCTCAAAACCATGTTTGAATATTACTCCATTTTTGCCATGGCTTGGCCTTATTTTTATTTGTTCCATGTTATACATGTCTGATATGTGATGTTTAAAGTAAGTAGAAGCTATTAGAGTGTTTAGTTTTTGGATTTGCAACTTTGAGGTTCAAGCTTGTTGGTTCCGTTCCTCCGTGAATGTTGAGTATTTGTGACAATTAAATGCATGGTTGTGATCCTCTCATTTCTTACTTCAACTTTGGTGTTTGTATTTTGTGATTTCATTGAGAATTAATGGAGTTATGAAGGCTTGATGTTGATGTATTCATGTTGTGTTTCGTTGTTCATGTTCTGTTTCTTCTTGAGTTTTTTTTCGAATTTCTTCATGGCATGGTGAAGAAGATGATGGTGTGGTGGCTTTTGATTGGCCCGTGTTATTGTTTATTATTTTATTTTTTATTTTTATTCATTCATTTCACTTAAATGATTGTTGTTCGGTTGATATATGTGCTACATAACTTTTGTTTTTCATTTTAATAAAATAAAGTAAATATGTGACAAGTAATTAAGCTGATTATTGGTGGATTTTAGAGAAACTCGAGTGGGCCTTGCCCAGATTCGCTTGTCGCACCCCCGCTGTCCTGGGTCCAACTGGTTTTGCACTAATTTGATTGTTATTTTCACCCCCTGGTCTCATTTGTTCCTTTTCTTATTTCATTTTTATTTTTCAGTTTGGTTTTTAATTTTCTAAAATAGTAATAGGTCATTAAAAATTATAAAAAAATTTCATGAGTGATTCTTTTAGTTTTCTCTAATTTTTGGTATTTTTATTTTTCATTTATTTTTAATTTCCACGCTGGAATTAATTGTTTCTTTTAATTAATTGTTTTTATTTCCTTTTGAAGCATGTTGGTTTGTTCATTTTCTATCTTGGTCATTAATTTGAATTTGGAACTGATTCTTTTTGCTCTGGATTCATGATGAGATGTAGTTTGTTGATGATTTTTATTCTGATTTTTAGAAGTTTGCTTAATTGATTTTGGTCTCTAACTTGTGCATGAAGCCTTCTAACCCTAATCCATGTTTGAACCTTTATTTGAATAGCTAAGCTTCTGATTTTGATCCTCTCCTTTTGGCATATTGGTATTGTATGATTAAGGATTCTTTGTGCAAGTTTGTGGAATTTTTGGATGTATACTTGAATTGATTTGAATTTTTGTTCCTTACTTGTTCCCTTTTGCTTTCTTTTGGGTCATATGGTCACTCCTTAGGTTAGAAGGGCACTTGTGCCAACTTCTTTAAGTTGTTTAGAGCCTTCTTAGGTTGTTGATACCCCTCTGGTCTTGAGTTGATGTTTGTGCCTTGAGAAATTTTGTGTTTGTTTGCTTTTGAAGCTCATCCACTTTTATGCATGCTCACCTCACTTCTTTTGCTCCTTTGTTTCTCATAATGTTAATACTTGACTTTGTGTGCTTCTTCTCTCCATCTCATGTGATCCTTAGGCACTTTCTTAACATGTTAGGGTTCTGGTCTTGAGCTTTGTAATGTTGCTTTGCCTAGTTTGCTTGGTTTCATCTCATGTTCACTTTGTTTTGTCATGGTGATTCCCAATGCTTCTTGTTGAGTTGTATAGTTTCCACCTCATTCTTATGCTTTGTATTTGCATTTGGCATTTGTGATTAAGATTTCACTTCTGGTTGTGTGGCTTTGGTTTAACATTATGGGCTTTTTGTGTTGCATTTATTCTTATGTCACTAACCATTTCAGGAGCTTTGGTAAGTGAGAGGTGTGGATGTGATTCCCACATCTCCAAATCTTATCTCTTCTCTTTTCCTTCTTGATACTATTATTGTGATTGTTGGGGCTTAGGCCTTACTTCCTCCCTCTTTTATTCTTCTTTCTTTTCTTTCTCTTCTTCTTTCTTCTCTTCCTTTAGGATAGCAAACCTCACTAACTTAGGATTTTCTATGCATGATAACCATTAGGATTCTTTAGTCTCCCCTTAGATTTTTACCTTTGAGATCCTTTTGGTGCTTTCTCTTCTCATCTTCAAACTTAACTTTAAATCACTTTAACAAATGACGAGTCTTCTCATGTGACACGAGACTTTGCTATGAGATACTTGCACGCGTTCCATTTCGGGGTGAGGTGTAGGATATCCCTCGTGGTGGATAGGTCTTAGCATGAGATTTCTTCACAAAGAAAATGTAAGAAACACTTCTTAACCAAAAATCACAAAAACACTTAATAAATGTCAGTAGGTCAGTGTGTCTGAGCCTTCACTTGTGGGACTAAATTTGGGGATTTCCTCCATAGATAGGTGTGCCTTTTGCGCATTCCATTTCGGGATGATGTAAGAAGTACACATCCCAGTGAGTAAGAATTAGGTACACTTACCTATGCAAACTTCAAAACAGAAAACTCATAAAAAACACAAACCAACAATAAGCGTCTCTCCTTCGGGAGTTCTTTTCTCATCTCCTTCGCTCCGTCCGCGAACTTGCTCCTACTTGTCACTTTGCAAGACGGTTACGCACTCGTCGTCCGAGCCAGCAACACCTGAGCATTGACATAGGCAGTTCAAGCCTTAAGACACAAGCAATCTTTTCCACCCCTAGTTAGGGGAACTACGACGACTCTGATCCTCATTGTCCAGATGAGGTACGTAGGCAGCGGGGTAGGGCCCGTTCGAGCACACTCTTTTATATTCCCTACATTTTCCCCCTTTCTTTTCTTTTATCCAGTTTCAGTCTTTCTTTTTGTAGCAGCTTTCATTGCTTCACCCTTTGAAACAGATTTCTTTGCAAGCGTGGATCCCGTCGGGTACGGTGGACGATCTGGGGTGCTAATACCTTCCCAGGTCATAACCGACTCCCGAACTCAGTCTCTTTGGTTCGCGGGACCCGTGTCCTTCCTCTTCTTTTCTTCTGGTTTGTACAGCATTACCATTCCCGTTTCTTCGGGATAAAAATGCAGGGCTGGCGACTCTACCTCTTTCCGCGCCACTTTCGCGTTTTACCAGGATGGAAATCCAGGGAGCAATAACACCGAGTAAGGAGAATTTATCCAAGACTCGTTTCCAAGGGCTAGGGCCTAAGCGCACTAACTTGTTGAACTTATTAGATGTTTTAGTGATTAACAATGAAGAAGTATTTTTTATGGTTTTCTTGATGAAGATGACCTCATGATCAGACTTGTACATCATTCTAGACAAATGCACTATTCTAAGATGGAATGAATACATATGCCTCATGGAATAAGGCTATTGCACAAGAAGTCACTTCTTTCTTTACTAAGGTGTTTTTTATGGTTTGTGTTTTAAGATGAGAAGAGAAAGAAACCAAAGGAGAAAAAAGGCAAAAGTCTTATGGGGAAAGACAACCTAAAGTTATCATGCAAAAGTGGTCCTAAGGTTAGTGCGACTTGAAGCTATCCTAAGATAAAATAAGAGCAAAGAAGAAGAAAAGAAGAGGAGAAGAAAGCCAGAGAACAACTTACTCCTCTAAAGGAGATAATTTGCTTCTAAGGGGGAAAGATGAAGAGTTGAATCACATGATGGCATAAGGCACATCAACAATCACAAAATAGAAAGAAAAGTAAGAAGAAGAGATGAAGAGTTGAAATGTGGATAAATACCCACACTTCACTTACCATTGCACCTACAAATGTTAGCAAAATTTCCAGCACATATTCAGCACATCAATCGATACTAACACATCAACACAATTCATGGAATTAACATGCTCAAAGTTTCAAGAAAACAAAGTCATCAAACATGCCAAACTTTAGAAATACATGAATTCGCGTGTCGAGAAAATGAAAGCATACATCAACCAGTAAGCAAACCACCCTAAACAAGCATACAAAATGATCATATAGTGATCCATGATTATTAAGGCAAGTAAGGGAAGCAAACAAGCTCAAAACAACCCAAAAATGTCACTCTGCTTCAGTGTTAACCGGTTAACCAAAGTGTTAACCGGTTAACCAACTTAAACCTGCAGAAAATAACACTGAAAACAGATGCGTTAACCGGTTAACCAAAGCGTTAACCGATTAACACTGTGCGAACATCAATAAATTCCTGCAGAAAAATCAGTCCAAACCAGCTTATTTCAAATAATCCATCAACAGTCCAGCAATCAATTATGCATGAAATAGTAAGATCAATTCACATTGGTCAAACACAATTAAGCTCATGAACATTAACACATAGATCTGATTACAAATCAACCAAACAATTCAAGCAAGACAAGCAAATACACAAGCATACGGCGGATCTAAGCACAAGCATGCAAATAAGCTAAAAATAGAGATAGATCTGAACTTAACCAACCTACAAAGCTGAGATATCCTTTGGTAAATGTTGTTCGAGCTGGAAATGAGGAATCTCGCGGAAACTTCGAAGATTCGGTGCTAATATTCCCACACAATGCAAAATAAATGCAAGTAAAGGATCTTGATGCAAGAATTTGGCTCCAAAAGCACTTATAACCACCAAATCGGATCTGAACCAAGTAGTGAAACCAGTAAATTGATGCAAAGAAGTTAAGGATGAAGGTCTAGTTCCAAGATCCACAAACTTTAATGCAAAGTTTTGTGATCTTCAAAGAGGAACTTTGAGTGATTTGGAAATTGGGAGAGAAAAATGAGAGAATGGTGAGAGAGTAGTGAAAATTCAGAAATGAGAAGTGTGAATTATGAGAGAGTTCTTTTGGTTTGGAGGGAAATGGAATAAATATCCTCTAGGTTTGGAGCCCAAAATTTGGTTTGGAGTCCAAAAAATGGTTTGGAATTAGCTTAGAAAGGTGATTAGGATCTAGCTTTGGGATTAGGCTTGGTAAACTCTCTAGATCCTTCTCCATAATTCCCAATTAATTCAAAATGAATAAAATCAAAAATAATGAAAAAATGGAGCCAAAACACATGCTGAACCTGCTGCTGGAATTCAAAATTCGCATCCGTTAACCGGTTAACCAAAGCGTTAACCGGTTAACGCATGAAAATTTGGAATTTTCCCTCCTTTTAGTGGGAAACTCCAAGAATACACCGGCGCCAACCATTCCAATATGATCTTGATTCTTAATCCTTTTAGGGCTTTAACCATGATACCAAGCTTGTACAAAAAATATTGTGAGCTTCCTGCCAGGTCACCATGCTCTTGACTTTGACTTGTAAGATCACGAGTTCTCAAATGATTGATCATATGCCTTATGCTGGGACATGTGAGTGCTATGCTTCATTTTTCTATGCAAAATGCTAAGTATATGACATGCTGATGATGATTATGATATGATGATGATGCTAAAAAGAAGAGGGCAAATTTGGGGTGTTACAACTGGATTTTTCAGCTTCTGGTGTAAGGTAGAGGTTATAACACTTGCCCCATGTATCCAAGGGCGTCCAAGCAAGCAAGAATAAGCAGGACGAATATCCATCACATAGAAAGTAGAGTCAAATACTTGAGAACCTACTTTGATTTGAAGATCAACTTCTTCGTACACCAGTATTTTTGAACCCTCAAAGGCTCTCACCACCATATTACTAGGTCTTGGCACAACATCTTCATAGTTGAGCTTGTCAAGAACAACCTTCAGTAACACATTTAATGATTAACCATTATCCACCAACACATGAGATAAAGTAATGCCCCTACACTCAATAGAGAAGTGCAGAGCTTTGTTGTGGTTTCTTCCAGCAGGAGTTAAATCAGCATCAGAAACGCCTAAGCCATTGACAATCGTCAAGTTAGCAACACAATTTTAAAACTGGTCCACAGAGATTTCATGCGGTACGTGCGCAGATTTCAGGAATTTTTCTAAAGCCTTAGCATGGGCTTTAGAGCATAACAACAGAGACAACATATTGATTTTGGAGGGAATGTGTCCCAACTGTTCAACAATATTGTAATCACTATTGCAAATGATCTTTAGAACTTCTTCCATCTGCTTAGTGAGATCTTCAGTATCTGGTGTTTCAATATGAACAAGCTCAATCACTGGTCCTTTGCCTCGAGCTTCATTACTTGGCCTTAGACATGGCAACAAAACCCATACCCGCGGGTACCCACCCGAACCCGCCCCGAAGTTGACGGGGAAAACCCGCTTTGACTCTGTTTGGGTTTGGGTTTGGGTTTTCCCCGATTAAAAAATATGGGGACGGGTCGGGTAATGGGGACACTAGTACCCACCCCGAAGCCACCCCTGAACCCGCCCCGTTTATTTTATTATGTACATTATTATTTAGTTTTGTTAATTTGTAATATTGAATATGTGGTCAATGTTTTGATATTTTGATTTTTATTAATTATCTAAAATATTTGAAATGTATGTATGCAATTTTTTGAGATTGTTTTATTTTATTATTTGTAATGTAATTTTATTTTGGAAAAATTAAATATTTCTATTAAAAAAATAACTTTACTAAATAGATAGTGGCGGGGCGGGGATACCCGAACCTAACCCAAACCCATTTTGGACGGGTTTGGGTTTTAATTCCCCGTCCCCGTTTGTGTTTGGGGCAGGGAACGGGGGCTGTCTGGAAATATGGGTTTGGGTTTGGGGGAGATAAAAACTGTCCCCGACCCGCCCTGTTGCCATGTCTACTTGGCCTGGAGGTAGAGATACGAACTGGAGCAGCAATAGTCTTTGAAGTGTCTTCTTGAGGGAAAATCCTTCCACTTCGAGTAACATTACTAGTCCCAACAATATTGTCGACATCAGGATTAATATCTTCAATAGGTATATCATTTAAAGGCTCTTGCTTGACACCATGGACATAAATATCAACACCATAATTCCATAGGATAACCTTGTCAGAAGAATATGGAATCGGACTGGGAGTAGTAATAATCAGGGGAGCCACTTTTGGCTAAGCATTAATCTTCACAAGACCCTTAAAAGTGATCCTCACAAGATTTTTAGTAACCACATACACGTCTTCAAGCTTTAGACCTTGAGACAAACCTTCACATAAATTCCCTATAGAAGGACTCTTCTCAAACAGTATAGTATGATCGCCCATCAAACGTTGAATACCTTCTTTCAGCTTCCAACAACCATTGGATTGAGCGGCACAGTAACAACAACCTTCATTGCAGCCCAGAAATAAATCGGCTTGCAACAGCTTCTTCTTAACAATTGCCAGAGGAGTAGTCAAATCATCCACAGTAGAAACATAAGAACCATCGTTAACAACATTAACAGTTTTTTCATGTTTGGGCATAAAAGCTGTAATCACATTAGGAGTCTGAAGAGGATCGAACTCAATTTCCCCAACATCAATCATATCCTGAATTTTGTTCTTCAATGCCCAACAATTATTAGTATCATGTTTGGGGCAGTTGGAGTGATATACACACCTTGCATTGGGATTATAACAAGGAGAGGAAGTATTGGGATTCTGAGGAGGGTCCCTCAAGGTAATTAGCTCTCCATTCAACATGTATTGCGGTGCTTGAGCCAACGACATATTGATCTTTGTAAATTATCTATTAGGTGAACCTTGCTTAGGTTGATTGTCCCGTTGTTGATTTTCTTACGCAGGTGCAGGATTAGAGATCAGAACTGCTCCCACAGATTGGTTACAGTTGTTCTTATTATGACCCTATTGGTCATACACAACATTTGATTCTTTCTTCCCATTTGAGGGCTTCTTGGCGGTACTTGAAGAAGCAACCATTTGTATTTTACCATTTCGTATTCCATTTTCCACACATTCCCTAGTCATTATCAACTCAGTGAAACCAGATGATAAGCTTCCAATTAGATGACTGTAGAAGGGACCAGTCAGCGTACTCATGAACATGTCGACCAACTCCCTGTCAGTTAAAGGAGGTTGAACCCTGCTTGCAAGATCTCTCCACTTCTGGGCATACTCTTTGAAACTTTCTTTAGAGCCCATGGACATGCTTTGGAGTTGCATGCGAGTCAGTGTTAAATCAGAGTTATATTGATATTGCTTGTAGAAGGCCTCAACAAGATCATTCCAAGTTCAAATGTTGGTATTCTCAAGTTGGTAGTACCATTCTAATTGAGCTCTAGATAAACTTTCTTGGAAGAAATGTATCCACAAGTTTCTATCAGCAGTGTGTGGCTGGATCCTTCGGAAATAAGACCTCAAATGTAGCTTTGGACATGAAACACCATCATATATCACAAAAGTAGGAACTTTGAACCCAAGAGGAATGACAACTCCAGAAATCGGACTCAAATCTTCAAAATCTAAACCAAATGTTTTCTGTAACTCCATGGTATTCACATGGTCTTCCATCAACTTGTATTTCTCATCACCGGTCGAATCATAGTAATAATTCTCCTCTTGATCAGAATTTCCAAAAATACCATGTTGACTACCTTCTTCTTTCACAGAATCTTCGTCTTCCTGATTTTCAAAATTATCATTTGTCTTGACTTGACCTTTGAACCTCCTACCCAGGTTGATTAAGCCAACTGGTTTTCTGGTCTTCTTCTTCTTTTTGATCAGGAGTTCCTTCAGCTCTTCTTGTCCTTTGGACAAGTTCATGATCATCTCTTAATATTAGGTGTTCTGAGCTTGAAGATCTTTGATAGACTGTTCGAGAACCATTTCCGCTGAAATAAAAAGCGAGAAGATAAGAAACCTGTCGTGGAAACCTGTTTATGCAATGGTATGGTATGTAGATTTGTTAAAGGAAAACAAAAACAAAACTTGTTAAAGGAAAACAAAAACAAAACCTTTATTAGTAGGTTTTGAAATATAATTGCCCATTAGGCTTACAATGAGAGAAAACAAAAAAGGTTACAAAGAAAATAAGCATTTGAGACTCAAGCCTCCCATGGACGCTTTCTCTTTGGGTTGAGATATGTATTGAGATTCCGCTCTTCGTGAAGTTGCCTTGTTAGCTCCAACACTTACTCTTTGTTAGCATAGAACTGAGTCTCAAAGGTATCCCTACAAAGTTGATCCGGATAATGTTTCTACGAGCAAAAGCCATAACCTGCAACAAAGAACAAAGATAAATCCTTTGGTCCTTGAAATGGTTAGTGAAAATGCTATATTATAATGTCATGATGTTATGATGTTATGATGTTATGTTCAAAACAAGCTGATGGCAAACACAAACAAGTCACACAAGAGCCTTAGGTTTAAAGGCTTGCATGAAGTTCATAGGTAAGTACCCTCCCCACTGAAGTTTAGTTGGTTCAACCTGTCCTAGCAATAGTAACCGGGTTCTAAGGGATCTCAATATCACTGAATCTTCTTAAGGGCTATAGTTCAGTATGACAAATGATTTGCCAACCAAAACATCCCAAGATTAGAATCTCAATGAGCGTAGCATCGAGTATCAACCAACTTTAGACGGCACCAAAACCGGCTATCTTAATACTTTATATTGGCCAAGATAGGTCAATTAGGGTTCTAAAGGGAAGTTAATGCAAATGACACCATATGGCAGCTTGATGTTATCCTCAACTGACTTGAAAAACATTAGAACCAACCAAGATGTCACACTAATTGTAGCCAACAGATCACCATATCGGTATACACCGTACAATTTCCTTGGTCTATTGCCACTTTGTAACACGGTGGGAGAACTGACTTTCTATAAATGTTGCGGATAGCAAGAGTCGCCACCGACTTTTATTTTATCCATAAGGAATGGACATAAAAGAACAGGAAATACCGTTTTGAAAAGACTTGGGTTCGGGGGGTAGGTTATTTAAAGGGAGGGTGTTAGCACCCTTTATATCCATGGTTATCCATGGGCTCTTAGTTACTTAGCTCACTTTAATTGTTTTTGAAAAGTGTAGTGTGTGATTAAAAAATTTTCTTAGTACTTTGTAATGATCCTCGTATGGATGTATACAAAGCCTTATTTGAAAATGTTTGAAAATAGTGAGGTGTGAAAAGTATTTTTGAAATGTGAGCAAGCAACTAAGAGGTACCTACCCTAGACTAAGTCATTCATGTTCTTTTATATTCTTTCAAGGGTAAGAATGTCCCTATTATTAAGAAATAGGTAGTCATTACCTTGGATTTTATTAAGGGACAGGTGTAGGTTCATCGTATGGTCAAAGAAAGCAACATATAGGGATGCCTTTAGCAATTTGAAGGGACTATCATCATATTTACCGAAGGGACAAGATCATTATATCGTAGGCAACCTCGTAGGGACTTGATCTTTTAAGTTTATAGGGACTTGATGATTTTTCTGTTTGAAGGGACTTAACTTAAGACATCCCTATATTCGAGGGACTTGACCATTTAATAAGGCAACCAAGAGGAATACCCTGGGAAGTGCAGACGGCGATCATAGATCGACTTACGTGTGTGAGTGTTTATTTTCAAATATTTATTCTTTTTATTTAATTCTCTAAGTCTTTTTAATTCAATTATGTTTTGCACTCCCTATTTACTAACCACACAATTATAAAAATAAATGGCGGAAAATTAAAGTCAAAAATAAGAAATTCCTAAACTATTATAATGCTTCGGGGCAGATACATAATAATTGGGCAGAAAAAAAAATTACAATAATAATAGCCTATACATTTTTCTAATGATTAAAATAAGACAAAAAGTAAAAATAAATCAAGAGCAAGAAAGCAAAAATAAATTCATCAAGTTTTTTTTTAATTACGGTTAGAAGAGAAAACTATCCTAATTATCAATTATTATTAATTAATTTATAAAAAAAACTGATTATGTACAAAATTATTATTATTGTAAAAATAATTAAGAATTTATTTAAAATAAAATAAGGTTATTAGGAGAAAAAATGTTAACTAATTATTAATCTATTTACAAATTTAATTAAATTATGAAAATATATTATTAATATTTTTAATTAGAAAAACTAAATATTAAAAAAAACAGTGAATGTTTTTATTAAGGAAGTCCTTATAAGAAATTATAATTAGTTTAATTTAATTAGGTTTTATGTTAAGATTCATAATTTACAGAATTAAAGAATTTAGAGAAGATTAGAGAAAAATTGAGAAAAAAGGAAATAAACTCACGTTTCTTTGTCAAAATGCCCTCAAGATTACCAGCCTTGCGCCACTAAGACATGCGCGCACATATGAACGTACCTGGAAAATAGTTATTATATAATAAAACAAAATGTTAAGAAAAATGGTTGAGGCAAAATCATCAAAGTTTATGAAAAAATCAGGGTGGTTAGTTATTTGTGCAGATCTAGATATATAACATACAAATAATAATAATATTAATTAAAAAAGAACAACGACGTTGCTAACGCAAAAATTGCGATCATCGCAACTGGATCGGATCAACACAAGTGTCACGCCTCATATACACAAATATGAAAACGGCGTATCGACACGATCCGATACAAAAAAATATTTTATATATATATATATATATATATATATATATATATATATATATATATATATATATATATATATATATTATATTACATTAACATTATGCATTATACATATCTTACCAAAATATATTATGTAATATATTATGATAATCAAAACAAATTCACCTGGGTATATGTTTAACAGAAACAAACTTTAAATGTAAGCATGAATTGCCGGTGCGTATGGGTAACAGATTTGTTGGACCTCACGAACATACCTGTATATAATAAATAAAAAATTGGATATATGTATATGAAAAGTTTTGAACCAAGATGAAATTCACCGTTGCCTTTTTGTTTTCTTTTTTTCGGTCGTCCCCCTTTCTCATGGGTATACTCCTTTTATAGTGATTCTTGGAGTATTGAGAATGGAAAAAAATTAAAACATCATGATTTATTTCTATTTGGATTTGGGAAAGAAATTAAATCGGTTGATTTGGTGGTACCAATTTGGGAAGGATGTTGATGAACCGAGGGAACATATTCTTTTATTTTGCGAATGTTTGTATTTCACATTAATAAAAATGTTTATTCCTTTTTGTTATATTTTTTTTGTATTTATTATAATTTGGTTATTTTTTGAATGAAAAGTGAAAAAAAATGAAAAATAATTATTTTAAAAAATGCCTAATTTTAAAATACGAAAATTAATTAAAAATAAAAGAAAAAAATACGATTTATTTTTTATTTTATTTGAAAGTAATGTAAAAAAAAAGGTTAGAAATAAATGACAAACAAATGAAAGAGAAGAGAAAAAAACCATAAAAGTGAGGAAGGTGGGATTCGAACTCATGACCTATTGCATCCATAAGTCCTTAAACATGTTCTCTTACCAATTGTGCCATGTCATCTATTTGAAATAAATTGGCACAAGGAAAAATATGAAGGTAAAATGCCTGGACGAAATTGGGGTGTGACAATGAAACACCATGAAATCCATTTGAGGCATTGGAAATCCCAATTTCTTTAAAGAAAGCAAAACCATAATTGGAGGACCCTTGTGATCATTTTTTGAATCCATGAACTTTTGAGATTCCCATGAATGTGAGAAGACCTTTTGAATCAATTTGTCTCAAATATGTGGGGGCAAATTTTGGGGTACAACAGCTACCCCTGTTCAATTTTCTGAAACCTGAGGAGTTAGATTGGCATGTACGCCATTCGTGACTTGAAGGTTGAAGAGGATTGAACACAAAAGCCCAAAAATTTGCATTCGCCGGTGCGTAGAATGATATTGTTGGTTGGTTGTATTGCTTGAATGGGCTTAAAGATGCCATTCGGAGAAAAAGTTCTTTAGATATACTTTTTGGAGGATGAAGTAGTATAACTTGATGTGGTCCTGGAGAGTATAGAAGTCCAAGATGATTCTGGGGGATAAAGTAACCCAAAGTACGAAGATATAGCTTTTGGGAAAATAAAACCCAAGGTAAGATGATGTAGCTTTTGGGGAAGATAAACGACATCCCAAGATAATGAGATAACCTTTGGGTAGATAAACTACGACCCAAGGTAATGGTATGGCTTTTGAGAAGATAAACAACGTCCCAAGATAGCCTTCAGGAAGATAAACGACATCCCAAGATAATGAGATAACCTTTGGGTGGATAAACGACGGCCCAAGGTAATGATATGGATTTTGAGAAGATAAACGACGTCTCAAGATAGCCTTCGGGAAGATGAACGGCGTCCCAAGATAATGAGATAACCTTTGGGTAGATAAACGACGACCCAAGGTAATGATACAGCTTTTGAGAAGATAAACGATGTCTCAAAATAGCTTTCGGGAAGATAAACGACGTCCCAAGATAATGAGATAACCTTTGGGTAGATAAACGACGGCCCAATGGTAATAATATGGCTTTTGAGAAGATAAACAACGTCTCAAAATAGCCTTCGGGAAGATAAACGATGTCCCAAGATAATGAGATAACCTTTGGGTAGATAAACGACGACCCAATGGTAACAATATGGCTTTTGAGAAGATAAACAAAGTCTCAAAATAGCCTTCGGGAAGATAAACGACGTCCCAAGATAATGAGATAACCTTTGGGTAGATAAACGACGGCCCAATCGTAACAATACGGCTTTTGAGAAGATAAACGACGTCTCAAAATAGCCTTCGGGAAGATAAACGACGTTCCAAGATAATGAGATAACCTTTGGGTAGATAAACGACGGCCCAATGGTAACAATATGGCTTTTGAGAAGATAAACGACATCTCAAAATAGCCTTCGGGAAGATAAACGACGTCCCAAGATAATGAGATAACCTTTGGGTAGATAAACGACGGCCCAAGGGTAACAATATGGCTTTTGAGAAGATAAACGACGTCTCAAAATAGCCTTCGGGAAGATAAACGATGTCCCAAGATAATGCGATAACCTTTGGGTAGATAAACGACGGCCCAATGGTAACAATATAGATTTTGAGAAGATAAACGACGTCTCAAAATAGCCTTCGGGAAGATAAACAACGTCCCAAGATAATGAGATAACCTTTGGGTAGATAAACGACGGCCCAAGGTATCAAGTTGTTGATGAAGTTTGTCTGCTGGTGAAGTAACCTGAAAAACAAGGTTAGTTCGGTGCAAATATCATGATGTATATAACATTCTGTAAGATAATATTTTATGAGAATGCATATGATATGATATGATGTATGTATGAATTATGTAGTTGAAGCGCATGAGTAGCTTCGTAGAACAACTACTGACTGGGGAAAATAAATCCCGATTTGTTGCTGAGGAGTATGAAGACTTCGTTCCCGTCTTGTTTAAGAACATCGTACTTAGAACCTCCCGTTTTTCGTTCTTCATACTTCTTATTGAAGGATTTAGTTCCTGGATATCCTGACTGAGGATAAAAGAGATAGATCCGGGAGACTTATTCGGTCAAGCATCAATTCTTTCGGAAGACATGAAACTGTTTGGAGACTTCGTAGAGTTGGAAGTACAAGAAATTACTTGAAGTATTCTGTACGAATATCCGTAAAGATTACTCCGTGGGGATGAACCGGCGAAGATTCATTGAATTCTTACCTCCGTTCGTTCTTAGTAAATGATATTATTGTATTTTATGCATTTATGGTAAACATCAATCATATTCAAAGGCATATATACATTCAAACATAACCAACAGACGTTTCTCGTTTTAGTAAAAGGGGAAAATTAAACCTGAATAAAGAGGGAAAAGTAATGTTGAACTCGAAAACAAAATCGTTTCAACTTTGAGAGTGTATAACCAATTGGATTTAGAGCTTCTAAGGTTCTTAACTTTCCTGAATAATTTCCCAGAAAATCTCATGGCTGGATCCAAAGACATGATATTGACACCATCTGATACTATTGACATAGACAATTAATTTCCACAATGGCTTCTGCTGAGAATCCAATATGCAGGTAATACAATGAGAGGAACGTGCTTTCAAATTGTGATGGACCATATACGCTCTGGGTATTAGATTTGGAAAGAGAGCGTTGCCCCTTGGTTGAGGATGAATTGTCCCATAATGGAAGTACCTGAAAGGAGCTACCTCAAGAGAAATAAGCAGAATGGCCCACAATAATATGCCATTGGCATCGTGAACGTTGTAATGTTACTTTTGGTAATTCAATAGATGAGGAGACCCGCCCCTGACTTCTTAAGCATAGTTGAACCTTGACCTGATTGCCCCAAATGAATTAGGCAGTATCATGGCATGCCCCCTTGATTAGGAGATAATGACTATGCCCCTTTGTATACATGGGCTTTGATCCAAGAAGCAACTTTGTCTATCGGAAGGACTTTGGTTTATTGAACATTCATCATGTAAGTTTCTCTGTTTGTCAAACACTCAGTTATATGCAAACAATGATATTCAAAAATGCAATGCTTATGTCTGTCTTGAAGTTTTGAAAAAGATTTATTTTAGTAAAAAAAAGGTTTATGAAAACTGTGATATTAACTCAAGATTTATAATAAGCCCTAAAGGAGTCAGGATACACTTTTGTAGTAGTACGCTTTCAAACTAACCATGCTTCAATTAAGACTTTTAAGGGTTGTAACATGGTCTGGTTCACGGTTTAAGAAACAAAGGATAAAGGCTCAAATTTTATTTGTACCCAACCCATTCTTCATGATGTTCTTCAGTCCTATGTTCGGTTAACTTATGCATTGAGGCTTCAAAGGAGTTTGGAATTGTAACACTGACATTTGTGATGTTTCAGGAACCAAAAATTTATTTGCAAATTCAGTCGTCTTTCTTTATTGAGGATCTATAGTGACCTGTTTTTTCTTTTGACTTTATTATCCCTTCTTTTTGCCTGAACTGTTTGTTTCAAGGTTACAGTCAGCAGGACATCTCAATTTTTTTTACTAAGTCTCCTTCATAGGTTTTGACTTAGTGAGTTTTTCTTTTGCTAGATATTGAGTGTTATGTTTAATGATTACAAGGAACCATCATTAGTTGTGTACAACACAAACAATTGGCATAATTGAGTTAACCGAGTAACTACCCTGCCCCAGGTTATGAATAAGGGTTTTAATTTGCGTGAGAATGAAAACTCCTACTTCATAGGCTCAAAAGGGTTTACTAGGGATTAACTTCCTTATATCTCCACTGTTTAGGAATTGAAACAATGTCTGTACATCGTCAGCATAGTCTATTCAAAAGCATACTGCATAAGATTATGGTATTGTTTTCGTCATCCCCCTTCTACAAGCTTAGAGCTTTATCAGGAGTTAAATATCACAAAATAGAAATATGAAGCATAGTTCAAAATATAGTGAAACGAATGGATTAATTTAAGACAAACATATGCAATGCATTAATGAAAACAAAATTTTGACATAATAGTAAGTGTTTAAACAAATAAAAGAAATTACAAATGGAAATTCAAATGTTCTCAAAGCCTCTTCCTCTAAATTGGTTACCCCAGATGTCTGGGCGCTTTGATGTTTGATGGGCGATAGAAGAACTCAATCTGGCCTTCTGGCGTAACCTCGAGGATTCCTTCATCAATCAGATCTTGAATCCTATTCTTCAATGCCCAACAACTATTAGTATCGTGTCCGGGACAGTTGGAGTGATACATACACCTTGCCTTGGGATTATAGCGAGAAGAGGAAGTATTAGGATTTTGAGGAGGATTTTCCAAGGAAATTAGCTTCATCTCCAACAAGCATTGCAAAGCTTACGACATTGGAGTGTTGAATTTGATAAACTATCTTTTATATTCCTTGTGTCGAAGTGGACTAATCTTACAAGGTCTTTTTTCTTCAACTGAAGAACGATCAGTGGTAGACTGTCTCTTTCCTTCTCTTATCATTATCTTTTTTCCGACCAAGTCAGCTTGTTTTATCGGAAGTTGATTGACGATTAGATTCCCGACTCCATTACTTTGTAGTTTGTGGACAAAGGTTCTCAGCTCTTCTTGTCCCTGAGCTAAACTTTGGATAAGAGCTACCTGGTCATTCATATGGATCCTCATTTCTACCATCTCAGCTTTCAATTGTTCCAACTGACCATTCTTGTTATCTTCATGATTTTCATAGAGGAGTGCTTTCAATTCTTCTTGCCCCTTGGACAAACTCAGGATCACTTCTTGGAACTGAGCATTCTGAGCCTGGAGATCCTTGACAGTTTGTTCGAGAGCCATTTCTGCTGAAATAAATAGCGAGAAGATAAGGTACATGTTTATAAGAAACCTGTGATGTAATGACATAGTATGTATATGCATATGCAATGTTTTCAAGGACTGCATGATTTAAATTTGTTTAAAGAAAACAAAAACAAAATTTTACTAATAAGAGTTTAATATAAATTTGCCCCTTGGACTTACAATGAAAGGAAATAACAATAAAGTACAAAAATAAATATATGGGGTTTTAAGTCTCCCATGGACGCTTCCTCTTTGGGTTGAGGTATGTGTTGAGGTTCCGCTCCTTATGAAGTTGCCTTGTCAGCTCCAGAATTCTTTCTTGACTAGTTCTGAAATGAGTCTCAAAAGTATCCCTTTGCTCCCGCAACTGAATCCAGGACTTCTGCAACTCTTCCAAATTAGTGGGCATGTCTAGATGAAGGATGGTATAAGGAACATCTCCTTCAGCAACATGCTCCATAGTGATTGGTAGAACAGCAGGATATGGCATCATAAGAGTCTGAGCACGAGATCGCACCCCTCTGAGATAAGGCTCCATAGGAATAGAATACTTTGGTTCCAAAGTCTTGCTATCAATCCTATTCACCTTGTTCCAAGCTCGTATAAACCTTTGACGGTAACCCTGAAGATCATTGTCATAGTCGAACACAATACCTAAATAAGCATGTCATGATGACCATTACTATGAGCATAACCAAACTGACGTAGAGCTAAAGAAGGGTTGTAGGTAATGCCCCCTCTTATTCCAAGGAGTGGCACATTAGGGAACTCCCCACAATGATCAATGATAGTAAAATTCTCCATAGATCGAGAGAACCAATGAATATCTGAATGAGAAAGTGACATAATCCTCTTAGACCACCTTAACCCTTGTTCATTCTTCATCACTGATCGAGGAAGGTGAGAAATAAACCACCTAGCCAATAAAGGTATGCAGCACATCAGAGTTCCTCTCGCCTTCGTAGTACGAGTGTGAAGAGAGTGTAAGATATCTCTAAGTAATGTAGGCATTGGATTGCGAGTCAGAAATATGTTGATGGCGTGTACGTCTATAAATTGATCTAGATTAGGTAACAACATTAAGCCATAAATTAATAAGGCTAAGATCTCCTCAGAAGCATCATAACTCATAGCATCCAAGAACACCTGAGCCTTCTCCATCAATACCTTAGCAAGAATATCCTTAACTCTGCTTCTCGTTTCTAGGACGATGTCTGATTTCTTCAAATGTAGGGCTGCAACAATGACTTCAGGTTTAGGCTCATTCTCTAAGCCTGCGAAGGGTCTTTGATCAAGGATAGGTATACCCAGTAGTTTGGAGAACTCTTTTATTATAGGAACCAGTTGATAGTCGGGGAATGTGAAGCAATGATGTTTAGGATCAAATAACTGAAATAGGACACTTATCATGTCTTCATTGAACCTTGAAGTGACTAGATCCAGTAGGTAACCATGTCTCTTGATGGATTGGGAGTTTTCAGAAACTTGAGAGACCAACTATTTAAGCTTAGAAGGTATTCCTACAAAGTTGATTCAGATAGTATTCCTACGAGCAGAAGCCATGACCTGTAACAAAGAACAAAGATAAATCCTTTGGTTCTTGAAATGGTTAGTGAAAATGATATGCTTATGATGTCATGATGTCACGATGTTATGCTCAATCACAAACATGTTGCACACACAAACAAGTCACACAATAGCCCCATGTTTGAAGGCTTGCATGAGGTTTAAAGGTAAGTACCCTCCCCTGAAGTTTAGATGGTTCATCCTATCCTACAAAAGTAACCAGGTTCTAAGGGATCTCAATATCACTGATCTTTCCCAAGGGTGGTTGTTCAGTAGGCAACTTACTTGCCAACCAAAACCCCACAAGTTTAGGATCTCAATGAGCGTTGCATCGAGTATCAACCAACTTTAGACTTCTCCAAAGCCGGCTATCTCACTACTTTCTAAAGGCCAAGATGGGCTAATTAGGGTTCTACAAAGTCAGTTAGTGTAATGACAACATATGGCAGCCTCAGGTTATCCTCAACTTACTTAAGGAACATAAGAACCAACCAAGAAGTCACACTAACGTAGCCACCAGATCAACCATATCGGTATACGCCGTACAATTTCTTTTGTCTATTGCTACTTACCTAGGGTACACTAGATCCAGGTTAGGATCTTTCACACAAAACCCAATAGATAATATAAAGCAAACAAGACAAACAATTAAAGTGATCTAATTCCTAAGGGTACCCCTCTTTTACTTAGTAAATTCCCAGCAGAGTCGCCAGTTCTGTAACACGGTGGGAGAACTGACTTTCTATAAATGTTGCGGATAGCAAGAGTCGCCACCGACTTTTATTTTATCCATAAGGAAGGGACATAAAAGAACAGGAAATACCGTTTTGAAAAGACTTGGGTTCGGGGGGTAGGTTATATAAAGGGAAGGTGTTAGCACCCTTTATATCTATGGTTATCCATGGGCTCTTAGTTACTTAGCTCACTTTAATTGTTTTTGAAAAGTGTAGTGTGTGATTAGAAATTTTTCTTAGTACTTTGTAATGATCCTCGTATGGATGTATACAAAGCCTTATTTGAAAATGTTTGAAAATAGTGAGGTGTGAAAAGTATTTTTGAAATGTGAGCAAGCAACTAAGAGGTACCTACCCTAAACTAAGTCATTCATGTTCTATTATATTCTTTCAAGGGTAAAACTGTCCCTATTATTAAGAAATAGGTAGTCATTACCTTGGATTTTATTAAGGGACAGGTGTAGGGTCATCGTATGGTCAAAGAAAGCATCAGATAGGGGTGTCTTTAGCAATTTGAAGGGACTATCATCATATTTACCGAAGGGACAAGATCATTATATCGTAGGCAACCTCGTAGGGACTTGATCTTTTAAGTTTATAGGGACTTGATGATTTTTCTGTTTGAATGGACTTTGCTTAAGACATCCCTATATTCGAGGGACTTGACCATTTAATAAGGCAACCAAGAGGAATACCCTAGGAAGTGCAGACGGCGATCATAGATCGACTTACGTGTGTGAGTGTTTATTTTCAAATATTTATTCTTTTTATTTAATTTTCTAAGTCTTTTTAATCCAATTATGTTTTGCACTCCCTATTTACTAACCACGCAATTATAAAAATAAATGGCGGAAAATTAAAGGCAAAAATAAGAAATTCCTAAACTATTACAATGCTTCGGGGCAGATACATAATAATTGGGCAGAAAAAAATAAATTACAATAATAATAGCCTATACATTTTTCTAATGATTAAAATAAGACAAAAAGTAAAAATAAATCAAGAAAGCAAAAATAAATTCATTAAGTTTTTTTTTAATTATAGTTAGAAGAGAAAACTATCCTAATTATCAATTATTATTAATTAATTTATAAAAAAACTGATTATGTACAAAATCATTATTATTGTAAAAATAATTAAGAATTTATTTAAAATAAAATAAGGTTATTAGGAAAAAAATGTTAACTAATTATTAATCTATTTACAAATTTAATTAAATTATGAAAAGATATTATTAATATTTTTAATTAGAAAAACTAAATATTAAAAAAAATAGTGAATGTTTTTATTAAGGAAGTCCTTATAAGAAATTATAATTAGTTTAAGTTAATTGAGTTTTAGGTTAAGATTCATAATTTACATAATTAAAGAATTTAGAGAAGATTAGAGAAAAATTGAGAAAAAAGAAAATAAACCCACGTTTCTTTGTCAAAATGCCCTCAAGATTACCAGCCTTGCGCCACTAAGACATGCGCACACATGCGCGCACATATGAACGTACCTGGAAAATAGTTATTATATAATAAAACAAAACGTATAAAAAAAATGGTTGAGGCAAAATCATCAAGTTTATGAAAAAATCAGGGTGGTTAGTTATTTGTGCAAATCTAGATATATAACATAAAATAATAATAATAATAATATTAATTAAAAAAGAACAATGACGTTGCTAACGCAAAAATTGCGACCATCGCAACTGGATCGGATCAACACAAGTGTCACGCCTCATATACACAAATATGAAAACAACGTATCGACACGATCCGATCCAAAAAGATATAAAATAAAATAAAAATATATATATATATATATATATATATATATATATATATATATATATATTTAACAAACTAACTATATATTATAAATTATAACTTATATATTATATTAACATTATATATATTATATATTACATTAACATTATGCATTATACATATCTTACCAAAATTTATTATGTAATATATTATGATAACCAAAACAAATTCACCTGGGTATATGTTTAACAGAAACAAACTTTAAATGTAAGCATGAACTGCCGGTGCGTATAGGTAACCGATTTGTTGGACCTCACGAACATACCTGTATATAATAAATAAAAAATTGGATATATGTATATGAAAAGTTTCGAACCAAGATGAAATTTGCCGCTGCCTTTTTGTTTTCTTTTTTTCGGTCGTCCCCCTTTCTCATGGGTATGCTCCTTTTTATAGTGATTCTTGGAGTATTGAGAATGGAAAAAAATTAAAACATCATGATTTGTTTCTATTTGGATTTGGGAAAGAAAATAAATCGGTTGATTTTGTGGTACCAATTTGGGAAGGATGCTGATGAACCGAGAGAACATGTTCTTTTATTCTGGGAATGTTTGTATTTCACATTAATAAGAATGTTTATTCCTTTTTGTTATATTGTTTTTGTATTTATTATTATTTGGTTATTTTTTGAATGAAAAGTGAAAAAAAAATGAAAATTAATTATTTTAAAAAATGCCTAATTTTAAAATACGAAAATTAATTAAAAATAAAAGAAAAATACGATTTTTTATTTTTATTTTTTATTTGAAAGTAATGTAAAAAAGGTTAGAAATAAATGACAAACAAATGAAAGAGAAGAGAAAAAAAACCATAAAAGTGAGGAAGGTGGAATTCGAACTCATGACCTCTTACATCCATAAGTCCTTGAACATGTTCTCTTACCAATTGTGCCATGTCATCTATTTGAAATAAATTGGCACAAGGAAAAATATGAAGGTAAAATGCCTGGACGAAATTGGGGTGTGACAATGAAACACCATGAAGTCCATTTGAGGCCTTGGAAATCCCAATTTTTTTAAAGAAAGCAAAACCATAATTGGAGGACCCTTGTGATCATTTTTTGAATTGCCTTGAACTTTTGAGATTCCCATGAGTGTGAGAAGACCTTTTGAATCAATTTGTCTCAAATATGTGGGGGCAAATTTTGGGGTACAACACACTTACCTAAGGTACATTAGATCCGGGTTAGGATCTTTCTCACAGTAACCCATAAACAAGTACCCTTAAAAATAAAGCATACAATTCAAACAAATAAAGTGATCTAAATCTAAGGTAACCCCTTTTTTAAATAGTACATCCCCAACAGAGTCGCCAGTTCTCTAACACGGTGGGAGAACTGACTTTGTCGTTTTTGTTTTCACAAAAACTATGTTGCAGATAGCAAGAGTCGCCACCGACTTTTCTTTTATCCAAGTAGGAAAGGTGGAAAAGAACAGGAAAGAACTTGATTTTAGATTTGAGTTCGGGGGTAGGTTATACAAAGGGAAGGTGTTAGCACCTTTTGTATCCATGGTTATCCATGGGCTCTTAAATGCTTAGCTCACTTTACTTTTGTTTGAAAAATAGTGGTGGTGTATTTAGAAAAAAGTCCACCTTTGTAATGATTCTCGTATGAATGTATACAAAGGGGTTTTCTTGGAAAGTTTTTGAAAATGTGAGGTGTAAAGAGTAATTTTTTTTTGAAATGGTGAGCAAGCAGTTAGGAGTTTCCTACCTACTCAAGGTCATTCATGTTATTTTTCTTTCCTTAGAGATAAAACTATCCTTACTATTAGTTAGTAAGTAATCTTATCTTTGGATGTAAAAGACAAGCGTAAGGTCATCGTATGGTCATAGAAGACAACCTTGTAAGGGTATCTTAGCAATTCGATGGGACGATCATCATTTTTTGAAGGGTCATCGAGGGACTATGATCTTTATATCAAAGGGGCTTAATGATTTTATTTAGGCAACGTTGCTAAGACACCCCTACGTTTGAGGGACTTAACCATTATTTCGTAAGGCAACAAGAGGGGATACCCTAGAGGTGCATGTGTGAAAAGTATGTCATATTCAAATATTTATCTTTGGATTACTGATCTAAGTCCATTTTTTGTTCACATGCATTTATTTCACACTCTATTATTACTAACCACGCAATTAATAATTTACGGAATTAAAAGCGAAAAATAAACCCTAAACTATTTCATCATGGGGAGAGGGATACATATTTGAAATCAGGGGAGTGCGGAAAATAAAAGGACGGAAAATAAACTATTAGCTATTACAAATAAAAAGGCAACCTATACATTTATTCTAATAAATATAAATAACGAGAAAGTTAAAAATCGAGAATGGATAAGAAAGAGGAAAGAAGAAATACGGAGAACCAGATAAAAAAATCAGTTAATTAAATTTGATTTAGAATCAATTAATTGATTTTTTTTTTAAATTTCTATGATTTTTTTTTTAAATTTGAAACTATTAAAAAGAATGTTTGGTATTTACAAGAAAATAAAAAAAAATATTGATTTTTAAATTCGATGATTAGTTAATGAGATGTTTAATTATTAGTTAAAAAAAGATTAATTATTAACCTAATTAATTAATTAAAATTAAAAAAAAAGTAAAAAAAAAATAAAAATAGAGAAAACAGCAAAAAAACAAATAGGGGGAGGGTCGCTGGGTATCGAACCCGCCCCCTCAAGATCAAAGATGCAATCCCTTGCCAACTGAGCCACCTGCATTCGCGTGTTAATAAACATGATTAACAAATTATATAATAAAACTCAAGTAAAATCCAAGTCGACCAATCGCGTCACGCCACGCCATCATCTTCAACCTTGGAACTGCACATTTTTGCTACGGTTTGGCTGCAAGTTTGCTACGATATTTTTGTAGCTAATTAACCTGCGATTTAAACAACATGAAAACACAAATATTAACGCATAAAAATCACTCATTTCTACTAATTTCGGCCTCGGGAATTCAATGGTGCAATTTGTTTGGCCTAAAAGTGGCTGGATAGTGAGATTCGAAGCTTGGCTTCTTCGTGCCCTAACAATGGTGTTTCTTGTATCCTGCACTATAACTCACAAATAAAAGGTTAAAACGTATCTAAACATGATTATGAATATTGTTATGAACAAAAAATACATTATAATACCATGAAATATGAGATTGGACAAGAACAAAAATGAGTTGCGACCATGTTCATGGAGGGCATGCTTCACGTATTCTCAATCTTCAATAATGATTGGGATGACCTCCTGGAAGTTTCTTGATGATAGGATGTGAAAAAGTCGTGGAATTTTGCTATGAAGTGTTTTTGTAATTTGCCCTAGTTTGCATTTTTTTTTGAATTTTTTTAGGGTTCTTTTGTGTAAGAATTTCGTGTCCCTCACTTGTGTAGCTAATGAGTATATATAGAAGTGTAATTTAGGTCAAAAGTTTTGGGCTTGGGTGAAGAAAATTTGGTTGCTTTGGGATCAAGTTAGAAACTTTCTATTTTAGTGAAATATTTGATATTATGACCTTCTCCTTTGGTGTGCACGAATTTGGGATCCATATTATGATCATAAACATCAAATTTGATCCTAAAATAATCATAAGATCAAATATTTGATTTTTCAATATTTATTCTAATAAAAATTGAATTTAAATAAATTAAATCCAATAAAATATAAAATAAACATAAAAAATCAGAATATATATGGGTCGTGGATTATCTCATGATTAAGTTTGGGTTAGAAAAATATGGGTCCATTTGGCAAAAACTTAAGTTTTTGTCATTATTTGCCTTATACACCTCCTTAAATTTACCCAACTTCAACAATGCATAACTCTCTCAATTTTTATCTCATGTATGTGTTCTTGGACTTTTTAGAAATCTTAGAGTGTCCTCTAATTACTCCTTTTGGTCCCATGTCCATTTGATCTTCCATGTTCAAGTTATGAGCTTTTGAAAAGTTGACTTTTTGTTGACTTTTTAAAGGACCTATAATGTCTTGGCTCATATCTCTCAAATGAAGCATTTCTGGCATTGGCTTGTGAGACACAAAGTTGTAGGGAATTGAATTCCCTTCAAAATGAGCTTTGGATGGGAAATTTATGATGAAGCATGTGAAAGTTATGGCTTGTCAAAGTACAATTGACTTTTCCTGCAAAAACCCTAATTTAGTAACTTCTGATTCTTGATGACTTTGAGGTTTCCTTGATGAATCATGATCAACCCTTGATCAAATAATGAATCTTAATTCATAATCTCGATGTTGACCAAAAATATTGAAGTTTGACTGTATGTTGAACACAATTGACTTTTTGACCAAGTTAACTAATTTTTGATATGAGCATCTGGCTGACCAAACTTGTAGGGGAAGTCTTGAAACTTGACATAAGGATTCTCTGAGGTATGTGGGATACCATGAAATCCACTTGAGTCTTTGGAAGTCCAATTTGCTTTGAGAAATTCAAAAACCCTAATTTAAGATCCATTGCTTAAGAGGAGTCTTTGTCTGATGAAACCTGGAACCCTTTGAGCAATTGAGAATCTTGCGATCATTAGAAGATCTCTTGAGACATATTGTCTTAAAGATGAGAGGGAAATTTTTTGGGTACAATAGACATCTGTTGAGTACATATGTTGCGGTGGCAACAACTTCTCCCCACAAGCTCTGAGGAAGCTTATTTTCCTTCAGCATGCTTCTCGTCATATCAAGCAAAGTACAATTTCTTCTTTCAGCAAGACCATTATGTTGAGGAGTATAGGGAGTAGTAACCTCATGCTCAATTCCATTCTCCTCACAAAACTTCTGGAACTCTTTGGAGTTATACTCACCTCCACCATCGGTTTTGAGAATCTTCAGAGTCTGACCACTCTGATTCTGAACCTTCAGTCTGAATTTCTTGAATTCAGCAAACACCTCATGTTTAAACTTAATGAGGGATATCCACGTCATTCTGGTGAACTTATCAACATATGACACAAAGTATTTGTTCCCTCCAATCGATGCTACTGGAAATGGACCACACACATCAGAATGTACTACTCCAAAGGCACGTTTGGCTCTTTGAGCTACTTCTGACGCAAATGGAAATCTTGGTTGCTTTCCTTCCATGCACACTCTGCATGACATTTCAGGCTTCTTGATTGTAGGAATTCCATATACCAGCTTCTTTGAATTCAGATGCCCTAAACTTCTAAAATTTAGATGACCAAATCTTCTCTGCCACAACTCACTTTCCTCCACAACACTTGTTGCACTAAGACATTCCGAGTCTGCAGTTCTGACATTCATCTTGAATGTTCTGTTTCTTCCCTATTCTGAATCCATAATCAACTTTTGATTACAATCATATAGCTTCAGAAGATTGTCCTTCATGGTAACTGAAAAACCTTTCTCAATTAGTTGCCCCGCACTCATTAGATTGCTTCTTTTTCCAGGTACATACCACACTTTCTGAATCAATACTGTTTTCCCATTGTTCAGAATAACTTTGACATTTCTCATACCTTTAGTGTTAAAATATTTGTCATTAGCACATCTGATATTTGTCCTTTTTTCAGAGTCAAAATCAACTAGCCAATTCTTATTTCCAGTAAGATGATTTGAGTAGCCAGTGTCCATATACCACCAGTATGTCAAATTCGTATCATCGGATTCAGAAGCCATCAATATCACAAATTCATCATCAAAACTTCTGGCTATATTCGCTTCTTCTGATTTCCTTTCTTTGTTTGACCAACAATCTTTATCAAAGTGACCAAACTTCTTGCAACAATAACATTGAATCTTCTTCTTGTCATACTTCTTTTTTCCCTTCTGAGCATTCTTTTTCCTATCAGAGGTCGAGGTTTCTGACTTCTGACTACCATCAGATCTTCTCCTAGTTTCTGACCAAGAGTGCTTCTGATGCCTCTTATCAGAAACTACTTTCAGAGCCTACTGCTCTACTTCCCTTTCCGAAGTTCTCTCAGTTAGACGCAACTCTTGCGCTTTTAAACTGCTCTGCAGCTCTTCAATCCTCATGGTGCTCAGATCTTTAGAATGTTCTATTGCTACCACAATGTAATCGAATTGAGGGGTAAGAGATCTCAATACCTTATCAATGATTACTTGTTTAGAAAGAGTTTCTCCACAAGCCTTCATCTCAATAGTGATCAAAATCACTCTATAGATGTACTCAGAAACATTCTCATTGTTCTTCATGTTGAGATTCTCATATTGCTTTCTCAAGGACTGAAGCTTCACCTTCTTCACTGATGCATCACCACCGTAACATCTGACTAGTGTGTCCCACGCAACCTTTGTTGTCGTTGAATCTACAATCTTCTCAAACAAATTTGCATCCACACACTGATGGATGTAAAATAGAGATTTTTGATTTTCTTCCTCATATCCTTCTGCGCATTCTTATGTTCCTTCGTTGCATCTGCTGTTACCGGAACATAACCTTCAATGACAAGATCCAGAACATCTTGAGCACCGAACAGAACACGCATCTTAATCATCCAATGATTCCAGTTTTTGCCATCAAATACTGGAAGCTTGGTGTTCATGCCGCTGTTTCCGTTCATCATCTTCTACCTTGTGCAATACACTCAGATCTCACCACACAGTGTTTCCCAACCCACATAATCAATGTGTTTCTGATCAGATTTTTGTTCAAGGTTCAACACAAATCCAAGAACCAAAAAATCAATCACACAAGCCTCACTTTTTCACTCGTGTTTCCTGGTGTTTCTCCCACTGAATCTGAACCGGAGCTCTAGATACCAATTGTTGATGCACAAGGTGAAATAAAATGATGAACAAAAGGAATGTATTAAAGGAGAGAGATAGAGAGATATTACATTAACATGAAGAGAAATAAATTAAATTAAATTCAATAGAATGATTAAATTAACATTTATATTTATAACAATTTAATTAAATCTAATTTAAACTATTCGATTGAATCTAATTTAAAGACTATAATTTGAAGTAAGATAAAAAATTTACTTTTAGTATAAATCCCCACTTTTTTTTTTAATAAACCTACCTATCAATTTATTGGTGCGTCATGTGATACATTATAACTGTGGTCCACTCAAATATAACTCAACACCAAATTTTTTGAGCGCTCATTATTCTCAACCCTAGCGTTATTCTACAAAGACCAAAATTCCCATTTTATTCATTCATATCATAAAACAAAATTCATATATTATCTTTAACAGAATTTGAATTCTTTATTGCTACCTTTTGTTCTCACCGGTAAAATAGAAGAAAAGATAAAAAGTGGAGACAACGGAGGAATAAAAATAGGATTTGAAAAGTCTAGTTATTTTTCAAAAGGAAGAATATGCGAATAAGAGAAAAGGACCCAAATTCTATGGGCTTAGTAGGTTTGTTATTAATTAAAAAAGATTAATTGGCCATTGATTTTGAAAATACAAAGAAAAAGATTAGGTAGATTTTGAAGATGGTTTATTAGGTACAACAACATAAAAAGGGTACCCAACACTCAAACATAACATAAACGTTACTTCACTCTCCTTAGTAGCTTAGTATCCATCGCCAGAACCAACAACCTTGTATTCTGTTTCTCATTCCCTTTCTCACTACCATGGATTCTGATTATGGTATTCCTAGAGAGCTCTCAGATCTTCAAAAGCTTAGATCTTTATACCAACCTGAACTTCCTCCTTGTCTACAAGTGAGTATTTGTTTAACAATTTCTTTTGTTTTTGTTTTTGTGTGATTTAGATCTTGCGTTTTGATGGGATTTGCAAAGTTTTGATTTTTGTTTAGTTTTTTTTATTTTTTATTTGGGGTTTGGATTTTAATGGAATGGGGTTGGTTTGTTTTTGTTTTTGGATTTTTGAATTTTTTTATTTTATTTTTTGAGATGGGTTATGAATTTGAATGAAATGTGGTTGATTTGTTACTATTATTGGTGCAGGGAACAACAGTTAGGGTTGAATTTGGTGATGCAACAACGACTGCTGACCCTTCTGATGAGCCTTCAATAAGTAGATCTTACCCTAATACCTATGGACAACCATTGGCTCATTTTCTTAGGGCTTCTGCTAAAGTTCCTGATGCTCAGATCATAACTGAACACCCTCCTATTAGGTTGGTTTATAGTTATTTGTTATTGTTGTTGATGATGTGTCATATGCATTGTTGTGAATATGTTTGATTCTTTTGTGTGATTTGAATCTAACAAATTCTGTTGTTGCTGTTGGTGGTGTGGTGGTGCAGGGTTGGAATTGTTTTTTGTGGTAGACAATCTCCTGGTGGGCACAATGTTATCTGGGGTCTTCACTCTGCTCTCAATATTCACAACCCCAAGAGTGTTTTGCTTGGATTTCTTGGTAAATTGCACCACTGGTCTTAACTTTTGTTTTTCTGTCATAACTTTGTTTTTTTTATTACTTCTGATTGATTTGTGTCGGTTTTCGTGTCCCTAAAATTGCTTCACAGTTTATATACCGCACTGTTTTATCATATGTTCTAGTAATTGTATAATTATTTCTTTATTATATTCAAAGTTTTATATAAGGCCACGACAAACGGTATAAGTAGGTGCCGCTACCAATACAGTTATTCACTTTTTTGTGATAGAGAACAAATTGTGGTTAATTCACACCACAAAGGCCGCAATCAGTGTCACAACATCTGTATTGACAGAAATCGCAAAAGCCTCTACGCGTCCCTTATTTAAAACCTTATTGACCATGAAATAGAGATGTTTGATAGAATGCTGAGTAACTAGGTCTGCTGATTTTTCTCCTCCTTTTTATAGGTGGTTCAGAAGGTCTATTTGCCCAGAAAACTTTGGAGATAACTGACAGTGTTCTCTCCACATACAAAAATCAAGGTTGGTTTTGGCAAAAGAAGCCGTTGTCATGATTAGCCCAATTAATTATCTCAGAATTGTTCTAACCTTTTATTATTGGACTATGATTGTTTCTTTATTAGGTGGTTATGATTTGCTTGGGCGTACAAAAGATCAAATTAAGACAACTGAACAAGTCAATGCCGCACTTGCTGCATGCAACAATTTGAAACTTGATGGTCTTGTCATCATTGGAGGTATACTTCTTCCTGGATCTTCATGTATGGTTACTGTCGCATCACATCTTTAAACGGTGTTTCTAAATCATGAACTTGGTTTTATTTCAGGTGTGACATCAAACACGGATGCTGCTCAGCTTGCAGAGACATTTGCTGTTGCAAAATGTCCCACAAAGGTATATTACTGGTCATTCGTGAATTTTGTTATAACTATTATTTAATCAATTAAGTTATCAGTTTGACTGGATATTATATTTCAGTGTACAATTTCAATAACAAATTTTGCTGATTATGGTTGTTTGGATTCTGCAGGTGGTTGGTGTTCCTGTGACTTCGAATGGAGATCTTAAAAACCAGTTTGTGGAAACAAATGTTGGTTTTGATACAATTTGTAAGGTATTTTCCTATCAGGGCGAGAACTCTTGTTTAAACATGATTCAATATTAAGTATTAACATGGAATTGAGTTCAATATATTTGCTTTACTTTATACTTTAAATTGAAAATGAAAGCTAAGAAATAACGAACAAATTAATTACATGTGAATATTTTTCTTTTTTTATTCAGGTGAATTCCCAGCTCATCAGCAATGTCTGCACCGATGCTCTCTCTGCCGAGAAGGTAAGGAGTCTAATTTCTCTATGAATACATATAAATACCTTTTCATTTGAAATGCCGTTCTGACCGACTTTTCTTTGCTAGTATTATTATTTCATTCGTCTGATGGGACGCAAGGCATCACATGTTGCTTTGGAATGCACTCTTCAGTCCCATCCAAACATGGTATGTATTAATGTCCTATATCATTTTACGTATCACTGATTGTGCAATTGTTTGATGCTGACACTATTCCTTACTAATGTTCTATTCAGGTAATTCTTGGGGAGGAGGTTGCTCAATCAAAGCTTACCCTTTTCGAAATTTCACGAAAGATTTCTGACGCAGTTCAGGCTAGAGCAGAGCAAGGTTTGAAATATTTAAACTACTTCACCCTAGTCTTTTTTTCCCCATCTTTTGACTCCTGAGATCATATTCTATGTTTTTGTCAGACAAATATCACGGAGTAATCCTCCTTCCAGAAGGTCTGATTGAGAGCATTCCTGAAGTCTATGCACTCTTAAAGGTATAACCTTTTGCATAAACAACACAATTCCGTGCTTATTCCTATGATAAAGAATGCAACCTTAATCCATTATTGGAAAAACCTTTTGTATTCCTATGATAAAGAATGCAACCTTAATCCATTATTGGAAAAACCTTTTGTATTTCAGGAAATTCACGGCTTACTCAGACAAGGTGTTGCTGCTGATAAGATATCTGTTCAGCTATCACCATGGGCTTCTGCTTTATTTGAATTTCTACCACCATTTATCAGGAGACAGGTAAACTAGTATTTATTTTGTTGAGCTTTATCATCAAGCCAAGTTTGTTCTAAAGATTACACTGGAAATTCTAACCGCAAACTTTCATTGTTGCAGCTGCTCCTTTACCCTGAATCAGATGACTCAGCACAGTTGTCTCAGGTAATAATCACCAGATGGTTTGTTGTTCATGTTATTTGCTAGACTTTCAGTTCCTTTCATATCTTTGTCGTCCTTACTTTTCGACACCTTGCAACAGATTGAGACCGAGAAACTTCTAGCATACCTTGTGGAAGCAGAGATAAACAAGCGTCAGAAAGAAGGCACATACAAGGGAAAGAAATTCAATGCCATTTGCCACTTTTTCGGATATCAAGCTCGAGGATCTCTTCCATCAAAGTTTGACAGTGACTATGCATATGTATGTTGATTTAAATGCCTTTGATTGTATAGTCGATCTAGTCTATCAGCATCTGTATTTGATTCTATTGTAATATTAACTTGTTGATATTATTGCAGGTTCTTGGACACATCTGCTACCATATACTTGCTGCTGGTTTGAATGGATACATGGCAACTGTAACTAACTTGAAGAATCCTGTAAACAAGTGGAAATGTGGTGCCGCTCCAATTTCAGTACGCATTTTTTCTACAACGTTTTCGTTATCAATGTTATGTCTATGTTATGGAGTGTTTATAGTTTTGTGTTTGTGATGAACAGTCTATGATGACGGTGAAACGTTGGTCTCCAAATCCCGGCGCTACATCAATCGGAAAACCTGCTATCCATCCAGCTACTGTGGATCTGAGAGGCAAAGCATATGAGTAAGACTAGTCATTCTTTTATGTATATGCCTGCATCTATATTTCTTGTTAGTTAAGGCACTGATGCATGTTCTTGATTGCAGGTTGTTGCGTAGAAATGCGACAAGCTTCCTCATGGACGACATTTATAGAAATCCAGGCCCGCTTCAGTTTGATGGTCCTGGAGCAGATGCCAAGCCTATAACTCTTAATGTCGAAGACCAAGACTACATGGGTCGCATTAAGAAACTTCAGGAGTACCTTGAACAGGTAATTGACAATTAACTCTTGTATACACTCTTTTATATCGCAATTCAATCCTATCAGTGCATGAGATTTTTTCTTGTTGCTAGGTCCGAACCATTGTAAAGCCAGGGTGTCCTCAAGAGGTTCTGAAAGCGGCTTTGAGCGTCATGGGATCTGTTACCGAAGTTCTAACCGCAATGTCATCATCTACTGGCAACACTTCATCCCTTTAATCGTGCCCACGAGTTGCATTCTTTATAAAAAAAATTTCTGGCATAACATTTTTGATTTTATAGCAATGGAAGTAGTTTATGATTGAGTATGAATGAGAAATAAGTGATTAACATGGGATTGTATGAGATTTACTTTATTCGAAGTTTTGGCTCCATCCCTTCCTATGATATAATAACTGAGTGATTTTTAAGTTCCAATTGACAGTTTTTGACATTTTGTGTGCATGAGTTGTGTTTTATCATACAAGCCGTTGTTTATTTTTGCTTAGATCATCATAGATTATATAAGTGTTTCTTATGAACGTGGTTTTCTTTAATGAAGTTTCAATCACAATAATGCTACTATTCTACTATTCTAATATTAGTGATGAAAATTAAGTATGTTTAAAACAATGGATAATTTTGTGCGTTTTTCTTGAGGTAGGAATAGAAAAATAGCTTAAGAATATTGGGAAGGAAAAATAATTACAAGTTACGATGATTCAATGTGTGTATTTTTCAATGTTTTAGTGCGGTAGATGATGTCATAAGCTTTATTTCCAAAGTGCTTATTCACTTTTACAAACCTTCTGACCTACCAAAAGAATTGTTCTAGAGAATTTTAGTTTGGATTTTGGGTGGAATTATTTTTAATTATATTTTATTCATCTCTGCCAAATTTTGGAATTTTAAAATATATATTTTTGAGAGGACGTGAGTAAAAAATTTTGATTTGTCTGAAAAAATGCAGTGAGTATAATAGATGTATTAGATGTGTTCTGGATTGGGTCTCTAGAGACTGTATTGGACCGTGATCCAATACGTCGAGCAGATGTCCATACGCTCGGACAAACATACTTGGTGGTCGAGCGCACACCACTTAACGGTCGGACAAAAATTTTATGAGACGGGCAGAGAACAAGTCTACCATTCCACTTGCCACATCATCTAACTATCCCCCATTATCTTCTGAAGGATAGGGGCAGTTGGACCAAGGACTAGTCCACTTGCTAGGTCTACACGCTCCTTACGCGTACCTTGGCAGTTCTTCCTTGGGCCTCGCTGATCCAATCCAAGGAAGGACTTTGGCCCAGCGCTGGGGGCTCACTATAAATACCCTTTTTCACTAAAGAGTCAGGTATTCTGATTTAACTCTTCTGACTTACCATTTATGTACCTCTATTGACTTTGGCATCGGAGCGCCTTGCAGGTACACGGACAAATCCAAATACTACAGGTTTCACAGAAGTCACAGGCACGTGACTGAAGACTGCATCCACCCGAAGGACACAATTGAGATCTTGATTCAGGAGGGTCATCTAAAACATTACACTAAGAGGAATGAAACTCCCAGGCATGAGGAGCAAGAAAAGAAGAGGCCTCGTGAGGACACACCGCCCGACGACTCTTCTTATCAAGTGGCCATGTTCATATCACGTCCGGAGGACTTCCGTCTCCCCGACTCGGGACCAGAAGGGTGACTCACGGCCCTCAGTCCCTAGGAAGACTTCCCAACAACTCTTGTTATATGAGGAGGGGGATGAACAACGAAAACGCTGCCCTCTCAGTGAAACACAAGTTTGACGAACTCCTACTAACCGCGCCCGAGCAGATGGCCACACTGACAAAGTACCTAGGAAAGTCCAATCCAATATCTTTCTTCCTAGAGGAGCTGTCGGGCGGTTCCCCCAATTCTGGCGTCCCTTTACTAATAAGAGCCAAGATGACGCGCTTCGACGTTCGACGCATCCTGGTCGACCAAGGCAGTTCAGTAGACATCATGTACGTCCACCTATTCAAGACCCTCAAGCTGGACAAGACCAATTTATCCCCGTACGTCGGATCCGACCTCCAAGGATTCAATGGGACCACAACAAAGCCATGGGGTTATGTCGAGCTCCTCGTCACCTTCAGAGAGCAAAAAAAAACTAGAGAAGTCAAGATCCAATTCCTGGTGATAGAGTGCCACTCCCTTTACAACTACATCATCGGCCGACCAACTCTGGCCGAATTAACTACGGTCCCTTCCATCGTCCACCTGAAGACTAAGTACTACACCAAGCTAGGCTGCGTAGTCACGGCCCACGACGACATCGAGATCACTCGAAGATGCTATGATGCTGCAGTAAAAGGACATGTCATAATTAACACCAAGAATAGCAAGAAACCCAGGGTCGAAGAACAGCCTCCCCCCAGGGAATCAACGCCACCGACCTGGACAACTGCATCGGCGAGGACGACGCTGAAGAGAAGGGACCCGTCAACGGGCAAGCCCTAACACATCCATTCCGCCCGGTCCCTGACGGAGAGTTCGAGCTCGTTCCACTGGGCGACAACCCTGACAGAGCTGTGAAGATAGGCACGAGGCTGCCCGCTGAAACGAGTGAGCAACTCGCAATCTGCCTCAAGGAGAATGCTGACCTCTTCGCATGAAACGCCGTAGAAATGCCCGGGCTCGACCCTGAGATCGCCTGTCATCAGTTAGCTTTAGACTGGACATTTAAACCCATAGCACAACGTAGGCGCAAACAGTCTCCCGAGAAAGCGGAGGCTGCTGAGCGAGCTGTAAAAGACCTCTTAGAGGAAAATTTTATTTATGAAGCCCAGTACATAACCTGACTCTCTAATGTAGTCCTCGTTAAGAAAAATAATGGAAAATGGCGTATGTGTGTTGATTATACCGATTTTAATAGGGCTTATCCCAAAGATACTTTTCCTCTCCCTAATATAGATAAACTGGTCGGCAACTCTGCAGGTTTCAAACTCTTGTCCTTTATGGACGCATATAATGGATACAACCAAATCCCTATGTCGGACGCAAACAAGATACATACGACCTTCATGACCCCGACGAACAATTAATATTACAACGTAATGCCCTTCGGACTAAAGAACGCTAGGGCCACATATCAACGCATGATGAACAAAGTCTTCCAAGGAGAGATCGGGGACATGCTCGAAGTATACATGGACGACATGATCGTAAAATCACACGAGGAGGTTGACCACGCACGACACCTCCGCAAGGTTTTCGAGCAGGCGAGACAATGCAAAATGAGGTTTAACCCTGAAAAGTGCACATTCGGTGTCCGGGCAGGGAAGTTTCTCGGCTTCTATCTCACCGAGTGTGGGATTGAGGCCAACCCCGATAAATGTCGGGCGTTTTCGGAGTTCCCGACCCCAAAGTCGAAAAAATCCATTCAGTCCCTCAACGGTGTGCTCGCCTCCTTGTCCCGCTTCGTCGCCAAGTCCGCCCAACACACCTTACCTTTCTTCAAAATGCTACTGAAGGAGGCCACCTTCGAGTGGACCGAAGAGTGTGAGCATGCATTGCTCCACCTAAAGAAAGCACTCTCCGAGCCCCCGGTCCTGTCCCGACTAATGGAAAAGGAGACCCTGTATCTATACCTGTCCGTAGCGACCGAGGCCATTAGCGCCGTTCTCATTTGAGAAACCGACAAGGGACAAAAGCCTATCTACTTCACGAGAAAAGCTCTCCAAGGCCCCGAGCTCAGGTACCACAGACCGAGAAGGTCGCCTTAGCCCTTATCAATTTCGCGAGGAGACTACGACACTACTTCCTTGCCCATACGATTAAAGTGAGAACCGACCAACCAATAAAACAACTCCTCGGCCGACCAGACATGGCCGGCCGAATGCTGAAGTGGTCGCTGGAACTCTCTGAATTCGACATCCAATATGAAAACATGAAAGCTCTGAAAGCTCAGGTCCTGGCCGAATTCTTCGCAGAAATGACACATAGCCCGATCCCAGCGGACGACGCTCACAAGTGGACGATCTTCGTCGACGGTGCCTCCATCCCAGCGGGAAGCGACGCAGGAATCATCCTCGAAAACGAGGACGATATTGTGATCGAGGTCACGTTGTCATTAGCCTTCCCGACTTCCAACAACCAAGCTGAGTATGAAGCTTTCTTCGCAGGTCTAAGATTAGCCGAAGACTTAGGGGCAAAAGAAGTAAAGATATCAACAGACTCTCAACTTGTAGCATCACAAGTACGAGGAAAATACCAAGCTAAGAACGAAAACCTCATAGAATACTTAGCCTTAGTGTGAGAAAAGCTCAGAAAATTTGAGAAATGGGAGGTCCAACACGTTCCACGTGAACACAACACGCGGGCTGACGTCCTATCCAAACTCGCGAGCACGAGAAAGAAGGGCGGAAACAAGCCGGTGATTCAAGAAATCCTCCCTCGACCAAGTACTGAACGACCACCTCCCCCGCTCGAGGTAAACGTTATCGGTGACGATCATTGCTGGATGACACCCATTTACAACTACCTCACGAAGGACGAACTCCCCGCAGACCCCAAAGAGGTAGCCACGACCAAGAGGAGGGCATGCTCGTACGTCCTCCTTGAGGGAAAACTCTACCGAAGGGGATTCTCCATTCCGTTACTCAAATGCGTCGAGGAGGAAAAGGTCCCTGACATACTGGGAGAAATACATCGGGGGATCAATGCCCAGCACCCTGGCGGAAGATCATTGGCGCGCAAGGCCCTACGAGCAGGCTATTATTGGCCGGCGATGCAGCAAGACATTAAAGAGCACGTAAGAAAATGCGAGAAGTGTCAAAGGCATGCCGACATGCATCTCACACCCCCAACAAACTAAAGACGCTCTCCTCCCCATGGCCCTTCGTTTGGTGGGGGATGGACATCCTCGGCCCCTTCGTGACCGGTTCTTATCAAAAAAAATATCTCATTGTAGGAGTGGACTACTTCCCTAAATGGATCGAAGCAGAAGCCTTGGCCAAAATAACGGAACAGAACATTCTCCGATTCTTCAAACGGAACATCCTCGCACGCTTCAGCATACCCCAAGTCCTCATCACCGACAATAGAACACAGTTCACAGACGGAAGATTCCAAGACTTTGTCGCCAGCTTAGACACAAAACAACACTTCACGTATGTCAAGCACCCTCAAACTAACGGGCAAGCCGAGGCAGCCAACAAGGTGATCCTACGCGGACTGAAACGCCGACTCGGCGAGGCAAAAAAGGGCGTGGGTCGAGGAACTACACAATGTCCTTTGGGCACATCGCACAACACCACATTCCACGACCGGGGAGACCCTGTTCAGGTTAACATACGGCACCGAGGCGGTCATCCCGGTAGAAATTCGAGAACCAATGAGACGCACAAAAGCACCCCTTGACGAGGAGCTAAACGACGAAGCACTTTGAGCTGAGCTGGACCTCGTTGACGAAATCCGCTTCGAGGAAACCCTTAGGGAAATTTCCCTTAAACAGAAAATAGCTTTACGCCACGACGCAAAAGTCATAAAAAGAGAGTTCCAGGTGGGCAGCCTAGTCCTCAGGCAAAACCAGAAAAACCCACGAGAAGGCAAACTGGCTGCCAACTGGGAAGGCCCATACCGTGTCCGAGACAAGACGGGCAACGGGGCCTATTATCTGGAAAACCTACAAGGTGAAGAACTTGCTCGACCATGGAACACAGAAAAAATTAGACAATACTATAGCTAAAAGATAACCCGGGGAGACATGGACGGTACGACCACGATCTTCACCACTAAACGAAAAGGAGGATAACGCCCATATGAGACGAACACAACCCTCCCCGACGTCGGACATCTCAAACGAGCCCCAACGTCATAGTACTACGTCAGCAGGGCACCCAGCTCGCGATGGGAAGGCCTAAGCCCCAAGATTAGGGTATCCAATCGCAACCCTAATCTCGACTCAAGGCGGACGTAAAACCTGCCACCTCGTTGGTTCCCTAAGCCGACGAGTCCAACTAGGTCGAGCGCAAAGAGTTCAAATATAAATATAGTCATAAATAATCAAACACGATGAAATAACAAACAATTAGATAAAAACGGCCAAAGTCGTCCACTAAAAGTACAAGAGAAAAGGCACATAGGCCAATATTCAAACAAAGGGCACGAAGGCCATTACAATAAAAGTACAGGGCACACAAGCCAATATAAAGGCATGCAAGCCCAAAAAATTTAAGGACAGATCTCCGCCCGAAGCTACTCCTCGCCATTCTCATCGTCCTCAACCAACTCCTCCTCGGCAGCGAAGGGGAAACTGATCTCACCGTCGGCCACATAGTAGTTGTGAGCCGTCCCCTCAGTCACAAGCCCCGAGTTCAAAACCTTGAGCTGCTCGGTGGCATTGTCAAACCCATCCTTGAATATCACAAGCAGGTCCTTGTTGAGCTCGCGGATCCTGCCGACCAAATCACCCCGAGTGTGGAGGGCCAGCTCATCTTCAGCCTCATCGTCCAGAGGACAGATTGTAACCTCCAGCAGCGCCACTCAGGCATGAAGGTTCACATTTTCTTCGGCCGCCTTCTTGAGCTCGACTGCTTGATCATCCAGACTTTGTTTTTCAGCTTTCAAGGTGTCCTGCTCGAGCTTGACCTCTTCCAGCTTCGACCTCAGCCCCTCTTGGAGCTTATGCTCCTCTTTGTAGTCGGACAGGTCCTTGGACAACTTATCTTTCTCAGTCCGGGCGGCCTCAAGAGCCTTCTCCAACGCAGTTGTCGAGACAACACTCTCGGTCAGCACAATAGCAGTCTCCATCACCTGGATGACAGCAGCCAGATCCCCGGCCAGATTTGCCCGTCTAGAGGTTGCATCCTGGCTGAGAAGAGCCTTTGCTTCGGGCGCCACCACCACAACAGAACCTTCAGACTTGAAGAAGTCCTTCTCCAAGTAGCAGAGAGGCAACAAGTAGCTCCCAGGTGAGCCAGAATCCATGCCGCCCACAACATTAGACCAGGAAAGAGACCCGTCCATCCGCTTGCACTTCAAAAAAGGAGAGGTGGAGGCCGGAGGGCTGTCCCGTATATGGATCGGGGAAGTTTGCTGGACGACGGCTTGAGGAGAGTTGGTGGTCGAGCTGTGGGTACCAGAGCTGCCGACCCCGTGCTCACTATCTACCTCCTGAACGTGGTTCCCCACTTTCGTTTTCTTCTTAGATACCCTGTTCGGGGCCCCGGCCTGGTTGACCAACTTCAGGACTCGTTCTCGATGAGCAGGCATCGTTCCTGCAAAACAAAAACAACTAAACATCAGTTAATAGACATAAAAATCAGGGAAGAGGGAGGGGCCAGAAGGACCTATGCAACAACTCCACGACCTCTTCATCCATGTCACACGCGAGCAGAGACCTTGTATTTATGAGGCGTGTTTCGTGGATGGGCATCCCAGCGTCGTCAACATAGGGTCTGTCTTGCCGGTCCACCCAGACCGCCAAGTTAAAGCTCTGAACATATTCCACCAGCCTATTGTAGGCCAGTCGATCCTCGACCCCCAAGCTCGAATATCTGACTCGGTAGTGTCTAGTCGACAGATTAAAATGGTCCAACTGCCATCTTAAGGGGATCCTCGACATCAGCTTTTCCTCGCCGCTGGCGTCACGCTTATAGTAGTAAAGGGTGTTGAGGGCATACTGGGTGAGTGGTTTCACCACGTACCACCTCCCCTTGAAATGACGGGCATACTCAACAAATGTCTTGAACAATCTCACGGGATGTTTGAGAGACACCTAGCTATGACGCCCCCCTGCGCCTGACCGCTGCAGGTGGAAGATGCGAAAGAAAAGGGGAAACATGCACCTGACCCCGAGAAACCGGCAGACCAATTCGAATGCCCGAATGAAAGCAATGGGATTCAGATGCAATTGAGAGGGTGCCAGCCTGAGCCACCTGAAGACTCCCATCTGGAAATCCTTAAAAGGGAGTCTCATCCTCGCTTCTCGGAAGGCAAACTCGTACATGGCGAACTGCTTCCTTGGAAAACGATGGCATATCCGATCTACTTCCCGAGGAGCAAGACATTGCCAGTTTGCTGTATCCTCGGGGCCAATGTCCTCGACCACGACGTACACGGTAGTATCCTCGTCCACGAAATACGACTCTTCTTCGAGAGGCTCGTCGGTGACCCACGACAGGTCATTACGTCCAAACGAAGAGACGTGCTCGTTCCCCTCCTCAGGGTTTTCTTCCTCGGTTTGTCTTTGCTCGATCGTACCTGAAAAGCAGAAAGGAAAAGTGAATTCGAGATCGCATCAAATTCACCCTTCCACCGCAGTTCAAGTGAAAGGGCGAAGAATTGAACACCCTGAAATCCCACTAAACTATCCTAAAATCAACGAAGGGACGGCCCTCGGATCCACTCGAGCACATACAAAACCCTTAAAAACCCCCCAAGAAGACTAAGAGATTTTTCCCGGTGAACGCATCAAACGCCCGCAACCTTCATCGATCATATGATGATCCTGGCCGGCTCATTCATATAGAGATGAGTTTTTCGGCCGTTTCATGCAAATCATGCCCGAGACATTCATGTCTAAAACCTAAAAACTAACCTAAAACAGGGATCTACCTACTCTAAACATGAAAATTATGAATTTTGCTACCTATTAAGCAGAAAAATGTGTAAAAAGAGAAGGTATGGAAGATTACCTGGCATAGTAATTGCGGGGATGTTATGGTGGCGCGTGGGCAGTGAGCGGCGGTGTTGTCGGCGGTTGCGGGCGAAAAAGAGTTTCTTCTCAGAGCTTTCGGTTAAACGTAGGAGCGAAAAGTTGAAATGAAGTGGACCCTCCACCTTATATACTAAGAGAGCGCGTGGGAAAACGCGCTAGGTAATCATTACCTAGGCCCCTAGGCCGACACTAGCACATGAAACAAAGCGACACACCATTAATGCCTAAGACACGTCAGGGTAGAGAATTCTGAACGACGTCGAGCAACCACATGTCTCCCCGACTATTAAAAGACATCCTCGACCCCTGAGAACACCACGTGCCCGACAATTTGAACGGCGTCCGGAGCAGCTTGAAAATATCACATTTCGTCACAGGTAGATGCTCGACACCCAATGTGACTCCTCCCTCAACACAAATATGTGCTCGACTCTTTTATAACTCATCGCTCTGACTCGGAGACTCGACTTGGGGGGCTCCGATTCTGAACTGGGCCTCCAGAGACTATATTGGGTCGTGGCCCAATACGTCAAGCAGATTCCCATACGCTCGGGCAAGCATACTTGGTGGTCGAGCGCACACCACTTAATGGTCGGACATAAATTTTATGAGAACAAGTCTACCATTCCACTTGCCACATCACCCAACTATCCCCCATTATCTCCTGAAGGATAGGGGAAGTTGGGCCAAGGACTAGTCCATTTGCTAGGTCTACACGCTCCTTACGCGTACCTTGACAGTTCTTCCTTAGGCCTCGCTGATCCAGCCCAAGGAAAGACCTTGGCCCAACGCTGGGGGCTCACTATAAATACCCCTTTTCACTAAAGGGTCAGGTATTCTGATTTAACTCTTCTGACTTACCATTTATGTACCTCTATTGACTTTGGCATCAGTGCGCCTTACAGTTACACCCCCTCCATTCCATCCATCTTGTTGTTCACGTCCAATTGCTGGAAGGCCCTCCTGATCAGGTAAGATCAAGATGTTATGAGTCTTAAATTTAAAGTCATTTTAAATATTTTTTAATTAAAATCATTTGAAATATATATACATATTTATAAAAAATTATGTGATTTTGACTATTGGAGTTATTTACTGAGATGAGAGAGGGAGAGACAAGACAATGATGTCTGATAAAGTAAGAGGAACCAACAATCCTCTCATGGCATAAATGATGACTTTGAAGATTGTGGTGAAGATTGCAATAGAATGCTGCTTCAAAAAGATGGAGTTTGAAATCGATAGTGAAATCCTGACTAAAATGATGAAGGATGGATGTGAAGATAATATAAAGAAATAGTTCTTCATCAATAGTCTCAACAGGAAGATGAAGGAGAAACTTGGAGAATATAGATTTTCTCATACTAAGCGTGATAACAATACATCGACGTAAAACAATTTATAGTTAAGAGTTTTCCTAGTCTCTACTAGGGTTTTTTTCTCCTCTTTTTGAGGAACCTGAGTTCTTTTTGTTCTCATTTCTATTCCTGATTGTTAGATCTGTTCTACGGTGTTACTATAACATTATGAAGTTAGAATATTGAAGAGTTATCTTTACAAGAGCAGGGAGAAGAAGAGGGTTTCTGTTTTGATTTGGGGGAGGAAGGTGATGAATCAAACGATCTGCAATGGTGCTTGGTGGGAAGGTTCTTGTGCGATAGACCAATTCATATGAGGTCGATGAAGGTAAAAGTAGCAGATATATAGAGACCAATGAAGGGTGTAACTATCAAACAAGAAAATGAGGGTCTATTCTTATTCCACTTTGCTCACAATATCAAAATGGAAGCAACTTTGAAGGAAGGACCATGGACGTTCAATAGCCAACTTTTAACTATGGAGAGAATGAAAGTGAGAGTCCAAATTGAAAATATTTCACTATTTCACGTAGATTTCTAGGTTCAAGTGCATAACCTTCCGACAGGGTTGATGCTAGAGAAGGTGGGAAGATCCATGGAAAACTTCATTGGAAGTTTCATAGAGTATGATAATAATAACAACTCAAGTTTTTGGCGGGAATACATGTGGTTAATGATTGGCATGAGATGCTCCCGTTTTCTCTTCATGGATATTGTACATTCGTCCGCACTTCAATACGGGCAACCCCTTTCTCTCTGGTATATGGCATGGAAACAGTGCTCCCCATAGAAGTTGAGATCCCGTCAATAAGAATCTTGATGGAATCCTAGCTAACAAAAGCTAATGGTGTCAAAGTAGATACGACGAACTAAATTTAATTGAAGAAAAGAGAATGACAAATTTATACCATGGTTAGTTATATCAACAAAGAATGAAGAAAGCTTTGACAAAAAGGTCCGACCTCATGTATTTAGAAAATGCGACCTCGTGCTCAAGAAAATCCAATCTTTTCTCACTGACTCTAGTGTTGGTGTAAGCCCTAGAGGCCAATATTTTTGGTACTTGTTTCAAATTATTTATTAATAATAAAAAGGAATTTCTTTATTACCTTTGTTTTTCCAAAATGCTAAAGTCCTTAGAATAGCTAGTTCATTTAATGAAATATTAAGTGTGACTTTATCATGAGATTCCATTAAATATAAGGACACTATTCTTAAAGCATCCATAGTCGAGATTTAATGTGAAATGAGTTAGCCTTAAAGAATTAAGACTATTATGTAGATAGAATGATGATCACATCTCATGGATCATGGATAAGGAGTTATCAAGTCTTGACATAGGTATGAATATTAGGAGTAATATTTATACTAGATTTACCCACTATGAGAGTACTACATAAAATTTTATGCAAAGTGTCATAAGTTACTCTCATGGTGATAGTGGTATATACCACCCTTCGACCTGAAACTACTATGAACCCTAGATGTAGAGTCAAATACTTTCTTACTAATCAAACGTTGTCCGTAACTGGATGATCATAAAGACAGTTGATGGGTATCTCATGATAACTTGAATTCATATCTATTATTTAATATGATTTCCGATTATTTAACATGTTTATTTATTTGTTTTGGATGATTTTACGCGCAAATTGTGTTTGTTTTGCAGACATTCAATCAGACACGTCATTTGGAGGCAAGAATGCAAAAGGAAGCTTTTAAGGCAAGAAACCAAAGAAAACACAAGAAAAATGACAGAAAAATGCAATTCTACATTTCTGTTGTCAAACGATCGTCTCACTAAGCCAGACGATCGTCTCATTTTCCAGACGCCCAACTTGGCAATGAGTTGATAGTCTCATCCTTTAGTTGGCCATTTAAATTCCAAGACGCTCGCTTTAACTAAATAATTCAGTAACGCAAATTACGCAAACAAAAGCAACAAAAGTCAATCAAGTAGTGATTCTTCCATTCAACATAGAGGATTCTTCTCAATCATAGTCCACCCAGTCTCACAAACTCAGTCAAAAGCCCGTCGAAGTCCAAGCCTTATTTTTCTCAACAAACTCTATCACAACATTTATAAATAGAGTTCTCCGCCATTGCATCGGGAGAGCTTCGATTTACGTCCAATTGCTACTTTTTTTTTATTTCGAAGTTCGCCTTTTATTTTCATTGTTCATTCACATTTATTTCTTTTACCGAACCTCAGTGATAGTTTCCGCCATTAGGAAACTATCACCATTTTTATTGTTTCTAGCCACTGCATTTTCGTTTTTTCGTTCGAGTTTCAAAGTTTGGTTGATTTAGGATATTGCAACTAGGTTTCTTATTTTAATGATATTTCATTTATTTATTATCACATTTACTTACATTATGAAATTTCTCTCCTTCTACCTTTCTTTATTTAGTATGTCAGCTTAAACCGTTAATCGGTATGTAATTGTATAAACCGGAACGAATCCGATAGAATTACGCTAAAACCATAAATTAAGTTATAATCTGGTTTCGATTTCTTGTTTTAATTAACTTTCATTACGAGAGTAAGGGAGTCTAAAAGATTAGGATTAAGACCACGAGAGTGTGAAATTCTAGTTAGATAGCTGAAATCACGCATTAGTTTTAAATACAACGAGAGTGCTTTAAAACTGATTAGAACCTTTAGGTTTCCAAAAAGTATTTCTAACTTGAGTTGATACAACGAGAGCACTCAATTAAACTTAGGAGTATAGTATTAGGCAAGACCACGAGAGTGTGAGTCGAGGACTTTTAAACCGAGAGTTTCCACATAGAGATAACTTAATAAACCTTAACAAGCCAACCCTCTATTGAATTCGCGAAGGAGAAATCAATTACGTACCGATAAATTATATCATTAACTTAATTTAGTTAATTCTTAACCCTTTACAACCTAAAACATCACTTGCCTTAGCTAAACATAGAAACACCCGACTACACTAGGTTGATTATCGAGTCTCTGTGGGATTGATTTCTTTTATTACTACGCGATAGAATGTGTACTTGCAGTTAGTAACTGTTAGACTTAGAAAGTTGCGACCAAGTTTTTGGCGCCGTTGCCGGGGACTTAGATTTAGTCAATAGGGTATTAAGTTGTTGCACCATCTAGACTAGTGCAACAAATTTACCTTTCCTTTGTCGATTGTATGCCCAATACTCGCTCCCGAGGCGAAGACTTAGAACCCCTGATCGACAAAGAAGAATGTTTCATAATTTCGAGACGCCGAACCGAACCCAATGAAACCCTTATTCCTGAAATTATTATATCGGAACAAGTTGAAGAACAAAACATGGCCGAAAATGGAGCACCGCGTTCACTCAAGTCTTATGCGACTCCAAGCTAGATAGAACCGTACAACAGTATTGCCGCACCAGCCATAACCTGAAATGATTTTGAAATCAAACCTTCACTACTGCAAGCTGTACAACAGAACCAGTTTTTTGGAAGTCCGACAGAAGATCCGAACGAACACCTGACGAAGTTCGGATAATACGTAGATACTGTGAAAGAAAATGGTGTAACTCAAGACACAATTAGACTAAGACTCTTTCCGTTCTCTTTAAGAGATAGAGTGTGGGTCTAGTTACAATTGTTACCAACCAACTCTGTTACAACAAGGGAAGAACTGATGAAAGTCTTCTTATCTCGTTATTTCCCGCCAAGCAAAACAGCTATGCTGAGAGCTTATATTAACGGATTTCGACAGAAAGATGCCAAATCACTCTATAAAGCAAGGGAAAGATACAAGCACCTGTTAAGATTATGTCCACACCATGGGTTTGAAAATTGGGTAACCATCATAACCTTCTATAATGGACTTATATACAACACCAGGATGACGATAGACGCTGCTGCGAGCGAAACTCTTATGGATAAACATTACGAAGAAGCCTATAACCTCATTGAAAACATGGATCAGAACCATTGCCAATGGGGAGGAGAAAGAACTCCTGTAGAGAAGAACCATACCAAAGGAGGAATGTATGAATTGAACAGTTTCGATCACGTAAATGTGAAGATGGATGCCGTAGTTCTGAAGATCGATAACTTGACCATAACACCATCAGCCACCGTGTTTGCCATAACTCCAAATTGAGATATTTGTGGAATCTTAGGACACACATCACCAAAATGTCATCTTCTTTCCGGCTTAGCCACAAACCAGGCGAATTATGCTCAAGGAAACCCTTATTCTAACACATACAACCTAGGGTGGAAGAATCACCTGAATTTCTCTTACAAGAATAACAACGCCTTGTATGCGCCGAATCAAGTACCAAACGCACCACCAGGATATCAGAAAGCTGCTGCACCCAATCCTAATGTTCCTAGAAAGTCAAACCTTGAACTGATGATGGAGAACTTCATAGCTACCCAAGATCAAACGAACAAGGATTTCCTAAATCAGAATATCCATACTAGTGAACAGATAAAGCAATTGGTGACCAAGGTTAATGCTTTAGCTACTCATAATAAGATGCTAGAAACCCAAGTTTCTCAAGTAGCTCAACAACAAGCATTAACTGCTGCTCCAACTGGAAATTTTCCTGGATAACCGCAACCGAATCCCAAGGGTCATGCAAATGTAGTTATACTAAGAAGTGGAAAAGAATTGGACGGACCTGCTGATCCTAGAACCGAAAACCCAGCCATGTATAAATAACCTCAACCTCAGAAATCAACTGAGAAAAGCGATAAACCACAGGAAAAGGAAACCAACGAACAAGAGGCTGAGGAAAAGGAAAAACCTTATGTAACTCCGCCACCATATAAACCACCAATTCCGTACCCCCAAGGGTTAACAAATTCTAAAACCATGGTCCAATTTAAGAAATTTGTAGAGCTTCTGAAACAATTAAATATTACCATACCCTTTGGAGAAGCTATAACTCAGATTCCTTCGTATGCTAAATTTCTGAAGGAGATCTTATCCAATAAGAAGAAAATAGGAGAAAACAAAACAATTACATTTACTGCTGAGTGTAGTGCTATTATCCAAAATAATATGCTGACTAAACTGAAGGATCCATGAATTCTCTATTCCTTGTGTAATAGGAAAGTTCGTCATAAACAAAGCTCTATGCGACCTAGGAGCCAGTATAAGCGTTATGCCATTATCTATTTGTAAGAAACTCGATATGGGACAACTTTGACCGACCAAGATGTCAGTTCAGCTAGCCGATCGCTCAGTAAAGTTTCCGATTGGTATTTTAGAAAACGTTCCTGTAAGAATATGCCAGTTCTAAATCCCAAATGATTTCATAATCATGGACATCAAAGAAGATGCTACGACCCCTATCATACTAGGAAGACTGTAACACCCCCTAATTTATTTAACTCTCCGAATAATATTATCTAATACCAATAAGATTTCCGATTTATTCTAAGAAATTTTAATGAAAAACTATTTAGAGTAAATGAAAATTTAAGTTGGATAACTGATATTATTTATGCCGAGGTTTTATTTAAATTAAGGATTTAAGAGACATTTTTGGATACTCTCTATTTTTGGACCCATTGGTAAGAAATTTAAGTTTTATATATTTTGTTTATATAAAAGGAAAAAGAGAGAAAAAAGTTAGTTAGTAAGAAAAAGAAGAAAAAGGAAAGGAAGAGAAGAAGAAATAGAGAAAAACCCTAAAGATTAAAATTCATCATTCTCAATCATCCGTCCGCCAAATCGACTCATTTCTTCCGTAAATCTTCATCTCTCGAGGTGGGTTCATAGTTAGATACTTTTGTTGTAGTTTTGGTTGAGTTTTAAAGTTTATGAGTTTAGGGTTTTTGGTAGAAATCTTGAAAACAAATGATTTAAACGGTTAAAAACTCGATTAAACCTAACTATGTTGCTCAAATTATGCCTATGAATATGTTTAGTGTTGTTTCCTATGTTGGTTGGTGTTTTGGATGATTTTTTGATTGGAATGATAAGTTTCCCGTAAGTTGAGTTTGTTGATCTGGTATAGCTCGCTTAGCGAGCAGGAGCTTGCTCAACGAGAAATGCAAGAGGTTCCTCGCTCAGCGAGCTGAACCCTCGCTCAGCGAGACCTGAAAGTTTCAGTTTTGTTTATAATTCACAACTTTTGATCCGGGCATCTGATTTTAGTGTTCCACCTATCGAATTGAAGCTAAAAATATTTACAAATTGATGATGCCAAAATATGTTATTTTTTCCCGACTTTTACCGTCTTTTTCAAATGACCAAAACCTTGTTAAAATTTGGAAAGTGTGAGTTAATGGAAATAAAGAAAGGTGCGACTTGCGAGGTGTCTAGGTTTCCCTTAAGCTAAAGTGAATCATGAATTATGTATTGTTTTAAGGTCCTCCATAAAGTCTTGATTAAGTCTCTTCGCGGTTACCTTGGGTTTCGCAAGAGCATCCGTAAGGACTTGAGGTACCAGTTGTTTAAATGCGGATTGTGGTTTGATGAGTGTAGGTCACAAATCCTCCATAAGGTCTTGAGTAAGCCTTGAGGTGGGTTGCCCTTAGTCCCACGTGAAGAATACGTAAGGAATTGAGGCGAGTGCTATACTAGTTATGTGTTAATCTTGAGTAAGTCTTGGGGGGGGGGGGGTTACCTTTAGTCCCACGGGAACTATCCGTAAAGATTGAAGAGAGTGTTATGTTGAATCCTCCGTAAGGTCTTGAGTAAGCCTTGATGTGGGTTGTCCTTAGTCCCACGTGAAGCATCCGTAAGGACTTGAGGTAGACGTTTCTCTTATTGTATATTGAGATCATGTGTGGACCTTAGTTCCCCTTTGTTATCGGTCCTTGTGTGAGATGGTTTGTGGAAACTTATGAGATTTATTTAGGAACAAACCCTTAGAGCCGAGAGAACTCTAAGATAGGGAACTCACTGAGATGTTTTATCTCACCCCATGTTGATGTTGTTATTTTAGGCACCTCAGGTTTCGAAAAGGGTAAAGATAAGGCGATTTGATTATCTTTACTTTTTTGATGGCTTTGCCTTCCGCTGTGGACTTTTGAGATCTTCGAATATAGTTCTTAGACTTTTGTATTCCTTTGAACATCTTGTATAATTTATAGCCTTGTTTTAGTACCTTATGTTGTAGTGGCTATACTTATGCAATGTGTTCTAAGAACTTGTGTATTTCAATACCAAACTTGATTTTTATATATGAAAAATATGCTTTGAAGTATGTATATTATATATGGGTATTTTATGGATAAGTATTTTCCGAGTTCCTTGAGAACACAAAAGGAGTTTGAGTTTCAACAATTAAGGAAAGGGAGCATGATTGTGGCCAGTTATGCTGGGAAGTTTGAGAACATAGAGGCCTACTCTAGGCAGGCTATGTATGCCCCTGATGAAAGGTGGAAAATTGACCAGTTCTTGTTTGGATTAAGGGCCGAAATCTCGCATAGTGTCTCGCAACGGGAATTCACTACTTATTCCAAGATGTTGATGCAATGCTATGTTGCCAAGCATAGTCCGAGGAAAGTGCAAACAGAAGCCAGTGCTGGTAGAGCGGTTCAAGGTGAGTGGGGAAGAGCCAATCAATCCTTTAGGCCGATGCCTCAACCCTTCAAAGGGAAAAAGGTGTCGAGTCCTAGATCTAGTGCTCCTCCGCCGTGCTCCAGGTGTCAAAAGAACCATTTTGGAAGGTGTGAGAAGAATGGTGTAATTTGTTATCATTGTCAGAAGGAAGGACATGTTGCTAGGGATTGTCCACAGAGAAAGAATCAGATTCAAGGAAGAGTGTATACTATGGATGCTATAAAGACGAAAAGCGACAATTCTCTAATTGCGGGTAATTGTCTTATTAATGACATTCCATATCTTGTTTTATTTGATTGTGGAGCTACACATTCTTTTGTATCTTCTAGTTGTGTAAAGCAACTCGAATTGAGAGTTTTTCCTTTGTTTCCTCCTATGGTGGTTACTACCACTGTGGACGAAACCGTAGAAACACCCCTTATGTGTGAAAGCTGTACATTGTCGGTGGACGATAGTACCTTCTAGATAGATCTTATTTGATGTCATTTTGGGAATAGACTGGTTGTCTGCGAATTCTGTGTTTATCGGATGCGTAGAAAAGTTGATCCTTATTCCATCCGTAGAAGCCCCTCCGAAGGATGTGCTGACAACTATCTTGGAAGGTACAGTTGGAATGGTAAACTTTTTATTTGAGAATGAGAAGTCTGTTTTATTAGTCCTTACTAAGGAATAGAGTAATGGTCCGCAAATTCTGAATATTCCTATAGTTTGTGAGTTTCCAGAAGTTTTCCCCCCGAGGATGTCACTTCCTAACCTCCTGTAAGAGAAGTTGAATTCTCAGTTGACCTGATACCGGGGACGACTCTTATATCCGTTTCCCCTTATCGGATGACACCACTCGAGTTGAAAGAATTAAAGGATCAATTAAAGGATTTGATGACAACATTTTGTGAGACCAAGTGTTTCACCGTGGGGAGCTCCTATTTTGTTGGTAAAGAAGAAGGACGATGGTATGCGGATGTGTATTGATTAACGTAAGTTAAACAAGGTTACTATCAAGAATAAGTATCCCTTGTCGAGGATAGACGATCTCTTAGATCAATTGAAAGGAGCCTGTGTGTTCTCGAAGATTGATTTGAGATCGGGTTATCACCAAATCCGTGTGGAGAGTTCTGATGTGCCAAAGACCGTGTTTCGAACCCGTTACGGTCATTACAAATTCCTAGTGATTCCTTTCGGTGTGACGAATGCTCCAACTGTCTTCATTGACTACATGAACCAGATATTTCAAGCTTACTTGGATCAGTTTTGTAAACACCCCAAATTTTCCCTCACTAAGTTCACACCATGGCTTGTGATCTTTCATATTTTCATTAGTTTAATCATATCATATCATGTTGCATTTTTGCCTCACTGCATTAGTTCAAGTCATCTGCATCTAGGGTTTGTGAGCTGAGCAATCCAAAGATCCATTTGAGCCACTCTAAAGGCCATCAATCATTTCAAGAGGGTCCATGTATGTTCAATCATCATATTTTATCCTCCAAAGATCAAGGAAGTCAAAGAATCACAAGAACTGGCAAAGCATGGAAGCAGAGCCAGGGTGTAACTGCACAGATGACCTGAAATTAGGGTTTTGGTTTAAGAGGCCATAACTCCAAATTTTTTGGTCATTCTTGTTTCTAATGGTCTCAATATGTTATGAGGATCATGCATACCAAGTTTGATGAAGAAATTCATTATGGAAGTCATCTGATCACTGGGTAGCTTCTTGAGCAAGTCAGAGCAAAATATGGGCATCTGAGGCCCCCCAACATGGAACCAAAGTGGATTTTTCATCAAATTGAAGTTATATGGTATTTATTTGATCATTTAAGTGCTTGGAAGTTCACAAATTTGAAGAAAAATAAGCTAAACCAAAAGTTGCCAAAAATAGAAATGACTTGTAATGTAAACTTTCCATTTTGGGAAAGTTTTTCAACCTCCTCTTTCTCAACCAAAAATGCTTCAAATGAAAAATTATTGGTAATGAAAGTTGTAGATTGGATCATTCCCTTTTCAAAAAGTACTAGAACAAGATCTAATTCATTTTGGAACTCAAGTTATGGCTTGTCAAAGTTGGCAAAAATCACATAAATTTCAAAAATGCACCAAAGAGGGATTTTTGCAAAAACCTCTTGCCAAGATATTTTGTGACTTCAAACACACTTCTAAGCATCATGCAAACATTGTTCAATGTCTAAAACTCAGAATTGCCCAAAGAATCTCAAGTTTTCATGCCTTACCCATGAAGAAATATCAAAAGGGCCAAACTTTGTCAAAATTGCAAAACACCCCATAACTTATTTCCCACATGCTGAAGTGCCTCAAAGTGAATTCCATGGACCTCCTTGATCCTTGCTGAACCAGACACCCCATTGTACCACCTCTGAACCAGCCCATACCTCAAGGACAAGAACTTTTGACTTTTTTTGCAAGAAGGCCATACCAATCACAATAGGGCACAACCACTCCACAGACCTATCACAAGTTGATATGTGGATCAAACCCAAGCCATAACACACAAGAACACAAGCTGAAAGCTCAGATTGCCCAAGTTACCAAAAACTCTCCCTCTTGCAAAAACCATCGAATCTCATAACTCAGCCACCCATTCTTCAAACAAACACCACCATTCATCTCTAAATCATTCACTGACCCAAAACCACCCATCAAAACAGCCAAGAACACACCATAAGCCAAATACGATTTTTGACCAGTGGAGCACAAACTCACAAACCAGCCTTCCTCAAAGCTCTCCAAGCATCAAAGCTTCTTCAGGGAGGTCATTGGAGGCATTTTGCACCAAGGAAGCAGCCAGAAAGCTCAAGGGTTGAAAGCTTCATCTCAGGTAGCCATTCAAATTAATTTTTCCAGAACCTTTATTTTATGTTACTAAATGATTAAGCATGTTCCCCTGAGTACACTGAACTTTGTATTTTTGAAAATGGTGGAGAGATGAGTATTTGCTAAGCTTCTGAAATTTTTGCCATCTTTGATGTTTCCTTCGAATCTTGAGTTTGAGTGAAAAGAAATTTGTTTTGAGGGTGGATTTGATCTTAGGAGAGTGAGAGGAGTGAATCTGGAGCTTTAGAGCTCCAGAAAAGACCTAGGGAAGAAGTTACAAGTTTTCAGGTGAGGGGGTCACCGGAGAAGACGACCGAAGCTCTTCTCCAGTGACCTGAAAGTCATTAAGTGTAAATTAGGGTTAGGGTTTTGGTTTGAATTGAGACCCTTGGATCTGTCTCTCCCGCGCGCATTGTGTGGTCCAGATTAGGTCATTAGGATTAATCTGTGATTAAAAAATTAATTAATTAGGATTAATAGGATTTTAATGCTGACCCTTAGATCACACGCCAAGTCTTCCCTCCATCTCCAGATTTGAATGTGAGCCACAAGATCAGTTGACCAGCCCTTTTATTTCATTTTTTAATTCATTTTTCTTATTTATTTTGTACGAATTATTTAAAATAGTTAAAAAATGCCAAAAATATTTTTATTCAACATTTTAATTCCAAATAATTTTCTCAACCCAAAAATATTTTTATTTTTAATTTTTGCATTAAAAAAGCATTTTTTAGACATTTAATTGTTTATTTTAATTAATTAATGAAAATTAATTAATTAAAATATCATTTAGGTTTCTAAAAAATCCCAAAAAATTCACATTGCATCTTTAAACATTTAGAGACATTTTCATACAATCCAGACAAATTTCTTTTTGGTTTTGAATCATTTTGACACTTTTTCTTTGAATTTAGGGTTCATAAAATCCCATTTTTGAACCTTAACTTCAAGAATTATTTTCTGCCTAACCAAGAATGGTATGACCATGGTTCTTTTTGCATTGATCTTCATTTGACATGTAGTTTCTAACATAATTTTGTCATAAATGTCTTCTGCATTTTTGATTTGATTTGCATTTTTTCCCTTTAGGTACCTTAAAACCCTAGATAACTTAGAAAAATCATAACTTCCTTAGGGTTAGGAGTTTGGTCTTCTCCTTTGGGGTGTGAAATCATATGGGGTTAGGATTCTCTTGATTGCATTTTAAATTTTTTATCTTTTCATTTGCTTCTGTTTTTGAGTTTTGCATCTCATGTTGCATGAAAACCCTAATTTCTCATCCTCATTTGCTTACCTCTTGCATGTGTTTGCACTCATGAACTTTCCATGGCATTTATTGCATCCACATGACTTCTAAGATATCTTAGGACACATTAGAATCATGTTTGATCATTGCATCATCCATTTTCCATGTTATGCATTCCTTTCATTTCATGTGCATTCATGGACTTTCATGCTTCTTACATGCTTCCTTTGCATTCTTATCTCTTGTATGATCATTCACAACTCTTGGCATACATTTGCATCATCTCATAGCATCATTTACATCATTAATGTGCTTCTGGTTTTGGTGTGTACCCTTGCATTCATTTCATTTTCACTTCATTTCTTCTTTATGCTAACTTTTAAGGTGGTAAGTGCTTTGAGAAGTGAATTTGCCTTCACCTCTCACAATCTCTTCTCATCTCTCTTATGCATTCATTGCTGCATTTTGTGTTGTCTTAGAGTGAGCTTGCTCATTCATGTTCCCTCTTCACTTTCCTTTTTCAAGTAACTTATCTTCTTAAGTAAAGTAAGTTAACTTGTTTCTTCTCCTCCTCCTTTTATCTGCTTCTTCCTTGGTGGCTCTTCTTGAAGATCTCTTGCAAGCCTCATGAACCCTAGGAATACCCAAGCATGTTAACAATTAGGGTTTGATTATTCCCCCATTAGTTTTACCTTTGTGTCATCTTTTGTGTCTTCTCTTCTTATCTCATAATCAGGGACTAAACCTTTAAGGTTTTAAGGCTTTGTGATTAAGATTATGCGTGCATCTTTCTCTTAGGATGGAGTGTATAATCCTAATCCTAAGTGTTAAACCCTTAATGTGTTTAAATCCTTTAATCAATTCATCTAATAATCACTAAGACAATAAGCTTGTAACTTAGGCCTTGCATTAGGGTTCTAATTCTTCCTTAATTGGTTAAGAAGGACTAACCCTAGTGTTAATGGACAAGTCCTCCTCAAGTTGTATTACAAACCATAAAATCCACTTCTTAATCTTACCATTAACTAAAATCCACTCTAATAAAGGTTTTGTTTTGTCATGAGGTTAATCCCTAATCATGGATTAAGTTGAGGAGCCTTCCTCAACTTAAATGTTCTCATCTATTATCCTTCTATTACGATGGTGTAATGAGTTCATTAAATCTTTGATTATGGCTTAAACTCATTACTTAACACTAAACAAAAACTCCTAAAACATCTAAATAACCCCAAGTAGGTTAATGATCTTAATCCTACATCATGGTGACTAAGTGTGAGGTGTTTACTTCATGCTTAAGGTATTCTCATTACCCCTAATCAGAGGGAAGATGTGATGAGTTTACTAACCCTTGGTTTAGGCTTAAACTCATTTTCTTATGACAAACCACAAAAAAGTAATAAAAGATTGAAAACACAAAAACAAACAATAATCGTCTCCTTCGGGATTCTTTTCTCACCTCATTCACTCATAAACGAGAACTCGCTTCTTCCGTCTAATGCAAGATAGTTAGAACCTGAGCCAGACAGGTCATACACTTGAGCATAGACCAGCAAACAGTTCATCAGTCAATTTACCTTTCAGTCTCTTTGAGTCGAACTACGGTGTTCTGACTTCCTCAGTGCACGAGAGGATACGTAGGCATAACGTAACTGTTATCGAACAAAAGTCTCTATTTATTACCCTTCCTCCAGCATTATTCTTTTAAGCCTCATTGTCTTGAGCATTCCACTCTTTTCTTACACTAACACTCCTTTCCTTCACTTCACTTTCTAGCACTGACACCTGTACATCCTTTTCCAGCTTTTACACACAGATAACACTGACACTACCCCCTTTAAACACAATCTTTCTAGCGTGGATCCCGTCGAGTACGACGGACAATCTGGGTGCTAATACCTTCCCAGGTTGTAACCAACCCCGTTTCTCAGTTTCTCTAGTTCGCGACCGTCTTATCCATGTCTTCCTAGGTTTATGCAGCATTACCTTTCCTTCGGGATAAAAATGCCTAGCTGGCAACTCTTTTCACTTCATCTTCATTTCTCCCTTCGCCGACCGTTCGCGTATGTACTCCTCTTGGCCATGTGTCATTTGGTGGGAGCGACAGCTTGGCAACTCTGCTGGGGACCCTTATATTGCAACCAGGGCTTCTGGTTCTTTTTGTGGGTTCCTCCTAGAGCTTGTTTGATTTGTGTTTACTGGGGTGTTATGTGCTAATTGTGTTTATTTATTTTCTTTATTTATTGCTTTATGTACAACTTTATTTACTGCTTTCTTTACAGTTTTTTATACATCATACTGTCATTATCATTGCTGGATCTGGTTTCTGTTTTGGTGGGTGGGGTTTCACTGAGTGATTAAGGTCCTATACCTAGGACCTGAGTGACACCTAGGCTAGAGTGGTTCATATTCTTTCCAATTCCATTTTGGTCTAGTGCGGGAATATGAAACACGGTTCAAATGTGGGTTTCTTCTTGAGAACTCTGTGCTACGGATTTCCTGTAGTGCTAGGGCTATCTGGGAAGCCTGCTAAGTCTGGATGACCTTTATTTTGACCTTCAGAATCTGGGGTGAACTAGAGGAGGATACTTTATGGTTATTGTAAACACTGTACCTCCGGGTTAGAAATGTTTACACTTCTCATAACTGATCCAAGTCTAAGGATCTTTGTTCTTGAACATTACATGTGAGGGGGTTGGGTTGTTTACAGGTTTGCAGGAACCCTTGGCCACATCATACCCTGTTACTGTTTTGTTTAAGAATACTTCACTTTGGACAGTTCTTGTGATTAACCCTGGACATGTGACTCTTTATTTGAGTCCCCCACCTTGGTTGCTGGATTTCTGAGCCTCCATCCGGACCTTTGAACATACATGGACCTTATACCAAGACAGATAATCAGATCCAGCTCTTGATCATAAACCCTTGCATATCATTTGCATATATCATCATTGCATCATTTAACATTTGTTTATTTGTTTTTCAGGGTATCCATCATATTATACTTGGTTTGGTTTTGACCCCTTCTATTTCTTAGACCTCTGCTTTAGCTATCTCCTTCAGCACCTCCTTCAGTCTGTCAGAGACTCACCTGCATCAGTCTGTCAGAGACTTATCTCTAGCATTTCAATCTGTGATCTTCATCAACATTTGTCTTCATCTTCTTCATCAGTACTCATGGATGTTCCAAGGAAAAGCAACATATCTTACCACTTTTTTGAGCCCATATTGACTGGTATCAGGCAAGTCCAGTCACTTATCACACCTGACCATATCCCACTATTTAGAGAGCACTATGGGGGTATTTTGGACATGGTTATGGATCTTGATTCTTCTCAGAGAAGCATGATCCACACATGCTTGCAGTTTTATGACCCTCCCCTCAGATGCTTCACCTTTCCAGACTTTCAGATAGGGCCTCTGTTGGAAGAGTTTTCTTTGTTGATTGGAGTTCCTGTCAGAGGAGGGATCCCTTTTAACCCAGAGATGACTGCTCCCAAAAGTGAAGAGATAGCAAGGGCATTGCACTTGGAGCCTGCCCTTATTGAGCAAAACATGACAACAAAAGCTGGGATTCCTGGCTTACATTTGGACTTCTTAATTTCTCAGGCCACCCTGAAGGCTGCATTGGGAGAATAGAGGGCAGTCTATGCACTATTAGCCCTCAGCATATATGGGGCTATATTGTTTGCAGATGAGCCCAAATTTGTGAGTAAGAATGCCATCCACTTGTTTCTGCTGAGGAACCCAGTGCCTACATTGCTAGGGGATTTTTACTACTCCATCCATCAGAGAAATGAAAAACAAAGGGGGAAGTTGGTCAGATGCTGTGCTCCCTTGTTCTACTCTTGGCTACTCAGACACCTGCCTAAATCAGATGCTTTCTTGAACCCACACCATCAGAAGAATTGGGCCAAAAGGTTCATTGCCTTAACATCAGATGATATCAGATGGTGCACCCAGAGCACCAAAGGCAAGGATATTATTACCAGCTGTGGACAATACCTTAATGTGCCTTTAATAGGAGTAAAAGGTTGCATCAACTACAACCCTTTGCTATTTAAGAGACAATTGGGATATGCCTTGGTTCACCCTCCCAAAGGACAGGATTTAGCTGAGACCCTATACTGTGAAGTGCAACCTAATTCAGCTGTTTGTCAGGCAAGCTGCCTGGGTTTGGGACAACATCCAGATCAAAGGGACAACCATCCTTGGAAGATGTGACAATGTTGCTTCAGCCCAGTATTCTGACTGGTCCCGTACTAGAGCTCAGATCACCAGGATGCGTTTCACCTTGGAAGACACACCTGGACCTTCTACAGTATAGCCTACAACAACTGTTAGCCTGGAGGAATTTGAAAAGCTGAAAGAGAGGAATAATCAGCTATCTAAGGCCTTGAAGAAGACTCTTTGGGAAAGAAATGACGGTCGTCTGGACATTGAAAGATTGGAAAGACTCAAGACTGAGCATCTGACCAAGATTGAAAGGACAAATGACTACATAAGGAAAGCAAGAGCCGGGGAACAGATATTGAAGAATGCCTGCAAGGAGGCCAAAATTCAAAAAGCTAGGGCTGAGCATTACCTGGAGGACAACCAGGCTAGGTGGATCAGGATCACCAAAGCCCGTGCACAAGAAGACCAGAGGACTCAGGCCAAGATTGAGCAGCTGGAGGCCAATGAGAAGAAGCAGCAGGAAACTTTGCTGGCAGCCCAGAAGGAAATATCAGAGTTAAAACTCCGGGCGGGGTTAAAGAGATCAAAGGATCAGGACATGCATAAGAAGCTGACCAATGCCATTGCTACCAGGAACCTCCTCATTAGGACCATTACAGAGCAGCCAGCTGGTCCGGTGACTGAGGCACTCCTGAAGGAAGTCAGGGAAGATGACTATGGATTGGATGTCCGATTCCTCTTTGCTTGTATTTCTTTTCTTTTGATGTACTTTTTCTTTTGATTGTTGTATTTTTGACCCACCATGGGCATGTATTGTAAACAGACTATGTATTTTTGTCATTTGTAATATATCAGTTTGTTTTATTTTGGTGGGATTCTTTTCTCAAAGCATCTCCTCGAGGCCTGGAAAGGTCAAAACCAAAAACCAAACCGGATACCTTGGAAAACAAATAAGCATACTGCATTGCATACTAACACTTTCTTTGTTTTGTAGGTTTTTGTTTATTTTTTTTGTTTCTCACTTTGTTGTGCTTTCAGGAAACATTGCTCGTCGCAGAGTGTTCCCTGTCAACCGCACACACCGGTACCCAACGCGTAACAACCTTCCAGGCATTCAGATGGATCAGGTACAGCAGGACCTGAATGAAGTAAGAAATCAAATGGAATACGAAAGGGTCGAGATGAGAAACCAAATGACCCAGTTTATGGCTGTGATGACTGGCTTAGCCCAGAGCCAAGAGAGGCTAAGAGAGCTGGTAGAAAGACAGACACCTGAAGAGCCCCACCTTGGAACAGGAGGAACCAGCAATAATGAACGAGGGCAGCCTCGTATCGACCCACCAGATTATGGGCCCCATTTGAACCCAGATGTTAATGGCACAAGGAATGTTCAAGGTAATACTGCTGGGGGCAGAATCCTGCAAGAGGATCCCCAAGAAGAACAATTCACTGTTATTGGGGCTGGGGATGAAGTGTATGACAGAAGACTGGATGTGATTGTTGAAAAGCTGAGGTCTTTGGAGTCCCAAAATTCTTTAGGCTTTGACGTAATTGATATGGGGCTGGTAGATGGGGTGAGGATTCCCCACAAATTCAAACCCCCATGCTTTGAAAAATATAATGGTACCTCCTGCCCGCCTACGCATCTGCAATCCTTCTTAGGGAGACTCAAGGCTTATACCATGGACGAGAAGTTATGGATGTTCTATTTTGAGGACAGCCTGACTGGAGCATCCAGAGAATGGTATTCGCATCTGACAAGGGCCACTATAAGATGTTGGAAAGACTTGGCCGAAGCCTTCATCCGGAAATACCAGTACAACCTAGACATGTCCCATAATAGAACTCTTCTAATGGGCATGTCTCAGTCTTCAAGGGAAAGCTTTCGGGATTATGCTCAGAGGTGGAGACAGCTTGCTGCTGCTGTCCAGCCACCCATGTCAGAAAGAGAGATGGCTGACATGTTTATGAATACCTTGCAGGGAACTTATATTGACAGACTTGCTGCTTTCTCTTCCACCAGTTTTGCCGATGTAGTTATAGCTGGTGAGAGAATTGAAAGTCTTTTGAAAATGGGCAAAATCTCTGACAATGGTGCAAGTTCCTCCAACAACCCAAGAAAACCTTTTGCAGGACCCCGAAGGGCAGGTGAAACAAATGCTATCCATATAGGCAGGGGCAGACCCCAGTATTCTCAAAGATCAATAGCAGCTGTAACCATCCCGACTCCAATTCCACAACAACCACTTTTTCCTCAACAACAACATCAACAACAACATCACTATCAGTAACAATCCCATTTTCTGCAACAAAGAACGTACAACAACAATAACAACAACAACCAACAACAACGCCCTTTTCAACAGAGACCATCTCAGGAAAATAGGGTGATTGATCCCTTCCCTATGCCTTATGCCACTCTACTGCCACAACTCCTGAAGCTCAACCTGGTTGAGTTAAGGATGTTGGCTCCACCAGATCCTCTCAATCTCCCAAAGAATTATGATGCTAATTCCAGGTGTGCCTTTCACTCCAACGCACCGGGTCACAATACTGAGAAATGTAGAGCCTTGCAAATGAAGGTTCAAGATCTGGTCGATTCCAAAGCTCTCAATTTCGCACCTCCTCCGAATGTTAATAGGAACCCTATGCCTAATCATGGTGGGCCCATGATTAATGCCATAGAAGAGGACCAACCATCTGCACTAATTGATAATGTTGCACAAATTCAAACACCGTTGGCAGAAGTTAAGGTTCAACTCTTAAGATGCCAAGTGTTCCCGGGCTGTGGGGCCTGCTGCGAATCGTGCAAAACTGCTGTTATTGGTTGTGAGAGGCTAAGGTTTGGCATGGATGGCCTCATCAGAGACGGAATTTTGCAAATTACCACAACGGCTCTTTCTTCAGCAACAATGGATTCTCCTACAACATCAACAATTCTTTCTTCAGAGATATCCGATCCTCCTACAACTACAACGACTATCATTCCCACTGATTCATCCACAACTCCAGCAATCACTCCATCCATTATTTCAACAGATCAAAGTTCAGCAACATTAACTTCTACAACATCAGCACTCCTCGTATCAACGAAATCACCTACAACACCAACAATCACTAATGAAGATGTCTCAATGGTCACAATCTATTATGACCCGGCAAAGTTCGTCCCAACAACAATTTCCAACAACAAACTGCAACACCTCCTGTCAGATCTCCAGTCACAATCTATTATGACCCGCATACCATCACAGTTCCTTCCGCTGCGACAATCAGTCCGGTTACCATTTCGGTGCCTAGACCTGTTCCTTATGAAAGCAGTAATGCCATACCTTGGCACTATGGTTCTGATCTCTACTACGACGGAAAGAAGATCACTCTAGATTCAACAACCTCTCCACCACAAATTGACAATATTGGGGGAGGCGGAGGCTTCACCAGAAGCGGACGCCTTTTTGCCTCACAAACACCAAGACCCAATGCTGAAGCAGAAGCTGCTGCTAAGGCAAAAGGGAAGAATGTGGTACTGGAAGAGCCAACTGATAAAGAAACTCCGAAGACGTCTTTTGAACTAGAAGTGGACGTGTTTATGAGAATAATTAAAAAGAGTGATTACAAGGTGGTGGACCAGCTTCATCAGACACCCTCCAAAATCTCTATATTATCATTGCTAATGTGTTCCGAAGCCCACAGGAATGCATTGTTGAGAGTCCTGCACGCAACATACATGCCGGAAGAGATTACAGTTAATCAGATGGAAACGGTGGTTGCGAATGTTAACACCAGTCATGGACTGGGCTTCACAAATGCTGATCTAACGACAGAGGGATGCAATCATAACAAGGCTTTACATATCACCTTAGAATGCAAAGGTGCTGTTCTTTCTCATGTACTGGTAGACACTGGGTCTTCACTCAATGTCCTCCCAAAGAAAGCTTTGGTGAAGCTGGAGTATGATGGTTTGGCTTTACGTCCAAGTAAATTGGTGGTGAGAGCATTTGATGGCTCTAAGAGATCGGTACTTGGAGAGATTGATTTGCCTGTGTTGATTGGCCCACAGACCCTTAAAACTACCTTCTTTGTGATGGACATACAACCGGCCTATAGCTGTTTGTTGGGTAGACCCTGGATTCACGCTGCTGGCGCTGTTACATCTACCCTTCACCAGAAGTTAAAATTTGAGTGGGAAGGCCAAATCATCACAATCTGCGGGGAGGAAGACATTTTCGTTAGCCAGCTGGCTACTTACAAGTATATATAGATGGATGGGGAGATCCATGAGACTATGAGTAAGGGGTTTGAGGCCCTTAACATCAATGAAGCAACTGCTGTGTCTGGAACTTCCATCACTTCATATCAGCAAGCCCAGAAGGTTGTTGAGGAGGGTACCGCTCAAGGCTGGGGCAAGTTGCTGCCAGTAGAAAAGAAAGAAGACAGATTCGGGTTGGGTTACAGACCAACTCGACAAGATCAACCAGAGGCTGCAATGGAGCCCAAATTTGTCAGCGGGGGAATGCTTACCCCGGATGCTGTGAACAGTTTGGAAGACGAGGAAGAAGACGAACGCAACCTGGAAAACTGGATACGTCCAAGGATCCCGGGGAACCAAGTCTCAAACTGGTCTTCCCAGGAAATTATAAGAGTTACTCCTGCAGAGTAATTATTATTTCCTGTCTTTTAGCATGCATCAAGTCCTGCATCTTGCCCAAGATGTCAGGACTCATTTTGTAATCGGGCCATCTTGTATTTTGTGCAAACGGTCAATTAATGAATATCAAGACATCTTTTGCAAACAAGTCTCTTTTTCGCTCACTATTTTTCATTTTTCATTTTTTGTACAAAACAATAAAGTGGAAATGTTTTCGAAACAATAACTTCATTTTCACTTTTTCTAAACAAGATAAAACTGATCACTAAAATGAACCAATCTAAACCCTTGCAGAGGATGCCCTCCAGACTGCACCGATAACGACACTGCTATGACTTTGTATGACTTCGACAATCCGATTAATCAAGCCGATGAAGGGGTTGAAGAAGATTATGAGCTACCTGAAGAGCTAGCCAGGTTGTTAAGGCAAGAGGAGAAGGTTATCACTCCTCATCAGGAGGAGGTGGAGACAGTTAATCTTGGTACCTAAGAAGACTCGAAAGAGGTAAAGATCGGGGCCCGTCTGCAAGATTCAGTGAAGGAACAACTTATTGACATGCGTCGAGAGTATGTTGATGTTTTTGCTTGGTCTTATCAAGATATGCCAGGTCTGGATACCGACATTGTTATGCACAAGCTGCCTCTAAAGGAAGACTGTCCTCCAGTAAAACAGAAGCTACACCGTACTCGCCCGGATATGGCCATGAAGATAAAAGAAGAGGTGCAAAAATAGTGGGACGCCAGTTTCCTTGCTGTAACTAGTTACCCGCCGTGGGTTGCTAACATTGTACCAGTGCCTAAGAAGGATGGCAAAGTACGGATGTGTGTGGATTACCGGGATCTGAACAGAGCTAGCCCGAAGGATGACTTCCCATTACCTCACATTGATGTATTGGTCGACAATACGGCTCAGTTCTCAGTATTCTCCTTCATGGATGGATTTTCAGGATATAATCAGATCAAGATGTCACCGGAAGACATGGAGAAGACAACTTTCATCACACCCTGGGGCACATTCTGTTATAATGTAATGCCATTTGGACTGAAGAATGCCGGAGCCACTTATCAACGGGCTATGGTGACATTATTCCACGACATGATCCACAAAGAAATTGAATGTTATGTGGATGACATGATTGCCAAGTCCCTCACAGAAGAAGACCACCTGGTGAATCTGTTGAAGCTATTCAAGCGTCTGAGAAAGTATCAGCTGAAGCTAAACCCCAACAAATGCACATTTTGGGTACGTTCCGGTAAGCTGCTGGGATTCATTGTAAGTGAAAAAGGAATTGAAGTTGATCCTGACAAAGTCAAAGCCATTCAGGAGATGCCTGCACCAAAGACAGAAAAATAAGTTCGGGGGTTCTTAGGTAGATTGAACTACATTTCAAGTTTCATATCTCACTTTACTGCAACCTGTGAGCCCCTATTCAAGTTGTTAAGGAAAGAACAAACAGTCAGATGGAATGAAGACTGCCAGAAGGATTTTGACAAAATCAAGGAATACTTACAAGAACCTCCAATCCTTATGCCTCCAGTTGAAGGAAGACCTCTAATAATGTACCTGATAGTATTAGAAGGATCAATAGGGTGTGTGTTGGGCCAGCATGACGAGTCTGGTCGAAAAGAGTATGCAATATACTACCTAAGCAAAAAGTTTACCGACTGTGAACAACGTTATTCACTGCTCGAGAAAACTTGCTGTGCTTTAGTGTGGACTGCTCGCCGACTAAGGCAGTATATGTTGACCCACACAACCTTGTTGATCTCCAAGATGGATCCAGTCAAGTACATATTTGAGAAGCCAACACTTACCTGAAGGGTTGCAAGATGGCAAATGATTCTAACAGAGTATGGCATTCAGTACACATCTCAAAAAGCCATCAAAGGCAGTGTACTGTCTGACTATCTGGCTGAGCAACCCATTGATGATTACCAGCCTATGAGATTTGACTTCCCTGATGAAGACATCATGATCATAAAAGCAAAAGATCATGAAGAGCCTGTTCACACTGAAGGGCCTGACCCAGAAGAAGAATGGACAATGATGTTTGATGGGGCTGTCAATATGAATGGTCGTGGAGTTGGTGCAGTACTCATCACACCTAAGGGAGTTCACATGCCTTTCTCGGCAAAACTCACCTTCAACTGCACTAACAAAGAAGCTAAATATGAAGCCTGTATCATGGGTCTTGAGGAAGGCATTGACCTTAGGATCAAGACTTTAACTATATTCGGAGATTCAGCTCTGGTAATCAATCAGACCAACGGCAAATGGTACACTTACCAGGAGCATCTAATTCCATACCGGGATTATACGAGGAGATTACTGACTTTCTTCACCACAATCAAACTTGAGTATATCCCTCAAGATGAAAATCAGTTTGCAGATGCTCTGGCTACCATTTCCTCCATGATCAAAGTTCAAGCTGCCAACTTTGTGCCTCAGATTTCAGTATCCAGACTCGACAGACCAGCATACATATTCTCAGTAGACATTGCTAAAGATGATAAGCCTTGCTTCTATGACATCAAATGCTTCTTAGAGGATCAAACATACCCACCTGGGGCATTGTCCAATGATAAGAAGACATTAAGAAGGCTGGCTGGTAGTTTCTTCCTGAATGCTGATGGCTCCTTGTACAAGAGAAACTTTGACATGGTGCTTCTCAGATGTGTTGATAAGAAAGAGGCAGACTTGCTGATGCACGAGGTGCATGAAGGATCCTTTGGTACCCATGCTGAAGGACATGCAATGGCTAGAAAATTGCTACGATCAGGCTATTACTGGATCACAATGGATGCAGACTGTCGTGCTTATGCCAGAAAGTGCCACAAATGCCAGATTTATGCGGACAAAGTGCATGTGCCTCTGAATCCTTTGAATGTGATGTCTTCACCTTGGCCTTTTGCCATGTGGGGCATTGACATGATTGGAAAGATCGAACCGACTGCTTAAAATGGCCACAGATTCATCCTGGTAGCCATTGATTATTTCACAAGGTGGGTTGAAGCAGCTTCGTATGCAAATGTCACCAGGCAAGTGGTAGCCCGATTCCTGAAGAGAGACATCATCTGTCGGTATGGAGTACCCGAGCGAATCATTACTGATAATGGTTCCAACTTGAACAATAAAATGATGGCAGAACTGTGCCGGGACTTCAAAATCCAACATCACAACTCTTCTCCTTACAGGCCAAAGATGAATGGCGCTGTTGAGGCGGCTAACAAGAATATCAAGAAGATTGTGCAAAAGATGGTGGTCACATACAAAGACTGGCATGAAATGCTACCATTTGCCTTGCATGGGTACCGTACCTTAATCAGAACATCCACTGGGGCAACACCGTATCAGCTTGTATATGGTATGGAGGCAGTCTTACCTGTTGAAGTTGAATTACCCTCCTTGCGGGTACTGATGGACGTCAAGCTGAACGAAGCAGAATGGGTCCGATCTCGATACAATTAACTGAATCTGATCGAAGAAAAGAGATTAGTCGGAATCTGTCATGGGCAGTTATATCAGAAAAGAATGAATAAAGCCTTCGATCAGAAAGTCAGGCTTCGGGAATACCAAGTAGGAGATCTTGTGCTGAAAAGACTCCTCCCTCCTTATACAGACCATAAGGGCAAATGGACTCCGAATTATGATGGTCCATTCATAGTAAAGAAGGTCTTCTCTGGTGGAGCACTGATGCTCACTACTATGGATGGTGAAGATTTTCTGTCCCCTGTAAATTCAGATGCAGTTAAAAAATACTTCGCATAAAGTGACCCGCTGGACATAATGACAGAATGTAAGTCCAGGCAAAAATAGGGCATCCCGGCGAGTCAAAAACAGAATAAAAGACTCAGGCAAAAATAAGGGAAAAATATAAAAAATGTACACCCGCTGAGTTGAAAAGTCGCATTGGATAGCTCAGGCAAAAATGGGTATCCCGGTGGATTGAAAACCCGAAAGGGCGATCCACGCAAAATAAGGGAATAAGCGAACAACTGCATTCTGAATTCGTCTGTATCGCTCACAACATGGCAAACTTCGAAAGGTTAAAGCATCGGTCAGAATCAGTCTCCTTCAGAAAGCAAGATGAGAAGAACGTCAAGGTCATACGGGTCAGAGGAAAGGAAAGCTTGCTAAAGCGTCGTCATCATTGCCAGCATCTTCATTTTTCTCAATTTGTAACACTCTCCTCATTTCAGGGGATCTGTTTCTTTGACTGTATTTGCCAATTCAGGGCACCCAAATTAATAAAATCAGAGTTTTCAGTCACACTTTGCCTGGTACATTTTATTTCATTTGCAGAAATGTCCGATATCCTTGATAAAACGTTTGCATAAAAACCGATGTGCCTTTCTAATCACATGCTTGCAGGAAATATATTTTTTACTTCCAGGAATGTCTAGCTCCTATGACGGAATCTGGTAAGGGATACCTCGGGATACTGGCGCGTTTCTTTGTTATAACAGGATTGCAGGTATTCAGAGCGCAACATGGGGGCATGAAAGGTTTTCCCCGGCAAGGTCGCCAAAATCATTATTTCCTCAGCACGTCCTCCAAACAACACTGTAAGTGTTTTCTCCCCATCAGAGTTACCAGACATCACTTTTCCAACACATTTTCAGAAGGTGCTCATTTCTCCAGCTGAGTTGTTAGATATCATCATCCTCAACAGGATACCCATAGAAGTCTCTAGGAGGACCGTTCAGTGGCTTTCCCTCCCAACAGAGTACTAGACAGGGAACCTTCTCCCCACAGAGCTCCAGCCTCCTTCCGAAGGAGCGATGTCTGAATGACCGTGTCATACTCTCCCCAGCAAATTGAACACTCGTCTGTGTCTCACTCATGCTTATTTTTTACCCATACAAATACTCGTCCGTATCTTGTATGCACCACTTATTTCCCCTCAGATTCAACACTCGTCCGTGTTCTTTGTTAACCAGTTGGTACTCGTCTGTACCATCATCTCTGAACATGCGTCAGCGTTTATTTCTACCGATACTCGTCCGTATCATCATCTTAAAGATGCTCGTCCGCATCTTTAATCCATACACAGTGTCAAACACTTATACCTTTCATTTCTTGGATGTAAACACTCGTCCGTGTTTGCTATTCCCCAACGAAGTCCCCAACAAAACTTCTTTTTCTATCTGACATTCGTCCTATGTCATGATACTTTCGGCAGTCGTACCCTTCCAGGTGATCGTCCTTCACCTTTGGATGACCGTCCCTCATCTTTCTCCCAGCGGAGTCTCCATTATTGGAACCCTTTTATATTCGGCATTCGTTCTATGTCGTGATATTTAGCAGCCGTCCCCTGCTAGGTGATCGTCCTTCACCTTCTTGATGATCGTCCTTCATCATTTTATCCGATGGTCGTCCCCATCGTTGATCTTGTTATCTGACATTCGTCCTATGTCACGATAAACCCCGAGAGCAGCTGTACCCTGCTAGGTGATTGTCCTTCACCTCTTGATGTCCGTCCTTCATCATGCTTATCCGATGGTCGTCCCCATAGTTGACTTTTTCTATCCGACATTCGTCCTATGTCGTGATAAAGAGCAGCCGTCCCCTGCTAGGTGATCGTCCTTCACCTTTGATGACCGTCCCTCATCATTATTTTATTTATTCTTTAAACCGATGGCCGTCCCCGTCGTTGCTTACTTTACTTTGCAATCCTGATGGCCGTCCCCATCATTGCCTTTACTTTGATTCCCAGAGAACCTTGTTACTTTGCTTGATGATCGTCCCCATCATGATCTCATTATTTCCCCAACTTGTCGGCCATCCCCGTCATTGCTTAGCTTACCGCTTTATCTCCAGCAGTCGTCCTCTGCTCGATGGTCGTCCTCCATCGCCCGCATTTGATAATCATGCTATATTACCTTTTACAATTTATATCCCTTTTCTTCTTCTCCCCAGTGAGTGCAAATTTCGGATTGTCTTTGGTATTCAACCACAAGTTATCTTGTTTGTCTGTTAAGCCAGGCGCTTACATCCGGCACAACTAACTCATGTTTGAATAGGGGCAGCTGTAAACACCCCAAATTTGACCTCACTAAGTTCACACCATGGCTTGTGATCTTTCATATTTTCATTAGTTTAATCATATCATATCATGTTGCATTTTTGCCTCACTGCATTAGTTCAAGTCATCTGCATCTAGGGTTTGTGAGCTGAGAAATCCAAAGATCCATTTGAGCCACTCTAAAGGCCATCAATCATTTCAAGAGGGTCCATGTATGTTCAATCATCATATTTTATCCTCCAAAGATAAAGGAAGTCAAAGAATCACAAGAACTGGCAAAGCATGGAAGCAGAGCCAGGGTGTAACTACACAGATGACCTGAAATTAGGGTTTTGGTTTCAGAGGCCATAACTCCAAATTTTTTGGTCATTCTTGTTTCTAATGGTCTCAATATGTTATGAGGATCATACATACCAATTTTGATGAATAAATTCATTATGGAAGTCATCTGATCACTGGGTAGCTTCTTGAGCAAGTCAGAGCAAAATCAGGGCATCTGAGGCCCCCCAACATGGAACCAAAGTGGATTTTTCATCAAATTGAAGTTATATGGTCTTTATTTGATCATTGAAGTGATTGGAAGTTCACAAATTTGAAGAAAAATAAGCTAAACCAAAAGTTGTCAAAAATGGAAATGACTTGTAATGTAAACTTTCCATTTTGGGAAAGTTTTTCAACCTCCTCTTTCTCAACCAAAAATTCTTCAAATGAAAAATTATTGGTCATGAAAGTTGTAGATTGGATCATTCCCTTTTCAAAAAGTACAAGAACAAGATCTAATTCATTTTGGAACTCAAGTTATGGCTTGTCAAAGTTGGCAAAAATCACATAAATTTCAAAAATGCACCAAAGAGGGATTTTTGCAAAAACCTCTTGCCAAGCTATTTTGTGACTTCAAACACACTTCTAAGCATCATGAAAACATTGTGAAATGTCTAAAACTCAGTATTGCCCAAAGAATCTCAAGTTTTCATGCCTTGCCCATGAAGAAATCTCAAAAGGGCCAAACTTTGTCAAAAAATTGCAAAACACCCCATAACTTATTTCCCACATGCTGAAGTGCCTCAAAGTGAATTCCATGGACCTCCTTGATCCTTGCTGAACCAGACACCTCATTGTACCACCTCTGAACCAGCCCATACCTCAAGGACAAGAACTTTTGACTTTCTTGCAAGAAGGCCATACCAATCACAATAGGGCACAACCACTCCACAGACCTATCACAAGTTGATATGTGGATCAAACCCAAGCCATAACACACAAGAACACAAGTTGAAAGCTCAGATTGCCCAAGTTACCAAAAACTCTCCCTCTTGCAAAAACCATCGAATCTCATAACTCAGCCACCCATTCTTCAAACAAACACCACCATTCATCTCTAAATCATTCACTGACCCAAAACCACCCATCAAAACAGCCAAGAACACACCATAAGCCAGATATGATTTTCTAACCAGTGGAGCACAAACTCACAAACCAGCCTTCCTCAAAGCTCTCCAAGCATCAAAGCTTCTTCAGGGAGGTCATTGGAGGCATTTTGCACCAAGGAAGAAGCCAGAAAGCTCAAGGGTTGAAAGCTCCATCTCAGGTAGCCATTCGAATTAATTTTCCAGAACCTTTATTTTATGTTACTAAATGATTAAGCATGTTCCTCTGACTACACTGAACTTTGTATTTTTGAAAATGGTGGAGAGATGAGTATTTGCTAAGCTTCTGAAATTTTTGCCATCTTTGATGTTTCCTTCGAATCTTGAGTTTGAGTGAAAAGAAATTTGTTTTGAGGGGTGATTTGATCTTAGGAGAGTGAGAGGAGTGAATCTGGAGCTTTAGAGCTCCAGAAAAGACCTAGGGAAGAAGTTGAAAGTTTTCAGGTGAGGGGGTCACCGGAGAAGACGAGCAGAGCTCTTCTCCAGTGACCTGAAAGTCATTAAGTGTAAATTAGGGTTAGGGTTTTGGTTTGAATTGAGACCCTTGGATCTGTCTCTCCCGCGCGCATTGTGTGGTCCAGATTAGGTCATTAGGATTAATCTGTGATTAAAAAATTAATTAATTAGGATTAATAGGATTTGAATGCTGACCCTTAGATCACGCGCCAAGTCTTCCCTCCATCTTCAGATTTGAATGTGAGCCACAGGATCAGTTGACCAACCCTTTTATTTCATTTTTTAATTCATTTTTCTTATTTATTTTGTACGAATTATTTAAAATAGTTAAAAAATGCCAAAAATATTTTTATTCAGCATTTTAATTCCAAATAATTTTCTCAACCCAAAAATAATTTTATTTTTATTTTTTAAATTAAAAAATCATTTTTTAGACATTTAATTGTTTATTTTAATTAATTAATGAAAATTAATTAATTAAAATATCATTTAGGTTTCTAAAAAATCCCAAAAAATTCACATTGCATCTTTAAACATTTAGAGACATTGTCATACCATCCACACAAATTTCTTTTTGGTTTTGAATCATTTTGACACTTTTTCTTTGAATTCAGGGTTCATAAAATCCCATTTTTGAACCTTAACTTCAAGAATTATTTTTTGCCTAACCAAGAATGGTATGACCATGGTTCTTTTTGCATTGATCTTAATTTGACATGTAATTTCTAACATAATTTTGTCATAAATTGATTCTGCATTTTTGATTTGATTTGCATTTTTTCCCTTTAGGTACCTTAAAACCCTAGATAACTTAGAAAAATCATAACTTCCTTAGGGTTAGGAGTTAGGTCTTCTCCTTTGGGGTGTGAAATCATATGGGGTTAGGGTTCTCTTGATTTCATTTTCAATTTTTTATCTTGTCATTTGCTTCTGTTTTTGAGTTTTGCATCTCATGTTGCATGAAAACCCTAATTTCTCATCCTCATTTGCATACCTCTTGCATGTGCTTGCACTCATGAACTTGCCATGGCATTTCTTGCATCCACATGACTTCTAAGATATCTTAGGACACATTAGAATCATGTTTGATCATTTCATCATCCATTTGCCATGTTATGCATTCCTTTCATTTCATGTGCATTCATGGACTTTCATGCTTCTTACATGCTTCCTTTGCATTCTTATCTCTTGTATGATCATTCACAACTCTTGGCATACATTTGAATTATCTCATAGCATCATTTACATCATGAATGTGCTTCTGGTTTTGGTGTGCACCCTTGCATTCATTTCATTTTCACTTCATTTCTTCTTTATGCTAACTTTTCAGGTGGTAAGTGCTTTGAGAAGTGAATTTGCCTTCACCCCTCACAATCTCTTCTCATCTCTCTTATGCATTCATTGCTGAATTTTGTGTTGTCTTAGAGTGAGATTTCTCATTCATGTTCCCTCTTCACTTTCCTTCTTCAAGTAACTTATCTTCTTAAGTGAAGTAAGTTAACTTGTTTCTTCTCCTCCTCCTTTCATCTGCTTCTTCCTTGGTGGCTCTTCTTGAAGATCTCTTGCAAGCCTCATGAACCCTAGGAATACCCAAGCATGTTAAAAATTAGGGTTTGATTAGTCCCCCATTAGTTTTACCTTTGTGTCATCTTTTGTGTCTTTACTTCTCATCTCATAATCAGGGACTAAACCTTTAAGGTTTTAAGGCTTTGTGATTAAGATTATGCCTGCATATTTCTCTTAGGATGGAGTGTATAATCCTAATCCTAAGTGTTAAACCCTTAATGTAACTTGGGCCTTGCATTAGGGTTCTAATTCTTCCTTAATTGGTTAAGAAGGACTAACCCTAGTGTTAATGGACAAGTCCTCCTCAAGTTGTCTTACAAACCATAAAATCCACTTCTTAATCTTACCATTAACTAAAATCCACTCTAATAAAGGTTTTGTTTTGTCATTAGTTTAATCCCTAATCATGGATTAAGTTGAGGAGCCTTCCTCAGCTTAAATGTTCTCATCTATTATCCTTCTATTAGGATGGTGTAATGAGTTCATTAAATCTTTGATTATAGCTTAAACTCATTACTTAACACTAAACAAAAACTCCTAAAACATCTAAACAACCACAAGTAGGTTAATGATCTTAATCCTACATCATGGTGACTAAGTGTGAGATGTTTACTTCATGCTTAAGGTATTCTCATTAACCTTAATCAGAGGGAAGATGTGATGAGTTTACTAACCCTTGGTTTAGGCTTAAACTCATTTTCTTATGACAAACCACAAAAAAGAAATAAAAGATTGAAAACACAAAAACAAACAATAATCATCTCCTTCAGGATTCTTTTCTCACCTCATTCACTCATAAACGAGAACTCGCTTCTTCCGTCTAATGCAAGACAGTTAGCACCTGAGCCAGACAGGTCATACACTTGAGCATAGACCAGCAAACAGTTCATCAGTCAATTTACCTTTCAGTCTCTTTGAGTCGAACTATGGTGTTCTGACTTCCTCATTGCACGAGAGGATACGTAGGCATAACGTAACTGTTATCGAACAAAAGTCTTTGTTTATTCCCCCTCCTCCAGCATTATTCTTTTAAGCCTCATTGTCTTGAGCATTGCACTCTTTTCTTACACTAACACTCCTTTCCTTCACTTCACTTTCTAGCACTGACACCTGTACATCCTTTTCCAGCTTTTACACACAGATAACACTGACACTACCCCCTTTAAACACAATCTTTCAAGCGTGGATCCCGTCGAGTACGACGGACAATCTGAGTGCTAATACCTTCCCAGGTTGTAACCAAACCCCTTTCTCAGTTTCTCTGGTTCGAGACCGTCTTATCCATTTCTTCCTAGGTTTATGCAGCATTACCTTTCCTTCGGGATAAAAATGCCTAGCTGGCGACTCTTTTCACTTCATCTTCATTTCTCCCTTCACCGACCATTCGCGTCTGTACTCCTCTTGGCCAGGTGTCATTTGGTGGGAGCGACAAGTTTGTATTGATCTTTATTGATGATATTCTTATTTATTCTTGTACTCCCCAAGAGCACGAAGAACACCTAAGAATTGTTCTAACGATACTGCAAGAGAAGCAACTTTTTGCTAAGTTTAGTAATTGTGAGTTTTGGATGTCAAAAGTTAAGTTTCTTGGAGATGTTATATCTCAGGGAGGTGTAGCGGTGGATCCGTCGAAGATTGAGGCCGTGATTAATTGGGAGAGACCGAGGAATGCTTAGGAAGTGAGAAGCTTCTTAGGCTTGGCTGGTTACTACAGAAGGTTCATTAAAGGTTTTTCTCAGTTGGCATTGCCATTGACTAAGCTTACTAGAAAGCATTTTGCTTACAAATGGGATTCTGGTTGTGACATAGAATGCCAGAGACTGGTGTCGCTCCTTGGATTTCCATCCAGTACAAACACGAAAGTGGCACAGAAAGAGGTAGAGTCTCCAGCCATGCATTTTTATCCCGAAGGAACGAGAATGGTAATGTTGCACAAACCTAAGAAAAGAAAAGGAAGGACACAGGTCATGCGAACCAAAGAAACTTAGTTCGGAAGTCAGTTACGACCTGGGAAGGTATTAGAACCCCAGATTGTCCGCCGTACCCGACGGGATCCACGCTTGCAAAGGAACTATTTCAAAAGGTGAAAGAAAGAAGCTGCTGCAAAAGAACGACTGAAACTGGATAAGAAAAGAAAAGAAAGGGGGGAAAATGTAGGGAAAATAAAAGAGTGCTTGAACGGGCCCTACCCCGCTGCCTATGTACCTCATCTGGACAATAAGGATCAGAGTCGCCGTAGTTCCCCTAACTAGGGGTGGAAAAGATTGCTTATGTCTTAAGGCTTGAACTGCTTATGTCAATGCTCAGGTGTTGTAGGCTCGGACGACGAGTGCGTTACCGTCTTGCAAAATGACAAGTAGGAGCAAGTTCGTACGAAAAAAGTGAAGGTGATGAGAAAATAAGTCCCGAAGGAGATACGCTTATTCTTTGTCCAGTGTTTTTTAGGAGTTTTTTTATGAGTGTGGCACAAGGAAGTGAAAGTAAAGCCTTTTCTAAGGAACATCCTCATTACCACATCCCGAAATAGAATGAGTAACAAGTCCATCAAGAATGAAGAAGATCTTCAAACTTGTTTCCTAAGATTAGGATTTAAATTCACTAACTTGTTGCATTATTAAGTGTTTTTGTGAATTAAAGTGAAGAAATGTTTTTTATGGTTTTCTTTGAGAGAGTGACAAAAGGGAGAAGTCATCTCAACTATTATTAAGGTTTTTTAGATTTTGTATGAAGATGAGAAAGAGAGAGCACCAAAAGGATCTAAAAGGTAAAAAAGTCTAACGGGGGACTAACAAATCCTAAATGTTATCATGCATGGATTAGCCTAAGTTAGTATGGTTTGAACTCTATCCTAAAGAAGAGAAGGAAAGATGAAAGAAGAAGAAGAAGATGAGGAGGAGAAGAAACTAGAATACAACTTACTCCTCTAAAGGAGATAAGTTGTTTCCAAAGGGGAAAGAAAGAGTTAGAACACATGATGGCATAAGGCTCACCAAAAACACAAAGGAAACAACATAATAAAAGAATAGATGAAGAATTGAAATGTGGACATCATCCACACTTCACTTATCATGAGCCCCTGAAATGGTTAGAACACATTCAAATGACAAAATGAACAAACTTAAACCAAATAAGATGCAAGCAAAGAAAAAGATTAATTCAAAACATTACCACCAGAAACAAGGCATTCCACTTATCATACTAAGGTACACTAACAAAATCAACAAAAGTTAAAGCAAGCAAGTCAATATAAAGCACTACAAGTTCTCACAAAGAAACAAAGCACAAATGAGGCACAAAGAAGTCATACAAGTTAGGCAAACATCCAAAACTTAAGACCAGAACCCTATCATGTTAATAATGTGCCTAGACCACACAAAAGATCACAAGAATAAGCTTACAAGTTCAATCATTAACAACCATGAGAAGCAAATGGACATAGAAGGTGATGTGAACATACATACATTTGTGAGATCTTAAAGCACAAGTAAATCAAAGAAAATGAAATGGTGATTCACACATCAAGACCAGAGGCATATATACATGTTAAAGGACCTCAAACACTTCATTAAAGTTGGCACAAGTGCCTACATGACCCTAAAAGGTAAGCATATGACTTAAAGAGCTCAAAATAGATCAAGCAAGCAAGGAAAAGTCATAATAAATGGAAATCACATTCAAAAAATGTGAAACTAAACACAAGTGATCCTTACACATATACAAACATCATGCCAAAAGGGTAGGCTCAAAATCAGAAGCAAGATAAGTCAAAGAATTGTCCTAACATGAACTAGGGTTTGGAAACTTATACACAAAGCAACTTATCAAAAGTATTCATACAATTTTCTAAAAATCAGGGGAAAAATCCATAACAAACTAAATTACATTACTAAAAAAATGCAAAAAGAAACATATCAAAACTCCAATCCAAGATCAAGATAGAAAATGAGCAAGGCAGCATGTGAATTAAAAGAAATAAAGAAAAGAAAATAAACCAAACAATTAAATCCAATTCGAAAAATTAAAATAAATGGAAAATAAAAACATACAAAATTAAAGAAAATTAAAATTGACTTCCATGAAGTTTTGGTTAATTTTTAAGAGTTTCTAGGTATTTTTTAAAATTAGAAAGCAGACAAATAAATGAAAAGAAAATAAAAGATAAACACAAGGCCAGGAGGTGAAAACAGTAAGGATTTTAGTTAAAACTACTAGGCTCAAAAAGAAAGGGGGCGGAAAAAGCATTCAAGGCCCAAAGGATCAGCCCAGGTTCACAACATTACCATGGATATTCAATTAAATCAAGGAAATACAATAACCACTAGATCAATCCAGCGCATGAGATTCAGTCAACCAAGCTAGCAAAGTCAATCAAACAAGGCATCAGATACGCGCGTGCATGATAGTTAGGGTAGGATGACACATAAAACACATTATTCAGAAATAAAACAAAAAATGAGAGCACGTGCCAGGGACATTCCCTTTTTAATGTGCTGTCAGCACCATATCCGTCCAGATCAAGCAATCGTGTGGCTGTGGCTTCGTCTTCCTCAATTCAAATTCAAATTCAATTCCAAAAACCGGTGACCGGAACCCTAGCTCCGGCACCCGATCCTCACCAAAATTGATGAAACTCTCCAGATCAAACAAATAGAGTACGTAGATCACAAATATGTCATCAAAATCTCCAATAGATCAAAGAGCAGTGCAAATCGAACGCAAACAAAATCACACATCAAACTGGAAACTCAAATATCTCACTCAATAAACACGCATTTTCAAATCGAAACATATCAGGATTACTAGCAAAGCAAGTAGATCATTTATCACACAACAAAATCAAGATCCAGATCTAAGGTTTGAGCACCTACCTGAAACTTGCAGTGCTCGAATTAGCTTGAAAGAAACCTCCAGGAGATGCAAATCTTCCTCTTTAAGCTTCCTCTTGAAAAATAAATGCAAGAGAGTGATGGATTTGGCCTGGATCTAGCTTTTCCACCTCAACTACACACTTCTTGCACTTGGTGAAATTTCGAGAATCAGCTTGAATGAGGTATGGATTTGTGATCCTGAGCTCTCAAGGATTAAGAATATGCAAATGTTTTTGGCAATGAGTGAGTGTAGAGAGACATTCGATGAGAAATGAAAGTAGTGCAAAAACTTTCAAATGAGAGAATGGTTATGAATCTGAGCAAATGGAAACGTTAGCTGCTTATATATGATGCCAATGATCACTGATGCAAGAATGAGAGGGAATGCACGTGAGGAATGAGTGAGAGGAGGGAATTTGCAAATTGGCAAAACTTGTGTGAGTGAATGATTTGTGCATGCTCTCCCTCCCTCATGCACATGCTCAGCTTCAATTCCACTTACTAATGCTAACTGAATCAATCTTAGCCCTTGGATTGCTTTGTATAATGCCTTTTGAGTAATTTTGCATTTTTTCCTTTCATGTTTTCCACCCTTCCTCATGCACGAATTTTGAATTCTTTCTTGAGCCAAATGATCTTTGGGCCATGCCTTGTGATAATATGACTTTATTTTGCTCATTGATTGGCTTGGAAATGAGTTACATGAGTTTTTGTACCTTGGTAGCAAGTGACATTTCATGTAAAACCCTAAAATGTGCCAAACTTCAAATGGTCATAACTTCTCAACCCTAAATGCTATGGACATGTTCTTGTATTTTTGAAAATGGGAGATCATACTCTACAACTTTCATGTTCAAGGAAAATTCATTTGGAGTCATCTTGGTCATGAAAGAATGCCTTGAAATTTAGGGCAAAACTTGCTAAATTTGGAAAGTTTCATTACATGCCACATGCCAAAAATAGAAACCTTTTCAAAACCCCTTGATTCTTTATTTTTGAACTTGCAAAACCTCTTTTATGAACTTAAACACATCCCTTGACTTGAAAAATAGGATTGGAACCCTTGAATGGCCATAGTTGACTTTTCAGATGCTCAGTTTGACCAATTTCTTCCTTTGCAAGCAACTGATGAATAAACTGCCTTCCTCAATGATTTTTCTCACCAAATCTCATCCATAGGCCTTAAATACCATATAAAGAACTTTGACCACAAGAATTGGTCAAAGGTTCAAGAATCCTTGCTAAAAAGCAAAACCCTAATTCATGATTCACTTGTGTAGGAGATTGTGGCCTCTTTGATCTTCTGATGATCTTCACACCTTTTTGAATTTTGTAAATGATCTTGGGCCCCTTGTATGACATAAGGACACATTGTGGAGCTCTTTCAATATCACTTGACCTCTTGTTTAGACTTGTAGATCTTTAAATCCCCAATTGATTGATCATATGCCCTATGCTAGAACATGAGAATGTTATGCTTCATTTTTCTATGCTAGATGCCAATTATATGATATGCTTATGATGCTTATGATGTGATCATGATGATAAAAGAGAAGAGGGAAAATTTGGGGTGTTACAGCTGCCCCTATTCAAACATCGGTTGATCTGAAAAGGATGAAAGCATAGGCTCTCGTCCGTTCAAGATGAACTGTGATTGAATACCCATAAGAACTAGAAATTTGAACTCTGCTGGAGAATAGGAAATGGAATGGGAAATAAACCCAATCCACTCCAAAAACTGCTCAGGACCCTTGTTGTGATGAAAAGTAACTCAAATCCAAAGTTTTGTGTAGATTCAATGTTGAACAGAGCAGACGAGCTTCCTTCAAACAAACCTGTTACGCCAGGTGTATAAATAACAAACCTGTTACACTAGGTAGAACAAATCCAGGACGAACGAGCCTTCTTCATATACCTTTCTCAGATATATGGCCTAAGACGGACGAGTCTTCTTCGGATAACCTGTTACACCAGGGATCAATGATGCACTTAAGCCTGTGGGATAGACATGCATACACATGATAGACGAACCCTCTTCATATACCTTGCGTAGACATATGGTTATAGGACGAACGAGCCCTCTTCACAAATCTTGATTAGATATGTGGTGCATAAGACGGACGAGTCTTCTTTGGATAACCCATTACGCCAGGTGTCGCTCCCGCGGACATGCGTCCTGGTGCAAACGCGAACGGACGAGGCAAATAGAAGGTTAGGGTGAAGTTGAATAGAGTTTCCAGCTAGGCATTTTTATCCCGAAGGAAAGGTAATGCTGCATAAACCTAGAATGAGATGGATAAGACGGTTGCAAACCAAAGAGACCGAGTAAGGGGGTAGGTTACGACTTGGGAAGGTATTAGCACCCAGAACGTCTGTCGTACTCGACGGGATCCACGCACACCTGATTGTGTTTAAAAGGGGATAGTGTATGTTCTAAACTGTGTATAAAAGGCTAGGGAGGAATAGATGTACAGAGTGTCAGTGCAAGAAGAAAGTGAGTGCTCAAAACTGAGGCTGAGGAAAGAGAACTGGGAGGAGGAGAGGGGGGGGGGACAAAGAGACTTTTGTTCGATAACTATTAAGTTATGCCTACGTATCCTCTCGTGAAATGAGGAATTCAGAACACCATAGTTAGACCCAAAGAGACTTAGTGGTTTTGTTGTGAACTGCTTGCTTGTATATGCTCAAGTGTATGACTCGTCTGGCTCGAGTGCTAACTGTCTTGCATTAGACAGAAGAAGTGAGTTCTCGTTTTTAGAGTGAATGTGATGAGGAAAGAATCCTGGAGGAGACGTTTATTGTTTGTTTTTGTGTTTTCAGTTTTTTATTGTTTTTGGTGTTTTGCATAAGATAATGAGCTTAAGCCTTAATCAAGGGTTGTAAACTCATTATATCACCCCTGATTAGGGATAATGAGTCTACTTAAGTATGAGATGAAAATCTCAACTTAATTACCCTAATGATGCAGGATTAAGATCATTAACTTACTTGTGATTATTAAGTGTTTTTGGATTTCATTTTGTCTTAAGTAATGAGTTTAATCTCTAATCAGGGATTAGTGAACTCATTACACCATCCTAAGAGAAGGATAATAAATGAGAACACTTAAGATGAGGAAGATACCTCAACTTAATCCATGGTAAGGGATTAAAATCATTATATAACAAGCCTTTATTAAAGTTGATTTTAATTAAAGGTAGGATTAAGAAATGGATTTTATGTTTGTAAGACTAAACCTGAGGGGGACTTGTCCATTGAACACTAGGGTTAGTCCCTCTGAACCAACAGGTAGAGATGTAACCCTAATATAAGGCCCAAGTTACAAGCTTAAGTCTTAATGATTATTAGGTGTTTTGATTAGGAGGTGTAAACAACTTAAAGGTTTAACACTAAGTATTAAAGTTATACACTCCTTCCTAAGATAAGGATACAAACATAACCCTAATTCAGAGTCTTAAAACTTTAACTGTTTAGCCATGATTATGAGATGAGAAGCAGAGACTCAAGGAGACCCAAAGGTAAAAACTAGGGAAACTATGTACAAACCTAAAGTTATCATGCTTGGATATTTCGATGGTTTGTGAGGCTTAGAGAAAGATCTTCATAAAGTCTTCAGATGGCCACCAAGGAAGAAGAAGCAGATGAAAAGAGAAGAGAAAGGAGAATAGATTACTTACTTCTTGAAGAAGTTAAGTAACCTAAGAGAAATAAAGGGAGCAAGAGAGAGCATAAGTGAGTCAAACTCACTTCAAAGACAAATAAAGATGCAAATGAAGAGATAAGAAGAGGTTGGATGTGGAGGCAAATCCACATCCTAAACAACTTATTTGAAGCCCCTGAAATGGTTAGTATGAATGCATAAGATGTGAAACAAAAAGAAATAATGCAAATGAAGATGCAATGATCAAGACCAGAAGTGCAAACACAATGCAAATGTGTTATGAAATGATGCAAAGACATGTACAATATTTAAGCATGATCATACAAGAGATGGTATGCAAAGGAAGACATGTTAGAAGCTTGAAATCACATGAATACACATAAGAAGTAATGAATGCAAAACATACCAAATGGATGCAAAAATGATCAACAAATGGTCATACATGTCCTAAGGTATCTAAGATGACATATAAATGTATGAAATGTCATGACAAGTTCATATGATGAAGGTATGCAAAGATGAATGCAAATGAACATGGCAATCTAGGGTTTTAAGAAAGTATGAGATGCACATATCCACAACAGAAGGATAACACATGATAAAAATTTGAAAATGCAACCAAATGAACCCTAAAGACACATAAGATCACTCCCCAAAGATGGAGGTCAGAAGCTATACCAAAGTCAAGTTATGGTTTTTCTAAGTTAGGCTAGGGTTTTGGGTACTTCTTCATGAAAAATGCCAAACAAATGGAAAATGAAATGAAAAAATATGAGTTAAATTCCTTAGATACAATATGCAATGTGTGAACGAATGCAAAAAGAACCATGTGCAAACTCATCTTGGTTGATGAGAAATGGATTTTTGAAGTTAGGGTTAGAAAAATAGGAAATTTGGAAACCCTAATTCATGGTTAAATGTCAAAGTATGATCAAACCCTAAAATACATTTGTAAGATGAGTTTGTAAATTGTTCTAAATATGTAAGAATGCTTCATGATTTTTTTTAATGATTTTTAAATCCCTAAAAGTATTTTTAATTAATTAAAATGAATTAATTAATTAAATAATACAATTAAATGATTTAAAAATATATTTTTAATGTAAAAATTAAAAATAAAAATGTTTTTGGTTTCTGAAAAATATTTGAAGATAAAATGCAAAAGATCATGATTTTAGTAAATGATTTGCTATTTTAAATAAATATGAGAAAACAAATGCAAAATAAATAAAAAGAAATGCAAAGTAATCACAATGGATGGCCAGGATTGAGAGTTGAGATGATCAACATGCCAGGATGAAAGTCAGCATGACTTGGGGTAGTCTGATCCAAGGGTCTAGATTCAAAAATTCGCTGCGCGCGTTATCTAATGGTCCTCATTCATTCTGATTAAATTAATTAAGATTTATATAATTAAATGAGATTAGGGTTTAATGAGGAATCTGATCCGTTCGTTCCACTAATTAAACAAGATCCTAGGGCAATGGTTAAATATGGGAAATAAAACACAATTAACCCTAATTACTCTCAGGTGGCCGGAGGGAAGCTCCGATCACCTTCTCTGGCGAACCCCAAACCCTAGTTTCCTCTATAGCTCACTAAAACTCATAAATCTTGCCCATAAATGATCCTCTAACATCATATAACACGAATCAATTAACAAAGACCATTTATATCACAAGAATCATGAGAATCGAAGCAAACATCAAACATGAGCAATATTTCAGAGCATCATAAAATGGTCATTTCTCACTCATTTTCAAATCTAAATACATCATGGTGATCAGGATAACATATAGATTCAATTTATAACAAGAAAATGAAGTTTTGGAAAATTTGTTCTTGATCGATACCTGAACTGAAGACCTTTGAATAAGAGCTTTCTGAGCCTTTCCTTAGTGCAAACCAACTCCACTGAACCTCCTGAAGCTAATGTGATGCTTGGAAAGAGTTTATTTGGGCTATTTTGTGATATCCAGTTCTGGTTTGGCAGAAAATGGAGTTCTTGTGTGTTGAGTTTTAGGCCATGGCAATGGGTGGGATGTGTTCCTTAGGTCATGTATGATTGAATGGTGAAAGAAAATTTGATGTTTGATGGCTGTGTAATGAGTTTCGAAGAAGGCAAGTTTGAGAGGATTTTTTGCAATCTGATGATATGGTCTCTTTCAAGGCTTGATGTTATGTGTTTTATGCTTCTTAGGGTTTGTATAAACAATGCTATTGGTCAGAAGAGTTGTTGTGGCACTGTGGTATTGGCATGGCTTGAAATGCAAAAAGTCAAGATTTTGTGAACTAGACACATGGGCTGGGACATAGATGTTCTGAAGGGTGGTTCTGCATCAGCTAACTTCATGGAGCATTCTTGGATCATTTGTCATGAGCTGTAACACTTGGATCAAGAGTTAGAAGTGATTTTGCATTTTTCCAACTTTGTGAATTCTTGAAGAACAAGTCATGAAAACCCTTGGTTCTTGGCATAATTTTGGTCAAGGCAAGTTGCATTATGTTGATATGATATGTAGAAGTGCATTAGAGGTCATGAGAAGGCTTGGAAAGCAAAATTGCACATTTCCCTCTTTGGCATGAACTTGAAATTATGTGATTTTTGCCAACTTTGATCCATCATAACTTGAGTTCTAGGATGAATCAAGAGGAGTTCTTTTACTTTTTGAAAATGGGAAGATCCAATCTACAACTTTCATGTTTGAAAAAAATTTCATTTGAAGCCTTTTTGATCAAGAAGGAGGAGGTTGAAAATCTTTCCCAAAATGGAAAGTTTACATTACAAGTCATGTCCAAAAATGGCAACTTTGTAAATGGCTCAAAATCCTCCAATCTTGTGAAATTCTAATCATTACCAAGATCAAATAAAGATCATAGGACCTCAAATTGATGAAGATGACCCTTTGGTACCCTTGATGGAGGCCTCAGATGCCTTGATTCTGACTTTTCTTGCACAACAAGTTACCATTTGATCAGATGACTTCCACACTGAAGTTTTGCTTAAAATTTGATACACATGCTCCTTATAACATATATAGACCAATAGAATCAAGAATGGCCAAAAATTTCAAGTGTAAGGGCCTCAAACCCAAAACCCTAATTTATGGTCATCTGTGTAGGAAACCCTAAGCCTGCCTGGGTAGCTGTGCAATCCTCTGAGATTTTGTGACTTTAAAGCAAACTTGGAGGTATAATATGATCATAGAACACTCATGGACCCTCTTGGCATGCTTCATGGCCTCTGAGATAGCTCAAACCACTTCTAAGATTCATTTGATCACATACCCTGGTTATGCAACTTATGCAGTGAAATAACTATGCAGTGTGAGATGATATGCTTATGCAATGCAATATGAAGGATCACAAGCCAAGGTGTGAGAAAAAAGAGATGGAAAATTTGGGGTGTTTACAGCTGCCCCTATTCAAGCATGAGTTAGTTGTGTAGGATGTAAGCGCATGGCTTAACAGACAAACAAGATAACTTGTGGTGTAATACCAAGACACTCCAAAATTTGCACTCTTTATTATAAGAAGAAAAGGGATATAAATTGTAATAGAAAATATAGACTGAATATCAAATGATAGCGATGGAGGACTACCATCGAGCAGAGGATGACAGCTGGGGATAAAAACGGTGAGAAACACACTGACGGGGAAACCATCATGATGGGGAATAAAGAATCCGCAACGAGGACGACCATCGGGTAAAGTGATGAAGGACGATCATCAAGATAAAGAAGAAAACCACGACGGGGATGGCCATCGGGTAAAGGATAAATGAAACAATGATGAGGGACGGTCATCAAAAAGGTGAAGGATGATCACCGAGCAGGGGACGACTGCTGAAATGATCATGACATAGGACAAATGTCAGATAGAAAGATCAACGATGGGGATGGCCATCAGATAAAATGATGAGGGACGGTCATCAAAATAAATGATGAGGGAGGGTCATCAAGAGGTGAAGGACGATCACCTAGCAGGGGACGACTGCTCTGTTGGGGATTATCTCGACATAGGATGAATGCCGGATAAAAAGATTGACGATAGGGACGACCATCAGATGAATGATGAGATACGATCATCAAAAGGTGAAGGACGATCACCTAGAAAGGTACGGCTGCTGAGGATTATCGCGACATAGGACGAATGTCGGATAGAAATTTGTTTTGTTATAGACTTCTGGGGATAGATAAACACGAACGAGTGTTTAAGCCCTAAAAATAAAATGGTATAAGTGTTTCGACAATGTGTATAGATTAAAGATACGAACGAGTATCCTTAGGACCACGATACAGACGTGTATCGATAGAAAAAAACAATGACGCATGTTTAAGGAGTGATGATATAGACGAGTATCAATTGTTTGAACAAGGAACACATATGAGTGTTGATCTGCTGGGGAGATGCGTAAGATACAGACGAGTATCAAAGAATTATGTATAAGTAGGATACGAACGAGTATCAGAAGGATTGTGTATAAGTATGTACAAGTATTTGTATTGAGAGTGCAAAAGGATATTTTGGCTTTTATCTGCAGGGGATAAGTTTTTGCGTATTGTTGGAGGAGTGATTTTGGTATTTGCAGGTGTCTGGCTCGAATCTGGCTTATGATCATGCAAATGTTTGATTTTTGCCGTAATGCTCCGTATTAGATGGAATGCTACGCTCTGTTTGGGGAGGAATGATGCGAATGCTATGATTATGCAAATGAGAGAAACGAGATCCGAGATCTTAAATCTGCTAGGAGAACGAATCACTTGGCAATCTGTAGGGAGAAAGGATCACTGCACGATCTTTCTAGAGAACTCTGGGGGGATCCAATGCTGGGGATGAGAAGATCTGGCAACTCGCTGGGGAAAAGTGATTTAGGAATTGCTTTGGAGATCCTGCTTGGGGAGGAGAGAACTTCTGGGAAGTAATCTATCGGAGGATCAGCTTTATGGGGGATACTCTGAGGGGATAAAAAGCTCCGTGGGGGAATACTTTCGTCAAGTAGTCATTCTGATGATGTGACTGCCGGCTTGGCTGGGGATATAGTGCTTGATATGCCCCATGCCGTGAAAGGTTGTCCGCCTTGAGTACTTGCAACCTGTCAAACAGAGGAAACACACAAATTCCCTGAGGTATCCTCAATCGGATTCCATCATATGAGTTAGGTTCGCTTAAGAGCATATATTTCCTGCAAGCATTTATTGAAAAGGGCTTATATGTTTTCATGCAAATGTTGTATTACGAACTTTGGACATTTCGCAAACAAAACAAAAAGGTACAAAACAAAGTGTGAATGAATATTTGAATTTATTGATTTGAGTGCCCTGAATAGGCGAGTACAGTGAGGAAGCTAATCCTTGAAATGAGGAGGTTGCTGCAAAATTGAGAAAATAAAAGTCCTATTCGGCAATGTTGAAGTTGACGCTCCAATGAGCTTCCTTTGCTATGACCTGTATGACCTGAACGCTCTTCTTATCTTGCTTTCTGAAGAAAGTTGATTGTGACCGACACTTTGTCCTTTCTAAGCTTTCCATGTTATGTGAGTGATACAAACGAATTCAGAATGAAGTTGTTCGCTTATTCCCTCATTTTGTGTGGATCGCCCTTTCGGGTTTTCAATCCACCGGGATACCCTTTTTTTCCTGAGCTGTCCGATGTGGCTTTTTAACTCAGCGGGTATACATTTTTTTTCTTCAATTTTTACCTTATTTTTGCCCGAGTCTTTTATTCTATTTTTGACTCGTCGGGATGCCCTATTTTTCCCTGGACTTACATTCTGATTTTATGTCCAGCAGGTCATTTATGCAAAATAAAACATCCATAGCTTCTCATCCATAATGTATGCCTTCAATCTTCCTAGAAAGGACTGCAAATGAGTGCGAGGACATGAATTTCCATTGTACTTCTCAAAACACGGGGGCTTGAATTTGTGGGGAATCCTTACCCCTTCAACCAAGCCCATGTCCATTACATCAAATCCCAAGGAGTTCTGGGATTCCAAAGACCTTAACTTCTCTGATATCTCGTCCAGCCGATGGTCATAAGCTTCATCTGCCCCAACACCTAGCACTGTGAACTGCTCATCTTGAGGGTCTTCCTGTAGCATACGATCTCCAGTGTTACTTTGGCCATTCCCAATGATATTAACTTCAGGATTGTTGTCGGGTCCAAACACTACCGGAGTCGTTCGCGACTGTTCGCGCTCATTGTTACTAGTACCTCCAGTGCCTGTGTGGTTATCTTCTGGGGTTTTATGCTCGACCAACTCCCTCAATCTTTCCCGGGTCTGGGCCAGTCCAGTCATTACAACCATGAATTGATTCATTTGGGTCCTCACTTTTGTCCTCACATCTGTCATTTGAGTCCTTACATCTGTCAGTTCCTGCTGTAGCTGATCCATTTGTAGACTCGAAAGGTTGTGTCGAGTTGGATATTGTAACACCCCAAATTTGCCCTCTTATTTTTAAGCACCATCACCATATCATATTCATCATAAGCATATCCTATTCTTGGCATCTTAGCATGGAAAGCTGAGGCATAACATTCTCATAACCTAACATTAGGCATATGATCATCTGTGGAAGGATTTGAGGAACCACAAGCTATGACAAGAGGTCCAATGGATTTGTCCAAGGCCTATGAGGAGTCTAAATTGCATTCACAAGCTTAAGATCATCCACAAAAGCCCAGATGGTTGGAGGATCATCAGGGAATTCAGGCTAAGGCAAAGCTCCTACACAATGATCCCAAATTAGGGTTTGGGTTTCAAGCATGAAAACTTGGTGACTTTGGCCATTTAATTTGGGCAAAGTCTTTCATATGTTAAGAGGATCCTAGGGATGAAATTTGGTGAGAAAATTTCTTGTGGAAGTCAGATATTTCTTCAGTTGCTTGTAAATGAATAAATTGGTCAACTGTGCATTCTAGAAGTCAACTGTGAAATTTCAAGAGGTCCAACCTTATTTTTCAAGCCAAGGGATGTTCTTATAACCTTTAAGAGGTTTGGAAAAGTCAAAGATCAAGAATCAAGAGGTTTTGAGGTGTTTTGCATTTTTGGCATGAGATTGGTCATGGAAGTTTCTAATTTTGGCAACTTTTTGCCCTAATTTTCAAGTGTACATAACTTGGTGAAAAAAGCTTCAAATGGATTTCCATCAAACATGAAAGTTGAAGATTAAGGTCTCCCATTTTTAAAAAGTACAATAGAAATTTTATAGCCCTCATGGTTTGGGAGATAGGCCATTCGAAAATCCCTTGAATTCTAGGGCATAACATGAAGTTCAAGCTTTCCACAAATGCAAAACTTCATGTAACTTGTTTTCAAGTGGTTTGATGGACAAAATAAGATTATAATGCTGCAAGGCAATGCATGAGAGGAATTTTTGCCCAAGGAAACAATTAATTTCTTGCATGAGAGGTGAGATATTCCATAAGGTGCAAATTTGCATGATCACACAAAATGCATGACTCAAGCCTCCAAGGGCCAGGATTAAACCACTTATGGATTGGTGAATCAAGCATGATCAGTATGTGAGAAGAGAGAGGGAAGTGCACGAGTGTTTCACCTTATCACACCAATCTTGCCAATTTTGCAAAATCATCCTCACACTCTCCTCTCACGTGCATTTCTTTTCATTTTCTCAGGATTGAACTTTGGCATGATATAAAAGAGAATTAGGGTTTTCATTTGCTCAGATTCATCACATTTTCATCACTCTAGAGTTTTTGCACCTCAAGAATTTCTCTTCGAATCTCATCACACACTCACTCATTGCTAAAACAAATTGCATATTCTGAATCCTTGAACCCTAAGGATCATTAATCCACCACTCCTTCAAGCTGAAACTTCATATTTCAAGAGGTGCCATTCAAGTGCAGTTGCTCTCAAACCTCAAGATCTAGGAGAATTCAAGGCTTCTTTTGCATTTATTTTGCAATAAGAAGTTAAAAGGAGTAGATCTGCAGCTGGAGGGATCTTATCTTGGTGATTTGAAGGATCTGCAAGCTCAGGTATACTTTGAAATTCGTGGATCTGGAAATGAAATTAAATGTGTGCATTATGATTTGTTGGTTGTGCTGATGATTCTATGCTATTTTGTTTGAAAAATGCTTGAGTATTAAGAGTTTTATGATGATTTGAAGTTTTATGGTCAGAGTTGTTTTGCTTCGATCCCATTTATTTTGTGATCCATTGTGAATTCCATGAGCATATTTGGATTCAACATGTCTTGTTTAATTGATCTGGACATTTTGATGCATTTACATGATGATTTGTTCATAGTTTGAATTTTCCGGTGCCGGAGCCCTAGCTCCGGTCACCGGATTCTGCAATCTTGTTTCACCTGAGTTTCATGAAGAAGATGATGGCGTAGCCTTTGGATTGTGTGATCTGGAGGGTTGGAAACGTCCCAGCACATTAATGATACCCCCTCCCTCTCACGTGACTTTATAAAATCTGAATAATTCATTTTGTGTCTCACCACACCATAGTTAATGTGTTCTCACTCCCTGGCCAATCATTGTGTGGACTTTGTTTAAATGAGTTGACTGATCCCATGCGTCCATCTGATCTAATGGTCCATATATTTTCCTGAATTAATGAATATCCACCCTAGTTAATGTGTGTTACGCTGACTTTGCCATGGGCTTGACCTGCTATTCACCCCACCTATGTTGAGGCCCAATGAGAATGAACTGGAAATGCTTTCTAAACGCACCCCCTGGACTGTTTCCTTTATTTTATCTCTTTTTGTTTTTATTTTAATTCCAGTTTTCTTTTTTAATTTTTAAAAATAGTTTTAGGTATTCAAAAATTACAAAAAATTCATGAGAGGTCCTTTGAGTTTTCTTTAATTTTTGGTATTTTTATTTTTCATTTATTTTTATTTGGCATGTGGAAATTAATTGTTTCTTTTAATTAATTGATTTTATTCCATTTTGAAACATGCTGACTTGTTCATTTTCTATCTTGATCATTGTTTTGAATTTTTAAGTGATTCTTTTTGCTCTGGATTCATGACGAGGTGTAGTTTATTGGTGATTTTTGTTCTGATTTTTAGAATTTTGTTTAATTGATTTTGGTCTCTAACTTGTGCATAAAGCATTCTAACCCTAATCCATGTTTGAACCCTCATTTGACTTGTTTAGATTCTGATTCTCATTCCCTCCTTTTGGCATGTTGTTATGGTATGATTGAAGATCATTTGTGCAAGTTTGTGGAAGTTTTGGATGTTTACTTGAATTAATTTGAATTTTTGTTCTTCACTTGTCCCTTGTTGCCTCTTTTGGATCATTTGTCCTCTGCTTAGCTTAGAAGGGCACTTGTGCCAACTTCTTTAGGATGTTTAGGGCCATCTTAGGTTGTTAATACCTCTCTGATCTTGAGTTGTGGTTTGTGCCTTGAAAATTTTGTAATTTGTTTGCTTTTGAAGTTCTTCCACACTTATGCATGCTCACTTCACTTCCTTTGCTCCTTCCTTCTCATGATGTGAATATTTAACTATGTGTGCTTCTTCTCTTCATCTTGCATGCTCCTTAGACACTTTTCTAACATGATTAGGGTTCTGGTCTTGCACCTTGAGGTTGTGCTTTGATTATTTTGCTTTGCATCTTATCATGTTTGCTTTGTTTTGCCATAATGATTCATAATGCTTCATGTTGAGTTGTGTGATTCTTTTCTCATTCTTGTGCTTTGAGTTGGCACTTGGCATTTGTGTTTATGACTTAACTTCTGGTTGTGTGGCTTTGATTTGACCTTATGTTCATTTTGTATTGCATTTATGCTTGTGTCACTAACCATTTCAGGGGCTTAGGTAAGTGAGAGGTGTGGATGTGATTCCCACATCTCCAATTCTTATCTCTTCTTCTTTCTTCATTAATGCTAACCTTGTGTTTGTTGGGCTTAGGCCTTACTTCCCCCCTCTTCTATTCTTCTTTCTTCTCCTTCTCTTTTTCTTTCTTTCTTCTTTAGGATAGTAAACCTCACTAACCTAGGATTACCATTGCATGATAACTTTAGGATTCATTAGTCCCCCATTAGACTTTTACCTTTGTGATCCTTTTGTTTCTTTTCTCTTATCATATCAAAACCCTAAGAAGACACTAAATAAAGATTGAAGTGATATCTTGAGCAATAGCCTTATCCCATGAGACACTTGTAGTCTTCCCATCTTGGGATAGTACAAGCTTGTCTTGTGATGTACAAGTCTGATCAGGATATCATCTCCACCAAGAAAATCATAAAACACACTTCTTCATTGTAAATACAAAAACACGTAATAAGTTAATGAGTTAGTGAGCTTAAGCCCTAATCTCTGGATTCATGTTTTGGGGATCTTCTCCTTACTTGAGTGTGCTTGTTCTATTATTCCATCTTGGAATGTAGTGGCAAGTGCACATTCCATGGAAAAGAGCTTGAGTTCACTTCCTTGTGACACACTCCTAAAAGCTTCTAAAAAACACAAACAAATAATAAGCGTCTTTCCTTCGGGAATTATTTTCTCATCTCCTTCGCTCCGTACGCGAACTTGCTCCTACTTGTCATTTTGCAAGACGGTTACGCACTCGTCGTTCGAGCCTGCAACACCTGAGCATTGACATAGGCAGTTCAAGCCTTAATACACAAGCAATCCTTTCCACCCCTAGTTAGGGGAACTACGGCGACTCTGATCCTAATTGTCCAGATGAGGTACGTAGGCAGCGGGGTAGGGCCCGTTCGAGCACAATCTTTATTTTCCCTACATTTTTTTCTCTTTCATTTCTTTTTCAGTTCCTTTTCCAGTTCCAGTTCCTTTTCTTTAGCAGCAGCTTTCATTTCTTCACCCTTTGAAACATTTTCTTTGCAAGCGTGGATCCCGTCGGGTACGGCAAACGATCTGGGGTGATAATACCTTCCTAGGTCGTAACCGACTCCCGAGCTCAGTCTCTTTGGTTCGCAGGACCCGTGTCCTTCCTCTTCTTTCTTCTGGTTTGTGCAACATTACCATTCCCGTTCTTTTGGGATAAAAATGCCTGGCTAGCGACTCTAACCTTTTCCGCGCCACTTTCGCGTTTGTACCAGGATGGAAATCCGGGGAGCGACAAATATCTGTGGACTCGGTTGACGGAAAAGACCCTTCTGCGAGCAATATTTCCTGAAACAATCAACAAAGTGAGAAGATAACAACAAAACACCTGCAAAAACAAAAGGTATGAGGCTAACATGCAATGCAATATGTCTATTTGTCTTCAGAGGGTATCCGGTTTGGTTCTTGGTTTTGACCTTCCATACATCTGGGAGATGAAGATGTTGAAGCAAACGAAGTTCATAAGAAAATCCAATACATAACCCTAAAAATACAAGTGGCAATGCCAAAATATAAATAGTTCATGAATTATAACCAAACAAACTCCCATGGTGAATCAAAATACAATCAAATTCAAGAATACAACAAATAAAATCACCATGGTGAGCTAAAGTACAATCAAATAGATATAAGTAAAGAAAATCAGACATCCATTCCAAAAGCATCCTCCCTGACTTCCTTCAGGAGAGCATCAGTTACCGGTCCAACTGGGTGCTCTGTAATGGTTCTGATGAGAAGGTTTCTGGTTGCAATGGCATTTGTCATCTTCTGATACTTGTCTTGTTCTTTGGATCTCTTTAACCCCGCATGGAGTTTCAACTCTAAGATCTCCTTCTGAGCGGCTAGAAGTGCTTCTCGGCTTCTTCTTTCACCGGACTCCAACTGGTCCATCTTGGCTTGCATCTTCTGATCTTCTTGCAAACGAGCCTCAGTTATTCTGACCCATCTTCCCTGACTCTCTTCCAGATAATGCTCAGTTCTCGCCTTCTGAATTTTGGCCTCTTTACATGCATTCTTTAACACAAGTTCTCCTACTCGGTCTTTCCTGATGAAGTCTTCAGTCTTCTCAATCTTGGTTACATGCTCGATGTGTAGCTTTTCTAATCTCTCAATGTCCAAATGAGCATCATTCCTTTCCCAAAGGGTTTTCTTTAAAGCTTCGGCGAGTTGGGTATTTCTTTCTTTAAGCTTTTCAAACTCTTCCAGGCTTACTGTATCTATAGGCTCAACTGCTGATGGCCCTGGTACATCTTCCAGGGTGAATGGCATACGAGTAATATGTCCTCTGATGCGCGACCATTCATTGTACTGAGCAGAAGCTATGTTATTACACTTTCCAAGGATGGAGGTTCCTTTAGTCTGTATATTGTCCCAAGCCCAGGCTGCTTGTCGGACGATGGCATGGTTGTTTTGAACAACACAATAAAGAGATTTTGTTAGGTCTTGCTCCCTAGGTGGATTTATCAAGGCATACCCCAACTGTCTTTTGAAAAGTAAAGGATTGTAATTGATGGATCCCTTCGCTCCAATGAGAGGCACATTTGGGTATTGACCACAGCTGGTTACTATATCTCGACCCTTGGTATTCTGAGTACACCACCTAATATCTTCTGAAGAAAGGGCAATCATCCTCTTAGCCCAATTCCTTGTCTGATGTGGGTTCAAGAAAGCTTCCGTCTTCGGTATATGCTTCATCAACAAACTGTAGAAAAGAGGTGCACAACATCTTACTAGTCTTCCTCTCTGTTTCTCATTCCTCTGATGAACTGAGTAATAAAAGTCTCCTAACAAGGTGGGAACCGGGTTCTTTAGCATGAAGATATGGATGGTATTTTTGTTTACAAATTTAGGCTCGTCTGCAAACAAAATGATACCATAATGCCGAGAGCTAGGAGAGCACATAAAGTATCCCAATTTTTCCTCTTGCAGCATGCTTTGTAGCCTGATTAATCAAGAAATCCAGATGAAGGCCTGGGATTCCAGCTTTGGAAGTCATGTGTTCATCAATGGTGATTACTTCCAGATGTAGTGCTTTGGCTATGTCTTCATTCTTCGGAGGAGTCATCTCAGGATTGAAAGGAATTCCTCTTCGGATGGGGATGTCCAATAACATGGAGTACTCTTCCAGTAATGGGCCTATCTGGAAGTCTAGGAAAGTGAAACAACTGAGGGGAGGGTCATAAAACTGTAGACAGGTGTGAATCATGCTCCTCTGCAATGTGTCCAAGTCCAGGATCATGTCCAGGATTCCACCATAATGTTCTCTGAATAAGGGAACATGATCAGGGGTGATAAGGGCCTGTATCTTCCTGATGCCTGCTAGAGGATACTCAAAGAAGTGGTAGGTGATGTTGTTTTTCCTAGTTGAATCCATGTTGAAGATGTGTGCTGAAGGAGATAACTGAAGAGGATAACTGAAGAAGATAACTGAAGAAGATAGCTGAAGAAATGTTGAAGCAGATAAGATGAGCAGAAGAACGGTCAAAACCAAACCTAGGGAATATGGATGCCCTGTAAAACAAATAGACAAATGTTAAATGATGCAATATGATGTATGCTTATGATATGCAAAGGGTTGTGATCATGTGTTGGATTATCAGTTGCCTTTTGACAGGATCCTTGAGTGTTCAGAGTTTCGGATGAAGGTCTGAGAACCAGTAACCAGGCGGGGGACTCAAATAAAGAGTCAATAATCCAAGGTTTCAAAGAACTAGTCCAAAATAGTACAACCTTAAGAACAAATTCCAGTAGCAAGGTATGTTGAGGTCAAGGATTCCTGCAAACCTGTAAACAACCCAACCCACTCACAGGTATTGTTCTAGAACAAGGATCCTCAGGTTCGGATCTATTATAAGAAGTGTAAACTCTTCTAACCCGGAGGTACAATGTTTACCTTAATCATAAAGGATCCCCCTATAATTCACCTCAGATGCTGAAGGTCATCTAAAAAGGTCATCCAGACTTAGAAGGCTTCCCAAATAGCCCTATCACTACAGGAAATCCGTAGCACAGAGTTATCAAAAGGAAACCCATGTCTGAACCGTGTTTTCATATTCCCGTACCAGACCGAAATGGAATGGGAAAGAATACAAAACCACTATAATCCTATGTGTCACTCAGGCCTTTGTGTTGGACCTTTCTCACTGGAATACCCCTCCCACCAAAGCAAACCAGAAATCCAGCACAATGATATGATAATAATAAATGAAATGCAGAAAGCAATAATTGAAAGCGATAAAGTAAATGAAATAAATAAAGCTGTACAAGAAGTAATAAATAAAGCAAAAACATAAACACAAATAGCATATAACACCCCCAATAAACACAAATAAACAAGCGCTAGGAGAAACCCACAAGAGAACCAGAAGCCCTGGTTGCAAAGTCCCCAACAGAGTTTCCAAGATGTCGCTCCCGAGGATTTGCGTCCCGGTGCAAACGCGAACGAACGAGGTGAAGAGAAGGTTAGGGTGAAGTTGAATAGAGTTGCTAGCTAGGCATTTTTATCCTGAAGGAAAGGTAATGCTGCATAAACCTAGAATGAGATGGATAAGAGGGTTGCGAACCAAAGAGACTGAGTAAGGGTGTAGGTTACGACCTGGGAAGGTATTAGCACCCAGATCGTCCGTCGTACTCGGCGGGATCCATGCATACCTGATTGTATTTAAAAGTGGATAGTGTATGTGCTAAATAGTGTATAAAAGGCTAGGGAGGAATGGATGTACAAAGTGTCAGTGCAAGAAGAAAGTGAGTGCTCAAAACTGAGGCTGAGGAAAGAGAACTGGGAGGAGGAGAGGGGGGGGGGGACAAAGAGACTTTTGTTTGGTAACTGTTAAGTTATGCCTACGTATCCTCTCGTGCAATGAGGAAGTCAGAACACCGTAGTTCGACCCAAAGAGACTTAGTGTTTTTGTTGTGAACTGCTTGCTTGTCTATGCTCAAGTGTATGACTCGTCTGGCTCGAGTGCTAAATGTCTTGCATTAGACGGAAGAAGCGAGTTCTCGTTTTCAGAGTGAATGTGATGAGAAAATAATCCCAGAGGAGACGTTTATTGTTTGTTTTTGTGTTTTCAGTTTTTTATTGTTTTTGGTGTTTTGCATAAGATAACGAGCTTAAGCCTTAATCAAGGGTCGTAAACTCATTATATCACCCATGATTAGGGATAATGAGTCTACTTAAGTATGAGATGAAAATCTCAACTTAATTACCCTAATGATGCAGGATTAAGATCATTAACCTACTTGTGATTATTAAGTGTTTTTGGATTTTGTTGTGTTAAGTAATGAGTTTAATCTCTAATCAGGGATTAGTGAACTTATTACACAATCCTAAGAGAAGGATAATAGATGAGAACACTTAAGATGAGGAAGATACCTCAACTTAATCCATGGTCAGGGATTAAAATCATTATATAACAAGCCTTTATTAAAGTGGATTTTAATTAAAGGTGGGATTAAGAAATGAATTTTATGTTTGTAAGACTAAACCTGAGGGGGACTTGTCCATTGAACACTAGGGTTAGTCCCTCTGAACCAACAGGAAGAGATGTAACCCTAATATAAGGCCCAAGTTACAAGCTTAAGTCTTAATGATTATTAGGTGTTTTAATTAGGAGGTGTAAAAAACTTAAAGGTTTAACAATAAGTATTAAAGTTATACACTCCATCCTAAGATAAGGATACATGCATAACCCTAATTCAGAGTCTTAAAACTTTAACTGTTTAGCCTTGATAATGAGATGAGAAGCAGAGACTCAAGGAGACTCAAAGGTAAAAACTAGGGGAGACTATGTACAACCCTAAAGTTATCATGCTTGGATATTCCTATGGTTTGTGAGGCTTAGAGAAAGATCTTCAGAAAGTCTTCAGATGGACACCAAGAAAGAAGAAGCATATGAAAAGAGAAGAGAAAGGAGAATAGGTTACTTACTTCCTGAAGAAGTTAAGTAACCTAAGAGAAAGAAAGGGAGCAAGAGAGAGCATAAGTGAGTCAAACTCACTTCAAAGATAAATAAAGATGCAAATGAAGATATAAGAAGAGGTTGGATGTGGAGGCAAATCCACATCCTAAACAACTTACTTGAAGCCCCTGAAATGGTTAGTATGAATGCATAAGATGTGAAACAAAAGGAAATAAGGAAAATGAAGATGCAATGATCAAGAACAGAAGTGCAAACACAATGCAAATGTGTTATGAAATGATGCAAATACATGTACAATGTTTATGCATGATCATACAAGAGATAGGATGCAAAGGAAGGCATGTTAGAAGCTTGAAATCACATGAATACACATAAGAAGTAATGAATGCAAAACATACCAAATGGATGCAACAATGTTCATACATGTCCTACGGTATCTAAGATGACATACAAATGCATGAGATGTCATAAAAAGTTCATATGATGAAGGTATGCAAAGATGAATGCAAATGAACATGGCAAATTAGGGTTTTAAGAAAGTATGAGATGCACATGTCCACAACAGAAGGATAACACAGGATAAAAATGTGAAAATGCGACCAAATGAACCCTAAACACACATAAGATCACTCCTCAAAGATGGAGGTCAGAAGCTATACCAAAGTCAAGTTATGGTTTTTCTAAGTTAGGCTAGGGTTTTGGGTACTTCTTCATGAAAAATGCCAAACAAATGGAAAATGCAATGAAAAAATATGAGTTAAATGCCCTAGATACTATATGCAATGTGTGAAAGAATGCAAAAAGAACCATGTGTAAACTCATCTTGGTTGATCAAAAATGGATTTTTGAAGTTAGGGTTAGAAAAATAGGAAATTTGGAAACCCTAATTCATGGTTAAATGTCAAAGTATGATCAAACCTTAAAATAAATTTGTAAGATGAGTTTGTAAATTGTTCTAAATATGTAAGAATGCTTCATGATTTTTTTGTTGTGATTTTTAAATCCCTAAAAGTATTTTTAATTAATTAAAATGAATGAAATAATTAAATAATACAATTAAATGATTTAAAAATATATTTTTAATGCAAAAATTAAAAATAAAAATGTTTTTGGTTTCTGAAAAATATTTGAAGATAAAATGCAAAAGATCATGATTTTAGAAAATGATTTGCTATTTTAAATAAATATGAGAAAACAAATGCAAAATAAATAAAAAGTAATGCAAAGTAATCACAATGGATGGCTAGGATTGAGAGTTGAGATGATCAACGTGCCAAGATGAAAGTTAGCATGACTTGGGGTAGTCTGATCCAAGGGTCTAGATTCAAAAATTCACTGCGCACGTTATCCAATGGTCCTCATTCATTTTGATTAAATTAATTAAGATTTATATAATTAAATGAGATTAGGGTTTAATGAGGAATCTGGGCCGTTCGTTCCACTAATTAAACAAGATCCTAGGGTTGTGGTTAAATTTGGGAAATAAAACACAATTAACCCTAATTACTCTTAGGTGGCCGGAGGGAAGCTCTGGTCACCTTCTCCGGCGAACCCCAAACCCTAGTTTCCTCTATAGCTCACTAAAACTCATAAATCTTGCCCAGAAATGATCCTCTAACATCATACAACACGAATCAATCAACAAAAACCATTTATATCACAATAATCACGAGAATCGAAGCAAACATCAAACACAGGCAAAATTTCAAAGCATCATAAAATGGTCATTTCTCACTCATTTTCAAATCTAAATACATCATGGTGATCAGGATAACATATATATTCAATTTATAACAAGAAAATGTAGTTATGGAAAATTTGTTCTTGATGGATACCTGAACTGAAGACTTTTGAATAGGAGCTTTCTGAGCCTTTCCTTGGTACAAACCAACTCCACTGAACCTCCTGAAGCTAATGTGATGCTTGGAAAGAGTTTGTTTGGGCTATTTTGTGATATACAGTTCTGGTTTGGAAGAAAATGGAGTTCTTGTGTGTTGAGTTTTAGGCCATGGAAATTGGTGGGATGTGTTCCTTAGGTCATGTATGATTGAATGGTGAAAGAAAATTTGATGTTTGATGGCTGTGTAATGAGTTTCGAAGAAGGCAAGTTTGAGAGGATTTTTTGCAATCTGATGATATGGTCTCTTTCAAGGCTTGATGTTGTGTGTTTTATGCTTCTTAGGGTTTGTATAAACAATGCTATTGGTCAGAAGAGTTGTTGTGGCACTGTGGGATTGGCATGGCTTGAAATGCAAAAAGTCAAGATTTTGTGAACTAGAAGCATGGGCTGGGACATAGATGTTCTGAAGGGTGGTACTGCATCAGCTAACTTCATGGAGCACCCTTGGATCATTTGTCATGAGCTGTAACACTTGGATCAAGAGTTAGAAGTGATTTTGCATTTTTCCAACTTTGTGAATTCTTGAAGAACAAGTCATGAAAACCCTTGGTTCTTGGCATAATTCTGGTCAAGGAAAGTTGCATTATGTTGTTATGATATGTAGAAGTGCATTAGAGGTCATGAGAAGGCTTGGAAAACAAAATTGCACATTTCCCTCTTTGGCATGAACTTGAAAATTATGTGATTTTTGCCAACTTTGATCCATCATAACTTGAGTTCTAGGATGAATCAAAAGGAGTTCTTGTACTTTTTGAAAATGAGAAGATCCAATCTACAACTTTCATGTTTGAAAAAAAATTTCATTTGAACCCTTTTTGATCAAGAAAGAGGAGGTTGAAAATCTTTACCAAAATGGAAAGTTTACATTACAAGTCATGTCCAAAAATGGCAACTTTGCAAATGGCTCAAAATTATCCAATCTTGTGAACTTCTAACCATTCCCAAGATCAAATAAAGATCATAGGACCTCATATTGATGAAGATGACCCTTTGGTACCCTTGATGGAGGCCTCAGATGCCCTGATTCTGACTTTTCTTGCACAACAAGTTACCATTTGATCAGATGACTTCCACAATGAATTTTTGTTTCAAATTTGATACACATGCTCCTTATAACATATATAGACCAATATAATCAAGAATGGCAAAATTTTTAAGTGTAAGGGCCTCAAACCCATAACCCTAATTTCTTGTCATCTTTGTAGGAAACCCTAAGCCGGGCTGGGTAGCTGTGCAATCCTCAAAGATTTTGTGACTCTAAAGCAAACTTGGAGGTATAATATGATCATAGAACACTCATGGACCCTCTTGGTATGCTTCATGGCCTCTGAGATAGCTCAAACCACTTCTAAGATTAATTTGATCACAAACCCTAGTTATGCAACTTATGTAGTGAAATAACTATGCAGTGTGAGATGCTATGCTGATGCAATGCAATATGAAGGATCACTAGCCAATGTTTGAGAAAAAAGAGAGGGAAAATTTGGGGTGTTTACACCAGGGAACCGGTAAACATTTTGACGTTTAAACCCACCGTCAGGACTTTAAACTTCTTCAATACGGACGAGTATTGGATGATCATCAAGGAAACACAAACTAGTGACCTAAGTCAATGATAAAGACGAGTATCAGACAATGATCACAAAACACAGACAAGGGCTTCAGGCAATGATACAGACGAGTATCAACCACTGATACAGATGAGTACCAAAAAGACATCAAACACAGACGAGTATTTGCCAAAAGATAATACAGACGAGTGTTAAAGACGATACAAACGAGTATCAGAAAGGTATCAAACACGGACAAGTGTTTTTTTCAAAAGATAACACGGACGAGTGTTAAGGACGATACAGACGGGTATCATAAGGATATCAAACACAGACGAGTGTTAGAAAGGATACGGACGAGTATCAAAAATATATCATTAAACATAGACAAGTGAATGAGAGCTAGAGAACTAACACAGACGAGTGTTAGGGGAGATACAAACGAGTATCAATTAAACGCTTGATTTGCCAAAAGAGTAACAACTATGTATGGGAGAATACTATCTATAGAATATTCTGCTGAGGAACGAGATCAAGATGCTCTGCTAATGCTTGACTCTGGCTGAGGGAATGAACAACTGTCTGAGTTGTCACAAGGGCCAAAAATAAATTGGCAACTTTCTGACTAAATATTCTTTATTGATAAGCCTCTGAATAGGCGAGAATTTACATCAGGAAACAACCACCGGGAAAGAAGTAGCCACCACAAAATTGAGAAAAATAAACTATCCTAATGGCAATGTACACGACATTCCAATGCGTTTCTTTTCTGCTATGACCAGTATATCTTCATGACATTCCGTTCTTGCCTTTGCCTTCTGAAGAAGGAAATAAGGTTGATTCCCCCCTTTTGGATATGGCCATATTACTAGAGATGATGATGTGGTACAGATTACTCGGATCGCAGTCATTCGCTTATTCCCTTATCTTGCGTGGATCGCCCTTTCGGGTTTTCAATCCATCGGGATACCTTTTTTTTTCCTGAGCTGTCCAATGCGTTTTTTCAACTCAGCGGGTGTACATTTTTTTATTCATTTCCCTAACTTTTTCCCGAGCTTTTTTATTCTGTTTTTAGCTCGCCGGGATGCCCCTTTTTTTCCTGGACTCATAATTCTGTTTTTATGTCCAGCGGGTCTTTTATGCGAAGTATTTTTTAACTGCGTCCGAATTAATAGGGGACTGGAAGTCTTCACCATCCATAGTAGTGAGCATCAGTGCTCCTCCTGAGAAAAATTTATTTACTATGAATGGGCCTTCATAATTTGGTGTCCACTTACCCCTATGATCTGAACCTGGAGGAATGAACCTTTTGAGTACCAACTCACCAACTTGGTACTCCCGAGTGCGTACTCGTTGATCAAAAGCTCGCTTCATTCTCCTTTGATAAAGCTGCCCATGACACATAACTGCTAATATCGTTTCATCAATTAGACACAATTGGTTATATCGGGCACACACCCATTCAGCCTCGTCGAGCTTGACATCCATCATCACACGTAAAGAAGGAATTTCCACCTCCACTGGCAAGACTGCCTCCATGCCATATACTAGGGAAAATAGAGTTTCCCCAGTAGACGTCCTGACTGATGTACGGTACCCATGTGTAAACACCCCAAATTTGCCCTCACCCATTCACACCATGGCTTGTGGTCATTTCATATGCATAAATACAATCATATCATCTCATATCTCATTTTTGATTCACTGCATAGATTCAAAGTCATCTGCACCTAGGGTTTGTGATCTGAGCAATCCAAGGGCTTCTTGAGCCACTCCAAAGGCCACCAATCATTTCAAAGGGATCCATGTGTGTTCAAGTATCATATTACATCCTCTCAAAGTCAATATTTCCAAAGAATCACAAGAACTGGGATTGGTATGGATGCAGAGCCAAGTTTGACTGCACAGTTGACCTAAAATTAAGGTTTTGGTTTCAGAGGCCATAACTCCAATTTTTTTGGTCATTCTTGTTTCCATTAGCCTATATATGGTATAGGGAGTATACATATCAATTTTCATGAAGAAATTCCATGGGGAAGTCATCTGATCAAGGGTTGACTTTCTGGACAAATCAGTGCAAAATCAGGGCATCTGAGGCCCCCAATGACCCAACCAATGGGTGATCTTCATCATTTTGAGTGTATATGATCTTTATTTGGTCATGGAAGAAGGTTGAAGCTCACAAAATTCAAGAATTTGGAGTTTTTGCAAATGTTGACTTTTAGGGTATAGTTGACTTTTCAAGAATGTGTCATTTTAGGTCACTTTTCAAGCCTTGATTCTTGATCCAAAAATGCTTCAAATGAAAAAACTTTGGTCATGAAAGTTGTAGAATGCATCTTTCCCTTTTCAAAAAGTACAAGAACATGATCTAATTCTTCTTGGATCAAAAGTTATGGTGTGACAAAGTTGGCCAAAATCATTGATTTTCAAGGTGTGCACCAAATGTGAATTTTGCAAAATCATGAACCAAGGCTGTTTGTAACCTCTAGTTGACATCAAACCATGACACAAACATTCCATGAGCTCTAAAAATCAGAATTGGACCAAAGATCACATGTTTATGGTTTGTGTAACAAGGCATTTTCATGAAAAAACCAAAATAAGACAACTTGCAAAAACTCATGATCATTCTTTCCACCACTTGCTACATTGGTTACTGCACTTTGCTAGCCCTTCCCCTCACCCTTGCTGCACATCCCCATGCCTTGTACTAGCCTAGAACCAAGCCATGCTTTCCTTACACAAAAAGTTGACTTTTGGCAAAAGCAAACATCCCAATCACAGCAGGCCATGTCACATCCTCTGGCCACTTGCAATTGTTTATACTTTCCATCTGCTAGCAAAACATATCAAGAAGCCAAGCAACAACAGACCATAGCATCACATACACAAAAACACCTCACTTGGCAAAACTCTTCGAATCTGCCTCCACAAACCTCAAACATCCAAACCATTTTCACCAATCATCTCATCATGCTCCATTGAGTAGAAACCAACAAGATTCAAGCCTGAAAGCAGCATGAACTAAGCTTCACCATTTCCCACCCTCAAAACCAGAACTCTTCGAATCCCTTTATCCAGCCATCAAACACATCATCTTTCTTCACCAACAAGTCAAGCACACCTAAAAGAGCAGGAATCCACCATTGGAATGGCCTGAAACCTCCCCATTCCTGACTGTGCTATCTGCTACACCAGAACTGTTCCTCACAAATCAGCCATCCACAAGAGCTTTGAAGCCTTCCATTAGCATCAGGGGAGACAAAGAAGTCCATTTGCACGCAAAGGAGGCTCTGGAAGCTCAGTTTTGAAGCTTTCCAGCTCAGGTATGAACATGAACACTTTCTCCCAAAGCTTGCATATTAAGTTATAATATGATTATTCATGTCTTGCTGGTCATGGGGTTGGTTTCAGAATCAAAAATAAGGGAGAAATGAGTTTGTATGATCCCTCTGAAATTTTGCCCGTGGATTTTGTTTTCTTCGATTTGCATGATTCATGATGTTTAAATGGTGTTTGAGCATAGATTCGTGTCCTAGGATGTTAGAGGATCACTTAGGTGTGTTTAATTTGTGGAATAGATGCTTGAATCATGTTTTAGGGTTTGGATACCACCGGAGAAGATGACCGGAGCTCCCCTCCGGTCACCTGAAAGTGATTTGCCCTAATCTCAGGTCATTAGTGCCATTTGAATCTTGGGCGTTGGATTGTTTGAAATGTTGACTTCCCGCGTGGATAGAGGGCCCAGATCACTTTGATTAGCCCTAATTCAATTAATTAAATTAATTAATTCACAATTAGGTTAATTAACTCAGAATGAACCACAGCCGTCCAGATGCGCGCTGGTCAATGCTTTCAAATCCAGACTCAATCTCAGCCATTCCTTCTGTTTACTTTCCTTTTATTTTAATTTATTTTCATTTCTTTTTCATTTAACTTGCATAATTTATTTAAAATAGTAAAAAATGTCTAAAAATTATGAAACTTTTTCTTAAGAGTTTTATTAATTTTTATGACACAAAAATATTTTTATTTTTATTTTTATCATTAAAAAAGTATTTTTAAATATTTAAAAGATTATTTTTAATTAATTAATGGAAATTAATTTATTAAAAATACTTTTAAGTATCTAAAAATCACCAAAAAATTCATGAAATGTTCTAAGACATTTAGAAACATTTTCCAACCTTCAAACCAAATTTCTTTTTTGATCTTGATGCATTTTGAGAATTTTTCTTTGAATTAAAATCATTTTTGTGCATTATTTTGATCCTAAGTTCAAAAAATCATTTCTGCTTATCCATGAAGAGTTGGACATTGATTCTTCTTGCATTGCATTGTGTCTAGCATGTGGTTTTTGAGATAAAAAGGCCATGATTTGATTCCTCATTTCCAATTTGTTTGGAATTTCTTTTGTTTGGAACCCCTAAAAACCCTAGAATCTTTTAAAAATCATAACTTGAGATTGGTTAAGAGTTGAGACCTCTCCTTTGGGCATTGGTTTAGTATAGGATTAGGGGTCCTTTGAGTGGCATTTTCCATTTTTTATCTTAGGGTTTGCTTTTGTTTTTGGTTTTTGTTTGATGTTTGGTTCATAAACCCTAATTTGGGCTTCCTTTTGCATTCATCTTGCACTTGCTTGCATACCATGACTTGCCATGACATTTCAAGCATCCATTTGATTCATTTGACATCATAAGACATATTGAAAGCATGTTTGATCATTGCATCATGTATTTTCCATGTTGTATGCCATGTGCACTTCATAACTTTTCATGTATATTCATGCTTCTTAGCTTGCTCCACTTGCATTCATGAACTTGTATGATCGCTTCCATGTGCTGCCTCATGTTTGTAGCATCTCATAACATCATTAACATCATGTATATGCTTCTGGTTTTGTTTCTCATCATGTCATCTCATCCCATTTTGCATTGCATTGCATTTCTTTTCTAACATTTCAGGTGGTAAGTGAATTTGAGAAGTGAATTTGCCTTCACTTCTCATAACTCTTCTTTTCATCTCTCTTGCATCCATGCTGAATTTTTATATGTGTTTGGGTTTGAGCTTGCTCATTCTCTTTCTTCCCACTTTCTTTCTTCAAGTGACTTGACTTCTTGAATGAAGCAAGTTGCTTTGCTTCTCTTGATCCTTTCATCTGCTTCCTGGTGTTTCCATTGAAGATTGTTCTTGTAAACCTCACAAACCTTAGGAACAACCAAGCATGACAATGATTAGGGTTTTGATTAGTCTCCCCTTTTAGTTTTACCTTTGTGTCTCTCTTGAGTCTTCTCTTCTCATCTCATAATCAGGGACTAAACCCTAAAGGCTTTAAGGCTTTGTGATTAAGCTTATGCCTGCATCCTTCTATTAGGATGGAGTGTATAACTTTAATCCTAGGTGTTAAACCCTTAATTTGTTTAAATCTCTTAATCAATTCACTTAATAACCATCAAGACATCACACTTGTAACCTGGGCCTTGCATTAGGGTTCTAATTCTTCCTTAATTGGTTAAGAAGGACTAACCCTAGTGTTAATGGACAAGTCCCCCTCAAGTTGTCTTACAAATCATAAAATCCACTTCATCATCATATCATTAAATAAAATCCACTTAATCAAAGGCTTGTTTTGTCATGAGTTTAATCCCTAATCATGGATTAAGTTGAGGAGCTTTCCTCAGCTTAAACATTCTCATCTATTATCCTTCTATTAGGATGGTGTAATGAGTCTGTTTAATCCTTGATTATGGCTTAACCTCATTACTCAACACTAAACAAAAACACCAAAAAACATTCAAATAATCACAAGTAGGTTAATGATCTTAATCCTACATCAAAGGTGATTAAGTGTGAGAATCTGACTTCACACTTAAGGTATTCTCATTACCCCTAATCAGAGGGAAGATGTGATGAGTTTACTAAATCCATTGATTTAGGCTTAAGCTCATTAACTTATGACAAACTTCCAAAAGCAATAAAAGACTGAAAACTCAAAAACAAACAATAATCGTCTCCTCCGGGATTCTTTTCTCATCTCATTCACTCACAACCGAGAACTTGCTTCTTCCGTCTAATGCAAGACAGTTTGCATCTGTGCCAGACAGATCATACACTTGAGCATAGGCAAGTAAGCAGTTCACAAGTCAATTCACCTTTCAGTCTCTTTGAGTCGAACTACGGTGTTCTGACTTCCTCATTGCACGAGAGGATACGTAGGCATAACTTAACGGTTATCGAACAAAAGTCTCTGTATATTCCCCCTCTTTCCAGCTATCCTTTAAGCCTCATGATCATGAGCATTTCACTCCTGTCCTTACACTGACACTATATATTTATACACTTCACACTTCTTTTGCACTGACACCTGTACATCCTTCCAGCTCTTTTACACACAGATTACACTGACACTACCCCTTTAAAACACAAATCTTTTAAGCGTGGATCCCGTCGAGTACGGCGGACAATCTGGGTGCTAATACCTTCCCAGGTTGTAACCAACCCCCTTTCTCAGTCTCTCTGGTTCGCAACCGTCTTATCCATCTCTTTCTAGGTCTATGCAGCATTACCTTTCCTCCGGGATAAAAATGCCTAGCTGGCGACTCTTTTCATCTCCAGTGAGTTCACGGCTGTGTGTTCTCATTGTCCCTCTCGCCGACCGTTCGCGTCTGTACCATTATCTGGACTTAGTTTCATTTATCGGGAGCGACAGCTTGGCGACTCTGCTGGGGACCCTTATATTGCAACCAGGGCTTCTGGTTCCTTTTTGTGGGTTCCTCCTAGCGCTTGATTGATTTGTGTTTACTGGGGTGTTTTGTGTTTATTTGTGTTTGTATATGTCTTATTTTATGTACAGTTGCTTTATTACTTTCTTTATAGTTTTGCATTATATCATACTGTCATATTGTGCTGCTGGCTGGATCTGGTTTTTGTTTTGGTGGGTGGGTGATTCATTGAGAGTTAAGGTCCTATACCTGGGACCTGAGTGACACCTAGGCTAGAGTGAATCGTATTCTTTCCCATTCCATTTCGGTCTGGTGCGGGAATATGAAACACGGTTCAGATATGGGTTTCTTCTTGAGAACTCTGTGTTGCAGATTTCCTGCAATGCTAGGGCTATCTGGGAAGCCTGCTAAGTCTGGATGACCTTTAGTTTTGACCTTCAGAATCTGAGGTGAATTAGAGGAGGAACTTTTATGGTTATTGTAAACACTGTACCTCCGGGTTAGAAGTGTTTACACTTCCCATAACTGATCCAAGTCTGAGGATCCTTATTTTAGAACACCACCTGTGAGGGGGTTGGGCTGTTTACAGGTTTGCAGGTACCTTGACCTCAGAATACCCTGTTACTTTGGTTTGATTAAGAATACTCCATGTTGGAACGGTTCTTGTGATTCTAAACCCTGGACATGTGGCTCTTTATTTGAGCCCCCCACCTTGGTTACTGGATTTATAGACCTCCATCTGGAATTCTTGAACACACTTGGACCTATATCAGAATATTTTGATCAGATCCAGCTCAGTCACAAACCCTTGCATATCATTTGCATACATAAATCATTGCATCATATTGACATTTGCCTATTTGTGTTTCAGGGTATCCATCTTCATTTGGTTTTGGTTTTGACCCCATCTTCAGTATTGACCCATCTTCATCAGCATCTGCTTCAGTCATCAGCCTCTGCTTCAGCTATCACCTGCACCAGCCAATCAGTGGCCCTTTCTTCAGTGTTATCATCAGCACCTGTCTCTACTCAGTCTCAGCATCATGGCTCCTAAAAAGAGCAACATCACCTATCACTTCTTCCAGCCAGAGCTATCTGACATCAGGAGGATTCAGACCCTGATCACTCCAGATCACATACCATTGTTCAGGGAAAGCTATGGAGATATACTTGATATGGTTATGGATCTGGACCCATCACAGAGAAGCCTGATCCACACTTGCATTCAGTTTTATGATCCCCCACTAAGATGTTTCACTTTTCAAGACTTTCAGTTGGGCCCCTTATTGGAAGAGTACTCCTCATTAGTTGGTATGCCTATCAGGGCTGGAATCCCTTTCAACCCTGAGATGGTCTTTCCTAGTAATGGAGAAGTAGGAAAGGCTCTGCATCTGGAACCTGTCCTGATTGAGCAGCATATGACCTCTAAAGCTGGAATCCTTGGTTTTCATCTGGATTTCTTGATATCTCAAGCTACCCTGAAAGCTTCTTTAGGAGAGTGGAAAGCTGTCTGTGCCTTGTTGGCTTTGAGTATATATGGAATTGTATTGTTTGCAGATGAGCCTCGATTCATTAGCAAGAACGCAATCCATCTTTTCATCCTGCAGAACCCAGTGCCCACTTTATTGGGGGATCTCTATTACTCAGTGCATCAGAGGAATGAAAAGCAGAGGGGAAGATTAGTGAGGTGTTGTGCTCCATTATTCCATACTTGGCTTCTCAGGCATCTACCCAGGACAGATGCATTTTTGAACCCTCATCAGCAGAGAAACTGGGCTAAGAGACTCACTGCTCTAACTTCAGCAGATATCAGATGGTGCACTCAAAGCACCAAAGGCAGGGATATCATCACCAGCTGTGGGCATTTTTCCAATGTGCCCCTAATAGGAGTTAAGGGTAGCATCAATTACAATCCTCTGTTGTTCAAAAGGCAACTGGGCTATGCACTGGTCCACATTCCTAAGGCACAGGACTTGGTTGAGACTCTTTATTGTGAGAACAAGCCTAATTTGGCTGTTGTTAGGCAGGCAGCCTGGGCCTGGGATAATGTTCAAACCAAGGGAGTAACCATTTTGGGGAAGTGCAGCAATGTGGCATCAGCACAGTATTATGAGTGGTCCCATGCCAGGGCTCAATTCTTTGGGATGCCCTTTACCATAGAAGATATGCCTGAATCATCTTCAGCACCACCCCCTGCTACTATCAGTTTGGAGGAGTTTGAGAGCTTGAAAGAAAGAAATGAGAAGTTAACCCAGGCTTTGCAGAAGACCCTCCGGGAGAGGAGTGATGGTATGATGGAGATTGAGAGGTTGGAGAAGTTGAGAGTGGAGCATCTGGTTAAGATTGAGAAGTCTGGGGATTATATCAAAAAGTCTAAAGCTGGAGAACAAATTCTGAAGAACGCTTGCAAGGAAGCCCAGTTCCAGAGAGCAAGGACAGACTTGTACCTGAAGGAGAGTCAGGCCCGGTGGGTCAGGATCACCGAGGCTCGTACTCTGGAAGACAAGAGAGTTCAAGACAAGATGGAGCAACTGGAAGCTAGTGTAAAAGAACAGCAAGAAGCCCTGGCAGTAGCCCAGAGGGAGATATCAGAGCTGAAGATCAGAGCAGGAGTGAAGAGGTCAAAAGACCAAACTCAGCGCAAGAAGCTAACAGCAGCTGTTACCACCCGGAATCTCCTCATCAGGAATCTCACGGAGCGTCCAGCTGATCCTGTGACCGAAGCACTTCTCAAGGAAGTTCGTGAGGATGAGTTTGGTCTTGGTGTTTGACCATTTGTTTGTTGTTGCTTTCATTCCATGTACTTTTATTTTCCTGTAATGTATTTTGGCCCCTCAGAGGGCTTGTATTTGTAAACAAACTATGTACCATTTTGGCTTTTTGTAATATATGTATTAGTTTGTTCCATCCGAGTTTCACTTCAAAAGCAACATCAACATCATCTTCAAGGGTTTAGAAGGGTCAAGACTGAATACCAAGCCGGATACCTTGAAAACAAATAAGCATACTGCATTGCATGCTAACCCTTTGTTTGTTTTGTAGGTGTTTGTTTTATTGTTGCTAACTCTGTTGTGATATTCAGGAACTATTGCTAGGCGCCGGGTATTTCCCCTCAACCGTCCGCACCGTTATCCAACCCGAAACAACCTTCCGGGAATTCAAATGGATCAGGTACAACAGGACCTTGCAGAGGTTAGAAATCAAATGGCAAATGAAAGGCTAGAGATGAGGAATCAAATGACTCAGTTTATGGAAGTGATGAACAACATGGCTCAGAGCCAGGAAAGATTGAGGGCCATGGTGGAAAGGCAGAATCAAGAAGATCCACATATAGGGACTGCCGGCACCCGCAACAATGAAAGGGTCCAACCTCATGTTAACCCCCCTGTATTTGGCCCCCACCTCCATCCTGAGGTCAACATCCCTGCAAATGTTCAAGGGACTGCCACTGCAGCCAGGGTACTTCAAGAAGACCCCCAAGAGGATCAGTTTACAGTAATGGGTGTTGGGGAAGAAGCTTATGATAGAAGGCTGGATGAGATAGCTGAGAAATTGAGGTCCTTAGAGTCTCAAAACTCTTTGGGTTTCGATGTCATGGACATGGGCTTGGTAGACGGGGTCAGGATCCCCCATAAGTTTAAGCCTCCTTGTTTTGAAAAATACAACGGGACTTCATGCCCCCGGACTCATTTACAATCATTTCTGGGGAGGCTGAAGGCCTATACTATGGATGAGAAGCTCTGGAAGTTCTATTTCGAAGACAGCTTGGCAGGAGCTTCAAGGGAATGGTATTCCCATCTGACAAGAGCAACTATTAGATGCTGGAAGGACCTGGCAGAGGCCTTCATCAGACAGTATCAGTACAACTTAGATATGGCACCCAACAGGACCTTCCTAATGGGAATGTCACAATCGTCAAGGGAAAGTTTCCGAGAATATGTCCAGAGATGGAGGCAATTGGCTGCTGCTGTTCAACCACCTATGTCTGAGAGGGAAATGGCAGACATGTTTATGAACACCCTTCAGGGGACATATATTGACAGGCTGGCTGCTTTCTCTTCCACTAGCTTTGCAGATGTAGTCATAGCTGGGGAGAGAATTGAGAGCCTGTTAAAAATGGGTAAGATCTCAGACAACGGTGCAAGCTCGTCTAGTAGTACAAGAAAGCCTTTTGCAGGCCCAAGAAGAACTGGCGAGACCAATGCCATCCACACCAATAAGGGCAGGCCCCAATATGTTCACAGATCAGTGGCAGCAGTCACCATTCCCGCTCCTGCTCATCCTCAGCCAGTTTATCAACCTCCGTAGCAAAACTATCAACAACAACCTCAGTACCATCAACAGAATCAGTATCCTCCGAGAAATTACAACAACAACAACACCAACAACAATAACCAGCAAAGGCCATTCCAGCAGAGGCCTTCTCAAGCTAACAGGGTAATCGATCCGATCCCTATGCCATATGCTACATTGCTGCCACAACTCCTGAAACTCAACCTAGTTGAGCTAAGGACGTTGGCACCTCCAGATCCCAACAGTCTACCCAGGAATTATGACTCCAACGCTAGGTGTGCTTTTCATTCAAATGCACCTGGCCACAGTACAGAAAAGTGCAGAGCCCTGCACATGAAGGTACAAGACCTGGTAGACTCGAAAGCTCTGAATTTCGCACCACCACCCAATGTCAATAAGAATCCAATGCCAAACCACGGTGGTCCCAGAATTAACGCTATTGAAGAAGACAAGCCGTCTTATTTAATAACCAGTGTGGGTCAGATCCGGACACCGTTGGTAGAAATTAAGGCTCAGCTCCTCGAATGTCAAATGTTCCCGGGATGTGAGTTTGGGTGTGCTTACTGCAATATTTCAGTCAATGGATGCGATAACCTGAGGAATGGCATAGACGGTCTCATACAGAGTGGCCAGCTCTAGATCACCACATCATTTCCTACAAATCCAGCAATCTCATCAGCAATAACTCCAGAACCTCCTACAACTGCAACAACCATTGTTCCTGACAATTCTTCGGCTTCATCAACAAGTACTTCATCTATCATCTCAACTGATCAGCTATCAACAAATTTTTCTTCTACAACTTCAGCACCACTCCAGTTTGAATCTCCTACAACAACGACATCCATCCTTCCGACAATGTCTCCTACAACTCCAGCAACAAACTCTGAAAATGTCTCAACTGTCACAATATTTTATGATCCTGAAAACAATTCTGCCTGCAATTCAGAAGGTGCTGCTCCCGTCAGAGCACCAGTCACAATTTATTACGATCCACAGACTATCACAATTCCTTCCGCAGCTGCAGTCAGTCCAGTCACTATCACAGTGCCTGGACCAGTACCTTATAGAAGCAGTAATGCTGTCCCCTGGCATTACGGCTCTGACCTGTACTGTGAAGGACAAAGAATCACTTTTGAATCATCAACCCCTGCACCACAAATTGACAATGTGGGAGGAGGCGGAGGCTTCACTCGAAGCGGACGTCTTTTCGCTCCACAAATTCAGAGACCCACTGCCGAAGCAGAAGCTGCTGCTAAAGCAAAAGGAAAAAGCTTGGTGCAGGAAGAGCAGACTGTTAAAGAAGCCTTGAAAACACCCTTCGATCAAGAGGTTGATGAGTTCATGCGAATCATCAAAAAGAGTGATTATAAAGTAGTGGATCAGCTTCATCAGACGCCTTCCAAAATCTCAATCCTATCATTGCTTATGTGCTCCGAGGCCCATCAGGATGCACTACTCAAAGTCTTGCACGCAGCTTACGTGCCTGAAGAGATCACTGTCAATCAATTGGAAACCGTGGTTGGAAATGTTAATGCTAGTCACGGACTAGGGTTCACCAATACTGATTTGACAACGGAGGGCCGCAACCATAACAAAGCCTTGCACATAACCATGGAATGTAAAGGTGCTGTCCTTTCCCATGTGCTGGTAGACACGGGGTCATCCCTCAATGTCTTACCTAAAAAGGCCTTGGTGAAGCTAGAATACGACGGATTGGCGTTGAGACCCAGCAACCTGGTGGTGAGAGCCTTTGATGGTTCAAAGAGATCGGTTCTGGGAGAGATTGAATTGCCCATAACGATTGGCCCGCAGACCTTTAAAACGACCTTCTACGTGATGGATATACAGCCTGCCTACAGCTGTCTATTGGGTAGGCCATGGATTCACGCCGCTGGCGCCGTGACCTCTACCCTTCACCAGAAGTTAAAATATGAGTGGGAGGATCAAATCGTTACAATCTGTGGAGAAGAGGATATTTTTGTCAGCCACCTGGCTACCTATAAGTACATTGAGATGGATGGGGAGATCCATGAAACAATGAGCCAGGGTTTTGAAGCCTTGAATGTCAATGAAGCATCTGCTGTGCCTGGTACTTCAATATCATCATACCAACAAGCCCGGAAGGTTGTTGAGGGAGGAAACGCCCAAGGCTGGGGCAAACTGCTATCGGTGGAGAAGAAAGAGGACAGATTTGGGTTGGGTTACAGACCAACTCAACAAGATCCAGCAGCGGCTGCGAAAGAGCCCAATTTTGTGAGTGGGGGGATGCTCACCCCTGATGCTGTCAACAATGTGGAAGACGAGCTGGAAGAGGAACGCAACCTGGAAAGCTGGATTCGTCCAAAGATCCCGGGGAGCAGTATCTCGAACTGGTCTTCCCAGGAAATTATAAGAGTTACTCATGCAGAGTAATTATTATTTCCTGTATTTTTATAGCATGCATCAAAGTCTTGCATCTTGCCTAAGATGATAAGACTCATTTTGTAATCGGGCCATCTGTACTTTTTGTGCAACAAGATTAATCAATGAAATATCAGACATCTTTTTGCAAATGAGTCTTTTCCGCTCACTGTTTTTCCACTTTTCTTTTTGTACAAAAAAAAAATAAATGGCAGTGTTTTCAAAATGACAATTTTATTTCACTTTTAAAACAAGATTAAAATCGAATCACTAAAATGAACAAACTGAACCCTTGCAGAGAATGCCTTCCTGACAGCACCGACAACAGCACGGCTATGACTTCGTATGACTTTGACAATCCAATCAATCAAGCTGATGAAGGGGTTGAAGAAGAATATGAGCTTCCTGAAGAGCTAGCCAGGTTGTTAGGACAAGAGGAAAAGGTTATTACTCCTCACCAGGAGGAGGTTGAAGTGATCAATCTTGGTACAGATGAAGACGTAAAAGAGGTTAAAATCGGGGCCTGCCTGCAAGACTCAGTGAAGAGACAACTGATTGATCTGCTTCAAGAGTATGTGGATGTGTTTGCTTGGTCGTATCAAGATATGCCAGGGTTGGACACCGACATTGTTGTGCACAAGCTGCCTTTGAGAGAAGAATGCCCGCCAGTGAAACAGAAGCTACGCCGTACTCGTCCAGACATGGCAATGAAAGTCAAGGAGGAGGTACAAAAGCAATGGGACGCCGGGTTCCTTGCTGTAACTAGCTATCCACCGTGGGTTGCTAACATAGTACCTGTGCCTAAGAAAGACGGCAAAGTAAGAATGTGTGTTGACTACCGGGATCTGAACAGAGCTAGCCCGAAAGATGATTTCCCATTACCTCACATTGACGTATTGGTTGATAATACGACTCAGTTCTCGGTATTCTCCTTCATGGATGGATTTTCAGGATACAATCAGATTAAGATGTCACCTGAAGACATGGAGAAGACAACTTTCATCACACCCTGGGGCACGTTCTGCTACAAGGTAATGCCATTTGGGCTCAAGAATGCTGGTGCGACATATCAACGGGCTATGGTAACATTATTCCACGATATGATTCATAAAGAGATAGAATGTTATGTGGACGACATGATTGCCAAGTCCCTTACTGAAGAAGATCACCTGGTGAATCTGCTGAAGTTGTTCAAGCGTCTGAGGAGGTACCAATTAAAGCTGAACCCCAACAAGTGCACATTCGGGGTGCGATCTGGTAAGCTGCTGGGGTTTATCGTAAGCGAGAAAGGGATTGAAGTTGACCCTGATAAAGTCAAAGCCATCCAAGAGATGCCTGCACCGAAAACTGAGAAAGAAGTTCGAGGGTTCTTAGGTCGATTGAACTACATTTCACGGTTCATATCCCACCTTACGGCTACCTGTGAACCCTTGTTCAAGTTGTTAAGGAAAGAACAGACGGTCAGGTGGAATGAAGACTGCCAGAAGGCTTTTGACAAGATCAAGGAGTATTTACAAGAACCTCCAATCCTTATGCCTCCAGTTGAAGGAAGACCTCTAATCATGTACTTGACAGTATTAGAAGAGTCAATGGGGTGTGTGTTGGGCAAGCATGACGAGTCTGGTCGAAAAGAGTATGCAATATACTACCTAAGCAAAAAGTTTACCGACTGTGAACAACGTTATTCACTGCTCGAGAAGACTTGCTGTGCTTTAGCGTGGGCTGCTCGCCGACTGAGACAGTATATGTTGACTCACACTACCTTACTGATCTCAAAAATGGACCCAGTCAAGTACATATTTGAGAAGCCAGCTCTTACCGGACGGGTTGCAAGATGGCAAATGATCCTTACAGAGTATGACATCCAATACACATCTCAGAAAGCCATCAAGGGCAGTGTATTGTCTGAATATCTTGCTGAGCAACCCATTGATGACTACCAGCCTATGAGGTTTGACTTCCCTGATGAAGACATCATGTTCATTAAAGCAAGAGATCATGAAGAGCCTGTTCACACTGAAGGGCCTGACCCAGAGGAAGAATGGACTATGATGTTTGATGGGGCTGTTAACATGAATGGTCGTGGTGTTGGTGCAGTGCTCATTACACCTAAAGGAGTTCACATGCCTTTCTCGGCAAAACTCACTTTCAACTGCACTAACAACGAAGCTGAATACGAAGCTTGCATTATGGGTCTTGAGGAAGCCATTGACCTCAGGATCAAGACATTAACTGTATTCGGAGATTCAGCTCTGGTAATCAATCAAACCAACGGCAAATGGTACACACACCAGGATCACCTGATACCTTACAGGGATTATACAAGGAGGTTATTGACTTTCTTCACAACAGTCAAGCTTGAGTATATCCCTCGGGACGAGAATCAGTTTGCAGATGCCTTGGCTACCATTTCATCCATGATCAAAGTTCAAGCTGCTAACTTTGTACCTCAGATTTCAGTGTCGAGACTTGATAGACCAGCATATGTATTTGCAACAGATGTTGTCAAAGATGATAAGCCTTGGTTCCATGACATTAAGCGCTTCTTAGAGGATCAAACATACCCACCTGGGGCATCTTCCAATGATAAGAAGACTTTGAGAAGGCTTGCTGGTAGTTTCTTCTTGAACACTGATGGGTCTTTATACAAAAGGAACTTTGATATGGTACTCCTCAGATGTGTTGACAAGACGGAAGCAGATTTATTGATGCATGAAGTGCACGAAGGCTCCTTTGGTACCCATGCTGGAGGACATGCAATGGCTAAAAAGTTGCTAAGATCAGGTTATTACTGGATCACAATGGATGCCGACTGTTGTGCCTATGCCAGAAAATGCCACAAATGCCAGATCTATGCGGATAAAGTGCATGTGCCTCCCAATCCTTTGAACATAATGTCTTCACCATGGCCCTTTGCCATGTGGGGCATTGACATGATTGGTAAGATTGAACCGACTGCTTCAAACGGCCACCGATTCATCCTGGTCGCCATTGACTATTTCACCAAGTGGGTTGAAGCAGCATCGTATGCAAATGTTACAAGACAAGTGGTAGCCAGATTTCTGAAAAGAGATATCATCTGTCGGTATGGAGTGCCCGAGCGAATCATTACTGACAATGGTTCCAACTTGAACAATAAAATGATGGCAGAGCTATGCCGGGACTTCAAAATTCAACATCACAATTCTTCTCCTTACAGGCCAAAGATGAACGGCGCTGTTGAGGCCGCTAATAAGAATATTAAGAAGATTGTGCAGAAGATGGTAGTCACCTACAAAGACTGGCATGAGATGCTACCGTTTGCCTTGCATGGGTACCGCACGTCAATCAGGACATCCACTGGGGCAACCCCGTATCAGCTTGTTTATGGTATGGAAGCAGTCCTACCAGTTGAAGTTGAATTACCCTCTCTACGGGTACTGATGGATGTTAAACTGAGTGAAGCAGAATGGGTTAGGTCCCGATACGAACAGCTGAGTCTGATCGAAGAGAAAAGATTGGCTGCAATCTGTCATGGGCAGTTGTATCAGAAGAGAATGAAGAAAGCCTTCGATCAGAAAGTCAGGCACCGAGAGTACCAAGTGGGAGATCTTGTGCTGAAAAGAATCCTCCCTCCTCATACAGACCACAGGGGCAAATGGACTCCGAATTATGAAGGACCATTTGTAGTAAAGAAAGTTTTCTCTGGTGGAGCACTGATGCTCAGCACCATGGATGGTGAAGATTTCCCATCCCCTGTGAATTCAGATGCAGTTAAAAAATACTTCGCATAAAATGACCCGCTGGACATAAAAAACAGAATGTAAGTCCAGGCAAAAAAGGGCATCCCGGCGAGTCAAAAACAGAATAAAAGACTCGGGCAAAAATAAGGGAAAGTAAACAAAAGAATGTACACCCGCTGAGTTGAAAAGCCGCATTGGACAGCTCAGGCAAAAATGGGTATCCCGATGGATTGAAAACCCGAAAGGGCGATCCATGCAAAATAAGGGAATAAGCGAACAACTGCATTCTGAATTCGTCTGTATCACCTACAACTTGGTAAGCTTCGAAAGGATCAAGCTTCGATCAGAATCAGCCTTCTTCAGTAAGCAAGATGAGAAGAACGTCAAAGGTCATACGAGTCATAGCAGGAGAGGAAGCTCCTTAAAGCGTCATCAACACTGCCAGCATTTTGTTTCTCAATTTGTAACAATCTCCTCATTTCAGGGGATTTGTTTCTTTGACTGTATCTCGCCAATTCAGGGCATTTGAATTAATAAAATCAGATTTCAGTCATGTTTCGTCTTGTACATTTTATTTTGCAAAAATGTCTGATATCTTAAAGAAACACTGATTGCATAAGAATACAGATGTTTATCTTCAAATAAAAACATGCTTGCGGGAAATATGCTTACTCTCAGAAGTATTTAAACTCCTATGACGAAATCCAGTAAGGGATACCTCGGGATTATCTTGTGCGTTTCTCTATCTCTTTTCAGGGTTGCAGGTATCCAGAATGCAACTTGGGGCATGAAACCTCATCCCAGCAAGCTGGCAAATCAACACTCGTTTCTAGCACCCAAAGTGCTCTCTCCCCAGCTGAGTTGCCTCTCATAACTTCCCCGGCGGAGTTGCCATTTATTACTTATCTCCATCAGAGTTTCCAGGCATCACAGAAGGCACCTATACCCCCGGCTAAGTCAAGGATCCTTTTCAACAGAATCCCTGAGGAGGCCTCTCAATGATCTCTCTTTCTCCCCAGCCGAGTACAAGTCAGGGAATCGTCTCCCCACAGAGCTCCAGCCTCTATCCAGAAGAGCAGCGCGTGGAAGATCACAACAGAGTGAAGAAAGCTTCTACAAACCCCAGCTGGGTCCCATATCACAAGGATATGTCAATCAGTGGCCTAGATCCCAAGCAGATATCACCTCACCAGATCCACCAATGATCTCATCCCCAGCTGGGATGTCTACTTCAAACAAATCAATCAGAGATCTTCGCAGCAGCAGAACCCGGATCCCGGTTTTGATATCTTTGCACAATCATAGCATTTGCATCATATTCACCCACAAAGCGTAGCATTCCGTTTTAACACGGAGCATTACGGCAAAAATCCAACTCATAGCATAATCATAAGCCATGCTATGAACCAGCACTTGTGGATAATTACAGTTCATCAACATACAGAAAAATCCCCACCAGAATCCCCAGCAAAAGCAGCTGCCTCTCAAATTACAAACACCAGTATATACTCCTTTTGGCACCCGCCCGTGCCATCTTTCCCCAGTAAAGTCGCCTGAACACCCTTTACAAACAAGATCACTCGTATTACAGACACGTCCTGACACCCGTCCGTGTCATACCCCAGCAGAAAGCCAAAGACATCCTCTTTGCACTCACATATACCTATATACACCTTCTCGACACCCGTCCGTGTCATTTCCCCAGCGCAGTCGCTTATACTTCTACAACCCATATGCTTGTTATTTCTACACTTTTGGACACTCGTCCGTGTCACTCTCCCCAGCAGATAAACATTCATCTATACACCAGTCTCACTACTCAGGTTATACTTATACAGGATACTCGTCCGTATCTCATATACACCGTTTATATCCCCACAGATTCAACATTGGTCCATGTTCTCTATTAACCAGATGGTACTCGTCCGTATCATCATCTCAGAATATGCGTCAAGCGTTTGTTTCTACAGGATACTCGTCCATATCATAGTCTTAAGGATGCTCGTCCGCATCTATAATCCATACACTGTGTCAAACACTTTTGTCTTCTTGAATATAGACACTCGTCCGTGTCTACTATTCCCCAGAAGAGTCCCTTCAGATACAACACTCGTCCGTGTTCTTTGTTAACCAGTTGATACCCGTCCGTATTTGTTTCTACCCGATACTCGTCCGTATCGTAGTCTTAAGGATGCTCGTCCGCATTTTTAATCTATACACAAACGTCTAGACACTTATACCCTTTTGTTTCTTGGTTATAAATACTCGTCCGTGTTTACTATTCCCCAGTAGATCACCAACAAAGCTTTTCTTCTTCTTTTTATCTGACACTCGTCCTGTGTCATGATAAACCTTGAGAGCAGCCGTACCCTGCTAGGTGGTCGTCCTCCACCTCTTGATGGTCGTCCTCCATCATGCTCATCCGATGGCTGTCCCCATCGTTGATATTTTTCGGCAGCCGTACCCTGCCAGGTGGTCGTCCTCCACCTCTTGATGATCGTCCTTCATCAGTTCTATCCAATGGCCGTCCCCATTGTTGATTTTGGTTATCTGGCGTTCGTCCTATGTCACGATAAACCTTGAGAGCAGCCGTCCCCTGCTAGGTGGTCGTCCTCCGCCTCTTGATGGTCGTCCTCCATCATGCTCATCCGATGGCCGTCCCCATCGTTGACCTTTTATCCGGCATTCGTCCTATGTCGTGATATTTTCGGCAGCCGTACCCTGCCAGGTGGTCGTCCTCCACCTTAGATGACCGTCCCTCATCTTAACCCCAACAGAGCAGCCGTCCCCTGCTAGGTGATCGTCCTTCACCTTTGATGGACGTACCCCATCATCTGTTTATTTCATTTATTCTTTAACCCGATGGCCGTACCCGTCGTGGTCCCTTTTCCTTTTTAGCCCGATGACCGTCCCCATCGTTGGTTACTTTACCTTTGTGAACCTGATGGCCGTCCCCGTCATGTTTCATTAATCCCCAGAGAATTTTACAACTTTATCTTGATGGCCGTCCCCATCATAATCTTACTTTTCCCAGCTAGTCGGCCGTCCCCTTCTTGGCTTTACCTTTTATCCCCAGCACGTCGGCCGTCCCCGTCATTGCTTTATTTTTCGCACTTTTCCCAGCATGTCGGCCGTCCCCGTCATTGCTCTTTACTCAGCAGTCGTCCTCTGCTCGGCAGTCGTCCTCTGCTCGACGGTCGTCCTCCGTCGCCCACACTTTACAATATACTTTATTTTCCTTTACAATCTATATCCCTTTTCTTCTTCATTCTGTGAGTGCAAATTTTGGACTGTCTTTGGTATTCAACCACAAGTTATCTTGTTTGCCTGTTAAGCCGTCGCTTACATCCTGCACAGCTAACTCATGTTTGAATAGGGGCAGCTGTAAACACCCCAAATTTACCCTCACCCATTCACACCATGGCTTGTGGTCATTTCATATGCATAAATACAATCATATCATCTCATATCTCATTTTTGATTCACTGCATAGATTCAAAGTCATCTGCACCTAGGGTTTGTGATCTGAGCAATCCAAGGGCTTCTTGAGCCACTCCAAAGGCCACCAATCATTTCAAAGGGATCCATGTGTGTTCAAGTATCATATTACATCCTCTCAAAGTCAAGATTTCCAAAGAATCACAAGAACTGGGATTGGTATGGATGCAGAGCCAAGTTTGACTGCACAGTTGACCTAAAATTAGGGTTTTGGTTTCAGAGGCCATAACTCCAATTTTTTTGGTCATTCTTGTTTCCATTAGCCTATATATGGTATAGGGAGTATACATATCAATTTTCATGAAGAAATTCCATGGGGAAGTCATCTGATCAAGGGTTGACTTTCTGGACAAGTCAGTGCAAAATCAGGGCATCTGAGGCCCCCAATGACCCAACCAATGGGTGATCTTCATCATTTTGAGTGTATATGATCTTTATTTGGTCATGGAAGAAGGTTGAAGCTCACAAAATTCAAGAATTTGGAGTTTTTGCAAATGTTGACTTTTAGGGTATAGTTGACTTTTCAAGAATGTGTCATTTTAGGTCACTTTTCAAGCCTTGATTCTTGATCCAAAAATGCTTCAAATGAAAAAACTTTGGTCATGAAAGTTGTAGAATGCATCTTTCCCTTTTCAAAAAGTACAAGAACATGATCTAATTCTTCTTGGATCAAAAGTTATGGTGTGACAAAGTTGGCCAAAATCATTGATTTTCAAGGTGTGCACCAAATGTGAATTTTGCAAAATCATGAACCAAGGCTGTTTGTAACCTCTAGTTGACATCAAACCATGACACAAACATTCCATGAGCTCTAAAAATCAGAATTGGACCAAAGATCACATGTTTATGGTTTGTGTAACAAGGCATTTTCATGAAAAAACCAAAATAAGACAACTTGCAAAAACTCATGATCATTCTTTCCACCACTTGCTACATTGGTTACTGCACTTTGCTAGCCCTTCCCCTCACCCTTGCTGCACAGCCCCATGCCTTGTACTAGCCTAGAACCAAGCCATGCTTTCCTTACACAAAAAGTTGACTTTTGGCAAAAGCAAACATCCCAATCACAGCAGGCCATGTCACATCCTCTGGCCACTTGCAATTGTTTATACTTTCCATCTGCTAGCAAAACATATCAAGAAGCCAAGCAACAACAGACCATAGCATCACATACACAAAAACACCTCACTTGGCAAAACTCTTCGAATCTGCCTCCACAAACCTCAAACATCCAAACCATTTTCACCAATCATCTCATCATGCTCCATTGAGTAGAAACCAACAAGATTCAAGCCTGAAAGCAGCATGAACTAAGCTTCACCATTTCCCACCCTCAAAACCAGAACTCTTCGAATCCCTTTATCCAGCCATCAAACACATCATCTTTCTTCACCAACAAGTCAAGCACACCTAAAAGAGCAGGAATCCACCATTGGAATGGCCTGAAACCTCCCCATTCCTGACTGTGCTATCTGCTACACCAGAACTGTTCCTCACAAATCAGCCATCCACAAGAGCTTTGAAGCCTTCCATTAGCATCAGGGGAGACAAAGAAGTCCATTTGCACGCAAAGGAGGCTCTGGAAGCTCAGTTTTGAAGCTTTCCAGCTCAGGTATGAACATGAACACTTTCTCCCAAAGCTTGCATTTTAAGTTATAATATGATTATTCATGTCTTGCTGGTCATGGGGTTGGTTTCAGAATCAAAAATAAGGGAGAAATGAGTTTGTATGATCCCTCTGAAATTTTGCCCGTGGATTTTGTTTTCTTCGATTTGCATGATTCATGATGTTTAAATGGTGTTTGAGCATAGATTCGTGTCCTAGGATGTTAGAGGATCACTTAGGTGTGTTTAATTTGTGGAATATATGCTTGAATCATGTTTTAGGGTTTGGATACCACCGGAGAAGATGACCGGAGCTCCCCTCCGGTCACCTGAAAGTGATTTGCCCTAATCTCAGGTCATTAGTGCCATTTGAATCTTGGGCGTTGGATTGTTTGAAATGTTGACTTCCCGCGTGGATAGAGGGCCCAGATCACTTTGATTAGCCCTAATTCAATTAATTAAATTAATTAATTCACAATTAGGTTAATTAACTCAGAATGAACCACAGCCGTCCAGATGCGCGCTGGTCAATGCTTTCAAATCCAGACTCAATCTCAGCCATTCCTTCTGTTTACTTTCCTTTTATTTTAATTTATTTTCATTTCTTTTTCATTTAACTTGCATAATTTATTTAAAATAGTAAAAAATGTCTAAAAATTATGAAACTTTTTCTTAAGAGTTTTATTAATTTTTATGACACAAAAATATTTTTATTTTTATTTTTATCATTAAAAAAGTATTTTTAAATATTTAAAAGATTATTTTTAATTAATTAATGGAAATTAATTTATTAAAAATACTTTTAAGTATCTAAAAATCACCAAAAAATTCATGAAATGTTCTAAGACATTTAGAAACATTGTCCAACCTTCAAACCAAATTTCTTTTTTGATCTTGATGCATTTTGAGAATTTTTCTTTGAATTAAAATCATTTTTGTGCATTATTTTGATCCTAAGTTCAAAAAATCATTTCTGCTTATCCATGAAGAGTTGGACATTGATTCTTCTTGCATTGCATTGTGTCTAGCATGTGGTTTTTGAGATAAAAAGGCCATGATTTGATTCCTCATTTCCAATTTGTTTGGCATTTCTTTTGTTTGGAACCCCTAAAAACCCTAGAATCTTGTAAAAATCATAACTTGAGATTGGTTAAGAGTTGAGACCTCTCCTTTGGGCATTGGTTTAGTATAGGATTAGGGGTCCTTTGAGTGGCATTTTCCATTTTTTATCTTAGGGTTTGCTTTTGTTTTTGGTTTTTGTTTGATGTTTGGTTCATAAACCCTAATTTGGGCTTCCTTTTGCATTCATCTTGCACTTGCTTGCATACCATGACTTGCCATGACATTTCAAGCATCCATTTGATTCATTTGACATCATAAGACATATTGAAAGCAAGTTTGATCATTGCATCATGTATTTTCCATGTTGTATGCCATGTGCACTTCATAACTTTTCATGTATATTCATGCTTCTTAGCTTGCTCCACTTGCATTCATGAACTTGTATGATCGCTTCCATGTGCTGCCTCATGTTTGTAGCATCTCATAACATCATTAACATCATGTATATGCTTCTGGTTTTGTTTCTCATCATGTCATCTCATCCCATTTTGCATTGCATTGCATTTCTTTTCTAACATTTCAGGTGGTAAGTGAATTTGAGAAGTGAATTTGCCTTCACTTCTCATAACTCTTCTTTTCATCTCTCTTGCATCCATGCTGCATTTTTATATGTGTTTGGGTTTGAGCTTGCTCATTCTCTTTCTTCCCACTTTCTTTCTTCAAGTGACTTGACTTCTTGAATGAAGCAAGTTGCTTTGCTTCTCTTGATCCTTTCATCTGCTTCCTGGTGTTTCCATTGAAGATTGTTCTTGTAAACCTCACAAACCTTAGGAACAACCAAGCATGACAATGATTAGGGTTTTGATTAGTCTCCCCTTTTAGTTTTACCTTTGTGTCTCTCTTGAGTCTTCTCTTCTCATCTCATAATCAGGGACTAAACCCTAAAGGCTTTAAGGCTTTGTGATTAAGCTTATGCCTGCATCCTTCTATTAGGATGGAGTGTATAACTTTAATCCTAGGTGTTAAACCCTTAATGTGTTTAAATCTCTTAATCAATTCACTTAATAACCATCAAGACATCACACTTGTAACCTGGGCCTTGCATTAGGGTTCTAATTCTTCCTTAATTGGTTAAGAAGGACTAACCCTAGTGTTAATGAACAAGTCCCCCTCAAGTTGTCTTAAAAATCATAAAATCCACTTCATCATCATATCATTAAATAAAATCCACTTAATCAAAGGCTTGTTTTGTCATGAGTTTAATCCCTAATCATGGATTAAGTTGAGGAGCTTTCCTCAGCTTAAACATTCTCATCTATTATCCTTCTATTAGGATGGTGTAATGAGTCTGTTTAATCCTTGATTATGGCTTAACCTCATTACTCAACACTAAACAAAAACACCAAAAAAAATTCAAATAATCACAAGTAGGTTAATGATCTTAATCCTACATCAAAGGTGATTAAGTGTGAGAATCTGACTTCACACTTAAGGTATTCTCATTACCCCTAATCAGAGGGAAGATGTGATGAGTTTACTAAATCCATTGATTTAGGCTTAAGCTCATTAACTTATGACAAACTTCCAAAAGCAATAAAAGACTGAAAACTCAAAAACAAACAATAATCGTCTCCTCCGGGATTCTTTTCTCATCTCATTCACTCACAACCGAGAACTTGCTTCTTCCGTCTAATGCAAGACAGTTTGCATCTGTGCCAGACATATCATACACTTGAGCATAGGCAAGTAAGCAGTTCACAAGTCAATTCACCTTTCAGTCTCTTTGAGTCGAACTACGGTGTTCTGACTTCCTCATTGCACGAGAGGATACGTAGGCATAACTTAACGGTTATCGAACAAAAGTCTCTGTATATTCCCCCTCTTTCCAGCTATCCTTTAAGCCTCATGATCATGAGCATTTCACTCCTGTCCTTACACTGACACTATATATTTATACACTTCACACTTCTTTTGCACTGACACCTGTACATCCTTCCAGCTCTTTTACACACAGATTACACTGACACTACCCCTTTAAAACACAAATCTTTTAAGCGTGGATCCCGTCGAGTACGGCGGACAATCTGGGTGCTAATACCTTCCCAGGTTGTAACCAACCCCCTTTCTCAGTCTCTCTGGTTCGCAACCGTCTTATCCATCTCTTTCTAGGTCTATGCAGCATTACCTTTCCTCCGGGATAAAAATGCCTAGCTGGCGACTCTTTTCATCTCCAGTGAGTTCACGGTTGTGTGTTCTCATTGTCCCTCTCGCCGACCGTTCGCGTCTGTACCTTTATTTGACCCTGTTTCATTTATCGGGAGCGACACCATGCAACGCAAATGGTAACATCTCATGGCAATCTATGTAAGTGACGACCATATTCTACACAATCTTCTTAATATTCTTGTTTGCTGCCTCGACCGCACCATTCATCTTTGGTCGGTAAGGAGAGGAATTGTGGTGTTGAATTTTGAAGTCCCGACATAATTCTGTCATCATTTTGTTATTCAAATTGGAACCATTGTCATTAATGATTCGCTCGGGAACTCCGTATCGGCAAATTATATCTCTTTTCAGAAATTTGGCCACCACTTGGCGAGTGACATTGGCATATGACGCTGCTTCAACCCATTTGGTGAAATAATCGATTGCGACTAAAATGAAACGATGGCCATTTGCAACAGTAGGCTCTATTTTTCCGATCATGTCAATGCCCCACATAGAAAAGGGCCAAGGAGATGACATGACATTGAGCGGGCTTGGAGGTACATGCGCTTTGTCTGCATAGATCTGGCATTTATGACATTTACGAGCATATGAACAACAATCTGCATCCATTGTCATCCATTAATACCCTGACCTCAACAGTTTCTTAGCCATTGCATGTCCTCCTGCATGGATACTGAAAGATCCTTCATTGACTTCCTGCATTAACATGTCTGCTTCCTTCTTGTCCACACATCTGAGCAGGACCATATCAAAGTTTCTCTTGTATAAAACACCATCGGTGTTTAAGAAGAAACTAGCAGCAAGTCGCCTTAGAGTCTTCTTGTCATTGGAAGTTGCCCCGGTTGGATATTCTTTGCTTTCTAGGAATTGCTTGATATCATGATACCAAGGCTTTTCATCAGACATTGCATCTACGGAAAATACATATGCTGGCACATCAAGCCTAGAGATGTCAATTCTGGGACATAATTCCAACACAAGACTTTGATTGATAAAGAGAGTGTAGCCAATGCATCGGCAAATTGATTTTCGTCTCGAGGTATATAGTGAAGCTTTACTGTTGCGAAGAACGTCAACAGTCTTCTGGCATAATCCCGATAAGGAATTAAGTGTTCTTGATGTGTATACCACTTGCCGGTAATCTGGTTTATCACGAGGGCGGAGTCTCCGAATATGTCGAGGGTCTTAATCCTAAGATTAATAGCCTCCTCTATTCCCATGATGCACGCCTCGTATTCCGCTTCATTGTTGGTGCAGCTGTTGTACCCCAAAATTTTCCCTCCCACAATCAAGACAATCTCTCTCAAAACTTCTAAATGATCATAAGGTCCTCAAGACTCCCAATTGTTCAAGAAGTGTGGAAGTTTCCCCAGACAATGCCTCCTCCTAAGCAAAGTGTCCAAAACTAGGGTTTGGAGTTTCCTCAAGTTAAAATGATTTTCAAGGCCTCAAGTGAGCTTCATAACATCCCAAATGTATTCAAGAATCCCCATGTCAAGTTTCAAGGCTTTCCCAATAAGTTTGACCAGTCAGATGATCAGATATACAAAAATCAGTCAAGGTAGTTAAAAGGTCAAACTGAGGTCAACTGTGGTCAAATTAAAGTCAAACTTCAAGATTTCTTGCCAACATCAAGTTTATGAAGTAAAATTCATCATTTGATCAAGGGTTGATCATGATTCATCAAGAAAGTTTCAAATCATCAAGAATCAGGAGTTTCTAAATTAGGGTTTTCTTAAGGAAAGTCAACTGAACTTTGACCAGCCATAACTTTCACATGCTTCATCAAAAATTTCCCATCCAAAGCTCATTTTGAAGGAAATTGAATTCTCTACAACTTTGTGTCTGACAAGCCAAGCCTAAAAATGCTTCATTTGGAAGGTATGAGCTAAAACATTACAAGTCATTTCAAAAGTCAACAAAAAGTCAACTTTTTCCAAAGAGCATAATTTGGAAATGGTGAAAGATATGGATATCAGACCAAAGAGGTTTGTTATAGGACTCTTAAAGCTTTCCAAAATGTCCAAGAACACCTTCATAGCCTTAAAATTGAGGGATTTATGCCTTGTCAAAGTTGGGAGATTTTCAAGGGGTGTATGAAGAAAATAAGGGCTCTAATCTAATTTTTTTCAAATGGGCCTATCAGTTTGCAACCCAATCTTCCTGATAACATCAAGCACGACCCAATAATCAATCCATCTGATTTTTATAATTTATTTTTTATTTATTTGGATTTTATTTGTTAAAATTCAATTTAAATGAAAATAAAATATAAAAAGTCAATTTTTAGATTAAATATTTGTTCTAGAAGCAAATATATTGCATTTAAAGTGATTGGAGATGATCCAAATTCGGACAAAGCTTGATTGGAAGGAAAATATTTGATTTTTTGACAAAATTGGAAGTAAGATTTCTTCAACATCAAGCAATCAAATTTCACAAACTCAAGGCCCAATTTCTAACCTAATTGCACTCCTTACATATAGACAAACCTAACACAAGCCTAGGACACAATTTTGCAGCTGCATATAGTGAAAATCAACTTCAAAAATATTCAAGAAAAGTAAAATTCGAATTCAAGCATCCAAGCCATCTCTAAAGCATTTGAAGGTTCCAAATTTTCCCTCACTAAGTTCACACCATGGATTGTGATCTTTTTCATTTGCATTAGTTCAATCATATCATATCATGTTGCATTTTTGCTTCACTGCATTAGTTTAAGTTCACCTGCATCTAGGGTTTGTGATCTGAGCAACCAGAGATTCGTCTGAGCCACCCCAAAGGTCTTCAATCATCTCAAGAGGGTCCATGTATGTTCAATCACCATATTTTATCCTCCAAAGATCAAGGAAGCCAAAGAATCACAAGAACTGGCAAGGCATGGAAGCATAGCTAGGGTTTAACTGCACAAATGACCTAAAATTAGGGTTTTGGTTTCAGAGGCCATAACTCCAAATTTTTTGGTCATTCTTGTTTCTATTGGTCTCAATATGATATAAGGATCATGCATACCAAGTTTGATGAAGAAATTCATTGTGGAAGTCATGTGATCACTGGGTAACTTCTTGAGCAAGTTAGAGCAAAATCAGGGCATCTGAGGCCCCCCAACATGGAACCAAAGTGGATTTTTCATCAAATTGAAGTTATATGGTCTTTATTTGATCATTGAAGTGCTTATAAGTTCAAAAATTTGAAGAAAAGTGAGCAAAACCAAAAGTTGCCAAAAATGGAAATGACTTGTAATGTAAACTTTCCATTTTGGGAAAGTTTTTCAACCTCCTCTTTCTCAACCAAAAATGCTTCAAATGAAAAATTATTGGTCATGAAAGTTGTAGATTGGATCATTACCTTTTCAAAAAGTACAAGAACAAGATCTAATTCATTTTGGAACTCAAGATATGGCTTGTCAAAGTTGGCAAAAATCACATAATTTTCAAGAATGCACCAAAGAGGAATTTTAGCAAAACCTCTTGCCAAGCTATTTTGTGACTTCAAACACACTTCAATACATAATAGCATCATAGTACATTGCCTTAAAGTCAGAATTGGCCCAAGAATCATCTCATTTCATGCCTTGCATATGAAGAAATCTCAAAAGGGCCAAACTTTGTCAAATTTGCAAAACACCCCATAACTTATTTCTCACATGCTGAATGGCCTCAAAGTGAATTCCATGGCCATCCTTGATCCTTGCTGCACCAGACATCCCATTGTTCCAAGCCTAAACCAGCCCATACCTCAAAGTACAACCAACCTTGACTTTTTGCAAATCACCCCATACCAATCAGCATAGCCCACACCAACTCCAAGGACCTATCACAACTTGATATGTGGACTTTATGCAAGCCATAACACACAAGAACTCAGCCTAACACTTCAGCATTCTCAAGTTAACAAAAATCATCCCTCTTGCATTTTCTTTCGAAACTCTCAGCAGACTTAACAAAAATCACAAATTCTTTCACAAAACAACTCAGCATCATCCCAGGATCAAAAACCACCCTTCACTTTGCCCTGAAAGTCACTCAAACTCAAACACGATTTTCCACCTCTAGGAACTGAACCTTCAAAAGGAGGCCATTTAAACACTTGCAAAGCTTCTCAATAGCATCAAGGTGATCAAAGAAGGTGTCTAGCACAAGAAGCAAGCCCTGAGGATCCACATTTGCTCAACTCCAGCTCAGGTATAGCTCAAGAACTTTTTCCCCAGAGCTTTGATTTTAAGTTACAATGTGATAAAGCATGTTTCTCTGATCATTATGCACTTTGAATCATTGAAAATGGTCAAGTATTTAGGATGTATTCAACTTCTGAAAATTTGGTCAGTTTTCCGTTTGGCTTCGATTCTCTCTTTTGGTGCAAAATAAATTGTTTTTGTTTGTGGATTCTTGTTGTTTGATGTAAGAGGATGGATTCTGGAGATTTTGGCATGTTTTTATGGCCTGGGGAGGTAGATAGGAATCTGGCCTGCCGGAGAAGATGACCGGAGCTTAGCTCCGGTCACCTGAAAGTGTTTAGCCCTAATTAGGGTTTAGCTGCCCAGATTGATTTTTGGACCCTTAGATCTTGATTAGTTTAGTGGATGGATGGCCCAGATTAGTTCGTTAGCCCTAATTCCCAATTAATTAAGTAAATCACAATTAATTAGCCAGAAGCAATCCAGGCCCTTAAAAAACGCGCCAGTCAACCAAAGACTCCCAACTTTGAATCTGGAGCCTTAGATCAGCACACCTTTCATTAAATTCATTTTATTTCACATTTTTCTTATTTATTTTGTACGAATTTTTAAAAATAGTAAAAACCATCAAAAAATTCTGAAATTTTTTATCAAACCTTTTATTAATTTTCAGAACCCAAAAATATTTTTATTTTTATTTTTTTGCATTAAAAAAGTATTTTTAAATCATTTAAATGTTTTATTTAATTAATTAATGAAAATTAATTAATTAAAAATACATTTAAGTATTTAAAAATCACCAAAAAAAGCAGAGAACATCTTTGGACATTTAGAAACATTTACAAACTCACCATACAAATTTCTTTTTGGTTTTGATCATGCTTTGACATTTTTCAATGAATTAGGGTTCTTAAAATGGTTCATTTTCTAACCCTAACTTCAAAAATTCATAACTTTTAAACCAAGTTGAGTTTGTGAATGATTCTTTTTGCATTGTTCTATGCATGACTTCTAGTTTCTAAAAACATTTTTGTTACATTTTTATTTTTCAATTCCAATTTGTTTGGCATTTTACATTGAGGATCACCCAAAAAAACCCTAGAAACTTAGGTAATTCATAACTCCTTCTAGGTTTAGCTTCTGACCTCCCCCTTTGGATGGTAACCTAGTATAGGTTTAGGGTTCCTTTGAGTGCATTTTCAATTTTTTATCTTACCATTTGCTTCTGTTTTTGAGTTTTGCATCTCATCCTTTCATAAAACCCTAATTTCTCATCTTCATTTGCATACCTCTTGCATATGCTTGCATTCTGTAAACACCCCAAATTTGCCCTCACCCATTCACACCATGGTTTGTGATCATTTCATATGCATAAACACAATCATATCATCTCATATCTCAATTTTGATTCCCTGCATTGGTTCTAAGTCATCTGCATCTAGGGTTTGTGATCTGAGCAATCCAAGAGCCTCTTGAGCCACTCCAAGGGCCATCAATCACTTCAAAGGGATCCATGTGTGTTCTTATATCATATCACATCCTCTCAAGGTCAAAAATGCCAAAGAATCATAAGAACTGGGATTGGTATGGAAGCAGAGCCAGGTTTAACTGCACAGATGACCTGAAATTAGGGTTTTGGTTTCAGAGGCCATAACTTCAAATTTTTTGGTCATTCTTGTTTCCATTGGTCTCCATATGGTATAGGGAGTATGCATATCAATTTTCATGAAGAAATTCCATGGGGAAGTCATCTGATCAAGAGTTGACTTTCTGGACAAGTCAGTGCAAAATCAGGGCATCTGAGGCCCCCAATGACCCAACCAAGGGGTGATCTTCATCATTTTGAGTGTATATGATCTTTATTTGATCATGGAAGAAGGTTGAAGTTCACAAAATTCAAGAATTACAAGTTTTTGCAAAGTTGACTTTTTAGGGCATGGTTGACTTTTCATGAAATGTCATTTTATGCCACTTTTTCAACCCTTGCTTTTTGATCCAAAAATGCTTCAAATGGAAAAACTTTGGTCATGAAAGTTGTAGATTAGATCTTTCCCTTTTCAAAAAGTACAAGAACATGACCTAATTCATTTTGGATCAAAAGTTATGGTGTGTTAAAGTTGGCAAAAATCACTAATTTTCAAGTTATGCACCAAATGGAGAATTTGCAAAATCATGTACCAAGCATTCTAGTGACTTCAAAATGACTTCAAAACTTCATCATATGATCATACATGACCCCAAAAACAGAATTGGCTCAAGGGATTTGGCATTGTTTGCTTTGATTTTCAAAGATCCCTAAGCCATTTTTCATCACAAGTGCAAAAAGTGGATTCTTGGCAAAACCATTCTTCAAGGAATTATGTGATCACTAGCTGACTTCTAAACATTGCCATGACTAAAAGAAGTGCTATGCTACAAAATTCAGCAAGCAATGTCTCATGTATATGGCACAAAATCATGAGAAAACATCAAGAGGACAACTTGCAAAATCACTCTCAATTCATGATCCATATGTTGCAGTCACTCTCAAGCAATCCAAGGGCTGTCCCTAACCCAAGCTGAAGCCAGACATGACCTCAAACAGTTGCTGCCATGGCCCATACTCTCAAGGACACATATTTGACTTTTTTGGCCAAAACTCCCATACTCTTGGCACAGTAAGCAGCCACCCTACTGACCTGCCCCACAGGCTATCCACACAACTTGGAGATGATATAGCAAGACATTGGGCACTGAAGCAAGCCAGAACATAGCATATCCAAAAACCTGCAAAAACTTTCCTCTCTTCGAATCACCTTCCACAGTCATCAAACACTCATTCTACCTTCACCAATCAACTAGAAAACATCCATAGAACCAATACCACCCCTCACAATGATCTGAAACAGCCTATATACAGACCTCATTTTCTGATATATCAGATTCGAATCTCTCAAAATAGCTTGTTTAAGCTCATTCCAAGCCTACCATTAGCACCAGGGGAATCAGTGGAGCAAGCCTGCATCAAAGAATAGCTCTGAAAGCCCAGAAACAGGAGTCTCCATCTCAGGTATGGCCATGAACATTTTTTCTCAGAGCTTGCATTTTGAGTTATAATCTGGTTATGTATGTCTTGCTGATCATGGGGATGGGTTTAGATTTAAAAATGAGTGAGAAATGAGGATTTACCAGGGCTCTGAAACTTTGCCCGTGAATCTTCATGGCTTCGATTCTCTTAGTTTAAGCATGAGAAATTTAATTTGAGAGATGATTTAAGTGAGGTTTGAGTAGAGGAACGTTTCCCTGGCTTTAATTTGAAGAATGGTTGCCTGAATCATGATTTAGGGTTTTGTTGTTGCCGGAGAAGATGACCGGAGCTTCCCTCCGGTCACCTGAATTTGTTTAACCCTAATCCTGTAATTAAATGAGGTTTAAATCTTGAGCGTGGGATCATCTGACTTGCATTGACTTCGCGCGTGGATGAGTGGTTCAGATGGGTCCACTGTGCCCTAATCACCATTAAGTCTAATTAATCCATTTAATTAATTTATAAAACTTAATTAAAATCAGACGCAATCCAGGCCCTTTAAAAACGCGCGCAGTCAACGGTTTCAAACCCAGGATCCATCCCAGCCCTCCATTCAGTTGACTTTTCTATTTTCTTTGTTTTAATTCATTTATTTCATATTTGTTTTATACAATTTATTTAAAATAGCAAAAATGTTTTAAAAATTATGAAACTTTTTGTCAAGAGTTTCATTAATTTTTAAAACACAAAAATATTTTTATTTTCATTTTTAGCATTAAAAAAGTATTTTTAATTATTTAAAAGTTTATTTTTAATTGATTAATGAAAATTAATTTATTAAAAATACTTTTAAGTATTTAAAAATCACCCAAAAATTCATGAAATGTTCTAAGACATTTAGAAACATTGTCCAACCTTCAAACCAAATTTCTTTTTTGATCTTGATGCATTTTGAGGATTCTTCATTGAATTAAAATCATTTTTATGCATTATTTTGATCCAAACTTCAAAAAATCATTTCTGCCTATCCATGAAGAGTTGGACCTTGATTCTTTTTGCATTGCATTGTGTTTAGCATGTAGTTTGTGAGATTAAATGGCCATGATTTGATCTTTCATTTTCCTTTTGTTTGGTAATTTTCTTGTTAAGGAACCCTAAAACCCTAGAAAGCTTAGGAAAATCATAACTTGAATTTGGTTAGGAGTTGAAACCTCTCCTTTGGGCAGTGAGTTAGTATAGGATTAGGGGTCCTTTGAGTGCATTTTCATTTTTTTTTATAATGTTGTTTGCTTCTGGTTTTGGTTTTTGTTTGTTGCATTGATCATAAACCCTAATTTGGGCTTCCATATGCATCCATCTTGCATTCTCTTGCATAACATGACTTGCCATGACATTCCATGCTTCCATTTGATTCATTTAACATCATAAGACATATTGAAAGCATGTTTGAGCATTGCATCCCTCATTTGTCATGTTGTATGCCATATGTACTTCATAACTTTTCATGTATGTTCATGGTTCTTAACTTGCCCCATTTGCATTCATAAGCTTGAATGATCATCCCCATGAGTTGTTTCATGTTTGTAGCATCTCATAGCATCATTAGCATCATGTATATGCTTCTGGTTTTGTTTCTCATCATGTCATCTCATCCCATTTTGCATTGCATTGCATTTCTCTTCTAACCTTTCAGGTGGTAAGTGACTTTGAGAAGTGAATTTGCCTTCACTTCTCATAACTTCTCTTCATCTCTTTTCATGCATCCTTGCTGCATTCTTGTATGTGTTTGAGATTGAGCTTGCTCATTCCTCTTCTTCTTACTTTCTTTCTTCAAGTGACTTGACTTCTTGAATGAAGCAAGTTGCTTTGTTTCTCTTGGCTCCTTTCATCTGCTTCCTGGTGGTTCCATTGAAGATTGTTCTTGCAAACCTCACAAATCTTAGGAACAACCAAGCATGACAATGATTAGGGTTTTGATTAGTCTCCCCTTTTAGTTTTACCTTTGTGTCTCCTTTGAGTCTTCTCTTCTCATCTCATAATCAGGGACTAAACCCTAAAGGCTTTAAGGCTTTGTGATTAAGCTTATGCCTGCATCCTTCTATTAGGATGGAGTGTATAACTTTAATCCTAAAGAGTTAAACCCTTAATGTGTTTAAATCTCTTAATCAATTCACTTAATAATCATCAAGACATCACTTGTAACTTGGGCCTTGCATTAGGGTTCTAATTCTTCCTTAATTGGTTAAGAAGGACTAACCCTAGTGTTAATGGACAAGTCCCCCTCAAGTTGTCTTACAAACCCTAAAAATCATTTCATCATCATATCATTAAATAAAATCCACTTAATCAAAGGCTTGTTTTGTCATGAGTTTAATCCCTAATCATGGATTAAGTTGAGGAGCATTCCTCAGCTTAAACATTCTCATCTATTATCCTTCTATTAGGATGGTGTAATGAGTCTGTTTAATCCCTGATTATGGCTTAACCTCATTACTTAACACTAAACAAAAACACCAAAAACATTTAAATAATCAACAAGTAGGTTAATGATCTTAATCCTACTCTATGGTGATTAAGTGTGAGAAGCTGACTTCACACTTAAGGTATTCTCATTACCCCTAATCAGAGGGAAGATGTGATGAATTTACTAACCCATTGGTTTAGGCTTAAGCTCATTAACCTATGACAAACTTTCAAAAGCAATAAAAGACTGAAAGCACAAAAACAAACAATAATCGTCTCCTTCGGGATTCTTTTCTCATCTCATTCATTCACAAACGAGAACTCGCTTCTTCCGTCTAATCCAAGACAGTTTGCATCTGTGCCAGACAGATCATACACTTGAGCTTAGGCAAGTAAGCAGTTCACAAGTCAATTCATCTTTCAGTCTCTTTGGGTCGAACTACGGTGTTCTGACTTCCTCATTGCACGAGAGGATACGTAGGCATAACTTAACAGTTATCGAACAAAAGTCTCTGTATATTCCCCCTCTTTCCAGCACTGTCCTTTAAGCCTCATAGTCTTGAGCAATTCATTCTCATTCTTACACTGACACTGTGCATTTACCCACTTCACACCTCTTTTACACTGACACCTGTACATTCTTTTCCAGCTCTCTTTATACACAGATTGCACTGACACTACCCCTTTAAAACACAAATCTTTTAAGCGTGGATCCCGTCGAGTACGACGGACAATCTGGGTGCTAATACCTTCCCAGGTTGTAACCAACCCCCTTTCTCAGTCTCTCTGGTTCGCAACCGTCTTATCCATCTCTTCCTAGGTCTATGCAGCATTGCCTTTCCTCCGGGATAAAAATGCCTAGCTGGCGACTCTATTCATCTCCAGTGAGTTCACTGCTGTGTGTTCTCATTGTCCCTCTCGCCGACCGTTCGCGTCTGTACCTTTATCTGGGCCGGTCCCATTTATCGGGAGCGACAGCTTGGCGACTCTGCTGGGGAGCCTTATACTGTGACCAGGGCTTCTGGTTCTTTTTGTGGGTTCCTCCTAGCGCTTGATTGATTTGTGTTTGCTGGGGTGTTATGTGCTTATTTGTGTTTGTATATTTATTTTTACTGCTTTATGTACAGTTGTTTTACTGCTTTCTTTATAGCTTTACATTATATCATACTGTCATACTGTGCTGGCTGGATTTGTTGTTTGCTTTGGTGGGTGGGTGTTCCATTGAGAGTTAAGGTCCTATACCGGGGACCTGAGTGACACCTAGGCTAGAGTGAATCATATTCTTTCCCATTCCATCTCGGTCTGGTGCGGGAATATGAAACACGGTTCAGATATGGGTTTCTTCTTGAGAACTCTGTGTTGCAGATTTCCTGCAATGCTAGGGCTATCTGGGAAGCCTGCTAAGTCTGGATGACCTTTTAGTATTGACCTTCAGAAACTGAGGTGAATTAGAGGAGGAACTTTTATGGTTATTGTAAACACTGTACCTCCGGGTTAGAAGTGTTTACACTTCTCATAACTGATCCAAGTCTGAGGATCCTTGTTTTAGAACACCACCTGTGAGGGGGTTGGGCTGTTTACAGGTTTGCAGGTACCTTGACCTCAGAATACCCTGTTACTTTGATTTGGTTAAGAATACTCCATGTTGGGACAGTTCTTGTGATTCTAAACCCTGGACATGTGGCTCTTTATCTGAGCCCCCCACCTTGGTTACTGGACTTATAGACCTCCATATGGATTTCTTACACACATGGACTTATATCAGAGCACTTGATCAGATCCAGCTCAGTCACAAACCCTTGCATATCATTTGCATACATAATCATTGCATCATATTGACATTTGCTTATTTTTGTTTCAGGGTATCCATCTTCATTTGGTTTTGGTTTTGACCCCATCTTCAGTATTGACCTATCTTCATCAGCACTTGCTTCAGCTATCAGCTATCTACTTCAGTCACCTGCACCAGCCAATCAGTGGCCCATTCTTCAGTATCATCATCAGCACTTGTCTCTACTCAGTCTCAACATCATGGCACCTAAAAAGAGCAACATCACCTACCACTTCTTCCAGCTAGAGTTAGCTGACATCAGGAGGATTCAGACCCTGATCACTCCAGACCATATACCACTGTTCAGGGAACACCATGGAGATATACTTGATATGGTTATGGATCTGGACCCCTCACAGAGAAGCCTGATCCACACTTGCCTTCAGTTTTATGATCCCCCACTGAGATGTTTCACTTTTCAGGACTTTCAGCTGGGCCCCTTATTGGAAGAGTACTCATCATTAGTTGGTATACCTATCAGGGGTGGAGTCCCTTTCAACCCTGAGATGGTCTTTCCTGGTAATGAAGAGGTAGAAAAGGCATTGCATCTGGAACCAGTCCTGATTGGGCAGCATATGACTTCTAAGGCTGGAATCCCTGGCCTGCATCTGGATCTCTTGATCTCCCAAGCTACCCTGAAAGCTTCTTTAGGAGAGTGGAAAGCAGTCTGTGCTTTATTGGCCTTGAGCATATATGGGATCATATTATTTGCAGATGAGCCTCGATTTGTTAGCAAGAATGCAATCCATCTTTTCATCCTGAAGAACCCAGTACCAACTTTATTGGGGGATCTCTACTATTCAGTGCATCAGAGGAATGAAAAGCAGAGGAGAAGATTAGTGAGGTGCTGTGCTCCTTTGTTCCATACTTGGCTTCTCAGGCATTTGCCCAGGACAGATGCATTTTTGAACCCTCATCAGCAGAGAAACTGGGCTGGAAGACTTACTACCCTAACTTCAGCTGATATCAGGTGGTGCACCCAAAGCACAAAAGGCAGGGATATCATCACCAGCTGTGGGCATTTTCCCAATGTGCCCCTGATAGGAGTTAAGGGTAGTATTAATTACAACCCTCTGCTGTTCAAAAGACAACTGGGCTATGCACTGGTCCATGCTCCTAAGGCACAAGACTTGGTTGAGACTCTTTATTGTGAGAACAAGCTTAATCTGGCTATTGTTAGGCAGGCAACCTGGGCCTGGGACAATGTGCAGACTAAGGGGGTAACCGTCCTGGGGAAGTGTAACAATGTGGCATCAGCACAATACTATGATTGGTCCCATGCCAGGGCTCGATTCTCTGGGATGCCCTTTACTATAGAAGATATGCCTGGGCCTTCCACAACACCACCTCCAGCAACTTTCAGCTTAGAGGAGTTTGAGAAATTGAAAGAAAGGAATGAGAAGCTGACTCAGGCCCTACAAAAGACCCTCTGGGAGAGGAGTGATGGCAGACTGGATATTGAGAGGTTGGAGAAGTTGAAAGTGGAGCACTTGGCTAGAATTGAGAAGTCTGAGGATTACATTAAGAAATCTAGGGCTGGAGAACAAATCCTGAAGAATGCTTGCAAGGAAGCCCAATTCCAGAAGGCCAGGACAGACTTGTATCTGAAGGAGAGTCAGGCTAGGTGGGTCAGAATCACCGAGGCTCGTACTCTGGAGGACAAGAGGGTCCAAGACAAGATAGAGCAACTGGAAGCTAGTGCAAAAGAGCAGCAGGAAGCCCTGGCAGCAGCCCAGAGGGAGATATCAGAGCTGAAGATCAGAGCTGGAGTGAAGAGGTCAAAGGACCAAAGTCAACACAAGAAGCTAACTGCAGCTGTTACTACCCGGAACCTCCTTATCAGGAACCTCACGGAGCGTCCGGCTGATCCTGTGACCGAAGCACTTCTCAAGGAAGTTCGGGAGGATGAGTTTGGTCTTGGTGTTTGACCATTTGCTTGTTGTTGCTTTCATTCCATGTACTTTTATTTTTCTTGTAATGTATTTTGACCCCTCAGAGGGCTTGTATTTGTAAACAAACTGTGTACCATTGGCCTTTTGTAATATATGCATTAGTTTGTTCCATCCGAGTTTACTTCGAAAGCAACATCAACAGCATCTTCAAGGGTCTGGAAGGGTCAAAACTGAATACCAAGCCAGATACCTTGAAAACAAATAAGCATACTGCATTGCATGCTAACCCTTTGTTTGTTTTGTAGGTGTTTATTTTATTGTTGCTAACTCTGTTGTGATGTTCAGGAACTATTGCTCGGCGCCGGGTATTTCCCCTCAACCGACCGCACCGATATCCAACCCGTAACAACCTTCCGGGCATACAGATGGATCAGATGCAGCAGGACCTTACAGAGGTCAGGAACCAAATGACCAACGAGAGGTTGGAAATGAGGAACCAAATGACACAGTTTATGGAGGTAATGAACAACATGGCTCAAAGCCAGGAAAGGCTCAGAGCACTGGTGGAAGGGAGAAATCAGGAAGATCATCAGCCAGGGACTGCTGGGACTAGCAACAATGAAAGAGTCCAACCTCATGTCAATCCCCCGGTCTTTGGACCCCACCTCCATCCAGAGGCCAACATCCCTGTCAATATACAAGGGACTGCCACAGCAGGGAGGGTACTGCAAGAAGACCCCCAGGAAGACCAGTTCACAGTGATGGGAGCCAGGGAGGAGGCATATGATAGAAGGCTGGATGAGATAGCTGAGAAATTAAGATCCTTAGAGTCTCAAAACTCTTTGGGTTTTGATGTTATGGATATGGGCTTGGTAGATGGGGTCAGGATTCCCCACAAGTTTAAGCCACCATGCTTTGAGAAGTATAATGGGACTTCCTGTCCTCGAACCCATCTACAATCTTTTCTCGGGAGGCTAAAGGCCTATACCATGGACGAGAAGCTGTGGATGTTCTATTTTGAGGATAGCTTGACTGGAGCTTCGAGGGAATGGTATTCCCATCTGACAAGAGCAACTATTAGATGCTGGAAGGACCTGGCAGAGGCCTTCATCAGACAGTATCAATATAATCTGGATATGGCACCCAACAGGACCCTCCTAATGGGAATGTCACAATCATCTAGAGAGAGCTTCCGAGAGTATGCTCAAAGATGGAGACAGCTTGCTGCTGCTGTCCAGCCACCTATGTCAGAAAGGGAGATGGCTGATATGTTCATGAACACCCTTCAGGGGACTTACATTGATAGGCTAGCTGCCTTCTCATCTACCAGCTTTGCAGATGTAGTCATAGCCGGGGAGAGAATTGAAAGCCTATTGAAGATGGGAAAGATCTCAGACAACGGTGCAAGCTCATCCAGTAATGCAAGAAAGCCTTTTGCGGGCCCAAGAAGGACTGGTGAGACCAATTCCATCCACACCAACAGGGGCAGGCCCCAATATGTTCATAGGTCTGTGGCAGCAGTCACCATTCCCGCTCCAGCTCATCCACAACCAGCCTATCAACCTCCGCAGCAAAACTATCAGCAACAACCTCAGTACCATCAACAAGCTCAGTATCCTCCAAGAAATTACAACAACAGCAACACCAACAACAATAACCAGCAAAGGCCATTCCAACAGAGGCCTTCTCAAGCCAATAGGGTGATCGATCCGATCCCCATGCCATATGCTACATTGCTGCCACAACTCCTGAAACTCAACCTGGTTGAGCTAAGGACATTGGCACCTCCAGATCCCAACAGTCTACCCAGGAATTATGACTCCAACGCCAGATGTGCTTTTCATTCAAATGCTCCTGGCCACAGTACAGAAAAATGCAGAGCCTTGCACATGAAGGTACAAGACCTGGTAGACTCTAAGGCCCTGAATTTCGCACCACCACCCAATGTCAATAAGAACCCTATGCCAAACCACGGGGGTCCCAGAATCAATGCAATTGAAGAAGACAAGCCGTCTTATTTAATAACCAGTGTGGGTCAGATTCGGACACCGTTGGTAGAAATTAAGGCTCAACTCCTCGAATGTCAAATGTTCCCGGGGTGTGAGTTAGGGTGTGCTTACTGCAATATTTTAGTGAATGGGTGCGATAACCTGAGGAATGGCGTAGATGGTCTCATTCAGAGTGGCCAACTTCAGATCACCACATCATTTCCAACAAATCCAGCAATCTCATCAGCAACAGTTCCGGTATCTCCTACAACTGCAGCAACCATTGTTCCTGACAATTCTTCGGCTTCATCAACAAGTACTTCATCTGTCATCTCAACTGATCAGCTATCAACAAATTTTCCTTCTACAACTTCAGCACCACTCCAGTTTGAATCTCCTACAACAACAACGTCCGTCCTTCCAACAATGTCTCCTACAACACCAGCAACAAACTCTGAAGACGTCTCAACAGTTACAATCTATTACGATCCAGAAAACAACTCTGCCTACAACTCAGAAAGTGCTGCTCCCATCAGAGCACCAGTCACAATTTATTGTGATCCACAAACTATCACAATCCCTTCTGCAGCTGTCATCAGTCCAGTCACTGTCACAGTGCCTGGACCAGTACCTTATGAAAGCAATAGGGCCATCCCTTGGCACTACGGCTCTGACGTATACTGCGAAGGAAAGAAAATCACCCTTGAACCATCAACACCTGCACCACAAATAGACAATGTGGGAGGAGGCGGAGGCTTCACTCGAAGCGGACGTCTCTTTGCTCCACAAATTCAAAGACCCACTGCCGAAGCAGAAGCTGCTGCCAAGGCAAAAGGAAAGAGCCCGGTGCAGGAAGATCAAGCTGTTAAGGAAGCTTTGAAAACACCATTCGATCAAGAAGTTGATGAGTTCATGAGAATCATCAAAAAGAGTGATTACAAAATAGTGGATCAGCTTCACCAGACGCCATCCAAGATCTCTATCTTATCATTGCTTATGTGCTCCGAAGCCCATCGGAATGCACTACTCAAAGTCTTGCACGCAGCTTACGTGCCTGAAGAGATCACTGTCAATCAGTTGGAAACCGTGGTTGGAAATGTTACTGCTAGCAATGGGCTAGGGTTCACCAATACTGACTTGACAACGGAAGGCCGCAACCATAACAAGGCCTTGCACATCACCATGGAATGTAAAGGTGCAGTCCTTTCCCATGTGCTGGTAGACACAGGGTCATCCCTTAATGTCTTACCGAAAAAGGCCCTGGTGAAGCTAGAGTATGAAGGGTTAGCATTGCGTCCCAGTAACCTGGTAGTAAGAGCCTTTGATGGTTCTAAGAGATCGGTTCTGGGAGAAATTGAGCTGCCTGTAACGATTGGCCCACAAACTTTTAAAATGATCTTCTACGTGATGGACATTCAGCCTGCCTACAGCTGTTTGTTGGGTAGACCATGGATTCATGCCGCTGGCGCAGTAACGTCTACCCTTCACCAGAAGTTAAAATTTGAGTGGGAAGGCCAAGTCGTTACTATCTGTGGGGAGGAGGATATATTTGTTAGCCATCTGGCTACTTATAAGTATATTGAGATGGATGGGGAGATCCATGAAACGATGAGTCAAGGATTTGAGGCCTTGAATGTTAATGAAGCATCTGCTGTATCTGGGATCTCCATGGCATCTTATCAACAAGCCCGGAAGGTTGTTGAAGAAGGAACTGCCCAAGGCTGGGGCAAGGTTTTATCTGTGGAGGAAAAGAAGGACAAATTTGGGTTGGGTTACAGACCAACTCAACAAAATCAAGCAGAGGCTGCTGAGAAGCCCGGTTTTGTCAGTGGGGGGATGCTCACCCCTGATGCTATCAACAATTTGGAAGACGAGCTGGAAGCAGAACGCAATCTGGAGAATTGGATTCGTCCAAAGATCCCGGGGAGCCGTATCTCAAACTGGTCTTCCCAGGAAATTATAAGAGTTACTCATGCAGAGTAATTATTATTTCCTGTATTTTTATAGCATGCATCAAAGTCTTGCATCTTGCCCAAGATGACAAGACTCATTTTGTAATCGGGCCATCTGTACTTTTTGTGCAAACAAGATTAATCAATGAAATATCAGACATCTTTTTGCAAATGAGTCCTTTTCTTTTCCGCTCACTGTTTTTCCGTTTTTCTTTTTGTACAAAAAATAAATGGCGATGTTTTCAAAATGATAACTTTATTTCACTTTTCTAAGCAAGATTAAAATCAATCACTAAAATGAACAAACTGAACCCTTGCAGAGAGTGCCTTCCAGACAGCACCGACAACAGCACGGCTATGACTTCGTATGACTTTGACAATCTAATCAATCAAGCTGATGAAGGGGTTGAAGAAGAATATGAGCTTCCTGAAGAGCTAGCCAGGTTATTGAGGCAAGAGGAAAAAGTTATCACTCCTCATCAGGAGGAGGTTGAAACGATTAATCTTGGTACAGATGAAGACGTGAAAGAGGTTAAAATCGGGGCCTGCCTGCAAGACTCAGTGAAGAGACAACTGATTGACCTGCTTCAAGAATATGTGGATGTGTTTGCTTGGTCGTATCAAGATATGCCAGGGTTGGACACTGATATAGTTGTGCACAAGCTACCTTTAAGGGAGGAATGCCCACCAGTCAAACAGAAACTGCGCCGTACTCGCCCAGACATGGCAATGAAGATCAAAGAAGAGGTACAAAAGCAGTGGGACGCCGGATTCCTTGCTGTAACTAGCTACCCGCCGTGGGTTGCTAACATAGTACCTGTGCCTAAGAAAGACGGCAAAGTAAGGATGTGTGTTGACTATCGGGATCTGAACAGAGCCAGCCCGAAAGATGACTTCCCATTACCTCACATTGATGTATTGGTGGATAACACGGCTCAGTTCTCGGTATTCTCCTTCATGGACGGATTTTCAGGGTACAATCAGATCAAGATGTCACCTGAAGACATGGAGAAGACAACCTTCATTACACCTTGAGGCACGTTCTGTTACAAAGTGATTCCATTCGGACTGAAGAATGCTGGTGCCACATATCAACGGGCTATGGTGACATTGTTCCACGATATGATCCATAAAGAAATAGAATGTTATGTGGATGACATGATCGCCAAGTCCCTTACTGAAGAAGATCACCTGGTGAATCTGCTGAAGCTATTCAAGCGTCTGAGGAAGTACCAACTGAAGCTGAACCCCAACAAATGCACATTCGGGGTGCGATCCGGTAAGCTGCTGGGCTTTATTGTAAGCGAGAAGGGGATTGAAGTTGACCCTGATAAAGTCAAAGCTATTCAAGAGATGCCTGCACCGAAAACAGAGAACGAAGTTCGAGGGTTCTTAGGTCGATTGAACTACATCTCACGGTTCATATCTCACCTTACAGCAACTTGCGAACCCTTGTTCAAGCTGTTAAGAAAAGAACAGACGGTCAGGTGGAACGAAGACTGCCAGAAGGCTTTTGACAAGATCAAAGAGTACTTGCAAGAACCTCCAATCCTTATGCCTCCAGTTGAAGGAAGACCTCTAATCATGTACTTGACAGTATTAGAAGAGTCAATGGGGTGTGTGTTGGGGCAGCATGACGAGTCTGGTCGAAAAGAGTATGCAATATACTACCTAAGCAAAAAGTTTACCGACTGTGAACAACGTTATTCACTGCTCGAGAAAACTTGCTGTGCTTTAGCGTGGGCTGCTCGCCGACTGAGACAGTATATGTTGACCCACACTACCTTATTGATCTCAAAGATGGACCCAGTCAAGTACATTTTCGAGAAGCCAGCTCTTACCGGACGGGTTGCAAGATGGCAAATGATTCTCACAGAATATGACATCCAGTACACCTCTCAGAAAGCCATCAAGGGCAGTGTATTGTCTGAATATCTTGCTGAGCAACCTATTGATGATTATCAGCCTATGAGATTTGACTTCCCTGATGAAGACATCATGTACATAAAAGCAAAAGATCATGAAGAGCCTGTTCACACTGAAGGGCCCGACCCGGAAAAATAATGGACTATGATGTTTGATGGGGCTGTTAATATGAATGGTCGTGGTGTTGGTGCAGTACTCATTACACCTAAAGGAGTTCACATGCCTTTCTCGGCAAAGCTCACTTTCAACTGCACTAACAACGAAGCTGAATACGAAGCTTGCATTATGGGTCTTGAGGAAGCCATTGACCTCAGGATCAAGACATTGATTGTATTCGGAGATTCAGCTCTGGTAGTTAATCAAACCAACGGAAAATGGTACACCCACCAGGATCATCTGATACCTTACAGGGATTATACAAGGAGGTTATTGACTTTCTTCACAACGGTCAAACTTGAGTATATCCCTCGGGACGAGAATCAGTTTGCAGATGCTCTGGCTACCATTTCATCCATGATCAAAGTTCAAGCTGCCAACTTTGTGCCTCAGATTTCAGTGTCCAGACTTGATAGGCCAGCATATGTATTTGCAGCAGATGTTGTCAAAGATGATAAGCCTTGGTTCCATGACATTAAATGCTTCTTGGAGGATCAAACATACCCACCTGGGGCATCTTCCAATGATAAGAAGACATTAAGAAGGCTTGCTGGTAGTTTCTTCCTGAACACTGATGGTTCTTTGTACAAGAGAAACTTTGATATGGTACTCCTCAGATGTGTTGACAAGACGGAAGCAGATTTGTTGATGCATGAAGTGCACGAAGGATCCTTTGGTACCCATGCTGGAGGGCATGCCATGGCTAAGAAATTGCTAAGATCAGGTTATTACTGGATCACAATGGATGCCGACTGTTGTGCCTACGCCAGAAAATGCCACAAATGCCAGATCTACGCAGATAAGGTGCATGTGCCTCCCAATCCTTTGAACATCATGTCTTCACCATGGCCCTTTGCCATGTGGGGCATTGATATGATTGGCAAGATTGAGCCAACTGCTTCGAACGGCCACAGATTCATCCTGGTTGCCATTGATTATTTCACCAAGTGGGTCGAAGCAGCTTCCTATGCCAATGTTACAAGACAAGTGGTAGCCAGATTTCTGAAGAGAGATATCATCTGTCGATATGGAGTTCCCGAGCGAATCATTACTGATAATGGTTCCAACTTGAACAACAAAATGATGGCAGAGCTGTGCCGGGACTTCAAGATCCAACATCACAATTCTTCTCCTTACAGGCCAAAGATGAATGGCGCTGTTGAGGCAGCAAACAAGAATATCAAAAAGATTGTGCAAAAGATGGTAGTCACCTACAAAGACTGGCATGAAATGCTACCATTTGCCTTGCATGGGTACCGCACATCGATCAGAACATCCACCGGGGCAACCCCGTATCAGCTTGTGTATGGTATGGAAGCAGTCCTACCAGTTGAAGTTGAATTACCCTCTTTACGGGTATTGATGGATGAACGAAGCAGAATGGGTTCGGTCCCGATACGAACAACTGAGTCTGATTGAAGAGAAAAGATTGGCTGCAATCTGTCATGGGCAGTTATATCAGAAAAGAATGAAGAAAGCCTTCGATCAGAAAGTCAGGCACCGAGAGTACCAAGTAGGAGATCTTGTGCTGAAAAGAATCCTCCCTCCTCATACAGACCACAGGGGCAAATGGACTCCAAATTATGAAGGGCCATTCGTGGTAAAGAAAGTTTTCTCTGGTGGAGCACTGATGCTCAGCACCATGGATGGTGAAGATTTCCCGTCCCCTGTGAATTCAGATGCAGTTAAAAAATACTTCACATAAAAATGACCCGCTGGACATAAAAACAGAATGTAAGTCCAGGCAAAAATAGGGCATCCCGGCGAGTCAAAAACAGAATAAAAGACTCGGGCAAAAATAAGGGAAAATAAATAAAAAATGTACACCCGCTGAGTTGAAAAGCCGCATTGGACAACTCAGGCAAAAATGGGTATCCCGATGGATTGAAAACCCGAAAGGGCGATCCATGCAAAATAAGGGAATAAGCGAACAACTGCATTCTGAATTCGTCTGTATCACTTGCAACTTGGAAATCTTCAAAAGGATCAAGTTTCAATCGGAATCAGTTCTCTTCAGAAAGCAAGATGAGAAGAACGTCAAAAGTCATACGAGTCATAGCAAGAGAGGAAGCTCCTTGAAAGCGTCGTCAACATCGCCAGCACTTTGTTTCTCAATTTGTAACAGTCTCTTCATTTTAGGAGATTTGTTTCCTTGACTGTATCTCGCCAATTCAGGGCACATAAATTAATAAAAGCAGATTTTTCAGTCATGTTTCGTCTCGTACATTTTATTTGCAAAGAATGTCTGATGTCTCTAAAAAACTGGTTGCATGAATACAGATGCTTATCTTTAAAAATAAAAATAAAAGCACATGCTTGCAGGGAATATGCTTACTCTCGAAAGTGCTTAACTCCTATGACGGAATTCAGTAAAGGATACCTCGGGACCATTTGTGCGTTTCCTTATCTTTGCAGGGTTGCAGGTATCCAGAACGCCCCTTTGGGGCATGCAAGCTTCATCCCAGCAAGCTGGCAAATCAACACTCATTCTTGGCACCAGAGGTGCTTCCTCCCCAGCCGAGTTGCCACCGATAACTTCCCTCAGCTAAGTTGCCACTTGTCAACTTCCCCAGCCGTAGTGCCAATCTTTCTTCCTCAGCAGAATGCAGAAGTCAGGGAACCATCTCCCCACAGAATCCTCAGCCTCTATTCAGAAGAGCAACGCATGAAGGAGTCACAACAGAGTGATGAAGGCTCTTGCAAACCCCAGCTGGGTCCTATATTACAAGGATATGTCAATCAGAGACCTATATCCCCAAGCAGATACATCTCGCCGGATCTACCAATGATCTCGTCCCCAGCTGGGATGTCCATTTCGAGCAGATCGACCAAAGATCTTTACAGCGACGGGATCCGAATCCCGGTTTGATATCTTTGCATAATCATGACATTTGCATCATATTCACCCACAAAGCGTAGCATTCCGTCTAATACGGAGCATTACGGCAAAAATCAAACACGTAGCATAATCATAAGCCATGTTGTGAATCGAACACTTGTGAATAATAACCACTCGTCAGAATGCGGAATACTTTCCCCAAAATCCCCACCAGAATCCCCAACAAAAGCAGTTGCCTCACAATCGCAAACACCAGTATATACTCCTTTTGACACCCGTCCGTGTCATCACTCCCCAGTAAAGCCGCCTGAACGCTCTTTACAAACAAGACCACCCGTATTACAGACATTTCCTGACACCCGTCCGTGACATACCCCCAACAGAAAGCCAAAGACATCATCTTTGCACTCACCTATACTTGTATATACAGTTCCTTGACACCCGTCCGTGTCATATCCCCAGCGCAGTCGCCTACACTTTGTATACCAGATATTTGTTTATACTATACTTTCCTCCTTTTGACACTCGTCTGTGTCACTCTCCCCAGCAGATAAACACTCATCCATACAACATTCACACTCATACTTGTACAGATACTCGTCCGTATCTCGTATATACCACTTATATCCCCACAGATTCGACATTGGTCCTTGTCCTTTATTAACCAGTTGGTACTCGTCCGTACCATCATCTCAGAACGTGCGTCAAGCGTTTGTTTCTACCTGATACTCGTCCGTATCATAGTCTTAAGGATGCTCTTCCACATCTTTAATCCATACACTGTGTCAAACACTTTTGTCTTCTTGAATATAGATACTCGTCTGTGTCTACTATTCCCCAGAAGAATCCCCTCAGATTCAACACTCGTCCGTGTTCTCTATTAACCCGTTGATACCCGTCCGTATCATCATCTCTGAACATGTGTCAGTACTTGTTTCTACCTGATACTCGTCTGTATCATAGTCTTAAGGATGCTCGCCCGCATTTTTAATCTATACACAGCATCTAAACACCTATACCTTTTATTTCTTGGATGTAAACACTCGTCCGTGTTTACCACTCCCCAGTAAAGTGAATTTTCTTCTTATCTGACATTCGTCCTATGTCATGATAAACCTTGAGAGCAGCCGTCCCCTGCTAGATGGCCGTCCCCATCGTTGTTTTTTTTAGCAGCCGTCCCCTGCTAGGTGGTCGTCCTCCACCTCTTGATGATCGTCCTTCATCATTTTATCCAATGGCCGTCCCCATTGTTGATTTTGGTTATCTGACATTCGTCCTATGTCATGATAAACCTTGAGAGCAGCCGTCCCCTGCTAGGTGGTCGTCCTCCACCTCTTGATGGTCGTCCTCCATCATGCTCGTCCGATGGCCGTCCCCATCGTTGACCTTTTCTATCCGGCATTCGTCCTATGTCGCGATATTTTCGGCAGCCGTACCCTGCCTGGTGGTCGTCCTCCACCTTAGATGACCGTCCCTCATCTTAACCCCAACAGAGCAGCCGTCCCCTGCTAGGTGATCGTCCTTCACCTTGGATGACCGTACTTCATCATCTGTTTATTTCATTTATTCTTTAACCCGATGGCCGTCCCCGTCGTGGTCCCTTTTCTTTTTAGCCCGATGGTCGTCCCCATCGCCGGTTACTTTGCTTTATGAACTTGATGGCCGTCCCCGTCATGTTTCATTAATTTCCAGAGAATCTTACAACTTTATCTTGATGGCCGTCCCCATCATAATCTCTTATTGTTTCCCAGCTAGTCGGCCGTCCCCGTCTTGGCTTTACCTTTTATCTCCAGCATGTCGGCCGTCCCCGTCATTGCTTTATTTTCCGCACTTTTCCCAGCATGCCGGCCGTCCCCGTCATTGCTCTTTACCCAGCAGACGTCCTCTGCTCGACGGTCGTCCTCCGTCACAATATACTTTATCTTCCTTTACAATCTATATCCCTTTGCTTCTTCATTTTGTGAGTGCAAATTTTGGACTGTCTTTGGTATTCAACCACAAGTTATCTTGTTTGCCTGTTAAGCCGTCGCTTACATCCCGCACAGCTAACTCATGTTTGAATAGGGGCAGCTGTAAACACCCCAAATTTGCCCTCACCCATTCACACCATGGTTTGTGATCATTTCATATGCATAAACACAATCATATCATCTCATATCTCAATTTTGATTCCCTGCATTGGTTCTAAGTCATCTGCATCTAGGGTTTGTGATCTGAGCAATCCAAGAGCCTCTTGAGCCACTCCAAGGGCCATCAATCACTTCAAAGGGATCCATGTGTGTTCTTATATAATATCACATCCTCTCAAGGTCAAAAATGCCAAAGAATCATAAGAACTGGGATTGGTATGGAAGCAGAGCCAGGTTTAACTGCACAGATGACCTGAAATTAGGGTTTTGGTTTCAGAGGCCATAACTTCAAATTTTTGGGTCATTCTTGTTTCCATTGGTCTCCATATGGTATAGGGAGTATGCATATCAATTTTCATGAAGAAATTCCATGGGGAAGTCATCTGATCAAGAGTTGACTTTCTGGACAAGTCAGTGCAAAATCAGGGCATCTGAGGCCCCCAATGACCCAACCAAGGGGTGATCTTCATCATTTTGAGTGTATATGATCTTTATTTGATCATGGAAGAAGGTTGAAGTTCACAAAATTCAAGAATTACAAGTTTTTGCAAAGTTGACTTTTTAGGGCATGGTTGACTTTTCATGAAATGTCATTTTATGCCACTTTTTCAACCCTTGCTTTTTGATCCAAAAATGCTTCAAATGGAAAAACTTTGGTCATGAAAGTTGTAGATTAGATCTTTCCCTTTTCAAAAAGTACAAGAACATGACCTAATTCATTTTGGATCAAAAGTTATGGTGTGTTAAAGTTGGCAAAAATCACTAATTTTCAAGTTATGCACCAAATGGAGAATTTGCAAAATCATGTACCAAGCATTCTAGTGACTTCAAAATGACTTCAAAACTTCATCATATGATCATACATGACCCCAAAAACAGAATTGGCTCAAGGGATTTGGCATTGTTTGCTTTGATTTTCAAAGATCCCTAAGCCATTTTTCATCACAAGTGCAAAAAGTGGATTCTTGGCAAAACCATTCTTCAAGGAATTATGTGATCACTAGCTGACTTCTAAACATTGCCATGACTAAAAGAAGTGCTATGCTACAAAATTCAGCAAGCAATGTCTCATGTATATGGCACAAAATCATGAGAAAACATCAAGAGGACAACTTGCAAAATCACTCTCAATTCATGATCCATATGTTGCAGTCACTCTCAAGCAATCCAAGGGCTGTCCCTAACCCAAGCTGAAGCCAGACATGACCTCAAACAGTTGCTGCCATGGCCCATACTCTCAAGGACACATATTTGACTTTTTTGGCCAAAACTCCCATACTCTTGGCACAGTAAGCAGCCACCCTACTGACCTGCCCCACAGGCTATCCACACAACTTGGAGATGATATAGCAAGACATTGGGCACTGAAGCAAGCCAGAACATAGCATATCCAAAAACCTGCAAAAACTTTCCTCTCTTCGAATCACCTTCCACAGTCATCAAACACTCATTCTACCTTCACCAATCAACTAGAAAACATCCATAGAACCAATACCACCCCTCACAATGATCTGAAACAGCCTATATACAGACCTCATTTTCTGATATATCAGATTTGAATCTCTCAAAATAGCTTGTTTAAGCTCATTCCAAGCCTACCATTAGCACCAGGGGAATCAGTGGAGCAAGCCTGCATCAAAGAATAGCTCTGAAAGCCCAGAAACAGGAGTCTCCATCTCAGGTATGGCCATGAACATTTTTTCTCAGAGCTTGCATTTTGAGTTATAATCTGGTTATGTATGTCTTGCTGATCATGGGGATGGGTTTAGATTTAAAAATGAGTGAGAAATGAGGATTTACTAGGGCTCTGAAACTTTGCCCGTGAATCTTCATGGCTTCGATTCTCTTAGTTTAAGCATGAGAAATTTAATTTGAGAGATGATTTAAGTGAGGTTTGAGTAGAGGAACGTTTCCCTGGCTTTAATTTGAAGAATGGTTGCCTGAATCATGATTTAGGGTTTTGTTGTTGCCGGAGAAGATGACCGGAGCTTCCCTCCGGTCACCTGAATTTGTTTAACCCTAATCCTGTAATTAAATGAGGTTTAAATCTTGAGCGTTGGATCATCTGACTTGCATTGACTTCGCGCGTGGATGAGTGGTTCAGATGGGTCCACTGTGCCCTAATCACCATTAAGTCTAATTAATCCATTTAATTAATTTATAAAACTTAATTAAAATCAGACGCAATCCAGGCCCTTTAAAAACGCGCGCAGTCAACGGTTTCAAACCCAGGATCCATCCCAGCCCTCCATTCAGTTGACTTTTCTATTTTCTTTGTTTTAATTCATTTATTTCATATTTGTTTTATACAATTTATTTAAAATAGCAAAAATGTTTTAAAAATTATGAAACTTTTTGTCAAGAGTTTCATTAATTTTTAAAACACAAAAATATTTTTATTTTCATTTTTAGCATTAAAAAAGTATTTTTAATTATTTAAAAGTTTATTTTTAATTGATTAATGAAAATTAATTTATTAAAAATACTTTTAAGTATTTAAAAATCACCCAAAAATTCATGAAATGTTCTAAGACATTTAGAAACATTGTCCAACCTTCAAACCAAATTTCTTTTTTGATCTTGATGCATTTTGAGGATTCTTCATTGAATTAAAATCATTTTTATGCATTATTTTGATCCAAACTTCAAAAAATCATTTCTGCCTATCCATGAAGAGTTGGACCTTGATTCTTTTTGCATTGCATTGTGTTTAGCATGTAGTTTGTGAGATTAAATGGCCATGATTTGATCTTTCATTTTCCTTTTGTTTGGTAATTTTCTTGTTAAGGAACCCTAAAACCCTAGAAAACTTAGGAAAATCATAACTTGAATTTGGTTAGGAGTTGAAACCTCTCCTTTGGGCAGTGAGTTAGTATAGGATTAGGGGTCCTTTGAGTGCATTTTCATTTTTTTAATAATGTTGTTTGCTTCTGGTTTTGGTTTTTGTTTGTTGCATTGATCATAAACCCTAATTTGGGCTTCCATATGCATCCATCTTGCATTCTCTTGCATAACATGACTTGCCATGACATTCCATGCTTCCATTTGATTCATTTAACATCATAAGACATATTGAAAGCATGTTTGAGCATTGCATCCCTCATTTGTCATGTTGTATGCCATATGTACTTCATAACTTTTCATGTATGTTCATGGTTCTTAACTTGCCCCATTTGCATTCATAAGCTTGAATGATCATCCCCATGAGTTGTTTCATGTTTGTAGCATCTCATAGCATCATTAGCATCATGTATATGCTTCTGGTTTTGTTTCTCATCATGTCATCTCATCCCATTTTGCATTGCATTGCATTTCTCTTCTAACCTTTCAGGTGGTAAGTGACTTTGAGAAGTGAATTTGCCTTCACTTCTCATAACTTCTCTTCATCTCTTTTCATGCATCCTTGCTGCATTCTTGTATGTGTTTGAGATTGAGCTTGCTCATTCCTCTTCTTCTTACTTTCTTTCTTCAAGTGACTTGACTTCTTGAATGAAGCAAGTTGCTTTGTTTCTCTTGGCTCCTTTCATCTGCTTCCTGGTGGTTCCATTGAAGATTGTTCTTGCAAACCTCACAAATCTTAGGAACAACCAAGCATGACAATGATTAGGGTTTTGATTAGTCTCCCCTTTTAGTTTTACCTTTGTGTCTCTTTTGAGTCTTCTCTTCTCATCTCATAATCAGGGACTAAACCCTAAAGGCTTTAAGGCTTTGTGATTAAGCTTATGCCTGCATCCTTCTATTAGGATGGAGTGTATAACTTTAATCCTAAAGAGTTAAACCCTTAATGTGTTTAAATCTCTTAATCAATTCACTTAATAATCATCAAGACATCACTTGTAACTTGGGCCTTGCATTAGGGTTCTAATTCTTCCTTAATTGGTTAAGAAGGACTAACCCTAGTGTTAATGGACAAGTCCCCCTCAAGTTGTCTTACAAACCCTAAAAATCATTTCATCATCATATCATTAAATAAAATCCACTTAATCAAAGGCTTGTTTTGTCATGAGTTTAATCCCTAATCATGGATTAAGTTGAGGAGCATTCCTCAGCTTAAACATTCTCATCTATTATCCTTCTATTAGGATGGTGTAATGAGTCTGTTTAATCCCTGATTATGGCTTAACCTCATTACTTAACACTAAACAAAAACACCAAAAACATTTAAATAATCAACAAGTAGGTTAATGATCTTAATCCTACTCTATGGTGATTAAGTGTGAGAAGCTGACTTCACACTTAAGGTATTCTCATTACCCCTAATCAGAGGGAAGATGTGATGAGTTTACTAACCCATTGGTTTAGGCTTAAGCTCATTAACCTATGACAAACTTTCAAAAGCAATAAAAGACTGAAAGCACAAAAACAAACAATAATCGTCTCCTTCGGGATTCTTTTCTCATCTCATTCATTCACAAACGAGAAATCGCTTCTTCCGTCTAATGCAAGACAGTTTGCATCTGTGCCAGACAGATCATACACTTGAGCTTAGGCAAGTAAGCAGTTCACAAGTCAATTCATCTTTCAGTCTCTTTGGGTCGAACTACGGTGTTCTGACTTCCTCATTGCACGAGAGGATACGTAGGCATAACTTAACAGTTATCGAACAAAAGTCTCTGTATATTCCCCCTCTTTCCAGCACTGTCCTTTAAGCCTCATAGTCTTGAGCAATTCATTCTCATTCTTACACTGACACTGTGCATTTACCCACTTCACACCTCTTTTACACTGACACCTGTACATTCTTTTCCAGCTCTCTTTATACACAGATTGCACTGACACTACCCCTTTAAAACACAAATCTTTTAAGCGTGGATCCCGTCGAGTACGACGGACAATCTGGGTGCTAATACCTTCCCAGGTTGTAACCAACCCCCTTTCTCAGTCTCTCTGGTTCGCAACCGTCTTATCCATCTCTTCCTAGGTCTATGCAGCATTGCCTTTCCTCCGGGATAAAAATGCCTAGCTGGCGACTCTATTCATCTCCAGTGAGTTCACTGCTGTGTGTTCTCATTGTCCCTCTCGCCGACCGTTCGCGTCTGTACCTTTATCTGGGCCGGTCCCATTTATCGGGAGCGACACATTCATAAACTTGCCATGACATTTCTTGCATCCACATGACTTCTAAGACATCCTAGGACACATTAGAATCATGTTTGATCATTGCATCATCCATTTTCCATGTTATGCTTTCATTTCATTCCATGTGCATACATGAACTTTCATGTTCCTTTCATGCTTCATTTGCATCCTCATTACTTGTATGAACATTCATATCACTTGACATGCTTTCATATCATCTCTTAGCATCATTTGCATCATGAACATGCTTCTGGTTTTGGTTTGCATCTTTGCATTCATTTCATTTTTCGTTTCATTTCATTTCCTTTTACTAACGTTTCAGGTGGTAAGTTACTTTGAGAAGTGAATTTTCCTTCACTTCTCACAATCTCTTCTCACCTATCTTATGCATTCATTGCTGCATTTTGTATTTGTCTTAGAGTGAGCTTGCTCATTCATGTTCCCTCCTCACTTTCTTTCTTCAAGCAACTTATCTTCTTAAGTGAAGTAAGTTGACTTGTTTCTTCTGCTTCTCTTCCTTTCATCTGCTTCTTCCTTGGTGGCTCTTCTTGAAGATCTCTTGCAAGCCTCATAAACCCTAGGAACACACAAGCATGATAACAATTAGGGTTTGATTAGTCCCCCATTAGTTTTACCTTTGTGCCTTCTTTTGTGTCTCTCCTCTCATCTCTTAATCAGGGACTAAACCTTTAAGGTTTTAAGGCTTTGAGATTAAGGTTATGCCTGCATCCTTCTATTAGGATGGAGTGTATAACTTTAATCCAAAGTGTTAAACCCTTAATGTGTTTAAATCCTTTAATCAATTCACCTAATAATCACTAAGACATCAAGCTTGTAACTTGGGCCTTGCATTAGGGTTCTAATTCTTCCTTAATTGGTTAAGAAGGACTAACCATAGTGTTAATGGACAAGTCCCTCTCAAGTTGTCTTACAAGCCATAAAATTCACTTCTTAACCTTACCATTAACTAAAATCCATTTTAATAAAGGTTTTGTTTTGTCATGAGGTTAATCCCTAATCATGGATTAAGTTGAGGAGCCTTTCTCAGCTTAAATGTTCTCATCTATTATCCTTCTATTAGGATGGTGTAATGGGTCCATTAAATCCTTGATTATGGCTTAAACTCATTACTTAACACTAAACAAAAACTCCCAAAACATCTAAATAATTGCAAGTAGGTTAATGATCTTAATTCTACATCATGGTAATTAAGTTTGAGGTGCTTACTTCATACTTAAGGTAGTCTCATTACCCCTAATCAGAGAGAAGATGTGATGAGTTTACTAACCCTTGGTTTAGGATTAAGCTCATTTTCTTATGACAAACTCCAAAAAGCAATAAAAGATTGAAAATACAAAAAACAAACAATAATCGTCTCCTCCGAGATTCTTTTCTCACCTTATTCACTCATAATCGAGAACTCGCCTCTTCCGTCTAATGCAAGACAGTTTGCACCTGAGCCAGACATGTCATACACTTGAGCATAGAGATGCAAGCAATTCACAAGTCAATTTATCTTTCAGTCTCTTTGAGTCGAACTACGGTGTTCTGACTTCCTCATTGCACGAGAGGATACGTAGGCATAACTTAATTGTTATCGAACAAAAAGTCTCTGTATATTCCCCCTCTTCCAGCATTATCCTTTTAGTCTCATTGTCTTGAGCTTTACACTCTTTCCTTACACTGACACTTCTTCATTTCACTTCACACTTCTTTTGCACTGACACTTGCATTCTTTTCCAGCCGTTGCACATAGATAGCACTGACACTACCCCTTTAAACACAAATCTTTCAAGCGTGGATACCGTCGAGTACGGCGGACAATTTGGGTGCTAATACCTTCCCTGGTTGTAACCAACCCCCTTTCTCAGTTTCTCTGGTTCGAGACCGTCTTATCCATCTCTTTCTAGGTTCATGCAGCATTACCTTTCCTTCGGGATAAAAATGCCTAGCTGGCGACTCTTTTCAGATCATCTTTATGTTCTCTCCTTTCGCCGACCGTTCGCGTCTGTACCCCTCTTGGCCCTGTGTCATCAGGTGGGAGCGACAGCTTGGCGACTCTGCTGGGGATCCTTATACTGCAACCAGGGCTTCTGGTTCTTTTTGTGGGTTCCTCCTAGTGCTTGTTTGATTTGTGTTTACTGGGGTGTTATGTGCTAATTGTGTTTATTTATTTGCTTTATTTTATTGCTTTATGTTCAGTTTTATTTACTGCTTTCTTTACAGTTTTTATACATCATACTGTCATTATCATTGCTGGATCTGGTTTCTATTTTGATGGGTGGGGTTTCTCTGAGTGATTAAGGTCCTATACCTGTGACCTGAGTGATACCTAGGCTAGAGTGGTTCATGTTCTTTCCCATTCCATTTTGGTCTGGTGCGGGAATATGAAACACGGTTCAGATGTGGGTTTCTTCTTGAGAACTCTGTGCTACAGATTTCCTGTAGTACTAGGGCTATCTGGGAAGCCTGCTAAGTCTGGATGACCTTTACTATGACCTTCAGAATCTGGGGTGAATTAGAGGAGGATCTTTTATGGTTGTTGTAAACACTGTACCTCCGGGTTAGTAGTGTTTACACTTCTCATAACTGATCCAAGTCTGAGGATCCTTGTTCTAGAACATTACATGTGAGGGGGTTGGGTTGTTTACAGGTTTGCAGGAACCTTTGGCCACATCATACCCTATTACTCTTTTGTTTAAGAATACTTCACTTTGGACAGTTCTTGTGATTAACCCTGGACATGTGACTCTTTATTTGAGTCCCCCACCCTGGTTACTGGATTTCTGAGCCTCCATCCGGACCTTTGAACATATATGGACCTTATATTAAGATAGATAACCAGATCCAGCTCTTGATCATAAACCCTTGCATATCATTTGCATATATCATCATTGCATCATTTAACATTTGTTTATTTGTTTTTCAGGGTATCCATCATATCATATTTGGTTTGGTTTTGACCCCTTCTACTACTTAGACCTCAGCTTCAGTTATCTTCTTCAGAATCTGCTTCAGCTATCTCCTTCAGCACCTCCACCAGTCTGTCAGAGACTTACCTGCATCAGTCTGTCAGAGATTTACCTTCAGCTTCTCAGTCTGCAATCTTCATCAGCATTTGACTTTAGTTTCTTCACCAGCACTCATGGATATTCCAAGGAAAAGCAACATATCTTATCACTTATTTGAGCCCACATTCACTGGTATCAGGCAGGTCCAGTCACTCATCACACCTGACTACATCCCACTGTTTAGAGAGAACTATGGGGGTATTTTGGATATGGTTATGGATCTTGATTCTTCTCAGAGAAGCATGATCCACACATGCTTGCAGTTCTATGATCCCCACTCAGATGCTTCACCTTTCCTGACTTTCAGATAGGGCCTCTGTTGGAAGAGTTTTCTTTGTTGATTGGAGTGCCTATCAGAGGAGGGATCCCCTTTAACCCAGAGATGACTGCTCCTAGAAGTGAGGAAATAGCTAGGGCATTGTACTTGGAGCCTGCCCTTATTGAGCAAAACATGACAACAAAAGCTGGGATTCTTTGTTTGCATCTGGACTTCTTGATTTCTCAAGCCATCCTGAAGGCTACATTGGGAGAATGGAGGGCAGTCTGTGCACTTTTAGCCCTCAGCATATATGGGGCTATATTGTTTTCCGATGAGCCTAAATTTGTCAGTAAGAATGCCTTCCACTTGTTTCTGCTGAGGAACCCAGTGCCTACATTGCTAGGGGATTTTTACTACTCCATCCATCAGAGAAATGAAAAGCAAAGGGGGAAGTTAGTTAGATGTTGTGCTCCTTTGTTCCACTCTTGGCTACTCAGACACCTGCCTAAATCAGATGCTTTCTTGAACCCACATCAGCAGAAGAATTGGGCCAAGAGGTTCATTGCCTTAACATCAGATGATATCAGATGGTGCACCCAGAGCACCAAAGGCAAGGAGATTATTACCAGCTGTGGGCAATACCCTAATGTGCCTCTGATAGGAGTAAAAGGTTGCATCAATTACAACCCTTTACTGTTTAAGAGACAATTGGGATATGCTTTAGTTCACCCTCCCAAAAGACAGGATTTAGCTGAGACCCTATACTGTGAAGTGCAACCTAATTCAGCTGTTGTCAGGCAAGCTGCCTGGGCTTGGGACAACATCCAGACCAAAGGGACAGCCATCCTCAGGAGATGTAACAATGTTGCTTCAGCCCAGTACTCTGACTGGTCCCGTAGTAGAGCTCAGATCACCAGAATGCCTTTCACATTGGAGGACACACCTGGGCCTTCTACAGTACAACCTGCAGCAACTGTTAGCCAGGAGGAATTTGAAAAGCTAAAAGAGAGGAATAATCAGCTGTCTGGGGCCCTGAAGAAGACTCTTTAGGAAAGAAATGACGGTCTTCTGGACATTGAAAGATTGGAAAGACTCAAGACTGAGCATCTTACCAAGATTGAAAGGACAGATGACTACATAAGGAAAGCAAGAGCCGGGGAACAGATATTGAAGAATGCCTGCAAGGAGGCCAAGATTCAGAAAGCTAGGGCTGAGCATTACCTGGAGGAAAGCCAGGCTAGGTGGATCAGGATCATTGAGGCCCGTGCACAAGAAGACCAGAGGACTCAGGCCAAGATTGAGCAGCTGGAGGCCAATGAGAAGAAGCAGCAGGAAGCTTTGTTGGCAGCTCAGAAGGAGATATCAGAATTGAAGCTCTGAGCGGGGTTAAAGAGATTAAAGGATCAGGATAGGCATAAGAAGCTGACTAATGCCATTGCTACCAGGAACTTCCTCATTAGGACCATTACAGAGCACCCAGCTGGTCCGGTGACTGAGGCACTCCTGAAGGAAGTCAGGGAAGATAACTTTGGATTGGATGTCTGACGCATTTTGCTTGTATTTCTTTTCTTTTGATGTACTTTTCCTTTTTGATGTATTTTTGACCCACCATGGGCTTGTGTTGTAAACAGACTATGTATTTTCATTATTTGTAATATATCAGTTTGTTTTTATTTTGGTGGGCTTTCTCTCAACATCATCAAGCATCTCCTCGAGGTCTGGAAAGGTCAAAACCAAGAACCAAACCGGATACCTTGGAGAACAAATAAGCATACTGCATTGCATACTAACATCTTCTTTGTTTTGTAGGTTTTTTTTATTCTTTGTTTCTCACTTTGTTATGCTTTCAGGAAACATTGCTCGTCGCCGAGTGTTCCCTGTCAACCGCACACACCGGTACCCAACGCGTAACAACCTTCCAGGCATTCGGATGGAGCAGGTACAGCAGGACCTGAATGAAGTAAGAAATCAGATGGTAAATGAAAGGGTCGAGATGAGAAACCAAATGAGCCAGTTTATGGCAGTAATGACTGGCTTAGCCCAGAGCCAGGAGAGGCTGAGAGAGCTGGTAGAATGGCAAACACCTGAAGAGCCCCATCTTGGAACAGGGGGAACTAGCATTAATGAACGAGGACAACCCCGTATCTACCCACCAGAGTATGGACCCCATTTGAATCCATATGTTAATGGCACAAGGAATGTTCAAGGTAATATTGCTGGGGGCAGAATCCTGCAAGAGGATCCCCAAGAAGAACAATTCACTGTTATTGGGGCTGGGGATGAAGTGTATGACAGAAGACTGGATGAGATTGCTGAAAAGTTAAGATCCTTGGAATCCCAGAATTCTTTGGGCTTCGACGTGATGGATATGGGGCTGGTAGATGGGGTGAGAATTCCCCACAAATTCAAACCCCCTTGCTTTGAGAAATATAATGGTACCTCATGCCCACGTACTCATCTGCAATCCTTCTTAGGGAGACTCAAGGCTTATACTATGGACGAGAAGTTATGGATGTTCTATTTTGAGGACAGCCTGACTGGGGCATCAAGAGAATGGTATTCGCATCTGACAAGGGCCACTATAAGATGTTGGAAAGACTTGGCCGAAGCCTTCATCCGGCAATACCAGTACAACCTAGATATGGCTCCCAATAGAACTCCTCTAATGGGCATGTCTCAATCTTCAAGGGAGAGCTTTCGGGATTATGCTCAGAGGTGGAGACAGCTTGCTGCTGCTGTCCAGCCACCCATGTCAGAAAGATAAATGGCTGACATGTTTATGAACACATTGCAGGGAACTTATATTGATAGACTTGCTGCTTTCTCTTCTACCAGTTTCGCTGATGTAGTTATAGCTGGTGAGAGAATTGAGAGTCTTTTGAAGACGGGAAAAATCTCTGACAATGGTGCCAGCTCCTCCAACAACCCCAGAAAACCTTTTGCAGGACCCCGAAGGGCGGGTGAAACAAATGCTATCCATACAGGTAGGGGCAGACCCCAGTATTCTCACAGATCCATAACAGCTATTACTATTCCGGCTCCAGTTCCATAGCAACCACTTTACCCTCAACAACAACAACAACATCACTATCAGCAACCATATCATTTCCGCAACAAAGAATGTACAACAATAACAACAGCAACCAACAACAACGCCCCTTTCAGCAGAGGCCATCTCAGGCAAATAGGGTGATTGATCCCATTCCTATGCCTTATGCTGTTTTAATGCCACAACTCCTGAAGCTTAACCTGGTTGAGTTAAGGACGTTGGCTCCACCAGATCCTCTCAATCTCCCAAAGAATTATGATGCTAATGCCAGGTGTGCCTTTCATTCCAACGCACCTGGTCACAATACCGAGAAATGTAGAGCCTTGCAGATGAAGGTTCAAGATCTAGTCGATTCCAAAGCTCTCAATTTCGCACCTCCTCCGAATGATAACAGAAATCCTATGCCTAATCATGGTGGGCCCAGGATTAATGCCATAGAAGAGGACCAACCATCTGCACTGATCGACAATGTTACACAGATTCGAACACCGTTGGCAGAAGTCAAAGCTCAACTCTTAAGATGCCAAGTGTTCCTGTGCTGTGAAGCCTACTGCGAATCGTGCAAAACTGCTATCAATGGTTGTGAAAAGCTAAGGTTTGGCATAGATGGCCTCATCAGAGATGGAATCTTGCAAATTACTACAACAACTCCTTCAACAACTCTTGTTTTAGCAACCATGGATTCTCCCACAACATCAACAATTCTTTCTTCAGCAACAACATATCCTCCTACAACTGCAACAACTATCATTCCCACTGATTCATCAACAATTCCAGCAATCACTCCATCCATTTTTTCAACAGATAAGAGTTCAGCAACATTTACTTCTACAACATCAGCACCCATTTTACCAACGGAAACGCCTACAACACCAGCAAACACTAATGAAGATGTCTCAACGGTCACGATCTATTATGACCTAGCAAATGTTCATCCTGGCAACAATTTTAAACAACAAACTGCAACACCTCCTGTCAGATCTCCAGTCACAATCTACTACGATCCGCATACCATCACAGTTCCTTCCGCTGCAGCAATCAGTCCGGTCACCATTACGGTACCTGGACCCGTTCCTTATGAAAGCAGTAATGCCATACCTTGGCACTACGGCTCTGATCTCTACTGCAACGGGAAGAAAATCACTCTAGATTCATCAACCTCTTCACCACAAGTTGACAATGTTGGGGGAGGCGGAGGCTTCACTAGAAGCGGACGCCTTTTTGCCTCACAAACACCAAGACCCAATGCTGAAGCAGAAGTTGTTGCTAAGGCAAAAGGGAGGAATGTGGTACTTGAAGAGCCAACTGTTAAAGAAACTCCGAAGACGTCTTTTGAACAAGAGGTGGACGAGTTCATGAGAATAATCAAAAAGAGTGATTACAAAGTGGTGGACCATCTTCATCAGACACCCTCCAAAATCTCTATATTATCATTGCTAATGTGTTCCGAAGCCCACAGGAATGCATTGTTAAAGGTCCTGCACACGGCATATGTGCCGGAAGAGATTACGGTTAATCAATTAGAAACGGTGGTTGCAAATGTTAACACCAGTCATGGACTGGGCTTCACAAATGCTGATTTAACTACGGAGGGACACAACCATAACAAGGCTTTACATATCACCTTAGAATGCAAAAGTGCTGTTCTTTCTCATGTGCTGGTGGACACTGGGTCTTCGCTCAACGTCCTCCCAAAGAAAGCCTTGGTGAAGCTAGAGTATGATGATTTGGCATTGCGTCCAAGTAACTTGGTGGTAAGAGCATTTGATGGCTCTAAAAGATCGGTGCTTGGAGAGATTGATCTACCTGTGCTGATTGGCCCACAGACCTTTAAAACTACCTTCTTTGTGATGGACATACAGCCGGCCTACAACTGTCTGTTGGGTAGACCCTGGATTCACGCCGCTGGCACTGTTACATCTACCCTTCACCAGAAGTTAAAATTTGAGTGGGAAGGCCAAATCATCACAATCTGCGGAGAGGAAGACATTTTTGTTAGCCAGCTGGCTACTTACAAGTACATAGAGATGGATGGGGAGATCCACGAGACTATGAGTAAGGGGTTTGAAGCCCTTAACATCAATGAAGCAACTGCTGTGTCTGGAACTTCCATCACTTCATATCAACAGGCCCGAAAGGTTGTTGAAGAGGGTACCGCTCAAGGCTGGGGCAAGTTGCTGCCAGTTGAAAAGAAAGAAGATAGATTCGGGTTGGGTTACAGACCAAATCGATAAGATCAACCAGAGGCTGCAATGGAGCCAAAATTTGTCAGCGGGGGGATGCTGACCCCGGATGCTGTGAACAGTTTGGAAGACGAGGAAGAAGACGAACGCAACCTGGAAAACTAGATACGCCCAAGGATCCTGGGGAACCAAGTCTCAAACTGGTCTTCCCAGGAAATTATAAGAGTTACTCCTGCAGAGTAATTATTATTTCTTGTCTTTTAGCATGCATCAAGTCCTGCATCTTACCCAAGATGCCAGGGCTCATTTTGTAATCGGGCCATCTTGTATTTTGTGCAAACGATCAATTAATGAATATCAGGACATCTTTTGCAAATGAGTCTCTTTTTTTCCCGCTCACTGTTTTTCATTTTTTATTTTTTGTACAAAAATAAAATGGCAATGTTTTTCAAATTAATAACTTCATTTTCACTTTTTTAAAACAAGATAAAACTAATCACTAAAATGAACCAATCTAAACCCTTGCAGAGAGTGCCCTCCAGACTGCACCGACAACGACACTGCTATGACTTCGTATGACTTCGACAATCCGATTAATCAAGCCGATGAAGGGGTTGAAGAAGATTATGAGCTACCTAAAGAGCTAGCTAGGTTGTTAAGGCAAGAGGAGAAGGTTATCACTCCTCATCAGGAGGAAGTTGAGACAGTTAATCTTGGTACCAAAGAAGACTTGAAAGAGGTGAAGATCGGGGCCCGTCTGCAAGATTCAGTGAAGGAACAACTTATTGACATGCTTCGGGAGTATGTGGATGTTTTTGCATGGTCTTATCAGGATATGCCAGGTCTAGACACCGACATTGTTATGCACAAGCTGCCTCTAAAAGAAGACTGCCCTCCAGTAAAACAGAAGCTGCACCGTACTCGTCCGGACATGGCCATGAAGATAAAAGAAGAGGTGCAAAAACAGTGGGACGCCAGTTTCCTTGCTATAACTAGTTACCCGCCGTGGGTTGCTAACATTGTACCTGTGCCTAAGAAAGATGGCAAAGTACGGATGTGTGTGAATTATCGAGATCTGAATAGAGCTAGTCCAAAAGATGATATCCCATTACCTCACATTGATGTATTGGTCGACAACACGGCTCAATTCTCGGTGTTCTCCTTCATGGAGGGATTTTCAGGATATAATCAGATCAAGATGTCACCTGAAGACATGGAGAAGACAACTTTCATCACACCCTGGGGCACATTCTGTTATACGGTAATGCCATTCGGACTGAAGAATGCTGGTGCCACTTATCAACGGGCTATGGTAACATTATTCCACGACATGATCCACAAAGAAATTGAATGTTATGTGGATGACATGATTGCCAAGTACCTCACAGAAGAAGACCACCTGGTAAATCTGTTGAAGCTGTTCAAGCGTCTGAGGTAGTATGAGCTAAAGTTAAACCCCAACAAATGCACATTCGGGGTGTGGTCCGGTAAGCTGCTGGGATTTATTGTAAGTGAAAAGGGGATTGAGGTTAACCCTGACAAAGTCAAAGCCATTCAAGAGATTCCTGCACCCAGGACTGAAAAGGAAGTCCAGGGGTTCTTAGGTAGATTGAACTACATTTCAAGGTTAATATCTCACCTTACTGCAACCAGTGAACCCTTGTTCAAGTTGTTAAGAAAAGAGCAAACGCTCAGGTGGAATGAAGACTTCCAGAGGGCTTTTGACAAAATCAAGGAGTACTTACAAGAGCCTCCAATCCTTATGCCTCCAGTTGAAGGAAGACCTCTAATAATGTACTTGACAGTATTAGAAGAGTCAATGGGGTGTGTGCTGGGCCAGCATGACGAGTCTGGTCGAAAAGAGTATGCAATATACTACCTAAGCAAAAAGTTTACTGACTGTGAACAACGTTATTCACTGCTCGAGAAAACTTGTTGTGCTTTAGCGTGGGTTGCTCGCCGACTAAGGCAGTATATGTTGACCCACACTACCTTATTGATCTCAAAGATGGATCCAGTCAAGTATATATTTGAGAAGCCATCACTTACCGGACGGGTTGCAAGATGGCAAATGATTCTCACAGAGTATGACATTCAGTACACATCTCAAAAGGCCATCAAAGGCAGTGTACTGTCAGACTATCTTGCTGAGCAACCCATTGATGATTACCAGCCTATGAGATTTGACTTCCCTGATGAAGACATCATGTTCATAAAAGCAAAAGCTCATGAAGAGCCTGTTCACACTGAAGGGCCTGACCCAGAAGAAGAATGGACTATGATGTTTGATGGGGGTGTTAATATGAATGGTCGTGGAGTTGGTGCAGTACTCATTACACCTAAAGGAGTTCACATGCCTTTCTCGGCAAAACTCACCTTTAACTGCACTAACAACGAAGCTGAATACGAAGCCTGTATCATGGGTCTTGAGGAAGCCATTAACCTTAGGATCAATACTTTAACTGTATTCGGAGATTCAGCTATGGTAATCAATCAAACCAACGGAAAATGGTACACTCACCAGGAGCATCTAATTCCATACCGGGATTATACGAGGAGATTACTGACTTTCTTCACAACAGTCAAGATTGAGTACATCCCTCGAGATGAAAATCAGTTTGCAGATGCTCTGGCTACCATTTCCTCCATGATCAAAGTTCAAGCTGCTAACTTTGTGCCTCAGATTTTAGTATCCAGACTCGACAGACCAACATACATATTTGCAGTAGACATTGCTAAAGATGATAAGCCTTGGTTCTAAGACATCAAATGCTTCTTAGAGGATCAAACATACCCACCTGGGGCATCATCCAATGATAAGAATACATTAAGAAGGCTAGCTGGTAGTTTCTTCCTGAATGATGATGGCTCCTTGTACAAGAGAAACTTTGACATGGTACTTCTCAGATGTGTTGATAAGAAAGAGGAAGACTTATTGATGCACGAGGTGCATGAAGGATCTTTCGGTACCCACGCTGGAGGACATGCAATGGCTAAAACGTTATTAAGATCAGGTTACTACTGGATCACAATGGATGTAGACTATTATGCCTATGCCAGAAAGTGCCATAAATGCCTGATTTATGCAGACAAAGTGCATGTGCCTCCGAATCCGTTGAATGTGATGTCTTCACCCTGGCCCTTCGCCATGTGGGTGTAAACACCCCAAATTTTCCCTCACCCATTCACACCATGGCTTGTGATCTTCTCATTTGCATGAGTATCACCATAGCATCTCATATTGCATTTTTGTTTCACTGCATTGCTTCTAAGTCATCTGCATCTAGGGTTTGTGATCTGAGCCATCCCAGAGCCATTTGAGCCACTCCAAAGGTCATCAATCACTTCAAAGGGATCCATGTATGTTCAAACATCATATCATATCCTCACCAAGTCAAGAAAGTCAAAGAATCACAAGAACTGAGAAAGGCATGGAAGTAGAGCCAGGTTTAACTGCACAGATGACCTAGAATTAGGGTTTTGGTTTCAAGGGCCATAACTCCAAATGTTTTGGTCATTATTGTTTCTATTGGTCTCTATATGTCATAGGGATAATGCATATCAATTTTCATGAAGAAATTCCATGAGGAAGGCATCTGATCAAGGGTTGACTTCTTGAGCAAGTCAGTGCAAAATCAGGGCATCTGAGGCCCCCAATGACCCAACTAAAGGGTGTTCTTCATCATTTTGAATGTGTATGATCTTTATTTGATCATAGAAGATGTTAGAAGTTCACAAGATTGAAGAATTTCAAACCATTTGCAAAGTTGCCTTTTTGGGAAAATGACTTGTAATGGAAACTTGCCATTTTGGGAAACTTTTTCAAACCTTTCTTTTTGATTCAAAAATGCTTCGAATGGGAAAACTTTGGTCATGAAAGTTGTAGAATGGATCATTCCCTTTTCAAAAAGTACAAGAACTCATCCTAATTCATTTTGGATCAAAAGTTATGGCTTGTCAAAGTTGGGAAAAATCACATAATTTCAAGTTATGTACCAAAGAGGCAAAGTTGCAAAACCACTTGCCAAGGTAAAATGAGACCTCAAAGTGACTTCTAATCTTTGCACAAACATAAACGAAAGCCTAAAAGTCAGAATGCACCAAAGTTTTGCCCATTTTCATGACTTATGGATCAAGAAATCACAGAAGGGCCTAAAGGTCACAAAGTTGCAAAACCTATGGTAAACCCTAATCCACTTGCTGCATTGCTTCTAATCCATTTCCATGGTTCTCCCTAAACTCAGCTGAGCCAAGCCATGCCCCTATCACAGCCTCACACTTGCCCATACCTCAAGTACACCTAACTTGGACTTTTTGCAAAAAGACCCATACCAATCAAGCTAGGCCACACCAACTCCTCTGACCTATCCAAGGGTGATAAGTGGACCAAAAGAGACTGAACACAACACACACACAAGCCTGAAACACTCTCCAAGCCATAGCTCCAAGCTTTCACCTCTTATGCATTTTCATTCGAAACACATCACACATGCATCAAACATAAAAACAAACTTCATAGGATCACTCAGCATGCTCCCCTGATCATTTCCCTACCCTCATTCATCCCTGAAACCTCCTCAAACTGAAACACGATTCCTTCCCCTCTCTGAACAGAACTTCTTCAAACTCCCAAACCAGCCATTTTAAACTCCAACCAAGCTTCATAACTTCATCAAGAGGATCATTGGGACCATTTTGAGGCAAAGAGGCAAGTAGAAAGCTCCTGGACTGAAAGCTCAATCTCAGGTAACATGATGAACAAATTTTCCAGAACTCTGATTTCTTGTTAGAATGTTGTTCTATATGTTGCCCTGATCATGGGGATCTATTTATTTTTGAAAATGAGCCAGAAACAAGCATGTTGTGATGTTCTGAAACTTGACCCGTGAAAATGTTTTGCTTCGATTCTCCTTGCTCATGCTTGATAAATGATGTTTGATGATGGATTTGAGTTTAGTCTTGATAGGAAATTGTTTCTGGGCAATTAATTTGGGTTGGGGTGGCATGTAGTGGAAGCTAGGTATTTGGTTTCGCCGGAGAAGACGACCGGAACACTGTTCCGGTCGCCTGAGTGTGTTTAGTCCTAATTACGTCATTAATGGGAGTTTGAATGTGGACCGTAGATGCGTTTGACCGAGGTTGACTCTCGCGTGAACGAATGGCCTGGATTTGTCATTATAACCCTAACCTTTGATTAATTAATTAAAATCAGTTTAATTAAATCATAAAACGAAATTAGCCAGGTTTGAATCTGGGCCCTTGGATCTGGCGCGCAGTCAACCAGTCCAAGCCCAGATCAAATCCTGGCCCTCCCCTTTGCATACTTTCATTTCTTTTATTTTTTGTTTCATTTAAATTGTTTTATCTTTCATATTTTATTTAAAATAGTAAAAATCATTTAAAAATTATGAAAATTTTTGTCAAAGTTTTCATTAATTTTTAAAACCCAAAAATATTTTTATTTTTATTTTTTGCATTAAAAATTATTTTTAAATCATTTAAATGTTTATTTTTAATTAGTTAATGAAAATTAATTAATTAAAAATACATTTAGGTATTTAAAAATCACAAAAAAAATTCACATTGCATTTAGAAACATTTAGAAACATTGTCCAACTCTCAAACCAAATTTATTTTTTGTTCTTGATGCCTTTTGATCATTTTCATTGGATTTAATTTCATTTCAAGGCAATATTTTGTTCCAAACTTCAAAAATTTCTTTCTGCCAAACCATTGAGAGTTGAATGATGATTCTTCTTGCATTGCACTCTTCATAGCATGTAGTTTATAGGATAAAATTGGTTGGATTTGATCTTGCATTTTCAATTTGTTTAGCATTTTTCTTGACAAAGTATCCCAAAACTCTAGCAATCTTAGGAAATTCATAACTTTCATTAGGTTAAGAGTTGGATCCCCTCCTTTGGGCAGTGAGTTTGTATAGGGTTAGAGCATCTTTGATTGAATTTTCAATTTTTTATCATGTCATTTGCTTCTGATTTTGGATTTTTTGCTTTGCATAATGCATGTAACCCTAATTTGTGCCTTCCTTTGCATCCTTCTTTCATTTGCTTGCATCCATTGACTTGCCATGATGTTTTGTGCATTCACATGATTCATAATACATCTTAGGAAATATTAGAATCATGTTTGATCATTGCATCTTTCATTTGCCATGTTATATGTCCATTACATGCCATAACTTTTCATGTACATTCATGTTTCAATGTATGCTTCATTTGCATTCTCATGCTTGTATGATCATTCTCATGCCTTGTCTCATGTTTGCACCATCTCTTAGCATCATTAACTTCATGTTCTTGCTCCTGGATTTGGTTTGCATCATGACATTTCATCTCATTTGCATTGCATTTCATTTCTTTTGCTAACTTTTCAGGTGGTAAGTTGTTTTGAGAAGTGGATTTGCCTTCACTTCTCACAATCTCTTTTCATCTCTCTTATGCACCTTTGCTGCATTTTATCTTGTGTATTGGATTGAGCTTGCTCATTCATGTTCTCTCCCACTTTCTTTCTTCAAGCAACTTGACTTCTTAAGTGAAGCAAGTTGTTTTGCTTCTCTTTGCTTCTTGCTCCTTTCATCTGCCTCCTTCCTGGTGATTTCTCTGAAGATCTTCTTGCAAACCTCATTAACCCTAGGAATAACCAAGCATGATAACAATTAGGGTTTGATTAGTCCCCCATTTAGTTTTGCCTTTGTGTCATCTTTGAGTCTTCTCTTCTCATCTCATAATCAGGGACTAAACCCTAAAGGCTTTAAGGCTTTGTGATTAAGCTTGTGCCTGCATCCTTCTATTAGGATGGAGTGTATAACTTTAATCCTAAGTGTTAAACCCTTAATGAGTTTAAATCCTTTAATAAATTCACTTAATAACCACTAAGACATCAAGCTTGTAACTTGGGCCTTGCATTAGGGTTCTAATTCTTCCTTAATTGGTTAAGAAGGACTAACCCTAGTGTTAATGGACAAGTCCCTCTCAAGTTGTCTTAAAAATCATAAAATCCACTTCTTAATCCTACCATTAACTAAAATCCACTTTAATAAAGGCTTTGTTTTGTCATGAGGTTAATCCCTAATCATGGATTAAGTTGAGGAGCCTTTCTCAGCTTAAATGTTCTCATCTATTATCCTTCTATTAGGATGGTGTAATGAGTCCATTAAATCCTTGATTATGGCTTAAACTCATTACTTAACACTAAACAAAAAAAACAAAAAAAACATCTAAATAATTACAAGTAGGTTAATGATCTTAATCCTACACCAGGGTGATTAAGTGTGAGATGCTGACTTCACACTTAAGGTATTCTCATTACCCCTAATCAGAGGGAGGATGTGATGAGTTTACTAATCCCTTGGTTTAGGCTTAAGCTCATTTTCTTATGACAAATTTCCAAAGGCAATAAAAAACTGAAAACACAAAAAACAAACAATAATCGTCTCCTCCGGGATTCTTTTCTCATCATCTTCACTCACAAACGAGAACTCGCTTCTTCCGTCTAAATGCAAGACAGTTTGCACCTGAGCCAGACAGGTCATACACTTGAGCATAGACAAGCAAGCAGTTCATAGTCAATTTATCTTTCAGTCTCTTTGAGTCGAACTATGGTGTTCTGACTTCCTCATTGCACGAGAGGATACGTAGGCATAACTTAATAGTTATCGAACAAAAGTCTCTGTATATTCCCCTCCTTCCCAGCATCATTCTTTAAGCCTCATACTCCTAAGCATTTCACTCTTGTTCTTGCACTGACACTTCTTTTATACACTTCACACTTCTTTTACACTGACACTTGCATTCTTTTCCAGCTTTGATACACAGTTTGCACTGACACTACCCCTTTAAAACACAAATCTTTCAAGTGTGGATCCCGTCGAGTACGACGGACAATCTGGGTTCTAATACCTTCCATGGTTGTAACCAACCCCCTTTCTCAGTTTCTCTGGTTCGCAACCGTCTTATCCATATCTTTCTAGGTTTATGCAGCATTACCTTTCCTTCGGGATAAAAATGCCTAGCTGGCGACTCTTTTCCCTTTCTTTTGGGTTCACCCTTGTGTGTTCTCTCTCTTCCTTTCGCCGACCGTTCGCGTCTGTACCCCTCTTGGCCCTGTGTCATTTGGTGGGAGCGACATTGGGGCATTGATATGATTGGAAAGATCGAACCGACTGCTTCAAATGGCCACAGATTCATCCTGGTAGCCATTGATTACTTCACCAAATTGGTTGAAGCAGCTTCGTATGCAAATGTCACCAGGCAAGTGGTACCCCGATTCCTGAAGAGAGACATCATCTGTCGGTATGGAGTGCCCGAGCGAATCATTACTGATAATGGTTCCAACTTGAACAACAAAATGATGGCAGAACTGTGCCGGGACTTTAAGATTCAACACCACAATTCTTCTCCTTACATGCCAAAGATGAATGGCGCTCTTGAGGCAGCTAACAAGAATATCAAGAAGATTCTACAAAAGATGGTGGTTACTTATAAAGACTGGCACGAAATGCTACCATTTGCCTTGCATGGATACCGTACCTTAATCAGAACATCCATTGGGGCAACATCTTATCAACTTGTGTATGGTATGAAGGCAGTCCTACCTGTTGAAGTTGAATTACCCTCCTTACGGGTACTTATGGATGTCAAGCTGAATGAAGCAGAATGGGTCCGTTCTCGGTACGATCAACTGAATCTGATCGAAGAGAAGAGATTAGCTACAATTTGTCGTGGGCAGTTATATCATAAGAGAATAAAGAGAGCCTTCGATCAGAAAGTCAGGCTTCGGGAATACCAGGTAGGAGATCTTGTGCTGAAAAGACTCCTTCCTCCTCATACAGACCACAGGGGCAAGTGGACTCCAAATTACGATGGTCCATTCATAGTAAAGAAAGTTTTCTCTGGTGGAGCACTGATGCTCACTACTATGGATGGTGAAGATTTCTTATCCCCTATGAATTCAGATGCAGTTAAAAAATACTTCGCATAAAATGACCCGCTGGAGATAAAAACAGAATGTAAGTCTAGGAAAAAATAGGGCATCCCGGCGAGTCAAAAACAGAATAAAAGACTCGGGAAAAATAAGGGAAAATAAAGAAAAATGTACACCCGCTGAGTTGAAAAGCCGCATTGGACAACTCAGGCAAAAATGGGTATCCTGGTGGATTGAAAACCCGAAAGGGCGATTCACGCAAAATAAGGGAATAAGCGAACAACTGCATTCTGAATTCGTCTGTATCACTCGCAACATGGCAAGCTTCGAAGGGTTAAAGCATCGATCAGAATCAGCCTTCTTCAGAAAGCAGGATGAGAAGAACGTCAAGGTCATACGAGTCATAGCAAGAGGAAGCTCGCTAAAGCGTCGTCAACATTGCCAACACTCTTATTTTTCTCAATTTTGTAACAATCTCCTCATTTCAGGGGATTTGTTTCTTTGACTGTATTTGCCAATTTAGGGCACACAAAATAATAAAATCAGATTTCCAGTCCCAGTCCATCTTGTACATTTTATTTCATTTGCAAAAATGTCCGATATCCCTGATATAACGTTTGCATAAAAATAGACGTGCCTTTCTAATCACATGCTTGCAGGAAATATATTACTTACTCCCGGGAGTGTCTAAATTCCTATGATGGAATCCAGAAAGGGATGCCTCGAGGTACTTGTGCATTTCTTTGTCATAACAGGATTGCAGGTATTCATAGCGCAACATGGGGCATGAAAGGTTCTCCCCATCAGGGTTGCTAAATCATTATTTCTCCAGCACATCTTTTAGGGCAACACCAGAAAATGCTCATTTCCCCAGCTGAGTTGTCAGATATTATCATCCTCAGTAGGATCCCCACAGAATCTCTAGGAAGACCGTTCAGTGGTCTTTCCTCCCAGCAGAGTACTAGACTGGGAACCATCTCCCCACAGAGCTCCAGCCTCTCCCAGAAGAGCAATGTCTGAATTTCCCGCACAACAAAGTGACGAAAGCTTCCACATCCCCAGCTGGGCTCCTCATTATCAAGATAAGTCTAGCAGCGACCTATTTCCCCAAGCAAAGCCATATATCAGATCTACCAATGATCTCACCCCCAGCTGGAGTATCCTTTCAAGCAGATCAATCGGAGATCCTCACAGCAGGATCCGAGTCCCGGATCGGTATCTTTTGCATAATCATGGCATTTACATCATATTTCCCCTCAGAGCGTAGCATTCCGTATAATACGGAGCATTACGGAAAAAATCAAACATATTGCATAATCACAAGTCAGGTTTTGAATCAGCCACCTGCAAATACCAACATTCCATCAGCAATGTGTATAAAGACTCACAATCCCCGCAGAACGCCAAAGCGTCCCTTTACACTCCTAAAATATAGATACATGCTCCTTTTGGCACTCGTCCGTGTCATCTTTCCCCAGTAGAATCGCCGGAACACTTTCTACAAACAGATACTTATACATAACCTGTTTATCCCGACACTCGTCTGTATCATCTCAATCTCCCAGCAGAAAGCCGAAGCGTCCCCTTTGCACTCACAGATACATGTTTATATATACTCTTTCGACACCCGTCCGTGTCATATCATTCCCCTGTAGATATAAACCACAAATAGATACCCATATATATACTTTCCTGACACCCGTCCGTGGCACCACTCCCCAGCATGGTTGCCTAATCACTTATTGTAAACCAAACACTTCTTCATAATACACTCTCATTGACGCCCGTCCGTGTCACCCTATCCCCGCAGGTCACCAGAATACCTTTTACACTCTCATATTCAAATGTTTGTTCATAACTTATATATTTTCTCTTTTGACACCCGTCCGTGTCATGCTCTCCCCAGCAAGTTGAACACTCGTCTGTGTCTCACTCATGTTTATCTTTACTCATACAGATACTCGTCCATATCTTGTATACACCACTTATCTCCCCTCAGATTCAACACTCGTCCGTGTTCTTTGTTAACCAGTTGATACTCGTCCGTATCATCATCTCTGAACATGCGTCAGCGTTTGTTTCTACAGATACTCGTCCATATCTTGTATACACCACTTATCTCCCCTCAGATTCAACACTCGTTCGTGTTCTTTGTTAACCAGTTGATACTCGTCCGTATCATCATCTCTGAACATGCGTCAGCGTTTGTTTCTATAGATACTCGTCCATATCTTGTATACACCACTTATTTCCCCTCAGATTCAACACTCGTCCATGTTCTTTGTTAACCAGTTGATACTCGTCCGTATCATCATCTCTGAACATACGTCAGCATTTGTTTCTACCGATACTCGTCCGTATTGTAGACACCCTAAATTTGCCCTCTGGTTTTCTGGCTTTTCATTTTTGCATTCATACGCATTTTGCATACCATTTGCATAAGCTCCTAAGACATGGGATCACATTTTCTGAAGAGTTAGGTTTTCACGTTCCTATTTGCGGATCATCAGGAGAATTCAAAGTTTCAGCTATGCAGCCATCAGTGGCATCATCCTCATATTGCTTTTGTCACTGAATTAGGGTTTATTTCCCTGGGTAATGGTATTCATGGATTTCACGTCTGCAATGGTTGCTCACCATTTCATTTGGCTCGTCATCATGGATTTCTGCTTCATCAGGGCTATTTCTCAGGCAGTGAGTGCTCAAAGTCAAGTTGTGGCGAGATGAGTTTGTCAGGTCATCAAGTTGTAGTTTATGAGAAGTTTTGAGCCAATTTGTCTTTTCATTTGTTCATTAGCGGTCCATCTATGGATTTATTTTCCCGGAGATTGATTTTGACGGATTTAAGGTGATTCAAGACTTATTTGGCCACGAATTCAGAGGATGATTAGCTCAGATGGTTGTTTGCTTCGGTTACGAATTATTCAGTTGTTAGTGTGCTTCATTGCTTTTACCAGAAGTGTGTGGAATAGTGCAAGTGGTTTCGTGTTTGTGTGCATGTTGGTGGTTTTCGGTCCATTCCATAGAAGATCAATTCATACCCATTTCTTTCTTATCCATTTCTCAAGTTCATCCATTATCCGAATTTTCTCATTATTCATATTCCATCCGATTAATTCTTTTATCCAATAACCATTACCTTTATTTTCTGATATCCATAAATTCATCTTATCCATATGATATCCATATGCCATTTTTTTTCCTAAACCCATTTTCCTAACCATTTCACATACCCAATCACATTTGTAAAATCCATTTATTTGTCCATATTAAAAGAACTTTAAACATTTTTGTCCAAATATCCATCTAAATATCCATTAACCATTTTCTTTTTATTCATTTTTATACCAATATCCAAATATTAACCATTTCATTTTAATTATCCATTGTTCATCCAAATATCATTTCCAATTTCTATCTATAAATCTATACTCATTTTATTTTCTTTAAACCAATGTTCATATTTCCAAAAAATCATAGCCTTACAAATGTGATTCATTCTTTTTCCAAGCCCATTACCAAATGATGTTAAGCCCATGTTAAACAAAAGATAAAAAAGATAAGTTTGACCTAAGTATAAATAGAAACAATGTTGATCCCTAGGTCATAGAAAAAGTGGCGCCTCCATTCAATTTTCTAAACCACTCCTCCCTTTGTTCTTGACCAATAAGCCAAATATCCACAACTTCAGCATCACTTTTCATCACACAACACGGAAATCATTTTCCTCGACACACCATCATCTCCACCCAAACCTCATCCTCACCTTCACTTTCTGCAAAAAACGCAGCACTACCTCTTCTTCAGCATCACCTTTATCCACCTTCACATCCCTTCACACCGCCACCCTCATGTCTTCACAAAACAACTTACCTGCAACCACACAACCACTCAACAACTCACCCTTAACACTGCTCTAACCTTAAAACCGCAAACCATATCCATTTAACTCATAAACTTTCCTCCCTTTCAAATCTTCATAATTGCATAAGCTCATCCTACAACATCAACACAACGATTCTCACAACACAAACCAACACAGAAAACCGGAATCTAGAAAATAAAAAAAAAAGATGGATTGAGAATGGAGATTGAGGTAGGAATTTGAAGGAAACCAAAGAGCGTGAAGAAGCACCACGGCGGCCATCGTTGTTGCGACATAAGGAAGTGCCATCTACGGAGAGTTCGAAACAGAGAGATTCACACAAGCTTTTCAACCACCACCCCTGTTTTCACGATGCCATTAACGCCAACACCAACCTCCAATCGAACACCAACAACAATACCGAAACCGCAAACTCTCTGCACACAACAACCAAACCACCGACCCTAACTTCCAACACCTCCAAATCCCTGTTCCAAACTTCAACCTAAACCTCTCAACACCATATGAGTCAAAGCCAGAAATGAGAAAGAGTTAAAGACAAAGTGAGAAAGAGAACGGAATGATGCGAAGGAACACAGGGGATGAAACCCACCATCCGCGGCGACGAAGAGGCAATCGCGAGTGGAGGAGGCAATCCGAGATTCGTGACTGAAGGGAGAGAGCCAGGACCGCCGCGTGAAGAGCTTCCATTTGTGAGCTTCCGCGAGCTTCCGCTGAGAAGTCACCGCCGCGATTTGGATAACAGATTGAAGACCCGCGGACATGGATTTAAGGTTGAGGCAGGACGAAGTTTCGTCGGCAGTTAGGCATTTTCGCGGCCTTTTCGTTGACGGTGAACCAGAAGGGGATCGCCTGCTTCCTTTTGGTTTTGAAGAAGATCGTTGGTTACTGTTGATAGCCACACAAACCTTTTATTTTATTTATTTTTCATCTGCTGGTAATTATATGAGACCTTGCTGAATATTTTTTTTTGAAGATTGTTTGAATTGGGCTTAAGCCCACTGATTTGCTACCTGCGGCCCAGACCCCCATCTCATGTCTATTTTATTATTTTTTATTTCAGTTTTTTCTATTTGTTTCTATATATTAATTAGGTTTTCTGTAAATTTTGTTTATTATTTAGTTCATTATTATTCCTTAAGAAGTAGATTTAGGATTAGATTTAGGAGTAAATTAGTTTTTTTGTTTCAATTTAGCTAGCCTTGTTCATATTCTTTTCTAAAAGAAAGTTTAGATGTTAATAGGATTGTGTTTAATTTGGTTTAAGTTTTTAGGTTTAGTTTAGATTAACACTAGAACTTTGATATAGTTTATTATTAACTTCAACTCAAATTTGATTTTAATTTTGATTAGTCCGATGTAATTTGTTTTGTTAGAATCGTGCTTAATCTTGGTTCTAGTTTGCGCTTGATTTTTTGTAGGTCCATTGTTCAAATTCGGTGATGAGGGATAAAGCGTGGGAATGACCTTGTGACTATTGGTTCTTCATAATCTTGCTCGAGCAAGTAGAATCACTTAGACTTTGATTTTTTGCGTTGACTAATTCTTGGTCTTAATTCTAGAAGCTAGAAAGCCTGTATATGATTTTTATCTGATATCATGATAATGAACAATTGTGTTTTGAATTGTAAACCCGCTTTGGGATTGATATTTTTTTCTTGATTTCTCTTGTGCATATTGAAGAGGCAACGGACCTTCTCCGTTAGGTAACACTGAGACCTGACTGTACTTATTGCATGCTGTTGCATCTGGAAGTCCTACTGGTGTAGGCTCTGTTTGTGCATTATTCATCTTATCTCCATTTCACATTCTCATCTCCTTATCTTATTCATTTTTCATCTTATCTCCATATTGCATTCTCTTCTTCTTATCTTATTCCTTATTCATCTTAATTCATTTTCCTCATCTTCTCCTATTCATTCCCGATCTGAGGTGCGCTTAGGCCATCATGGAGTTTCTTCTTTCTCTTCTTCTTTCTTTCTTCTTTAGGATAGTGAGCCTCACTAACCTAGGACCATCCAAGCATGTGAATATTGATTAGTCCCCCATTTAGTTTTACCTTTGTGTCTCTTTTGAGTCTTCCCTTCTCACCTCATAATCAGGGACTAAACCCTAAAGGCTTTAAGGCTTTGTGATTAAGCTTATGCCTGCATCCTTCTATTAGGATGGAGTGTATAACTTTGATCCTAAGTGTTAAACCCTTAATGTGTTTAACTCCTTTAATCAATCCACTTAATAACTATCAAGACTTCAAGCTTGTAACTTGGGCCTTGCGTAGGGTTCTAATTCTTCCTTAATTGGTTAAGAAGGACTAATCCTAATGTTAATGGACAAGTCCCCCTCAAGTTGTCTTACAAACCCTAAAACTCACTTCTTAATCTCACCATTGAATAAAATCCACTTAATCAAAGGCTTGTTTTGTCATGAGTTTAATCCCTAATCATGGATTAAGTTGAGGAGCTTTCCTCAGCTTAAACACTCTCATCTATTATCCTTCTATTAGGATGGTGTAATGGGTCTGTTTAATCCTTGATTATGGCTTAACCTCATTACTTAACACTAAACAAAAACACCAAAAACATCTAAATAATCACAAGTAGGTTAATGATCTTAGTCCTGCATCCAAGGTGATTAAGTGTGAGAAGCTGACTTCACACTTAAGGTATCCTCATTACCCCTGATCAGAGGGAAGATGTGATGAGTTTGCTAACCCATTGGTTTAGGCTTAAGCTCATTAACTTATGACAAAATTCCAAAAGCAATAAAAGACTGAAAATACAAAAACAAACAATAATCGTTTCCTTCGGGATTCTTTTCTCATCATCTTCACTCACAAACGAGAACTCGCTTCTTCCGTCTGATGCAAGACAATTTGCACCTGAGCCAGACAGGTCATACACTTGAGCATAGACAAGCAAGCAGTTCAATTCATCTTTCAGTCTCTTTGGGTCGAACTACGGTGTTCTGACTTCCTCATTGCACGAGAGGATACGTAGGCATAACTTAACAGTTATCGAACAAAAGTCTCTGTATATTCCCCCTCTTTCCAGCATTATCTTCTTAGCCTCATGATCTTGAGCATTTCATTCTTACACTGACACTGTATATATATCACACTTCACATTCTTTTACACTGACACCTGTACATCCTTTTCCAGCTCTTTTATACACAGATTGCACTGACACTACCCCTTTAAAACACAAATCTTTTAAGCGTGGATCCCGTCGAGTACGACGGACAATCTGGGTGCTAATACCTTCCCAGGTTGTAACCAACCCCCTTTCTCAGTCTCTCTGGTTCGCAACCGTCTTATCCATCTCTTTCTAGGTCTATGCAGCATTACCTTTCCTCCGGGATAAAAATGCCTAGCTGGCGACTCTATTCATCTCCAGTGAGTTCACGGCTGTGTGTTCTCATTGTCCCTCTCGCCGACCGTTCGCGTCTGTACCTTTATTTGGGCCAGTCCCATTTTATCGGGAGCGACAGCTTGGCGACTCTGCTGGGGACCCTTATACTGCAACCAGGGCTTCTGGTTCTTTTTGTGGGTTCCTCCTAGCGCTTGTTTGATTTGTGTTTACTAGGGTGTTATGTGCTATCTGTGTTTGTATACTTGTATTTATTTTTGCTTTATGTACAGTTGCTTTATTGCTTTCTTTATAGCTTTGCATATATCATATTGTCATACTGTGCTGGCTGGATCTGTTTTGCTGCTTTGGTGGGTGGGGATTCTATTGAGAGTTAAGGTCCTATACCTGGGACCTGAGTGACACCTAGGCTAGAGTGGTTCATGTTCTTTCCCATTCCATTTCGGTCTGGTGCGGGAATATGAAACACGGTTCAGATATGGGTTTCTTCTTGAGAACTCTGTGCTACAGATTTCCTGTAGTGCTAGGGCTATCTGGGAAGCCTGCTAAGTCTGGATGACCTTTAGTATTGACCTTCAGAAACTGGGGTGAATTAGAGGAGGAACTTTTATGGTTATTGTAAACACTGTACCTCCGGGTTAGAAGTGTTTACACTTCTCATAACTGATCCAAGTCTGAGGATCCTTGTTTTAGAACACTACCTGTGAGGGGGTTGGGTTGTTTACAGGTTTGCAGGAACCCTTGACCTCAACATACCCTCATTACCAGTACAATTGTTTGATCCGGTCACTATGATCCTGAAGTTATTGACCTCTGGTTTTCAGTTACTATTTCGGGTTACTATACAGAGATCTTGTGGTTACAGACACTTGATTCTTGGAAGTATTCCAGATTCCAGGCAGTTTCTAGCTGTGATCCCATGTCTTTGCATCTTTTGCATCATCATATTGCATTTTGCATTTGCATCTGCATTGCATTTCCTTCTTCCAGAGAGCTCATCCTTCCTCTTTTGTCCATGCTCAGCCAGCTGATTTCCCGGTACTCAGTTTGAACAAGTGGTAACAGTTAAAGGACGACGGAGTGTGTGAAGCTAAACTGAGCAGTGTCAAGAGGTAAAGGGTCAGTTTGAAAGCCGTCAGCAGCTATGTCAGAGAGCAACTGTCAGAATGTTGAGTTTCCACCTGGTTTCACTTCAATGACCAATCCGTTGTATGGTCTTTCTCCTGATGAGGATCTTCCACAAGTGAACAATCTTGCTCAAGCTCAACCTGTACAGACCCCGATCGTGAATCAGAATGTACCTGAACCATCTGCTGTCCGAGGTGGACCTTCATCTTCTTCTGATACTACAAATTATCAGAGTTTTGCCTTCCCTATGCCAGACTTCCAAGGGGCAATCCCTCTTGTGAAAACCAAGGATCCACAAGTTATTGATCCTGCTGATAGATTTCGTGTGTTGGACAAGCGACTCAAAGCCTTAGCGGATCCTGATGCCTTCGGTTTTGATGCTCTAACTCTGTGTTTGGTGCCTGGTCTTGTCATTCCTCCAGATTTCAAGACTCCGAAGTTTGAAAAATACACTGGTGTCAGTTGCCCGAAGCGTCATTTGGTGATGTTCTGTAGAAAAATGACTTCTCATGCCTGCAATGATAAGTTGATGATTCACTGTTTTCAGGACAGTTTAAGTGGGGCATCCTTAAGTTGGTACATGGATTTGGAAAGCAGTCGTATCCGATCTTGGAATGATTTATCCAGAGCTTTCGTAAAGCAATACCAGTATAATATGGACGTGGCGCCCAATCGCACGCACTTGCAGAACCTATCCCAGAGGAGTGGTGAATCTTTCAGAGAATATGCACAGCGGTGGAGAGAATTGGCAGCCCAAGTGCAACCACCCCTTTCAGACAGAGAATTAATTGACCTGTTCGTGGGCACCTTGCAGGGTCCATACTTGGAAAGAATGAGTAGCATTGGGATGACAAGCTTCTCTGATTTGATGATAGTTGGAGTACGCATTGAGAGTCTGCTCAAAAGTGGAAAGATACATGACTTTTCGAATATCCCAGCTAGTGAAGGTGAGTCTGTTGTTAGCTCCCAAGAGGAAGAATGGAATGACGTCAGTGCAGTCATGGCCAATATTGAATATTCTAGACCAACATCCACTCGGGGATCATCTACTCCTGTGTCTGGTTACTCTTATGGGTATTCGGCAATGCTCAGAACACCGTGTCAGAAACCCTGGGCTCATCCTCGTCCAAATCTGCAATCTCATGGTCGAAGACCTCAGAATCAACTTCAGAGCCAGCCTAGGCCTCGTAACAATCTGGAAAGAAGGATTGCTCCTCTTCATCCAGTCCCCATGGCATACAGTGAACTCTTGCCACATCTAATTCAGAGCTCTTTGGTGGTTCCTAAACCTCTCAAGCCGTTGCCAGAGCCGTACCCTCCAGGGTACAATCCTCATGAGCAGTGCGGGTATCATGGTGGATCAATGGGGCATTCAACTGAAGATTGCAAAGCTTTTCAAGCCAAGGTACAACAGTTGATCGACAAGGGCTACATTTCCTTTCCAGAAGGAAGCTTGGTTGTGCACGTCAACCTTTCACCTGATTAAGTTCAAAGACTTCAGAAGAAGCGTATCTTGATTTCAGTGGCTCAGACAACAGTATGTCATCAGAGTTGGTGATCGCTGTATCCTTTTATCATTTGCATTGTAGTTTCTTTCCTGTTAGCAGCTACTTGTCTTTTAAGCATTGTTATTTTAAATGGTAATGTTAATGTAGTGATCTTGCACTTTTGAATCAATTATGTCGCATTCGCTCATTTTTCTTTACTTGCATTGAAAAAAAAAAAAAAAAAAAAAACTGCAAAAAAAATTGCATCCATATACCTCCCATTTATTTCACTGTTGTTTAGCAGGTTTGAGGGAGGATGATGACAACTGAATACCCATAATTGTTGAAAGTATGCTTTCAGAGTAGAACCTGTTGACGATGTACAAGCATTGCTTCAATTCCCAAACACCGGAGATATAAGGGAGATAAACCCTCGTCAACCCCTTTGAGCCTTGAAGTAGGAGTTTCTTTTCTAAACGAAAAAACCCTCACATTTAACCCGGGGCAGGGTAGTTATCAGTTAATTTGACCGAGCGTTCAAATTTCCAAAGGAGTGTGCATCCGAGGATCCATTACCTTTATTCATTACACCTCTAGAGGTCAAGGGACGTGAAACCACAATGGTTATCCCTCACCAACAAAAGAATGAGGCAGTCAACCCTTTCAGCAAGTCATGACAAGTCAGTGTCACACGATTTGTTCAACAAAAATAAAAAAGAAATAAAGCCCGCTAAGTCGAAAAAATGTGAAAACCAATGACTTAGGCAAAAGTTAGGGCATCCCGCTGGACTTCAAAATCGAAAATTCAAAAAGAGAATCAGTCCAGGCAAAAATTAGGGAGTAAAAATATCAAAAAAAAGAATATCCCATGAGAACAAAATCGTGTGACCGGACACAAAGTCAGAATGGGTGACTGTTACTCCAAGAAACCTCATTGGTGCGTAAACCATCAACGTCCTTGGTTCCTCAATCATTACAAAACCCTTGTAAGAAGCGAGCGCTTAAGTCGAATTAGCTGAACATAGGACGGGAGAACATCAAGGAGAATGGGTGGGCAAATATAAACTTTGAGCCATAAATCTTTCTTTCTAGAACCGTAAATCAAGCCACGTTATAACCCTTGAAAGTCCTAATTGAATCAGGTTCATTTCTGAAAGCATACTACGACAAGGTTGCGTAAACTGACTCCTAAAGGTTTGCTAATTCAGCACTACGTTTGGACTAATCGTCCATTCGTCACATACTGTCACAACATTTAAATAAAATAAATTTTCAAAAAAACTTGCATGTGTACTGCATTAAAATTACCATTTGTAAATGAACAGTTTTAATTGCAAGTCAGCCTGTGTCATCAGGAAAGTTCCTGCAAAGAGCAATCGCGAGGGAATTTGATCATTCAACAATGATGATCAGAATCAAGAGCATCTTGTCAGCCTATGAATCAGGGGCATGTTATCCAGTGGTTTTGTTGACCAAGGAATCTGTCAGGATAAAGCAAGTTCCTAAGCATCAGCTGACGGAGGGACGTCATTCAAGAATTAGTTGATCAAAGTTGAATCTCCCAAGCAGGGGCAGGACACCCGGAGTTTCCGTTGACTAAGGGTCAAATCTTCCAATGCTCCGTTAGAATAAGTCAATTCGCTTCCACGCTCATACCGAGGCAGGACACTTCCAGAGATCACTAAGTGCAACTCTCCTCGAGAGAACATCCAAGTTTTCTATTCCAGAAATTGGATAATCAGCAACAGTTTGTTCAGAGACTCACCCAACAGGGGCAACTTTAGCTACGCAGAGCAAGTTATTTCATTAATCTCAAGGTTCAAGACGGGTATCGGGAAATCGAGTTACCCACCCTCGCCTTTGTCACCCTTCTCAACCAGAAGCCTTGTTGCTAAGATCCTTTCTTCCCACCTCGGGAGTTTTTCTGGCTTTTCATAAGCATGGCATAAAACATTTGCATATGTTATTCATGTCGCATATAGAGCATATGCATCATATTTGCATTGGTCACAACCCCACAAACATCAGATCTCACATCCAGGGCCTCGTAACCCCAACTTATCAACCTTTCAAAGTCCAGTTCTCGTCTGGCAAGCCTTTTCAAAGTCCAGTTCCCGTCTGGCAAACTTTTCAGAGTCTAGTCCTCGTCCGGCAGACAAACCCAAAGTCCAGTTCTCGTCTGGCAAACCAATTTCAAATACCAGTTCTCGTCTGGTAGGCGAATCTTTTAACCAGTTCTCGTCTGGTCACCTTTTCATTCAACCCATTGAACGCCAGTTCCCGTCTGGTAGTCATTCTTTTTCAGAGTCAATTCTCGTTTGACAATGAACCCCGAGGAGTCAGTTCTCGTCTGACGACTTACTCTTTGCCCATCAGTTCTCGTCTGTTGGCCTACCTTTAAACCAGTTCTCGTCTGGTAATTCACCTTCAAAAGTCCAATTGCTTGGCAACCAAAATATATATCTATCAACCTGGCCCTAGCGCCCAACCATCCTTGTTTCATATCTTTGGTTATGAGCATACGTCTGCATTGTACATCATTTGCATTGCATCTTCATACCGCATGGTTTCTGTTTTAGCTCTGATGTGGGGCAAGAATCGTTTCAAGACGTAATCTGGGGCAGTTATCTCAAGACTTGTTGAATTTCTGCGAGAGTTTGAAGACACTGGGGCAATTCTGGATGCCAAGTCTTCTGTAAAATCCTCTGAAGACGATCTTTTATGGATGATGCAGTATGGTATAATTGAGGAGTTAGGGGAATGTTAGTTCACTCGGGATGATCAGTAATGCTTTTGTTGAGTTCAGAAGTTTGAAGCACTGTGTTAATTCTCAAGGAATGTCTGGTATTTATTTTACCAGCAGGGCATTGGAAGTTTATTTCTTCCCCGAGCATAAAGATCTTCTTTCAGCCGACAAGATTCCCTCATGAGGAGTTGGTTATTCGCATTCAGTCAAAGCCAATTTTCATTGGCATATCTTCCCAGCACAGTCGTCATGCTATACATGGGGCTTAATTTGGCTTATTTCGATCTCTAATTCTCCAACAAAGTCTCTCCTTAGCAGAGCATTGCCAAATCTTTTTCTCAACCATGAAGGTTGACATCCCCAGCTGAGTTAGAGCAGACGATATCCCCGGCGGAACTTCAAGGCTAATTGAATCGTTCTCATCCCCGAGCGGACTTATCTTTCCACAGCGAAGTTTTTCCCAACAGGCAGCTGAAAGCCTGGCTTCCCCACAAAGTTAGAATTATCAGAATTCCCTCCTCAGCAGGATTGTGTGATCAAGCATCTTCCCTAGCCAAGTCTAAAGATGATCTTTCCCCATAGAGTCATCGGGATTCTCATTTCCAAGGGATTTCCCCAGCAGAGCAAGAAGAGATTCTCCCCAGTGGAGTCAGAGCAGGATGATCAGATCCTCAGCAGATGTTCAAGGCAGTTAAACGAAGTATACCTCACGCAGAGTCGTCTTTCCTCCAGTGAAAACCTCTCCAACAAGCATCAGGTTGCCAACACTTCGTTCCCATCAGAGTTAAAAGCTTTCAACCCATCAACAGTATACAGAATACTCCCCAGATTCCCCAGCGGAGAGTTAAAGCTAAAACAGTTGCCTCACATTCACAAACATCAGTATATACTCTTTGTGGCACCCGTCCGTGTCATATCCCCAACATAAAGCCAAAGCGTCCCCTTTGCACTCACAGATATGTATATAACTTTCTTGACACTCGTCCGTGTCACCTTTCCCGGCACAGTAACTTAAACACTCTGTATATCACATACTTTGTTTATACTATACTTTTCTCCTTTTGACACTCGTCCGTGTCACTCTCCCCAGCAGTTAAACACTCATCTGTACAATACTCACTCTTATACAGATACTCGTCCGTATCTTGTATATACCACTTATACATCCCCATAGATTCAACATTGGTTCGTATTCTTTGTTAACTAGTGGGTACTCGTCCGTACCATCATCTCAGAATATGCGTCAAGTGTTTATTTCTACATGATACTCGTCCGTATCATAGTCTTAAGGATGCTCGTCCGCATCTTTAATCCATACACGTGTCAAACACTCATGTCTTCTTGAATCTAGACACTCGTCTGTGTCTACTTTTCCCCAGAAGAGTCCCTTCAGATTCAACACTCGCCCGTGTTCTCTGTTAACCCGTTGATACTCGTCCGTGTCATCATCTCTGAACACGTGTCAGTTTGTTTCTACCCGATACTCGTCCGTATCGTAGTCTTAAGGATGCTCGTCCGCATCTTTAATCTATACACAACATCTAAACACTTATACCTTTTGTTTCTTGGATATAAACACTCGTCCGTGTTTACTATTCCCCAGTAGATCACCAACAAAGCAATTTTCTTCTATCTGACATTCGTCCTATGTCATGATAAACCTTGAGGGCAGCCGTCCCCTGCTAGGTGGTCGTCCTCCACCTCTTGATGGTCGTCCTCCATCATGCTCGTCCGATGGCCGTCCCCATCGTTGACCTTTTCTATCCGACATTCGTCCTATGTCGCGATATTTTCGGCAGCCGTACCCTGCCAGGTGGTCGTCCTCCACCTTAGATGACCGTCCCTCATCTTAACCCAACAGAGCAGCCGTACCCTGCCAGGTGATCGTCCTTCACCTTTGATGACCGTCCCTCATCATTATTTCATTTATTCTTTAACCCGATGGCCGTCCCCATCGTGGTCCCTTTTCTTTTTAGCCCGATGGCCGTCCCCATCGTTGGTTACTTTGCTTTATGAACTTGATGGCCGTCCCCATCATGTTTCATTAATCCCCAGAGAATTTTACAGCTTTATCTTGGTGGCCGTCCCCATCATAATCCTTTTATCCCCAGCACGTCGGCCGTCCCCGTCATTGCTTTATTTCCCGCACTTTCCCCAGCGTGTCGGCTGTCCCTGTCATCGCCCTTTACCCAGCAGTCGTCCTCTGCTCGACGGTCGTCCTCCGTCGCCCACACTTTACAATATACTTTGCTTTCTTATACAATCTCTATCCTTTTTCTTTTTCATTCTGTGAGTGCAAATTTCGGGGTCTTTTGGGTATTCAATCACTGTTTATCTTGAACGTCTAATAGCCGTTGCTCTCATCCTTTTCAGATTAACAGTTGCTTGAATAGGGGCAGCTGTAGACACCCTAAATTTGCCCTCTGGTTTTCTGGCTTTTCATTTTTGCATTCATACGCATTTTGCATACCATTTGCATAAGCTCCTAAGACATGGGATCACATTTTCTAAAGAGTTAGGTTTTCACATTCCTATTTGCGGATCATCAGGAGAATTCAAAGTTTCAGCTATGCAGCCATCAGTGGCATCATCCTCATATTGCTTTTGTCACTGAATTAGGGTTTATTTCCCTGGGTAATGGTATTCATGGATTTCACGTCTGCAATGGTTGCTCACCATTTCATTTGGCTCGTCATCATGGATTTCTGCTTCATCAGGGCTATTTCTCAGGCAGTGAGTGCTCAAAGTCAAGTTGTGGCGAGATGAGTTTGTCAGGTCATCAAGTTGTAGTTTATGAGAAGTTTTGAGCCAATTTGTCTTTTCATTTGTTCATTAGCGGTCCATCTATGGATTTATTTTCCCGGAGATTGATTTTGACGGATTTAAGGTGATTCAAGACTTATTTGGCCACGAATTCAGAGGATGATTAGCTCAGATGGTTGTTTGCTTCGGTTACGAATTGTTCAGTTGTTAGTGTGCTTCATTGCTTTTACCAGAAGTGTGTGGAATAGTGCAAGTGGTTTCGTGTTTGTGTGCATGTTGGTGGTTTTCGGTCCATTCCATAGAAGATCAATTCATACCCATTTCTTTCTTATCCATTTCTCAAGTTCATCCATTATCCGAATTTTCTCATTATTCATATTCCATCCGATTAATTCTTTTATCCAATAACCATTACCTTTATTTTCTGATATCCATAAATTCATCTTATCCATATGATATCCATATGCCATTTTTTTTCCTAAACCCATTTTCCTAACCATTTCACATACCCAATCACATTTGTAAAATCCATTTATTTGTCCATATTAAAAGAACTTTAAACATTTTTGTCCAAATATCCATCTAAATATCCATTAACCATTTTCTTTTTATTCATTTTTATACCAATATCCAAATATTAACCATTTCATTTTAATTATCCATTGTTCATCCAAATATCATTTCCAATTTCTATCTATAAATCTATACTCATTTTATTTTCTTTAAACCAATGTTCATATTTCCAAAAAATCATAGCCTTACAAATGTGATTCATTCTTTTTCCAAGCCCATTACCAAATGATGTTAAGCCCATGTTAAACAAAAGATAAAAAAGATAAGTTTGACCTAAGTATAAATAGAAACAATGTTGATCCCTAGGTCATAGAAAAAGTGGCGCCTCCATTCAATTTTCTAAACCACTCCTCCCTTTGTTCTTGACCAATAAGCCAAATATCCACAACTTCAGCATCACTTTTCATCACACAACACGGAAATCATTTTCCTCGACACACCATCATCTCCACCCAAACCTCATCCTCACCTTCACTTTCTGCAAAAAACGCAGCACTACCTCTTCTTCAGCATCACCTTTATCCACCTTCACATCCCTTCACACCGCCACCCTCATGTCTTCACAAAACAACTTACCTGCAACCACACAACCACTCAACAACTCACCCTTAACACTGCTCTAACCTTAAAACCGCAAACCATATCCATTTAACTCATAAACTTTCCTCCCTTTCAAATCTTCATAATTGCATAAGCTCATCCTACAACATCAACACAACGATTCTCACAACACAAACCAACACAGAAAACCGGAATCTAGAAAATCAAAAAAAAAGATGGATTGAGAATGGAGATTGAGGTAGGAATTTGAAGGAAACCAAAGAGCGTGAAGAAGCACCACGGCGGCCATCGTTGTTGCGACATAAGGAAGTGCCATCTACGGAGAGTTCGAAACAGAGAGATTCACACAAGCTTTTCAACCACCACCCCTGTTTTCACGATGCCATTAACGCCAACACCAACCTCCAATCGAACACCAACAACAATACCGAAACCGCAAACTCTCTGCACACAACAACCAAACCACCGACCCTAACTTCCAACACCTCCAAATCCCTGTTCCAAACTTCAACCTAAACCTCTCAACACCATATGAGTCAAAGCCAGAAATGAGAAAGAGTTAAAGACAAAGTGAGAAAGAGAACGGAATGATGCGAAGGAACACAGGGGATGAAACCCACCATCCGCGGCGACGAAGAGGCAATCGCGAGTGGAGGAGGCAATCCGAGATTCGTTACTGAAGGGAGAGAGCCAGGACCGCCGCGTGAAGAGCTTCCATTTGTGAGCTTCCGCGAGCTTCCGCTGAGAAGTCACCGCCGCGATTTGGATAACAGATTGAAGACCCGCGGACATGGATTTAAGGCTGAGGCAGGACGAAGTTTCGTCGGCAGTTAGGCATTTTCGCGGCCTTTTCGTTGACGGTGAACCAGAAGGGGATCGCCTGCTTCCTTTTGGTTTTGAAGAAGATCGTTGGTTACTGTTGATAGCCACACAAACCTTTTATTTTATTTATTTTTCATCTGCTGGTAATTATATGAGACCTTGCTGAATATTTTTTTTTGAAGATTGTTTGAATTGGGCTTAAGCCCACTGATTTGCTACCTGCGGCCCAGACCCCCATCTCATGTCTATTTTATTATTTTTTATTTCAGTTTTTTCTATTTGTTTCTATATATTAATTAGGTTTTCTGTAAATTTTGTTTATTATTTAGTTCATTATTATTCCTTAAGAAGTAGATTTAGGATTAGATTTAGGAGTAAATTAGTTTTTTTGTTTCAATTTAGCTAGCCTTGTTCATATTCTTTTCTAAAAGAAAGTTTAGATGTTAATAGGATTGTGTTTAATTTGGTTTAAGTTTTTAGGTTTAGTTTAGATTAACACTAGAACTTTGATATAGTTTATTATTAACTTCAACTCAAATTTGATTTTAATTTTGATTAGTCCGATGTAATTTGTTTTGTTAGAATCGTGCTTAATCTTGGTTCTAGTTTGCGCTTGATTTTTTGTAGGTCCATTGTTCAAATTCGGTGATGAGGGATAAAGCGTGGGAATGACCTTGTGACTATTGGTTCTTCATAATCTTGCTCGAGCAAGTAGAATCACTTAGACTTTGATTTTTTGCGTGGACTAATTCTTGGTCTTAATTCTAGAAGCTAGAAAGCCTGTATATGATTTTTATCTGATATCATGATAATGAAAAATTGTGTTTTGAATTGTAAACCCGCTTTGGGATTGATATTTTTTTCTTGATTTCTCTTGTGCATATTGAAGAGGCAACGGACCTTCTCCGTTAGGTAACACTGAGACCTGACTGTACTTATTGCATGCTGTTGCATCTGGAAGTCCTACTGGTGTAGACTCTGTTTGTGCATTATTCATCTTATCTCCATTTCACATTCTCATCTCCTTATCTTATTCATTTTTCATCTTATCTCCATATTGCATTCTCTTCTTCTTATCTTATTCCTTATTCATCTTAATTCATTTTCCTCATCTTCTCCTATTCATTCCCGATCTGAGGTGCGCTTAGGCCATCATGGAGTTTCTTCTTTCTCTTCTTCTTTCTTTCTTCTTTAGGATAGTGAGCCTCACTAACCTAGGACCATCCAAGCATGTGAATATTGATTAGTCCCCCATTTAGTTTTACCTTTGTGTCTCTTTTGAGTCTTCCCTTCTCACCTCATAATCAGGGACTAAACCCTAAAGGCTTTAAGGCTTTGTGATTAAGCTTATGCCTGCATCCTTCTATTAGGATGGAGTGTATAACTTTGATCCTAAGTGTTAAACCCTTAATGTGTTTAACTCCTTTAATCAATCCACTTAATAACTATCAAGACTTCAAGCTTGTAACTTGGGCCTTGCGTAGGGTTCTAATTCTTCCTTAATTGGTTAAGAAGGACTAATCCTAATGTTAATGGACAAGTCCCCCTCAAGTTGTCTTACAAACCCTAAAACTCACTTCTTAATCTCACCATTGAATAAAATCCACTTAATCAAAGGCTTGTTTTGTCATGAGTTTAATCCCTAATCATGGATTAAGTTGAGGAGCTTTCCTCAGCTTAAACACTCTCATCTATTATCCTTCTATTAGGATGGTGTAATGGGTCTGTTTAATCCTTGATTATGGCTTAACCTCATTACTTAACACAAAACAAAAACACCAAAAACATCTAAATAATCACAAGTAGGTTAATGATCTTAGTCCTGCATCCAAGGTGATTAAGTGTGAGAAGCTGACTTCACACTTAAGGTATCCTCATTACCCCTGATCAGAGGGAAGATGTGATGAGTTTGCTAACCCATTGGTTTAGGCTTAAGCTCATTAACTTATGACAAAATTCAAAAAGCAATAAAAGACTGAAAATACAAAAACAAACAATAATCGTTTCCTTCGGGATTCTTTTCTCATCATCTTCACTCACAAACGAGAACTCGCTTCTTCCGTCTGATGCAAGACAGTTTGCACCTGAGCCAGACAGGTCATACACTTGAGCATAGACAAGCAAGCAGTTCAATTCATCTTTCAGTCTCTTTGGGTCGAACTACGGTGTTCTGACTTCCTCATTGCACGAGAGGATACGTAGGCATAACTTAACAGTTATCGAACAAAAGTCTCTGTATATTCCCCCTCTTTCCAGCATTATCTTCTTAGCCTCATGATCTTGAGCATTTCATTCTTACACTGACACTGTATATATATCACACTTCACATTCTTTTACACTGACACCTGTACATCCTTTTCCAGCTCTTTTATACACAGATTGCACTGACACTACCCCTTTAAAACACAAATCTTTTAAGCGTGGATCCCGTCGAGTACGACGGACAATCTGGGTGCTAATACCTTCCCAGGTTGTAACCAACCCCCTTTCTCAGTCTCTCTGGTTCGCAACCGTCTTATCCATCTCTTTCTAGGTCTATGCAGCATTACCTTTCCTCCGGGATAAAAATGCCTAGCTGGCGACTCTATTCATCTCCAGTGAGTTCACGGCTGTGTGTTCTCATTGTCCCTCTCGCCGACCGTTCGCGTCTGTACCTTTATTTGGGCCAGTCCCATTTTATCGGGAGCGACAGCTTGGCGACTCTGCTGGGGACCCTTATACTGCAACCAGGGCTTCTGGTTCTTTTTGTGGGTTCCTCCTAGCGCTTGTTTGATTTGTGTTTACTAGGGTGTTATGTGCTATCTGTGTTTGTATACTTGTATTTATTTTTGCTTTATGTACAGTTGCTTTATTGCTTTCTTTATAGCTTTGCATATATCATATTGTCATACTGTGCTGGCTGGATCTGTTTTGCTGCTTTGGTGGGTGGGGGTTCTATTGAGAGTTAAGGTCCTATACCTGGGACCTGAGTGACACCTAGGCTAGAGTGGTTCATGTTCTTTCCCATTCCATTTCGGTCTGGTGCGGGAATATGAAACACGGTTCAGATATGGGTTTCTTCTTGAGAACTCTGTGCTACAGATTTCCTGTAGTGCTAGGGCTATCTGGGAAGCCTGCTAAGTCTGGATGACCTTTAGTATTGACCTTCAGAAACTGGGGTGAATTAGAGGAGGAACTTTTATGGTTATTGTAAACACTGTACCTCCGGGTTAGAAGTGTTTACACTTCTCATAACTGATCCAAGTCTGAGGATCCTTGTTTTAGAACACTACCTGTGAGGGGGTTGGGTTGTTTACAGGTTTGCAGGAACCCTTGAACTCAACATACCCTCATTACCAGTACAATTGTTTGATCCGGTCACTATGATCCTGAAGTTATTGACCTCTGGTTTTCAGTTACTATTTCGGGTTACTATACAGAGATCTTGTGGTTACAGACACTTGATTCTTTGAAGTATTCCAGATTCCAGGCAGTTTCTAGCTGTGATCCCATGTCTTTGCATCTTTTGCATCATCATATTGCATTTTGCATTTGCATATGCATTGCATTTCCTTCTTCCAGAGAGCTCATCCTTCCTCTTTTGTCCATGCTCAGCCAGCTGATTTCCCGGTACTCAGTTTGAACAAGTGGTAACAGTTAGAGGACGACGGAGTGTGTGAAGCTAAACTGAGCAGTGTCAAGAGGTAAAGGGTCAGTTTGAAAGCCGTCAGCAGCTATGTCAGAGAGCAACTGTCAGAATGTTGAGTTTCCACCTGGTTTCACTTCAATGACCAATCCGTTGTATGGTCTTTCTCCTGATGAGGATCTTCCACAAGTGAACAATCTTGCTCAAGCTCAACCTGTACAGACCCCGATCGTGAATCAGAATGTACCTGAACCATCTGCTGTCCGAGGTGGACCTTCATCTTCTTCTGATACTACAAATTATCAGAGTTTTGCCTTCCCTATGCCAGACTTCCAAGGGGCAATCCCTCTTGTGAAAACCAAGGATCCACAAGTTATTGATCCTGCTGATAGATTTCGTGTGTTGGACAAGCGACTCAAAGCCTTAGCGGATCCTGATGCCTTCGGTTTTGATGCTCTAACTCTGTGTTTGGTGCCTGGTCTTGTCATTCCTCCAGATTTCAAGACTCCGAAGTTTGAAAAATACACTGGTGTCAGTTGCCCGAAGCGTCATTTGATGATGTTCTGTAGAAAAATGACTTCTCATGCCTGCAATGATAAGTTGATGATTCACTGTTTTCAGGACAGTTTAAGTGGGGCATCCTTAAGTTGGTACATGGATTTGGAAAGCAGTCGTATCCGATCTTGGAATGATTTATCCAGAGCTTTCGTAAAGCAATACCAGTATAATATGGACGTGGCGCCCAATCGCACGCACTTGCAGAACCTATCCCAGAGGAGTGGTGAATCTTTCAGAGAATATGCACAGCGGTGGAGAGAATTGGCAGCCCAAGTGCAACCACCCCTTTCAGACAGAGAATTAATTGACCTGTTCGTGGGCACCTTGCAGGGTCCATACTTGGAAAGAATGAGTAGCATTGGGATGACAAGCTTCTCTGATTTGATGATAGTTGGAGTACGCATTGAGAGTCTGCTCAAAAGTGGAAAGATACATGACTTTTCGAATATCCCAGCTAGTGAAGGTGAGTCTGTTGTTAGCTCCCAAGAGGAAGAATGGAATGACGTCAGTGCAGTCATGGCCAATATTGAATATTCTAGACCAACATCCACTCGGGGATCATCTACTCCTGTGTCTGGTTACTCTTATGGGTATTCGGCAATGCTCAGAACACCGTGTCAGAAACCCTGGGCTCATCCTCGTCCAAATCTGCAATCTCATGGTCGAAGACCTCAGAATCAACTTCAGAGCCAGCCTAGGCCTCGTAACAATCTGGAAAGAAGGATTGCTCCTCTTCATCCAGTCCCCATGGCATACAGTGAACTCTTGCCACATCTAATTCAGAGCTCTTTGGTGGTTCCTAAACCTCTCAAGCCGTTGCCAGAGCCGTACCCTCCAGGGTACAATCCTCATGAGCAGTGCGGGTATCATGGTGGATCAATGGGGCATTCAACTGAAGATTGCAAAGCTTTTCAAGCCAAGGTACAACAGTTGATCGACAAGGGCTACATTTCCTTTCCAGAAGGAAGCTTGGTTGTGCACGTCAACCTTTCACCTGATTAAGTTCAAAGACTTCAGAAGAAGCGTATCTTGATTTCAGTGGCTCAGACAACAGTATGTCATCAGAGTTGGTGATCGCTGTATCCTTTTATCATTTGCATTGTAGTTTCTTTCCTGTTAGCAGCTACTTGTCTTTTAAGCATTGTTATTTTAAATGGTAATGTTAATGTAGTGATCTTGCACTTTTGAATCAATTATGTCGCATTCGCTCATTTTTCTTTACTTGCATTGAAAAAAAAAAAAAAAAAAAAAACTGCAAAAAAAATTGCATCCATATACCTCCCATTTATTTCACTGTTGTTTAGCAGGTTTGAGGGAGGATGATGACAACTGAATACCCATAATTGTTGAAAGTATGCTTTCAGAGTAGAACCTGTTGACGATGTACAAGCATTGCTTCAATTCCCAAACACCGGAGATATAAGGGAGATAAACCCATCGTTGATCTTGTTATCTGACATTCGTCCTATGTCATGATAAACCCCGAGAGCAGCCGTACCTTGCTAGGTGACCGTCCTTCACCTCTTGATGATCGTCCTTCATCATGCTTATCCGATGGCCGTCCCCATCGTCGACCTTTCTCTATCCGACATTCGTCCTATGTCGTGATACTTTCGGTAGCCGTACCCTGCCAGGTGATCTTCCTTCACCCTGGATGACCGTCCCTCATCCTATCCCCAACATAGCAGCCGTCCCCTGCCAGGTGATAGTCCTTCACCTTTTGATGACCGTCCCTCATCATTTATTTCTTTAAACCGATGGCCGTCCCCATCGTTGTTTACCCTTACTTTACAAACCTGATGGTCGTCCCTATCATTGACTTCACCTTTAATCCCCATAGAATCTGGAAAACTTTGTTTGATGGCCGTCCCCATCATGATCTCTCAATTTCCCCAGCATGTCGGCCGTCCCCGTCATTGCTTTATCCCCAGCAGTCGTCCTCTGCTCGATGGTCGTTTTCCATCGCCCGCACTTTATAATCATATTATACTTTCATCTTAACAATCTATATCCCTTTTCTTCTTATCCTTAGTGAGTGCAAATTTTGGATTGTCTTTGGTATTCAACAACGAGTTATCTTGTTTGCCTATTAAGCCCGTCGCTTACATCCTACACAGCCAACTCATGCTTGAATAGGGGCACCTGTAAACACCCCAAATTTGCCCTCTCTAAGTTCACACCATGGCTTATGATCTTTTTCATTTGCATTATTTCAATCATATCATATCATGTTGCATTTTTGCTTCACTGCATTAGTTTAAGTTCACCTGCATCTAGGGTTTGTGATCTGAGCAACCAGAGATTCATCTGAGCCACCCCAAAGGTCTTCAATCATCTCAAGAGGGTCCACGTATGTTCAATCACCATATTTTATCCTCCAAAGATCAAGGAAGACAAAGAATCACAAGAACTGGCAAGGCATGGAAGCAGAGCTAGGGTTTAACTACACAGATGACCTAAAATTAGGGTTTTGGTTTCAGAGGCCATAGCTCCAAATTTTTTGGTCATTCATGTTTCTATTGGTCTCAATATGATATAAGGATCATGCATACAAATTTTGATGAAGAAATTCATTGTGGAAGTCATGTGATCACTGGGTAACTTCTTGAGCAAGTCAGAGCAAAATCAGGGCATCTGAGGCCCCCCAACATGGAACCAAAGTGGATTTTTCATCAAATTGAAGTTATATGGTCTTTATTTGATCATTGAAGTGCTTAGAAGTTCAAAAATTTGAAGAAAAGTGAGCAAAACCAAAAGTTGCCAAAAATGGAAATGACTTGTAATGTAAACTTTCCATTTTGGGAAAGTTTTTCAACCTCCTCTTTCTCAACCAAAAATGCTTCAAATGAAAAATTATTGGTCATGAAAGTTGTAGATTGGATCATTCCCCTTTCAAAAAGTACAAGAACAAGATCTAATTCATTTTGGAACTCAAGATATGGCTTCTCAAAGTTGGCAAAAATCACATAATTTTCAAGAATGCACCAAAGAGGGATTTTTGCAAAACCTCTTACCAAGCTATTTTGTGACTTCAAACACACTTCAATACATCATAGCATCATAGTAAATTTCCTTAAAGTCAGAATTGGCCCAAGAATCATCTCATTTCATGCCTTGCATATGAAGAAATCTCAAAAGGGCCAAACTTTGTCAAATTTGCAAAACACCCCATAACTTATTTCCCACATGCTGAATGGCCTCAAAGTGAATTCCATGGCCATCCTTGATCCTTGCTGCACCAGACACCCCATTGTACCAAGCCTAAACCATCCCATACCTCAAAGTACATCCAACCTTGACTTCTTACAAATCACCCCATACCAATCAGCATAGCCCACACCAACTCCACAAACCTATCACAACTTGATATGTGGACTTTATGCAAGCCATAACACACAAGAACTCAACCTAACACTTCAGCATTCTCAAGTTACCAAAAATTATCCCTCTTGCATTTTCTTTCGAAACTCTCAACATACTTAACGAAAATCACAAATTCTTTCACAAAACAACTCAGCATCATCCCAGGATCAAAAACCACCCTTCACTTTGCCCTGAAAGTCACTCAAACTCAAACACGATTTTCCACCTCTCAGAACTGAACCTTCAAAAGGAGGCCATTTAAACACTTGCAAAGCTTCTCAATAGCATCAGGGTGATCAAAGGAGGTGTCTAGCACAAGAAGCAGGCCCTGAGGATCCACATTTGCTCAACTCCAGCTCAGGTATAGCTCAAGAACTTTTTCCTCAGAGCTTTGATTTTAAGTTACAATGTGATAAAGCATGTTTCTCTGATCATTATGTGTCGCTCCCACCAAATGAAGCCGGGTCAAATGGGGTACAGACGCGAACGGTCGGCGAAAGGGGGATGCGAGGACACACAGGAGTGAACTCACAGGGAATGAATAGAGTCGCCAGCTAGGCATTTTTATCCCGGAGGAAAGGCAATGCTGCATAGACCTAGAAAGACATGGATAAGACGGTTGCGAACCAGAGAGACTGAGAAAGGGGGTTGGTTACAACCTGGGAAGGTATTAGCACCCAGATTGTCCGCCGTACTCGACAGGATCCACGCTTGAAAGATTTGTGTTTTAAAGGGGTAGTGTCAGTGCAATTTGTGTGTAAAAGAGCTGGAAAACAAAATGTACAGGTGTCAGTGTAAGAGAAAAGTGAAGTATATAAGTGAAGTGTCAGTGTAAGAACAGGAGTGAAATGCTCAAGATCATGAGGCTAAAAGAATGAGGCTAGAAAGAGGGGGAATATACAGAGACTTTTGTTCGATAACTGTTAAGTTATGCCTACGTATCCTCTCGTGCAATGAGGAAGTCAGAACACCGTAGTTAGACCCAAAGAGACTGAAAGATGAATTGACCTGTGAACTGCTTACTTGTCTATGCTCAAGTGTATGACCTGTCTGGCTCAGGTGCTAACTGTTTTGCATTAGACGGAAGAAGCAAATTCTCGTTTGTGAGTGAAGATGATGAGAAAAGAATCCCGGAGGAGACGATTATTGTTTGTTTTTGAGTTTTCAATCTTTTATTGCTTTTGAAAGTTTGTCATAAGTTAATGAGCTTAAGCCTAAACCAATGGGTTAGTAAACTCATCACATCTTCCCTCTGATTAGGGGTAATGAGAATACCTTAAGTGTGAAGTCAGCTTCTCACACTTAAACACCTTTGATGTAGGATTAAGATCATTAACCTACTTGTGATTATTTAGATGTTTTTGTTGTTTTTGTTTAGTGTTAAGTAATGAGGTTAAGCCATAATCAAGGATTAAACATACTCATTACACCATCCTAATAGAAGGATAATAGATGAGAATGTTTAAGCTGAGGAAAGCTCCTCAACTTAATCCATGATTAGGGATTAAACTCATGACAAAACAAACCTTTATTAAATGGATTTTATTGAATGATAGGATGATGAAGTGATTTTTAAGGTTTGTAAGACAACCTGAGGGGGACTTGTCCATTAACACTAGGGTTAGTCCTTCTTAACCAATTAAGGAAGAATTAGAACCCTAATGCAAGGCCCAAGTTACAAGTGTGATGTCTTGATGATTATTAAGTGAATTGATTAGAGGATTTAAACACATTAAGGGTTCAACACTTAGGATTAAAGTTATACACTCCATCCTAATAGAAGGATGCAGGCATAAGCTTAATCACAAAGCCTTAAAGCCTTTAGGGTTTAGTCCCTGATTATGAGGTGAGAAGAGAAGACTCAATGAGACACAAAGGCAAAACTAAGTGGGGAGACTAATCAAAACCCTAATCATTGTCATGCTTGGTTGTTCCTAAGGTTTGTGAGGTTAACAAGAAAGATCTTCAATGGAACCACCAGGAGGCAGATGAAAGGATCAGGAGAAGCAAAGTAACTTGCTTCATTTAAGAAGACAAGTCACTTGAAGAAAGAAAATGAGAAGAAGAAGAAAGAGCAAGCTCAAACTCAATCACATACCAAAATGCAGCAAGGATGCATGAAAGAGATGAAAAGAAAGTGTGGGAAGTGAAGGCAAATCCACTTCCCAGAGTTGCTTACCACCTGAAAAGTTAGAAAAGAAATGCAATGCAATGCAAAATGGGATGGAATGGCATGATGAGAAACAAAACCAGAAGCACATATATGATGTTAATGATGCTGTGAGATGCTACAAACATGAAACAACACATGGGGATGATCATACAAATTCATGGATGCAAATGAGACAGGTTAAGGAGCATGAACATACATGAAAGGTCATGAAATGCAAATGGCATACAACATGGCAAATGCAAGATGCAATGATCAAACATGCTTTCAATATGTCTTAAGATGTTCAATGAATCAAAAGAATGCATAAAATGCTATGGCAAGTCATGTTATGCAAGTAAATGCAAGATGGATGCATATGGAAGCCCAAATTAGGGTTTATGATCAAAGCATCAAACACAAACCAAAATCAGAAGCAAACATCAATATAAAAAATTGAAAATGCACTCAAAGGATCCCTAAACCTATACTAACTCACTGCCCAAAGGAGAAGTCTCAACTCTTAACCTAGTTCAAGTCATGATTTTCCTAAGTTTTCTAAGGTTTTAGGGTTCCTTAACAAGAAAAATACCAAACAAATGGAAAATGAAAGATCAAATCATGGCCATTTAATCTCACAAACTACATGATATGCTAAACACAATGCAAAAAGAATCAAAGTCCAACTCATCATGGTTAGGCAAAAATGATTTTTGGAAGTTTGGATCAAAATAATGCATCAAAATGATTTTAATTCCATGAAAAATTCTCAAAATGCATCAAGATCAAAAAATAAATTTGGTTTGAGGGTTGGACAATGTTTCTAAATGTCTTTAAATGTTTCATGAATTTTTTGGTGATTTTTAGATACATAAAGGTATTTTTAATTAATTAATTCTAATTAATTAATTAAAAATAAACTTTTAAATATTTAAAAATACTTTTTAAATGCAAAAAATGAAAATAAAAATATTTTTGTGTTCTGAAATTAAATAATAGCTTGCATAAAAAATTTCAGAATTTTTGAATGGATTTTACTATTTTTAAATAAATGTACAAAAGAAATGCAAAACAAATGAATTAATATTAATAAAAATGAAAAGTAAACACACTGGATGGCCAGGATGGACTCTGGGGATGAAGCTGTTGACTACGCGCGCAGATCAATGGTCCATATTCAAACTTCCTAATTTCTAATTTATGAATTAATTAATTGAGATTAGGGCTTAATGAGTGCATCTGGGCCACACAAACACGCGCCAGGTCAACCAAGTCAACAGATCCAACGCATCAGATTCAAACTACACTTAATGACATGATTAAGCCCTAATTATTTTCAAGTGGCCGGAGAAGACTTCCGGTCGTCTTCTCCGGTGGGAACCCCACCTGAAAATTCCTAAAACCTTCAAAACGTAACTAAAATGAAATCTAAGCAAACAGAAATCCTTCCCACACCTCACTGAATCAAAACCCTAACACAAACATCATTTATATTTCCTCAATCACATGAATCGAAACAAAACAAATTTTAGGGCAAGACTTTCAGAACACGATTAAACTCTCATCTCTTAACCATTTTCAAAACCAACAACATATTCATGACCAGGGAAGCATGTAGAAGCTATTAAGAACTTAAAAATCCATTTCTGGAAAAAAAGTTCTTGAGCTACCTGAGTTTTGAAGCTTTCAGTTTGCAGCTTTCTGACTTCTTTCCTTTGTGTAATCCACTCCTTTTGGTCCCTTGATGATGCCTGGATGCTTAGAAGGAGTTTGTGTTGGCTGGTTTGAGAGTTTGAACAGCTTCTGTTCAAACTCAGGTGAGAATCGTGTTCTTGATTCTTTGAGTTTCAGGTTGATTTTGGGGGTGCTTTGTGATCAGGGTGATGTGTTGAGAAGGTTTGTGTAGTTTGTTTGAGTGTTTGTGAGTTGTGTTATGAGTTTCGAAGGGTTTTGCTCTATGGAGTGAGAATGAGAATGTGATCCTTGGACTTGTTTTAGGCTAGCTTCTTGTGATGTTTAACTTGCATTTGATTTGTATAAACTAATCCTATTGGTCAGAAGATGTGACATGTCCTTTTGTGATAGGTATGGTTACTTTTGCCAAAATGTCAACTTTTGTGTAAGAAGGGCATGGGCAACTTCTAGCCAAGTACATGGAGAGTGGGCTGCGCAGCAAGGTGAGGGAGAAAGGCTAGGATTGATCAGCAGGCTAGGCAAAAGGTGGGTGAGATGTTATGATGGATTTTGCAACTTGGTTCATTTTGGTTCTCATGAAAAGATCTTGTTCCAAAAGCCATACAAATGTGTAATCCCTTGGTCCATTCTGAACTTTTGATGTTACATGATCATGTTATGTGAATTAGAAGTCCATTTGATAGCCTTAGAACACTTGATCAAGTCATTTTGCAAAATACCTCTTTGGTAGAAACTTTGAAATTTTGTGATTTTTGCCAACTTTGACAAGCCATATCTTTTGATCCAAAATGAATTAGGTCATGTTCTTGTACTTTTTGAAAAGGGAAAGATCTAACCTACAACTTTCATGACCAAAGTTTTTCCATTTGAAGCTTTTTTGGATCAAAAAGTAAGGGTTGAAAAAGTTGCATAAAATGACATTTTCATTAAAAGTCAAACTTGCCCAAAATGTCAACTTTGCAAAAGACTTGAAATTCTTGAATTTTGTGAACTTCCAACTTCTTCCATGATCAAATAAAGATCATATACACTCAAAATGATGAAGATCACCCCTTGGTTGGGTCATTGAGGGCCTCAGATGCCCTAATTTTGCACTGACTTGTCTAGAAAGTCAACCTTTGATCAGATGACTTCCCCATGGAATTTCTTCATGAAAATTGATATGCATACTCCCTATACCATATAGAGACCAATAGAAACAAGAATGACCAAAAAATTTGGAGTTATGGCCTTTGAAACCAAAACCCTAATTTTAGGTCAACTGTGCAGTCAAGCCTGGCTCTGCCTCCATACCAATCCCAATTCTTGTGATTCTTTGGCATTCTTGACTTTGGGAGGATATAATATGATAATTGAATACACATAGACCCCTTTGAAGTGATTGTTGACCTTTGGAGTGGCTCAAGAAGCTCCTGGATTGCTCAGATCACAAACCCTAGATGCAGATGACTTTGAACTTATGCAGTGAATCAAAAATGTGATATGAGATGGTATGATTGAGTTTATGCATATGAAAAGATCACAAGCCATGGTGTGAATGGGTGAGGGCAAATTTGGGGTGTTTACAACTGCCCCTATTCAAACATGAGTTAGCTGTGCAGGTTGTAAGCAACGGCTTAACAGGCAAACAAGATAACTTGTGGTTGAATAGCAAAGACAGTCCAAAATTTGCACTCACAGAATGAAGAAGAAAAGGGATATAGATTGTAAAGGAAAATAAAGTATATTGTAAAGTGTGGGCGACGGAGGACGACCGTCGAGCAGAGGACGACTGCTGGGTAAAGAGCAATGACGGGGACGGACGACATGCTGGGAAAAGTGCGGAAAATAAAGCAATGACGGGGACGGCCGACATGCTGGGGATAAAAGAATTATGATGGGGACGGCCATCAAGATAAAGCTGTAAAATTCTCTGGGGATTAATGAAACATGACGGGGACGGCCATCAAGTTCATAAAGTAAAGTAACCAACGATGGGGACGGCCATCGGGCTAAACTGATGAAGGACGATGATCAGGAAAAAGAAAAAGGGACCACGACGGGGACGACCATCGGGTTAAAGAATAAATGAAATAAACAGATGATGAGGTACGGTCATCAAAGGTGAAGGACGATCACCTAGCAGGGGACGGCTGCTCTGTTGGGGATAAGATGAGGGACGGTCATCTAAGGTGGAGGACGACCACCTGGCAGGGTACGGCTGCCGAAAATATCGCGACATAGGACGAATGCCGGATAAAAGGTCAACGATGGGAACGGCCATCGGATGAGCATGATGGAGGACGACCATCAAGAGGTGGAGGACGACCACCTAGCAGGGGACGGCTTCTCTCAAGGTTTATCATGACATAGGACGAATGCCAGATAACCAAAACCAACAATGGGGACGGCCATTGGATAAAATGATGAAGGACGATCATCAAAAGGTGGAGGACGACCACCTAGCAGGGGACGGCTGCTAAATATCACGACATAGGACGAATGTTGGATAGAAAATCAATGATGGGGACGGCCATCGGATGAGCATGATGGAGGACGACCATCAAGAGGTGGAGGACGACCACCTAGCAGGGTACGGCTGCTCTCAGGGTTTATCGTGACACAGGACGAATGTCAGATAAAAAGAAAATTGCTTTGTTGGCGATCTCCTGGGGAGTAGTAAACACGGACGAGTGTTTACATCCAAGAAATAAAAGGGTAAGTGTTTAGATGTTTGTGTATAGATTAAAGATGCGGACGAGCATCCTTAAGACTACGATACGGACGAGTATCGGGTAGAAACAAATACTGACACGTGTTCAGAGAGGATGATACGGACGAGTATCAACTGGTTAACAGAGAACACGGACGAGTGTTGAATCTGAAGGGACTCTTCTGGGGAATGGTAGACACAGACGAGTGTCTATATTTAAAAAGACATGAGTGTTGGACACAGTGTATGGATTAAAGATGCGGACGAGCATCCTTAAGACTATGATACGGACGAGTATCAGGTAGAAACAAACGCTTGACGCATGTTCTGAGATGATGGTACGGACGAATACCAGCTGGTTAACAAAGAACAAGGACTAGTGTTGAATCTGCTGGGATATATATAAAATGGTGTATACAAGATACGGACGAATATCTATATAAGCGCAGGTGGTGTATAGATGAGTGTTTAACTGTTGGGGAGAGTGACACGGACGAGCGTCAAAAGGAGAAAAGTATAGTATAAACAAGTATCTTGATGTACAAGGTGTCTATGTTACTGTACTGGGGAAAATGACACAGACGAATGTCGAGGAAAGTTATATGTAAGTATATGCGAGTGCAAAGAGGATGTCTTTGGCTTTCTGCTGGGGTCATGACACAGACGGGTGTCAGAGGGAGTATGTACTGGTGTTTGTGAATGTGAGGCAACTGTATTTACTGGGGAATCTCCGCTGGGGACTTTGGGGGGAGTCTCCTGTATGTTGACGGATTGTCATTATTCACCAACGTCTGATTCAAAACATGGCTTATGATTATGCTATATGTTTAATTTTTGCCGTAATGCTCCGTATTAGACGGAATGCTACGCTTTGTGGGTGAATATGATGCGAATGCCATGATTATGCAAAAGATACCAAACTGGGATTCGGATCCCGATGCTATGAAGATCTCTGGCCGATCTGGTTTGGGATGGACATCCCAGCTGGGTATAAGACCATTGGTAGATCTGATGAGATGATATCTGCTAGGGGATATGGGTCACTGATAGACCCATCCTTTGTAACGAGGGGACCCAGCTGGGGTTTGTAGAAGCTTTCGTCACTCTGTTGTGATCCCTTCATGCACTGCTCTTTCTGGATAGAGGCTGAAACCCTGTGGGGAGAGGGCTCCCTGACTTCGGATTTGGCGAGGATGAAATGGCAACTCGGCTGGGGGAAAAAGGGAGATCACTGAAAGATCTTCCTAGAGATTCTGTTGAGGAGAATTCTTGACTCAGCCGGGGATATGGGCGCCTTCCAGTATTGCCCTGTTTGGAGAAGTAATGCCTGGCAACTCTGATGGGGAGAAGAAACAAGTGGCAGCTCAGCTGGGGAGAAAGCACTTTGGGTACTAAGGCTGAGTGTCGATTTGCCAGCTTGTTAGGATGAAGCTTACATGCCCCATGTTGCGCTTTTTAATGCCTGCAATCCTGCAAAGATAGGGAAACGCACAAGTAATCCCGAGGTATCCTTTACCGGATTCCGTCATAGGAGTTTAGACACTTCTGAGAGTAAGTATATTTCTCTGCAAGCATGTGGTTTTTTAGAGGAAAAGCATCTGTATTTATGCAATCAGCTTTTTAAAGACATCAGACATTTTTGCAAACAGAATGTACAAGACGAAACATGACTGAAAATCTGATTTTATTAATTCAAATGCCCTGAATTGGCAAGATACAGTCAAGGAAACATATCCCCTGAAATGAGGATATTGCTACAAATTGAGAAACAAAATGCTGGCAGTGTTGACGACGCTTTAAGGAGCTTCCCCTTTTGCTATGACTCGTATGACATTTGACGTTCTTCTCGTCTTGCTTTCTGAGGAAGGCTGATTCTGATTGAAGCTTGATCCTTTCGAAGCTTACCAAGTTGTGAGTAATTCAGACGAAGTCAGAGTGCAGTTGTTTGCTTATTCCCTTGTTTTGCATGGATCGCCCTTTCGGGTTTTCAATCCATCGGGATACCCATTTTTGCTTGAGCTGTCCAATGCGGCTTTTCAACTCAGCGGGTGTACATTTTTGTTTATTTTCCCTTATTTTTGCCCGAGTCTTTTATTCTGTTTTTGACTCACCGGGATGCCCTATTTTTTGCCTGGACTTACATTCTGTTTTTGTGTCCAGCGGGTCATTTTATGCGAAGTATTTTTTAACTGCATCTGAATTCACAGGGGACGGGAAGTCTTCGCCATCCATGGTGCTGAGCATCAGTGCTCCACCAGAGAAAACTTTCTTTACCACGAATGGGCCTTCATAATTTGGAGTCCATTTGCCCCTGTGGTCTGTATGAGGAGGAAGGATTCTTTTCAGCACAAGATCTCCTACTTGGTACTCTCGGTGCCTGACTTTCTGATCGAAGGCTCTCTTCATTCTTTTCTGATACAACTGCCCATGACAGATTGCAGCCAATCTTTTCTCTTCAATCAGACTCAGTTGTTCGTATCGGGACCTGACCCATTCTGCTTCGTTCAACTTAACATCCATCAATACCCGTAGGGAGGGTAATTCGACTTCGACAGGTAGGACTGCTTCCATACCATATACAAGCTGATACGGTGTTGCCCCAGTGGATGTTCTGATTGACGTGCGGTACCCATGCAAGGCAAATGGTAACATTTCATGCCAGTCTTTGTAGGTGACTACCATCTTCTGCACAATCTTCTTGATATTTTTATTTGCTGCCTCAACATCGCCATTCATCTTTGGCCTGTAAGGAGAAGAATTGTGGTGTTGAATTTTGAAGTCCCGGCACAGCTCTGCCATCATTTTGTTGTTCAAGTTGGAACCATTATCAGTAATGATTCGCTCGGGAACTCCGTATCGACAGATGATATCTCTCTTCAGAAATCTGGCTACCACTTGTCTTGTAACATTTGCATAGGAAGCTGCTTCAACCCACTTGGTAAAATAGTCAATAGCAACCAAGATGAATCTGTGGCCGTTTGAAGCAGTTGGTTCAATCTTGCCAATCATGTCAATGCCCCACATAGCAAAGGGCCAGGGTGAAGACATCACATTCAGAGGATTGGGAGGCACATGCACCTTATCCGCATAAATCTGGCATTTATGGCTTTTTCTGGCATAGGCACAACAGTCAGCATCCATTGTGATCCAGTAATAGCCTGATCTTAGCAACTTCTTTGCCATTGCATGTCCTCCGGCATGGGTACCAAAGGATCCTTCGTGCACTTCGTGCATCAACAATTCTGCCTCCGCTCTATCAACGTATCTGAGGAGCACCATATCAAAGTTTCTCTTGTATAGGGAACCATCAGTATTCAGAAAGAAACTACCAGCAAGCCTTCTCAATGTCTTCTTATCATTGGAAGATGCCCCAGGTGGGTATGTCTGATCCTCCAAGAAGCACTTGATGTCGTGGAACCAAGGCTTATCATCTTTGACAATGTCTGCTGCGAATACATATGCTAGTCTGTCAAGTCTGGACACTGAGATTTGCGGCACAAAGTTGGCAGCCTGAACTTTGATCATGGACGAAATGGTAGCCAGAGCATCTGCAAACTGATTCTCGTCCCGAGGGATATACTCAAGCTTGACTGTTGTAAAGAAAGTCAATAACCTCCTTGTATAATCCCTATAAGGTATCAGATGATCCTGGTGGGTGTACCATTTGCCGTTGGTTTGATTGATTACCAAAGCTGAATCTCCAAATACAGTCAACGTTTTGATCCTGAGGTCAATGGCTTCCTCAAGACCCATAATGCAAGCTTCATATTCAGCTTCGTTGTTAGTGCAGTTGAAAGTGAGTTTTGCCGAGAAAGGCATGTGAACTCCCTTAGGCGTAATGAGTACTGCACCCACACCACGACCATTCATATTAACAGCCCCATCAAACATCATAGTCCATTCTTCTTCTGGGTCAGGCCCTTCAGTGTGAACAGGCTCTTCATGATCTTTTGCTTTTATGAACATGATGTCTTCATCAGGGAAGTCAAATCTCATAGGCTGGTAATCATCAATAGGTTGCTCAGCAAGATATTCAGACAATACACTGCCCTTGATGGCTTTCTGAGAAGTGTACTGGATGTCATACTCTGTGAGGATCATTTGCCATCTTGCAACCCGTCCGGTAAGTGCTGGCTTCTCAAATATGTACTTGACTGGGTCCATCTTTGAGATCAATAAAGTGGTGTGGGTCAACATATACTGTCTCAGTCGGCGAGCAGCCCACGCTAAAGCACAGCAAGTTTTCTCGAGCAGTGAATAACGTTGTTCACAGTCGGTAAACTTTTTGCTTAGGTAGTATATTGCATACTCTTTTCGACCAGACTCGTCATGCTGGCCCAGCACACACCCCATTGACTCTTCTAATACTGTCAAGTACATTATCAGAGGTCTTCCTTCAACTGGAGGCATAAGGATTGGAGGTTCTTGTAAGTATTCCTTGATCTTGTCAAAAGCCTTCTGGCAGTCTTCATTCCACCTGACCGTTTGTTCTTTTCTCAACAATTTGAACAAGGGTTCGCAGGTTGCCGTAAGGTGTGATACGAACCTTGAGATATAGTTCAATCGACCTAAGAACCCTCAAACTTCCTTCTCTGTCTTTGGTGCAGGCATCTCTTGAATAGATTTGACTTTGTCAGGGTCAACTTCAATCCCTTTCTCGCTTACAATAAATCCCAGCAACTTACCAGATCGCACCCCGAATGTGCATTTGTTGGGGTTCAACTTCAGTTGGTACTTCCTCAGACGCTTGAACAACTTTAGCAGATTTACCAGATGGTCTTCTTCAGTAAGGGACTTGGCAATCATGTCATCCACATAACATTCTATCTCTTTATGGATCATATCGTGGAATAATGTCACCATAGCCCGTTGATATGTCGCACCGGCATTCTTGAGCCCAAATGGCATCACCTTGTAGCAGAACGTGCCCCAGGGTGTGATGAAGGTTGTCTTCTCCATGTCTTCAGGTGACATTTTAATCTGATTGTATCCTGAAAATCCATCCATGAAGGAGAATACCGAGAACTGAGCCATATTATCCACCAATACATCAATGTGAGGTAATGGGAAATCATCCTTCGGGCTGGCTCTGTTCAGATCCCGGTAGTCAACACACATCCTAACTTTGTCGTCCTTCTTAGGCACAGGCACAATATTAGCAACCCACGGTGGATAGCTAGTTACAGCAAGGAACCCGGCGTCCCATTGCTTTTGCACCTCTTCTTTGATCTTCATTGCCATGTCTGGGCGAGTACGGCGCAGTTTCTGTTTAACCGGCGGGCATTCTTCTCTCAAAGGCAGCTTGTGCACAACAATGTCGGTGTCCAACCCTGGCATGTCTTGATAAGACCAAGCAAAAACATCCACATATTCCTGGAGCAGGTCAATCAGTTGTCTCTTCACTGAGTCTTGTAAGCAGGCCCCGATTTTAACTTCTTTCACGTCTTCATCTGTACCAAGATTAATCGTTTCGACCTCCTCCTGATGAGGAGTGATAACCTTTTTCTCTTGTCTCAACAACCTGGCTAGATCTTCAGGAAGCTCAGACTCTTCTTCAACCCCTTCATCAGCTTGATTGATTGGATTGTCAAAGTCATACGAAGTCATAGCCGTGCTGTTGTCGGTGCGGTCTGGAAGGCACTCTCTGCAAGGGTTCAGTTTGTTCATTTTAGTGATTTGATTTTAATCTTGTTTAGAAAAGTGAAATAAAATTGTCATTTTGAAAACATTGCCATTTATTTTTTTTTGTACAAAAAGAAAAAATGGAAAAACAGTGAGCGGAAAAGAAAAGACTCGTTTGCAAAAGATGTCTGATATTTCATTGATTAATCTTGTTGCACAAAAATTACAGATGGCCCGATTACAAAATGAGTCTTGTCATCTTGGGCAAGATGCAAGACTTTGATGCATGCTATAAAAATACAGGAAATAATAATTACTCTGCATGAGTAACTCTTATAATTTCCTGGGAAGACCAGTTTGAGATACTGCTCCCCGGGATCTTCGGACGGATCCAACTCTCCAGGTTGCGGTCGCTTTCATCCTCGTCTTCCAAGTTGTTCACAACATCGGGGGTGAGCATCCCCCCACTGACAAAACTGGGCTTCTCAGCAGCCTCTGCTTGATCTTGTTGAGTTGGTTTGTAACCCAACCCAAATCTATCCTCTTTCTTCTCCACAGGTAACAATTTGCCCCAGCCTTGGGCGGTTCCTTCTTCAACAACCTTCCGGGCTTGTTGGTATGATGTCATTGAGGTTCCAGGTACAGCAGATGTTTCATTTATGTTCAAGGCCTCAAACCCTCGACTCATTGTTTCGTGGATCTCCCCATCCATCTCAATATATTTGTAGGTAGCCAGGTGGCTAACAAAAATATCCTCCTCTCCACAGATAGTAACGACTTGACCCTCCCACTCGAATTTTAACTTCTGGTGAAGGGTTGAGGTCACGGCGCCAGCGGCGTGAATCCATGGCCTACCCAATAGACAGTTGTAGGCAGGCTGTATATCCATCACGTAGAAGGTCATTTTGAAGGTTTGTGGGCCAATCTTTACAGGTAACTCAATTTCCCCCAGAACCGATCTCTTAGAACCATCAAAGGCTCTTACTACCAGGTTGTTGGGCCGTAACGCCAATCCGTCATACTCTAGCTTCACAAGGGCTTTTTTAGGTAAGACATTGAGGGATGATCCTGTGTCTACCAGCACATGAGAAAGAACTGCACCTTTGCATTCCATGGTAATGTGCAAAGCCTTGTTATGATTGCGGCCTTCCGTAGTCAAATCAGTGTTGGTGAACCCTAGTACATGACTGGCATTAACATTTCCAACCACCGCTTCCAGCTGATTGACGGTGATCTCTTCTGGCACATAAGCTGCGTGCAAGACTTTTAGTAGTGCGTTCCGGTGAGCCTCGGAGCACATAAGCAATGATAGAATTGAGATCTTGGAAGGCGTCTGGTGAAGCTGATCCACTATTTTGTAATCACTTTTCTTGATGATTCTCATGAACTCATCAACTTCTTGATCAAAAGGTTTTTTTAAAGCCTCTTTAACAATTTGCTCTTCTTGCACCAAGCTTTTCCCTTTTGCCTTGGCGGCAGCTTCTGCTTTTGCAGTGGGTCTTTGAATTTGTGGAGCAAAGAGACGTCCGCTTCGAGTGAAGCCTCCGCCTCCTCCCACATTGTCTATTTGTGGCGCAGGGGTTGATGATTCAAAAGTGATTTTCTGTCCTCCGCAGTATAGATCAGAGCCGTAATGCCAGGGGATGGCATTACTGCTTTCATAAGGTACTGGCCCAGGCACTGTGACAGTGACTGGGCTGATGGCAGCTGCAGAAGGGACTGTAATAGTTTGTGGATCATAGTATATTGTGACTGGTGCTCTGATAGGAGTGGTACGTTGTGAGTTGTAGGCAGAATCATTTTTAGGATCATAATAAATCGTAACTGTGGAGACATTTGCTGCTGAAGTTGTAGGAGACATTGTTGGAAGGATGGGTGTTGTTGTTGTAGGAGTTTCTGAATGAAGTGGTGCTGAAGTTGTAGAAGGGATGTTTGCTGATATTTGGTCCGTTGAAAGAAAAGATGAAGCACTTGTTGACGAAATTGAAGAGTTGCTTGGAACAATGGTTGTTGTATTTGTGGAAGACATAGGAATTGTTGCTGGTGAGGTTGCTGGATTGGTAGGAAATGATGTTGTGATTTGAAGCAGGCCACTTTGGATGAGACCATCTATGCCATCTCTCAAATTATCACAACCATTCACTGAAATGTTGCAATAAGCACACCCTAGCTCACATCCCGGGAACATTTGACATTCAAGGAGTTGAGCTTTGATCTCTACCAACGGTGTCCGAATCTGATCCACACTGGTTATTAAGTAAGACGGCCTGTCTTCTTCAATAGAATTGATTCTGGGACCTCCGTGGTTGGGCATAGGGTTCTTGTTGACATTTGGTGGTGGTGCAAAATTCAGAGCCTTAGAGTCTACCAAGTCTTGTACCTTCATGTGCAAAGCTCTGCACTTTTCTGTACTATGGCCAGGTGCATTTGAATGGAAAGCACATCTAGCGTTAGAGTCATAATTCCTGGGTAGACTGGCAGGATCCGGAGGTGCCAACGTCCTTAGCTCAACCAGGTTGAGTTTCAGGAGTTGTGGCAGTAATGTGGCATATGGCATAGGGATCGGATCGATCACGCTATTGGCCTGAGAAGGTCTCTGTTGGAACGGTCTTTGCTGATTGTTGTTGTTGGTGTTGTTGTAGTTTCTCTGAGGAGGATACTGACTTTGTTGCTGATAATTTTGTTGCTGTGGTTGATAAACTGGTTGTGGATGAATTGGAGCGGGAATGGTGACTGCTGCCACAGACATATGAACATATTGGGGTCTGCCTCTGCCGGTATGGATAGCATTGGTTTCACCAGTTCTTCTTGGGCCCACAAAAGGCTTCCTTGTGTTGCTGGATGAGCTGGCACCGTTGTCAGAAATCTTGCCCATCTTTAACAGGCTCTCAATTCTCTCTCCGGATATAATGACATCTGCAAAGCTGGTAGAAGAGAAAGCAGCCAGCCTGTCAATGTATGTCCCTTGGAGGGTGTTCATAAACATATCTGCCATCTCCCTCTCTGACATAGGTGGCTGAACAGCAGCAGCCAGCTGCCTCCACCTTTGGGCGTACTCTCGGAAGCTTTCTCTAGATGACTGTGACATCCCCATCAGGAGGGTCCTGTTGGGTGCCATATCCAAATTATACTGGTATTGTCTGATGAAGGCCTCTGCCAAGTCCTTCCAACACCTGATGGTTGCTCTAGTCAGATGGGAGTACCATTCCCTTGACGCTCCAGTCAAGCTATCCTCAAAATAAAACATCCATAGCTTCTCGTCCATGGTATAGGCTTTCAACCTCCCCAAAAAGGATTGTAAGTGGGTCCGTGGGCAGGAAGTCCCGTTGTATTTTTCAAAACAAGGAGGCTTAAACTTATGGGGAATCCTGACCCCGTCCACCAAGCCCATGTCCATAACATCAAAACCCAAAGAGTTTTGAGACTCCAAGGATCTTAATTTTTCAGCAATTTCCTCCAGCCTTCTGTCATAGGCTTCTTCCCCAGCACCCATTACTGTGAACTGATCCTCCTGGGGGTCTTCTTGCAGCACTCTACCTGCAGTGGCAGTCCCTTGTACATTAGCAGGAATATTGATCTCTGGATGAAGGTGGGGTCCAAATACAGGGGGGTTGACATGAGGTTGGACCCTCTCATTGTTGCTTGTGCCAGCAGTCCCTATATGGGGATCTTCCTGATTCTGCCTTTCCACCATTGCTCTCAATCTTTCTTGGCTCTGAGCCATGTTGTTCATCACTTCCATAAACTGCGTCATCTGAGTTCTCATTTCCAATCTTTCGTTGGCCATTTGGTTTCTGACCTCTGCAAGGTCCTGTTGTACCTGATCCATTTGTATGCCCGGAAGGTTGTTACGGGTTGGATATCGGTGTGGACGGTTGAGTGGAAATACTCGACGTCGAGCAATAGTTCCTGGATATCACAACAGAGTTAGTAACAATAAAACAAAAACCTGCAAAACCAAACAAAAGGTTAGCATGCAATGCAATATGCTTATTTGTTTCCAAGGTATCCGGCTTGGCACTCAGTTTTGACCCTTCCAGACCCTTGAAGATGCTGTTGATGCTGCTTTGAAGGAAACTCAGATGGAACAAACTGATATATATATTACAAAGAGCAAATGCTACATAGTTCGTTCTTTACAAAACATGCCCCGAGGGGTCAACATACATCATAAGAAAATAAAAGTACATGAAATGAAAGCAACAACAAGCAAAAGTCAAACACCAAGACCAAACTCATCCTCCTGAACTTCCTTGAGAAGTGCTTCAGTCACAGGATCAGCTGGACGCTCCGTGAGATTCCTGATAAGGAGATTCCTGGTAGCAACAGCTGCAGTTAGCTTCTTGTGTTGACTCTGGTCCTTTGACCTCTTCACTCCAGCTCTGATCTTCAGCTCTGAGATCTCCCTCTGGGCTGCTGCCAGGGCTTCCTGCTGCTCTATCTTGTCTTGAGTCCTCTTATCTTCCAGAGTACGAGCTTCGGTGATCCTGACCCACCTAGCTTGACTCTCCTTCAGATACAAGTCTGTCCTGGCTTTCTGGAACTGGGCTTCCTTGCAGGCATTCTTCAAGATCTGTTCCCCAGCCCTAGACTTCTTGATGTAATCCTCAGACTTCTCAATCTTAGCCAGATGCTCCACCTTCAACTTTTCCAACCTTTCAATATCCAACCTACCATCACTCCTCTCCCAGAGGGTCTTCTGTAAAGCCTGAGTCAACTTCTCATTTCTCTCTTTCAAATTCTCAAACTCCTCTAAGCTAACAGTGGCAGGAGGTGGTGCTGAGGATGGTCCAGGCATATCCTCCATGGTAAAGGGCATCCCGGAAAATTGAGCCCTGGCATGGGACCACTCATAGTATTGTGCTGATGCCACATTGTTGCACTTCCCCAGAATGGTTACTCCCTTAGTCTGAACATTGTCCCAGGCCCAGGCTGCTTGCCTGACAATAGCCAGATTAGGCTTATTCTCACAGTAAAGAGTCTCAGCCAAATCTTGTGCCTTAGGAGTGTGGACCAATGCATAGCCCAGTTGTCTTTTGAACAGCAGAGGGTTGTAATTAATGCAACCCTTAACTCCAATCAGGGGTACATTGGGAAAATGCCCACAACTGGTAATGATATCCCTGCCCTTGGTGCTTTGGGTGCACCACCTGATATCAGCTGAAGCCAGAGCAGTGAGTCTTCTAGCCCAGTTTCTCTGCTGATGAGGGTTCAAAAATGCATCTGTCTTGGGCAAATGCTTGAGAAGCCAAGCATGGAACAAAGGAGCACAACACCTCACTAATCTTCCCCTCTGCTTTTCATTCCTCTGGTGCACTGAGTAGTAAAAATCCCCCAATAAAGTGGGCACTGGGTTCCTCAGGATGAAAAGATGGATTGCATTCTTGCTAATGAATCTAGGCTCATCTGCAAATAATATAATCCCATATATGCTCAGGGCCAATAAAGCACATACTGCTTTCCACTCTCCCAAAGAAGCTTTCAGGGTAGCTTGAGAGATCAAGAAATCCAGATGCAGGCCAGAGATTCCAGCCTTAGTAGTCATATGCTGCCCAATCAAAACTGGTTCCAGATGCAATGCCTTTGCTACCTCTTCATTACCAGGAAAGACCATCTCAGGGTTGAAAGGGATTCCACCCCTGACAGGTATACCAACCAAAGATGAGTACTCTTCCAATAAAGGGCCCAACTGAAAATCCTGAAAAGTGAAACACCTCAGTGGGGGATCATAAAACTGAAGGCAAGTATGAATCAGGCTCCTCTGTGAAGGGTCCAAATCCATAACCACATCAAGTATGTCTCCATAGTGTTCTCTGAAGAGTGGTATATGGTCTGGAGTAATCAGGGTTTGAATCCTCCTGATGTCAGCTAGCTCAGGCTGAAAGAAGTGGTAGGAGATGTTACTCTTTTTAGGTGCCATGATGTTGAGGATGAGTTGAGACAGGTGCCTATGATAACACTGAAAGATGGGCCACTGATTGGCTGGTGCAGGTGACTGAAGCAGGTAGCTGATAGCTGAAGCAGATGCTGATGAAGATAGGTCTATACTGATGATGGGGTCAAAACCAAGCCAAAAATAAAGGATGGATACCCTGAAACACAAATAAGCAAATGTTAAAATGATGCAATGATTATGTATGCAAATGATATGCAAGGGTTTGTGACTGAGCTGGATCTGATCAAATGCTCTGATATAAGTCCAGGTATGTTCAAGAAATCCAGATGGAGGTCTATAAGTCCAGTAACCAAGGTGGGGGACTCAAATAAAGAGTCACATGTCAAGGGTTTAGAATCACAAGAACTGTTCCAACATGGAGTACCCTTAATCATACAAAGTAACAAGGTATGCTGAGGTCAAGGGTACCTACAAACCTGTAAACAGCCCAACCCCCTCACAGGTGGTGTTCTAAAACAAGGATCCTCAGACTTGGATCAGTTATGAGAAGTGTAAACACTTCTAACCCGGAGGTACAGTGTTTACAATAACCATAAAAGTTCCTCCTCTAATTCACCTCAGTTTCTGAAGGTCAATACTAAAGGTCATCCAGACTTAGCAGGCTTCCCAGATAGCCCTAGCATTGCAGGAAATCTGCAACACAGAGTTCTCAAGAAGAAACCCATATCTGAACTGTGTTTCATATTCCCGCACCAGACCGAGATGGAATGGGAAAGAATATGAACCACTCTAGCTTAGGTGTCACTCAGGTCCCAGGTATAGGACCTCAACTCTCAATAGAACACCCACCCATCAAAGCAAACAAACAGATCCAGCCAGCATAGTATGACAATATGATATATGCAAAGCAATAAAGAAAGCAATAAAACAACTGCACATAAAGCAAAAATAAAACAAATATACAAACACAGATAGCACATAACACCCTAGTAAACACAAATCAATCAAGCGCTAGGAGGAACCCACAAAAAGAACCAGAAGCCCTGGTTGCAGTATAAGGGTCCCCAGCAGAGTCGCCAAGCTGTCGCTCCCACCAAATGAAGCCGGGTCAAATGGGGTACAGACGCGAACGGTCGGCGAAAGGGGGATGCGAGGACACACAGGAGTGAACTCACAGGGAATGAATAGAGTCGCCAGCTAGGCATTTTTATCCCGGAGGAAAGGCAATGCTGCATAGACCTAGAAAGACATGGATAAGACGGTTGCGAACCAGAGAGACTGAGAACGGGGGTTGGTTACAACCTGGGAAGGTATTAGCACCCAGATTGTCCGCCGTACTCGACGGGATCCACGCTTGAAAGATTTGTGTTTTAAAGGGGTAGTGTTAGTGCAATTTGTGTGTAAAAGAGCTGGAAAACAAAATGTACAGGTGTCAGTGTAAGAGAAAAGTGAAGTATATAAGTGAAGTGTCAGTGTAAGAATAGGAGTGAAATGCTCAAGATCATGAGGCTAAAAGAATGAGGCTAGAAAGAGGGGGAATATACAGAGACTTTTGTTCGATAACTGTTAAGTTATGCCTACGTATCCTCTCGTGCAATGAGGAAGTCAGAACACCGTAGTTCGACCCAAAGAGACTGAAAGATGAATTGACCTGTGAACTGCTTACTTGTCTATGCTCAAGTGTATGACCTGTCTGGCTCAGGTGCTAACTGTCTTGCATTAGACGGAAGAAGCAAATTCTCGTTTGTGAGTGAAGATGATGAGAAAAGAATCCCGGAGGAGACGATTATTGTTTGTTTTTGAGTTTTCAATCTTTTATTGCTTTTGAAAGTTTGTCATAAGTTAATGAGCTTAAGCCTAAACCAATGGGTTAGTAAACTCATCACATCTTCCCTCTGATTAGGGGTAATGAGAATACCTTAAGTGTGAAGTCAGCTTCTCACACTTAAACACCTTTGATGTAGGATTAAGATCATTAACCTACTTGTGATTATTTAGATGTTTTTGTTGTTTTTGTTTAGTGTTAAGTAATGAGGTTAAGCCATAATCAAGGATTAAACAGACTCATTACACCATCCTAATAGAAGGATAATAGATGAGAATGTTTAAGCTGAGGAAAGCTCCTCAACTTAATCCATGATTAGGGATTAAACTCATGACAAAACAAACCTTTATTAAATGGATTTTATTGAATGATAGGATGATGAAGTGATTTTTAAGGTTTGTAAGACAACCTGAGGGGGACTTGTCCATTAACACTAGGGTTAGTCCTTCTTAACCAATTAAGGAAGAATTAGAACCCTAATGCAAGGCCCAAGTTACAAGTGTGATGTCTTGATGATTATTAAGTGAATTGATTAGAGGATTTAAACACATTAAGGGTTCAACACTTAGGATTAAAGTTATACACTCCATCCTAATAGAAGGATGCAGGCATAAGCTTAATCACAAAGCCTTAAAGCCTTTAGGGTTTAGTCCCTGATTATGAGGTGAGAAGAGAAGACTCAATGAGACACAAAGGCAAAACTAAGTGGGGAGACTAATCAAAACCCTAATAATTGTCATGCTTGGTTGTTCCTAAGGTTTGTGAGGTTAACAAGAAAGATCTTCAATGGAACCACCAGGAGGCAGATGAAAGGATCAGGAGAAGCAAAGTAACTTGCTTCATTTAAGAAGACAAGTCACTTGAAGAAAGAAAATGAGAAGAAGAAGAAAGAGCAAGCTCAAACTCAATCACATAACAAAATGCAGCAAGGATGCATGAAAGAGATGAAAAGAAAGTGTGGGAAGTGAAGGCAAATCCACTTCCCAGAGTTGCTTACCACCTGAAAAGTTAGAAAAGAAATGCAATGCAATGCAAAATGGGATGGAATGGCCTGATGAGAAACAAAACCAGAAGCACATACATGATGTTAATGATGCTGTGAGATGCTACAAACATGAAACAACACATGGGGATGATCATACAAATTCATGGATGCAAATGAGACAGGTTAAGGAGCATGAACATACATGAAAGGTCATGAAATGCAAATGGCATACAACATGGAAAATGCAAGATGCAATGATCAAACATGCTTTCAATATGTCTTAAGATGTTCAATGAATCAAAAGAATGCATAAAATGCTATGGCAAGTCATGTTATGCAAGCAAATGCAAGATGGATGCATATGGAAGCCCAAATAAGGGTTTATGATCAAAGCATCAAACACAAACCAAAATCAGAAGCAAACATCAATATAAAAAATTGAAAATGCACTCAAAGGATCCCTAAACCTATACTAACTCACTGCCCAAAGGAGAAGTCTCAACTCTTAACCTAGTTCAAGTCATGGCCATTTAATCATGGCCATTTAATCTCACAAACTACATGATATGCTAAACACAATGCAAAAAGAATCAAAGTCCAACTCATCATGGTTAGGCAGAAATGATTTTTGGAAGTTTGGATAAAAATAATGCATCAAAATGATTTTAATTCCATGAAAAATTCTCAAAATGCATCAAGATCAAAAAATAAATTTGGTTTGAGGGTTGGACAATGTTTCTAAATGTCTTTAAATGTTTCATGAATTTTTTGGTGATTTTTAGATACCTAAAGGTATTTTTAATTAATTAATTCTCATTAATTAATTAAAAATAAACTTTTAAATATTTAAAAATACTTTTTAAATGCAAAAAATGAAAATAAAAATATTTTTGTGTTCTGAAATTAAATAATAGCTTGCATAAAAAATTTCAGAATTTTTGATTGAATTTTACTATTTTTAAATAAATGTACAAAAGAAATGCAAAACAAATGAATTAATATTAATAAAAATGAAAAGTAAACACACTGGATGGCCAGGATGGACTCTGGGGAAGAAGCTGTTGACTACGCGCGCAGATCAATGGTCCATATTCAAACTTCCTAATTTCTGATTTATGAATTAATTAATTGAGATTAGGGCTTAATGAGTGCATCTGGGCCACACAAACACGTGCCAGGTCAACCAAGTCAACAGATCCAACGCATCAGATTCAAACTACACTTAATGACATGATTAAGCCCTAATTATTTTCAGGTGGCCGGAGAAGACTTCCGGTCGTCTTCTCCGGTGGGAACCCCACCTGAAAATTCCTAAAACCTTCAAAACGTAACTAAAATGAAATCTAAGCAAACAGAAATCCTTCCCACACCTCACTGAATCAAAACCCTAACACAAACATCATTTATATTTCCTCAATCACATGAATTGAAACAAAACAAATTTTAGGGCAAGACTTTCAGAACACGATTAAACTCTCATCTCTTAACCATTTTCAAAACCAACAACATATTCATGACCAGGGAAGCATGTAGAAGCTATTAAGAACTTAAAAATCCATTTCTGGAAAAAAAGTTCTTGAGCTACCTGAGTTTTGAAGCTTTCAGTTTGCAGCTTTCTGACTTCTTTCCTTTGTGTAATCCACTCCTTTTGGTCCCTTGATGATGCCTGGATGCTTAGAAGGAGTTTGTGTTGGCTGGTTTGAGAGTTTGAACAGCTTCTGTTCAAACTCAGGTGAGAATCGTGTTCTTGATTCTTTGAGTTTCAGGTTGATTTTGGGGGTGCTTTGTGATCAGGGTGATGTGTTGAGAAGGTCTGTGTAGTTTGTTTGAGTGTTTGTGAGTTGTGTTATGAGTTTCGAAGGGTTTTGCTCTATGGAGTGAGAATGAGAATGTGATCCTTGGACTTGTTTCAGGCTGGCTTCTTGTGATGTTTAACTTGCATTTAATTTGTATAAACTAATCCTATTGGTCAGAAGATGTGACATGTCCTTTTGTGATAGGTATGGTTACTTTTGCCAAAATGTCAACTTTTGTGTAAGAAGGGCATGGGCAACTTCTAGCCAAGTACATGGAGAGTGGGCTGCGCAGCAAGGTGAGGGAGAAAGGCTAGGATTGATCAGCAGGCTAGGCAAAAGGTGGGTGAGATGTTATGATGGATTTTGCAACTTGGTTCATTTTGGTTCTCATGAAAAGATCTTGTTCCAAAAGCCATACAAATGTGTAATCCCTTGGTCCATTCTGAACTTTTGATGTTACATGATCATGTTATGTGAATTAGAAGTCCATTTGATAGCCTTAGAACACTTGATCAAGTCATTTTGCAAAATACCTCTTTGGTAGAAACTTTGAAATTTTGTGATTTTTGCCAACTTTGACAAGCCATATCTTTTGATCCAAAATGAATTAGGTCATGTTCTTGTACTTTTTGAAAAGGGAAATATCTAACCTACAACTTTCATGACCAAAGTTTTTCCATTTGAAGCTTTTTTGGATCAAAAAGTAAGGGTTGAAAAAGTTGCATAAAATGACATTTTCATTAAAAGTCAAACTTGCCCAAAAAGTCAACTTTGCAAAAGACTTGAAATTCTTGAATTTTGTGAACTTCCAACTTCTTCCATGATCAAATAAAGATCATATACACTCAAAATGATGAAGATCACCCCTTGGTTGGGTCATTGAGGGCCTCAGATGCCCTAATTTTGCACTGACTTGTCTAGAAAGTCAACCTTTGATCAGATGACTTCCCCATGGAATTTCTTCATGAAAATTGATATGCATACTCCCTATACCATATAGATACCAATAGAAACAAGAATGACCAAAAAATTTGGAGTTATGGCCTTTGAAACCAAAACCCTAATTTTAGGTCAACTATGCAGTCAAGCCTGGCTCTGCCTCCATACCAATCCCAATTCTTGTGATTCTTTGGCATTCTTGACTTTGGGAGGATATAATATGATACTTGAATACACATAGACCCCTTTGAAGTGATTGTTGACCTTTGGAGTGGCTCAAGAAGCTCCTGGATTGCTCAGATCACAAACCCTAGATGCAGATGACTTTGAACTTATGCAGTGAATCAAAAATGTGATATGAGATGGTATGATTGAGTTTATGCATATGAAAATATCACAAGCCATGGTGTGAATGGGTGAGGGCAAATTTGGGGTGTTTACATTATGCACTTTGAATCATTGAAAATGGTCAAGTATTTAGGATGTATTCAACTTCTGAAAATTTGGTCAGTTTTCCGTTTGGCTTCGATTCTCTCTTTTGGTGCAAAATAAATTGTTTTTGTTTGTGGATTCTTGTTGTTTGATGTTAGAGGATGGATTCTGGAGATTTTGGCATGTTTTTATGGCCTGGGGAGGGAGATAGGAATCTGGCCTGCCGGAGAAGATGACCGGAGCTTAGCTCCGGTCACCTGAAAGTGTTTAGCCCTAATTAGGGTTTAGCTGCCCATATTGATTTTGGACCCTTAGATCTTGATTAGTTTAGTGGATGGATGTCCCAAATTAGTTCGTTAGCCCTAATTCCCAATTAATTAAGTAAATCACAATTACTTAGTCAGAAGCAATCCAGGCCCTTAAAAAACGCGCCAGTCAACCAAAGACTCCCAACTTTGAATCTGGAGCCTTAGATCAACATACCTTTCATTAAATTCATTTTATTTCACATTTTTCTTATTTATTTTGTACGAATTTTTAAAAATAGTAAAAACCATCAAAAAATTCTGAAATTTTTTATCAAACCTTTTATTAATTTTCAGAACCCAAAAATATTTTTATTTTTATTTTTTGCATTAAAAAAGTATTTTTAAATCATTTAAATGTTTTACTTAATTAATTAATGAAAATTAATTAATTAAAAATACATTTAAGTATTTTTCAATTCCAATTTGTTTGGCATTTTACATTGAGGATCACCCAAAAAAACCCTAGAAACTTAGGTAATTCATAACTCCTTCTAGGTTTAGCTTCTGACCTCCCCCTTTGGATGGTAACCTAGTATAGGTTTAGGGTTCCTTTGAGTGCATTTTCAATTTTTTATCTTACCATTTGCTTCTGTTTTTGAGTTTTGCATCTCATCCTTTCATAAAACCCTAATTTCTCATCTTCATTTGCATACCTCTTGCATATGCTTGCATTCATAAACTTGCCATGACATTTCTTGCATCCACATGACTTCTAAGACATCCTAGGACACATTAGAATCATGTTTAATCATTGCATCATCCATTTGCCATGTTATGTTTTCATTTCATTCCATGTGCATACATGAACTTTCATGTTCCTTTCATGCTTCATTTGCATCCTCATTACTTGTATGAACATTCATATCACTTGACATGCTTTCATATAATATCTTAGCATCATTTGCATCATGAACATGCTTCTGGTTTTGGTTTGCATCTTGGCATTCATTTCATTTTTCATTTCATTTTTCATTTCATTTCATTTCCTTTTACTAACTTTTCAGTTGGTAACTTACTTTGAGAGAAACTAATGCAGTGTACGACTGAGGCCGGGGCCGCGGATATATGGGATCTTACGAGCAGGTGGCAGCTGTCACCATTCCAACAAGTCCTGTGCCACAACCACAACAACAGCCACATCACAATAACTATCAGCAAATACTCTATCAATAAAGACAAGCTTATCCAGCTAACAGGGTGCTTGAGGCCATCCCGATGACATACACAACACTACTCTAGAGTTTGTTAGATTTGAATTTGGTTCAGTTGAGGACATTAGCACCACCTCCACCTGGAGAGCTTCCAGTGGGGTATGATGCTAATGCAAGATGTGCATTTCATTCAGGAGCTCCCGGGAACTCAACAGAGAAGTGCATGGCATTACAACATAAGGTCCAAGACTTAATTGACTCAAAAGCAATTAACTTCGCACCGCCCCCAAATGTTACATCAAACCCCATTCCAAATCATGGAGGGGCCAGGATAAATGCCGTTAATGGTGGTGAGAGGTTAAACTTGATTTTGAATGTGAATGAAGTGAAGACTTCGTTGCTAGTCATGAAAGACAGATTGCTGAAAGGGCAGGTATTCCCAGGGTGTGATTATGACTGCGAGTGTTGCATGGATTCCGTTAATGGTTGTGAGGATTTAAGAGCTAGGTTGCAGTGTTTGATTAATGAGGGGTCCCAGAAGGACGACAAGGGTTGACAATAGAAGTGATTGTGTGTTTACCATAACAATTTATTTTGATCCTGCTGAAGTTCTTGCCCGAAGAGAGCCTGTGACTATCTATGTTCCAAAAGTGAGTCCTGTTACCATTACTGTTCCGGGACCAGTCCCCTATGCTGATGACAGGGCCATCCCTTGGCATTGTGGCTCAGACGTGTACGTAGAAGGACAAAAGGTGGAGAGTAAAACAGTGACAATTGACCCGACTGTTGTGAATGTCGGAGGAGTTGGTGGATTTACAAGGAGTGGGCATCTCTTTGCTCCTCAAAATCTTAGAGGTGATCCTGAAGCTGCTACAAAGGCAAGGGTAAGCAGATAACAACTGAAGAGGTGACAACTCCTGCTGCTAGTCAAGGCACTTTTGAAAAAGAAGTTGAAGATTTCATGAGAATAATTAAGAAAAGTGATTATAAGGTGGTTGAACAGCTGAATCAGACCCCGTCCAAGATATCCATTTTGTCGCTGCTGATGTGTTCTCAAGCTTACCGGGAGGCTTTGCTAAAAGTTTTACAAATGAAAGTTGGAGGTCGTGGTAGCTAGTGTGAACGCCAGCCATGGGTTAAGATTCATAGATAGAGATCTCACTTCTGAGGGACGCAATCACAACAAGGTCCTACACATCATCATGGAGTGTAAGGGTGTTGTTCTATCACATGTCTTGGTAGATACAAGCTCTTCTCTCAATGTGCTTCCTAAGAAGGCCTTAATGAAGTTGAATATTGATGGTATTGTTTTGCGACCCAGTGATTTAATTTTGAAAGCCTTTGATGGGTCACGAAGATCTGTGTTTGGGGAGGTGGAGCTACCGGTAAAGATTGGGTCTCAGGTGTTCAATAGTACATTCTATGCTATGGATATTCAACCTGCTTATAGCTGTCTGCTAGGGCGTCCTTGGATTCATGCTGCTGGCGCAATAACATCCACGTTGCATCAGAAGTTGAAGTATGTGGTAGACATCCAAGTTGTTACTGTATGCGGTGAAGAAGATATTTTCATAAGCCATGTGTCGACCTTCAAGTATGTGGAAATGGACGGGGAGATCCCTGAAACACTTTGCCAGGCTTTTGAGACGGTCAATGCTAGTACTTTGTCTCCGGCTACTGTAGTTCAAAGCCACGAGAAAGAAGGGACTTCTATCTATTCCTACAAGCAAGCTAAGGAAGTAGTCCAATCCGGAAATGCCCAGGGCTGGGGCATGCTGTTAGAAGTGGAAAGGAAAGATGACAAGTTTGGTCTTGGATATCAACCTGGTGGGTCTAGCTGGTCTCAGGGCAGTAAGTCCATAATGTTCACTAGTGCTGGAATGCTCGACTACAACAACGTGTGTGCTATAGAGGAAGATGAGGATAGTGATTACGACTTGGATAATTGGATTCACCCATGCGTACCTGGGGAGGAGCTCCGGAACTGGTCTGCTGAAGATTTTGTTCAAGTTACTTGGCAGTCAAAGTAATTTTCTTGTTTCCCTTTTATCATACCGCATGTTAAATCCTGCACTCTGCCCAAGGTGCATGGATCTATTTGTAGGGCCACCATGCTTTTAATGCACTTACTTTTTCCATGAAATAAAGGACATTTTTCAAGAAAATGGTGTTCTCTTTCTTTCGTTTTAAAATTTTTCACACAAATAAAATGGCAATGTTTTTCTTTTTCCAATATTTTGTGTGTTTGCGTCTCCTTTGAGAAAAACAGATTCTGAAATAAGCACACCATTTATGCAGTGTTGATCATTCAGATTCTTGTGATAACATTCCTGCTATGACTATGCATGACTTTGACAATCCTATATACAAAGCTGATGAAGGGGTTGAGGAAGACTGTGAACTCCCGAAAGAATTGGCTAGATTGTTGAAACAAGAGGAAAGGGTCATTCAGCCTCATCAGGAAGAAATAGAGATCATCAACATCGGGTCTGAGGATGTAAAGAAAGAGATAAAGATTGGAGCTAGCCTGCAGGCTGAGGTGAAGAAAGGATTGGTTGACATTGTTGTACACAAGCTTCCATTAAAGGAAGACTATCCTTCGGTAAAACAAAAGCTTAGAAGAACGCGCCCCGACATGGCAATGAAGATTAAGGAGGAAGTTAAAAAGCAGTGGGATGTCGGGTTCCTTGCTGTAACTAGTTACCCACCTTGGATAGCTAACATTGTGCCTGTACCAAAGAAGGACGGCAAGGTTCAAATGTGCGTTGATTATCGGGATTTAAACAGTGTAAGTCCAAAGGATGACTTTCCATTACCTCACATTGATGTGCTGGTAGATAACACCGCCCAGTTCTCGGTATTTTCTTTCATGAATGGCTTCTCCGAGTACAATCAGATCAAGATGGCGCCGAAAGACATGGAGAAAACGACGTTCATTACCCCGTGGGGTACATTCTGTTATAAAGTTATGCCCTTTGGGTTGAAGAACGTCGGGGCAACGTATCAACGGGCTATGGTAACTTTGTTCCACGACATGATACACAAGTAAATTGAGTGCTATGTGGGCGACATGATTGCCAAGTCTCGGGATGAAGAAGAACATTTGGTCAATCTCAAAAAACTGTTTGACAGGTTGATAAAGTATAGGCTGAGGTTGAACCCAAACATGTGCACTTTTGGAGTGCGTTCCGGTAAGTTGCTGGGTTTCATTGTTATCCAAAGGGGGAATGAGGTAGATCATGCAAAAGTAAGAGCAATACAAGACATGCCTGCACCGAAAACAGAAAAAGAAGTGCGTGGGTTTTTAGGGAGATTGAACTACATTTCACGGTTTATATCTCATCTAACTGCTACATGCGAGCCAATATTTAAATTGTTAAGAAAAGAACAAACGGTCAGGTGGAATGAGGACTGTCAAAGAGCCTTTGAAAAGATAAAAGAATATTTGTAGGAGCCTCCGATTCTAATGCCTCCAGTTCCAGGAAGGCCGCTTATCATGTACTTGACTGTGTTAGAAGGGTCGATGGGGTGTGTGTTAGGCCAACATGACGAGTTTGGTAGAAAAGATCATGCTATTTATTACCTTAGCAAAATGTTTACCGACTGTGAATCTCGTTACTCACTGTTCGAGAAAACTTGCTGCGCTTTGGCATGGGTTGCTCGCCGACTGAGACAGTTCATGTTGATCCATACCACACTGCTAATCTCAAAAAAGGACCCTGTCAAGTATATTTTCGAGAAACCAGCATTAACCGGAAGGGTTGCAAGGAGGAAAATGATCTTAACAGAGTATGACATACATTATACTTCCTAGAAAGCCATCAAAGGAAGCGTATTGTCAGATTATCTCGCACAGCAACCGCTTGAAGACGACTATCAGCCAATGAAGTTTGATTTCCCTGATGAGGACATCATGTACCTCAAGGCAAAATATTGCGAGGAACCACTTCCGGAGGAGGGGCCAGACCCTGAATCCCAATGGAAGTTAATGTTGATGGGGCAGTCAATATCAACGGACGTGGAGTTGGTGTTTTTCTTATCACTCTTGAAGGTGTTCATTTTCCCTTCGCTGCCAGAATTACTTTTGGCTGCACCAATAATGAAGCGGAATACGAGGCGTGCATAATGGGAATAGAGGAGGCCATTAATCTTCGGATTAAGACCCTCGATATATTCGGAGATTCAGCCCTCGTTATCAACCAAATTACCGGCAAGTGGTATACACATCAAGAACACTTAATTCCTTATAGGGATTATGCCAGGAGACTATTGACGTTCTTCACAACGGTTAAGCTTCAATTTATACCACGAGATGAGAATCAATTTACCGATGCATTGGCTACTCTTTCTTCGTCCATCAAAGTCTTGTGTTGGAGTTATGTGCCCAGAATTGATATCTCCAGGCTTGACACACCAACTTATGATTTCTCAGTAGACGGAATGTCTGATGAGAAACCTTGGTACTTCGATATCAAGCTTCTCCTAGAAAAACAAGAATACCCAGCTGGAGTATCATCCAATGACAAGAGGACCTTGAGACGACTTGCTGCTAGTTTCTTCTTGAATGCAAACGGGGTTCTGTATAAGAGGAACGTTGACATGGTCTTGTTCAGATGCGTGGATAGACACGAAGCAGACTTGTTAATGCAGGAATTCCACGAGGGATCTTTCGGTACTCATGCAGGAGGGCATGCTATGGCTAAGAAGTTGTTGAGATCAGGGTACTATTGGCTAACAATGGATGCAGATTGTTGTTCGTACGCCCGTAAGTGCCACAAATGCCAGATATATGCAGACAAGGTGCATGTTCCTCCTAGCCCGCTCAACGTCATGTCATCTCCTTGTCCCTTTTCTATGTGGGGCATTGACATGATCGGGAAGATAGAGCCTACTGCTTCAAATGGTCATTGTTTCATTTTGGTGGCGATTGATTACTTCACCAAATGGGTTGAAGCAACATCTTATGCCAATGTCACTCGCTAGGTGGTAGCCAGGTTTCTGAAAAGAGACATCATTTGCAGATACGGAGTGCCCGAGCGAATCATTACTGATAATGGTTCCAACTTAAACAACAAGATGATGGCAGAATTGTGTTGGGACTTCAAGATTCAATATCACAATTCTTCTCCTTACCGGCCAAAGATGAATGGGGCGGTAGAGGCAGCTAACAAGAATATTAAGAAGATTATGCAGAAGATGGTCGTCACTTACAAAGATTGGCATGAGATGTTACCATTTGCGCTGCATGGGTACCGAATGTCAGTTAGGACGTCGACCGGGGCAACTCCTTTCTCCTTGGTGTATGGCATGGAGGTAGTCTTGCCTGTTGAGGTAGAAATTCCTTCTTTACGTGTGATGATGGATGTGAAGCTTGATGAGGTTGAGTGGGTACGTTCTTGATATAATCAGTTGCGTCTAATTGAGGAAAAGAGACTAGTGGCTATCTGTCATGGTCAGCTTTATCAGAGGAGAATGAAGCGAGCATTCGACCAACGAGTACGTACTCGAGAGTATCAAGTGGGTGAGCTTGTACTCAAGAGGATCATTCCTCCAGGTTCAGATCACAGGGGCAAGTGGACCCCAAACTACGAAGGTCCGTTCGTAGTAAAGAAAGTTTTCTCAGGTGGGGAGCTGATGCTCACCACTATGGGTGGAGAAGATTTCCAATCCCCTGTTAACTCGGATGCAGTTAAAAAATATACTTCGCATAAAAAGACCCACTGGACACAAAAAACAGAATTAAAGTCCAGGCAAGAAAATGGCATCCCGGCGAGCAAAAAATAAAATAAAAATCCCGGGCAAAAGTTAGGGAAATAATAAAAAAAGGTACACCCGCTGAGTTGAAAAGCCACATCGGACAGCTCAGGCAAAAAAGGGTATCCCGGTGGATTGAAAACCCGAAAGAGCGATCCACGCAAAATAAGGGAATAAGCGAACAACTGTGATCCGGGTAATCTGAACCAAATCATCGTCTCAAACAGTCTAACAATATCAGAAGGGTAGGAATCAGTCCCCTCATCTTCTTCAGAAAGCAAAGGCAAGAACAGAAAGTCTTGAAGACATGTTGGTCATAGCAGGAAGGAAACTCATTGGAATGCCTTGTACATTGCCATTAGGATAATTTCTTTTTCTCAATTTTCTGGTAGCTACCTCTTTCCAGGTAGTTGCTTCTTGATGTAAGACTTTGTCTATTCAGAGGCTTCGCAATGAATGAATATTCAGTCAAATGCAGTGTTGTGTTTGTTTACTTTGTTTGCAAAAATATCCTGATTTTTTGGCAAAAAGAACATTGCATTCGAAACATGGTGATTTTCCAAAAAAATGACATTGCAGGGAAACAATTAAAACCATCTTTGAGTGTCGGTGACAAGGGATGAACAGATCATACCATGCAAGTCCCCGGGGCACATGTGGGTATACTGTTGTTGCAGGTTTTATAGTGTGGTGTCGTATTTTCCCAAGCAGAATGCTCCCCAGCTGAGCTAGAGCAAGTGGAATCCCCAGAAGAATTCCAAGGCTAACTGAAGAGCTTTCATCCCCAAGCGGATTATCTTTCCACAAGTGAAGCATGCCTAGCAGGCAGTTGAACGCTTGATTTCCCCAATGAGTTCAAAATGTCAGAATTCGTTTCCCCGCAAGGGTTATTTAACCATGCATCTTCCCCAGCCAAGTCTAAAGATAGCTATTCCCCACAGAGTTCATGTTTGGGATTCACTCCCATCATTGAAATATTCCTCAGAAAGTCACCAATTTATTTTTGGCCTTTGTGATGATACAAACATTTATTCATCTCCCCAGCCGGAGTTAAGTGTCAAAGCCTCTTGACCTGGTTCTCCCCTGCAGAGTTGTGAGTCTTGCTGCCAGGCATGGCACTATGTTTTTCTCATCGGCATTCCCCAACACTCGTCTGTGTGTGATTTTTGTCTGTTGCTCGTATGCATTCCCCAACACTCGTCTGTGTGTGATTTTTTTCTGTTGCTCGTATGCATTCCCCGACACTCGTTTGTGTTTAATAGTTGCTTTTTCTTGTATGTGCTTCTCGACACTCGTATTTTTTTGTATGATATCTGTGCTCGTACACATTTCCCGGCACTCGTCTGTGTGATAGTTGTCTGATGCTCGTCGGCATTCCCCAGCACTCGTCGGTGTTTGCACTTTGCTGTTGCTCATCGGCATTTCCCAACATTCGTTTGTGTTTGATATTTGACTTTGTTTTGCTCGTATGCACGCCCCCAACACTCGTATGTGTTTGATATTTGATATTTGCTCGCTTGCACTCCCTGGCACCCGTGTGTGTTTGATATTTGCTTGTTGCTCGCTTGCACTCCATGGCACCCATGTGTGTTTGATATCTACTTGTTGCTGTAAACACCCCAAATTTTCCCTCACTAAGTTCACACCATGGCTTGTGATCTTTCATATTTTCATTAGTTTAATCATACCATCTCATATTGCATTTTTGTTTCACTGCATTAGTTCAAGTTCATCTGCATCTAGGGTTTGTGATCTGAGCAATCCAAAGATTCATCTGAGCCACTCCAAAGGCCATCAATCATTCCAAGAGGGTCCATGTATGTTCAATCATCATTTTATATCCCTCAAAGATCAAGGAAGTAAAAAAATCACAATAATTGGGAAAGCATGGAAGCAGAGCCAGGGTTTCACTACACAGATGACCTGAAATTAGGGTTTTGGTTTCAGAGGCCATTACTCCAAATTTTTTGGTCATTCTTGTTTCTAATGGTCTCAATATGTTATAAGGATCATTTATACCAAGTTTGATGAAGAAATTCATTGTGGAAGTCATCTGTTCACTGGGTAACTTCTTGAGCAAGTCAGAGCAAAATCAGGGCATCTGAGGCCCCCACCAATGGAACCAAAGTCGATTTTTCATCAAATTGAAGTTATATGATCTTTATTTGATAATTTAACTGCTTGTAAGTTCACAAAATTGAAGAAAAAAGGGCTAAACCAAAAGTTGCCAAAAATGGAAATGACTTGTAATGTAAACTTTCCATTTTGGGAAAGTATTTCAACCTCCTCTTTCTCAACCAAAAATGCGTCAAATGAAAAATTGTTGGTCATGAAAGTTGTAGATTGGATCATTCCCTTTTCAAAAAGTACAAGAACAAGTTCTAATTCATTATGGAACTCAAGTTATGGCTTGTCAAAGTTGGCAAAAATCACATAATTTTCAAGAATACACCAAAGAGGGATTTTTGCAAAACCACTTGCCAAGCCATTTTGTGACTTCTAACACACTTCTAAACATCATACCAACATAGTGTATTGCCTAAAGCTCAGAATTGGCCCAAGAATCTCAAGTTTTCATGCCTTTCCCATCAAGAAATCTCAAAAGGGCCAAACTTTGTCAAATTTGCAAAAGGGCACATAACTTCTCACAAACTTGCTGCAGCACCTCAATTTCAATTCTATGACTCTCCTTGATCAATGCTGAGGCCAGACATGCCCTTGTACCACCTCTTAACCAGCCCATACCTCAAGTACAAACTTTATTGACTTTGTGCAAAAACACCCATACCAATCACCACAGTCCACCACCCACTCTCTGGCCTATCAGGACTTTACAAGCATGCTTCAAGGAGTGGATTTCATAACACACACAGGCCAAGAGCTCCAAGAACTGAGCATTCACAAATATCACCCCTCTTGCAAAAACTTTCGAAACACACAGCACACTCACTCAAACTTCAAACTCTCTTCACCAATCAACTCAGCTCCATCAAAGGACCATTTACCACCCTTCAAACAAGCCTCTAAGCACCCATAGCCAAAACACGATTTCTGACCAGCAAGAGTGAAAGCTCTCAAACCATCCATTAAAAACTTCCTCCAAGCATCAAAGCATCACCAGGAGGATCATTGGAGTGAATTTGCACAAGAGAGGAGGTTCAGAAGCTTCAAACTGAGAAAACTTCACTTCAGGTAACCTCAAGAACAAATTTTCCAGAAATGAAATTTTAAGTTCTTAGATTGTTCCCCATACTTCACTGATCACACTGCACCTTTTGGTTTTGAAAATGATTGAATATTAAGCATGTATGATGTAACGCCCCGAAAATCTAAATTTAATTATTTAGTCATTTATTTAATTAATTTAGAAAAATTGGAGAGTTTGGATTAATTAGAGAATTTTGGAGAAAAAGAGTATTTTTATATAATAAGGATAAATAGTGTTTTATTATACTATTTTATTATTATTATTAAAAATATATTAAAGAAAAGGGTAAGGTGGTCCTTTTGTGAAAATTATGAGGGTAAAGTGGGAAAAGACTTAACTGGGATAATGTATCCAAAGAGGGGAATACGATTAGTTTTTTAACATTATCGTGTTTTTGGGAAAAGAGGTGCTCCGAAGGAAAAATGGAGAGGAAGAGGAAGCTCAGAGTCAGGAGGTTGTGGAGAACCCCAGAGAAGAGTGTAAAGCGGCGAAATTCTCTAAGGTATGGGGAGTTGTTATAATCTATCGTAAATGTGTAGGAATTAGACTATGAATAGATTATGATTGTATGAGTTTATGAGTTTTAGGGGTTTTTGATTTAGATGGAGTTTATGAGAGAAATCTTGATGAATTAGAGTGATTAGATTGAGTTATAATCATATATTTGTTTATATAATTGTTATCTTGATGTTGTTGATGTTTGATTGATGTTTTTGGATGGTTTGTGAGTGTTTTGATGTGAAACCCGTAATGGGATTTGTTTTTTTTTTGTGTTGGAGCAGTCTGCAATTGTATAGCAGAGAACTGCTGGAAAACGTGCGTTAACCGGTTAACACTATGGGTTAACCGCTTAACCATTGTAATTTTGGTGAATTTCTCGAAATTTCGTAGGCGTTAACCGGTTAACGCTATGGGTTAACCGGTTAACACTGTTTGGATGATAAATTTTAATTCTTGAAAAATCCGTAACTTTCAAACCGTAAATTCGTTTCGCATTCCGTTTGAAGCGTCGGAAAGAGCATAAACTGAACTTTATTTTGATGAATAAAAATGAGAAAAATGCAATAGTTTTTATAAATGAATTTATGAAATAACCTTGTAATTGACTCATAATTTACCGGGTACGGGTTAATTCTCGATGTGTCGGAGTGGTCATAGGACCAGTGTTCTGGGTGTAATGTCATGATGATATATATGATTATTTGATGGTTGTTTTGTTGATTGAAATGAATGATGCGAATTATTTTGATGAAATTACGATGTAGCGCATCATTGCATTTCATAACATTCACGATGGGGCTTCGGCCTATTTATTTGCTTCGATCCCATTGTGTGGATTGAAGTGTCTCGATGATTTCACGATGTGCTCCTTTGTGGAGGGTTGATGGTCATGTATCCATATCACGATGAAAATGGTACCACATGCATATTGCATATCAGGATGTTAGAATTGCATATTCTAGATGAATTTTCATGACTGTGTTGGTGTTGTTAATTTCATGATCGTGTTGTTGTTGTTGCTGAATTTTATAGTTGATGATGTCATGATATGTTGCACTAATTTATTTATGTTCTCTATTCTTGTACGTTTATGATATATTATGATTACTCACCCTGCCTGCTTGGAAATGTTGCCTCCCTCGTGGGTAACTTGCAGATGTCGAAGAATAGTCTTGAAGTGCAATAGGAGTTTTTCATGAGTCTCGGAGCGTGCTTTAGTGTTCCTTAGAAGTGGTTCTGGTTAATGTGTCCTGCTCTGTGTCATGTAACACTGGGACGAGGTTTATTTGTTAAACTGTTTTCAGTTATGTTATTATTTGGATAAATGTTTTCCCATTTTATGATGTTAAATTCAAGATGGTGAAAATTATGTTTATGAAGTGAAAATTATGATTTTGAAATATGAAGTTTAAATTCCGCTGCGAAATGCTATATGTTATTCTTGATGTTGATTAACCCGTGTTACGGGACACGACACTGTTTGTTTGAATTATGTTGAAATGTGATACCCTTCTCGATGATTACTCTGATATTATTTAAATGTTTTGTTTTGGGGTAGAAGGGTGTTACGTTAGTGGTATCAGAGCAGGTCGGTCTGTCTGGCCAAGTCTTGTTGTTGTAAGTCTGTTGTCAAGTCGTTATTTACTTAACGATTATTCTCTTCTGATGTGGTAAGTGTTGTGCAGAATGGATGGAAACAACACGCGTGCTCTCGCTGATGCTATTGCAGCTCTTGCTCAGACTGCTGCTCGTAACAATGCGCATGATGAGTTTCGTGCCTTGGAGAAATTCCAGAGGAATAATCCACCTGTGTTTGAAGGAACTCATGACCCGGCGAGCACACAGAAGTGGCTCAAGGAAATTGAGAAGATTTTCAGAGTGATGGCGTGTGCTGACGCGCAGAAAGTTCAATTCGGGACTCATATGTTGTCTGAGGAAGTTGAAGACTAGTGGGATAATACTCGTCAGCGTCTAGAGGATGAGGCTGTTGTGGTGACTTGGACTGTGTTTAAGGCGGAGTTCCTTAAGAAGTATTTTCCGGAAGATGCTCGTGGTAAGTTGGAGGTAGAATTCCTTGAACTAAAGCAAGGAAATATGACAGTGGCAGAGTATGCTGCCAAATTTGAAAGGCTGGTGAAGTTTTGTCCTCACTACAACAGGGCAGATGCTGAACTTTCCAAGTGCCTTAAGTTTGAGAATGGGCTGAGACCTGAAATTAAGCAGGGAATTGGATGCCAACAAATTCTCAAGTATGCAGAGTTGGTCGATAAGAGCCGTATTTATGACGAGGACAGCCGAGCTCGGTCTCACTATAAACAGCTAAGCGAGAAGAAAGACAAGAGTTAGTATAGAGGGAAACCTTATGTGACTACTGGTGATAAAGGGAAGCAGAAGGCATCTGATGAGAAGAAGCAAAGTAGGGGAGCTGCTAATGTACCTGTTAAGTGTTACAAGTGCGGAGAGGCAGGTCATAAGGCCGATGCGTGTACCACCAGAGTTATGAAATGTTACCGTTGTGGCAGGCTTGGGCATAAGATGAGTGATTGTCCTAATGAGGGCCCAACCTGTTACAATTGTGGTGAGCAGGGGCATATCAGCGCCCAATGCCAGAAACCAAAGAAAAATACTGCTACTACTCAGAATGCCGGGAGAGTTTTTGCATTAGCTGGTTCAGAAGCTCCAAAGAAGCACAACTTGATCAGAGGTACCTGTTTTATTAATAATACTGAGTTGATAGTTGATTGCTATTATTGACACTGGAGCTACACATTCATTTATTTCTCTTGAGTGTGCTAATAGATTGAGTTTAAAGTTGTCTAATATGAACGATAATATGATAATAGAGACTCCTGCTAATGGTTCTGTGACTACCATGCTCGTTTGTTTGAAGTGTACTTTGACATTTTTTGAGAAGAATTTTGTGATGGATTTGGTGTGCCTACCATTACACCAAATCGATGTTATCCTTGGTATGAACTGGTTGGAATTCAATTATGTTCATATTAACCGTTATAGTAAGACAGTGAAGTTCCCTGAATTGAGCGAGAATGGTGAGTTAATGTTTTTATCTGCTAGGCAAGTGGATGAACTTGTATTGGATGAAGCTTTGATGTTTGCAGTGTCTGCATCATTGCAAGTTGATGATAAGACTGTCAGTGCAGAGTTGCCTGTGGTTTGTGAATTTCAAGATGTGTTTCCTGGTGATATAAGTGATTTACCACCGGAACATGAAATTGATTTTTCTGTGGACTTAGTACCGGGTACGAGTCCTGTCTCGATGGCTCCTTATAGAATGTCGGCTTCAGAGTTGAATGAGTTGAAGAAACAATTAGAAGAATTGTTAGAGAAGGGGTACATTAGACCCAATGTTTCTCCTTGGGGTGCTCCGGTGTTGCTCGTTAATAAGAAGGATGGTAGTATGAGATTGTGTGTCGATTACCGACAGTTGAATAAAGTGACTATCAAGAATAAGTACCCACTTCCTAGGATCGATGATTTGATGGATCAGCTAGTAGGTGTTTGTGTCTTTAGTAAAATTGATCTGAGGTCTGGCTATCATCAGATTCGAGTTAAAGCTGGTGATATTCCGAAGACAGCTTTCAGGACGACATATGGGCATTACGAGTATATGGTGATGCCGTTTGGGGTTTCTAATGCGCCTGGTGTGTTTATGGATATATGAATAGGATCTTTCATGAGTATCTTGATAAATTCGTGGTGGTTTTCATAGATGATATCTTGGTATATTCTAAATCAGAAGAGGAACATGCCGAGCATTTGAGGGTTGTGTTGCAAGTGTTGAAAGTAAAGAAATTGTTTGCTAAATTATCTAAGTGTGAGTTCTGGTTAAAGGAAGTGAGTTTCCTCGGCCATGTAATTTCAAGTGGTGGAATTTCGGTGGATCCTTCAAAGATTGATGCGGTATTGCAGTGGGAGACTCCGAAGCCAGCTACTGAAATTCGTAGTTTTCTTGGGTTGGCTGGTTACTATCGTAAGTTCATTGAAGGTTTTTCTAAGATAGCTTTACCGTTGACGCAATTGACTAGGAAGGGTCAATCGTATGTGTGGGATGTTTCCTGTGAAGAGAGTTTCATAGAACTGAAGAAAAGATTAACGACCGCGCCAATGTTAGTCTTACCAAATCCAGATGAGTCCTTTGTAGTTTATTGTGATGCTTCCAAGATAGGTCTTGGTGGAGTTTTGATGCAGGATAATAAGGTGGTTGCTTATGCTTCTAGACAGTTAAGAGTTCATGAGAGGAACTATCCTACTCACGACTTAGAGTTAGCAACTGTGGTGTTTGTGCTTAAGATTTGGAGGCACTACTTGTTTGGTTCGAAATTTGAAGTATTCAATGATCACAAAAGCTTAAGGTACTTTTTTATCAGAAAGAGTTAAATATGAGACAGAGGCGGTGGGTTGAATTATTGAATGATTTTGATTTTGATTTGAATTACCATCCTGGTAAGGCAAATGTTGTGGCTGATGCTTTGAGTAGGAAGTCGTTGCATATTTCGATGCTTATGGTGAAAGAATTGGAAATGATCGAGCAATTCAGAGGCATGAGCTTGTTGTGTGAAACTACTACTGATAGTGTGAAATTGGGAATGTTAAAGCTGACCAGTGAAATTTTGGAAGAGATTCGTAAAGGTCAGAAATCTGATTTGAAATTAGTTGATCAATTGATGTTGGTTGATCAAGGTAATGCAGGTGACTTTCGAGTTGATGAAGATGGAGTTTTGAGATTCCGAGATAGAGTATGTGTTTCAGATATTATAGGAATAAAAAAGAGTATTTTAGAAGAGGGGCATAAGAGTCGACTGAGTATTCATCCTGGTGCTATGAAGATGTATCAAGATTTATGCAGGTTGTTTTGGTGGCCGGGTATGAAAAGAGACATTGCTGAATTTGTATATGCTTGTTTGACATGTAAGAAGTCAAAGATAGAACATCAGAGACCTTCAGGTATGATGCAACCATTGAATGTTCCTGAGTGGAAATGGGATAGTATTTCCATGGATTTCGTGACCGGGTTACCTAAGACTGCTAGAGGTAATGATTCGGTTTGGGTAATTGTTGACCGGCTAACTAAGTCGGCACACTTCTTGCCGATGAAGATTAACCATTCCATGCAAAGGTTAGCTGAGATTTATATTGAGGAAATTGTGAAGTTGCATGGTGTACCTTCAAGTCTTCTATCGGATAGAGATCCGCGGTTTACGTCGAGGTTTTGGAAGGGTTTGCAGGATGCCTTGGGTACTAAGTTGAGGATGAGTTATGCTTATCACCCGCAACCGGATGGCCAGACGGAAAGAACAATCCAATCTTTAGAATATTTGCTGACAGCATGTGTATTAGATCAAGGAGGGTCTTGGGACAGCTTACGTACAATAACCATTTTCATGCTAGTATCGGGATGGCTCCATATGAGGCGTTGTATGGTAGACGTTGTCGTACTCCATTATGTTGGTATGAGTCAGGAGAGAGTTTAGTGCTTAGGCCAGAGATTGTCCAAGAAACAACTGAAAAGATAAAAATGATTCAAGAAAGGATGAAGATGTCGCAGAGTCGTCAAAAGAGTTATCACGATAAGAGAAGGAAAGCACTTGAGTTCCAAGAGGGAGATCACGTGTTCTTAAGAGTTACTCCTATGAATGGTGTGGGAAGAGCTTTGAAGTCTAGAAAGCTCACTCCACGTTTTGTCGGTCCGTATCAGATTATGCAGAGGATAGGGGAAGTGGCCTATCGAGTGGCTTTACCTCCCTCTCTTTCGAATTTACATGATGTATTCCATGTATCGCAGATGAGGAAGTACATTCCGGACCCGTCGCATGTAATTCAGATAGATGACGTTCAGGTGAGAGATAATCTGAAGATTAAAGCTTTACCAGTGAGGATTGATGGTAGAGAATTGAAGCAACTACGAGGCAAGGAAATTGCTTTAGTGAAGGTATTGTGGGGAGGACCAGCTGGAAAAAGTTGGACTTGGGAACGGGAAGATCAGATGAGGGAGTCGTATCCGACTCTATTTACTTCAGGTAATTTTCGAGGACGAAAATTTTTTCAGTAGGGGAGAGTTGTAACGCCCCGAAAATCTAAATTTAATTATTTAGTCATTTATTTAATTAATTTAGAAAAATTGGAGAGTTTGGATTAATTAGAGAATTTTGGAGAAAAAGAGTATTTTTATATAATAAGGATAAATAGTGTTTTATTATACTATTTTATTATTATTATTAAAAATATATTAAAGAAAAGGGTAAGGTGGTCCTTTTGTGAAAATTATGAGGGTAAAGTGGGAAAAGACTTAACTGGGATAATGTATCCAAAGAGGGGAATACGATTAGTTTTTTAACATTATCGTGTTTTTGGGAAAAGAGGTGCTCTGAAGGAAAAAAGGAGAGGAAGAGCAAGCTCAGAGTCAGGAGGCTGTGGAGAACCCCAAAGAAGAGTGTAAAGCGGCGAAATTCTCCAAGGTACGGGGAGTTGTTATAATCTATCGTAAATGTGTAGGAATTAGACTATGAATAGATTAGGATTGTATGGGTTTATGAGTTTTAGGGGTTTTTGATTTAGGTGGAGTTTATGAGAGAAATATTGATGAATTAGAGTGATTAGTATAGTTATAATCATATATTTGTTTATATAATTGTTATCTTGATATTGTTGATGTTTGATTGATGTTTTTGGATGGTTTGTGAGTGTTTTGATGTAAATCCCGTAAAGGGATTTGGGGGGTTTTTGGTGTTGGAGCAGTCTGCAATTGTATAGCAGAAAACTGCTGGAAAACGTGCGTTAACCGGTTAACGCTATGGGTTAACCGGTTAACCATTGTAATTTTTGTGAATTTCTGGAAATTTCGTAGGCGTTAACCGGTTAACGCTATGGGTTAACCGGTTAACACTGCTTGGATGACAAATTTTAATTCTTGAAAAATCCGTAACTTTCAAACCGTAAATCCGATTCGCATTCCGTTTGAAGCGTCGGAAAGAGCATAAACTGAACTTTATTTTGATGAATAAAAATGATAAAAATGCAATAGTTTTTATAAATGAATTTATGAAATAAACTTGTAATTGACTCATAATTTACCGGGTACAGGTTAATTTTTGATGTGTCGGAGTGGTCATAGGACCAGTGTTCTGGGTTTAATGTCATGATGATATATATGATTATTTGATGGTTGTTTTGCTGATTGAAATGAATGATGCGAATTATTTTGATGAAATTACGATGTAGCGCATCATTGTATTTCATAACATTCACGATGGGGCTTCGGCCTATTTATTTGCTTCAATCCCATTGTGTGGATTGAAGTGTCTCGATGATTTCACGATGTGCTCCTTTGTGGAGGGTTGATGGTCATGTATCCATCTTATAATGAAAATGGCACCACATGCATATTGCATATCAGGATGTTAGAATTGCATATTCTAGATGAAATTTCATGACTGTGTTGGTGTTGTTAATTTCATGATCGTGTTGTTGTTGTTGCTGAATTTTATAGTTGATAATGTCATGATATGTTGCACTAATTTATTTATGTTCTATATTCTTGTACATTTATGATATATTATGATTACTCACCCTGCCTGCTTGGAAATGTTGCCTCCCTCGTGGGTAACTTGCAGATGTCGAAGAATAGTCTTGCAGTGCAATAGGAGTTTTTCATGAGTCTCGGAGCGTGCTTTAGTGTTCCTTAGAAGTGGTTCTGGTTAATGTGTCCTACTCTGTGTCATGTAACACTGGGACGGGGTTTATTTGTTAAACTGTTTTCAGTTATGTTATTATTTGGATAAATGTTTTCCCATTTTATGATGTTAAATTCAGGATGGTGAAAATTATGTTTCTGAAGTGAAAATTATGATTTTGAAATATGAAGTTTAAATTCCACTGCGAAATGATTTATGATATTCTTGATGTTGATTAACCCGTGCTACGGGATAGGACACTGTTTGTGTTGAATTATGATGATATGTGATACCCTTTTTAGATGATTACTCTGATATTATTTAAATATTTATTTTTGGGGTAGAAGGGTGTTACATATGAAGCTTCTGAAATTTCTGTGTAATTTTCTGTTTTGCTTCGAATCTTGATGTTCATGTGAAATAAATGATTTTTGTTGGCTGAATCTTGTTTAGAATGTTATAAGGATCATTTCTGGAGAGTTTGGTGAATTTATTTTGCGTTTTGAGAGAGTTAGCAAGTTTGAGTGGCCGGAGAAGATGACCGGAACACTGTTCCGGTCACCTGAAAGTGCTTAGGGCATAATTAGGGTTAGCTGAGTAATTAACGTGAGTTTGAATCTTGGCCATTAGATCTTAGGGTTAGCGCGTTTTTGAAAGGCCCAGATGCGTTCATTAAACTTAATTCAGGATTAATTAATTAATTAATTAAAATTAATTGAGTTTGAATTATGGCCGTTGGATAGCGCGCGTGGTCAAACCAAAATCCCCCAGGTTCAATCTAGACCATCAGATCAGCATACTTTCCCCTTTATTTAATTTTTATTTCATTTTTTCTCATTTGTTTTGCACAATTTATTAAAAATAGTTAGAAAATTCCAAAAATATTTTCCTTCTGCATTTTTAATTCAAATAATTTTCTTCACCCAAAAATTTTTATTTTTATTTTTTGCATTAAAAAAACCATTTTAAAAATATTTTAGTTTATTTTAATTAATTAATGGAAATTAATTAATTAAAATATCATTTAGGTTTTTGAAAAGTCCAAAAAAATCCACATTGCATCTTAGGACATTTAGAAACATTGTCATACCATTCATACAAATTTATTTTTGGTTTTGAACACTCTTTGACATTTTTCTTGAATTTAGGGTTCATAAAAATCCTTTTTTTGAACCCTAATTTCAAGAATTATTCTCTGCCTAACCATGAATGGTATGACATTGATTCTTTTTGCATCGATCTTCATATAGCATGTAGTGTCTAGCATATTTTTGTCACAAATTTATCTTGCATTTTTGATTTGATTTTCATTTTCCCTCTTAAGGTCCCTTAAAACCCTAGACAACTTAGAAAATTCACAACTTTCTTTAGGTTAAGAGTTAGGTCTTCTCCTTTGGGCTATGATATCATATGGGGTTAGGGTTCCTTTGAGTTCATTTGAAATTTTTTATCTTTTGATTTGCTTCTGTTTTTGACTTTTGCATCTCATGTTGCATTAAAACCCTAATTTCTCATGTTCATTTGCATACATCTTGCATATGCATCCATTCATGAACTTGCCATGACATTTCATGCATTCACATGTCTTCTAAGACATTATAGGACACATTAGAATCATGCTTGATCATTTCTTCATTCATTTTCCATGATGTTCTTTCATTTCATTCCATGAACTTTCATGCTTCCTACATGCTTCATTTGCATTCTCATCTCTTGTATGGTCATTCATAGCACTTGACATACATTTGCATCATCTCTTAGCATCATTTACATCATGTTCATGCTTCTGGTTTTGGTTTGCATCCTTTCATTTGCTTCATTTTCATTTCATTCCTTTATGCTAACCATTTCAGGTGGTAAGTACTTTGAGAAGTGAATTTGCCTTCACTTCTCATTTCTCTTCTCATTCTTTTTATGCATAATTGCTGCATTTTATTTTGCTTTAGAGTGAGCTTGCTCATTCATGTTCATCCCTCACTTTTTCTCGTCAAGTAACTTATCTTCTTCAGTGAAGTAACTTAACTTGTTTCTTCTGCCTCTCCTCCTTTCATCTGCTTCTTCCATTGGTGGCTTCTCTGAAGATCTCTTGCAGGCCTTATAAACCATAGGAAGACCCAAGCATGACAATAATTAGGGTTTTGATTAGTCCCCCTTTAGCTTTTACCTTTGTGTCTTCTTTTGTGTCTCTCTTCTCATCTCATAATCAGAGACTAAACCTTTAAGGTTTTAAGATTTTGTGATTAGGGTTATGCCTGCATCCTTCTCTTAGGATGGAGTGTATAACTTTAATCCTAAGTGTTAAACCCTTAATTTGTTTAAACCTCTTAATCAATCCATCTTAATAATCACTAAGATAATAGCCTGTAACTTGGGCCTTGCATTAGGGTTCTAATTCTTCCTTTATTGGTTAAGAAGGACTAACCCTAGTGTTAATGGACAAGTACCCCTCAAGTTGTCTTACAAATCATAAAACTCACTTCTTAATCTTACCATTAATTAAAATCCACTTTAACAAAGGTTTGTTTTGTCATGAGGTTAATCCCTAATCACGGATTAAGTTGAGGTATCTTCCTCAGCTTAAATGTGCTCATCTATTATCCTTCTATTAGGATGGTGTAATGGGTCCATTAAATCTTTGATTATGGCTTGAACTAATTACTTAACACTATACAAAAACTCAAAAACATCTAAATAATCACAAGTAGGTTAATGATCTTAATCCTACATCATGGTAATTAAGTTTGAGGTGCTTACCTCATACTTAAAGTATTCTCATTATCCCTAATCAGAGGGAGGATATGATGAGTTTACTAACCCTTGGTTTAGGCTTAAGCTCATTAACTTATGAAAAACACAAAAAAGCAATAAAAGATTGAAAACATAAAAAACAAACAATAATCGTCTCCTCCGGGATTCTTTTCTCATCATCTTCACTCACAAACGGGAACTTGCTTCTTCCGTCTAATGCAAGACATTAGCACCTGAGCCAGACAGGTCATACACTTGAGCATATACAAGCAAGCAGTTCATCAGTCAATTTATCTTTTAGTCTCTTTGAGTCGAACTACGGTGTTCTGACTTCCTCATTGCACGAGAGGATACGTAGGCATAACTTAACTGTTATCGAGCAAAAGTCTCTTTCTCTTTCCCCCCTCTTTCAACATTATTCTTTTAAGCCTCATTCCTGAGCATTTCACCTCACTTCTTTTTGCACTGACACTTGCACATTCTTGTTCCAGCTTTTGCACACAGATAGCACTGACACTACCCCCTTTTAAACACAAACTTTCAAGCGTGGATCCCGTGGAGTACGACGGACAATCTGGGTGCTAATACCTTCCCAGGTTGTAACCAACCCCCTTTCTCAATTTCTCTGGTTCGTGACCGTCTTATCCATCTTTTCCTAGGTTTATGCAACATTACCTTTCCTTCGGGATAAAAATGCCTAGCTGGAGACTCTTTTCACTTCATCTTCATTTCTCCTTTCGCCGACCGTTCATGTTTGTACCCTATCTGACCATGTGTCACTTAGCGGGAGCGACAACTTGGCGACTCTGCTGGGGAACCTTATACTGCAACCAGGGCTTCTGGTTCTTTTGTGGGTTCCTCCTAGCTCTTGTTTGATTTGTGTTTACGAGGGTGTTATGTGCTACTTGTGCTTGTTTATTTGCTTTATTTATTGCTTTCTGTACAACTTTATTTATTGCTTTCATTTACAGTTTTATGCATTTTTATACTGTCATTATCATGTGCTGGCTCTTGTCTGTTTTGGTGGGTGGGGTTTCATTGAGTGATTAAGGTCCTATTTCTGGGACCTGAGTGACACATAGGCTAGAGTGGCTTCATATTCTTTCCCATTCCATTTCGGTCTGGTGCGGGAATATGAAACACGGTTCAGGCGTGGGCTTCTTCTTGAGAACTCTGTGCTACAGATTTCCTGTAGTACTAGGGCTATCTGGGAAGCCTGCTAAGTGTGGATGACCTTTTTATGACCTTCAACATCTGAGGTGAATTAGAGGAGGATCTTTTATGGTTATTGTAAACACTGTACCTCCGGGTTAGAAGTGTTTACACTTCTCATAACTGATCCAAGTCTGAAGATCCTTGTTCTAGAACATTACATGTGAGGGGGTTGGGTTGTTTACAGGTTTGCAGGAACCCTTGGCCACATCATACCCTGTTACTGTTTTGTTTAAAAATGCATTACTTTGGACAGTTCTTGTGATTACCCTGGACTTGTGACTCTTTATTTGAGTCCCCCACCTGGTTATGGGATTTCTAAGCCTCCATCCGAACTTATGAACATACATGGACTCTTACCAAGGCAGATAACCCATATCCAACTCTTGATCACAAACCCTTTGCATATCATTTGCATACATCATTTTTGCATCATTTAACATTTGCTTATTTGTTTTACAGGGTATCCATCATTTTGTCTTTGGTTTGGTTTTGACCCCTTTTGCTGCTCAGACTTCTACAATTATCTTCTCCAACACCTTCATCATTTTATCAATGGTTCTTCTTCAGCTATCTTCATCAGAGATCCATCTCCAGCAGCTCATTCAGTGACCTTCATCAGCAGTTTCTCTCAGCTTCTTCACCAGCACCCATGGACACTTCAAGAAAGAGCAACATCACATACCACTTCTCTGAGCCCACCTTGACTGGCATCAGGCAGATCCAGTCCCTCATTACACCTGACCATATCCCACTATTCAGAGAGCACTATGGGGGCATATTGGACATGGTCATGGATTTAGATGCATCTTAGAGGAGCATGATCCATACTTGCTTGAAGTTTTATGACCCTCCACTCAGATGCTTCACCTTTCCTGATTGCCAGTTAGGACCTTTGCTAGAAGAGTTTTCCTTGTTGATTGGAGTTCCTATCAGGAGAGGGATTCCTTTCAACCCGGAGATGACTGCTCCCAGAAATGAATACATAGCCAGGGCATTGCATTTGGAGCCTACCCTCATTGATCAGAACATGACAACCAAGGCCTGGGTTCCAGGCCTCCACCTAGACTTCTTGATTTCCCTGGCTACCCTGCATGCTGCAATAGGAGAATGGAAGGCTGTCTGTGCACTCTTAGCCCTCAATATATATGGGGTTATTTTGTTTGCCGATGAGCCCAAGTTTGTGAGCAAGAATGCCATCCACCTGTTCTTGTTGAGGAATCCTGTTCCTACCTTGCTCGGAGACTTCTACTACTCAGTACATCAGAGGAATGAGAAGCAAATAGGAAGATTGGTCAGATGCTGTGCTCCTCTGTATTACTCTTGGCTGCTCAGACACTTGCCAAAGTCAGATGCCTTTTTGAACCCACATTAGCAGAAGAATTGGGCTAAGAGATTCATTGCCTTGACATCAGATGAAATTAGATGGTGTACTCAGAGCACAAAAGGCAAGGACATTATTACCAGTTGTGGGCAATATCCTAATGTGCCTCTGATAGGAGTAAAAGGTTGCATCAACTACAACCCTTTACTGTTTAAGAGACAACTGGGATATGCTTTGGTTCATCCTCCCAGAGGACAAGATTTGGCTTAAACTCTTTACTGTGAGATCCAACCTAACTCTGCTGTTGTCAGACAAGCTTCTTGGGCTTGGGATAACATTCAGACTAAAGAGACAATCATCCTTGGAAAGTGCAACAACATTGCTTCAGCACAGTATTCTGATTGGTCCCGTACCAGAACTCAGATCACCCGGATGCCTTTCACCTTGGAAGATACACCTGGACCTTCTACAATACAACCTACAGCAACTGTCAGCCTGGAAGAGTTTGAAAAGCTAAAAGAAAGGAACACTCAGCTAGCTGAAGCCCTGAAGAAGACTCTCTAGGATAGAAATGACAGTCGTCTGGATAACGAGAGATTGGAAAGACTCAGGATTGAGCATCTGACCAAGATTGAAAAGATAGATGACTACATCAGGAAGGCAAGAGCAGGGGAGTTAGTAATGAAGAATGCCTGCAAGGAGGCAAAGACTCAGAAGGCTAGGGAAGAGCATTATCTAGAGGAAAGCCAAGCTAGGTGGATCAGGATCACTGAAGCCCGTGCACAGGAAGACCAAAGGGCTCAGGCTAAGATAGAGCAGTTGGAGGCTAGTGAGAAGAAGCATCAGGAGGCTTTGTTGGCAGCTCAGAAGGAGATATCTGAATTGAAACTCCGAGCGGGGTTGAAGAGGTCAAAGGATCAGGATAAGCATAAGAAGTTGACCAGTGCCATTGCTACCAGGAATCTCCTCATCAGGACTATCACAGAGCACCCAGTAGGGCCAGTGACTGAGGCCCTTCTGAAGGAAGTCAGGGAGGATGACTTTGGATTGGATGTCTGATCTTTTTGCTTGTACTTCTTTCTTTTGTTGTACTTTTCTTTTGTTGTTGTATTTTGACCCACCATTGGGATGTATTGTAATCAAACTATGTATTCCCACTCTTTTGTAATATATGTGGTTTGTATTATTTATTGGTGGGCTTTATCTATCAACATTGCTCGCAGAAGAGTGTTCCCTGTCAACAGAATACACCGGTACCCGACGCAAAACAACCTTCCGGGACTCCAGATGGATCAAGTTCAACAAGACTTGAATGAAGTGAGGACCCAAATGGCTAATGAGAGGGTTGAGATGAGGAATCAGATGACCCAATTCATGACTGTGATGACTGGCTTAGCTCAGAGCCAGGAAAGACAAAGGGAGTTGGTTGAAAGGCAAACCCCTGAAGAACACCATCCAGGTACAGGAGGCACCAGTAACAACGATCACGGGCAGCCTCGCACTGATCCACCAGAGTTTGGGCCTCATCTAAACCCATAAGTTAATGTCATAAGGAATACTCAGGGTAACACTGATGGAGGTAGGGTCTTGCAAGAGGACCCTCAAGAAGAGCAGTTCACAGTTGTTGGGGCTGGAGATGAAGTTTACGACCGTAGGCTAGAAGAGATTGATGAGAAACTAAGGTCTCTTGAATCTCAGAATTCCCTAGGCTTTGATGTAATGGACATGGGACTAGTGGAAGGGGTGAGAATTCCTCATAAGTTCAAAATCCCGTGTTTCGAAAAGTATAATGGCACATCCTGCCCATGCACCCACCTTCAATCATTCTTGGGAGGATTAAAAGCATACACCATGGACGAAAAGCTGTAGATGTTTTACTTCGAGGACAGTCTAACTGGGGCATCCCGAGAATGGTATTCCCACCTGACCAGAGCCACAATAAGAAACTAGAAATACTTGGCTGAAGCTTTTATCCGTCAGTATCAATACAACTTGGACATGGCTCCAAACAGGACCCTCCTGATGGGGATGTCTCAATCTTCCCGTGAAAGTTTAAGGGAATATGCCCAAAGGTGGAGGCAACTTGCTGCTGCAGTTCAACCACCCATGTCTGAAAGGGAAATGGCAGACATGTTCATGAATACCCTTCAAGGAACATATATTGACAGATTGGCTGCATTCTCCTCCACCAGTTTTGCTGATGTACTAATAGCCGGAGAAAGAATAAAGAGCCTATTAAAGATGGGAAAGATCTCCGATAACAGTGCCAGTTCAAGCAGTACAAGAAAACCATTTGCTGGGCCCCGTAGATCTGGTGAGACTAACTTTGTGCACATGGGAAGAGGGAGATCCCAATACTTGCCTAGGACAGTTGCTGCTGTTACCATCCCTGCTCCACCTCCTCAGTATGCTCAACAGCCACAATGCTTTCCGCAACAACAACGGTTTCCGCAACAGAGATCATACAACAATAACAACAACAATCAACAACAACGCCCGTTTCAACAGCGACCATCTCAGGTCAACCGAGTAATTGATCCCATTCCTATTGTCGCTCTCGGGATTTTCATCCTAGTACAAACGCGAAAGTGGCGCGGAAAAGGTAGAGTCGCCAGCCAGACATTTTTATCCCGAAAGAATGGGAAAGGTAATGTTGCACAAACCTAAGGAATAAAGAGGAAGGACACAGGTCCTACGAACCAAAGAGACTGAATTCGGGAGTCGGTTACGACCTGGGAAGGTATTAGCACCCAGATCGTCCGCCGTACCCGACGAGATCCACGCTTGCAAAAGAAACTATTTCAAAGGGTGAGGGTATGAAAACTGCAGCAAAAGAAATGAAAACGAAAAGAAATTGGAACTAGAAAAGAATTGGATAAGAGAACAAAGAGAAAAAAATGTAGGGAGAATAAAGATTGTGCTCGAACGGGCCCTACCCCGCTGCCTACGTACCTCATCGGGATAATGAGGATCAGAGACGCCGTAGTTCCCCTAACTAGGGGTGGCAAAGGAAAATTGCTTGTGAATTAAAGACTTGAACTGCCTATGCCATTGCTCATGTGTTGCAGGCTCGGACGACGAGTGCGTAACCGTCTTGCAAAGTGACAAGTAGGAGCAAGTTCGCGGACGGAGCGAATGAGGTGAGGAAAGAATTCCCGAAGGAAAGACGCTTATTGTTTGTTTGTGTTTTTTAGAAGCTTTTATGAGTGTGTCACAAGGAAGTGAACTCAAGCTCTCACCAATGGAATGTACACTTGTCACTACATTCCAAGATGGAATAATAGAACAAGCATACTCAAGTAAGGAGAAGATCCCCAAAACTTGAACCCACAGATTAGGGCTTAGGCTCACTAACTTGCTTAATTATTAAGTGCTTTTGGTTATTTACAGATGAAGAAGTGTTTTTTTATGCTTTTCTTTATGAATAAGATACCTTGATCAGACTTGTGCATCACAAGGTAAACTTGTACTATCCCAAGATGGGAAGACTACAAGCATACCTCATGGGATAAGGCTATGGATCAAGACATCACTTCTCATTTATTAAAGTATCTTTTAAGAGTTATGAGATGAGAAGAAGAACCAAAAGGATCTCAAAGGAAAAATTCTAAATGGGGACTAAAATAATCCTAAGTATTCACATACATGGATGTCCTAAGGGTTATTGAGGTTTCTATCCTAATGAAGAAGGAAAGAAGAAAAGAAGAAGATAGAAGAAGGGATGAGAAAGGCCTAAGCCCAACAACAAAGGGTTAGTTCACATAAACATAAAAGGAAGAGATAAGAATTAGAGATGTGGAACTCAATTCCCACATCTCTCACTTACCATAGCCCCTGCAAGGTTAGTATGCATATACATGAAACAAAATGAGCAAGATAACATGCTAACATCAAACAATCAGAAGTGAAATGAACTGAATAAATCCCTAATTCCAATTCAACTCAAAGAAATAAAGATGAGAAACTTATGACCTAAAATGGGGCAACATGAATACATATGGAAACAAATGCGCACTTATGAAAAATGTAATGCAAGACGCACAAAATACAAGCACAAAGTTCAAAACCAGAATCAAAATGATATAAAGAATGGCCTAAGAGGCCAGCAAGATGAAGAGAGAAGTCACACAATACCAAACTATATCAAAATGGAAGCAACGGAACCAAAAGATGGAATTTAAACACTTAAAGAAACAAATGACTTGAATAAGAAGCAAACCTAAAAATTCAGAAGAAACAAGACCTATCCTAGGACCAGGAAGGTACCCACACCCCAAAGGAACCCCAAATAAGAAGAAGAAGTTGGCACAAGTGCCCTTCTAAGCCTATAAGAGATCTAACAAACCAAAAGAAACAAAATGGGACAAGGTGAGAACAAAAATCCACAAATAATCAACCAGCCATCTAAAAATTCTACAACCGAAACCAAATGATCTTAAAACACCTTATATCAACTTGCCAAAACGATTTACAAAAATTCAGAAAGGAACTAGGTCAAATGGATGTACAAACACAAGTTAGGACAGAAAACTTACATCACAAGATACCAGACCAAAACTCAAGAAATAATTTTCTACAAATTCTGAGAAAAATCACATGAAAACTAGAAGATCTTAGAAACACAATGCAAAAATAATGGGATCAAAAATCCAAATATTGAAGTCTATAGAAAATAAACAAGACAGACTGGTCAAGAAATGAAGCAAAAGAAGCTATGCACATTGGTGAATTATTCCTGACACGTGGATCAATGAAAAAAATAAAATAAAAATGTGATAAAAAACTAGAAACATAAAGGAATATACATGATTTATTTGAGAATTTTTGGATGAATTATTCTATTTTATTTGAATTAAAATGAAACTGAATTATATGAAAACAAAAATAGGAAAAAGAAATAAAAGAAATTGAGGGAGGTGAGGAAAGCAAAGCTTGGAACTGAATTCGAATGGGCCAAGATAAGGGTAGGGTGCGAATATCAACTCATCCTGGGCCCTAGAATTTCGTTGGCCCAATGCAGAATCTAAAGACACATGAATTCAAATCTTCATTAAGCCAAAGAGAAGGAATAAAGAAAAAGAAGAAAAAAAACCTGCACACATGCAGGCTGGCGCACGTGGCAGCGGGACAGGGAGGTCCTACCGGACGGTGACAAGTGTCACCGCCGGTATGGACAGAAGCAACCAAAAAATCTTCAGATCTTATCTCTTTATCTCTTCTCCTTGAAATCCGCACAATCCCAAGAACTTCTTATATTCTTTCCACTTCCCTTAACATCAAAACAATAAAAAGAAAAAAAACAATTAAAAAAAAAGAAGAACAAAAAGCTCTCTCTCCTCTCGCGGCTCCTCTCTCATGCCGTAACTTCATCATCAACCTCGCAAAGGCCACCGTTCACCTTTCCTCTCCTGCGACCTTAACTCACCTCCCTCAAACGTCATGTTCATCTTCTTCTTGCTTGACCTACCGCCGTCCTCACCTTTTATCCGCCGTATTTCTATCGTCTTCCATGACCTATCCCGCCTCCGAATCCTTCTTCGCCTCTCAACATCTCTATCTCACCGGCAACTAACCGCCATCATCAACGACCCTAATCTAAGCCTCGCCGCTCATACGAAATCTCCTACCACCTCCGCAACCTAAACCCGATCCGCTCTCTCCATTATCAATCGGACTCACTTCAAACAACTCTAACCTAACACTAATATATCCTCTACCAGTTCAGACTCATATAATCCAGCACATGAACGCAGCAAACAAAATCACATCCAAACATAAACAGTTCATCACACGGCTAGCAACCACATCAAGTAAATGAATCGAAGACGTACCTGTAACGCGAAGATGTGACGAACAACACGTAAGTCAGCTTCGATTCGGTACCGCTTCTCTTCTTCTGAACTGACTCGCAGATTTGTTATTGTTATGGAGCTTTACTTCGGCTTTTGCAATACGTACTATTAGTTATGAGCTGATACGAACTGCTTCGTGCGTGAATCAGTTTGCAGATTGGCTGATGATACTGCGAATACTCCGTTCGATCGAAGCGGCTGAATCAATTGAAGAAGTTGAAACAGAGTGCCGAATATATGCTTGGATCGAAAACCGAAGCCTAATCCACAGTGTTGATGGAGATGCTACTTGATGACGGTTACGCAATGAGAAGTGGATTCATGAATCTGATTATTGCTGTGAGGATTAGAATCTAATCTGTGAAGAAAATCGATGAAGATTAATTGATGAAGATTGCGTTCTTGGATGAGTTTGGAAGAGTGATCCTGTTATTGGTTGAGAAGATTGAAGAGAGTGAATGACGATTGTGAATCAGTTGAAGTTTTGTGAAGAATTGGTTGAAGCTTGTGAAGAATTGGTTTGGAGGTTTCAGAGGATTGGTGAGAGAAAAAGGGTGAGAATCAGAATTCTCTTCTTGGTGAAACTTCCGATCCTGTTATTGTAAGAGTTCCCCTTCTGTTATGGTGAAACTTGTGATTCTGTTAGGATTAGAAGTTCAATTCTGTTATTGTGAAGAGAATCATTCAATTCTGTTATTGTGAAGTCTGTTATCCTCTTTCCTGAGTTTGAAACGTGGTTGGATCCACTCCCTCATTCTGTTAACTTCTTTTTCCCATTTTTCTTCAAAATTTTTGTTATGATTTTTTTCCTATTAATTTCTAGATTGGCTCTGCGTTTCATTCACGCATCCATTGCGTTTTGAATGCTATTTTTTTCTTTTTTGTATGTACTGCCTGTTGTAAACTCCCCAAATTTGCCCTCACCCATTCACACCATGGCTTGTGATCATTCCATATGCATAAACACAATCATACCATCTCATACCACAATTTTGAGTCCTTGCATTGGTTCTAAGTCATCTGCACCTAGGGTTTGTGATCTGAGCAATCTAGAGCCTCCTGAGTCACTCCAAAGGCCACCAATCACTTCAAAGGGATCCATGTGTGTTCAAGTATCATATCACATCCTCTCAAAGTCAAAAATGCAAAAGAATCACAAGAACTGGGATTGGTATGGATGCAGAGCCAAGTTTGACTACACAGTTGACCTAAAATTAGGGTTTTGGTTTCAGAGGCCATAACTCCAAATTTTTTGGTCATTCTTGTTTCCATTGGTCTCTATATGTTATAGGGAGTATGCATATCAATTTTCATGAAGAAATTCCATGGGGAGGTCATCTGATCAAGAGTTGACTTTTCAGACAAGTCAGTGCAAAATCAGGGCATCTGAGGCCCCCAATGACCCAACCAAGGGGTGATCTTCATCATTTTGAGTGTATATGATCTTTATTTGATCATGGAAGAAGGTTGAAGTTCACAAAATTCAAGAATTTGAAGTTTTGCAAAGTTGACTTTTTTGGGCATAGTTGACTTTTCAAGAATATGTCATTTTAGGTCATTTTTCAAGCCTTAATTTTTGATCCAAAAAAGCTTCAAATGGAAAAACTTTGGTCATGAAAGTTGTAGAATACATCTTTCCCTTTTCAAAAAGTACAAGAACATGACCTAATTCATTTTGGATCAAAAGTTATGGTGTGACAAAGTTGGCAAAAATCACTAATTTTCAAGTTATGCACTAAAAGGAAAATTTGCAAAATCATGAACCAAGGCAAATTGCAACTTCTAATTGCCATCAAACCATTACACAAGCATCATGCAACTCTTAAAAATCAGATTTGAACCAAGTTTCTCATGGTTTATGTCTTGTTGGACAAGGAAATCACATGTGAACCAAAGTTGAAACAACTTGCAAAACTCATGATAACACCTCACCAACTTGCTGCATTGGTTGCTGAACCTTCCTAGCATCACATACACACCATGCTGCGCCAGCCCTAGCCATTGTACCAAGCTAGAACTCAAGCCATACCTCTCTTACAACAAAGTGGACTTTTTGCAAAAGTAAACATCCCAATCACAGCAGGCCAAGTCACATCCTCTGGCCACTTGGAATTGTTTATACTATCCATTTGCAAGCCAAAACATCAAGGAAGCCAGCCTGAAAAACTCACCACAACACACATACACAAACTCACCCTAATCTGCATTTTCCTTCGAATCTGGTTCCACAAGCTACAAACATTCAAGAAAGTCTCACCATCATCCTCACCTTGTCTCACTGAACCTAAAACAACAAAGAAACAAGACAGAAGCACACTAGAACACAACATTCATAAAAACACTCCAACCTGCATTTCCATTCGAATCACCTTCCCCAGCCACAAAACATCCAAACTCTTTTCACCAACAAATCAAGCACATCAAAAGGAATCAAAACCACCCTTCACATTGATCTGAAACAGCCTATACACAGAGCTCATTTTCTGCTATATCAGATTGGAACCTCTCAAAATAGCTTGCTTAAGCTCATTCCAAGCCTGCCATTAGCACCAGGAGGATCAATGGAGTAAGTTGGCACCAAGAAGTAGTCCAGAAAGCCCAGAAATAGAAGCTTCCATCTCAGGTATGACCATAGAAACTTTTCTCTCAGAGCTTGATTTTTAAGTTACAAACTGATTATTCATGTCTTGCTGGTCATGAGGATGTTCTCAGAATCAAAAATAAGCAAGAAATGAGCTTGTACTGATGCTCTGAAATTTCACCCGTGGATTTTGTTTTCTTCGATTTGCATGATTCTTGGGGTTTAAATGATGTTTGAGGGTGGATTCGTGTCCTAGGATGTTAGAGGATCCTTTAGATGTGTTTAATTTGTTGAGTGGTTGCCTGAATCATGTTTTAGGGTTTTGGGGTCGCCGGGGAAGATGACCGGAGCTTCTCTCCGGTCACCTGAATGTTGTTAGCCCTAATCTCAGGTCATTAAGTGCGTTTGAATATTGAGCGTTGGATTGGTTGACCCTGTGGACTTCCCGCGTGGATGGATGGCCCAGATTCACTTGTTTGTGCCCTAATCACTTTAGTTAGGTTAATTAATCATAATTAAGTGAATTAACTCAGATGCAATCCTGGCCACTAGATCTGGCGCGTGGTCAACACTTTTAAACCCAGAGCTCATCTCAGCCTTCCATTCGTTTGACTTTCTCTTATTTCAACTTATTTTCATTTCTTTTTCATTTTATTTGCATAATTTATTTAAAATAGTAAAAATTGTCTAAAAATTATGAAACTTTTTCTCAAAACTTTCATTAATTTTTATGACACAAAAATATTTTTATTTTCATTTTTAGCATTAAAAAAGTATTTTTAAATATTTAAAAGATTATTTTTAATTGATTAATGAAAATTAATTTATTAAAAATGTTTTTAGGTATTTAAAAATCACCAAAAAATTCATGAAATGTTCTAAGACATTTAGAAACATTGTCCAACCTTCAAACCAAATTTATTTTTTGATCTTGATGCATTTTGAGAATTTTTCATTGATTTAAAATCATTTTTATGCATTAATTTGATCCAAAATTCCAAAAATCATTTCTGCCTATCCATGAAGAGTTGGACATTGATTCTTTTTGCATTGCATTGTGTTTAGCATGTAGTTTGTGAGATTAAATGGCCATGATTTGATCTTTCATTTTCAATTTGTTTGTTAATTTTCTTGTTTAGGAACCCTAAAACCCTAAAAAACTTAGAAAAATCATAACTTGAATTTGGTTAAGAGTTGAGACCTCTCCTTTGGGCATTGGTTTAGTATGGGATTAGGAGTCCTTTGTGTGGCATTTTTAATTTTTTTTATCTTAGGGTTTGCTTCTGATTTTGATTTTTGTTTGATGTATTGTTCATAAACCCTAATTTGGGGCTTTCATATGTATCCATCTTGCATTCTCTTGCATAACATGACTTGCCATGACATTTCAAGCATCCATTTGATTCATTTGACATCATAAGACATATTGAAAGCATGTTTAATCATTGCATCATGTATTTGCCATGTTGTATGTCATGTGCACTTCATAACTTTTCATATATGTTCATGGTTCATAACTTGTTTCATTTGCATCCTTGAGCTTGTATGAACATTTCCATGTGCTGCCTCATGTTTGTAGCATCTCATAGCATCATTAGCATCATGTATGTGCTTCTGGTTTTGTTTCTCATCATGTCATCTCATCCCATTTTGCATTGCATTGCATTTCTTTTCTAACATTTCAGGTGGTAAGTGAATTTGAGAAGTGAATTTGCCTTCACTTCTCATAACTTTTCTTTTCATCTCTCTTGCATCCATGCTGCATTTCTATTTGTGTTTGAGTTTGAGCTTGCTCATTCTTCTTCTTCCCACTTTCTTTCTTCAAGTGACTTGACTTCTTGAATGAAGCAAGTCACTTTGCTTCTCTTGATCCTTTCATCTGCTTCCTGGTGGTTCCATTGAAGATTTCTCTTGTTAACCTCACAAACCTTAGGAACAACCAAGCATGACAATGATTAGGGTTTTGATTAGTCTCCCCTCTTAGTTTTACCTTTGTGTCTCTTTTGAGTCATCTCTTCTCACCTCATAATCAGGGACTAAACCCTAAAGGCTTTAGGACTTTGTGATTAAGCTTATGCCTGCATCCTTCTATTAGGATGGAGTGTATAACTTTAATCCTAAGTGTTAAACCCTTAATGTGTTTAAATCCTTTAATCAATCCACTTAATAATCATCAAGACATCACACTTGTAACTTGGGCCTTGCATTAGGGTTCTAATTCTTCCTTAATTGGTTAAGAAGGACTAACCCTAGTGTTAATGGACAAGTCCCCCTCAAGTTGTCTTACAAATCATAAAATCCACTTAACCAAAGGCTTGTTTTGTCATGAGTTTAATCCCTAATCATGGATTAAGTTGAGGAGTTTTCCTCAGCTTAAACATTCTCATCTATTATCCTTCTATTAGGATGGTGTAATGAGTCTGTTTAATCCCTGATTATGGCTTAACCTCATTACTCAACACTAAACAAGAACACCAAAAACATCTAAATAATCACAAGTAGGTTAATGATCTTAATCCTACACCAAAGGTGATTAAGTGTGAGAATCTGACTTCACACTTAAGGTAATTCTCATTACCCCTAATCAGAGGGAAGATGTGATGAGTTTACTAAATCCATTGGTTTAGGCTTAAGCTCATTAACTTATGACAAACTTTCAAAAGCAATAAAAGACTGAAGACTCAAAAACAAACAATAACCGTCTCCTCCGGGATTCTTTTCTCATCACACTCACTCATAAACGAGAACTCGCTTCTTCCGTCTAATGCAAGACAGTTTGCATCTGTTCCAGACAGATCATACACTTGAGCATAAGCAAGTAAGCAGTTCACAAGTCAATCCTTTCAGTCTCTTTGGGTCGAACTACGGTGTTCTGACTTCATCATTGCACGAGAGGATACGTAGGCATAACTTAACAGTTATCGAACAAAAGTCTCTGTATATTCCCCCTCCTTCTAGTATCATTCTTTTAGCCTCATAATCTTGAGCATACTCTCATCCTTGCACTGACACTGTACATTTATACACTTCACTTCTTTTACACTGACACCTGTACATCCTTTTTTCCAGCTCTTTATACACAAATTGCACTGACACTACCCCTTTAAAACACAAATCTTTTAAGCGTGGATCCCGTCGAGTACGACGGACAATCTGGGTGCTAATACCTTCCCAGGTTGTAACCAACCCCCTTTCTCAGTCTCTCTGGTTCGCAACCATCTTATCCATGTCTTTCTAGGCCTATGCAGCATTGCCTTTCCTCCGGGATAAAAATGCCTAGCTGGCGACTCTATTCATCTCCAGTGAGTTCACGGCTGTGTGTTCTCATTGTTCTTCTCGCCGACCGTTCGCGCTTGTACCGGGATGCAAATCTTTGGGAGCGACAGCTTGGCGACTCTGCTGGGGACCCTTATACTGTAACCAGGGCTTCTGGTTCTTTTTGTGGGTTCCTCCTAGCGCTTGATTGATTTGTGCTTACTGGGGTGTTATGTGCTTATTTGTGTTGGTATATTTGTATTTATTTTTGCTTTATGTACAGTTGTTTACTGCTTTCTTTATAGCTTTGCATTATATCACTGTCATACTGTGCTGCTGGCTGGATCTGTTTGTTTGCTTTGGTGGGTGGGTGTTCTATTGAGAGTTTAAGGTCCTATACCTGGGACCTGAGTGACACCTAGGCTAGAGTGAATCATATTCTTTCCCATTCCATTTCGGTCTGGTGCGGGAATATGAAACACGGTTCAGATATGGGTTTCTTCTTGAGAACTCTGTGTTGCAGATTTCCTGCAATGCTAGGGCTATCTGGGAAGCCTGCTAAGTCTGGATGACCTTTTAGTATTGACCTTCAGAAACTGAGGTGAATTAGAGGAGGAACTTTTATGGTTATTGTAAACACTGTACCTCCGGGTTAGAAGTGTTTACACTTCTCATAACCGATCCAAGTCTGAGGATCCTTGTTTTAGAACACCACCTGTGAGGGGGTTGGGCTGTTTACAGGTTTGCAGGTACCTTGACCTCAGAATACCCTGTTACTTTGTTTGTTTAAGAGTACTCCATCTTGGAACAGTTCTTGTGATTCTAAACCCTGGACATGTGACTCTTTATTTGAGTCCCCCACCTTGGTTACTGAACTTATAGACCTCCATCTGGATTTCTTACACACATGGACTTATGTCAGAGCACTTGATCAGATCCAGCTCAGTCACAAACCCTTGCATATCATTTGCATACATAATCATTGCATCATATTGACATTTGCTTATTTGTGTTTCAGGGTATCCATCTTCATTTGGTTTTGGTTTTGACCCCATCTTCAGTATTGACCTATCTTCATCAGCACTTGCTTCAGCTATCAGTTATCAACTTCAGCCAATCAGTGGCCATTTCTTCAGTATTATCATCAGCACTTGTCTCTACTCATCTTCAGCATCATGGCTCCTAAAAAGAGCAACATCACCTATCACTTTTTCCAGCCAGAGCTATCTGACATCAGGAGGATTCAGACCCTGATCACTCCAGATCACATACCATTGTTCAGGGAACACTATGGGGATATACTTGATATGGTTATGGATCTGGACCCGTCACAGAGAAGCCTGATCCACACATGCATTCAGTTTTATGATCCCCCTTTGAGGTGTTTTACTTTTCAAGACTTTCAGTTGGGCCCCTTATTGGAAGAATACTCATCATTAATTGGTATACCTATCAGAGGTGGAGTCCCTTTCAACCCTGAGATGGTCTTTCCGGGTAATGAAGAGGTAGAAAAGGCATTACATCTGGAACCAGTCCTGGTTGGGAAACATATGACTTCTAAGGCTGGAATCCCTGGCTTGCATCTGGATTTCTTGATCTCTCAAGCTACCCTGAAAGCTTCTTTAGGAGAGTGGAAAGCAGTCTGTGCTTTGTTGGCCCTGAGTATATATGGGATTGTATTATTTGCAGATGAGCCTCGATTCATTAGTAAGAATGCAATCCATCTGTTCATTCTAAGGAACCCAGTGCCAACTTTATTGGGTGATCTCTACTATTCAGTGCATCAGAGGAATGAAAAGCAGAGGGGAAGATTAGTGAGGTGTTGTGCTCCTTTGTTCCATACTTGGCTTCTCAGGCATTTGCCCAGGACAGATGCATTTTTGAACCCTCATCAGCAGAGAAACTGGGCTGGAAGACTTACTACTCTTACTTCAGCTGATATCAGGTGGTGCACTCAAAGCACAAAAGGCAAGGATATCATCACCAGCTGTGGGCATTTCCCCAATGTGCCCCTAATAGGAGTTAAGGGTAGTATTAATTACAACCCTCTGCTGTTCAAAAGACAACTGGGCTATGCACTGGTCCACACTCCTAAGGCACAGGACTTGGTTGAGACTCTTTATTGTGAGAACAAGCTTAATCTGGCTATTGTGAGGCAGGCAGCCTGGGCCTGGGACAATGTGCAGACTAAGGGGGTAACCATCCTGGGGAAGTGCAACAATGTGGCATCAGCACAATACTATGATTGGTCCCATGCCAGGGCTCAATTCTCTGGGATGCCCTTTACTATAGAGGATATGCCTGGGCCTTCCACAACACCACCTCCAGCAACTGTCAGCTTAGAGGAGTTTGAGAAATTGAAAGAGAGAAATGAGAAGTTGACTCAAGCTTTGCAGAAGACCCCCTATGAGAGGAGGGATGGAAGATTGGATATTGAAAGGTTGGAAAAGTTGAAGAAAGAGCATTTGGCTAGAATTGAGAAGTCTGAAGAGTACATTAAGAAGTCTAGGGCTGGAGAGCAGATCTTGAAGAATGCTTGCAAAGAAGCTCAGTTCCAGAAGGCCAGGACAGACTTGTATCTAAAGGAGAGTCAGGCTAGGTGGGTCAGGATCACCGAAGCTCGTACTCTGGAGGACAAGAGAGTTCAAGACAAGGTGGAGCAACTGGAAGCTAGTGCCAAAGTGCAGCAAGAAGCCCTGGCAGCAGCCCAGAGGGAGATATCAGAGCTGAAGATCAAAGCTGGAGTGAAGAGGTCTAAGGACCAAGGTCAACACAAGAAGCTAACTGCAGCTGTTACTACCAGGAACCTCCTTATCAGGAATCTCACGGAGCGTCCGGCTGATCCTGTGACCGAAGCACTTCTCAAGGAAGTTCGGGAGGATGAGTTTGGTCTTGGTGTTTGACCATTTGTTTGTTGTTGCTTTCATTCCATGTACTTTTATTTTCTTGTAATGTATTTTGACCCCTCAGAGGGCTTGTGTTTGTAAACAAACTGTGTACCATTGGCCTTTTGTAATATATGTGTTAGTTTGTTCCATCCGAGTTTACTTCGAAAGCAACATCAACAGCATCATCTTCAAGGGTCTGGAAGGGTCAAAACTGAATGCCAAGCCGGATACCTTGAAAACAAATAAGCATACTGCATTGCATGCTAACCCTTTGTTTGTTTTGTAGGTTTTTGTTTTGTTGTTGCTAACCCTGTTGTGATGCCCAGGAATTATTGCTCGACGACGAGGGTTTCCACTCAACCGTCCGCACCGTTATCCGACCCGTAACAACCTTCCGGGCATTCAGATGGATCAGATGCAGCAGGACCTTACTGAGGTCAGGAACCAAATGACCAACGAGAGGATGGAAATGAGGACTCAAATGGCACAGTTTATGGAGGTAATGAACAACATGGCCCAAAGCCAGGAGAGGCTCAGAGCACTGGTAGAAGGGAGAAATCAGGAAGATCATCAGCCGGGGACTGCTGGGACTAGCAACAATGAAAGAGTCCAACCTCATGTCAATCCCCCAGTCTTTGGACCCCACCTCCATCCAGAGGTCAACATTCCTGCAAATGTTCAAGGGACTGCCACAGCAGGGAGGGTACTGCAAGAAGACCCTCAAGAAGACCAGTTCACAGTGATGGGAGCTGGGGAAGAAGCTTATGATAGAAGGTTGGATGAGATAGCTGAGAAATTAAGATCCTTAGAGTCTCAAAACTCTTTGGGTTTTGATGTTATGGATATGGGCTTGGTAGACGGGGTCAGGATTCCCCACAAGTTTAAGCCACAATGCTTTGAGAAGTATAATGGGACTTCCTGTCCCCGGACCCATCTACAATCTTTTCTCGGGAGGCTAAAGGCCTATACCATGGACGAGAAGCTTTGGATGTTCTATTTTGAGGATAGCTTGACTGGAGCTTCGAGGGAATGGTATTCCCATCTGACAAGAGCAACTATTAGGTGCTGGAAGGACCTGGCAGAGGCCTTCATCAGACAGTATCAGTATAATCTGGATATGGCACCCAACAGGACCCTCCTAATGGGAATGTCACAGTCATCTAGAGAGAGCTTCCGAGAGTACGCTCAAAGATGGAGACAGCTTGCTGCTGCTGTCCAGCCACCTATGTCAGAAAGGGAGATGGCTGATATGTTCATGAATACCCTTCAGGGGACTTACATTGATAGGCTAGCTGCCTTCTCGTCTACCAGCTTTGCAGATGTAGTCATAGCCGGGGAGAGAATTGAAAGCCTATTGAAGATGGGTAAGATCTCAGACAACGGTGCAAGCTCATCCAGTAATGCAAGAAAGCCTTTTGCGGGCCCAAGAAGGACTGGTGAGACTAATGCCATCCACACCAACAGGGGCAGGCCCCAATATGTGCATAGATCTGTGGCAGCAGTCACCATTCCCGCTCCAGTTCATCCACAACCAGCTTATCAGCCTCCGCAGCAAAACTATCAGCAACAACCTCAGTACCACCAACAAAATCAGTATCCTCCGAGAAATTACAACAACAGCAATACCAACAACAATAACCAGCAAAGGCCATTCCAACAGAGGCCATCTCAAGCTAACAGGGTAATCGATCCGATCCCTATGCCATATGCTACATTGCTGCCACAACTCCTGAAACTCAACCTAGTTGAGCTAAGGACATTGACACCTCCAGATCCCAACAGTCTACCCAGGAACTACGACTCCAACGCCAAATGTGCTTTTCATTCGAATGCACCTGGCCATAATACAGAAAAGTGCAGAGCATTGCACATGAAGGTACAAGACCTGGTAGACTCAAAAGCTCTGAATTTCGCACCACCACCCAATGTCAACAGAAATCCTATGCCAAACCACGGTGGTCCCAGAATCAACGCTATTGAAGGAGACAAGCCGTCTTATTTAATAACCAGTGTGGGTCAGATTCGGACGCCGTTGGTAGAGATTAAGGCTCAGCTCCTCGAATGTCAAATGTTCCCGGGGTGTGAGTTAGGGTGTGCTTACTGCAATATTTCAGTAAATGGGTGCGATAACCTGAGGAATGGCATAGATGGTCTTATTCAGAGTGGCCAGCTTCAGATCACCACATCATTTCCAACAAATCCAGCAATCTCACCAGCAACAGTACCAGTATCTCCTACAACTACAACAACCATTGTTCCTGACAATTCTTCGGCTTCATCAACAAGTACTTCATCTATCATCTCAACTGATCAACCATCAACAAATTTGCCTTCTACAACTTCAGCATCACTCCAATTTGAATCTCCTACAACAACAACATCCATCCTTCCAACAATGTCTCCTACAACTCCAGCAACAAACTCTGAAGATGTCTCAACTGTCACAATATTTTATGATCCTGAAAACAACTCCGCCTACAACTCAGAAAGTGCTTCTCCCATCAGAGCACCAGTTACAATTTATTATGATCCGCAAACTATCACAGTACCTTCTGCAGCCGCCATCAGTCCAGTCACTGTCACAGTGCCTGGACCAGTACCTTATGAAAGCAATAGGGCCATCCCTTGGCACTACGGCTCTGACGTGTACTGCGAAGGAAAGAAGATCACTCTAGAACCATCAACACCTGCACCACAAATAGACAATGTGGGAGGAGGCGGAGGCTTCACTCGAAGCGGACGTCTCTTTGCCCCACAGTTTCAAAGACCCTCTGCCGAAGCAGAAGCTGCTGCCAAGGCAAAAGGAAAGAGCCCGGTGCAGGAAGATCAAGCTGTTAAGGAAGCTTTGAAAACACCATTCGATCAAGAAGTTGATGAGTTCATGAGAATCATCAAAAAGAGTGATTACAAAATAGTGGATCAGCTTCACCAGACGCCATCCAAGATCTCTATCCTATCACTGCTTATGTGCTCTGAAGCCCATCAGAATGCATTACTCAAAGTCTTGCACGCAGCTTACGTGCCTGAAGAGATCACTGTCAATCAATTGGAAACCGTGGTTGGAAATGTTACTGCTAGCAATGGGCTAGGATTCACCAATACTGACTTGACAACGGAAGGCCGCAACCACAACAAGGCCCTGCACATCACTATGGAATGTAAAAGTGCCGTCCTTTCCCATGTGCTGGTAGACACGGGGTCATCCCTCAATGTCTTACCTAAAAAGGCCCTGGTGAAGCTAGAATATGACGGATTGGCGTTGAGACCCAGCAACCTGGTGGTGAGAGCCTTTGATGGTTCGAAGAGATCGGTTCTGGGAGAAATTGAATTGCCCATAACGATTGGCCCGCAGACCTTCAAAACGACCTTCTATGTGATGGATATACAGCCTGCCTACAGCTGTCTATTGGGTAGGCCATGGATTCACGCCGCTGGCGCCGTGACCTCTACCCTTCACCAGAAGTTAAAATATGAGTGGGAGGGTCAAATCGTTACAATCTGTGGAGAGGAGGATATTTTTGTCAGCCACCTGGCTACCTATAAGTATATTGAGATGGATGGGGAGATCCATGAAACAATGAGCCAAGGTTTCGAGGCCTTGAACATCAATGAAACATCTGCTGTGCCTGGTACTTCAATATCATCATACCAACAAGCCCGGAAGGTTGTTGAGGGAGGAAACGCCCAAGGCTGGGGCAAACTGTTATCGGTGGAGAAGAAAGAGGACAAATTTGGGTTGGGTTACAAACCAAATCAACAAGATCAAGCAGCGGCTGCGAAAGAGCCCAACTTTGTGAGTGGGGGGATGCTCACCCCTGATGCTGTCAATTGTCTGGAAGACGAGCTGGAAGAAGAACGCAACCTGGAAAGCTGGATTCGTCCAAAGATCCCGGGGAGCAATATCTCAAACTGGTCTTCCCAGGAAATTATAAGAGTTACTCATGCAGAGTAATTATTATTTCCTGTATTTTATAGCATGCATCAAAGTCTTGCATCTTGCCCAAGATGACAAGACTCATTTTGTAATCGGGCCATCTGTACTTTTTGTGCAAACAAGATTAATCAATGAAATATCAGACATCTTTTTGCAAATGAGTCTTTTTCTTTTCCGCTCACTGTTTTTCCATTTCTCTTTTTGTACAAAAAATAAATAGCGATGTTTTCAAAATGATAACTTTATTTCACTTTTCTAAACAAGATTAAAATCAATCACTAAAATGAACAAACTGAACCCTTGCAGAGAGTGCCTTCCAGACAGCACCGACAACAGCACGGCTATGACTTCGTATGACTTTGACAATCCGATCAATCAAGCTGATGAAGGGGTTGAAGAAGAATATGAGCTTCCTGAAGAGCTAGCCAGGTTGTTGAGACAAGAGGAAAAGGTTATTACTCCTCACCAGGAGGAGGTTGAAGTGATTAATCTTGGTACAGATGAAGACGTGAAAGAGGTTAAAATCGGGGCCTGCCTGCAAGACTCAGTGAAGAGACAACTGATTGATCTGCTTCAAGAATATGTGGACGTGTTTGCTTGGTCTTATCAAGATATGCCAGGGTTGGACACCGAAATTGTTGTGCACAAGCTGCCTTTGAGAGAAGAATGCCCGCCAGTTAAACAGAAGTTGCGCCGTACTCGCCCAGACATGGCAATGAAAATCAAGGAAGAGGTACAAAAGCAATGGGACGCCGGGTTCCTTGCCGTGACTAGCTATCCGCCGTGGGTTGCTAACATAGTACCTGTGCCTAAGAAAGACGGCAAAGTAAGAATGTGTGTTGACTACCGGGATCTGAACAGAGCCAGCCCAAAAGATGATTTTCCTTTACCTCACATTGATGTATTGGTGGATAATACGGCTCAGTTCTCGGTATTCTCCTTCATGGATGGATTTTCAGGATACAATCAGATTAAAATGTCACCTGAAGACATGGAGAAGACAACGTTCATCACACCCTGGGGCACGTTCTGCTACAAGGTAATGCCATTTGGGCTCAAGAATGCCGGTGCAACATATCAACGGGCTATGGTAACATTATTCCACGATATGATTCATAAAGAGATAGAGTGTTATGTGGATGACATGATTGCCAAGTCCCTTACTGAAGAAGATCACCTGGTAAATCTAATGAAGTTATTCAAGCGTCTGAGGAAGTACCAACTAAAGTTGAACCCCAACAAGTGCACATTCGGGGTGCGATCTGGTAAGCTGCTGGGTTTTATTGTGAGCGAGAAAGGGATTGAAGTTGACCCTGATAAAGTCAAAGCCATTCAAGAAATGCCTGCACCGAAGTCAGAAAAAGAAGTTCGAGGGTTCTTAGGTCGATTGAACTACATCTCAAGGTTCATATCTCACCTTACAGCAACCTGTGAACCCTTGTTCAAACTGTTAAGAAAGGAACAGACGGTCAGGTGGAACGAAGACTGCCAGAAGGCTTTTGACAAGATCAAGGAATACTTACAAGAGCCTCCAATCCTTATGCCTCCAGTTGAAGGAAGACCTCTGATAATGTACTTGACAGTATTAGAAGAGTCGATGGGGTGTGTGTTGGGCCAGCATGACGAGTCTGGTCGAAAAGAGTATGCAATATACTACCTAAGCAAAAAGTTTACCGACTGTGAACAGCGTTATTCACTGCTCGAGAAAACTTGCTGTGCTTTAGCGTGGGCTGCTCGCCGACTGAGACAGTATATGTTGACCCACACTACTTTGTTGATCTCAAAAATGGACCCAGTCAAGTACATTTTCGAGAAGCCAGCTCTTACCGGACGGGTTGCAAGATGGCAGATGATTCTCACAGAATACGACATTCAATACACATCTCGGAAAGCCGTCAAGGGCAGTGTATTGTCTGAATATCTTGCTGAGCAACCTATTGATGATTACCAGCCTATGAAATTTGACTTCCCTGATGAAGACATCATGTTCATAAAATCAAAAGATCATGAAGAGCCTGTTCACACCGAAGGGCCCGACCCAGGAGAAGAATGGACCATGATGTTTGATGGGGCTGTTAATATGAATGGTCGTGGTGTTGGTGCAGTACTCATTACACCTAAAGGAGTTCACATGCCTTTCTCGGCAAAACTCACTTTCAACTGCACTAACAACGAGGCTGAATACGAAGCTTGCATTATGGGTCTTGAGGAAGCCATTGACCTCAGGATCAAAACATTGACTGTATTCGGAGATTCAGCTCTGGTAGTTAATCAAACCAACGGAAAATGGTACACCCACCAGGATCATCTGATACCTTACAGGGATTATACAAGGAGGTTATTGACCTTCTTCACAACGGTCAAGCTTGAGTATATCCCTCGGGACGAGAATCAGTTCGCAGATGCTCTGGCTACCATTTCATCAATGATCAAAGTTCAAGCTGCCAACTTTGTGCCTCAGATTTCAGTATCCAGACTTGATAGACCAGCATATGTATTTGTAGCAGATGTTGTTAAAGATGATAAGCCTTGGTTCCATGACATTAAATGCTTCTTGGAGGATCAAACATACCCACCTGGGGCATCTTCCAATGATAAGAAGACTTTGAGAAGGCTTGCTGGTAGTTTCTTTCTGAACACTGATGGGTCTTTATACAAAAGGAACTTTGATATGGTACTCCTCAGATGTGTTGATAAGACAGAAGCAGACTTGTTGATGCATGAAGTGCACGAAGGATCCTTTGGTACCCATGCTGGAGGGCGTGCCATGGCTAAAAAACTGTTAAGATCAGGTTATTACTGGATCACAATGGATGCAGACTGTTGTGCTTACGCCAGAAAATGTCACAAATGCCAGATCTACGCAGATAAGGTGCATGTGCCTCCCAATCCTTTGAACATCATGTCTTCACCATGGCCCTTTGCCATGTGGGGCATTGATATGATTGGCAAGATTGAGCCAACTGCTTCGAACGGCCACAGATTCATCCTGGTTGCCATTGATTATTTCACCAAGTGGGTCGAAGCAGCTTCCTATGCCAATGTTACAAGACAAGTGGTAGCCAGATTTCTGAAGAGAGATATCATCTGTCGATACGGAGTTCCCGAGCGAATCATTACTGATAATGGTTCCAATCTAAACAATAAAATGATGGCAGAGCTATGCCGGGACTTCAAGATTCAACATCACAATTCTTCTCCTTACAGGCCAAAGATGAACGGCGCTGTTGAGGCAGCAAATAAGAATATCAAGAAGATTGTGCAGAAGATGGTAGTTACTTACAAAGACTGGCATGAAATGCTACCGTTTGCCTTGCATGGGTACCGCACGTCAATCAGGACATCCACTGGGGCAACACCGTATCAACTTGTGTATGGTATGGAGGCAGTCCTACCAGTTGAAGTTGAATTACCCTCCCTACGGGTGTTGATGGATGTTAAGCTGAACGAAGCAGAGTGGGTTCGGTCCCGATACGAACAACTGAGCCTGATTGAAGAGAAGAGATTGGCTGCAATTTGTCATGGGCAGCTGTATCAGAAAAGAATGAAGAAAGCCTTTGATCAGAAAGTCAGGCACCGAGAGTACCAAGTAGGAGATCTTGTGCTGAAAAGAATCCTCCCTCCTCATACAGACCACAGGGGCAAATGGACTCCGAACTATGAAGGACCATTCGTGGTAAAGAAAGTTTTCTCTGGTGGAGCACTGATGCTCAGCACCATGGATGGTGAAGACTTCCCGTCCCCTGTGAATTCAGATGCAATTAAAAAATACTTCGCATAAAACGACCCGCTGGACATAAAAACAGAATGTAAGTCCAGGCAAAAATAGGGCATCCCAGCGAGTCAAAAACAGAATAAAAGACTCGGGCAAAAGTAAGGGAAAATAAATAAAAAAAATGTGTACACCCGCTGAGTTGAAAAGCCGCATTGGACAACTCAGGCAAAAATGGGTATCCCGATGGATTGAAAACCCGAAAGGGCGATCCATGCAAAATAAGGGAATAAGCGAACAACTGCATTCTGAATTCGTCTGTATCGCCTACAACCTGTTAAGCTTCGAAAGGATCAAGCTTCAATCAGAATCAGCCTTCTTCAGAAAGCAAGACGAGAAGAACGTCAAAAGTCATACGAGTCATAGCAGAAGAGGAAGCTCCTTAAAGCGTCGTCAACATCGCCAGCACTTTGTTCCTCAATTTGTAACAGTCTCTTCATTTTAGGAGATTTGTTTCTTTGACTGTATCTTGCCAATTCAGGGCACATGAATTAATAAAATCGGATTTTCCAGTCATGTCTCGTCTTATACATTTTTATTTGCAAAGGATGTCTGATGTCTCTAAAAACTGATTGCATAAGTACAGATATTTTTCTTCAAAAACACATGCTTACAGGGAATATACTTACTCTCGAAAGTGCTTGACTCCTATGGCGGAATCCAGTAAAGGATACCTCGGGATCATTTGTGCGTTTCCCTATCTTTGCAGGGGTGCAGGTATCCAGAACGCAACTTGGGGCGTGCAAGTTACATCTCAGCAAGCTGGCCAATCAACACTCACTCTTGGCACCAGAGGTGTTTTCTCCCCAGCTGAGTTGCCAACAACTTTCCCCAGCCAGTTGCCACTTGTCAATTTCCCCAGCTGTAGTGTCAATCATTCTTCCTCAGCAGAATGCAGAAGTCAGGGAACCATCTCCCCACAGAATCCTCGGCCTCTTTTCAGAAGAACAACGCATGAAGGAGTCACAACAGAGTACAGAAGGCTTCTACAAACCCCAGTTGGGTCCTGTATTACAAGGATATGTCAATCGGTGACCTATATCCCCGAGCAAATATCATATCATCAGATCTGCCAATGATCTCATCCCCAGCTGGGATGTCCACTTCAAATAGATCGACCAGTGATCTTCGCGGCATTGGGATCCGAATCCCGGTTTGGTATCTTTGCATAACCATGGCATTCGCATCATATCCACCCACAAAGCGTAGCATTCCATCTAATACGGAGCATTACGGCAAAAATCAAACACATAGCATAATCATAAGCCATGTTGTGAATCGGACTCTTGTGAATAATAACCATTCATCAATACACAGAAACGGTCCCCACCAGAGTCCCAGCAAAAGCAGTTGCCTCACAATTCACAAACACCAGTTGACACCCGTCCGTGTCATCACTCCCCAGTAAAGTCGCCTGAATATCCTTTACAAACAAGATCACCCGTATTACAGATACGTCCTGACACCCGTCCGTGTCATACCCCAGTAGAAAGCCAAATACATCCTCTTAGCACTCACCTTACTTGTATATACAATTCCTTGACACCCGTCCGTGTCATATCCCCAGCGCAGTCGCTTACACTTTTACAGCCCATATACTTGTTGATATCATACTTTTCTCCTTTTGACACTCGTCCGTGTCACCCTCCCCAGCAGATAAACACTCATCCATACAAAACTCATACTCACTACTCATGTTACACTTATACAGATACTCGTCCGTATCTCGTATATGCCATTTATATCCCCACAGATTCAACATTGGTCCTTGTTCTTTGTTAACCAGTTGGTACTCGTCCGTACCATCATCTCAGAATATGCATCAAATGTTTGTTTCTACATGATACTCGTCCGTATCATAGTCTTAAGGATGCTCGTCCGTATCTTTAATCCATACACCGTGTCAAACACTTTTGTCTTCTTGGATATAGATACTCGTCTGTGTCTACTATTCCCCAGGAGTCCCCTCAGATTCAACACTCGTCCGTGTTCTTTGTTAACCCGTTGATACCCGTCCGTATCATCATCTCTGAACATGTGTCAGTTTGTTTCTACCCGATACTCGTCCGTATCGTAGTCTTAAGGATGCTCGTCCGCATCTTTAATCTATACACAACACCTAAACACTTATGCTTTCTTCTCTTGGTTGTAAACACTTGTCCGTGTTTACTATTCCCCAGTAGATCGCCAAGTAAGCAAATCTTCCTTTTTTATCTGACACTCGTCCTGTGTTATGGTAAACCCTGAGAGCAGCCGTACCCTGCTAGGTGGTCGTCCTCCACCTCTTGATGGTCGTCCTCCATCATGCTCATCCGATGGCCGTCCCCATCGTTGATTTTTAGCAGCCGTCCCCTGCTAGGTGGTCGTCCTCCACCCCTTGATGATCGTCCTTCATCATTTTATCCAATGGCCGTCCCCATTGTTGATTTTTGGTTATCTGGCACTCGTCCTGTGTCATGAGAAACCTCGAGAGCAGCCGTCCCCTGCTAGGTGGTCGTCCTCCACCTCTTGATGGTCGTCCTCCATCATGCTCGTCCGATGGCCGTCCCCATCGTTGACCTTTTATCCGATGGCCGTCCCCATCGTTGATATTTTTTTGGCAGCCGTACCCTGCCAGGTGGTCGTCCTCCACCTTAGATGACCGTCCCTCATCTTATACCCGACAGAGCAGCCGTCCCCTGCTAGGTGATCGTCCTTCACCTTTGATGACCGTACCTCATCATTTGTTTATTTCTTTTATTCTTTAACCCTATGGCCGTCCCCGTCGTGGTCCCTTTTCTTTTTAGCCCGATGGCCGTCCCCATCGTTGGTTGCTTTACTTTATGAACTTGATGGCCGTCCCCGTCATGTTTCATTTGATCTCCAGAGAATTTTACAGCTTTACTTGATGGTCGTCCCCATCATAATATCTTATTTTTCCCAGCTAGTCGGCCGTCCCCGTCTTGGCTTTACCTTTTATCCCCAGCATGTCAGCCGTCCCCGTCATTGCTATTTACCCAGCAGTCGTCCTCTGCTCGACGGTCGTCCTCCGCCGCCCACACTTTACAATATACTTTATTTCCCTTTTACAATCTATATCCCTTTTCTTCTTCATTCTGTGAGTGCAAATTTTGGACCGTCTTTGGTATTCAACCACAAGTTATCTTGTTTGCCTGTTAAGCCGTCGCTTACATCCTACACAGCTAACTCATGTTTGAATAGGGGCAGCTGTAAACTCCCCAAATTTGCCCTCACCCATTCACACCATGGCTTGTGATCATTCCATATGCATAAACACAATCATACCATCTCATACCACAATTTTGAGTCCTTGCATTGGTTCTAAGTCATCTGCACCTAGGGTTTGTGATCTGAGCAATCTAGAGCCTCCTGAGTCACTCCAAAGGCCACCAATCACTTCAAAGGGATCCATGTGTGTTCAAGTATCATATCACATCCTCTCAAAGTCAAAAATGCAAAAGAATCACAAGAACTGGGATTGGTATGGATGCAGAGCCAAGTTTGACTGCACAGTTGACCTAAAATTAGGGTTTTGGTTTCAGAGGCCATAACTCCAAATTTTTTGGTCATTCTTGTTTCCATTGGTCTCTATATGTTATAGGGAGTATGCATATCAATTTTCATGAAGAAATTCCATGGGGAGGTCATCTGATCAAGAGTTGACTTTTCAGACAAGTCAGTGCAAAATCAGGGCATCTGAGGCCCCCAATGACCCAACCAAGGGGTGATCTTCATCATTTTGAGTGTATATGATCTTTATTTGATCATGGAAGAAGGTTGAAGTTCACAAAATTCAAGAATTTGAAGTTTTGCAAAGTTGACTTTTTTGGGCATAGTTGACTTTTCAAGAATATGTCATTTTAGGTCATTTTTCAAGCCTTAATTTTTGATCCAAAAAAGCTTCAAATGGAAAAACTTTGGTCATGAAAGTTGTAGAATACATCTTTCCCTTTTCAAAAAGTACAAGAACATGACCTAATTCATTTTGGATCAAAAGTTATGGTGTGACAAAGTTGGCAAAAATCACTAATTTTCAAGTTATGCACTAAAAGGAAAATTTGCAAAATCATGAACCAAGGCAAATTGCAACTTCTAATTGCCATCAAACCATTACACAAGCATCATGCAACTCTTAAAAATCAGATTTGAACCAAGTTTCTCATGGTTTATGGCTTGTTGGACAAGGAAATCACATGTGAACCAAAGTTGAAACAACTTGCAAAACTCATGATAACACCTCACCAACTTGCTGCATTGGTTGCTGAACCTTCCAAGCATCACATACACACCATGCTGCGCCAGCCCTAGCCATTGTACCAAGCTAGAACTCAAGCCATACCTCTCTTACAACAAAGTGGACTTTTTGCAAAAGTAAACATCCCAATCACAGCAGGCCAAGTCACATCCTCTGGCCACTTGGAATTGTTTATACTATCCATTTGCAAGCCAAAACATCAAGGAAGCCAGCCTGAAAAACTCACCACAACACACATACACAAACTCACCCTAATCTGCATTTTCCTTCGAATCTGGTTCCACAAGCTACAAACATTCAAGCAAGTCTCACCATCATCCTCACCTTGTCTCACTGAACCTAAAACAACAAAGAAACAAGACAGAAGCACACTAGAACACAACATTCATAAAAACACTCCAACCTGCATTTCCATTCGAATCACCTTCCCCAGCCACAAAACATCCAAACTCTTTTCACCAACAAATCAAGCACATCAAAAGGAATCAAAACCACCCTTCACATTGATCTGAAACAGCCTATACACAGAGCTCATTTTCTGCTATATCAGATTGGAACCTCTCAAAATAGCTTGCTTAAGCTCATTCCAAGCCTGCCATTAGCACCAGGAGGATCAATGGAGTAAGTTGGCACCAAGAAGTAGTCCAGAAAGCCCAGAAATAGAAGCTTCCATCTCAGGTATGACCATAGAAACTTTTCTCTCAGAGCTTGATTTTTAAGTTACAAACTGATTATTCATGTCTTGCTGGTCATGAGGATGTTCTCAGAATCAAAAATGAGCAAGAAATGAGCTTGTACTGATGCTCTGAAATTTCACCCGTGGATTTTGTTTTCTTCGATTTGCATGATTCTTGGGGTTTAAATGATGTTTGAGGGTGGATTCGTGTCCTAGGATGTTAGAGGATCCTTTAGATGTGTTTAATTTGTTGAGTGGTTGCCTGAATCATGTTTTAGGGTTTTGGGGTCGCCGGGGAAGATGACCGGAGCTTCTCTCCGGTCACCTGAATGTTGTTAGCCCTAATCTCAGGTCATTAAGTGCGTTTGAATATTGAGCGTTGGATTGGTTGACCCTGTGGACTTCCCGCGTGGATGGATGGCCCAGATTCACTTGTTTGTGCCCTAATCACTTTAGTTAGGTTAATTAATCATAATTAAGTGAATTAACTCAGATGCAATCCTGGCCACTAGATCTGGCGCGTGGTCAACACTTTTAAACCCAGAGCTCATCTCAGCCTTCCATTCGTTTGACTTTCTCTTATTTCAACTTATTTTCATTTCTTTTTCATTTTATTTGCATAATTTATTTAAAATAGTAAAAATTGTCTAAAAATTATGAAACTTTTTCTCAAAACTTTCATTAATTTTTATGACACAAAAATATTTTTATTTTCATTTTTAGCATTAAAAAAGTATTTTTAAATATTTAAAAGATTATTTTTAATTGATTAATGAAAATTAATTTATTAAAAATGTTTTTAGGTATTTAAAAATCACCAAAAAATTCATGAAATGTTCTAAGACATTTAGAAACATTGTCCAACCTTCAAACCAAATTTATTTTTTGATCTTGATGCATTTTGAGAATTTTCCATTGATTTAAAATCATTTTTATGCATTAATTTGATCCAAAATTCCAAAAATCATTTCTGCCTATCCATGAAGAGTTGGACATTGATTCTTTTTGCATTGCATTGTGTTTAGCATGTAGTTTGTGAGATTAAATGGTCATGATTTGATCTTTCATTTTCAATTTGTTTGTTAATTTTCTTGTTTAGGAACCCTAAAACCCTAAAAAACTTAGAAAAATCATAACTTGAATTTGGTTAAGAGTTGAGACCTCTCCTTTGGGCATTGGTTTAGTATGGGATTAGGAGTCCTTTGTGTGGCATTTTTAATTTTTTTTATCTTAGGGTTTGCTTCTGATTTTGATTTTTGTTTGATGTATTGTTCATAAACCCTAATTTGGGGCTTTCATATGTATCCATCTTGCATTCTCTTGCATAACATGACTTGCCATGACATTTCAAGCATCCATTTGATTCATTTGACATCATAAGACATATTGAAAGCATGTTTAATCATTGCATCATGTATTTGCCATGTTGTATGTCATGTGCACTTCATAACTTTTCATATATGTTCATGGTTCATAACTTGTTTCATTTGCATCCTTGAGCTTGTATGAACATTTCCATGTGCTGCCTCATGTTTGTAGCATCTCATAGCATCATTAGCATCATGTATGTGCTTCTGGTTTTGTTTCTCATCATGTCATCTCATCCCATTTTGCATTGCATTGCATTTCTTTTCTAACATTTCAGGTGGTAAGTGAATTTGAGAAGTGAATTTGCCTTCACTTCTCATAACTTTTCTTTTCATCTCTCTTGCATCCATGCTGCATTTCTATTTGTGTTTGAGTTTGAGCTTGCTCATTCTTCTTCTTCCCACTTTCTTTCTTCAAGTGACTTGACTTCTTGAATGAAGCAAGTCACTTTGCTTCTCTTGATCCTTTCATCTGCTTCCTGGTGGTTCCATTGAAGATTTCTCTTGTTAACCTCACAAACCTTAGGAACAACCAAGCATGACAATGATTAGGGTTTTGATTAGTCTCCCCTCTTAGTTTTACCTTTGTGTCTCTTTTGAGTCATCTCTTCTCACCTCATAATCAGGGACTAAACCCTAAAGGCTTTAGGACTTTGTGATTAAGCTTATGCCTGCATCCTTCTATTAGGATGGAGTGTATAACTTTAATCCTAAGTGTTAAACCCTTAATGTGTTTAAATCCTTTAATCAATCCACTTAATAATCATCAAGACATCACACTTGTAACTTGGGCCTTGCATTAGGGTTCTAATTCTTCCTTAATTGGTTAAGAAGGACTAACCCTAGTGTTAATGGACAAGTCCCCCTCAAGTTGTCTTACAAATCATAAAATCCACTTCATCATCATACCATTAAATAAAATCCACTTAACCAAAGGCTTGTTTTTTCATGAGTTTAATCCCTAATCATGGATTAAGTTGAGGAGTTTTCCTCAGCTTAAACATTCTCATCTATTATCCTTCTATTAGGATGGTGTAATGAGTCTGTTTAATCCCTGATTATGGCTTAACCTCATTACTCAACACTAAACAAGAACACCAAAAACATCTAAATAATCACAAGTAGGTTAATGATCTTAATCCTACACCAAAGGTGATTAAGTGTGAGAATCTGACTTCACACTTAAGGTAATTCTCATTACCCCTAATCAGAGGGAAGATGTGATGAGTTTACTAAATCCATTGGTTTAGGCTTAAGCTCATTAACTTATGACAAACTTTCAAAAGAAATAAAAGACTGAAGACTCAAAAACAAACAATAACCGTCTCCTCCGGGATTCTTTTCTCATCACACTCACTCATAAACGAGAACTCGCTTCTTCCGTCTAATGCAAGACAGTTTGCATCTGTGCCAGACAGATCATACACTTGAGCATAAGCAAGTAAGCAGTTCACAAGTCAATCCTTTCAGTCTCTTTGGGTCGAACTACGGTGTTCTGACTTCCTCATTGCACGAGAGGATACGTAGGCATAACTTAACAGTTATCGAACAAAAGTCTCTGTATATTCCCCCTCCTTCTAGTATCATTCTTTTAGCCTCATAATCTTGAGCATACTCTCATCCTTGCACTGACACTGTACATTTATACACTTCACTTCTTTTACACTGACACCTGTACATCCTTTTTTCCAGCTCTTTATACACAAATTGCACTGACACTACCCCTTTAAAACACAAATCTTTTAAGCGTGGATCCCGTCGAGTACGACGGACAATCTGGGTGCTAATACCTTCCCAGGTTGTAACCAACCCCCTTTCTCAGTCTCTCTGGTTCGCAACCGTCTTATCCATGTCTTTCTAGGCCTATGCAGCATTGCCTTTCCTCCGGGATAAAAATGCCTAGCTGGCGACTCTATTCATCTCCAGTGAGTTCACGGCTGTGTGTTCTCATTGTTCTTCTCGCCGACCGTTCGCGCTTGTACCGGGATGCAAATCTTTGGGAGCGACACCTGTGTGTATGTGGCATGAGAGTGGCTAAAGTTGGTGTGATTCATGTGGTCCATCCTTCAAAATTCCCATGTGCCCACTATTTTTTAAGAGAAAATCTTCTCTCTTTTTTTTGTTACCTCTGTGACATAAAAACAAATGAGTTTTCTAATACCAAATGGAAAGTGGCTTTCATAAAAAAAGGTTTTGATTATTAATTGAAAATATGGAGACAAAAAAAATGGGATTAGAAGAATGAATTATAATGAGTATTAAAAATGGAAAAAGATAAATGCAAATAATAAAAGAATTTTTTGGATAGGAATATTGAATAAAAATGAAGTTTAAAAATAATAAAAAAATGGATAATGGGCATTTGAATACGAGAATAGAAAAAATTGGTGATAGAATAATAAAGAACTGGGAATTAGCACTGACTGGATATGAGAATGAATTCAAAAATTGGGAGAAGTCATAATATGGTCAAATGGTTGAGAAATTGATTTAAATGGACAATTCGACAAGAGGTTTAGAAATGAGTATGGAACTTGATATTTTTGTGAATCGGGCCAAATGCCACCAATCACGCATATAGTCACGAAATCTCCATCACTCAGTGCATTCACCTCAACCATCTTGCATCGCTTCCACAAAGACCATTTAATCGGCCAGAAAACCACTACCACTGCACAATTCACAAGTAAAACAATGATTGTCTGAATAAATCATTCTCTGAGCATCTGACCAGAATTACTTCGAATTAATTTGAATTGTTTCTCAGGAGAATAAATCCACAGACGCACATAGTTGAACTTATAATCATGGTAAGCCTGAATATCCGAATCCACAACCATCACATGAACCACTGCTTGAAAAATCAAGTACTTTCGCACACAACACAATTCAACGCCGAATTCGCACTGTTTGAGAAATAACCCCTGAAACATGAAGACTCAACAGCTGAACTAATTTCCTGACAATTTGAACAAGAATAGGTCAAGCGTCCGTTTGACTCAGATTGCCGCACTGAAATCACTGCCAGTTTATGCTATGCTTCCACAATGAATGTTATGCTTCATTTTTCTATGCTAATGATGCTACGTAAAAATATGAAAATGATATGAATATGATGAACATGATGCGATATGATGCTTAAGAATAAGAGGGAAAATTTGGGGTGTTACAGCTGCCCCTATTCAATCACCAGTTAATCTGAAAAGGACGATAGTACGGGCTATCGACCATTCAAGATAAACTGTGGTTGAATACCAAGAAGACCAGAAATTTGCACTCTGACGAAGAATGCAACACCGGGAAATAAACCCGACCAAATGACGCTTTGATGACTGAATGGGAGAAGAAGCAAACGAGCTTCGTCCAAGTTGAAACTGATATCCGGAATGAGAGCATACTGACAGACGTGTCTTCAAACAATCCTGTGACGCCAGGAGCTGGACAGACGAGTCCTTAAACACTTCAAGTATATAAACTGAGATAGACGAGTCTTCAAACAACCCTGTGACGCCAGGAGCTGGACATACGAGTCCCCAAAACAATGCATATAGCATGAGACAGACGAGTCTCCTTCGGATTTACCTGTTACGCCAGGACCGGTAATGCACTTAAGTCTGTGGGATAGACATGCAATCAAGGTAGACGAACCTTCTTCATATATTATCCGCGGATATATGGTATAAGACAGACGAGTCTTCTGAGCAAACCTGTTACGCCAGGTGCAGCAACAACAATAATTGATGCCTGAGACAGACGAGCCTCCTTCGGATTTACCTGTTTACTCCAGGACCGGTAACCATTTTGACATTTAATTCCCACTGTCAGGATTCGAAACCTCTTCAATACAGACGAGTATTGGATGATCATCAAGATAACCCAGACGAGTGCCATAAGTCAATGATACAGACGAGTATCAGACGATGATCTGAGAAACACAGACGAGCGTTTCAGGCGATGATACAGACGAGTATCAGCAACTGGTATAGACGAATACCAGAAATTCAAACACAGACGAGCATTTGAAGTAGCCACAGAAATATCAGGGTAAACAACAAATCTTCACATTCAGATGTAAGCTAGCACAGACGAGTGCTGAGGATGATACAGACGAGTATCCAAGCAAAGCAGACGAGCTTCAGAACACAAACGACTTCTGGGGGATAAAAGCAGACGAGCTTTAAACAAACACAGACGAGTGTTGGACAGTTGCAGACGAGCAACAACAGAGAATACATATCAAGGCACAGACGAGTGCAGCGAAGGATCCAATACCAAACACAGACGAGTGCTGGGAGGTTGCAGACGAGCAACAACAAATATCATGTCGGAACACGGACGAGTGTTGAGGAATGGCGGACAAACAACTATAATAACCAAACACAGACGAGTGCTGGAAATTGCAGACGAACAATAATAGAGGTATCGTAACACAGACGAATGTTGGGAATCAACAGCAAAATAATACATCTCAAAGCACAAACGAGTGCTGGAATTTGCAGACGAGCAGTCAACAACTGATACAATCAAACACAGATGAGTGTTTGAAATTGCAGACAAGCTAAATCGAAGTAATCAAGAACCACCGCTGGGGAAAGCAAACGAGCAATACCACAGAGCTAACACAGACAAGTGTTGAAAGATGCAGACGAGCAACAATAAAGCAGTAATATGTCCTTGCTGGGGAAAACCTGCTTAGGGATAACACAAACGAGTTTTGAAGATTGCAAACGAGCAACAAACGAATGCCTGATCGGCAACAAGAGATACAACTCTGCAGGGGAAGACAAGTCAAGAGGTCTGGATACCCACTCTGACTGAGGTGATGAATACCTGGCTATATCATCAAATACCCAAAAATATGGCAACTTGGCTGAGAAATATTTCACGGACGGAGGTGAAAATCAAATATGAACTCTGTGAGGGCAGGATCATCTTCAGCCCTGGCTGGGGAGAGAATGGACTGACACTTCACTGGTGATGACATGCTCTCAGGTACCTGCGAGGCATACTCCGCTGGGGAAGAATGGACTGCTACTTTACTGGGGAAGAAAGCTTGCTTGGGCTGCCGCCAAGGCTTGGTTGGAGAAAAAATCTTTGCCGGAGATGCCAGGCTTCAGATACCTGCTGGGAGAAGAAATCTCTGCTCGGGTAGATACTCTACTGGGGAAGAGTAAATTGCTTGCGAGAATGTGACGCCATCCTGCAACCTGCAACAACAGAAAACACACGTGTGTCCCGGGGATTTGCATGGAATGATCAGTTCATTCATCGTCACCCGACACTCAAAGAGGGTTACAGTTTCCCTGCATGTCAGTTTTCTTTTCAAAATTATTTCCATGTTTAGATGCAATGCTATTTTTGCCAAAAATTCAGGACATTTTGCAAACAAAAATAAACACACACAGCTTTTTGACTGAATATTATTTTTATTGAATGCCTCTGAATAGGCAAAGATTTACATCAGGAAGCAACCACCTGGAAAGAGGTAGCCACTATAAAAATTGAGAAAAGAAACTATCCTAATGGCAATGTATACGGCATTCCAAGGAGTTCCATTTCTGCTATGACCTGCATGTCTTCAAGATTCTCCATTCTGCTTTGGCTTTCTGAGAGGACGAGGGGACTATTTCCTATCCTTCTGACATTGTCAAGCTGTACGAAACGATGACGTGGTTCAGATAACTTGGATCACAGTTGTTCGCTTATTCCCTTATTTTGCGTGGATCGCCCTCTCGGGTTTTCAATCCACCGGGATACCCTTTTTTGCCTGAGCTGTCCAATGTGGCTTTTCAACTCAGCGGGTGTACATTTTTTTATATTTATTTCCCTAATTTTTGCCCGAGCTTTTTATTCTGTTTTTAGCTCGCCGGGATGCCCTTTTCTTGCCTGGACTTACATTCTGTTTTTGTGTCCAGCGGGTCTCTTTATGCGAAGTATTTTTTAACTACGTCCGAGTTAACAGGGGATGGGAAGTCATCTCCATCCATAGTGGTAAGCATCAGCGCTCCTCCTGAGAAGACTTTCTTCACTATGAATGGTCCTTCGTAGTTTGGGGTCCACTTGCCCCTGTTATCTGAACCTGGAGGAACGATTCTCTTCAACACAAGCTCTCCCACTCGATACTCTCGAGTACGTACTCGTTGGTCAAATGCACGCTTCATTCTCCTCTGATAAAGCTGACCATGACAGATAGCCGCTAATCTCTTTTCCTCAATTAGACATAGCTGATTGTAACGAGCACACACCCATTCAGCCTCATCTAGCTTGACATCCATCATCACGCGCAGTGAAGGAATCTCTACTTCAACAGGCAGGACTGCCTCCATGCCATACACTAGAGAGAAAGGAGTTGCCCCTGTTGACGTCCTGACTGACGTCCGGTACCCATGTAAAGCAAACGGTAACATCTCATGCCAATCCTTGTAGGTGACAACCATTTTCTGCACAATCTTCTTGATATTCTTGTTAGCTGCCTCTACCGCACCATTCATCTTTGGTCGGTAAGGAGAAGAATTGTGATGCTGTATTTTCAAGTCCCGACATAAGTCTGCCATCATCTTGTTGTTGAGATTAGAACCATTATCAGTAATGATCCTTTCGGGCACTCCATATCGGCATATGATATCTCTTTTCAGAAATCTTGCCACCACTTGACGAGTGACATTGGCATAAGACGCTGCTTCTACCCACTTGGTAAAGTAATCAATCGCGACCAGAATGAAGCGATGACCATTCGAAGCAGTTGGCTCGATTTTCCCGATCATGTCAATGCCCCACATAGAGAAAGGCCAAGGAGATGACATTACGTTGAGCGGGTTAGGTGGAACATGCACTTTATCTTCATATATTTGGCACTTATGGCACTTTCGAGCGAATGAACAACAGTCTGCATCCATTGTCATCCAGTAATACCCTGATCTCAGCAGTTTCTTTGCCATAGCATGCCCTCCTGCATGGGTACCAAAAGATCCTTCGTGGACTTCCTGCATCAACAGGCTTGCTTCGTGTCTATCCACGCATCTGAGCAAAACCATGTCGAAGTTCCTCTTGTACAAAACCCCGTCTGTGTTCAAGAAGAAACTAGCAGCGAGTCGTCTCAAGGTCTTTTTGTCCTTGGAAGATGCCCCTGTAGGATATTCTTGCTTTTCCAAGAATAACTTGATATCAAAATACCAAGGTTTCTCATCAGACACGGCGTCTACAGAGAAAGCATAAGCTGGAGAATCAAGCCTGGAGATGTCAATTCTGGGCACAAAATTCCAACACAGGACTTTAATCGACGAAGAGAGAGTGGCCAAAGCATCGGCAAATTGATTTTCGTCACGTGGTATGTATTTGAGCTCAACTGTCGTGAAGAATGTCAACAGTTTTCTAGCATAATCCCTGTACGGCACTAGATGCTCTTGATGCGTATACCACTTGCCGGTAATTTGGTTAATGACGAGGGCTGAATCTCCGAATATGTCGAGGTTCTTAATCCGAAGATCAATTGCCTCCTCTATTCCCATTATACACGCCTCGTATTCCGCTTCATTGTTGGTGCAGCCAAAAGTAATTCTGGCAGCGAAGGGTAAGTGGACACCTTCAGGAGTAATGAGTACGGCACCAACTCCACGACCATTGATATTGACGGCCCCATCAAACATCAACTTCCATTTGGATTCAGGGTCAGGCCCCTCCTCCGGAAGTGGTTCCTCATAATCGTTTGTTTTGAGGTACATGATGTCCTCATCAGGGAAATCAAATCTCATCAGCTGATAGTCATCCTCAAGAGGTTGCTGCGCAAGGTATTAAGCCAATACACTTCCTTTGATGGCTTTCTGAGAAGTGTACTGGATGTCGTATTCGGTTAAAATCATCTGCCATCTAGCAACCCTTCCGGTCAATGCTGGTTTCTCAAAGATGTACTTGACAGGATCCATCTTGGAAATGAGAAGTGTGGTATGAGTCAACATGTACTGCCTCAGTCGGCGAGCAGCCCATACCAAAGCGCAACAAGTTTTCTCGAGCAGTGAGTATCGGGATTCACAGTCGGTAAACTTTTTGCTAAGGTAATAAATGGCGTACTCTTTTCGACCAGACTCGTCATGTTGGCCGAGTACACACCCCATCGACCCTTCTAGCACGGTCAAGTACATGATTAACGGTCTTCCTTCCACTGGAGGCATCAGAATTGGAGGTTCCTGCAAATATTCCTTTATTTTGTCGAAAGCTCTTTGGCAATCATCGTTCCACCTGACCGTTTGCTCTTTTCTTAGCAACTTGAATATCGGTTCGCACGCGGCAGTTAGATGAGATATGAACCGAGAAATGTAGTTCAATCTACCTAAGAACCCACGCACTTCCTTTTCTGTCCTCGGTGCAGGCATATCTTGAATAGCTTTCACTTTAGCAGGATCTACCTCAATTCCTCTTTGACTTACAATGAAACCCAGCAATTTTCCGGAACGCACTCCGAAAGTGCACTTGTTCGGATTCAACCTCAGTTTGTACTTGATCAATCTATCAAATAGCTTCTTTAGGTTAACCAAATGCTCCTCTTCGTCTTTGGACTTTGCAATCATATCATCCACATAACATTCGATCTCCTTGTGGATCATGTCATGGAACAATGTGACCATCGCCCGTTGATAAGTTGCCTCGGCGTTCTTCAAACCGAAGGGCATGACCTTATAGCAGAATGTTCCCCACGGGGTAATGAACGTTGTCTTCTCCATGTCTTCCGACGCCATTTTTATCTGATTATAACCGGAGAATCCATCCATGAAGGAGAACACCGAGAATTGAGCAGTATTGTCGACCAACACGTCAATGTGTGGCAACGGAAAATCATCCTTTGGGCTTGCTCTGTTCAAATCCCGATAGTCAACGCACATCCGGACCTTGCCGTCCTTCTTAGGTACTGGTACGATGTTAGCTACCCAAGGTGGGTAACTAGTCACGGCAAGGAACCCAGCATCCCACTGTTTCTGTACCTCCTCTTTGATCTTCATCGCCATATCCGGGCGAGTTCTTCTCAATTTTTGCTTTATAGGAGGACAGTCTTCTCTCAGGGGTAGCTTATGCATCACGATGTCGGTATCTAAACCTGGCATATCTTGATATGACCAAGCAAAGATGTCCACATACTCTCTCAGCATACTGATCAGCTCTTTCTTGACGTCGGCCTGCAGATTGGCCCCTATCTTGATTTCTTTCTTTGCATCTTCACTGCCAATGTTGATGGTCTCAATCTCCTCTTGATGAGGCTGAATAACTCGTTCCTCTTGTTTCAACAATCTGACCAACTCTTCAGGGAGGTCACAGTCTTCCTCAACCCCTTCATCAGCTTGGTAGACTGGATTATCAAAGCCATGCATAGTCATAGCAGGAACGTTATCCGTGGAATCCGGATGATCAACACTGCACAAATGATGTGCTTATTCAGAATCTGCTTATTTTGAAAAAGAGACGCTAACACAAAACAAAAAGGAAAACACATTGCCATTTTTATATATTTTTTGTGAAAAAGTTTAAAAACAAAGACAGGGAACACAGTTTGTCTGAAAATGTCCTTTTATTCCATAGCAAAATAACGATGCGATACAAAACATGGTGGCCCAATACAATGGATCCAAGCATCTTGGGCAGAATGCTGGATTTGACAATGCAGTATGCTAATAAAAGGAAACAAAGCAATTACTTTGAGAGCCAGGTGACTTGAACAATGTCTTCAGCAGACCAATTTCCTAGCTCCTCGTCGGGTGCACACGGGCGGATCCAATTGTTGTCCCAATCTCTGTCACTATCTCCGTCTTGGCTTGCCGTACAAATTTGATCGCGGTCGAGCAACCCAGCACTTGTGAACGTGATAGCTTTACCACTCTGAGTAGACCCCCCAGGCTGATACCCTAAGCCTAATTTATCATCCTTCTTTTCAAGCTCCAACAGCTTGCCCCAGCCCTGAGCACTGCCTGATTGCACAACCTCTTTTGCTTCCTGGTAGGAATGAATGTACGTGCCCTCGTTGTTTTTCTTCACCGGAGTCAAGATACTGACATCTGCTTCAAAAGCTTGGCACAAAGTCTCGTGAATTTCTCCATCCATTTCTACATATTTAAACATCGACAGATGGCTGACGAATATATCTTCTTCCCCACAAACTGTGATGACCTGGCCGTCCACCACGTATTTAAGCTTCTGATGCAGGGTTGAAGTGACAGCTCCAGCTGCATGTATCCACGGTCTTCCCAACAAGCAACTATACGCAGGCTGGATGTCCATAACATAGAAGACACTCTTGAAGACTTGAGAGCCTATCTTGACAGGCAACTCAACCTCTCCGAAAACTGATCTTCTTGAACCATCGAAAGCTTTAACCACCAGATCACTCGGCGTCAGGATAATCCCATCAATATTAAGCTTCATCAACGCCTTCTTCGGAAGCACATTCAAGGAAGAGCCCGTGTCTACAAGAACATGAGACAACACAGCGCCCTTGCATTCCATCGTGATGTGCAGTGCTTTGTTGTGATTCCTTCCCTCCGAAGTGAGGTCTCTGTCCGTGAAGCCTAAGCCATGGCTAGCATTGACACTTCCAACAACAGCTTCGAGTTGGTTGACCGTGATCTCCTGAGGAACGTAGGCCATTTGAAGCACTTTCAGTAAGGCTTCTCGGTGCGCGGGAGAGCACATCAGTAGTGACAAGATAGAAATCTTTGAAGGTGTCTGGTTCAGTTGATCAACCACCTTGTAGTCACTCCTTTTGATGATCCTCATGAACTCCTCTACCTCCTTTTCAAACGTCCCCTGCCCAGCCACAGGAGTAGTTGACTCGTCATTCGCAGTCTGCTTTCCTTTGTCTTTGGACGAAGCCTCGGCCTCAGGATCTCTTCTCAACGCGGGGGGAGCGAATAAACGACCACTTCGGGTAAAAACCCCAACACCTCCTACATTCTCAATAGTCAGGTCAGCAACAGGCCTACTCTCCATCTTTTTTCCAGCTACATAGACATCGGAACCATAATGCCAGGGAATGGCTCTATCATCGGTGTATGGCACTGGCCCAGGTACAGTTATAGTCACGGGACTAATCTGAGGAGCGTAAATGGTAACTGGCTCTTGTCTGACGGGCATGTTAGCTTCATCGTAAAAGATAGTAATGGTTGACACATCATCAACCTCTTCATTACTAACCTTACTGAATTGCAAAGACCCATCATCAATCAACCCTTGCAAGTCCCTCTTCAGCTTCTCACAGCCATTCACAGCACTTATACAGTCTTCACAATCAAAACAACAACCAGGAAATATTAGACCCTTCAACAATCTCTCCTTCACCCCCCTCAAAGGTGTCTTGACTTCATCAATACTCAGCACCAAACTCAACTTGTCATCACTTTCAACAACATTGACTCTTGCCCCTCCATGATTAGGCATGGGGTTTGAGTTGACATTCGGCGGCGGCGCAAAGTTGATTGCCTTGGAATCTACAAGATCTTGAACTTTGTGATGCAGAGCCCTGCACTTCTCAGTTGAGTGCCCGGGTGCTCCTGAGTGAAAAGCGCATCGCGCGTTGACATCATAACCAGCTGGAAGCTCTCCAGGAGGTGGTGGTGCCAAAGTCCTCAGTTGGATGAGGTTCAAATCTAGTAGTCTTGGCAACAAGGCAGCATACGTCATCGGAATAGCTTCAATCACCCTGTTAGCCGGGCGAGCCTGCCTCGGTTGATATGGTCTCTGCTGGTAGTTGGCTCGAGGTTGTTGTTGTTGATGTCGTTGTGGTGGAGGTAGCATCTGTTGTACAGGAACTGCAGGAATGGTGACAGCAGCCATATGTTCATAAGGTCTTCTGAAACCACGACCCTGGCTTCGGCCGAATACAGCATTGGTCTCGCCTTCTCTCCTTCTCGGAGGTCCACTAAAAGCTTTCCTCGCTCCATTTGAGCTACTAGCACCTGGGTCTTGTATCTTCCCCATTTTCAACAGCGTTTCAACCCTTTCTCCCGCAATGACAATATCGTTGAACTTAGTAGCAGAACTCGACGCCAATCTTTCAAGAAATACCCCCTGGAGGGTGCCCATAAACATGTCGGCCATTTCATTCTCTAACAGGGGTGGTTGCACCCTGGCAGCTAGCTGGCGCCACCTCTGGGCATATTCTTTGAAGCCTTCTTTTGTTGTCTGAGCCATATGCTGCAACTGCGTGCGATTCGGAGCCATGTCCATGTTATATTGATACTGCCTCACAAAGGCTTCAGCTAGATCTTTCCAGCTCTTGACATTGACCCTACTAAGCTTCATGTACCATTCAAGGGAAGCTCCCACCAAGCTGTCTTGAAAGTAATACATCCACAATTTCTCATCGTCTGTATGAGCGGCAATTCTCCCAACAAATGATTGCAGATGGGTCTTCGGGCAAGCAGTGCCGTTATACTTCTCGAAGGTAGGAACTTTGAACTTATACGGAATCCTGACTCCCGGAACCAAGCCCAAGTCTGTTATGTCGAATCCCAAAGAATTCTGGGACTGAATAGCCTTGATTTGCTCAGCCATCTCTTCAAACCTCTTGTTCATTTCTACTCCTTGACCTTCAGCTTCATCAAGTAGGGTGAACTGGTCATCATGGTTGTCCATCTGAATGTTATGCAACCCGTCGTTGGTTATTGTCACTCCTGGTTGTGTAACTGGAGTTCCACCCTGACGTGCTCCCGCACCGGTATGATTATCAACATTAGCAGCAGCAGCAGCGTTCCTGTTCTGATTCTCAACCATCTCTCGCAGAAGCTCTTGGTTCTGCCCCATGCCGGCCATTAACGTCATGAAGTTATCCATTCTCTGCCTTAGATCTGCCAAATCTGCCTGCATCTGGTCCATGGCTCGCTCTCTGTTAGTCTTGGTTGGGTATCTGTGCACTGCTGGTTGTTCCCGAACTTTATGGGGAGCTATAGTGCCTGTTACACAAAACATGTTAGTAACTGAGACACTACCTGCAAAACAACAAACAGGTTATATGGATGCAATGCAGTTGTTTATGTTTCCAATCACAGGTCATTTATGTCCCGGTTCCGGTATTTAGCAAAGAAAACCAGATGGGCATTGATCCTCGACTTTCAGGAACTTTTGCAGGAAACAACATTCAAACCATAATAGCAAGCAAACCCAGAAATGGTGAGTGTAAACACCCCAAATTTGCCCTCACTCATTTACACCATGGATTGTGATCATTTCATATGCATAAACACAATCATACCATCTCATAGTACATTTTTGATTCACTGCATTGGTTCAAAGTCATCTGCATCTAGGGTTTGTGATCTGAGCAATCCAGGAGCCACTTGAGCCATTCCAAAGGTCATCAATCACTTCAAGGGGGTCCATGTGTGTCCAAGCATCATATTATATCCTCTCAAAATCAAGAATGCCAAAGAATCACAAGAACTGGGATTGGTATGGAAGCAGAGCCAGGCAAGACTGCACAGATGACCTAAAATTAGGGTTTTGGTTTCAGAGGCCATAACCTCAAATTTTTTGGTCATTCTTGTTTCTATTGGTCTCTATATGGTATAGGGAGTATGCATATCAATTTTCATGAAGAAATTCCATGGGGAAGTCATCTGATCAAGAGTTGACTTTCTGGACAAGTCAGTGCAAAATCAGGGCATCTGAGGCCCCCAATGACCCAACCAAGGGGTGATCTTCATCATTTTGAGTGTATTTGATCTTTATTTGATCATGGAAGAGGTTTGAAGTTCACAAAATTCAAGAATTACAAGCTTTTGCAAAGTTGACTTTTTTGGGCATGGTTGACTTTTAATAAAATGTCATTTTATGCAACTTTTTCAACCCTTACTTTTTGATCCAAAAATGCTTCAAATGGAAAAACTTTGGTCATGAAAGTTGTAGATTAGATCTTTCCCTTTTCAAAAAATACAAGAACATGACCTAATTCATTTTGGATCAAAAGTTATGGTGTGTCAAAGTTGGCAAAAATCACTAATTTTCAAAATATGCACCAAATGAGAAACTTGCAAAAACTTTGTACCAAGGCATTTGTGACTTCTAGTTCATATCAAACCAATATGCAAGCATCATACAAGTTCTAAAAATCAGATTTGAACCAAAAGATCACATGTTTTATGGCTTGTGAGGCAAGATATTTTTCATGGAAAGCAAGAGCAAGCAAGTTGCAAAACCAATGATAACACTTCACCCACTTGCTGCCTATGTTGCTGACCACTCCTAGCCTTTCCCCCTCACCTTGCTGCGCAGCCCACACCCATTGTACTTGGCTAAAAGTGACCCATGCTTCTCTTACACCAAAGTTGACAAATTGGCAAAAGTAGATACACCTATCACAAAAGCACAGGTCACATCTTCTGACCAATCCCATTTGTTTATACAAAGAAAATGCAAGCCAAACCACACAAGAAGCAAGCCTGAAGACAGCCATAGCATCACTTCCTCATTTTCACTCTCACTTGCAAGAACATTCGAAACTCATTCCACAGGCCACAAACACTTGAACAAACTTCACAAACCTTCTCCACTCATCATCCTGATCACAAAGAACCCTTCACCATTGCCAGAAACAGCCTGAATCACAAACACGATTCCTTCACTTCATTGAACAGGACTTGTTCAACCTCCCAAACCAGCCAACATAAACTCCTTCTAAGCATTCAGGCATCATCAGGGGATCAAGTGGGGTGGATTGCATCAAGAGGAGAGGTCAGAAAGTTGCAAAATTGAAAGCTTCGAAACTCAGGTAGCTCAAGAACTTTTTTTCCAGAAATGATTTTTTAAGTTCTAAAGTTGTTCTTCATGCTTCACTGATTGCTCTGATGTCTTTAGTTTTGAAAATGGTGGAGAGATGAGAGTTTAATCTGTTTCTGAAAGTTTTGCCCTAAAATCTTTTCTGCTTCGATTCGTGAGATTGATGAAATATAAATGAGTTTTAGCTTGGGGTTTTGATTCAGTGAAGTATGGGAATCATTTCTGTGTTTTTAGATTTCGTTTTAGTTGCGTTTTGAGGATGTTAGGGATTTTCAGGTGAGGTTCCCACCGGAGAAGACGACCGGAGGTCTTCTCCGGCCACCTGAAAATCATTAGGGTTTTAATCATGTCATTAATGGACATTTGAATCTAGAGCGTTAGATGCTTTGACTTGGTTGACCTGCCGCGCGTTTGTGTGGCCCAGATGTGTCCTCATTAGCCCTAATCACATTTAATTAATTCATAATTATGTTTAGCCAAGTTTGAATGTGATCCATCAGATCTGGCGCGCAGTCAATGGCCTCATTCCCAGATTCAATCCCAGCCCCTCCTTTAGCATACTTCAGTTTATTTTAATTTTTATTTCATTTTTTCTCATTTAATTTGTACAATTTATTTTAAATAGCAAAAACCATCTAAAAATTATGAAACTTTTTGTCAAGAGTTTCATTAATTTTTAAAACACAAAAATATTTTTATTTTATTTTTTTAGCATTAAAAAGTATTTTTAAATATTTAAAAGTTTATTTTTAATTGATTAATGAAAATTAATTTATTAAAAATACTTTTAGGTATTTAAAAATCATCAAAAAATTCATGAAATGTTTTAAGACATTTAGAAACATTGTCCAACCCTCAAACCAAATTTAGTTTTTGATCTTGATGCATTTTGAGAATTTTTCATTGAATTAAAATCATTTTGATGCATTATTTTGATCCAAACTTCAAAAACTCATTTCTGCCTATCCATGAAGAGTTGGACCTTGATTCTTTTTGCATTGCATTGTGTTTAGCATGTAGTTTGTGAGATTAAATGGCCATGATTTGATCTTTCATTTTCCATTTGTTTGGTAATTTTCTTGTTAAGGAACCCTAAAACCCTAGAAAACTTAGGAAAATCATATCTTGAATTTGGTTAAGAGTTGAAACTTCTCCTTTGGTCATTGGTTTAATATAGGATTAGGGATCCTTTGAGTTCATTTTCAATTTTTTATAATGTTGTTTGCTTCTGGTTTTGGTTTTTGTTTGTTGCATTGTTCATAAACCCTAATTTGGGCTTCCATTTGCATTCATCTTGCCTTTGTTTGCATAACATGACTTGCCTTGACATTTCAAGCATCCATTTGATTCCTTTGACATCATGAGACATATTGAAAGCATGTTTGATCATTGCATCATGTATTTGCCATGTTGTATGCCATATGCATCTCATAACTTTTCATGTATGATCATGGTTCTTAACTTGCTCCATTTGCATTCATAAGCTTGTATGATCATCCCCATGTGCTGCCTCATGTTTGTAGCATCTCATAGCATCATTAGCATCATGCATATGCTTCTGGTTTTGTTTCTCATCATGTCATCTCATCTCATCTTGCATTGCATTGCATTTCTTTTCTAACTTTTCAGGTGGTAAGTAATCTTGGGAAGTGAATTTGCCTTCACTTCTCATAACTTCTTTTCATCTCCCTCTTGCATCCTTGCTGCATTTTTGTTTGTGTTTGAGATTGAGCTTGCTCTTTCTTTTTCTCCTCACTTTCTTTCTTCAAGTGACTTGTCTTCTTGAATGAAGCAAGTTACTTTGCTTTCTCTTTGCTCCTTTCATCTGCTTCCTGGTGGTTCCATTGAAGACTTCTTTCTTAAACCTCACAAACCTTAGGAACAACCAAGCATGACAATGATTAGGGTTTTAATTAGCCCCCCCATTTAGTTTTACCTTTGTGTCTCTTTGAGTCTTCTCTTCTCACCTCATAATCAGAGACTAAACCCTAAAGGCTTTAAGGCTTTGTGATTAAGCTTGTGCCTGCATCCTTCTATTAGGATGGAGTGTATAACTTTAATCCTAAGTGTTAAACCCTTAATGTGTTTAAATCTCTTAATCAATTCACATAATAATCATCAAGACATCACACTTGTAACTTGGGCCTTGCATTAGGGTTCTAATTCTTCCTTAATTGGTTAAGAAGGACTAACCCTAGTGTTAATGGACAAGTCCTCCTCAAGTTGTCTTACAAACCCTAAAAATCACTTCATCATCATATCGTTAAATAAAATCCACTCAATAAAGGCTTTGTTTTGTCATGAGTTTAATCCCTAATCATGGATTAAGTTGAGGAGCTTTCCTCAGCTTAAACATTCTCATCTATTATCCTTCTATTAGGATGGTGTAATGGGTCTGTTTAATCCCTGATTATGGCTTAACCTCATTACTTAACACTAAACAAAAACACCAAAAACATCTAAATAATCACAAGTAGGTTAATGATCTTAATCCTACACCAAAGGTGATTAAGTGTGAGAATCTGACTTCATACTTAAGGTATCCTCATTACCCCTAATCAGAGGGAAGATGTGATGGGTTTACTAACCCATTGGTGTAGACTTAAGCTCATTAACTTATAACAAACTTTCAAAAGCAATAAAAGACTGAAAACTCAAAAACAAACAATAATCGTCTCCTCCGGGATTCTTTTCTCATCATCTTCACTCACAAACGAGAACTCGCTTCTTCCGTCTAATGCAAGACAGTTAGCACCTGAGCCAGACAGGTCATACACTTGAGCATAGACAGGCCAGCAGTTCATCAAGTCAATTCATCTTTCAGTCTCTTTGGGTCGAACTACGGTGTTCTGACTTCCTCATTGCAGTTATCGAACAAAAGTCTCTGTATATTCCCCCTCTTTCCAGCTTTATTCTTTAAGCCTCATGATCTTGAGCAATTCATTCTCATTCTTACACTGACACATCATTTATACATATCACACTTCACTTTCTTCTACACTGACACCTGTACATCCTTTTCCAGCTCTTTCACACACAAGTTGCACTGACACTACCCCTTTAAAACACAAATCTCTTAAGCGTGGATCCCGTCGAGTACGACGGACAATCTGGGTGCTAATACCTTCCCAGGTTGTAACCAACCCCTTTCTCAGTCTCTCTGGTTCGCAACCGTCTTATCCATCATTTTATAGGTTTATGCAGCATTGCCTTTCCTCCGGGATAAAAATGCCTAGCTGGCGACTCTTTTCATCTCTAGTGAGTTCACTGCTGTGTGTTCCCATTGTCCCTCTCGCCGACCGTTCGTGTCTGTACCTTTATTTGGGCCGATTCCCATTTATCGGGAGCGACAGCTTGGCGACTCTGCTGGGGACCCTTATACTGCAACCAGGGCTTCTGGTTCTTTTTGTGGGTTCCTCCTAGCGCTTGTTTGATTTGTGTTTACTGGGGTGTTATGTGCTATCTGTGCTTGTATATTCATCTTTGTTTATTTGCTTTATGTACAGTTGTTTATTGCTTTCTTTATAGCTTAGCATATATCATACTGTCATACTGTGTTGGCTGGGTCTGTTTGTTTGCTTTGGTGGGTGGGGTTCTATTGAGAGTTAAGGTCCTATACCTGGGACCTGAGTGACACCTAGGCTAGAGTGGTTCATGTTCTTTCCCATTCCATCTCGGTCTGGTGCGGGAATATGAAGCACGGTTCAGATATGGGTTTCTTCTTGAGAACTCTGTGTTTCAGATTTCCTGCAGTACTAGGGCTATCTGGGAAGCCTGCCAAGTCTGGATGACCTTTAGTATTGACCTTCAGAAACTGAGGTGAATTAGAGGAGGAACTTTTATGGTTATTGTAAACACTGTACCTCCGGGTTAGAAGTGTTTACACTTCTCATAACTGATCCAAGTCTGAGGATCCTTGTTTTAGAACACCACCTGTGAGGGGGTTGGGCTGTTTACAGGTTTGCAGGTACCCTTGACCTCAGCATACCCTGTTACTTTGTTTGAATAAGAGTACTCCATTTTGGAACAGTTCTTGTGATTCTAAAACCCTGGACATGTGGCTCTTTATTTGAGTCCCCCACCTTGGTTACTGGACTTATAGACCTCCATCTGGATTTCTTGAACACACCTGGACTTATATCAGAGTACTTGATCAGATCCAGCTCAGTCACAAACCCTTGCATATCATTTGCATACATCCTCATTGCATCATTTTAACATGTGTTTATTTGTTTTTCAGGGTATCCATCCTATCATTTTGGCTTGGTTTTGACCCCATCATCAGCTTAGACCTATCTTCATCAACATTTGCTTCAGCTATCAGTCACCTGCTTCAATCACTTGCATCCTCAGTCTCAGCCTACCAGTGGTCCATCTGCAGTGTTGTCCTCGGTCATCATCATCAACACCTATTCTTCATCAACATGGCACCTAAGAAGAGCAATATCTCCTATCACTTCTTTGAGCCTGAGCTAGCTAGCATCAGGAGGATTCAGACCCTGATTACTCCAGACCATATACCACTTTTTAGAGAACATTATGGGGGAATCCTTGATGTGGTTATGGATTTGGACCCTTCACAGAGGAGCTTGATACATACCTGCCTGCAGTTCTATGATCCTCCTCTAAGGTGTTTCACATTTCAGAATTTTCAGTTGGGACCATTGTTGGAGGAATACTTATCATTGGTTGGTGTGCCCATCAGGGGTGGAATCCCCTTCAACCCTGAGATGGTTTTCCCAAGTAATGAGGAGATAGCAAAAGCATTACACCTGGAACCAGTTCTGATTGGGCAGAATTTGACATCTAAAGCTGGAATCTCTGGTTTTCATCTGGATTTTTTGATTTCTCAGGCTAGTCTGAAGGCCTCACTGGGGGAATGGAAGGCAGTCTGTGCTCTGTTGGCCCTCAGCATATATGGGGTCATTTTGTTTGCAGATGAGCCTAGGTTTGTTAGCAAGAGTGCAATCCATCTTTTCATCCTGAGAAACCCAGTGCCCACCCTGCTGGGAGATCTTTACTACTCTGTTCATCAAAGGAATGAAAAGCAAAGGGGGAGATTAGTGAGATGCTGTGCACCTTTGTTCCATACTTGGCTGCTCAAGCATTTGCCAAAAACTGATGCATTCCTGAACCCTCACCAGCAGAAAAACTGGGCTAGGAGGCTTGTTGCTCTAACCTCAGATGATATCAGATGGTGTACTCAGAGTACTAAGGGCAGAGACATCATTACAAGTTGTGGACAATTTCCCAATGTGCCTTTGATTGGAGTGAAAGGGTGCATCAATTATAACCCTCTGTTATTCAAAAGACAACTGGGCTATGCATTGGTCCATCCTCCCAGAGCACAGGATCTGACTGAAACCCTTTATGTTGAGATCAAGCCTAATCTGGCTGTTGTCAGGCAAGCAGCTTGGGCCTGGGACAATGTGCAGACTAAAGGGGTAACCATTCTGGGGAAGTGCAACAATGTGGCATCAGCACAGTACTATGATTGGTCCCATGCCAGGGCTCAATTTTATGGGATGCCCTTTACCATAGGAGATATGCCTGGGCCTTCCACAACACCACCTCCAGCAACTGTCATCTTAGAGGAGTTTGAGAAATTGAAAGAGAGAAATGAGAAGCTGACTCAGGCCCTACAGAAGACCCTCTGGGAGAGGAGTGATGGTAGGTTGGATATTGAGAGGTTGGAGAAGTTGAAAGTGGAGCATTTGGCTAGAATTGAGAAGTCTGAAGATTACATCAAGAAGTCTAGGGCTGGAGAACAGATCTTGAAGAATGCCTGCAAGGAAGCTCAGTTCCAGAAGGCCAGGACTGATTTGTATCTGAAGGAGAGTCAAGCTAGGTGGGTCAGGATCACCGAAGCTCGTACTCAAGAGGACAAAAGGACTCAGGAAAAGATGGAGCAGATGGAAGCTAGTGCGAAAGAGCAACAGGAAGCCCTGGCAACAGCCCAGAGGGAGATCTCAGAGCTGAAGATCAGAGCTGGAGTGAAGAGGTCAAAGGACCAGAGTCAGCACAAGAAGCTAACTACAGCTGTTACTACAAGGAATCTCCTTATCAGGAACCTTACGGAGCGTCCGGCTGATCCTGTGACTGAAGCACTTCTCAAGGAAGTTCAGGAGGATGAATTTGGCCTTGGTGTTTGACCTTTTGCTTGTTGTTGCTTTCATTTTATGTATTTTTCTTTATGTTGTATTTTTGACCCCTAAGAGGGCTTGTATTGTAAAAGAACAAATATTGTATCATTTACCTTTTTGTAATATATGTGTTGGTTTGTTTCATCTGAATTCTTCAAGCAAACATCACAAGCATCTTCAAGGGTCTGGAAGGGTCAAAACCAAGTGCCAAGCCGGATACCTTGGAAACAAATAGACACACTGCATTGCATACTAACCTTTTGTTTTGTTTTGTAGGTTTTGTTTTATTGTTACTAACTCTGTTGTGATCTCAGGAATTATTGCTCGACGACGTGTGTTTCCACTCAACCGTCCACACAGATACCCCACCCGCAATAATCTCCCGGGCATACAGATGGATCAGATGCAACAGGACCTTACAGAGGTCAGAAATCAAATGACCAACGAGAGGTTGGAAATGAGGAATCAGATGACACAATTTATGGAGGTGATGAACAATATGGCTCAAAGCCAGGAGAGGTTGAGAGCACTGGTAGAAGGGAGGAATCAGGAAGACCATCAGCCAGGGACTGCTGGGACAAGCAACAATGAAAGAGTCCAACCTCATGTCAATCCCCCAGTCTTTGGACCCCACCTCCATCCAGAGGCCAACAACCCTGTCAATATACAAGGGACTGCCACAGCAGGGAGGGTACTGCAAGAAGACCCCCAGGAAGATCAGTTCACAGTGATGGGAGCTGGGGAGGAAGCTTATGACAGAAGACTGGATGAGATAGCTGAGAAGTTAAGATCCTTGGAGTCTCAAAACTCTTTGGGTTTTGATGTTATGGATATGGGCTTGGTAGACGGGGTCAGGATCCCCCATAAGTTTAAGCCTCCTTGTTTTGAAAAGTACAACGGGACTTCCTGCCCCAGAACCCATTTACAATCATTTCTGGGAAGACTAAAGGCCTATACCATGGACGAGAAGCTATGGATGTTCTATTTTGAGGATAGCTTGACAGGGGCTTCAAGGGAATGGTACTGTCATCTGACGAGAGCAACTATCAGGTGTTGGAAGGACCTGGCAGAGGCCTTTATCAGACAGTATCAGTACAACTTAGATATGGCACCCAACAGGACCCTCCTAATGGGAATGTCACAGTCATCAAGAGAAAGTTTCCGAGAGTATGCCCAGAGATGGAGGCAATTGGCTGCTGCTATTCAGCCACCTATGTCAGAGAGGGAGATGGCAGATATGTTTATGAACACCCTCCAGGGGACTTACATTGATAGGCTAGCTGCCTTCTCATCTACCAGCTTTGCAGATGTAGTCATAGCCGGGGAGAGAATTGAAAGCCTATTGAAGATGGGTAAGATCTCAGACAACGGTGCAAGCTCATCCAGTAATACAAGGAAGCCTTTTGTAGGCCCAAGAAGAACTGGTGAGACCAATGCTATCCACTCCAACAGGGGCAGACCCCAATATGTTCATAGATCTGTGGCAGCAGTCACCATTCCCGCTCCAGCTCATCCACAACCAGCTTATCAACCACCGCAACAAAATTATCAGCAACAACCTCAGTACCAGCAGCAAACTCAGTATCCTCCAAGAAATTACAACAACAGCAACACCAACAACAACAATCAGCAGAGACCATTCCAATAGAGGCCCTCTCAGGCCAATAGGGTGATCGATCCGATCCCTATGCCCTATGCCACATTACTGCCACAACTCCTGAAACTCAACCTAGTTGAGCTAAGGACATTGGCCCCTCCAGATCCCAACAGTCTACCCAGAAATTATGACTCCAACGCCAGATGTGCCTTCCATTCAAATGCACCTGGCCATAGTACAGAAAAGTGCAGAGCCCTGCACATGAAGGTACAAGACCTGGTAGACTCTAAGGCTCTAAATTTTGCACCACCACCAAATGTCAACAAGAACCCTATGCCACACCATGGTGGTCCCCGAATCAATGCTATTGAAGAAGACAAGCCATCTTATTTAATAACCAGTGTGGGTCAGATTCAGACACCATTGGTGGAGATTAAAGCTCAACTCCTTGAATGTCAAATATTCCCGGGATGCGAGCTAGGGTGTGCTTACTGCAACATTTCAGTGAATGGTTGCGATAACTTGAGGGATGGCATAGATGGTCTCATCCGGAGTGGCCTGCTTCAGATCACAACATCAATACCTACCAATCCAGCAATCTCATCAACGACAATTCCAGTATCTCCTACAACTGCAACAACCATTGTTCCCGACAACTCTTCAGCTTCATCCACAAATGTTTCATCTGTCATTTCAACTGACCAGATATCAACAAATTTTCCTTCTACAACTTCAGCACCACTTCATTTTGAATCTCCTACAACAACAACACCCATCCTTCCGACAATGTCTCCTACAACATCAGCAGCAAACCATGAAGATGTCTCAACAGTTACGATTTATTATGATCCTGAAAACGATTCTGCTTACAACTCACAAAGTGCTACTCCCATCAGAGCACCAGTCACAATATATTATGATCCACAGACTATCACAGTCCCTTCTGCAGCTGCCATCAGTCCAGTCACTGTCACAGTGCCTGGGCCAGTACCTTATGAAAGCAGTAAGGCCATCCCTTGGCATTACGGCTCTGACGTATACTGCGAAGGACAGAAAATCACTCTTGAACCATCAACACCTGCACCACAAATAGATAATGTGGGAGGAGGCGGAGGCTTCACTCGAAGCGGACGTCTCTTTGCTCCACAAATTCAAAGACCCACTGCCGAAGCAGAAGCTGCTGCCAAGGCAAAAGGAAAGAGCCTGGTGCAGGAAGATCCAGCTGTTAAGGAAGCTTTGAAAACACCCTTTGATCAAGAAGTTGATGAGTTCATGAGAATCATCAAGAAGAGTGATTACAAAATAGTGGATCAGCTTCACCAGACGCCTTCCAAGATCTCTATCCTATCATTGCTTATGTGCTCCGAAGCCCACCGGAATGCACTACTCAAAGTCTTGCACGCAGCTTACGTGCCTGAGGAGATCACCGTCAATCAGTTGGAAACCGTGGTTGGAAATGTTACTGCTAGCAATGGGCTGGGGTTCACCAACACTGACTTGACTACGGAAGGCCGCAATCATAACAAGGCCTTGCACATCACCATGGAATGTAAAGGTGCAGTCCTTTCCCATGTGCTGGTAGACACAGGATCATCCCTTAATGTCTTACCGAAAAAGGCCCTGGTGAAGCTAGAGTATGAAGGATTGGTATTGCGTCCCAGTAATCTAGTAGTAAGAGTTTTTGACGGTTCTAAGAGATCGGTTCTGGGGGAAATTGAGCTGCCTGTAACGATTGGCCCACAAACTTTTAAAACGATCTTCTACGTGATGGACATACAGCCTGCCTACAGCTGTTTGTTGGGTAGACCATGGATTCATGCCGCTGGCGCAGTAACGTCTACCCTTCACCAGAAGTTAAAATTTGAGTGGGAAGGCCAAGTCGTTACTATCTGTGGAGAGGAGGATATTTTTGTTAGCCATCTGGCTACTTACAAATATATTGAGATGGATGGGGAGATCCACGAGACGATGATTCAAGGGTTTGAGGCCCTGAATGTTAATGAAACATCTGCTGTACCTGGAATCTCCATGGCATCTTATCAACAAGCCCGGAAGGTTGTTGAAGAAGGAACTGCCCAAGGCTGGGGCAAGGTTTTATCTGTGGAGGAGAAGAAGGACAAATTTGGGTTGGGTTACAGACCAACTCAACAAAATCAAGCAGAGGCTGCTGAGAAGCCCGGTTTTGTCAGTGGGGGGATGCTCACCCCTGATGCTATCAACAATCTGGAAGACGAGTTGGAAGAAGAACGCAACCTGGAAAGCTGGATTCGTCCAAAGATCCCGGGGAGCAGTATCTCAAACTGGTCTTCCCAGGAAATTATAAGAGTTACTCATACAGAGTAATTATTATTTCCTGTATTTTTATAGCATGCATCAAAGTCTTGCATCTTGCCCAAGATGACAAGACTCATTTTGTAATCGGGCCATCTGTACTTTTTGTGCAACAAGATTAATCAATGAAATATCAGACATCTTTTTGCAAATGAGTCTTTTTTCTTTTTCCGCTCACTGTTTTTCCATTTTTCTTTTTGTACAAAAAATAAATGGCGATGTTTTCAAAATGATAACTTTATTTCACTTTTTTAACAAGATTAAAATCAATCACTAAAATGAACAAACTAAACCCTTGCAGAGAGTGCCTTCCAGACAGCACCGACAACAGCACGGCTATGACTTCGTATGACTTTGACAATCCGATCAATCAAGCTGATGAAGGGGTTGAAGAAGAATATGAGCTTCCTGAAGAGCTAGCCAGATTGTTGAGGCAAGAGGAGAAGGTCATCACTCCTCATCAGGAGGAGGTCGAAACGATTAATCTTGGTACAGATGAAGACGTGAAAGAGGTTAAAATCGGGGCCTGCCTGCAAGACTCAGTGAAGAGACAACTGATTGATCTGCTTCAAGAATATGTGGATGTGTTTGCTTGGTCTTATCAAGATATTCCAGGGTTGGACACCGATATAGTTGTGCACAAGCTGCCTTTAAGAGAAGAATGCCCACCGGTTAAACAGAAACTGCGCCGTACTCGCCCAGACATGGCAATGAAGATCAAAGAAGAGGTACAAAAGCAGTGGGACGCCGGGTTCCTTGCTGTAACTAGCTATCCGCCGTGGGTTGCTAATATAGTACCTGTTCCTAAGAAAGACGGAAAAGTAAGGATGTGTGTTGACTACCGGGATCTGAATAGAGCCAGCCTGAAAGATGACTTCCCATTACCTCACATTGACGTATTGGTGGATAATACGGCTCAGTTCTCGGTATTCTCCTTCATGGACGGATTTTCAGGATATAATCAGATCAAGATGTCACCTGAAGACATGGAGAAGACAACCTTCATCACACCTTGGGGCACGTTCTGTTACAAAGTGATGCCATTCGGACTGAAGAATGCTGGTGCAACATATCAACGGGCTATGGTGACGTTATTCCACGATATGATCCATAAAGAAATAGAATGTTATGTGGATGACATGATCGCCAAGTCCCTTACTGAAGAAGACCACCTGGTGAATCTGCTGAAACTGTTCAAGCGTCTGAGGAAGTACCAATTGAAGTTGAACCCCAACAAATGCACATTCGGGGTGCGATCTGGTAAGCTGTTAGGATTTATTGTAAGCGAGAAAGGGATTGAATTTGACCCTGATAAAGCCAAAGCTATTCAAGAGATGCCTGCACCGAAAACTGAGAAAGAAGTTCGGGGGTTTCTAGGAAGGTTGAACTACATCTCACGGTTCATATCTCACCTTACGGCAACCTGCGAACCTTTGTTCAAGCTGTTAAGAAAAGAACAAACGGTCAGGTGGAATGAAGACTGCCAGAAGGCTTTTGACAAGATCAAAGAATACTTACAAGAACCTCCAATCCTTATGCCTCCAGTTGAAGGAAGACCTCTGATAATGTACTTGACAGTATTAGAAGAGTCAATGGGGTGTGTGCTGGGCCAGCATGACGAGTCTGGTCGGAAAGAGTACGCAATATACTACCTAAGCAAAAAGTTTACCGACTGTGAACAACGTTATTCACTGCTCGAGAAAACTTGCTGTGCTTTAGCGTGGGCTGCTCGCCGACTGAGACAGTATATGTTGACCCACACTACTTTATTGATCTCAAAGATGGACCCAGTCAAGTATATTTTCGAGAAGCCAGCGCTTACCGGGCGGGTTGCAAGATGGCAAATGATTCTCACAGAATATGACATCCAGTACACATCTCAGAAAGCCATCAAGGGCAGTGTACTATCTGAATATCTTGCTGAGCAACCTATTGATGACTACCAGCCTATGAGATTTGACTTCCCTGATGAAGACATCATGTTCATAAAAGCAAAAGATCATGAAGAGCCTATTCACACTGAAGGGCCTGACCCGGAGGAGGAATGGACTATGATGTTTGACGGGGTTGTTAACATGAATGGTCGTGGTGTTGGTGCAGTACTCATTACACCTAAGGGAGTTCACATGCCTTTCTCGGCAAAACTCACTTTCAACTGCACTAACAACGAAGCTGAATACGAAGCTTGCATTATGGGTCTTGAGGAAGTCATTAACCTCAGGATCAAGACATTGGCTGTATTCAGAGATTCAGCTCTGGTAGTTAATCAAACCAACGGCAAATGGTACACACACCAGGATCATCTGATACCTTACAGGGATTATACAAGGAGGTTATTGACTTTCTTTACAACGGTCAAACTTGAGTATATCCCTCGGGACAAGAATCAGTTTGCAGATGCTCTGGCTACCATTTCATCCATGATCAAAGTTCAAGCTGCCAACTTTGTACCTCAAATTTCAGTGTCCAGACTTGACAAACCGGCATATGTATTTGCAGCAGATGTTGTCCAAGATGATAAGCCTTGGTTCCATGACATTAAATGCTTCTTGGAGGATCAAACATACCCACCTGGGGCATCTTCCAATGATAAGAAGACTTTGAGAAGGCTTGCTGGTAGTTTCTTTCTGAACACTGATGGGTCTTTATACAAAAGGAACTTTGATATGGTACTCCTCTGATGTGTTGATAAGACAGAAGCAGGCTTGTTGATGCATGAAGTGCACGAAGGATCTTTTGGTACCCATGCTGGAGGGCATGCCATGGCCAAGAAATTGCTAAGATCAGGCTATTACTGGATCACAATGGATGCAGACTGTTGTGCTTATGCCAGGAAGTGCCACAAATGCCAGATCTATGCGGATAAGGTGCATGTGCCTCCCAATCCTTTGAACATAATGTCTTCGCCATGGCCCTTTGCCATGTGGGGAATTGACATGATTGGAAAGATTGAACCAACCGCTTCAAATGGCCACAGATTCATCTTGGTCGCTATTGATTATTTCACCAAGTGGGTTGAAGCAGCTTCATATGCAAACGTTACAAGGCAAGTGGTAGCCCGGTTTCTGAAAAGAGATATCATTTGTAGATACGGGGTTCCCGAGCGAATCATTACTGATAATGGTTCCAATCTAAACAACAAGATGATGGCAGAGCTGTGCCGGGACTTCAAGATTCAGCATCACAATTCTTCTCCTTACAGGCCAAAGATGAACGGCGCTGTTGAGGCAGCTAATAAGAATATCAAGAAGATTGTGCAGAAGATGGTAGTTACCTACAAAGACTGGCATGAAATGCTACCGTTTGCCTTGCATGGGTACCGCACGTCAATCAGAACATCCACTGGGGCAACACCGTATCAGCTTGTGTATGGTATGGAAGCAGTCCTACCTGTTGAAGTTGAATTACCCTCCCTACGGGTACTAATGGATGTTAAACTGAACGAAGCAGAATGGGTCCGGTCCCGATATGAACAGCTGAGTCTGATTGAAGAGAAAAGATTGACTGCGATCTGTCATGGGCAGTTGTATCAGAAAAGAATGAAGAGAGCCTTCGATCAGAAAGTCAGGCACCGAGAATATCAAGTAGGAGATCTAGTGCTGAAAAGAATCCTCCCTCCTCATACAGACCACAGGGGCAAATGGACTCCAAATTATGAAGGACCATTCGTGGTGAAGAAGGTTTTCTCTGGTGGAGCACTGATGCTCAGCACCATGGATGGTGAAGACTTCCCGTCCCCTGTAAATTCAGATGCAGTTAAAAAATACTTCGCATAAAAATGACCCGCTGGACATAAAAACAGAATGTAAGTCCAGGCAAAAACAGGGCATCCCGGCGAGTCAAAAACAGAATAAAAGACTCGGGCAAAAGTAAGGGAAAATAAATAAAAAAATGTACACCCGCTGAGTTGAAAAGCCGCATTGGACAGCTCAGGCAAAAATGGGTATCCCGATGGATTGAAAACCCGAAAGGGCGATCCATGCAAAATGAGGGAATAAGCGAACAACTGCATTCTGAATTCGTCTGTATCACCTACAACTTGGTAAGCCTCTAGAGGATCAAGCTTCAATCAGAATCAACCTTCTTCATAAAGCAAGATGAGAAGAACGTCAAAAGTCATACGAGTCATAGCGAAAGAGGAAGCTCCTTTGAAAGCGTCGTCAACATCGCCAGCACTTTGTTTCTCAATTTGTAACAGTCTCCTCATTTTAGGAGATTTGTTTCCTTGACTGTATCTCGCCAATTCAGGGCATTTGAATTAATAAAATCATATTTTTCAGTCATGTTTCGTCTTGTACATCTTTATTTGCAAAGAATGTCTGATGTCTCTAAAAAAACTGATTGCATTAAGTACAGATGTTTTTCTGCAAAAAAATAAAAAAAACACATGCTTACAGGGAATATACTTACTCTCAAAAGTGTCTAATCTCCTATGACGGAATCCAGGAAAGGATACCTCGGGATCACTTGTGCGTTTCTCTATCTTTGCAGGATTGCAGGTATTCAAAAGCGTAACATGGGGCATGAAAGCTTCACCCCAGCAAGCTGGCAAATCAATACTCACTCAGTCTTAGCACCCAGGTGTTCTCTCCCCAGCTGAGTTGCCACTTTTTGCTCTTCCCCAGCTGAGTTGCCACCAATTACTTCCCCCAGCTAAGTTGCCACTTGTCACTCCTCCCAGCCGAGTTGCCAGTCATTTTTCCTCAGTAAAATGCGAAAGTCAGGGAACCATCTCCCCACAGAGCTTCAGCCTCTATCCAGAAGAGCAACACATGAAGGAGTCACAACAGAGTACAGAAAGCTTCTACAAACCCCAGCTGGGTCCCTCATTCACTGTAACAGGTCTATCATTGACCCATTTCCCCGAGCAGATGCGTCTCATCAGATCTATCAATGATCTCATCCCCAGCTGGGATGCCCTTTTCAAACAGATCAGAGATCTTCACAGCAACGGGATCCGAATCCCAGAGCTGTACCCTCGCATAATCATGGCATTTGCATCATATTCACCCACAAAGCGTAGCATTCCGTCTAATACGGAGCATTACGGCAAAAGTCAAACACATAGCATAATCATAAGCCATGTTGTGAATCGAACACTTGTGAATAATAACCGTTCATCAACAATATACAGAAAAATCCCCCCAGATTCCTCAGCAAAAGCAGTTGCCCCACAATTCACAAACACCAGTATACTTTTTTGACACCCGTCCGTGTCGTCATTCCCCAGTAAAGTCGCCTGAACTTTCTTTGCAAACAAAACCACTCGTATTATAGAAGCTTCCTGACACCCGTCCGTGTCATACCCCCAGCAGAAAGCCAAAGACATCATCTTTGCACTTACCTACTTATATATACATTTTCTTGACACCCGTCCGTGTCATATCCCCAGCGCAGTCGCCTACACTTTTACAACCCATATACTTGTTAATACTATACTTTTCTCCTTTTTGACACTCGTCAGTGTCACTCTCCCCAGCAGATAAATACTCGTCTATACAATATTCACACTCATACTTATACAGATACTCGTCCGTATCTTGTATATACCACTTATATCTCCACAGATTCGGCATTGGTCCATGTTCTTTGTTAACCAGTTGGTACTCGTCCGTACCATCATCTCAGAATATGCGTCAAGTGTTTGTTTCTGCATGATACTCGTCCGTATCATGGTCTTAAGGATGCTCGTCCGCATCTTTAATCCATACACCGTGTCAAACACTTATGTCTCCTTGAATATAGACACTCGTCTGTGTCTACTATTCCCCAGAAGAGTCCTTCCAGATTCAACACTCGTCCGTGTTCTCTGTTAACCAGTTGATACTCGTCCGTATCATCATCTCTGAACATGTGTCAGTTTGTTTCTACATGATACTCGTCCGTATCATAGTCTTAAGGATGCTCGTCCGCATCTTTAATCTATACACAGCATCTAAACACTTATACCTTTTGTTTCTTGGGTATAAACACTCGTTCGTGTTTACTATTCCCCAGCAAAGCAAATTTCCTTTTTATCTGGCACTCGTCCTGTGTCATGATAAACCCTGAGAGCAGCCGTACCCTGCTAGGTGATCGTCCTCCACCTCTTGATGGTCGTCCTCCATCATGCTCATCCGATGGTCGTCCCCATCGTTGATATTTAGCAGCCGTCCCCTGCTAGGTGGTCGTCCTCCACCTCTTGATGACCGTCCTTCATCATTTTATCCAATGGCCGTCCCCATTGTTGATTTTAGTTACCTGGCATTCGTCCTATGTCATGACAAACCTTGAGAGCAGCCGTCCCCTGCTAGGTGGTCGTCCTCCACCTCTTGATGGTCGTCCTCCATCATGCTCGTCCGATGGCCGTCCCCATCGTTGGCCTTTTATCCGGCATTCGTCCTATGTCGCGATATCTTCGGCAGCCGTACCCTGCCAGGTGGTCGTCCTCCACCTTAGATGACCGTCCCTCATCTTAACCCCAACAGAGCAGCCGTCCCCTGCTAGGTGATCGTCCTTCACCTTTGATGACTGTACCTCATCATCTGTTTATTTCATTTATTCTTTAACCCGATGGCCGTCCCCGTCGTGGTCCCTTTTCTTTTCAGCCCGATGGCCGTCCCCATCGTTGGTTGCTTTACTTTATGAACTTGATGGCCGTCCCCGTCATGTTTCATTAATTCCCAGAGAATCTTGCAGCTTTACTTAATGGCCGTCCCCATCATAATACCTTTTATCCCCAGCATGTCGGCCGTCCCCGTCATCGCTTTATTTCCCGCACTTTTCCCAGCATGTCGGCCGTCCCCGTCATTGCCCTTTACCCAGCAGTCGTCCTCTGCTCGACGGTCGTCCTCCGTCGCCCACACTTTACAATATACTTTATTTTCCTTTACAATCTATATCCCTTTTCTTCTTCATTCTGTGAGTACAAATTTTGGACTGTCTTTGGTATTCAACCACAAGTTATCTTGTTCGCCTGTTAAGCCGTTGCTTACATCCTGCACAACTAACTCATGTTTGAATAGGGGCAGCTGTAAACACCCCAAATTTGCCCTCACTCATTTACACCATGGATTGTGATCATTTCATATGCATAAACACAATCATACCATCTCATAGTACATTTTTGATTCACTGCATTGGTTCAAAGTCATCTGCATCTAGGGTTTGTGATCTGAGCAATCCAGGAGCCACTTGAGCCATTCCAAAGGTCATCAATCACTTCAAGGGGGTCCATGTGTGTCCAAGCATCATATTATATCCTCTCAAAATCAAGAATGCCAAAGAATCACAAGAACTGGGATTGGTATGGAAGCAGAGCCAGGCAAGACTGCACAGATGACCTAAAATTAGGGTTTTGGTTTCAGAGGCCATAACCTCAAATTTTTTGGTCATTCTTGTTTCTATTGGTCTCTATATGGTATAGGGAGTATGCATATCAATTTTCATGAAGAAATTCCATGGGGAAGTCATCTGATCAAGAGTTGACTTTCTGGACAAGTCAGTGCAAAATCAGGGCATCTGAGGCCCCCAATGACCCAACCAAGGGGTGATCTTCATCATTTTGAGTGTATTTGATCTTTATTTGATCATGGAAGAGGTTTGAAGTTCACAAAATTCAAGAATTACAAGCTTTTGCAAAGTTGACTTTTTTGGGCATGGTTGACTTTTAATAAAATGTCATTTTATGCAACTTTTTCAACCCTTACTATTTGATCCAAAAATGCTTCAAATGGAAAAACTTTGGTCATGAAAGTTGTAGATTAGATCTTTCCCTTTTCAAAAAATACAATAACATGACCTAATTCATTTTGGATCAAAAGTTATGGTGTGTCAAAGTTGGCAAAAATCACTAATTTTCAAAATATGCACCAAATGAGAAACTTGCAAAAACTTTGTACCAAGGCATTTGTGACTTCTAGTTCATATCAAACCAATATGCAAGCATCATACAAGTTCTAAAAATCAGATTTGAACCAAAAGATCACATGTTTTATGGCTTGTGAGGCAAGATATTTTTCATGGAAAGCAAGAGCAAGCAAGTTGCAAAACCAATGATAACACTTCACCCACTTGCTGCCTATGTTGCTGACCACTCCTAGCCTTTCCCCCTCACCTTGCTGCGCAGCCCACACCCATTGTACTTGGCTAAAAGTGACCCATGCTTCTCTTACACCAAAGTTGACAAATTGGCAAAAGTAGATACACCTATCACAAAAGCACAGGTCACATCTTCTGACCAATCCCATTTGTTTATACAAAGAAAATGCAAGCCAAACCACACAAGAAGCAAGCCTGAAGACAGCCATAGCATCACTTCCTCATTTTCACTCTCACTTGCAAGAACATTCGAAACTCATTCCACAGGCCACAAACACTTGAACAAACTTCACAAACCTTCTCCACTCATCATCCTGATCACAAAGAACCCTTCACCATTGCCAGAAACAGCCTGAATCACAAACACGATTCCTTCACTTCATTGAACAGGACTTGTTCAACCTCCCAAACCAGCCAACATAAACTCCTTCTAAGCATTCAGGCATCATCAGGGGATCAAGTGGGGTGGATTGCATCAAGAGGAGAGGTCAGAAAGTTGCAAAATTGAAAGCTTCGAAACTCAGGTAGCTCAAGAACTTTTTTCCAGAAATGAATTTTTAAGTTCTAAAGTTGTTCTTCATGCTTCACTGATTGCTCTGATGTCTTTAGTTTTGAAAATGGTGGAGAGATGAGAGTTTAATCTGTTTCTGAAAGTTTTGCCCTAAAATCTTTTCTGCTTCGATTCGTGAGATTGATGAAATATAAATGAGTTTTAGCTTGGGGTTTTGATTCAGTGAAGTATGGGAATCATTTCTGTGTTTTTAGATTTCGTTTTAGTTGCGTTTTGAGGATGTTAGGGATTTTCAGGTGAGGTTCCCACCGGAGAAGACGACCGGAGGTCTTCTCCGGCCACCTGAAAATCATTAGGGTTTTAATCATGTCATTAATGGACATTTGAATCTAGAGCGTTAGATGCTTTGACTTGGTTGACCTGCCGCGCGTTTGTGTGGCCCAGATGTGTCCTCATTAGCCCTAATCACATTTAATTAATTCATAATTATGTTTAGCCAAGTTTGAATGTGATCCATCAGATCTGGCGCGCAGTCAATGGCCTCATTCCCAGATTCAATCCCAGCCCCTCCTTTAGCATACTTCAGTTTATTTTAATTTTTATTTCATTTTTTCTCATTTAATTTGTACAATTTATTTTAAATAGCAAAAACCATCTAAAAATTATGAAACTTTTTGTCAAGAGTTTCATTAATTTTTAAAACACAAAAATATTTTTATTTTATTTTTTTAGCATTAAAAAGTATTTTTAAATATTTAAAAGTTTATTTTTAATTGATTAATGAAAATTAATTTATTAAAAATACTTTTAGGTATTTAAAAATCATCAAAAAATTCATGAAATGTTTTAAGACATTTAGAAACATTGTCCAACCCTCAAACCAAATTTATTTTTTGATCTTGATGCATTTTGAGAATTTTTCATTGAATTAAAATCATTTTGATGCATTATTTTGATCCAAACTTCAAAAAATCATTTCTGCCTATCCATGAAGAGTTGGACATTGATTCTTTTTGCATTGCATTGTGTTTATCATGTAGTTTGTGAGATTAAATGGCCATGATTTGATCTTTCATTTTCCATTTGTTTGGTAATTTTCTTGTTAAGGAACCCTAAAACCCTAGAAAACTTAGGAAAATCATATCTTGAATTTGGTTAAGAGTTGAAACTTCTCCTTTGGGCATTGGTTTAATATAGGATTAGGGATCCTTTGAGTGCATTTTCAATTTTTTATAATGTTGTTTGCTTCTGGTTTTGGTTTTTGTTTGTTGCATTGTTCATAAACCCTAATTTGGGCTTCCATTTGCATTCATCTTGCCTTTGTTTGCATAACATGACTTGCCTTGACATTTTAAGCATCCATTTGATTCCTTTGACATCATGAGACATATTGAAAGCATGTTTGATCATTGCATCATGTATTTGCCATGTTGTATGCCATATGCATCTCATAACTTTTCATGTATGATCATGGTTCTTAACTTGCTCCATTTGCATTCATAAGCTTGTATGATCATCCCCATGTGCTGCCTCATGTTTGTAGCATCTCATAGCATCATTAGCATCATGCATATGCTTCTGGTTTTGTTTCTCATCATGTCATCTCATCTCATCTTGCATTGCATTGCATTTCTTTTCTAACTTTTCAGGTGGTAAGTAATCTTGGGAAGTGAATTTGCCTTCACTTCTCATAACTTCTTTTCATCTCCCTCTTGCATCCTTGCTGCATTTTTGTTTGTGTTTGAGATTGAGCTTGCTCTTTCTTTTTCTCCTCACTTTCTTTCTTCAAGTGACTTGTCTTCTTGAATGAAGCAAGTTACTTTGCTTTCTCTTTGCTCCTTTCATCTGCTTCCTGGTGGTTCCATTGAAGACTTCTTTCTTAAACCTCACAAACCTTAGGAACAACCAAGCATGACAATGATTAGGGTTTTAATTAGCCCCCCCATTTAGTTTTACCTTTGTGTCTCTTTGAGTCTTCTCTTCTCACCTCATAATCAGAGACTAAACCCTAAAGGCTTTAAGGCTTTGTGATTAAGCTTGTGCCTGCATCCTTCTATTAGGATGGAGTGTATAACTTTAATCCTAAGTGTTAAACCCTTAATGTGTTTAAATCTCTTAATCAATTCACATAATAATCATCAAGACATCACACTTGTAACTTGGGCCTTGCATTAGGGTTCTAATTCTTCCTTAATTGGTTAAGAAGGACTAACCCTAGTGTTAATGGACAAGTCCTCCTCAAGTTGTCTTACAAACCCTAAAAATCACTTCATCATCATATCGTTAAATAAAATCCACTCAATAAAGGCTTTGTTTTGTCATGAGTTTAATCCCTAATCATGGATTAAGTTGAGGAGCTTTCCTCAGCTTAAACATTCTCATCTATTATCCTTCTATTAGGATGGTGTAATGGGTCTGTTTAATCCCTGATTATGGCTTAACCTCATTACTTAACACTAAACAAAAACACCAAAAACATCTAAATAATCACAAGTAGGTTAATGATCTTAATCCTACACCAAAGGTGATTAAGTGTGAGAATCTGACTTCATACTTAAGGTATCCTCATTACCCCTAATCAGAGGGAAGATGTGATGGGTTTACTAACCCATTGGTGTAGACTTAAGCTCATTAACTTATAACAAACTTTCAAAAGCAATAAAAGACTGAAAACTCAAAAACAAACAATAATCGTCTCCTCCGGGATTCTTTTCTCATCATCTTCACTCACAAACGAGAACTCGCTTCTTCCGTCTAATGCAAGACAGTTAGCACCTGAGCCAGACAGGTCATACACTTGAGCATAGACAGGCCAGCAGTTCATCAAGTCAATTCATCTTTCAGTCTCTTTGGGTCGAACTACGGTGTTCTGACTTCCTCATTGCACGAGAGGATACGTAGGCATAACTTAACAGTTATCGAACAAAAGTCTCTGTATATTCCCCCTCTTTCCAGCTTTATTCTTTAAGCCTCATGATCTTGAGCAATTCATTCTCATTCTTACACTGACACATCATTTATACATATCACACTTAACTTTCTTCTACACTGACACCTGTACATCCTTTTCCAGCTCTTTCACACACAAGTTGCACTGACACTACCCCTTTAAAACACAAATCTCTTAAGCGTGGATCCCGTCGAGTACGACGGACAATCTGGGTGCTAATACCTTCCCAGGTTGTAACCAACCCCTTTCTCAGTCTCTCTGGTTCGCAACCGTCTTATCCATCATTTTCTAGGTTTATGCAGCATTGCCTTTCCTCCGGGATAAAAATGCCTAGCTGGCGACTCTTTTCATCTCCAGTGAGTTCACTGTTGTGTGTTCCCATTGTCCCTCTCGCCGACCGTTCGCGTCTGTACCTTTATTTGGGCCGATTCCCATTTATCGGGAGCGACAGTGAGAAACATCATAACATAGATCAGCCCATTAGGCCCAATAAAACAGAATTCCCCATAGGGTACAAGTTCTTACAGAGGAGAAACAAACAGCTAGGACTCCTACAACATGCCTGTAGGTAATCCAGATACAAAGAAAACAAACTAAGAATCGCAACCACCGCCTGAGGATCCTGAAACTCCATCATCAGACCTGACCTTCTTGACTCCTGCCATCAACTTGAGGTCTTCAATCTCTTTGAGTGCTGCTTCGAGGGCTTGTTGACTGTCTGCGAGCTGTTGGGTCTTCTCTCTGCGAATCTTGTGGGCCTTCTCCACCTCTTCTTTTTTGTAAGCCATCTGAAATTCAAAGAACTCTTCTTTTTCTTTATACTGCTTCAGCTCTTGCTCTCTTTGTCCCTTCAACCAGACAATAGACTGACGAGCATCTGTGAGGGTCTTTGACTTCTTCTTGCGCTCAACTTCTCTTTGGGCTTCCATCATCCCCAACCTGCGGAAATGTGCTTCTTTTCCTGCAAAGTCCTTCTCCTTAGCCTCCAAAGTCATCTGCATCTTCAGCAACTTCTCTTCAGCTTCAATCTTGGCCCTGTTGGCTTGGCGATACATGTTTACCATCTCAGTATTTTCGACTCTAACTGCATGTAGCTGGGCTTCCAACTTCTTGAATTCCTCTAGAGGCACAGTATTAATGGACTCAGCAACTGGGGGAACTGGTGCTGAAAATGGTAACAAAACTCTTCTAGCTCTGTCCTTCAACCAAGCTTCGTATTCTGGGAATGTCTGATTGTTGCACTTCCCGAAGCTAGCCATTCCTTCTCCTTTGATGCACTTCCAAGCCCCCGCAACCTTCCTCACTAAAGGCATATTATCTTTCACTGAGAAGTAGAAAATAGGGGTCAGCTTCAAATCTTCAGGCACATCTCTCAGAGCGTATCCTAATTGTCTTCTTAACAAGATTGGATTGTAATTAATCCCTCCAGTTATTCCCAACAAAGGCACACTATGATAACTCCCGCAGCTGGTGATGAAACGTGCACCTTGCAGCCTTTGAGTGAACCATCTAACATCCTTGGCCAGCAACTTTTCCAGCTTCTGAGCCCATATCAAACTATGGTCACTAAACACTCCCGTGCTAGGCAAATGCCTCATGAACCACATGTGAAATAACGGAGCGCAGCAACGGACCAGACCTCCCCTCTTCTTCTCAGTTTTGTAATGAACTGAGTAATACAAATCCCCGAGTAAGGTAGGCACGGGATTCTTCAGCAAAAAGAGATGTATGGCGTTTATATCTATGAACTTCTCCATATCAGCAAACAAGATGATGCCATAGATAGAAAGGGCCAAGATAGCACAGACAGCATCCCATTCCTCTTCAACAGCCAATTCTTCTGTCTTCTTCACTAAAGCCTCCAAAGAAAACCCAGACACTCCTCCTTTGATAATGGTCAAAGACTTCACAGTAGAAGGGCTCAAATAAAGAGCCTCAGCAATAGCCTCAGGTGTCGGTCTACTCATCTCAGAATTGAAAGGAACTTGGTCTCGAACTGGTACACCCAGGATCAGAGCATACTCCTCCAGCATAGGGCCTAACTGAAAATCAGGAAAGGTGAAGCAACGGAGCTGTGGATCATAATACTGAAGCAATGTATGAATGGCACTCCTCTCTGAAGGATCTAGCTCTACCACCACATCAAGAATACTCCCGTAAGCTTTTCTGAATCTCTCTACCTGGTTGGGTGTAATCAGCTTTACCATCTTTTTCAACAAACCAACCTTGATATCAAAGAACTTGAAATGAATATTCTGCTTGCGAGGATCTTCCATCTTTGAAGAGAATACCGGAACCGGAAGCAGAGATAGAACCTGTGAATGAAAACAAAAAACAATGATTAATGATGCAATGATGTAATGCAAATGCAAATGCAAGGACATATGGTCATCTGGGACTGTCTGGAGTCTGGCCACTGACAAGGTCCCTCTGAATAACTGACAAACCAAAAGTCCACTGAGTCACATTCTCTGATATTCACAACCCTCTTAATAAAATCTAAGGACCACAGTATCAAGAATACCAGAACCAGAAAACCAGATCTCCGGAACCAAAGTAACGGTGTCATGACATAAACTGCACTGGTAACAAGGGTATGATGAGGTCAAGGGTTCCTGCAAACCTGTAAACCCATCCCCAATCTCACAGGTGTGCTCCGGGTCACACATCACGGACTCTCAAAGCCGAATAGCAATAATACTTTCACCATTTCCGAGAAATGGCTCATGACCAAATCGGGGAATCGGTTAGGCATTATGTACTACGCAGGGAGGCCTCAACTGAGTCCGGGAAAAACAAGCATCCCTTATAGGTTCCCAGCTTCAAGCGCTGCAATCGAGAAACAATAGTACATTCAGCCCGTAGGATACAGTACTAATGTCATACGACCAGATGCTTTGACTGAGTTCCTATAAGAGAACCAGGCCATCCTATGCGAGTCCCCAGTGGACCCTCGGGTGCGAATGGGTTTGCCACAAAATGTGGTCTGCCACTGTCACCACTAGAGAGGGTTGTTTCCACAAAGGTTCTCAATGATCGGTCCCCAGATGCACATAACTATCAAGGTCCTATCCCGAAGTGGAGGAAATCCCCACACAAGATATTTCCAAGACAATCGCAATCTGGGCGTGAAACACATCGCCACTCATCATGCCACATGCGAGTACAATATGTCCACTCAAGCCGGGTACTTGGCTTATCTCTCAGAAACAGTATCACCCATCCCACCAAATAGAAAACCAGTCCAGACAGTCCAGTATGATACATATGATGCGGAAAATAAATACTGAAAACTGTAAATAAAGCTGTAAACAAACAACAATACAATACAACAAGCCACATCAAACAAACATCACCCAATGAAACAGAAACACACAAGCGCTAGGAGAGACTCACAGGGGAACCAGAGATTATCTGGTGCTCAAGTCCCCAGCAGAGTCGCCAGCTGTCGCTCCCGGGATTTTCATCCTAGTACAAACGCGAAAGTGGCGTGGAAAAGGTAGAGTCGCCAGCCAGACATTTTTATCCCGAAAGAATGGGAAAGGTAATGTTGCACAAACCTAAGGAAGAAAGAGGAAGGACACAGGTCCTACGAACCAAAGAGACTGAATTCGGGAGTCGGTTACGACCTGGGAAGGTATTAGCACCCAGATCGTCCGCCGTACCCGACGGGATCCACGCTTGCAAAAGAAACTATTTCAAAGGGTGAGGGTATGAAAACTGCAGCAAAAGAAATGAAAACGAAAAGAAACTGGAACTAGAAAAGAACTGGATAAGAGAACAAAGAGAAAAAAATGTAGGGAGAATAAAGATTGTGCTCGAACGGGCCCTACTCC